>CM062221.1:34361597-36761597 GCA_031216235.1 Syzygium jambos | reverse complement strand
GTATACAAAATTTTCTAACAGATAAGGCTCAAAAGGCATTATATGACCCGCACATGCTCCCAGTCTAAGGTTGTACAGCCGAATCCGAAATAAATCCCGCTTTTTCAAGGCACACAGGGTATCAACCCACTCTTAATTTTTTTTTGCATATAAGAGGGAGCACCATCTTTTTAACAAAACTTATCACTGAATTTGACTGAGCAAGCGATGCATATCTCACAACACCTGGGTATTGACCAGTTCCCAAGACATGCACTTAAGTCAAAACTCATCCAGATATATTTAACGAGCCACAACACTAAATCAACATGGAAGCAAGTATTTCATATCTGAGAACCCAGTACAACATGAGACCACTTCACAACACAATGCACTTAGTCAAACTGTTACGTTGTATTCCCCAAAGCAATCTGCAACGTAACCAGATAAAAGTAAGAGTTTGCATTACAGCTCAAAGCAAATTAATCGAAGGAGCTAGATACAATCTTGTCATATACCCTGCCAGAATTTCAAAAGACGGTAGAAGCCTGTCTCATAAGTAGCTCCATAATATTTCTTGAAGTTGCCAGATACATGGTCATGTAAAAGTGCCCCACCACAACCGTTCACAAGTAGATGCTACACATAACCTGGACCATCTGAAGGTACATATGAAGGACACGTATAATGATGCAAGTCCCAGCAATTCGAAGTTTACATCTCCCCTTCAAATAATCACATATGAAATGAGAGAAATTCTTTCCAGAAACATCATTCCAATATCAATCAAGAAGTCAGTTAGGTTCATGCGTAAGTGTAATCACAGAGTCCTCTCCCCAACCTACATTTAATGTGGAATTAGATGTACATCTCATGTTATGATATAGGAGTTTTTTACTAGCTTTAGTCCTTAAGAAGATGTTCCGGTTCGTCCTATAGTGATAAAGAGGTGTATTCAGAGGTACCAGATACATGAGGGAAACACCATTATCTATTGTGGGAAGTATAAGTTGCTAGTAGCAGTGGACGATATGAAACAAATTCTGATAATAAATGAGTTTAAATTTAGTAGAAGATACAATTAGCGTTAACATGTTTCAACGCATGTCATTCCCCACATGCTTAGATTAGCTGCAACACAGATGAGAAATCAAAAGACCTCTAGTTGATAATTTTCTATATTCCATTCTTCTATAGAAGATCAAATGTCCAAACTCCAAATCAAGCCACACATGTATGCTGGAAATAGAGCAAAATGCCCAGGTCAAACGGACTGTGTCCTTGACGGTACGGGCATTGAGCCATTGATAGAGGTCTTCTCGCCAAGTCCTAAATAAGGTGCCGCAAGAAATTCCAACCAGGACTCGACATAAGAAATGAGATCATTAACAGAGCATAATATCCATAAGCTCTCTCAAGGAATACTCTGTACGTATTATAGCACTAAAGTTGTCATATTGAGGCTAGAATTATTCTATTTCCACATTTTATTTCCACCTCATATTCAGACTCTTGTCTCTATGAACATCTCAGGGACCTTTCTATATAATGTAATTTGTGTTTTGTTTGACAATTTGACTTACTAATATATATGCAGCGTGAAGACTCAGTAATGAATACACGTCACTGGAGGCCATAGATGAGTTGGAGATGATGCTCGCAACTATTTTCAATTTGAAAAATTCAATTGTTTTTCACACTATTTTAGCCACGCACACGAGTTAGTTGAAGCAATATAGAACTCCATATACACTGCGTACAACCATTAATTAATTATTTTCATTCATAAAAGGCAGGTCATACTTCAACTTCCAGACTTAACGTTCATCAACCCAATTCTGATACTTGTTTGTCTGTTTTCAGGAGCATAGTAATGGTGGACTGTACTTATTGAAATCCTTCTCTTTCTGCTTATCCAATGACAACGGAGTTTTATTTTTTTTTTAATGACAAGAGAGTTGGTAGTTAGTTGTAAGCACGCCTTTGTGTACTTGAGTTGAGGATTCGGATAGAGATTTTGCGAAAGTGACTTTCTATGCTATGAATAGCAAAGGACTCAAAAGATATTAGACTTAGCTTTCATCATCCATGGCTTAATAACTTTAAAATTAATTGACTTCTATTGCAAACGCGAGCATACAAAAGCGTGAGATACGTGAATAGGCATCCATGGAATGGTTATCGAAGTCTGAAAATGTATTATGTTTAAGTTTAGGTGAAAAGATGTTCAAAATGTTAATGTTCCCATTACTCAAGTACTGTCTAGGAGCCCATTTGGTATGGCTGGGATTATACAGTAATTGTGTTGTATTTACCTAAGCTACGACAAGTCGTAGCACTTTTGTTTGATAATACATATTTTAAAGGTACGGTATCTTGAAATTAGGTGAGACGGTTCCTAGGAATCTATATTGAGCTACTTTATTTATGAGGTATTTGGTAAATGGCTTATAAAAGTTGCGACACCCTTCTTCACATCTAAAACTACTGGAGAAAAATGTAGCAAAATAGCTGCAAAATATTTCGCGTATTCTTGTTCTCTCCTCTTGCGTTGTTACCTAGTTACAATCAATATAAGTGTGGAAAGGAAAATTTTTCCATAGTAGTTGGCTTTTGTAAAAATCCAAATGAATCTTAAATATCAACTAATAAATCCGTTTTTGTAAATATTCTAGATATTTTATTACGTTTTTAGAAAGTGGCAATTTACATTGTATCGACTTGTGTGGAAGGAAGTCATTTACAAATTTGAGTGTCATATAATGCCGTGTCCATCACAATGAAAAGATGAATTTTATAAAATTATTTTTCTATATAATGTATTTAGAACTTGTGTGCAAAAATATTATGTAACATGTTTTGTTCTCATTTTGAAGAAGAAAACCTTTATTCAAAGAATGGTTCGATTCTATCCTCATGCGAATAAATTCTAGGGTAGACCACTTTTTCCAAAACTGAAACCAAGAACCAACTCGAGGAGAGGCCAGCTTTTAGGCTTCTGACCGGAAACCGACCCAGAACGTGATCAGCATCTGTCTAGATCAGCTAGGCACTGACCCAAATTTCTCCACATGTAAGAATCTGTGCATGATCTCCAAGTATACCCAACAAACACAACAAAAATAAAGGCCACTCACCCCCCACCAAAGTATCCATAAATAGGAGATCAAGTTCAGAGCCAACACACACAATCTTCATTCTTGAAACCAAGTAGTATAATATCCTTAAAGAGGCCTGTGCGCTAAACACACTTGTGTTATGATTATGTGGCTCTTTCTACCTTGTACTGCATTTTCCTTGGTTGTTTGTGATTTACAACTTATGTCTGATATATAAATTTGGTAATAGCTGTACAAAGCTGCTCTTGGCAATTGCTTTGAAACGGAAGAGTGGGTTCCCATTGAACTCTGCATCATGTCCAAGCACTTCGAGCGCCAAGGAAAAGCGCCATATGCATATCATGCGGTAAGTGATTGACTTTCCAACTGATATACTCATTTGGTTTTGTATTCCTATGGTTTAAGGTTACTTCTTTCGTGATGAATGTGCTGGTACAGATGGAGAGGACAATATAAGAGTGCGTAGTTCTATTATGGACCATGTAGAAACCACAATGGTTGGCTGTAAAAATTGAAATCCGGAAAAAAAAAATTTCTTTCCCTTTTTGTCTTGTTGTGTATATATGGATCAGAAAAAAAACCAACCATTTGCAGATGGCGGAAAAAATAATTTTTCCTTTCTTTACAGTGTGGTTTTTGTTTCTCATCTTAGTCGTCCTTGTGCCAGCCTTTGTTTTGTGGCCTGATGGCTTGACTGATGTTGAAGGAAAAACAATTGCTGCCCTCAGGGAAATGCTTCGACATTTCTGTGATTGCCGAATTGAGTTAAAGAGTCAAAAACTAAGAGGAAAAGAATAATTGCTCATTCATAGATTAGGTGTTCTGTGTCATCTTAATGATGCAGTGCACTCTTAGCAACCCCTCATGGAAGACACGAAAATGAAACTGCATCGTGACATTACACAATTGAACTGCCAGTGCATGGCAGGGTCCTGCAGATACGATCCTTAGTAGGTTCTGTTTCTCTTGTCTGCAAAGATATGATTCTAGCATGAATTAAGGATTTAAGATCCTGTAAATTTGTCTAAGAAGCTTGTGATGCCAAAAAATTTTGTTTACCTACATATAAACCTTTAAAAGAAGGAATGAAGATCCAAGAGGGAGCTCTCATTGAGAGGTCAAGGTTTTAATCCTTGTATTCACGAAATTTCAACTTAAGCACACTCTTGCATTTGTAATTGCAACTTCACACTGCAAAGTTGGTTGCTCCTCACATTTGGTCTCTGTTTTTCTTTGCTGCAGCAATATGCGGCACACCTTCTCTCCCTTGGACAATTAGATGGATCTGGATTGAGGGAAAGCTGATACTGCAATATTTATTTGTTTGACTGTGTAAAGATGAAACTGCAGGATAGATGGAACATGACCCCGTTTGGATTTGTTAAAATTGTAAAACCAAAAGCCCGTGGCTTACATTTATAATTAGTATGCTGTATGGTATCAGTTTTATCATCTACTAGTATAAAAGAGTGATTTGAAGAAAAAGAGTATGATTTGATTGTGCTGCTCAGGCTACAGATTTTATCATTGCTTCTTATCAATATTCGGATTGGCATTCATTCCGCATCCCGTTTTCTCTTATTTACTTTCATTGTGCATTGAAAGGTAGAGGATAAATTTCAGTGGTGGTATTTAGTCATTTTTTGACCAGGTCACTGAACTTTGATTTAATCACCAAATGAACCAAACTTTCAGTTTCTTGCAATTGTTGCATCTTGTCCAGAACCCAACTTATTTCCAACAAATGCTGACATGTTGCTTATGTGACTTGGCATTCTAAAATTGGCCACATATCAGCCACTTCAGTAATTCATCAGGAAATCAGCCGGATTTCATTTGACGTGCCTCAATTGAAAAGGAAAAATAAAAAACTTAAAGTTCAGTGTACTGACTGACTGAAATCAAAATTGAATGATCTTCTAAACTTCAACGACCGCAAATGGGGTAGAGCTCAGTGAAAAAGAGGTATGGATATTGTTCAATTTTCTGGTGAAAGCATTTTATCATCAGGAGCTGCAAGATCGTCTGGAGCTGTGCTTTGTTTCCCCAACTTGAGCTTGTTTGACTCGCAGGCAAATCACCAATGGCGTTTGGGAATATCCTAGCTAAGCCAAAGTCACCGACATAACCATTCATTCGGGCATCCAGAAGAATGTTGCTCGGCTTGAGGTCACAATGGATCACCACTGTTTGGCACTGATGATGTAGATAATCCACCGTGCATGCTACGTCAAAAGCAATGTTCAGTCTCTGAGCAAAAATTAACCTATGCCTTTGCGTCCCATCTGGTGCAAGATTCGGATGCAACCACTCCTCCAAGCTACCATTTTCCATGAACTCGTATACCAGAGCCTTAAATTCATTGCCCTGGAAATCGACACTGGAACAAGCTGTAAGAATCTTAACAAGATTCCGATGCCTTATGTTTCTCAGGACTTCGCACTCTGCTGTGAAACTTTTGCATGCTCCTCGTTGCTTCAGGTCAAAAACCTTAGCAGCCACTATTTTGTTTTCTTCTGCTATACACAGAGCCGAAACCACCCACTCTGATCAAATTTGCTAGAATTGAACCCGTCTGTTGCTTGGACAATGTCTTCATAAGACACTTGCTGATGAAGTCCCCTAATGATGGAGTCTCTAGAGAAGCCTTACTATTCTTCCTCCTCAGCCAATAAAACGTCATCAGTAGCAACAGAAGAATCAGCATCGCTACCATCCCACAAGTAACTGCAACGTTAACGTAACAGGAGGTAGATGATCCGCGTTTTCCTTTGCTCATTGAACAACTTGGCAAATCTACAATCGGCATACCGCCACAGAGCTTATCATTTCCTTCGAGCAAAGTCGTGCTCGTGTTCAGGAACACCCTTTCGCTCGGTACCTCACCCTCTATGTTGTTGAAAGATAGATTCAGGTACTGCAATTGAAATTTCTCCAGGAATGTCGGAACAGGCCCAGAGAAATTATTGCTCGAGAGGTCTATGTACTGAAGACCATTCAAGGAACTCGAGAATGAAGAGATATTCCCTTCAAATAGATTGTTTTGCATGTGAAGCTCCACCAAGCTAATGCATCGACCAAGGCTACTAGTTGCCATGCACGTCTGATATGGCTAAGTTATTCAATCTACCGAGTTCTTCTGATAAGGAACCGCTGAATTGGTTTTCGTATAGATCGAAATACATAGATAGGGAAGAGATAGTGAAAGCTTGAGACAATATGATTCCACTCAGATTATTCTGTGAAAGGCCGATCCCAACCAAGTTTTGTCATTTCCCGATACTCGGAGGAATGCTCCTTTGTAATTTGTTATCAATCAAGACGAGTTCCATTAGCTCTGTCAGGATCCCCCTATCGTGGAGGGGATATTCCCGGTGAGTTTGTTCATCTGAGCATGAAACTCCTTCAGCTCGATCAGATTTCCGATGGTTTCGGGAATGCTGCCCGTGAACTTGTTATTGCCCATGGACAACAGTTCTAGCCTGCGCAAATTTCCTATGCTTGTAGGGATATATTTCCAAACAATTGATTCTCCTTGGTCGACATTATTTTTCAATTGAGAGGATAAGTTGCCTATACATTCAGGCAAAGTACCTCCGAAATTGTTGATATCGATTGCCAGGAGTAGGCTGGTAGAATTGATCGATTCAAGGAATTTCTGGTCACCTTGCGCTCCGCTACCTAGCTGATTGGTCGAAATACTTATCCACTGCAGATGATATAGCTTTTCCACAGTAGGCACGTTTCCAGAAAATTCGTTCTTCGGTATTGTTAGCCGCATTAAGGCCCCATTTGGTTGGACGTTAGGGAAATGCAAAGGCCTCTAGTCTAAAGGAGTTTGGTGAAATGCAAATACTATTTAGCAAACATACATTTGGAAAGTCCTTTGGCGTGCCAATTTTTAGTTTTCTAACTTTAATTTGTTTAAAATTGGAAAAAAATAAAACAATGACAGAAACAATGGTGAAAGAAGATGAATCAAGACAATATGCCGCTAGCCAATTGTGCAGCTTGTGATTGCAAGATGGGAGATATGATCCGAATCTGTGCAAGCAAAAGGAACCGAATTTGAATCCATGTCAAGAAAAATCTCAGCCGTGCACCATCACAAATATCTGTCGAGATTTTTCTTGTGATCAGATTTGCCTCCTCACACTCAACTCCTTTCCATGCAAACGACGTTTGAAAAACGGAAACAAGAATGGGCCCAGCAAAACTATTGTTCGCAACATTTAACGCGGCAAGATTAGTAAGTCGGTCACTGAACATCACTAAAGTCTTCGAATGGGCCCAGTAAAACTATTGTTCACGGAAAGATTAGGAAGTCAGTAGCTGAAGTCTTCGAATGGGCCCAGTAAAACTATTGTTCGCGACATTTAACACCGAAAGATTAGGAAGTCAGTGACAAAAGTTTCGAATGGACCCAGGAAAACTATTGTCCACAATCTTTAACACGGCAATATTAGGAAGTCAGTCACTGAAGCCTTCCGCATCATGCTAACAGTAGGATTACGAGTGGGATGACCATGTTTCGGTCTTCTAATAAGCGTGTGACGATACCTTAAAAAGTATACAATAGTCTAAAAGTGGAACCCACCTGAGAAGTTATTTCATAAGTCTCAGTCCAACAGGCTATGCCAATTCCTTTGGAAAAGAGGGAGCGGGATTCGTATAAAGTCCCACCGAGAAATAAAAGCTCCCAACCAGTTTCTCGTCCGTGATTTGCTCCATTCACCGCATCATTCATTCGTGGAGCGAATCTATCTGTCCTCCAGTTTCAAAGAAACTTCCCATGATGGACTTGAAAAGCATTGAGCCCTAGGAGCGGACGGTTACAAAAGAATGCGAAAACGATCCGTTGTCCCGGGGGAGTTTTTGTGCTGTTCTTTCTTGTCCTTCCGCAAACCACAATCATGGGCTTCATCTTAAACAGACCCCTTGTACTGCTCGTATGCATCTTCTTCTTGGCGTCGGACCTGGATAAAGTCCATGGTGTAATAAGTGTAGAGCTCGGTTTCGGGAGGGAGCAAGAAGAAGATCAGGGAAAAGCACCCCAGAGTCGACGCGGTTTGAAGACTGTCGGTACAGCGGGCATGAACACTAAGAAATCTTCAAATGCGGCGAAGACATTTGATCCCAGCATGTCGAGCAAAAGACAAGTCCCAAAAGGACCGGATCCCATCCACAACAGGTGATAAATCTATTCGAGTCTGTTCCTTCGACTAAAAGAAAAGGTCGAGCCAGAAGAAAGAGTTCTCTCGGAGATGCGAAGGCTAGCATGTAAAATTATCCTGCCTTGAACGGGAGGATGTGTGAAGATTGATTCGTTTCTCTGAATATTTTCTTTCATCAGCTATTGTCGTAAAGCTACTTGTATAGGCAAGATCAGCTATTGTAGGATTTCTAGCAAAAAAAAAGCTATTGTAGGATTTGTATTGAGAGTAAAACCATCACATCTTAGTTCTGTAAGCATCATAGGAGCCAAGAGAGGTCCAGCTTAGAAGATTGGCGCAAATTCTTCTTCCTTCTTCTCCTTCTCTAAGCAGGGGATGGTGCGTCGTCATGCGAGACAGACAAAGGGATTATTGCAAACTCTATTCCTTTAGATGTTTCAAGCGTGGGGAGAAATATAGTATGTTCCATTTGGTAAAGGTTATTTCAAATTAACTGGACTTTGGGCAAATTCGAGATAGAAAAGTCAGAATAGATTGAGATGAAGTTGAGTGTTGAGCTTTGTATAAACTATACAAGCAAACCATGTCTAGATCGATTGGCGAACGATTTCAATTGACACGGCTCAATTAGATCACGCCAAGACAGAAATAAATGATTCTAGAGACATGACTGAATTGAGGAGAAGCAATAGAGCAAGAAAATCGAAGGATTTTGGTCCAGATTTTATTACTTATGTTTTCCTTATTGAAGGAGACAGAGATAATAACGTGGTAAATAAATACCCTTTAGTTGTAAATTTAGAAGACGATCATGAATGTTTTAGTGATACTATGTCTTCTAGAGATGCTTCTTTTCGGAAAGAAGTTATAAATGATGAAATGGACTCAATTATGTCCAATAATACTTGGGTCTTAGTAGACTTACCAAAAGGATCTAAACCTATTAGGAACAAATGGGTTTTCAAGAGAAAATATCATTTCAATGGTTCTATCCAAGCTTTCAGGGCTAGACTAGTAGCCAAGCGGTATAGACAAAAAGAAGGAATAGATTATTTTGATACGTATGCTCTTGTAGCACGTATAATTTCTATTCGAATTCTTTTTGCTCTAACTTTCATTTATGATCTTTGTGTTCATTAAATGGATGTCAAGACTGCTTTCTTGAATGGAGATTTAAATGAGGAAATTTACATGAACCAACCAGAGAGTTTTGTTCTTCCTAGAAATAAAAGGAAAGTATGTAAATTAATTAAATCTCTTTACGAGCTTAAGCAAGCACCTAAGCAGTGATATGAGAAATTTGATTCTCTAAGAGTTTCAAACACAATAGTGCTGATAAGTGTATATACTCAAAATTCACTAAAGACTATAGTGTCTTAGTGTGCTTATATGCCGATGACATGCTTGTTTTTGGAACAAATATGACTGGAATCATTGAGACTAAAAAGTATCTAACTTCCATGTTTAAAATGAAAGATTTGGATGAAATAGATATTATCTTGGGTATTAAAGTTAAAAGGCATAGTAGGGGTTATTCTTTGAGCCAATGTGATTACGTTAACAAAATATTAAATAAATTTAGTCATCTTGATTTCAAAGAAATGAGTACTCCCTTTGATAGCAGTATTAAATTGAATTATAATACTGGTAGAGCGGTAACACAGCTTGAATATGCGAGTGCTATAGGATCTCAAATGTATGCGATGCATTGTTCTAGACCCGATATTGCTTATTTGTTGTGTAAGTTGAGTAGATATACTAATAATCCAAATATAGAACGTTGGAAGGCTATTGCTAGAATTTTTGGTTATCTCAAGAGAACTAAAAATTTGAGATTGTTCTATAATAATCATCTAGCTATACTAGAAGGATACATCGATGCTAGTTGGATTACAAATGTAGGTGATCAACATTCGACTTCTTGATGGATTTTCACTTTAGGTAGGTGTGCTGTATCTTGGGCAAGCAAAAAACAGAGGGGCGAGCAAAAAACAGACATGCATAACTCGCTCAACAAAGGAATTCGAATATGTTGCTTTAGGAGCAACTGGGAAAGAGGCTAAATGGATTAGGAATTTGTTGTTGGATATCAAATTATGGCCTAGTCCTATGCCTCTCATTTCTATCCATTATGATAGTTAGGCTACTTTGGCAAGAGCTTATAGTAGTACTTATAATGGTAAGTCTAGACATATTAGTCTAAGACAAAAGTACGTGAGACAGTTGATTCAGAATGGTACCATAACAATTGTCTATGTAAGGTCAAGTAATAATTTAGCTGATCCTTTTACAAAGGCTTTAGCAAAGGAGATGATAACTATGACCTCGAAAGAAAAGGGGCTGAAACCCTTTAATCAAAATCACAAGTAATGGTAATTCGACCTTATACTAGAACATCACTAGTTATAAGGTTTAATAGGTAAAAACAAGTTACTGAAGTGATTGTTTGATACTGACATGAGCCCAAACATGAGAAGTCAGTATTGTCTGTTATGTTTGTAGGTTGAATTAAATTATTAATGAAGTATGGTTCAAATATGTTATTAGTAACAGAAACACATGAAAGATACTTCACCTATATGAGCCTAGAAGTGGTGCCGCTTCTTACGAAAGTTGAGGTTGCATTTTAGAGAACTCATAAAACAGGTACAAGCACAAGACCATAATAGTGCTAAGTAATATAGAACTTCTCGCTAAAATAAGAGGTTAGTATATGTGTTGTATGTCCGATTCTATTACATAGAGTATAAGTTTAAAGCATAGCTACTTGTCACTTTTATAGAGTTTTGATGTGCTTGCATTAAATGAAGGTTTAACTTGAAAGAGACCTTTATGTATGTATATTAATCTCATGGAAATTATGGATGTATTCTTTTTCCAATCTTAATTGGTATTTTGTTTTACAAAAAAAATGGAGGATTGTTGGTTGTTTATTTGTAAAACAAACAAAATAGTGATTTTTCCTTTGTCCCACATAAGAAAGTTTTGAGAATGTGGATCACTTTATATGTGTGATTGTCTTCTTCAATGTTAAAGTGAAGACAATGGGGTATGAACTAGACTTTTCAATACCCGCGTGCAGGTGCACGATTTTGGCGTTATTATTAGGCAGAATTAGCACTTAACACGCTCACGGATGATAATTAGCACTAATCCTCGTTTATTATTTTTATTTATTAAATTTTGAATTTATTATTATAAAATAACGATTTTTTCCTATTGAAATAGTGTGACTGTTCACAATAAAGTTGTGGTTATTTTTTTATTAATTAATTTCGAAATTTATTATTTAGCCTAACAGTTATTAGGTGTTCTTACAATCTTTAGAAGAATTATATACCTTCGGACATAACTACTTTACCTTTAGAAGGTTATGTTAAGACATAACTCCTTCAATGTTGAAAGGTTGTATTTGTTCAAAAATTATTTTTCATAATTTAGAAAATTTCGGATTAATAAAAATGATTAAATAATAATAATAATAATAATAATAATAATATTTTTATTTTATTTTATTCCAAATTTTCATATATCCTTTTTCAACGTGACTTTTGATTTCGTACCAATTCACTATATATCTTTTTTATGAATGGATGCCTTTGTTCAAAAGGGTGTGATTAGTGAGTCAGTTTTTACATGATTGAATATTAAGTCTTTTCATTCGGAATTTTAGATACTTTTTTCATTCTGAAAAACTGCAGCCATTCTTTCTAATTGTTTTCCTAAAGAGACCCTGGAGATATACTGAAATTACTATTCGGTATTCTCAATCAAGACTTTGTTGTATCCTAAAAAAATTTGTAGGTGACCATTAACAACTTCGTGAGGCAAATAATTCCTTAAAGAAAGTGATATTTAGCCTCAAAGTCTGACTTCGTCGTTCATTCCGTTTAAAGTTGAAGTTTCTTTTCTTCTACAATTCGAAGGAGCATATTTTTCCACAAAAGTTTCGTATCCGAATACGAAATTTTGGCCAGCCACTTACTTTGACCTTCGAATCCCTCCAAAAGAAGTGAGTGATTTGGAGGGATTTGAGATAATTCCGTGGTGTTATGCTCGTTTTTGCTCTTGTTTTTCTGCAATTTGAACATTAACAAAAGTTCAGGATTTCTTGTCACTCCATTTCACTTTCTCTAGCAATTGTTTCGATTATTTCTCTCTTTTTGTATCACTCCATCCAAATTCAAGGGCGGAAAATAATCGAAAATCGCCTTAATAGGACCAAACCAGATGATTCTAGACAGTTCCCATGAAAATCAGTCTGGTTCCCTCTTCCAAATGTAAAACCACTGATCCAGACCACCAAATTAGACCAGTACATATATACATACATGTATATACATATTTTTCAGTTTTTAAGTTTTGAATCAAAACCCTAATTCCTTGCCTCATCTAGCTCTCGGTCGCCTCTCAGCCAAGTTTAGTTTTGTTTTTATGCATTGAGCGCACGTCCTGCGCCGGCGACGCCCGCTCTCGGCCTCCATCTGCAACTCCCAACCTGAGGCCACTTGTCAAGCATTGGTCGGCTACGAATCCCCCAACAGCACCACCCTCGAGTCCATCCAATCCCTCTTCGCCGTCAAGCACCTTCGCTCCCTCCTCGCTGCCGCCGCCGCCAACCTCAGCCCCACCACCACCGCCCAGGTCCAAGGCGCCGCCGTCATCATCCCCCTTCGCTTACAGGTGTCTCCGTAAAATGGATCGGGCTTGGATGGGCCTAGTCATCTGGGTTTGGCCCAAGAAGCGGATGACTGGGCCACAGGCCCAAATACCGCATCTGCAACTGGACCCGATTTCACCATCACGGCGGGCTCGTACCACTCTTCAACAACATTTGCAGATGCCGCCGAGTCGTTCGAGTTCCATGCTCGAACTCGCCTTCATCTTCTCCACTGGCAAAACTTTCATGGCTTGATCCCTTTGCTCGCTTCTTGGAAGCTTCATGCTCGGCCTCCGTCTTCTACGGTCTGCCGCCTCCCTTTCGCTCCCTGCGTCTGGAAGGCGGAAGCTTGCTTTCTTGTTGCGCCTTTTTTGAAGCTTTTTTCCAGAAGGCACAGCACCTGTTTGATTAAATGCACCCGCGGTGAAAATCCTGAAGTTTTAGATTGTCGAAGATGATGGTCTATGAAGGGTTCAAGGATATTCTCAAGATTCAGAAGTTCAGGAGGTTCGTGGGGTACTCCGTGTTCTATTGCTTCACCGCCGTCTTGAGCTACGCTTATACCAACAACACGTGAGTCTTTTGCTGTTCGTTTCAGCTCTCAACTTTATGATTTTCTTATACTTTCGTCCCGCTTCTATTCATCGTTGTTATTGCAGTACTAGAGCTGGATATTCTAGAGGAGACCAGTATTATGCGGCTTACCCTGCCGGAACCGAGTTATTGGGTGATTCTGATAAGGTCTGTTAGTGCTTTGATTGTGCGGCACTTTCTACTTTGTGCTACATTTTCCTTGGTTGTTTATGATTTACAACTTATGTCTGATTGATTAATTTGGTCATAGTTGTACAAAGCTGCTCTTGGCAATTGCTTTGAAGCGGAAGAGTGGGGTCCCATTGAGTTCTGCATCATGTCCAAGCACTTCGAGCGCCAAGGAAAAGCGCCATATGCATATCATGCTGTAAGTATTTGGCTTCACAAATGTCGATATACTCGTTTGGTTTTGCATTCCTCTTCTTTAAGGTTACTCGTGTCATTATGAATGTGCTGTTATCGATGGAGAGAACAATTCGAGAGTGCTTTGTCCTTTTATGGACCCCGTTGAAACCACAATGGTTGACTCTTACAATTGAAAATTTTTTTTCTTTCGTCTTTTGTATAGTTGTGTATGTATGGATCAGAAAAGACCAAGCATTTGGAGATGGTGGAAACAATCATTTTCACTTTCTTTGCTAATTTAAAACAAATGGTTTTTTGTTTCTCATCTTAGTTGTCCTTACCATGTCGGCCTTTGTTTTGTGGCCTGATGGCTTGACTGATGTTGAAGGAAAAAAACAGTTGCCCTCAGGGAAATCCTTTGACATTACTGTGATTGCCGAACTAGGTCTTAAAAGTCAAGAACTAAGAGGAAAAGAGTAATTGCTCATTCATAGATTAGGTGCTCTGTGTCATTTTCTCTTATCCTAATGGTGCAAGTGATACTCTTACCAGCCTTCATGTAAGACTTGAAACTGAAACTGCATCGTGACATTACACAATTAAGCTGCTGGTGCATGGCAGGGTTGTGCAGATCAGGATCCTTAGTTGGTTCTGATCCTTTCGTCTCCAAAGATAGGACTCTAGTACGAATCAAGGAGAAGATCCTGGAAATTTGTCTTACTGAAGCTTGTGATGCCAATAAACTTTGTTATACATGATTACCTACATATAAACCTTTAAAAGAACAAATGACGATCAAAGAGGGAGTTCTCATTTGAGAGGTCAAGGTTTTAATCCTTGAATTTGCAAATTCCAACTTAAGCACACTCTTGCATTTGTAGTGTCAACTTCGCACTGCAAAGTTTGTTGCTCCTCATATTTGGTCTCTGTTTTTTTTTTTTTTGCTGCAGCAATATGCGGCACACCTTCTCTCCCTTGGACAACTAGATGGATCCGGATAGAGGGAAAATGCTGATACCGCAAGATTTATTTGTTGGACTGTGTGAAGATGAAATTGCAGGAAGGAGGGAACATCTGCCTGTTTGGATTTGTTAAAAATTGTAAAACCAAGAGCCCGTGGCTTATTTTTATAATTAATATGCTGTATGGTATAAGAGTTATCATATACTAGTTCCGAAAATTAAATTTTAAATAAAAAGAGTACGATTTGATCATGCTGTTCAGGCTACAGATTTTATCATTGCTGCCTATCTATATTTGTTGCTCTTTTTTGGTTTGGTGTTCATTCCACATCCTGTTTTCTCTTATTTAATTTCATTGTGAAGGTAGAGGATATATTTCAGTGGGGGTCATTAGTCATTTCTGAGTAGGTTACTGAACTTTTGATTTAATCACCAAATGAACCAAACTTTCAGTTTCTTGCAATTGTTGAGTTTTGTCCAGAATCCAACTTATTTCCAACAAAATACTGACATGTTGCTCATTTGACTTGGCATTCTAAAATTTGGCCACATATCAGCCACGTCAGTAGTTCATTGGGAAAACGGTTGGATTTCATTTGAGTCGCCTCGATTGAAAGATAAAATTTAAAGATCAGTGTATTGAGTGATTGAAATCAAAATTGAATGATCATCGAAACTTGCACGACCACAAATGGAGTAGAGCTCAGTGAAAAACAGGTATGCATATTGTTCCATACTCTGGTGAAAGCATTTTATCATCTGGGGCTGGAGCTGTGCTTTGTTTCCCCCAACTTGACAGGAACGGGAATATAAACGCTGCAAGGGTAACAAATGATTGATGAGGCATAGCAGCTCAGTTGGTTGAAAGAGTTCCTCCACGCATAGTGATATCCTTGCACACGCTGCTCTGGAAACGCATTTTGCTGCTTATAACCTACTCCTGCTAGAAGAACGGATGGGACGTGGACCTTTCATTGTCGCATGGCCGGTCTCCAACCCGAAAAGAAGATCAAGTTTCCTTCTTCTGAGATGCAGATAAAACATGACTAATGGTTTAGCTTTCTGCAGTGAATTATTCTATTTCGTCTAGTTCTATAGTGTAGTACCTTAGGGTTGAGTTTGCAATCGCATGTGCATCGAGTTCATAACAAATCCATAATTCAAGTTTCCGCTTTTAGGGAAATCGCCATTCAAATCTAGCGGTAGAGATTCGGACACTCACTACTTCTACCGAGAGGAAAATTGAAAACAATATATAGCTCTGATTTCATGAGAACTTATCGAAATCCGAAAAAAGAAAGGCAAATGATCTAAGCTCACTTTCAGGAGGATTAAAGTAATCTACTAAGTTGGAATGAACCTCGAAAAGGTTCCAGCATGCAATTACAGAAGCCATAAAAAGCATAAAGGAGACTGTCGCCTTTGTCTGCCGTCATACCCTACGATAACAGCATTTACTTGGCCGAACTTTCTGGTCCCCTCCAAAGTATTCCAATTCAAAATAGAAACCAAGCATATGCTTTGTGTCTATTTCTTCTTTCTATGGGAACTAAACATGTCTATATTTCGTCATCATCAATGGGCCGATAGTCAGCATACCAATTGAAGCGGCTAATGCTGCATGAATGGAGGCAAGTCACCATTACCCTAAATAAGTACCAAGAGACCAAACACAAAAATCATGTCGCTGGTACTTTGCGTTACATATGAAGAGCAGTTTTCACTTCTTTTCCCCCAGTGCTAGAAACCCTTCAACAGCTCTCCATTTCGGTTGAAAGCCGAATCAGCCTGGAGAAGACACAAGGTTAGCATGAGTTTTTATGTGGGTAGTGTACAGTAACTCTGACATGATGCTAGAAACTGAAAGATGCATTTCACAATTAGAGAAATATAAGCATCAAAGCCTTCTTTGCACGTCAAAATTGGAAACAGTCAACTAGGCCTGGTTACTGCAATCTGCTTTGTGAGTGACAGAGGAGGCTTGGGTAGCCAAAAGATGATCATAAAAATAACTTCTGGGATCCTACAAACTTGGCTCGTCTGTATGATTGGGCACTATTAGCAATATCGTGCTTGATTTAATTGTTATTTTTTTGGTTTAAGTGCTCGATTTAAGTTCAGAGACCAATTACCTCGCAACTTTTCCCTTTCATGCTCGAGCATGTGTAGGCACCCATGCTGGAACTCCTTGAAAGGATATGAGAGCTGAATCTGGGCATGGTTAAACCATCCTGAACACTACAACCATTTTTTAAAGCAGATTCCAGACTCCCGATACTTTGTAGACCTGGAGGACTATGAAGTGATGCACAAGAAATGGAAGTAGAGGTGCGCTGTCCAGACTTGTTCTCCAGAGTCTCCTCTTTGGGTTGACAGACCCGCTCCCTGTGGAAAAGGGTGATCACAGTCAGCAATGCTAAAGCTTTCATAAGCATGATCCACAGGCCAAAAGGAAAAAGAACAATCATTGACATCAACAAGTATCTGCAATCTGCACACATTTCATTGGATTTGCACATGTACATCCCTCTCGTATAATAATTACATAAGAAGCTTTGCATACTGATCCTCAAATAAAACGCAACTAATTGAGCAAATATATGATAGTATCAAAGATCTGATATGACCAAAACAATGTTTACCCTACTACTGCAATGGACATTATTCATCCTAAAAAGTAATCAAATAATTGATAGGGCCAATGTCTTGGAAATACTAATCATCTGGAATGGTAGCGTCAGATATGCTGCATCACCTGGGTAAGGAGGCATGCTTTCTGTGTAGTGGAGAACTTCTTCGAGCTTTACCAGAGTCTTCCTCAAGTTCAGCGAATTGTTGCCTGAATTGATCAACTCCACTGTGTTTCACAGAACATTTGCTTACATCAGTGACCAGATCACTTCTTGTCAGACAACAATTATCAGCTCCATCTTTTTACATGACATATAACCATGCTCAAACACCACTGCACTCTGGCTCTAGTGAACGCCATCCCCCCCCCTCTCTCTCTCTCTCTCTCTCTCTCTCTCTCTCTCTCTCTCTCTCTCTCTCTCTCTCTCTCTCTCTCTCTGTATAATGATTATGCATTCAATTTCAGAGGAGTTTTCGATCAAAACAAAAATTTCAGAGTGAGGGATTGTCGATTATGAGGTGGCATGAAAGCATGACCCTAAGAGATATGAGGCTTCACATAAAACAATAGAAAAAATTGGCTAGCAAACAATAGTTTTTAACACAAGCATAATTGCATTACAGCTGCATTCCATAAGGACCAATTACTGGATTCGACCATTTCATGATCATCAAATTAAGTCGCAGAATAAAGAAGGGGACAAATAGCGAGACAGTTTGATATTATTGTCCAGGCTTAATCCACAAGAAGCATATTTATTAAATTCACAGAAACTGAGGGAAAATATCTATTGCAACCTTAACACCCATGATGTTGGACTAAGGGTGCGCATGAATACCATTCTGTGCCCGGGAACTATTTCTGAACAGAAATGATTTTTTTTTATTCTGTGCCCGGAAACAATTTCTGAATATTAAAAGGCGTTTGATAAACTGTCCAAAATTTCTATTCTTAGAGTAGAAAAGAATAGAAATGCGTTTCGTAACTACACAAAATTTCTGTTCCCAAATAATATTTTAATAATATTTTGAATTTTTTTTTTTCTTTCTATCCATTTTCTTCTTTGGCCATGGCCGGTCACCGGCAACCGGCGGCCGGCGGCCGACCACCGGCCACAGCCCAGGGCTGGCGAGGGCGTCAAGGCCCTCGCCCACCGCCGGCGGAGGCGAGTGCGAGGGCTGGACCCTCGCCGTCGCAACCCACGGCGAGGTCAGCTTCGCCGTGGGTCGCGACGGCGAGGTTCGGCCTCGCCTCGGGCGAGGCCGAACCTCGCCGTCGCGACCCATGGCGAGGTCGGCTTCGCCGTGGGTCGCGACGGCGAGGCTCGGCCTCACTGTCTTTGGGCGAGGCGGCCTCGCCTCCGCCGGCGGCCGGCGAGGGCCATGACGCCCTCGCCAGCCCTGGGCTGTGGCCGGTCGCCGGCGGCCAGCCTAACCTAATGAAGAACAACACAAAAATAAGAAAAAAAACTGATTCTCAAAATTGTGTCGAGAAACAAGAAGCAACTTTTTTTTACTTCATGTTTCTTTTCCAAAACTGTTTTTCGGCACAAATTTTTGCAACAATGTGCCCGGGAACAAAAAGTTTACCAAACGCATTTCTGTTCTCAAACTATTTCTGGAAACAAAAGAACAGAAATTTTCACTGTTTGGCACGTTGCCAAACGGGCCCTAATGGAGCTCAGTCCTTACAACAGCTACTCCCAGACAAGGCAGACAGTGAAAAATAATGCATATAATTTTTCACCTTTGCCCACATCAAAACTCCAAACAGAAGCACATTTTTCACACAATTTATGGCTGCCTATAACTGTTGCAAGCATACATAATTTTTTCGACATGAATGCATAACATGGAGCATGCAACTTCAAATTATGATTTTAAGATTGAAGTACTGCAATTTAATACTCAGTTTGACTGAAATTTGATCGTCATCATCACAGCCTCGAGACTTAAAAAGTCAATTTTTTTCCATCCATTTCTCCTTGTCCAATCACAATTAAAAGATATTTTCCCCTCACCTTGGATACATGAAATGTATTTGCTCAGCCCCTTGAAGGTACTCCTTCAACATCTGTGGATGATACTCCAAAATCTGTTGTCCTTTCAGCATAGTACAAAATTAGATATTTGGTACAAGTAAAATCTTAAGGACATCAAAACCTTTGAAAGTAAAAACGAGCATAACCAACACTCATACCTCTCGGTAGATCAGCTCCCTCACATCATCTTTTGTCAGTTTTCTCCGCTCAAACTCAAATTCCAGCTTTGGAATGGGTTTCATCGACGGCTCACAGTCAACATCGGCCAACCCTTGAAAGTATGGATCAGCTAAAGCCTGTACACAAAACAACCATTTTAAGAAACGAATTCTTATTTGAGAAAACCCAGAATCCCAAAAACTTTGCTATTCATTGGGCTATTCTCACCTCTTCAGCAGAAATGCGATCTTCAGGATCAAAAGCAAGCAAACGTTCTAGCAGACGCAGAGCCAATGGATCTGAATCAGGAAATTTTTGTGAAAACAGAACTGATGGCTTCTTCTTCAAACTAGTTAGATATCTTCTAGCTTTTTCATTCCGTATCTGCAGTTTGACACAGAAAGACATGACTATAACCAGGACTGCAGGAACCAGAAAGAGCTCTGCTGATCTCCTCTGAGAGTTTAATAAAAAGAAAGAAAGAAAGAAAGAAAAAAAATGCAACAGGAGAAACAAACCCTAGCAATCGATTCATAAGAAGGAGTGCCAAGCAAATCAGTAATGAGATCCAATTGATGCACGACATTCTTCCCAGGAAACAAAGGTTTGCCTGTGAGCATTTCAGCAAATATACATCCTATGCTCCAGATGTCAACAGCAGGGGTATACTGCAATAAGTCATTATTTAAAAAGAAAAATGAATGTGAACCTCAAGTTCTCTCACAATGGAACTACAAGCTTAACATATTTACAGCAATCCCTCCAAGTTGAGGTTAAGCTCCATGTACCGTAATCAAACAAGTGAAGTGCCCTTGCCTCAACATTGACAAGAATTACACAAATCAGGATGGTTAATGTGAGAAAAATGCATGGACAGTATGAGCTAGCCGTACCAACTTTATGGCAATGACAAGATTTGACATATCATGCTTCAAACAGTGGCAAACCTTGATAAAGTCCAATCAACTATACCATTTACGTGCTAACAAGAAAAATAGTGTTTCTCTAAATCCTCCTGTAAGCCTGACGAGGAATACTAAAAGAAAAGCATTGTAACCGGGTAACAAACTTTTGAAATTATTGCTTATTACCCCCCAACAAAAGGAACTTTTGGACTATACAAATAAGCTGCTTCTTGCAACCAAATATGCATAGTTCAGCACAATTCAGTTCACTATGACAAGAACAGTCAAACTTACTTCCAACAAAATCATATAAGTAACTTAAGTAACTGAAGAAATGCAGTGCTAACAAAAGCATGCCTTCAGTATGAAGTAACAACTAATTACAGAATCGTAATTAGCACTTAAAAGTTAGCTAGCGTGGTGCCTGCTATTTCGAAACCTCGTAACCAACCTCAGGATCAAACCCAAATTTTTCGAAAAGTGCAGTTTCAAAGAGATTTGCTAAATTTCTTCCAAAATTAGGCCAATCCTAGAGTCTCAATCTCTAAAGAAGGCCCCACTCCAGATTCTTAGCCTCTAGGTATAAGAAAAGCATCTTCGGACATGTTTGGTCCCAATTGAATGGCCAACACACCAAAAGTTAAAAAGAGTTTCAAAAATCAACCTCTACGAGCAAGATTTGTAGATCTTCAGAACAGCAACAGGGTTTAGTCCCTTCTTGTGCAGTTGGTCTAATGAAAATATAGCACCTGCATATGCAATCTCTGATGCACAAAAGAGTACTGTGCAATACTCACAGCTGGTTGGGTAACGTCAAACCACGATATGTGGCTGTTTGCTAAAAGCAACTCTTCTTTAGGAAGTAAAATGATTTTGCAATATCAAATAGCTAAAACTCGTTGATAAGAGCATAATGCCATTATGTTGCTTGTTTGTCAACATACAAAAACACTCAATGTTGATGGATCATGAGAAGCACACATTGAAGAATTGAATTCTACAGTCATTCCCCTTCTAGACCGGTTTATAATTGATTAATCAAAGTTGCACTGATAAATGTGAAAATATATTTGTAACCGTCGAGTATGATGCATGGTATAAGTGTTTTGCATCGAACAACTTCCCTCATTTTCAGACTGTGAAAGTGAAACCATCTAAGGAACTCAAATAGATGAAAACCAAGTGAATTCACAGCGTAAGAAGACAAAAAATCATATGTGATAGCAAATAATAATGACTAGATTCTATAGGACTGCGAATTACTTACCTTCGAGTAAAAACAGCCACACAGTTCAGGAGCACGGTACCATCGAGTTGCCACATAATCCTTTAAAAATAACTACTATTAGCAATCAACTATTTATGGAAAAACTGTGCCTCAATTAATTACTGAGTCTTAAACAATGTTGGATCAAAGGAAGCACTTTTATCAGAAAAGTTGCCCCCCATTTATAACAAATCTTTCTTGATATGTGCCAGCACGAACCGAAACCATATCAGAAGTGCACTTACACCCAAAAACCATATCCAATAGGCGGAAAAGATTGAATTTCAGTTTAGTTCAGCTTAAGCCATGTCCACACCTCAAGTCTACCAGGTAATTAGATAACCCCCAATAGCTGGCACAACAACATCCAATGCCAACAACATCCAACATGTCCTTCTAGAACTATATGAGTAAGTCGCAAGTAGTCAGCTTAGACATGCAATAGAATTGATGTTTTAAATGCATTTGGGGAATATATCAATGGTAATATTTCTCGATGGCTCAATTTCAACTTTCGAAAGATTACAGAAGATGCTCTTGATTTTCCATTTGTATGCCAATTTCCAATAAACTTATGTAGATTCAACTTTACAATGTTCACAATAGATCCTTTCGGGTACATGAACTACTATGAAGTCATCAGATTAATTCCTACTAATGTCATGTTGTCAGCAATTGAACCAAGATAATATTAATAAATTCCCAATTATGTTGGTTCTGGTTCATAATCCATGTTCGTGCATTAAATCATTTCACTAGAAACTTGTATCATATCCCTGCATCACCAATTTTATGATTAAACAAAAAAACCACTTAGGCACATACAGTCCAAAAAATAGCAGTTGGTGTATCACTAAATGAAGCACGAGCAAGCCCAAAATCACAAATCTTCAGCTTGCAGTCTGCATTAGCCAGTATGTTTTTTGGCTTCAGATCACGATGGAAGACATTGGCTGCAAAGCAAACAAATACATCAGAGCAACTACATAAACAGAGAACAGTATAGGAAAAGAAGTCAAGAAAAAATTTGAACAAAGTTCATGCAAAAAATAAGATAATTAATGGACTATCATTAAAAGGTGAGTTCCAACCTGTATGTATATACTTTAAAGCTCGAAGAAGCTGGTACAAGAAAAACTGATGGTGGCCAGGACTGAGATCATCATTGAACTTAATTACTTGGTGAAGATCCGATTCCATCAGTTCAAAGACAACATATATATCCTTAAATTCTCTTGGGCATGGAGGAAGCATTATATGCTTTATTTCTACTATATCAGGATGTTTGAGTAGCCTGAGCAGCTTAATTTCTCTAAGAATGCGTATAGCATCAGAAACATGCTCAAATACATTATTGATCTTCTTTATAGCCACCCTTTCTCCAGAATGAGTATCAATTGCTGATGCAACAATGCCATAGCTTCCCTTGCCAATTACTTCCTGAATGTCGTACTGACTTGCCTCACCATATTCGGTGAAGAATTCCTTGTCCGGCATTATCTGAGTCAAATTAGATTATTAGGACCCCAGATGACAAAGGATTGAACCACAGGTGAGAGAAAAAAGAAAAAAATGACAGATAAACGATTATTTGATGGTAGAGATATAATAGCTCCCAATTGCCAAGACAATATACTGATCAACTTGGTGATAGATCTCATGTTGGCAGTTTGTTCTTTCCAATGTGACTTGTGCACTTTTTGCTTGGTCTTGTCATGTGTATTGGACTTATGGATCTAAAGTTGATTGTAATTATGACTGCCATCCAGAAAACATCGACAATACAAGAACTGCACCATTATCCTCATTTTCTAATGTTGATATTTCACTTTTTTTATTTCTGACTTAATTTTCTTAAACAAATAAAGCATGAGCCAGAAGTTCCCTTTCCCAAACCATTCAGTCATCATTTCTAACTAACTGTGTAAACTAACTATCGAATCTAGTCAGCCACTGGAGGTCCCAACAAAAAATAAAGGGTAATTTGAAGCTCTAAGGTTAATTTGGTATGAAAAGGATCCTCAAAGTGAGTGCTACACAGGACCATATGGAATTGGATAGACATAGAATGAGTATTGCACCTCTTCTGATAGCTGTAAAGAGAAGGTACACAACGTAGATATGAATTCAATCTTTCCATTCACATGTTCAAAAGGTAAGGAATGGACAGCACGTGAAACTATGAACACGAACCTAGCATGAATCCTGGAAAAGTGAGGTCATGACAGGAAATCAACGTGGCATTACACAAGGCAGAAACAGCATAGGGACTAAAGCATTGTCTGGTAGAGTTTCGCTATGGAGATGAACATCTAACAAGTTTAAGTACCAATTCAGGACACTATAACTCACTAATAAACCTTCCCTTTTTTTGGCCAAAAAACTCAGTAGCAAGCACACCTTGCAAGTAGGAATCAACTCCTTAATGATCCATATCTATCAAGTAGCAGCACCGGAAGAAAATTGTATATGGTCTATAACAAGAACTTAACGTCTGAAACACCAAAGTCATGATCAAATGAGTAAATGCCAAATAACGATGGCTCTAAACTCACACATTTGCCTCCTCATAGATCAACGAGTAGAATTTAATTACTTCCGTACCTACCATCAAATGCCACTAGACTTGGAGCAGTGTTCGGATGCTCAACATTGCCAATTCGGTCGAACTACTTTAAAGTTCAGATTTACAGAACAAATAGATAGCAGGGACAATGTAATTACATGACAACCACTCAACCTATGAAAACCCAGAAGCTAAAGTGTTGAAGAAAGGATTGAAGCCAAGTACCCAAAACAGAAGAAATGAACAAGAACAGAGAGAAGATATAACACCCCCCCCCCAAAAAAAAAAAAAGAACACCGTTTCTTTCTCTTCTGGGGTTAGCAATCCGACCCAGGAGGTGAACTACCTCGGTAGTCACGACCCTCTCAACAATCTCCGAATCCAACGCAAAGACGAAAGTTGCATTTAACGCCCGGGTATTTCGAAAGTGCTATGTTTGGTCGAGTAAAGTAACAAGAAATGTATATAAATACGGGGAAATGACACTGGAGAGAGCCCAACGGGGTCAGAAATATCCAGAATAGCTGGTGAACTGAATTGTCTTCGTCATCCATGAATCAACAACAACAACCAGCCATCTTATCTCCAATTCTCCGCACACATAAAACAAAAAAATTTAAAAAAAAAACCCAAAAAAATAAATAAACGAATAAACAACCGACACCCACCTAAGAAAGAAAGCTGTAGCTTCTAAGCAAAATTGTACAATTTCTTTTTCCTTATAAAAAAAGGAGCCATACAAATGCAACACGAGGATATATAATAATGTCCCGGCAAAGAGAGATGAAGGGCTATAAGAATGGAAAATAATTTGTGCTCCAGAAAAAAAGGGTGGGGGTGGGGAGGGGAAGAAAAGGGTAAAAGGACGAGAGATGGAATGCGCATAGAAAAGCGGACCTTATCTTATCAAAAAAGAACCCAAGAAAATGGGGAAGCGGATACGGCGGGGAGGGGGAGGTGGCCTCTGGCCCTGACCTTATCCTCTTGCTGCAGGTGCAGGAACCACAGACACCCTCTTCCTTCCTCTTCCTCCTCCTCCTCCTCTTCCTCCTTCTTCTTGGCGACCCAGTTTCTCTTTTGAGCTGAAATCTGAACTTGGGAAAAGATCCTACTGTAGCTGGAAACCCTAAGCTCTCTTGCCCCCACTTCCTTCCTTCCTTCCTTCCCCGAAGCAGCGGCGGCCTGTCGACCAAAGAACGGTCAAGAAACGGCGTCGTGGGGGGGCGACCCCTGGAGCCGAGATGCGGACCGCGAGGCCTTAAAGGAAGGGACTTTTGCCCGTACTCGGACGACTTCAGGAGAGAGAAAGACAAGACGCGGTTGGCGGGCCGGGGGAGGGGGAGTTGTGCCTCCGAGACGAGAATCTCACCTCCCCCGGCAGAATAAAAAGGGGCGCACGATTTTTTACGCGGCGAGCGGAAACGATAATCTTTCTAATTTGTTAATTAATTAAACGTAAAAAAGGAGCTTACCAAGTTTTAATGCCGTGACCTCACCTTTTTTGTAATCTTATTGTAATTAGAACTTTGGGGAATCAATTAGACATGGTTGACCATTGGATCCTCGGCGTTTGGCCTTGTTCACCTCGCCAAAGCATGGTGTTTCCAACCTCCCTAGGCTCCAACGCCCCTATTTTATAATCCGGTGACCGATCTGCTCGGAGACCCTCTCCTACCAAGATTGTGTGTTTTTCCCGCCTCCTTAGTACCCCAGTATCCCTTACAGGCATTTTACAACCCTGAAAAATCGAAGGGGAGAGATTTTAGGGCCGGAGGCTTTTAAGGATCTGCTCCCGGCGTCACGAAGCATGCGCCTTTAATTCCAATATAGTCGTCAAGTTTAGTGTTTAGAACAAGTAACCAAAAAAAAAAAAACTTTCCGTTGATTTTACCCACAGCTTTCTATCCGGAATTTAAATATTAAAACGAGTGCCTGAAATTCGTGAAAAACTATGAGAATAGCACACGTGATGCTGCGCGTTAAAGATTAGGCGTTTCGAAAGATTTAAGATAGCGCTATGTTCACGTGAGTTACCAAACTAAATTAAAGTGTTTAAAAGGGCAGTAGAATTCGTATAGAGAAAAATTCGCCCATTAAAGATACTTTGTGTGGTAATCTCGCTAAAGGAATGGAGCTGAAACTCCAACACGGGCCTTTGCGCCGTGTTCGTTTTTATTGCAGTAGGTTTCACAAATGCATTCCTTATTTTAACATGCCAGTACCAGTACTCTTGCCCCCCGAATTTCCTCTATTCTTTTTCTTCCCAAAGAAGAAGGGATTACCCTCTTTTTAATTTACATCTTGAGAATCTCGAGATCCAGACGAGATTTAGAATGCATCAATTTAAGAACTTGCTTAAGTCAGATAAAATTTGTATAAAGAAAAATTTGAAAAAAAAAAATCCACCCATCAAAGATACCTTGTTTGGTAAGACGATTTTCTTTTTCTTTTTTTGTTTTCGGATTTCACTTCTTATGCAACTATATGTTTCTACGGTTTCATGAAGATTTAAAACTTTCAAAACTTTTTTGCAAATTCAAATTTAGATAAAACCCACCTTTTTCTGGCAAATCCAGACGAGCTAGTGTCGAAAATGGAGAACTCGACGTGAGAGTTTGGTCACACGTTCCTTTGTGTTTTTTTTTTCTTTTGCCCGTGCTTACGAAACTCCTAAAAAACGTTCGTTGACATTATTCGTCCAAACTAAATTGTAAATGTACGGAACCGTATTAAGCATCTTAGAACATAATCTAATGTAAAATCAATACAAAACCTTCGCGAAAGAATCCCCGATTACGTAGGCGAACAGCATTCATCCCTCTTATTTTTGCGCGCAAAATGTGATGGTAGAGAGAAGTTGTGATATAGACCGAGTCCATGTAGACAGATATGATTATAGCCGTTTGATCGTGCGAGTCCCACGATGGGACCCACGCATTATGAGCTATGATCGTGGTGATCTGTATAGACCGAGTTTTATTTAATTATTTTTCTGCTAGCACTGAGTATTGCTTTGGACATATCGCCGTGAGCGAAGAACGTGACCGACGGCTGATCAACATTGAAATGATCATTTTCTTGACCATTCAAATGTTTAATTTTTTAAACTTATCTTAGTATGAATTGTTCATCTCTCAAAATGTTCGGACTAAGTCAACGTGACGGCTACCATATAACGGACCGCGTAATAACGAGAGTTTAATCTACTCTCTTGTTTTTTTATTTCGTAACCAATCGAGTTGACTTTTGAGAATGATCTCGTCAATATCCTACTAACTAAAATTAATCGAAAATAGAATGGAAGTTTGCTTCTTTGCAAGCAATGCTGAAGTGCTCCAATTGACAAATTCAAACCAAGCAGTGAATGGGGCCTAGGCTCAAAAATGATTTTTGCTTAATTGCATGTCGGAGCCACCGCGCAAACCGTTTAATGACAATATGCCCGTCATTACCGTTACATACGACTATTTCCAAACTATTCAGAGCATATCGGTCATCGACGATGTTGATTTCAACGACCGTGCTCGAGACTGAGGTTGCTAGGCCGCCGCAAATTTAAAGAGGAACCAATTTAAACCGCATGAATTATGAAGTTTTAACACAGTAGGAATTGCATCATTAATGTTCGCCCAGGCTCGAGTCTATGGTAAAAGCTTTTCCGACATTTTGAAATCGCATTTTCTTCGTATTTCCATCTCAAGAAAAAACCTTAGCAAAATTTGGCTAAGTCAAATTTAACGAGCCACATGGCCAAAAATAAAAAATAAAAAAATTAACGAGCCCAATTCGATATTGGCAATATTTTAACCCATTTTTCCAAAGCCCAAAAAACAAGTCTTAAACGGGTCAAAGCCCAGCCCACAAACGACGAAGTTGTCGTTTCCTCCTCCTCCTCCTCCTCCGCCGAGGAAGTTGCTGCGTCCATGGCCGACGCGCCTCCGCCGACGGTTTGGCGAGCTAAGACCTCGGGCTGCCGCTGCATTCACGGTAAGGTGCGACTCCATGGGAAGCTCGGAGTCGAATGTAGCCATTTGCGACGACAGTTTCTAGTCCTGCGTTAACCATTCGAATGCCTTATCGCTGCAGCTTCCGCCTCGCTCTTGTGTCGATCAGTCCCTTCGCGCGACGCGTGGCTGTATCAGGGACGACGCGCTCAAGAATCGGCCGACCCCGACCGGACAAATCTACTCAGAAGCTGCTCTTTCTGTCTCTCGCTATCTCATCAGGTACCTCTCGCTCTTCAGGCTCCGGCAGAACCTTGGGAAATTTCCCGCGGTCCCTGTTGTTCATCGCCCTTATTCGGCAAGTTTCCAATTCTATTGTTTCTTGTGTTGGGTCGTGAATCGCGGGTTGCGTGTTGAAAAATTTTGGGTGTTGCAAAATTGTAGCTTCAGCTTTTCTGTTTAGTTGATTTTTTTTTTTTAGGGGTTTTTAGGGGGGGGGCATATAGCTTTGCCAGAAACCTGTAAATTCCGCGGGGTTTTCAATGGAATTTGTGCCATGGTCTTATTATTCCTGTAAATTCTTTAGAGGTCCCTATATGGGGAATTCAGTACGTTGGTAATAATTTGACCGTGAAGGATCCTAATCTGTGTGCTGGTTTATATGAGCATAAAGGTTATAAGAGCAAGTGTGAGTATCTGATCGCCAATCCTGAGTGTAACTCTGGCGGGTTCTTTCACTGCATTTCATTATTCTTCTGAGATTGCAAGAAATTCACGAGTGTGGGGTATGCCGTGCTGGCTGGCATTGTGGCTGGCTGCTCTGTTTTGCTTGTTGGGCAACACTGCAGCAGATTACTGCTGTTGTAGTTTGGAGAAGCTTTCTAGTCTTCTGAAGTTGCCTTTCTCTGCTTCTGCTTGGTTATGGAGCTCCTGATGTGTTTGCTAGCATTGCTGCATTCGTGGGGAAAGATGCAGGGGAGGTGGGTCTTAATAGCCCGTTGGGTGGTGCTTTTTTGTTACTTGTGTTGTTGTGGGGGCTGTTTCTTTCTGTGTAGCAGAAAAGAGGGTTCAGATTGATAGGAGGTGTTTCATCAGAGATACATCCTTCTTCCTCTTCACTTTGATGTGCCTTGGTATGATTTTGATTGTTGGGGAGGTCAGTGTTGGGGGTGCTATTGCATTTGTTTACGTGTATGGGCTTTATCCGTTCACAGTTGCTGCCAATGAGATGCTGAGGAAACAAGCCAGGAATTAACACTCTTGCTGGTCCGGGAGTTTCAATGTTTTTGCTTATTCCCTTCATTTTTGTCTATTGTTTTTGCTTAATTTCGTTCCATGGACAGCGAAGTTGGCACATGTTAGAAGAGTTCTTGTAAGCAAATGTTTAAGCAAATGTCATTTTTATGTCAATGGTTAGCTGATCGGACTTTCTCTTATCAATAGTTCTTTATAAATATTTCAATTTTAGGTTTTTTACGTTCTTTATTTGATTTACTAAATTTTTTTATTGTTTAATTTACTTTTTTAATTTGATGTGAAGTTTTTATCAAATAACATATACACGTGAAGAGCTTAAAGTGGTTTAAATGGGTGTGTATGGATTTTCCTATATTGGGTTGAATATTAATGTGTTTTATTGATATGGGTTGGGTCAGGTCGGGTAGGGTGTGAGTCATTAAATTTACAATATTCTAAGCTTTAATCATGATCTCACCAAGAAATCAAGAACCCTAGTTTGGGAGGATCAGTAGAGAGAGACTCAAGTGCTTCACTTTTTGATAAAAACGAGAAACCCAATTTCAAACCCACAAAAATAGGGAAATTCCACACTTCCCTTAAATAATCGATGAAATCGCCATCCAAGGATGTTGCTAGGAGTTTTATAGAGGTCGCCAGAGGCTAGTTTGGTCGGGCTATCTTACTATCAGTTGTCATTGGGGTTTAGAGGTCGCGAGGTCGGTGAGAAAAAGCGAACTTGGCAAAGAAGAAATAAGGTGAGAGAGAATTGGTGGGCCGTCTAGGTTACGAGTGAGGAGTGACAAATCAGTGGAGAAAGTGAATTTACATTGGGATGAGGCCTTAGTTAATTAAGTTCTTTGTTTGGTTGGACAGAGAGAAACAAAGGAAGAACCAAAGAAAGGATTTGGAGATTTAGATGAAATTAAGAATCCGAAAACTTGGCTCAGCCCAAAATTGTTTAGCTCAAATTGCTTGGACGTCATTTTAGGGCCAGATTCTAATTCAGTTTCAGGACAGGCACCAACCTAGCCTCGATGGACTTGAGCCCGAGCGTTGGTGACTTGGGTGTGCTAGCCAGGTAACCGAGTGGTGTCGTTGAGGACCCAAGCACGGCCTCAAGAGGCTTGGGCCCGGCCTTTGACACTTGGGCCCAACTGCAGAGGATCCGGGGATGGGCGTCGAGATTCCCCTGTCCAAGTGTCGAGATCTCCGGTTGAGATCTCCCAAGTTCACTTTTTTTCACCAGCCTCGCGGTCTCTAAACCCCAACGACAACAGGCAGTTCGACAACCTGACTAGACTAGCCTCCGACAACCTCTATATAACTCCTAACAACATCCCCAGATGGCGATTTCGTCTATTATTTAAGTCAAAGTGTGGAATTTCCCTATTTCTGTGTGTTTGAAATTGGGTTTCTCGTTTTTAATGAAAAGTGAAGCAATTGGGTCTCTCTCTGTTGATCATCCCAATCTAGGGTTCTTGATTTGTTGGTGAGGTCATGATTAAAGCTCAGAGTAATGTAAATTTAATGAAACATACCCAACCTGACCCATCCATTTGATGGCCCTACACGTGGGTAGCCTTCCTCTTCCCTAAGCTAGGGTTTCCTTCGATTTATTATTTTGTTGAAAATTAGGTCCATTTGCCGTATTATCCCCTGTTTATTTACAGAGTTTTTCTTTCATTGCGCACAGAACAGCTGTGATTGAGGCATAACTTGGTCCTGGAGGAGTAATAGCACAAACTGGTCTGCTGGTCATAATATTTTTCTCTCGTTCATATTGTGCCATACAATATACACAACAATGTCGGTGACAGCAGGAGTGAGTGACACTGTAATTGCTGTTAGGGATAAACTTAGGGGTAAAATTGGACAGACTAAGGTCAAAAGGTATTGGCCTGGTAAAGTTCCTGAGTGGGCAGATGAAGCTGATGAAGAAGGGGATATCAGGATGGCCAGGGCAGTTGCCCTGGAGAAAGCTTTCCCTACTCATGAACATTCAGCTATTAGCAAGAAAGATGATCCCAGGCTGCGGCGTTTGGCTGAGAGCAGGATAGATAACCGTGATGAAATCAGAGCTGATCACCGTCGCATTCGGCAAGCTGAGATCGTTTCTACCATCGAAGAGGAAAACAGAAGACAGGAGGGTCTGGAAGCAGAAGAAGAGGATGCAGAGGCTTTAGAAGAAAGGAGAAAAAAGATAAGGGAGAAGTTGCTTCTGAGGGAACAGGAAGAGGCAGTGGCACTCCTTCCTGAAGAGGAGGAGGAGGAGGAAGAGGAGGAGGAAGAAGAGGAATCCGAGTATGAGACGGACTCAGAAGAAGAGACGAAAGGTGTTGCCATGGTGAAACCGGTTTTTGTCGTCAAGTCAGAGAGGGATACTATAGCTGAAAGACAGCGGCTTGAGGCAGAAGAAAGAGCCCTTGAGGAGCTAGTGAAGAGGAGACAAGAGGAGAGAAAGGCGGAGACGAAGCAGATTGTGGTTGAGGAGATCAGGAAAGATGAAGAAATTCAAAAGAATCTGGAAATGGAGGCGAACATTGCTGACGTGGAAACTGATGATGAGATTAACGAGGCTGAGGAGTATGAAGCTTGGAAAGCAAGAGAGATCGCAAGGATCAAGAGGGATAGAGAGGACCGTGAAGCAATGTTGAAGGCGAAGGAAGAGATTGAGAAGGTGAGAAACATGACAGAGGAGGAAAGGAGGGAGTGGGAAAAAAAGAATCCCAAACCTACTTCGGCATCAAAGCAGAAGTGGAGGTTCATGCAGAAGTATTACCACAAGGGTGCCTTCTTCCAGTCAGAAGCCGATGACCTTGCTGGAACGGCTGGATCGGATTACATTTACAGCCGCGACTTCTCTGCTCCAACTGGAGATGATAAGATGGACAAAACTATTTTGCCCAAAGTCATGCAAGTGAAGCACTTTGGTCGGAGTGGAAGGACGAAGTGGACTCATCTTGTTAATGAAGATACAACTGATTGGAACAATCCGTAAGTTTGACTTATCTATTGATTATTTCACGCTGATGTAGTTCTCCTAATTCTCTTCCTTACATCTCCGCACCCTGTGGACACCTCTCTTATTTGCGTAATTGAGATTGACGTGCATTCTTAATAGTAATTTGATGACTATGGAGGGTGTCTACAGCAAAGTCAACTGGATATTATGCTTGTCAAAATTATTAACTTTTATTGTGATCTTTTTATGGTAAAACTAGCAGCTGTTGACATGACGCGTGGTGAAATGTACGGGTCTGCTTATTCTTGTTGCAATATGTTAAGAGTTATGTTAAATGCCACGGTCTAATGTTGTTCAAGTGGGATTGTACACGAGAACTCATTTGTCGTTCCTGAGTTCTTCATGGAAAAACGAAGTCCCTTTATTTGGGGTGGAACATTTAAAAAATCAATGGCTGCAAAGGGAAGTTTGTTTTGGTTCTATTGATGCCATCTTTCTATGGATATGGCAGTCCGTCTTGTTTCCAGTGCACTTACCCGAGACAGGACATAATTCAATGTTTGCTTGTGATGCAGTTGGACCTACAATGACCCTCTCAGGGCAAAGTACAATGCGAAGATGGCTGGAATGGATGCTCCCATATCGAAACCCAGAGGAAGCAAGAAATTGAAGGACTGGGAGTCTCGATGAGTTGTTGTAGTACCGAGGAGTACCCATAGGCCAGATTTTTATCGTTAGGTGTTTTGTAGCAGAGACCATTTGTTTCTAGGCTGAGGCAGCACTGGATAATGTAAGACGGTTGACGTGCGAAAGATGCAAATATTGATGTAATCTTGATGGTTGTTGGAAGAAGTCCAGCATATCAAATTATAATCAGTTAATGATTATTCATGACATATCTATTTTTCTAGTGTTATCTTTGTATGCCCGCCATCTTTCCGTCTTCGTGCTTGGGCATGGCGTTGCTGATCGATCTAGATTTGGCCTTGTGGAACTCGCCGCCAAGCTTGGTCTTCCCAACGAAGAGCTGCTCCGTCTCCAGATCTAGAGGAACTTGCTGATGGTCCATCTCCAGGACGAACTCCAAATCTAAGGCCATGACTCGTTGGGTGGAGGAACTCACCGCAGTTAGTGGGCGAACTCCAAATCAGGGACAGGAGTATGAATAAGCCGAGAGGAAAGCCAATAGTTTCGTACCCACGGATTAGGTTTCACACTAGAGTATTCATTCCAGCCTCGGGGAAACCCACATTGGACGACATCGAGAAGTTTGCAAGTGTTGAATATCTTTCAATTTTTGTCAGAAAGTGTTGAATATGCACTTGCCATGGATGGACAGATTAAGATCTATGGATGCAATGGTCGGCTTTGATGCAGCGCCAGCAACTGTGCTGGTGACTGGAGGGAGGAGGTGGCCGTAGACGGAAAAGGAAGACGAGTGAGAAAAAAAGAGCTGATCTTTTAGCTGTTTTTTTTTTGTTTACATGTCATGGACACGTCGATTTTTGTTGATTTTTAGTTCAAAAGTATATGCCCCGTCGGCCTATGACGTAATGGTACTAAACCACTTGATACTTTCTTAAATAGAAGAGCCACTAATTTGCAATGTGCGAGGGCTACCTTTTCACATCATAATACATATAAAAAGAAAGCGTGGAAAGCTGAATGTACATTATCAGTGCAGAAATAAGTTAGAAAACAGAGTCATGTCAATAATTTTTGGGGAATGACTTATTATTGTCAAAGCCCCTGGTTGGGTATATATTACCAGGGATCATCCGATGTTCCCAAACCACAACTATGCATGGGGAAAGATTGTAGTACTGACTAAATGAGGTGACTCACACCTGCTATTTAATGTCCAAAATCGGGCGCTAAGAAGTTTCGATGCCTTGAATTAAATTATATGGCCTGGAGCATAGAGGGAATCTTGAATTAAATTATATGCCTCGAAGACCTTTTGGTACGCGGCTATTTAGACTTGATCATACCCCAGGTTGAAGGAAATCTATGGCTGAAAAAAGGTTGAAGACCCAATACGAAAAATTTCTTCCTCATCAGTGCCGGCGGAAAAAACATTGTTCCTAATGAATCTATGGCTGTCTAGCCAAAAACAACCATAAGAAAAAAGACAACAGAACTTCAAACTCCACCAGGTTTCGAGGCCTGAGTCCACTACGGTTTCTTTTTTCTTTTACCGGACGAAAACGGACTGCAGAGGCAAGACGAATAGGAGCAACAGATTCAAGCAAAATGAAAGCGGGTGTTTCGCCGATAGCAATCTAGGTAATATAGACTTCAGTGCTTTCTTTCCCCGTCAGAATCCATGATCCTATTTCACTCTCTGAAAGGTTATAGCTTGAATTCAACCAAATGGCCGTGAGTGAACAGTGAATTTAGACTTTAATTTCGTTTCCGGGGAGTCTCCAAGCAAGCTAGGACACGAATAAGTTCAAGACTACATGCCAGAGGCACCGGTGACAAAAAAGACAGATCGATTAGCAAAACTTAAGGACAGGATTATGTTAAAGTTAACCTCCAAAGCTTACAAATTAAACTGGCTGGTTCATTTACAAAGTGCAGAGCGCACCACTACGTTCAAACCTTTTACCTATGAACAAAAGAGAGATCTACCCATGAAGCCAAAAATTTCACCATTTTGTTGATTTACATTTAGCTGGTATGTCGCTTCCATTGAGATAGGGCTCGAAGGTTTTCATGACTTCCTCATATTGTGGCCTCTTGTAGTCCACAGCCTGTCAATGATTTTTTTCGAAATAAGCTTCTGAAACAAAGGCATTCCTGGAAATAAACAACGAATTAAACATGACAGTCGTCGAAGCACACCTGCTCTATGACTTCTTCTGGGCTTGCCCATTTCCACTCTGCAAACTCTGTGTCGGCTTCACCATTTGCTAAGTTGATCTCACTGTCATTGTCTTTTGTCAGTCTCATGAGAAACCTGCCAATTAACCAAGTACATTCAAAAGCTCAGACTGAAATTCAATCAACAGCAAACTATGAAGCCATTCATTCTCCTTTCACTTCAGAGCATCAAATAGATCTATGATGAGTGACCGTAGTGATCTGAAGATGGATAAAAATCATGATTGTGTCATTACAAGAAAACAAAATCACATCAGCACATTCCTTTATAGCGGATGTAGTCTCCAACATACAACAAGTTCAAACAAATCATAGTCAAGGACTCCATAGAGCAGCTTGTTTGGGTTGGAGATGCATCTATCATGTAAAACAAAAAACAAGGAAGGACAACAAGATGCTACCACACCTGAAAGAGAATCAGAGACACCATTGTTGCTTGCAGTTTTTCATCCAAAAGAAAGAGGAAACAATGATCTGCTAAGTGCAGTTCTAATGTTCAAACGTCAAATGTAGGTTATGTTTAAGGGTTCTCGTCTTGCTTAAAATTTTCAGTTCATGAGGACACGAGAAACTCCAGCTGAACGTACCAGATCAAAGTAAGAGGTCCTAGTCTAAACAGGCAAAGCAACTAAGGCAGTGTAGATAAACAGCTTGCCAATCACAAATAGCAAATAAACATGACAACCCCTCATGTGACTTACACTGTGTGGCCATACCATGTGAAAATAGATGGTCAAGAAAAGAAAGACATTGAGGTCATACATGTGAGAGAGAGGTTAAGTAACATTGTGTTATTATGAATTTCGTGAACATTTACACAGAGCTATAAGAGAGTCAAGACATGAATGAAGTATGCTTAGCAGGGAGGAAGGGAGAGCATACCACTTTTGTGCCTGCCCATGCCACTCACCACCCCAGAGACGATTCACTTTGGCCTTCACAGCGGGAGGGAAGTCATAGGTCAACCAATTTGGAACCTGTCAAAAATGCATCGTCAAAAGGAAAAAAATCAACCACTCATTCGATTAATTATTATCTGATAACTAATGAGAAGATACCCCCAAGACTTCCACTGAAACACTTCAAACAAGATTGGAAGAGTCAAAATATGGTGTGAAAAGTTTAAAATAACTGTGATACCTTTAGCATGGGAATTATGGTAGCTGGAATTTGTAGCAAAGAAGGTGCACAAATAGTTTCTAGGTGAGGTGCGACAGAGGCAAATTAGAACAATAAAAAAAAGAAAAAGAAACATGCATTGCTGACTTCAGCTCTCTTGATCTTTTTCTCATTTCCAGCCTTGTTACCTAAAATGAGCAATTTTACTTTCTACACCATATAAATTCACCTTTGTCCTCATTGAAACATATATTGTATGCATTCAACAACAGACCCAGAACTTTATCAATATGTAACTCTATGATAACTTTTCATTCTTAATTTCTTAGCAAAGTACTTTTTCTTACCCATGTTCCAACACCTCTGAGTACTAGCAAGTGTCATGTATTACATATAAATCACAAAACAAGAGAAGACAAGCAGAATAATAGATTAATACCTCGGCAATAATCTCAGCAGAAGCTACACCAGTTTCTTCACGTAATTTCTTGATAGCAGCAAGTTTAGGCTCCTCGTCATCTTCAATAGCCCCCTGACACCAGTAATCTCGTCAAAGGCATTTTAAGAAGCTTATTTTCATACATCCTTCTAGGAGCTCGGAAAAAAAATATAATCACTACTCTAGTTATCAAGAAAAATCGGGCAAAGATTAAAAATTAAGCTAATACGCATTCCCTCGTATTGTAAGTTCCATGTGTGATGTACCTGTCCCAAAAGACTCACCAACGTGAAGAATTCTGATTCAATGAAAACATGTATTAAGAAGTCAAGAAGGCATTAGATTGACTTAGGATCAGCTTTTGGAAGGACTAGGTTAATATGAACCCAGATATTGGAATAACTAGGATCAGAAAATTATCTCGTTTATGAAGGGTACAAAAGTATGGAGAAAATAATGAACAAACACTCTTTCTTTGTGAAAAACTGATGAGAACCGAAAGCTACAAGGAAAACGTTGACTAGTCGAACCACCAAGTGAATCAATTATGGATGCAAATGAAGCAATTTGAAATTCATCAACATACGTATGAAAAAGATCTGTTAGGATCGTTTTTTTACCTCAATCAGGAAATGCCTTAAATAGCAGCAAAACACACAAAATGCTTTTAAAAGAGGACACTAACTCAATAACATAGCAGCTGAAACTAATCTCTAAGCCGTAAAAAATAAAAAATAAAAACTCAAAAAGGGGAATGGTGAGTGCTTCTGAGAAAATCTTGTACGCTGCACTATCCCTAGAGATGCCTGTTCATTCAATATGCTGATGTATGTAGACATTGCACCATCACCATCTTGCTGGAAATGCCAGTAAAATATAAGCAGAGGAGATATAAAAAGCTAGTGCACTTCACCTGAGGCATCTGCCAAGCTCCTGGAACATTTAACCTGGAAGCAACAAAAACCTGCCAAAACATTCCAATGTCATTTGTTTTCCCATAATTTACCTCCCGCAATATTGTATAAGTGGAAAAATCACATCACATGGGTAGTAGCTTCAGCTCTTTACCATATCTAATATGCCAAAAAGTTCACACAAGCAAACAATTTATATGATATAAGTAGAGCACCAGAGTCCATTTGATTTGGATATGAACCTAGGAGAATGTGCTTTTTAATTCCAGTTGCTCATTTTGATCAATGATCAACTATTCAGAGCCATGCGCATTCTGATCTTTCATGCCATTATCATCGGCAAAATTTATGAAATTTCACCGCACCACTGAATCAGCAATTGGCAGCTATTAAACCACACAAAACCGCAAACGAAAAAAAAAAAAGAAAAAAGAAAAAGAAAGGGAACATAACAAGAATGTGTTGGGTTTTCCTAGTCTTTTCGCAAAAAGCGTGCGTAGCGGATTTTAAACCTTATACAGCGGTCCAAATTATAGCGCAAGTGCATTTTTTCCCAGAAGCCAGCTTTTCAGGTAACTTTTTTTCCAAAATTAGCAACGTACTCCTAAAAAAAAAATTTCTTATGGTCTTGTGCCCCGTACTTACTCTGTTCGCCTGGGATTGACTCCAAAATGACAAGTGACTGAGATAAATCACTCAAACAAGATGAAAATCAATGGTACCGAGATACTCGAGACACGGTGAAAATACAGAGTTACTGTTGTTACGGACCCACAACGAAAGCCTCTGCTGTCTCTGTACTTTTTCACGATTTACCACTGAAACAGCAGCAGAGCAAAATTCAGTACACGCCCAAGAAAAGCCCGACCATCTTCCATTCAAAGAATGAGCAATCGCAAACCACTCCCAGATACCCAAAAGAAGAAACTGGTCGAACAACTACACGAATCCTCAAAATCTAACTCCAAAAAATCTTTATCTTCCACTCAAAAGTCGAATCTCCTCCAAAACATCAGAACAAGCACACCCATAAACAGCAAGCACAAACCTCAAACAGCCCTCTAAATATCTCCACGGGAGCACAAGAATCCGCACAGCTAGATGCGAAATCGAGCCGCGGAAGAACGATCATCATACTAACAAGAAACAGTCACCCATTCCAAGCGGAAACATGAAAGAAGAAAACACAGATCACGTCACGGGAGGGAGGACCTGATTGTCGGAATTGATGAGGCAGACGCCGAAGTTGGGGCGGTAACCGGGAGGCAGCCCGTCCATCTTCTCCACCTCCTCTGAAGGAAAACCAGAGAGCTTTAACAGAGAGAGAGCTTTAGAGAGAAAGAGAGAGAGAGAGAGAGAGAGAGAGAGAGAGAGAGTTTTACAGGGAGCTTTAGAGAGAGAGAGACAGAGAGAGGGAGTGAGGAGGAGGTTTATTATAGGAGGAGGAGGAGGAGGAAGAGGTGGTGGAGGTGACGCTGACCTTTTAACATTCCAAAGCTGCGCGCGTGACTCTGCGTCACTGTGAAGGAAGGAAGGAAGGAATACGAACGGACGAATTGGCCGCTTTTGCCAAAGTGAAGCCGCAGCAGCAGCAGCAGCAGAAAGACGGAGAGAGAAAAGACAGCTTCTTCCCCTTCCTTTCTCTCTCCTCTCTCCTCTAATCCTGCGCACGGCTTCGCACGCACCGCCCCCCCACCCCCCCTGGCAACAGGGTTGACTTCTTGCGATTTAATCAAATCCGAAGTGCACCCACCACAGTCGTTCCTATCGAGCCGCGGGGCCGGTTGGGTGCGGTCGTGCGCAGGGCAGTTCCCGTCCTCGCGAGCTCTCTCCTCCGTCCGTTCATCCCCACCAAGGACCCCATCATGGAAATGATCGGAAAAACTAAATGAATCGGTCATTGATGTAGTGACATGTCCTTGCTATGTTAATTTGTGTATCTCGGGGGATACAAAATTTGGCGAAATTGAATTCTATTAAGTTACGTTCCCGGCACTCGATCGGAATTACCCATGACTTGTAACGATCACAACAGCTAGGTATGTGAATAGTAATATACAGTCGGTCATCGTAATTGAAGTTTGAGTGTATGCTCGGATAGCCCTGTGCTCAGATGCATAGGAGCAATTGCCGGATACTAGGGGAGCATTCATTTCAGTATTTTTCAAGGCAAATATTACCGCCATTTCTTTTTGAACAGAAATTTCATCAATTGAAACTTTTTTTCCCACGATTCCATGTGCTCAGATGCAAGGGAGCAATTGCCGGATACTAGGGGAGCATTCATTTCAATATTTTTCAAGGCAAATAACATTTATTACCGCGACTTCTTTCTGAACAGAAATTTCATCAATTGAAACTTCTTTTCCCACAATTCCCTATGCTCAAATGCAGGGGAGCAATTGCCGGATACTAGGGGAGCATTCATTTCAACATTTTTCAAGGCAAATAACATTTATTACCGCGACCTCTTTCTGAACGGAAATTTCATCAATTAAAACTTCTTTTCCCACGATTCCCGAGGTGACCGGCCCTTTTTCTAGCGGTATATATTTATTGCCAAACTTCAAATTCTAGCTTAATCCCATCAATAGCGCCCGTACATTTCGAATGACCTGTCGGTTATCTTTTCCGAAATTAGCCGCTACTTAATACGGGCGTTCCGAGCAAAGCATTTTCCATTGTTTCGATCTTATCTTTTTCACTCTCGAAGGCGAGATCGGTACCCCTGTTACTCTTTCGAGTTTAATGCTCTACCCCATGAAGCTAGTCCATCCATCCCCATCAATAGTGATGGTCAAACCTCCCTCCCACCAAACCAAAACAGGACCATTCGGGTGTTTTTTTCAAACCCAACCAGGTGATTCACATTGACTACGTGCGAATTTGAAAAAGCATGTAGTCTATAGTTGCGGGGATCCGAGCTACATAGATTTTGGGAGTCAAATCGGCAGCTCGTGAAAATGACCCCACGAGCTTCAAAGGCAATCACTCGTTTTCAGCCCCAAATTTTTTTTTTTCAGGGATTAGCGATTGGAAATCCCGAAACTCGTTATAAAAGCGTAATTTAATCCTCAAACTCTAAAAAAAAAGCGTAATAAAGTCCTAAGACTTATCATGAAAGTGTAATTTAGTCCTAAAACTCTCAAAAAGTGCAATAAAGTCATAAAACTTGTCACGAAAGTGCAATCGAGTTCTAAAATTTTCATAAAAAAAATGCAATCAACGGAAGGAATTGATTGTACCGATTTAACAAATTTTAGAACTTGATTATACTTTTTCGAAAGTTTCAGGACTAGCTTATACATTCGTGGTAAGTTTTAAGATCTTCGACGCGTTCATCTTTTGCCTCTTTTTTTTTTTTCTTTAATGAGGTCGTTTCGTCGTCCCACGAGCGTCGTGAACAGTCGTGCCGGCCATCAGGGGGGATACGCCGAGGGCGCACGGGAGGCCGGTGGGGGCGCCCGCGGAGGAGACCGGCCGGCATTAGTAATACCCAGGGAGGGGGGCGCGCGGGGGGGGGGGGGGAGCAGCAGGAGGAACTGAGCGTAGCACCCCCCGCGACCTGGCCCTGGGGATCGGCGAAGTGCACGCGCCGGGGGGAGGGGGGGGGGTGCGCACTACAACTCCAGACCCCGAAAAACAAAAAGGGCTAGTGCGCTGTGGGGGAAGAGAGAGAGGGAGAGAGAGAATAAGTAAAAGAGAGTGAGAGAAGGGCGTTGACTTTTTGGCGGGAGTCCCATTACGATGGTGGGGGAGGGGAATCCACCGCGCCACCCTTTTGTTACGATGCTTACTAATCAATGTAATCATCACCCTTCCTCATCATACCCTCCCCTCCACCCCCCCAAACACAACACACACACACACGCACACACATAGATAATATATATAATTTTTTTTTTACTTAAAATGCACTTTGATTCCACGGAAAAACCTCAGATTTATATATTTATGATACATTTACCTCAAAAAATCTCAAATTAGTGTACCCATAATAAATTTATCCTTTATTGCTGAGTTAGATGATACATGACAGTCGACGGGTATACCGACCGTCTACCACACGTGTACAAGTTTGTGATTTTTTGTAGTATTAATCAAATTTAACTTAAACAAACGGATGGTAAATTTTTCATAAATATATCAGTTTGGGGATTTTGGTGAGAATTTTTGGTGATAAAAAAATTATTTTTTGGTAATTTTATCACAAATGTACCAGTTTCGGATTTTTCGTAGTATTAATCCATTTTTTTAATTTAAAATAGGTAAATTCCACATCCCCATGCACTTTATATATATATATATATATAATAAGATGTAAGATACATGAATATGTTTAATCTGTACGGTACGTTTAATTCACACACGATGATATGTTTTCTTGATAACTGACCCGCAGGATCGAATAAATCTTAGATGGTTAGTGAAAACAATATGCGCAATTTTTTTTAATCTATGTCTTTCTCATAGTTAGAACCGGTTATAAGAAAAAGGATTATTATATTATTGGACACTGAAATGTGTTAGATGCGTATATAGAGGAACTAATCTATTCTAATAAAGAAACTAGTTATTCCTAGAAATAACGAAATATCAAATCGTGTCCTTAGAAAAGGACCGTGTTAACTATTATCTTCTGGACCTTGGTGCATCGTACTCGATATAAATTAGTTTAATTTTAAAAGCATTGGTAGCACGAAAATCGAGGAAAGTCGCCGGACTTGAAAATGGACAAAATCTTTCTTTCGCTCGATTATCCGATAAGTGCCCTTTAAAATACTCATTTTGAAAAATAATGGATTAAAAAAATAAGCGAAAGTGGAAAATTGATGCGATGGAAAGTATATTATAAGACGAGTGACCCTAGAGATCTAAAAGTATTGTAAATAATGATATACCAAATATTTTGTGGACCCACCACCATAAGTTTGTTTTCCATTGACGACTTATGACCATTAAAAGGTATCGTTATAATTACAATAATCTTTCCGCCTTTCTCTATAATAAATACTTTTTTCTGTGTAAAAAAGGGTACGATCTTTTTCAACCCACGAAATTTGAAAAAAAAAAAAAAGACAAGAAAGGTAGAAGATGCGAAACTCGCTTTGACTTGACAGTTGAGACGCACTCTAGTTTCTCTTTCTTTTTTTTACTTTTTTTTCTTTTTTTTCTTTTTAGGGTTTACTTTCAGACATGTATTTTGGTAATTTTCTTCAGGTCCACCCTGCAGGAAAATGGAACGCTGGCGGCTGGCCCCACGCTTTGAAATCGGGTGGAATTTTTCTGATCGCATTAGCAATTCGTGGGTCGATCCGGAGAATTTGCGGGCTAATTAATAAAAAAAAGAGCTAATTTTACTTTGCGTGATAATTCTGACCTGAACTTTTTTTTGTCTCCATAAAAAAAAGTACCGATTTCTACTTTAGTCTTAAATCTGGCTCCCGTAATGTGAAATTTTCAAATTATTTGGACTGAATTTAGGATTTAAGTGAAAATTGATGATTTTTTACGAGACCAAAAATAAGTTCGGGCCATAACTGCCATTTAAGGTAAAGTTTGTGATTTATTTTTTTGGAATTAGGCCAATCATTTGTAGCCTTTGTTCATGATGATGTCATCTAAACGATCCGAGATTTATTTCGGACAACCGAAAATAAATTATGAAAAGATTGTTCTTCAAACGGCAATGCCGACATAATTATAATAATATTTAAAGGGCTCTATATTAAATAGAATTTACACAGATATATAATATATATTAAAAGTAAGAATCCCCTCAAATCATACTTTGGATGTTGAATCTAGGGTCTAAATTCACGTACCAACGAAAGGTCAAACCTTATCCCATGTCAACGTTGGCAATGAGGCCCACGACAACGCGAGTTCGCGAATGTGTTAGACGTACATTTGTAAATAGTATAATTGTACTACAATCCCTATTTCGAAGAAAATAAAATAGGACAAAGCATACTAGAAAAAGGGAATTACGCAAACTGATATTTTTGTACCGTCTCAAAGTTACTATTTTTTCGTATACATCTCCTTTTTTCCTTATCAAAAGAAAAATTAAGAGTTAGCTTGACCGTAGCTCGGAACGAGCGTCATTGCAGTCCTTATCGTATCTCGACAAGGACTTGAGAAATTCTTTTCTTGTGCGAAACATTTATAAGGAGAGAAGGATCTTTAGTAAAACTCGCCGATAAAGTTTAGTGATTGTGAAGTGAAACTTGTAATATGATTATAAAATGGTAACTTATTTATTTAAAGTGGGTTCTCGCCATAAGAAAATTCTTACTATGTCTCATAAAAGAAGAGCTAATTACTTTTTAGATTATGTAAAAGCAATCCAATTGAACAATACATACATACATATGGGTTAATACCGCGAAAACCCCCAAACTGATATACCTATGACAAATTTATCCTCCATTAGTTTCCGTTAAATTTTACTGTCAAATTTCTAAGTTAGATTACACGTGACAGTTAATGGATGTACCGATTTTGGGTTTTACCCCTCAATTATTCACAGGTTTATCAATTTTTGATTTTTTGTTGTATTAATCCAATTTAACGGAGAGTAAATTTGTCAGAAATGTACCGATTTGGGATTTTTGATGGTCAAAACATTAGTTTGGGATAAATTTATCATGGGTGTGTCAGTTCGGAGTTTACTGTAGACAGAAAATTAGTTCGGAGTAAATTTATCACGTATACATCAGTTTTGAATTTTCGTGCTATTAACTGCCCATATATGTACACGGACACACAACAAAAGAAGGGATGATCAAATTGATGGTACCAATCCGACCATTGCTCGTGAAGGTGCATGTGTTTGACTTTCCTAGATATGATTTGACTTGTCCGAGATGAGTCTGATCTACTTGGGCTGTGAAAAAAGCTCACGTGAACTAGGACGCTTGTCAGTGGTCCGACACAGAGAGATAATTAAGGTGGGGCATTGGATCCATGATTAACCATGTGGGGATTGGCCTTTTTCAACATTATCTTAGAGAGAATCAACATTATCTCGGAAATGTGATGTGATTAGGATCTTTCTTACTTTGCACGGAGAAACGATAGATCGGCAAACCTATCCTCGTAACGAAGATTGAATTTCTTTAGCATGTGTTTTCTTTTTCCCGTACTGTTATGTAGTAAATTACGAGATCAAAATGATTCGAGATTCCCCGATATGATTGACATCATCATGGTCGTTAGACGATGATGATCACGGGCCATGCGTACGAGTTAACAGATGTCCCATCACTCGCGAGATTTAACTCAAAAGCGCGAGTCCAAAATCGATAGTCAATCTAATCCTCTGTTTCTGGCCAAAACAGACGGCATTTTCTGTTCCGTAGCTGCCACTGGAGAAGAATACTGACATCCTCATGAAGAAAGGGGCCATGTTTTGGTCAGCTTATGCGTCGAGCATCGTCGACGAATATCGTTTCCCTGATTGAATCCCACCATTAGTTTGGTGAATCTTGATGTGAATTGTCTCTCAGTGCGAGCAAGAGGCTAGTGTGTGTGCATAGACGTATAGGGAAGTTATATCAACATTAATCCGACTACGTTTTCTCTTACCTTCTTCCTTCACCCTTTGCCTTAATTTCCTGCTTTCAAGGAAGGGCTACTATAATGGAGGAGCAGTGAAGCAAACGTCAAAAAAAGAAGAAGCCACAGATCAGACATGGCTTGTGGATTGAGCCTTGATTGAGGAAGAAAGAGACGCCACGGCCTCTCCGACGGTCAAGTATAGGTTATCTGGCCTCAGCAGGTCCTGCCCTTCATCTGCTATCTGCAATTTCTCCATCACCTCCCCGAGAGGATTCACTAACACAAGCTGCGCAGCACAAGTTCAACGTTTACCCGAGATTCAAGTTCTTGACTATTGAAATTGAACCGACATTGTGGTTAACCGAAAGGAACACATTTTCTGGAGTACTCACCTCGATGCCCTTCTTATCCGTGGCTTTTCTCAGATCCTTTAAGAGCGATACTCCACTTGTGTCAATGGCGCTCACAGCTGAGATGGCAACGAGGACATTTGTTATGCTTCAAGATCATTTACATGGTTCGAAGGCTTGAAATGGCGTGTGCTTAAAACAATGTCATAATTGCTCCTTTGTACATTCAAGTCACATGATGCGAAGAAATTTCGTGTGTATCGGAACGACAAATTAACTTAAAATCTGTTGTCATCTTGCTTGTGAGCTATCCATAACACGGAAGATAAACATACCCGACAAGTCCAGAATCACAGCCTGAAGGCTCGACCGCTTCTTCACATCTTCTTCCACTTCGTGATCTTCTATCCATCTTGAGACCCTGTTACATACAAAATCCAGAAAACCGGTACATGCGCATTCCTTTTCTTTCCTGATAAACTAGTTGGGCAGTGGAGTAGTTTATATACAGTGACAATTTACCTTTCATTGAGGTAAGTAGAATTAGCAAAGTTAATTGGAGCTTCAACGCTCAAAATGAGGAAACCGGGGACTCTCATGGCTTCCTTGTAGTGATGAAGATTCCGATATATGTCTGTTCCGGGGATATTCCCTAATAGAACCGTCTTCGGCCTCATGATTTGCAGGAGGATCTTGAATAGGGAAATACCAACCTGCCAAACAACATGTCACTTGCTGTGAAGTCGTGTTTAATTTGTCTTGTAATCGGATTTGCCCCCTTGTCATGAAAATCAACGGAGTTAAAGAAAATAACAGCAGCATAAATCTTCTCGTGAAGTTGAAGAAAATCCGAAACTTACTGCAATAGCGAGACCATCTTGGACGGAGATGAATACGACGCCAAGAAACGCGCACAACATCACGAAAAAGTCAAATTTGTCGATCTTCCAAATGGCATAAGCAGCAGGAATGTCGATGAGGCCTATCACCGCAGTGACGATGATCGCGCCCAGTACGACGTTCGGTGTGTATTGGAACAGAGGCATGAGGAAAAGAAGAGTAACCATCACAGTCACAGACATCACTATGTTTGACACCGCTGTCTTCGCTCCCGCATTGTGATTCACGGCCGACCGTGAGAAAGCTCCTAAAAAGAAACGCTCCCAAGGAAATGAGGCTCCAATGTCCCCCTTCTCTCATGCACTTTCCTTTCATACTCTTTCTATGAAATGTATTCTGATAAACATAGGAGCCGAAAGCGTCTAAGAGGAAATCAAACCTGTTGTGACATAGCATGAAGTAGAGGAACCAACGATGTTCATGAGGCCGATTGCCATTATCTCCTTGTTTCCATCCACTTGGTAGTTCTTCAGAGCAGCAAATGTCCTCCCTACTGCAATTCCTTCCTGCATGATTAAGCCTCAATCTTAGAAAAATATGCCTTATTGCTTACTGGTATTTCCTGCGACTCAGCTCAAGCTTCCTGTACATATACATATAGCCAAAAGTAACATATCGGGCTACAATCTTTTCATCAAATTTTAGTCTTGCAACTGCTATGGAGGCAAGCGGCACATTAATTTCAATGAATCATACACAAAAGTTAGCTTATTCTCTGAAACCATCTTATGAATTTCTTGCAGTGCTACCGTACTAAAACTCTTGCATGTGCCCTTATTGTCTAAAACCCGTCTTTTTCCCATACATTGCCTAAAATCTTGAACAGTTTCAGCACAAGTTGTTAGCATCCCTAGCATTGCTCATGAAGGGACTATGTTAAAGTCCACTCACAGTGAGGGAGATGATGCCGGTAATGAGTCCAGTCTTGATCACAAGACCTAGATAGCTGCCATGGAAATGCAACAGATCCCAGGAGGGAGGGTTGAGGCCTTCTGGTAATTTCCCAATCTAAAAAATCGACCGATGACATGAACATGAATATGATATGATTGCGAATCAACAGACAGTGCCAACATAACTATTCACAAGTACTTGAGAGGAAACAGAATACAATACCACGCTGATGCCGTGGCGTTGAGCCTTGAAGGCGAATACGAGGAGGGTGGAGAGAATGACAGACACGAGCGGAGCGCCGGCCGACACCCAGAACAGCTCCGGCCTTCTCATGCTCTGCACAGAGTTCACCCACACCCAGTCACCATCATCACATCCCAAACACTCCATACTTCTCCTTTTTGCCAAGCTAAGAAAAATTTAAGCCATAGCCGTCGCCTTGTGCCACAATGCTCTTTTAATCTTGTTTTTTTGGTGGTACAACTTTGATTGGATTCAAACAAGCAGAGACCATGCGTCAGATAACTTGTTTTTGGTATCGAAGTTATGCATAAACGTCTCTTGATTTATTTATTAACCATTAAAATTCCTTCGTTAATCAAATTATTCCTCTAATTATACAAAAAGTGACTTATTTTATTAAATGGCCTCAAAAAATAAATACTAGCATATCTCTTAAGTACTCTCCTTGATCTTTTCTTAGCTTTTAATTTTATCTAATCTGATCATCCATGTTTCGTTAATCACCAAGGTCACCGCCCTCTCCAGGTTCACTCGCCTCTCGCCTCTGGTCGGTGAGGGTTGCCAACCCTCACTGATCCGTCGGTAATGCCGTCGGCCATCACTGTCGCCCCACCGGTGATGGGCGGTGGCCACAGACGGAGGTTCTATTTTTTTTTAACTTTAGCTTGTTTTTCCTTGTTTGAGTTTTTTTTATGAAAAGAAAAAATAGAAAAGGAAAATAGAAAGGAAGAAGAAAAAATTCAAAAAAATTAAAAGACAGAGATTTCCTTGACCCTAGTAAAGTCAGTCCTTTTTTTGAGACGTTCATGGCTACTAAAAACCCTAATTTGAAATAACGTTCACCGTCTTTATTAAAAAAAAGAGAGCATTTCAAGTATTTATTTAAGATAATGTTCGGTTCAGATTTTTACTTAAGAAAATGAGGATATTTTTTGCCGTTATTTGGAATTTTCCAACAAACTTTTAGCATATGTTCGTATGATTTTCGCAAGAAACAAATCAAGGACGGCGAGTATGAATCATCACAGAGATACGCAGAACGGGAGGCCGTAATTGAAGTCGGCCACAAATGATCAGGTGACGGATGTGGTGCCGGTGTCAGTCAGTCGGACTGTCTCTCTGCAGTCGGTTTTCATGTGCGTGGTTTTCAAAGAGACAGAGAGAGAGAGAAGAAGAAGAAGAAGACGACGAGTACTGCTCGTGGTCCAGACACCGTGACAGAGAGAGACTGATTGATTGATTAAAGGAGGTAATGATGAATGACGTTGACGAGGGTTTTTCACTTACGACGTGTCGCGCCACCAGAAGCAGCACCAAGAAGCACACCCCCATCAGTATCGTCTGCCACGACCACTGCACAACACAAGCAGCCAAAAAAAAAAACCGCCCACAAATTGTCAAGTTCAAACTCCGAGTCAACACAGCTCTCGACCCATCTCGAGCTGTATAGCCCAGTAACATGTATACTCTATATGTAAGGAGTTAAGTTCCAACGTGCTTGCACTTTTATCATAAGGTTTGCCTGCCTCGTGCAATTCTAGTTTCAGACAACCTGTGAGGGCGTTTTGTTCTGTACTCAATGTCTGAATAAAAAAACTTCCCATTTTTCAGAAGAAGACCATAAAAACGGTGCTTTCCTCGTAGGTGATTAATGAGCTGCTGTTTTAGTGTTTTCTTCCCTGGGCAGGTCGAGACAAATTAAGTGATTAAATCTCACAGATCGGAAAAGCAGAGAGATGAACGTGAAAGCGACGAGGGAATTAGAAAAGCTCTGAAATCTTTTCCCCTTTCGCGAACTTTGACTCCAAAAAAGGAAGAGAAATTGGATTTGATTTGTGGTCAAAGAGAGAGACGAGATTTGACGGCTAAAAAAATGGGGTGATTAGATGAATGAATGGCTGGCTGGCTGACCTCGTTGGTGTGGTGGAAGACAGAGCTCAAGACAGGGACCAAATCCATCTGCTTCGTGAAATGCACTATCCCAAGCAGGCTCTTCAGCTGTTGCAGCGACACTATGATCGCCGCCCCCGCCATGAACCCGATGAGAGTCGCCTTCGACAGGAAATCGATAATGAATCCCAACCTGTTAGTTTGCCAAAGATCAGTACGGTGAAATCGAGGGAATGAAGATAGCGTGAGAGCGAACCTTAGAAGTCCCAGAGAAGCTTGGAAGAGGCCAGCGAAGAAGGTGGAAGAGAAGGCGAGCTGGAGGAACAAGAGCGGGTCTTTGGTGGGCGACACCTCTTGCCTCAGCATCGACCCCATGATCAGCGACGCTATCGACACCGGCCCCACCGCCAGATCCCTCGAGCTCCCCAGCACCGCGTACACCAGAGGCGGTACAAAGCTCGAATCTTCATTCCAGGACATATTCAACACGCAACAACACCACAAAAGGCGAGAAACAAACATATTATAAAGTAATATATACTTTTTTTTATGGAACAGTGCGTGATTTGAAGCTGCTAGCAAGAAGAGGAGGAGAGCAGTCCCACTCACAGAGACCCACGATGGGTGGTAAGTTCGCTAGCTTCGCATAGCTTATTCCCTGCACATTTGAGTCCAAAAGACAGACACAAATCTCAAAAGAATTAGCTTTAATTGTAAGCTGCTTCGAAAGTCGGTGTACTCTCAAGAGTTTAGACTTGATAGGGATATCAATCATTTTCGAGAGTGACCAAGTTGTCGAATGCAAGCAAAAAGTACATGCGCCCGCGAGGTTAGGTGACGACCTTGACATGAGGAGCAAGCGATGTACCTGAGGGATGGCCAAGCTGGCGATGGTGAGGCCGGAGACGACGTCGGACTTGAAGAGCTTGAGGCTGTAGTCGGGGCCCCACAGGAGGATCGGGAACACGTACTGAGCGGCGAGGACCCACCGCCTCCTGGCCGGCTGCCCCTTGAACTGCCGGAGCGGGTCGTCGGGGAAGAAGGTCTCCTTCAGCCTCGACCCCAGCTTCTGGGCCACCGTCCTCGCGGGCGGCGCCGCCACCCTGTGCACCTCCATCGCCTCTATCTCCATGCAGTGCGACTGCGAGTCGAGGCTCGTCGTCGTGGTGTCATGACTAGGGTTCGGATCCATGCGACCGAGAGAGAGAGAGAGAGAGAGAGAGGTAGGCAGGTTAATGGCGGGGGTGATTGCTAGTGTTTCATTTCTTTGGTTTCGAGGATTATAATTTGAGCACCCAGTCGATTTGCTTTTTATTATGTGATGCGGCAGTACCACCCCATCAATCGAAGACCGCTACCAAACAAAACTTCTGTCTGCGTGTGAGAGAGAGAGAGAGAGAGAGAGAGAGAGAGAGAGAGAGATTATGTTGGTGAAATTCATGTTTTTCTCACTTTTAAGGTAGGGTTATGGTATGAGACCTTATTTAAGTAAGGTGTCATTGTTGAGTTAGGAGCTTGACTACACACACAGTTGTATGGAATTTCTTTCATGTTTCATTTGTGGGGAAAATTACCACAAAAGTCTTAAACTTTTTATAATTGTGCCAATTCAGTCATTAATCTTTATTTTTTACCAATTCAGTCCTAAACATTTTGTAATTGTGCCAATTCAGTCCATTCGGCCATTTTTGGCCGGCTGGCGCTGACGTAGATGTCGGCCGGCTGACGTGGCAATTTTAAATAATTTTTAAATTTTTTTTTGAATTTTTTTTCTCTTTCTTTTTTTTTCCTCTATCTTCTTCCTTAGTCGTCAGTCAGGTGATCGGCGAGAGGCTAAGGCTAGTAAGGTCTACCTCGCCATGGCCAGGGTGAGGTTGAGCTCGCTTGACGACGGCGAGATCGCCCAAATTTGGCGAGACCCCGTCGTCGCCTGGCGAGCTCAACCTCGCCCCGCCATGGCCAAGGCAAGGTCAACCTTGCTCGGCGACGGCGAGGGGCAGCCTCACTTATGGCCGATGAGGTAGACCTCGCCGGCCTCAGCCTCTCGCCGGTTATCGATCGCCGGACTGGTGACCGGGAAAGAAGATAGGGAAAAAAAATAAAGAGAAAAAAATAAAAAAAATTATTAAAAATTGCCATGTCAGCTGACCGGCGTCCACGTCAGCTCTAGCCGGCCAAAAGTGGCCGGATGGACTGAATTGACACAATTGCAAAAGGTTTAGGACTGAATTGGCAAAAAAAAAGGTTTAGGACTGAATTAATACTTTGTAAAAGGTTTAGGACTTTTTTGGTAATTTTCGCTTCATTTGTGGATAAGATCATTTCGAGTTAGTGTGTATTTTCCTGGCATTAATTAATCGCGGGGAGAATTATCCAAAAAGTTTTAAATCTATTATACGACGGTCAATTCAGTTCTAAATCATTTAATTTTCCTAATTTAATCATAAACCTTTTAAAAAATTGATAATTTAGTTATAAAATTTTGATTATTTGTCAATTCAATCTTAAATCATTTAATGATTTTTCAATTTAATCTTAAATCTTTTAACGATTTGTCAATTTAGCCATTCAGGCCAATTTTGTCCAGAAACTATTGATGTTGTTGTTTAGTCAGCGCCGGCCATTTTACATGGCCAACTGCTATTGACGTAGATGGTTTTTTATATTATTTTATTTCTATCAATTTTTTTATACATTTTTTGAATTTCTTCTTTTTTCCTTTCCTTCTTCCTCTAGTTGGTAGCCGCTGAGCAACCGGCCACCGGTGAGGCTCAACCTCCCCGTCACTAGGCTAGGTTGTCCTTGCCTAGCGATGATAGGGTCAATCTACTGAGGTCAAGCCATGCCAGTGGCCGGTCGCCGGTCAATTTCCATGGCCCAACAACAGGAGAGAGGAAGAAGGAAAGAAAAAAAGTAAGAAAAAAATTATAAAACATTAAGGAAAATGTAAAAGATTATCCACATTAGCATATATTGTCCTTGCCACGTAGAACGGCTGATGCTAAGTGGATCGCCACAAAATTGGCCGGAATGATTAAATTGGCAAATCGTTAAAAAGTTTAGGACTAAATTGACAAAGTATAAAAAATTAAGGATTAAATTGGCACTAATGAAATGTTTAGGACTAATTGGCAAGTTGCCAAAAGGATTAGGACTAAAATTAGCACGATTAAAAATTTTAGAAATAAATTGTCCACCTTATAATATTTTTAGGACGTTTTAGACAATTATCCTATTAACCGTGCATACAATATTTATGGTTACAATCAATATCTGCAGTATAACCTTTCTATGGCTACACCCTACCTGGCCATTCTGTGGGCATATCTAACCTTAAGTTGATGCCGGAATAGGTCGGGTGTTTACATTATTAGCAAGCATCGATTCATTTTACTTCCTCGTCCTCGTTAATGTATACCTCGAAATTTGGACAAACGGAAGGACCATAACAATTTAGATGAGAGGAGACGGCATAACGTACATCGACAGCTCATGCGTATTCATTCAAACACCCAATGATCATATACCCGACGTGTCGTGTTTTTTTTTCAGGGTGAGAAGAGCATTCGCACGCACGAGCCGGATAAACACGGCACTGGTTGTCTGGCACATGCCGGCAAGAGACTGAGGAGCGGAGTTAAACTCCCTCCTCTCCGTCACTGGGTGGGTCGATGGTACGGTTCTCGAGGCTTTCGGTTACGAATTTCGCGTAGCCTGTGCATTAACTTTCCGCCAAGCGAGTAATTAATATACAGAACCAGCGACACGGCAGAGAATCTGTGTGCCAACATGGATAGACCCGAGAAGTCGCGAGTTCGTGTTTTGATTTTACAATGTGGGGCTGTCGAAGAGGAGTAGTTTCCCCCGAGGATCAAAGCCACGCAGAAAGTTTACGAAAAATGACCGGAAAAGCTCGCGTCATTGACAGAAAAAGATCACGTAATCTGTCTTATGCCTCAAACTAAACGTATTATGAGCGTTCGTCACATTGATGCAAAAGCACGAACAATGTTCGCGGGCCTCTTCGACGTGGGAGTCTCTCTATGATTATAATCCCACATGCAATCATGCATAAGAACACAGACCGGAAGAAAGCCTGTCCGAGTCTCTGTATTTTTGGTTGCTTTCCCCCCATTTTTTTTTGTTTTATTTCTACTCTGCCTTTTATTATTAGCTAAATAATGGCTCCACAAGTGATTAACGCCAAAAAAAGAATTTTTTTATTACTGCAATATTATGACGAAACGACGGGTGGAGATCTCTTCGTCTACTCTTCCGTATCGACACAAGGTGTATATTTTATACGTGTTGATAGAATTTCAAGACAACACCCGATAAAGTGTTAAAATGCAGGTGGTAACATGAATTATTGATCACCACCGGATTTCCTGATAAATTGTGGACTCTTGCTTCATGGATCAAGACAATCCTGTCGGTTGCCCTTGGAGAAATATGTGGACCGTCAATTTTCGTATTTCATATTTTATTCCTGTTACCTTTCGCAATGCAATTTTTTTGAGTGGTGAAGACGAAACAAGGCATCTACATTCTTTTTTTTTTTTAAATGTATGAAAATTTTTACAGAATAAAATTAGGGAAGCGTAGATGACCGCCTGAATCGGACCGAACTGGCCGCATTCGGGCTGTTTCTGGGAGCACCGGTCCGATTCTGAATTCCATAAAAATGGAACTGGTGACTTTTGCTCCGGTTTCCGATTCTAGAGTGGGAATCGGACCGACCGGACCGATTATATCTGCTGCAATCCTGAAAGCTTAGCGGCAAATGCTATTGAGCTCTGCACATCCAGTTTGAGCGTAATGAGAAAGGGTAAAGATAACCGAGAGATAGTTCAGTGCCTTTCCATCCAGCAAAAGCCATCGCTGTTGATCTTTTCACGCATACTCCACACTGTGAACGGGTGATGCTTGGTAAGGGATTGCCCTCTCCATATACACATGTCATCTTGCGAGCAGCTTTGGCTTAACAGGCTTCACAAGGTGCTTTTGCTTCGGTAATGGAAGTAGCCTCAACCACGAAACTAACACTACAGGAGAGCTATTCACGCTATAATGATTCAAGCCGAGAGAGGGAATAGGAATATTATCGGTTCTATTGAATCGCCTGGGAATCGGACCAGACCGGATCCCAGGATCAAGTGGTCTAGTTCCCGGTTCAAAAAACGGGGAAGTGGTCCTACCGGTCCCGGTTCCTAGGTGGGGCAGGATGGGACCAGGAACTGATCACCCCTAGATAATAAGTTAGATATTGAGGAATAGTGGAAAGTTTGATATTTTTTGTGCTTGGGGCAGGGGGATGAATTATGTAATGCGGTAACTTAGAGTACTGGATATAAAAAATGTTAGAGATACTTAGGGATTCTATTATGATAATTTTGTATATTAGAGATATTTAATAATTCTATTAATATGTGTTACCTTAGATAGTCATCTCATAAAGCCTATAAATAGACTCATTTACTCTTTATTATGATAAATTGAAATATAAACAAATTTCAGATTTCCCTTTTCCGCATCATTATTCTCGCAACCCTAATGCTCTGGCCCCATACACCCGATGAATCCCAGAGCAAAATAAATCCATCCCGCCGCCACTTGACGGTGTTCACCCGAGTACCTCATTCGTGTTTGACCAAGCACCACGGTGGTCGTGTTATGACATTGGTGACGTGTCGCCAAGTGGAGCTTGTCTTTTTCATGAAGCTATTTTTTGATATCGCGCTATTAATTTTTGCTCAGCAAAACCTAGATTATTCCGCTTGCTATAGCCACACCAACGTTATCGGCCGTATTTGTTCATTTACTGTTCCGATAGTAAAGTCGACCTCGTTAATGAGGCATGCTGTTCAGCTCCAACAGCCAAGTCGACCATAAAGACGCATGTTGTTGGCCTCTAATTCTCGATTTTTCACTTCTCATTTCGAGAAGCCGACACTAACACCAAACTCGTTATAACATACTGAAATCTTTCATTGATGGAAGTTTGGAGCAATCACATGCGCCATCACGTGCCGCCTTGCCTCGGATCCGTTGAGTCCTGATTTCAAGATAAACAAGTTTTCGTGGCACTGACTTAGTCATCTCTAGGATAAATTATTATATTAAAGATATTTGATAATTCTGTTGATTTTATATATCTTTCATGATTGTGCGTATCTCTCTCTTTGATTATGCATATATTGACTGATATATGTTACCATAGGACTGTTAATGTACTCTTCAATATGATATATCAAAATATACGCAAATTCTGAATACCCTTCTTCTACATCGTTGTTCTTACCTATGACGTGCATGATTCTCCAATATTATTTCCTACAAAGGCTAAATAACTTTTATAGCAACTACGTTTGAAAAAAATTATGTAAATACCCTAATTTTAGCCCCTCAAAGTTGACATCAATTGGTTGGGGCGTTTGGGATTTCCAATTTAGAAACTAAAAGATATCCAACTGGGTGAAAACAGCTCCGGGTCAGAGTCCGTTGCATTAAACAGATTCTCTCAATCGTCTCGTCTCGTCTCATACCAACTTGCTCCCAGACATACCACGATGGCAGTCGAATTTGCGTCGTGAAAGTTAGAGCATGTCCCACACCTTTTCCCTTTTAATTAAGAACGTTTGGAGTCGTTCTCTTGGACTCCTTTCTCTTTTTATGTGCTCACGAAGGTCCTCCGCATCCCAAAGTGATCAGAACATTTCGTTTGTCCCGGAATGCGAAACGTGTGGATTGGCGAAAATTATAATATAAAAGGACAATGCAAAAAAGGGGCTGACCCAACTTGACCCTCAAAGGGCCATCCTATATGGCCATTGGCCAGATCTTCACATAGTCTATCAGAAAGGAGGGAAGCCCTTTTCCATCTCTCGTCCAGTGGAATTATTTGCTTCATGTTTGGATAGAAAGGATGATTGAATACTGATCATACGATCACATTCCAAATAGTCGATGGCAGGAAATAAAAGAAAAAAATCAAGTTGGACAAATCTTTTGGACCTAAATCAAATCAAACATGAAGCATGTGCGGCATGAAACTTTTGAATTGTGGTACAGGTTTTTGTTCTGGTCAGGATTGTGGTGCGGTTGAAATCTGGAAAAATTGTCCAAAAAGTCCTAAACTGATTGCATTTTGAGCAATTCAATCGTAAACTTTTCAATTTTACTCATTAAATTCTAAGCATTTTCACGTTTTGTCAATTGAGTCCATTAAATCAATTTTAGTCAAAACTCACTGACGTAGACATTGATAGTCTTACGTGGCACGGCCGGCGTTGACACGCACGATTTTTATAATTTTTTTAAAAATTTATGAATACTTTATTGTTTTATTATTTCTCATTCTTTTTTCTTTTCTTTTTTCTTACTTTCACTTTCTTTTTTTTTCTTCCAAGCCCGGTGAGGGTTCGAAGCCCTCGCCAGTCGTGGGCGAGGGTCGTGAAGCCCTTGCCTGTGGTTCGCGAGGGTCAGCCATCCATCGTTGAGCTTGGTAAAAAATAGAAGGAAAAAAAAGAAAAAAGAATATAAAATTTTAATTTTTTTCATAAAAAATTTATTAACAAAAATTATCCGCGTTAGCGTCAATTGTCTTACATGGTATTATTGGCATTCACGTCAGTGATTTTTAGTTAAAATTAATCGGATGGGCTCAATTGGCAAAACATGAAAATGTTTAGGACTGAATTGATCAAAATGTATTAGGTTTATGATTTTTTGGACAAATTTTCCCTTAAAATCCTTGCAAAAGTACATCACTTTCCTCACCGATTAGACCGAGGGTCGCATGCAATTCAGATAAAGAGAACTCTAGAGATAGACTCGACCGACGTTGTGGGGGCCGACGCTTCGCCAACCCAATGAGTTAGTGATCATAAAGAACGGATTCGGGTATATCCAAAAAGGCCGTAAAGTGAGCTTTCACTTCCTTTAACGATTAATAATGATTTCTGGAGATTCTCTCTACGATGTGATTAGCTTCGTGCATAATGTTAGCATAATTGGACGTAAATGAGAAAGGGACACGATGGGAACGAGGAGGAAGATGAGAGTTTGGGCGATCTCTTTTCCATCTCTTTTCTTGCTTTAGAGAGGAATCTCAACACCAGACAGTGAAGTGAGAAAGGTGAGGGCAAGAAAAAGAAAGCCTCGACGGCGAGTTCGGTTTGATTTGAAAAGATGCCAAACCAGATTGATCTTGTGCTCAAACCGAACACGATTCGCTTGTTGAAATACTCTCTTGTAATATGCCATGCGAGTAAAGTATGTCAAATTTGTAGAGTAGTTTTAGGATACCTAGCGCTACGCGTATTCTTTGTTGCGGTCGCCCATCCTTGCACACGAGATCGAGATTGACACCAAGATGAGCTCTTAACTAGTGGGAAATGACAGGTGCTCCAGGAGCTTCAAAAGGGCCCGCAAATAATTAAGCTGGCCTAGTCTTTGATTTGTAAAAGCTAGGAACGCAGCTTGTTCGGTGGATAGATACCACATCCCCCTTGAGACCACACATTCTCAAAGAAAAAGCTATTCCTAGTTAGATTCCAAGTCAGTCATCCCGAGTTCGACCACCACCAGCTACGAACAACATTCGGCCATCTCTCTCTTTTTCTCTGGTCTCTCTCTCATGTTGTATCTGATCTTTAAGAAAAGTTTCTAGGAAAAGGCGTCAGGACACCGACATTGTTGAATGAAAGGAGTCGCTTCTTTTTCTCTCCACCATTTGGTTGTCTTTTCGCACCAGAGAAAATAGAGGGGTCCTAGAAAATGTTCTACGTTTGAAGCATGGTTGACATTCTTTGGACCACATGCATATTCTTGCGATCATGATAAATCTTTGCCCATGATAGCACCGCAAAAAGCAATTTACATATGTATGGCCTCTTTTTGTGGTTCAAAAAGGTTCCCAATTTGAAGAACATGAAGAAGAAGAAGCAGCAGCAGGCACTACAAAAAAACTGCTTTTTTCCGACGAAATTTCCAACGAAAAATTTGGAAAAATTCGTTGGAAAACGAATTTTCCAACGAAAAAAAATTCGTTGGTAATAGGTCGTTGGAAATTTTTCCAACGAAAAATTTCAATTTTCGTTGGAAATTTGCGACGAATTTTATTTCGTTGAAAAATTCGTTGGAAAACTCGTGGCTAAATTCGTTGGAAAAATTACAAAAAAAAATTTTTTGGTCGAAAAATAGTGGAAATTTTTTTTCCAACGAAAAATTTTTCGTTGGAAAAATTACAAAAAAATTTTTTTTGGTCGAAAAATCGTGGAAATTTTTTTTCCAACGAAAAATTTTTCGTTGGAAAAATTACAAAATTTTTTTTTGTTCGAAAAATCGTGGAAATTTTTTTCCAACGAAATTTTTTTTTTGAATTTTTTTTTTCGATTTTTTTTTCGAATTTTTTTTTCGAATTTTTTTTTTCGGAAATTTTATTTCGAAAAATCGCCCTCGCCGCCGGCGAGGGCCGAGCTCACCCAGATCTGGGCGAGCTTGAGCTCGCCGGCCATGGCGAGCTCGGCCCTCGCCATGGCCGGCGAGGGCCAGCATCGTCGCCGGCGAGCGCCGAGCTCGCCCAGATCTGGGCGAGCTCGGCCCTCGCCGGCGACGAGCTCGAGCTCGCCCAGATCTGGGCGAGCTCGGCCCGCGCCGGCGACGAGCTCGAGCTCGCCCAGATCTGGGCAAGCTCGACCCTCGTCGGCGACGAGGCTTGGTGGCGTCGGGGGCGGCCCATGGTGGCCTCGGGGCGTCGGGGGCGTTGGGGGCGTCGGGGGCGTTGGGGGCGGCCCTGGATGGCGGCGGCGGCGCCTTTGGGGAGGGAGCTGACGTCGCGGAGGAGGAGGGGGGCGGCGGAGTCTTGGTGTCCATGGCGCCGGAGCCGGAGCCGGAGGAGGAGGGGGCGCAGCGGGGGAGGAGGCGGAGGGGGAGACAGAGGGCGAAGGAGAAGGGGGCAGCGGGGGAGGAGGCGGAGGGGGAGACAGAGGGAGAAGGAAGGAAGGAAGGAGAGAGAGAGAGAGAGAGAGAGAGAGAGAGAGAGAGAGAGAATGAATTTTGAAATTGAACGAGCGCGAAAATGTAGTAGGGTTTTTCGTTGCAAAATTCGTTGGAAAATTGTACACACTAAAATAATTGCCGGAAAATTGAAATTCGTTGGAAATTTCCAACGAAAACATTTTCGTTGGAAATTTCCAACGAAAATTGTACACACTGAAATAATTGCCCGGGAAATTAAAATTCGTTGGATAATTCGTTGGAATTTTCCAACGAATTTTCCCACGAATATAAAAAATGCCGAATAGTACCGGGTTTTTTTTAATTAGTTGGAAAATTGGTTGGAAATTTCTAACGAATTTTTTTTTCGTTGGAAATTTCCAACGAATTTCAATTTTCCGGGAAATTATTTTAGTGTGTACAATTTTCGTTGGAAAATTAGTTGGAAAATTCGTTGGAATTTTCCAACGAAAATTGTACACTATGAAAAAATTGCCGAAAAATTGAAATTCGTTGGAAATTTCGTTGGAAATTTCCAACGAATTTTCCAACGAATATAAAAAATGCCGAATTAAATCAATTTTTTTAAAATCGTTGGAAAATTCGTTGGAAATTTCCAACGAATTTTCCAACGAAAATTGTACACTATGAAAAAATTGCCGAAAAATTGAAATTCGTTGGAAATTTCGTTGGAAATTTCCAATGAATTTTCCAACGAAAATTGTACACTATGAAAAAATTGCCGAATAAAATCAATTTTTTTTAAATCGTTGGAAAATTCATTGGAAATTTCCAACGAAAAATTTTTCGTTGGAAATTTCCAACGAATTTTCCAACGAAAATTGTACACTATGAAAAAATTGCCGAAAAATTGAAATTCGTTGGAAATTTCCAACGAATTTTCCAACGAATATAAAAAATGCCGAATTAAATCAATTTTTTTTAAATCGTTGGAAAATTCGTTGGAAATTTCCAACGAAAAATTTTTCGTTGGAAATTTCCAACGAATTTTGCGACGAAAATTTTTCGTTGTAAATTTCCAACGAATTTTCCAACGAAAACATTTTCGTTGGAAATTTCCAACGAATTTTCAAACGAAAAAAGTTTCGTTGGAAATTTCCAACGAATTTTGACATTCATTGGAAAATTTGTCGCAAATTTGCGACTCGAAAAATTTTCGTGGCAAAAATCCGTTTTTTTTGTAGTGACGGCTTTCGCTTTTCTGGGACCGTTTTCTTTGCACTGTGTCTCTGCTGGGGTCTCTCTCCGTGCATGGATTATCTTCTTCAAATGGTCCCAGAGAACCCTGAAGAGAAAAGAAAGTAGTGGTTGTAGACAGGGATAATTACACAAATTTGAATCCTGAACTTTGAGCCAATGAGTAATGTTGTCCCTGAACATATTACTGAAAATTCAATTAAGTTTAGGGCCTCCCTCCTTAAACCCATACAACATTTGGGCTAACTTCAAAGCAATTTATGTCCGGACCGACTTAAATGCAATTTATGTGAGCATATTATTACTAAATGAAAATACTCTTAATACCTATAAAGCAAATGCAAGCTACATCAATAATATTTTTGTTTGGGGCTCTGACCACTAATTTTCTTATGCAATTAATGACTAAATATGATAGCCAAAATTTAGTCGTTAACAAATGGCACATTATTGTTATTGTTACGGAAATAAGCAATCGAACAGTAAAATAAACTGAGCAAGAAAATAAATCATACATTAGAATTCTATTATAGTTCAAATGACACGACATGGATGATAACCGCACTCGAGTTACTCAAATACTCTCAGTGTTCCACGGCTCCAATTACACTCAATAATCTCTCACAAAATAATTTCTCAATCATACAAAAAATTCACAAAATTTTAACACAATATTTTTGTGGCTTCAAACACTTGGCATGTAATTCACAGTCAGAAGCTCCTCTTTCATAGTCTTCACAAAGAAGACACTTCTTTAATAGAAGATAATTTTATAAAAAATAGGATACTAATTCAAACTAGGAGCACAGCTCCAAATAGAAAATCACTCAAATTAGGAAAGTTTCCTTTTCGGAGCTCAAACTTGAGACATATCTTAACTATTTAAGTGGATTGTATAATATTATAGTTAGGTTAAATCAGTAAATGAGTTAATGTCATTTGAATCATATTGGGTTTGTGTGCCTCTCTGTAGCCCGATTAAGAGGAAACCCGACATCCATGGTTTGATTATCCTGACTAGTCGAGTGTACCCTAGTCGGTCTGGCAAGTGTTCCCAATATTATGTGACCATATTGTTGTTGTCATCGTCTATTATATACATTTTGTCACCGGCTCATCTTCGAAATGGCAATGGAGCTTTATAGCAATTTATGATCCCTACTAATAAGATCTAGTGTGTCTTCATCTTAAAATAAAAAAGGAAATACATTCTCTTACGTACCCACTATAAGGTCGCTATTTTTGGCCATGCCCCATGGATCGCATCGGAAGGATCTTTCCGAATCTGTAAGGCAGCTGCTTTCTTTTCATCGATTTGGCACAAAGAAAATATGCATTTCGTGCAAACGTTGACCATCCAGGCAATCTGTCCCTACCGAATGACGATTAATTTGTCATGAACTCCAAGGAAGGTGGGGTTAACTCAAGGATTGATTGTGCGTGTGAGGTGATCATATGAATTATTAACGAGCTTTCTCGTTGATGTGGCCACATGATATAACTGTATTGAGTGTCATCGTCCTCACTCCAACCAACCCTAGAAGAACATCATGCATCTAGTCTCGACACGTCTCATTGATTCTTGAGCAAAAATATGATTACCATGTTGATAATAATGTTTTTTTGCTTACACTGTTCTTTCAATAGTTTAGTCAATCTCATTAAAGAGAATGTCCCTACGTACATCTAAGATCATGTTGCATGAAAATGACGACCAGCTCGATCTACATTGAAGCGCACGAATGTATGTTGCCAATAATATAGCGACAAGATCAACAAAATAGAGACCACAAAATTTTTGTAACTTGAGCAAGGTGGACAAGTGTCCGTGGAAATAAATAGGCTAAATGAAAAAGATATTGCATAGTCAATAGACAATGTAGAATAAATCTGTTGGGATCGATGATCATATGCGGCATATAGTGGGCCGCACATAATTAATTATTTTGATTATATTGGTCTGTGTGGTCCATAGTCCATGCAATAACTTGTCTAGAGAAATTCACCATAAAAAATTGGAAAAATGACACAAACAGTCCTTGACAATGTGGTTCCCAAACTTTTAATTTGTTCAATATAATCCCTAAACTTTAACCGAATGTACAATGTGATCCCTGAATATTTAATTTGTTCAATAACGTCCAACTACATTGAGCATTTTGACATAGTTCATGGACTACATTAAATATGAACTAAAAGTTCAAGGACCATATTGAATATTGGGCTAAAGTTTAAGGACTGCTTTGAACAAATTAAAAGTTTAGTAACTACTTTGCATATTGAGCCAAAGTTCAATAGCTATTTGTGTCATTATACCTACATAATTAAAGAGTATCGTAATCCTCTATTACACCTACCTTCACAACAATATAGCGAGCTGCATAGAGAGGCGTATAAAAGTAGATGTACCGAAGCAAAGATAAAATCCGTAAACCTAACTTTCCATCGGAATCGAATTCACTTGTTCTATCGAGTTTGTTGGTACTTCTTTCGTGACAAATCTCTCAAAATTTGATCTTCGGTTACCAAATCGGGTCACGTCCGCTGTCCAGAAAAGGGTCAATAGAACTTGAGACGCAAATAATACGTTCAATAAATATCACCAAATATGATTTTGATATAGATAGATGTGCTTGCAAAAGTTCTACTTTTGGTCCCTACATCAAGAAAATAGCTGCTCTACGAGGAAAAGAATGGCTCCTCTTGCCAACCAAACGAGCTGTCACATTTTTTAATTAGTAAGAAAAAAGGAAGTCTATACTAGCTCTGCTGACTATTCTAGTTGTCCCACTGACTTTATTTATTGTAAAGTTAATGTGTATTTTTCTTGAAAAATTTATGCTTGCTTTGCTAATTTTTTCATGTTTCCACTAAAAATTTCTAACTCAGTAAATGTTGACCCATAATTAACTCCTGTTATGCTTTGTCATTGTGTCTAGTATTTGTAATTTTGCATAGATTTGGCAGGAATTTTAAACTTTCGTGCATCTTTCGGGGATAACAATAATAAAATAAGCTTGATTGATTGAAAATTAACTTTTATCATTAGATTACCGGCCCCACTGCCAAAGCAGTCCAGCTTCGTTCCTGATTGCTTCTGTTCCAATCCCAACGTGGGTGATGGTTTTTTGTTACTTTGCTTGTTGATTCACTTGTCCTTCTGCCTTTTATGCTCTCGCTGTAGCAACTTTCTTACTAATATACGGTACATATACATATCAACGAATGTCAAAATTTGCTCCGTTATTAATGGTTAATATTGGGTTCGAAACCCATACCAGAGGTTTACTAGACCTCGGTCTTTTGCATGAAGTAAATATGCCATATATATATATAGTTTGGTCCCTTTTTAAAAGGCCTTAACTTTGAGGAAAAATCGATTTGTCTAACATCATTGATCAACTAAGGGCTCAATTCATGTCATTTCCTCTCATCAGTATGTTGCATGCGTAAGGACTGACTTACACGCGGGATAGAGTGTTAAATCTAGGGGACAACGGGTTGCAGAAGCTGATCATATTCTACAAGAAATCTTGGCGGAGATCATATTCTATATTGCATGATTTTGGGTCAGATAAAGTGATAAAAGCTGGAAGTCTCTGAACTTAATAAGTGTAGATGAAATTGTGAAATTTTGTAAGATCGTTGTCACCGATTCTAAAAAATTAAGAGTATATGTAATTGAAAAGGCAAATAGGGGCCTGGAGGACTGGAACTCAAGACCTCTTAGTCTAATATCATGTGAGATTTTGTGAGATCACTCCTTAAAGGTATCAATACATGTTAAAAACCTATGCTTCAACTCAATTTCAGTGGTCAGGTTGCAAATGGGTCACTTAAAATTTTACAAATGGGTTTAAAGGATCTTAGACCAACTCTTTTTGGCTCTACATGCGTTTGCATAAGACCCATATTCACCCTATTTGGTTTACCAACTCCAATCCACAATCTAAGAAGATGGAACTTCTTCAAGTGCAAGAAGAGCAGCTTGACGGGGCCATCCTCAAAGCAGTGGAGGTTCCGCGACCTGCTTTGCCGCGGCAACAGCGATGGGAAAGAATCGCTTGTGTTCTTGACTCCAAGCTCGATGTCGAGAGGCGGCGATGCTAAGTTGGCGAAGGCTGGAAGGGAAGCGAAAAAGAAGCCAAGTCCGTTGTTCGACCAAGTTATTGCAACTTGGGCACCATGCCGTTCCCCCATCGCTTGTCGCTCGGGCACCATCGCTGTCACTGTCGCTACCATTGCTCGTCTGATGAGCACCGCGGCCATCCCGTGTTCTCAGTTTTAGATAATGCTCCTCTCTCTCTCTCTCTCTCTCTCTCTCTCTCTCGGTGTCAACAACATGCCTACAGAGATCTGCGTTCTCGGGTTGGAGCTCTGGGACCTCCAAATCAGCGAAGATGGAGGTTCGCAACCTCCGATATGAGGTCAAGGACCTCCATCGACTTTTGATACGAGGTCGAGGATCTTCACCTGCTTCGGCGACAGTGTTGAGCTTGGTTCTCCGGAGGTCCTTGAACTAGAATTGGCAAAGGCGGCGGCCCAACGAGGGTAGTAGTGCGGTGAGTGTGGTCTTAGTGTGATAGAGGAGATGGTTTTACATGAAGAAGATGGAGTTTTTCAATTTCTTTTCAGTCTTGGTCTTCATTTGTTTTACAGAAAACGGCTTTCAGAAAAAAGTTTTCTGAAACTTTCGGCCTTTGCTTCATAGAAAATAAACATGTTAAGGAAAACATCTTCCGTCTATAGAAAAAATACTTTCAAAAATGAGGAAAATGATTTTCTCTTTTTGACCATCATTATACATAGGTGTCCAAACGAAAGATCGAATCAAGTAGTTACAAAACATTGTAATCTTAGTTATACCAGTGGCTACAGATAGAAGCAAACAAAGAGGGTGGAATATGTCCAATCTAATTGGTCATACTCCCATTAATAGATGGATCTTCCATTCTAAAACTGCTCGTGCATAGTCCTACTTGATTAGAAAGCCCAAATGCCCAACTCAGCAATCACTTAATCAACCAAATGTCAAGTGATGGGCCACTATTTTTAGCATTTGACTAATTCCGAACAAATGTGACAACCGTAGAACTGTCAAAATAAGGATAAGAACACTAGGAGTGTCTTAACTTTTGTACGGCACTCATTTGAGTGCTATAACTTTTTTTTTATTCCCTTGAGTGCTAAAAATTTGAAAAAGTGATCACTTGAGTGCCAAATGCCATTTGGCAACTAGAAATTTTGACGTGGCTTCGCCGAAGCTGACGTGAACAATATTTTAATATTTTTTTGAATTTTTTTTTTATTTTTGCAAATACTTTTTTCAATGTCAGAGAGGGTCACCGACGACCCTCGCCAGCTGTGAAGGCCTCGCCCAGATTGGGCGAGGGCCACCATGCCCTTGGTCGTCGCGGCCCTACCGGCGGCGGGCGAGGCGGCCTCGCCAAATCTGGCGAAAGCCTTTATCGCCGCGGGCAAGGCAGTCTCGCCAAGGGCTTTCGTGGCCGCGGGCAAGGCGGCCTCGTCGAATCTGGCGAGAGCCTTCGCCGCAGCGAGTAAGGCGGCCTCGCTAGACCTGGCAAGAGCCTCGCCGCCGCGACGGTGGCCGGTGAGGTCGCGATGGCCTCGCCAAGGGCGTTCATGGCCGTGGGCGAGGCAACCTCATTGGATTTGGCGAGAGCCTTCGTGGGTTGCAGGTGAGGGTCACCGGCGACCCTCGCCAACCTTGAAAATAAAATAAAAGATAAAGAAAAATAAAAATTTTAAAAATAAATAAAATAAAATAAAATAACATTAAAAAAATCAACGTCGAGTGAAAAATTAATTAAAAAATCCATGTCAGCTCATTCGCCAGAAATGACACTCAAGTAATCTATTTTCGCCGGAAGTGACACTCAAATGATCTATTTTACTCCGATATGGCACTCAAGTGAACGCTATACGAAAGTTATGGCACTTCTAATGTCCTTATCCCGTCAAAATGGTCATAAACTCATTTCTTAACCTATTTACATAAATGGGTTAGTTATATTAAGTAAATGGGTAGAAACATTATGTGGGTGTTAAATGGATCATAATTAGATTTACACCTTATTTAAACTCAACTCAACTCATCTCTCTTATCCTTACTCAATCTCACGCTCGCTTGCTCGCTCACTCCGCACTCTTATCTCGGTTTGGGTAAGAGTTTTCCTAGATTGAGTTAAATATGAAAGCGTTTTAGTAATATGGGTCGACTCGGATATATAGTGTATGGGTCAGGTTGGGTATGGGTCATTAGATTTATATTCAATAAAAATGGGTCAATACGGATTAGATATGTCTATTTGGGTTAGACCATTTTCAACCCGATCTGATCCATCCGTTTGATAGGTCTAGACAGTCGTCTAATTGCGCTCACAAATCGCTCGAAACTTAGGGGCAAACCCAAAGAGAATTTGGTAAATTCGAACTAAGTATGAGCGGTGGAACCTAGAACTTACTCGTCAAAATAGGTTTCTCATTTTTTGAAATATGGAACCTACCGTACATACCCTAAAACTTACTTTGTCATAGGTTTTAGGGTCGGTTTGAGGTCCACTCAAGTTCCACCTATATTCATAATTAAACGATTGTAGTGAATCATTGCCTTTAATTACCACAATTTACTACTACAATCAACTGGCTACAACTTATATTTATACACACAAAGAATATAACACATTAACAAAGTAAACATCTCAATCATTGATATCGCCGAAAATGGAAGCTTAAACTAGTGGTTCTAGATAACACACTCATAATCGGACGCCGTGAAATATGGCAGGATTGCATGAAGATATTAAACAAGAAAAACACAAAGGCTTGTTCCAAGTTTTAAGTTCCAACCGTCGGAACCGGTTCCCTAATTTTTTGAACCTTAAACCTATCCTGCATACCCTGCAACCTGAAATCAGACCGGTGAGAACCGGTCCAATTCTCCGATTCCCGATTCTATCCTGAAATCATGCGTACCCCTAATTCGAACCTCGGCTTATCGTGTCGCTAGATCATGTATGCATAGTCATGATAGGACGGAGACACCTTAGTCGATGACGACCGAGGCTCGAGTCGAGAGGCCCATCAGCTGCCGTCGAGCCAAGCTGTGAGCTAACAATAGCCCATACAACACAAGGCCCATATCGTCCACTTCCCCACGTTCATTCCTCAAGCCATCGCCCAACTGCAAAACCCTAGCCCCTAGAACCTTCCATTTTCTTCACGAAGCCTCAAGTCTCTCTCTGAGGCTTTAAAGCCCCCTCAGACACCCTCGTCGTCGCCTGCTCGCAGCTTCGAAACCCCCACCCTAAAACCCTAAAGCTCGAGCGCTCGGATCCCCGAAGAAGGAGGAGGAGAAGGAGGACGAGAATGGCGAAGCGACTAGTGCCGCTGCTGAACCGCGTGCTGGTGGAGAAGATCGTCCCTCCCACCAAGACCACCGCCGGCATCCTGCTCCCCGAGAAATCCTCCAAGGTAAACTCCTGCGTCCATACGTACGTCCCGTCGATGCACCGTCCTCCGTCTCGTTTCGATCTGATTCGAGCCGTTTGCGTTCCTGGGGAAAAATACAGCTTAACTCCGGGAAGGTGGTGGCCGTGGGGCCGGGGGCGAGAGACGCGCACGGGAACGCGATCCCGGTCTCGGTCAAGGAAGGGGACACGGTGCTCCTGCCGGAGTACGGAGGGACGCAGGTGAAGCTCGGGGAGAAGGAGTACCACCTGTTCAGGGATGAAGACATCCTGGGGACGCTACACGATTGATCCCGGTCCGTGTACGGTCGTGGTCGATTGATTTCAGTTGTATTGTTGTCGGGATTTTTCGGTCGGGCGGATTTTTCGCTCGATGTCGAACGACGTTGTCGAGCTCGAAAGTGCGAGTCGATGAGGTCAATTTGTATGCCGTGCGATTCCTCCTATGTTTAATGCTTTGTGCGATGCTAGAACGTAGAGTTCCAATTAGTCAATGAGATCAATTTGTATCCCGTGCGATTCCTCCTATGTTTCATGCTTCGTGCGATGCTAGAACGTAGAGTTCCAATTCTTCCTGCGACGGGAATCGGGACTTCCGGTTTCCTTTAATTTCCATCCTACTTTACATGATATCAAGGTGGTCGGTGAGTTCATGATGAGCACGACCTAAGTTTCTTATGTTCGTAGGTTTTGGTCCGAGTCGTGACAAACGAGAATCATTCGGACGAGTTGGTCGTGTCTAAAGGAAAACTCCATCGAATCCATTGTTGAAAGATCAGTTGGTAAATAGCTCTTGTACAACATCTTGGTCTTACTCGAGTCATTTCACCTGTCTCGAGGGATTTAATAGTAGTGACCGCGACAATTGCCGCCATTGGCGCAACCAGTTTACTCGATCAAAACAGATGAGCAGAAAAGGCTCTTCATGAAGACAGGAATCCGCAATTACAAACTCCGTGCAAGTGATAGACCACATTTGCTCAAGTCGTTTGCACCCGGTCTTGCTCTCATACTTATGAAATGAGGAGCTGTTGGTTATGAGAATGCAGCTAGCTATTCTGTATTTCTCTTCTTCGATGTCAGTTGCTACTTAAGTAATTTCACCTCTTAACAGCAAGCTGCAGGGCTCCTCCAAAGAGGACCAAATAGTAAATCACAGATTAGGCAAGAGACTTTCGCCAGTAAAAATGACTATGGCCAGGAGTCGGGTGTCGACTGTGGGTCGCCAACGCCAACAATGACATGGGTTGGTGAAAGGTCTAATCTCCGTGATTTGCCTTCCCCCGAGACCCTGGCTCAAGGAAGACTCCATTATGAAAAGATCTAAACATATATTAATGAACATAACCCCCCTGGAATTCAGAAGTCATGCTCGGTGAGAAAACACAAACAATTCACATGAAGCATACAGAGCAAACGCAGAGCAGTTTCAGTCTTCAAGTCTCTTTCTTCTTCTTCTTTGATTTCCCGTCAGAATGCTCCCTTGGCAGAGATGAAGCAGCTGAACCGTGATCTCGGGAATGCTCTGAGAACTGTGCAGTTATTGCGCTGCCATGACCTCGCCCAGAGTCTTGAGTACTATTCCCCAAACCCAAGGAGTCAGTGGACTCGTGAGGATATCTCCTCTTGTATGGTTCTGATGTCTCTCCAGCATAAGATATACCGCTTTTCTGCCGACTGCTACGAGTGGAGGCTGTGTTTCCTCTGGATGAACGTGAACTTCTCAGTATACTGTTTGATGTCAAGTGGGGAAATTGACTAGAGGCATTTGTAACTGACGTTCTGGATGGTGTCTGAGACAATGGTCCTAATTGCCGAAGTTCCCTGAGCTCATTAGGATCTGGGTAGCGCACCAGGGAGACTCTCCTCGAAATCTTCCCAACTGTAAAAAATAGAAGCATTATATTGAAGACGCAAAGTCAACTACAACAAATTTATCAGAGTGTCCAAAAAAACATAGCTGACTGTGAAACCAGTGCGTCCAAATCAAAAAACATAGACTATCCTTAAGTTCGTCTATCAAATCAAACATAGCCAAGTAATACGAAACCAGTGTGTCCAAAAAAAAAAGACGAACAATATCAAAGCAATTGATACTAGAACTTAAGAGTGCCAAATTTATCATGACTTGGTCATCAATGTCTAAGGTAATAGCCCGCTTGCCGCTAGCCCACGACTAATCTGGATTTTGGATAAATTTTTGTGCCTTGACTCCGAGCTCTACAAATTGGCTGATACAATTCATGCAATTGATAGGAATTATCTCCACTAAACTGGAGTTCAGCTCCACTAAGCTGTTTCTTTTTAATTTTCATGCCCTCCTGTTTCTGGAAGCTGCTTGGCAACTCACATCAGCAAATTATTGAAGAGCAAATATCCGAGGAAGCTACTTTCGCAGATATCGCCTTAGAACATATCAAGTATGACACAGCTCAATACGCAAAAACAGATGAACATGAGAAGGGAAGTGTACTTTCATATTAGAGTATAATTTGCACAACACATTAACTTAGAGATAACGCCCTCAACTATTATACTCAAGGCACGGCAGAAAAAACTTCGAAAAAATAAAATAAAGGGCATCAAAATGGGTAGCAATGCATACCGAATCTTGGACCTGAGGAAGAGGACACGAAAACTGTTGCGTCGGGCTCTTGAGCAGCATAGCTAACCACATCATATTCCTTGCCTACAACAGAGAGCAACAACACAGTAAGACAGCTAAGCAAGTGAAGCCACAAGTAGAATCCTACTTAGCACAAGAAAATCTGTTCGTCTATGGAAAGGATTAACGATTACCAGATGAATCCTCACAACTCCCCAATTTCCCGTCACGATGAAGCTTGAGTGTGAGTTCTTGGCCATCTAAATCAGGAGGCTGCAATGTGACCAGAAAGGGGTATCACCACAATCACATCCAATGCCAAGATGCTAACCCAAAACATTCAGGATAGCATTTTTACGCAAGAACAGCGATCACTCAGTGCAGATAAACTGCGAAAACGTGCGAACGCACACCATCTAACTGAAAACAAAACTGGATGGCATCTCCCAAACCTCACAATCTCACAACATGAAAATCTCAGGAGAGCAAAAACCAATCAAACACAAAGACCAGACCAGACCAGACAAGACAAGACAAGCCATGTATGCACTGTTTGGCACTGTTCTTAAATTTCTGCAGACAAAACAGAGGGCCAAGGGCAGGGAATGGTGACACGGTACCATCTGGGTAGGCCACTGGATGAGCCAAAGTTCGGTGGAGTCGGAAGCGTCGAGATCGACCAGAGCTTCTTTCGAGTCTTCCACGAATTCAGGCGGGGGCACGTACCCTTCGCCGGCGCCGGAACCTGCTCCACCGCCCATTACTTACCGGAGCAAGCGGAAAAGCTCCTTCTGCTCAGGCCCCGGCAGTTCCAATGGGCCGAGAGGAAGACGACGGATGAAATCGTTCGGTCGTGAGGAAAGAGCAAATACATAAACCCTAGCAAAGCAGAGGGAGGGCGGGGACGCAGACAACCTCACGTGCGCGAATTCAGGAGTCGAGCCTACACCTGTGGGCCTCAGAGTGTTGTCTGTCTCTTTGGGCCATGGGCCTGCACTGTCCAAATAAGCTAGAGGAAACATGGGCTTTCCTTATCAGCTAATGCACAAGCCATGGCCCACATTAACATGCAATTTGCTGATGCATAAAGGTATCACCAATGCCTAAGCCTGACTTAGAAGCAAGTAGGACCGCATGGATTACCCTTTTATCTCTACTTGTAAGATTCAAAGCAATATCTGCTAATATATTGATCCCTGAGATTTTCGAACAAGATGGAAACACATGGGAATCCTCCAGCTTGCGCAGAATTCCATTTAGAAACAATTGTCCCAATGACGATTGCGTAACCAAATTATCCCAGCAATTACAGGCTCGTGATATCCTACTTTTCGTTCTTTTGCCAGCGGCTCTACCGCTTAGACCGGAGACACCAGATTGACAAGCCTACAGTCCATACTTTTCCAGCTCCAATGCATCGTTTCATGCCGAAAGAAGCAAAACTGGGCGATTGTATGAGCATTTTGCAATTGCAGTCAATGCCCCAGGAAAATTTTCGGGGTCCTAATCATCACAGCTATAGTCATATCCTGATGGAACCATTACAGTGGTCCTAAAAAAAAAAACAAACCACCAAACCTTGTAGAGCCCCGAGAAAATGTTGATCAATGGTATTAAAAGGCATTAACGCTAACCCGAGAAGAAATTTGCCGGCTGTTTTAACATTCCCATGAATGCGTTAAGTGGATTGTGAATGGATTCATTCATAACCCACTTATTTTGGCCACTTTGTTTTATATACCTATTATGCTGGCCTGCGAAATTTGTTATGACCCATTTAATTAATTCTACGTTATTAAATGGGGTTTGGACCCATTTTAACACGTCGTCTACTACTACTACTTAAGAACAAGCTTGCGCCCAAAATACCCAGAACACAGGGAGCATATTTTTCTTATATATTCAGTTTCAAATCAGGGGATAAACGGGATTGAAAACTGGTTGGCTGACTGTTATAACTCGAATCCGAACTCAACATCGTTAGATCTGGTCACATGAGTGCTTTTGGAATACGTGGAAAGCTAAAAATAACGTTGTCTTCAGGCAACAGAGAACAGACAGTGGAAGTATCCTTTGCCATGAACGAGAACTACTTGAAATGGAGCTCAGTTACGGAAATCCCAGCGAAGAAGCAAGAAAAATCTACTTGGGGTCTGGACTCCACCCGCCGGAAGTGCCCTCTCAAGCTCAATATCGATGCATCGGTTGAAGAAGGCTCATACGACGGAGCAATTGCCTGCATGCGTCAAGACTTTCAGTGAAGGTCTTCTCGGTACCACCTGCAGAAACCCTTGCGTGTCTAGAGACTTTTGAATTACTTCTTTATCTCTCGCTCGGATCAAACTCTTCAAACTAGAATCTGATAGTTTATTGATGATAAGCTAGTCTAACTGAAGCTGTTCAACCTTCGGGGGAAATTTAAGGACTTATCAGAGAATGCAGAAACTGGATGGGCCTATTCAAAGCAGATTCAGTTAGCCCACTGTCACAGGGAAGCCGACCCTATTTCGGATTGCGTCGCTAAAGCCCATAGAAGGACATCTCTCCCATGGACTAGTTGGGTTCTTAACCCTCCCCAGCCATTGTGGGAACTCATTTGCTCTGAGGCCCAGTTGTTTTGTTCAAGAATGCTTTTAGAGCAAATCTTCCATGCACGGTCATAAATCCTGAATGCAGTCTTTTATAATCAAGTGCAAAACTACTTCAGGGTTGGCGCAATTGGTTTGGGACTTTGGAAGAATTCCCGTTCGTAAGCTGGAGATCACTTGTTGGAGTCTCATCGACTGCATGCAAATTGTTGTGGGTTAGGATCACTTCTACTTGCCAAATGCAATACTTAACTAGTTAATTGGACTTGCAAGGTGTTGCATGAGTTTCAGATAGCCGAGTCTCTACCATGTGCTCCTAGATTATTGAAAGATTAAAGGTAAGTGCAGAAAAAGGTAAGTGCATCATTCCATGGATGCCATGCCACATATTCTTTTGATCACATCAGTTTAGTGCATTACTAACTCTATTCGAAAAATTTACTTGATAATTATGAGTGGTGGATGCATTTAAGATATGTGATAAAGGATCGACCTACTTGTGTGGGCATGCGCATGTCTATATATATGTGTGTAGCCCTTTAAGCAATTCTATATTACAACATTTCGCGATTCTCTAAAGACTATGGAAAAATAACCAAACTCGACTTTGTCACAAAGAATGCTGTGTTGATTCTTGATCAATAAGGGTGTTAAAGATACAAAATCCATGCTAACCCAACAAGAGCACAACCTGCTATGACCAATCATAGCAAGAAAACAGAAGAGGGATCCAAGTCCAACGAGCCAAAGTTTGTTGACCCACGCCCTCTTCAAACCTCACTGCAGTGTACTACGCAAATTGGGGAATAAAATACAGAAAGTTTTATAAAATTTTCCGGAGACAACGGCTATTAATACTGGACAGTCCCACAACACCCTCTCCGAGCAATATCAGTACAAATAAGAAAGGACACAACTGCACCAAACCCAGAAGCGACCAAGCCACCAGATGCCAAAAAACACCCAAAAATCAAAGCTCAGAAAGAGGGTTCCCAACTCCAAGATATTCACAACACACACTCTGCATTGTAAGAAATTATAAGAAGGTTCCAGGAATCAAGGGTCATATGACTGGACCCAAAAGATAAGCAAGAACCTAGGTTTTGTGTCTCTTCCCTTCTCTCTCTCTCTCTCTCTCTCTCTCTCTCTCTCTCAAAATTCCCACAGAAGGTTCTCTTCTCAGAATTCAGTCAAAACCCCACTTTTCGTCGCACTCTCAAGTCTGCTCCAGCGTAAGAGATCTCATTTTTGGACTTTCTACTCAAGTCAGTGCAATGACAACTTCTGCAGCGCCTGCAAGAACAAGAACAGGAAGGAGACACTGTATTGGAGCGAGAAGCGCAGTTTTCTTGTTATGGGTCCTCGTGGTTTTATCGGCCGAGCTGATTCTGCTTCTCGCGGTGCAAGATAAGAGCACCAGGGTGACAACTAGTAGAAGCGTCTCTTCGGAGACGTCTGACAAAGTTGGAGCGACGACGACTAGCAGCGACCGATCTGCTGCCGGCAGCGTCAAGTCTCTACCAAGAAAAGCGAAGACGTTTCACGCAGTCACCGTCCATGCACCTTCCAACCCTAGTAGCGACGAGGTTGCGAATGCCAGTGGAGATCCAGACAAGGTATATGAAGAAGATAAGAGAATAATTCACACAGGTCCAAATCCTCTACACAACTAGAGGAAGAAGAGGAGAAAAAAATAAATAAAGTCACTAGCTGTTGGTAGGTACTTCGTTTTTATTTTTGTAGCTTTTCTTTAGCTACTGTCAAAATTAAATGCTACGAGTCCAAGCGAACGTATATGACTGCGATCTCATCTTCCGGTCATCAGTGCATGTAATTTATTTTTCGGTTTTAGTTAAGAATGGTAGAAGTGAATGAGAGCATCAGTCTAGCCTTTTTCAGTCCATGTTTAATGTGGTTCTGGGCAGTTGTCGGAAATGGAGAGAGAGAGAGAGAGAGAGAGAGAGAGAGAGAGAGAGAGAATGAAGAGGCTAGGCTTTAATGCTCTTGATTCTTAATTACTTTTCACTGTTCTTCTTCTTCCACCTGTTCTAGTTCTTGTTCTTGTTCTTCTGTACATTTCTATCGGCATTGATTCATTGTGTTTGAAGTTTGTCTAACGATGATATTATATATATTCATCTTGCATTTTGAACAAGGTCGTGAGTTTGCAGTTAACTGGTTGCCCTGGTCTTACATTTTTCAGAATGTAACGAACCACTATATGTATTCAAATGTTTCATGGTGTGTTAATGAATGTGTCCTAGATACTTAGTAAGCATAGTTCAATAACAAACGTTTCGATTTCCAATGTAAACTATATATAGTCCACAAGAAAAAACTATGCATTGAAAAGGTAAAATCTTATTTTAATTCTTAACAAGTGACCAAGAGATATTCAATACCATATCCTTACCTTATTAGTTATTTCCAAGACCTTTCAATATTAAATAAAGAGCAATGTTAGAGATACTGAAACTGGCACATTGAATTGGTTTAAAGGATATGCCGCGACGCTATGCAAACGATAATTTAAGTTAGTCATGGTCGTTTAAACGCCCAATAAAAATCCGTCACGTCACCTTAAAAATTGATTAAAGATATCGGCGTAAATGTCTCTAGAATCAATGTTGAATAATAATATAAAGCCTGTTTGGTCTGCCTGCATCTTTGATCTCCATCTGAACTTTCTGTCGACATTTAAGTTCCTTGCTTGCTCAAAAGGGCAAACCGCTGGGAGATGTCTAGATTGGAGGCTCTGAGGGATGTGAAGTTGGAGTAGGGTTCCAGGTTTTTGAGTTTGAAGCAAAATTAGGTTTATGTCATGGTCGTGGGTTACGCTACGAGATTGCATGGACAGAATTACATGCTGGAGAGAGATCTGACCACATATCTTATAATAGCTAACCACATTAGACACGACATGGATATCCGATTCGCCAAGTTGATGTAATGCTTTCTCGTAAATTACACTTCCCTCCTGACGTATGGTGAGTCCTAAGCTAAAACACTCCATTAATTCCACAGTCGTTAACAAATATGATGCCTTCAACATTCCTCATAATATCATGATACATTTAAAACCGCATAAGCTTGCCATGCAAGACTCGAGAATGCGCGCGAGCACGAAAAGATCCGATAAATGATTTTTCCGAAACATATACGTCCCGTATGCACAAAGAATGAAAGAATTACATTCACAACGCCAATTCAAAGAAACCGGGTTTACTCGCTAATGTTCTTTTTCTTTACGGTGCACCGTTACATTACACATGGATTTTGAAAGGAACAAAAAATAAAGGGATAAGTCCATCGAGAGTCTTAAAACTTGTCATGAAGGTGTAATTGACTCCTAAAACTTTCAAAAAGTGCGGTCAAGTCCTAAAACTTATGAATTTGATTCAATCAACTTCTTCCGTCGATTGTGCTTTTTAAAAGTTTTAGAACTCAATCACACTCTTATATCAAATTTTAGGAATTGCTTGTATCTTTTTAAAATTTTAGAATTTAATTGCACGTGCATCGATAAGTTTTAGGATTTTGAATATACCCGTCCCCCGAAAACAAAAGAAGAAATGATCAAATGAGGGGGTGGTGGGGTTTAAATTAAGTAGGGCATGTGGTCCAGTGGAACAAAGGTTTCGTGCACCCATCCAAAACCCCGAAGCTTCAAGCTGCCTCAGGGAGCGGGGGGGAGCTGGCGGAACGCGATTGCCCAACCTGGGTCGGGCCATGCAACTTGATTATTCCCACGGGGGGGGGTGGTGACCCGCACCGTATCCCACCCCACCCCTCCCTCCCCTCTCTCCCTTTGACTTTAATGCACTTTCGAAAATTTCGGGTGTACTTCAAAGCGAGAGCGACGGAGAGGGGGATGGATTCCTGTCTCCCTCGCTGGTCTTTGCTGGCAGCCAGCACGACAGTCATTCATATTATTAGTAATATTTATATTTCTGTGTCCGCACGAATCATTAAAAACCGTCATTGGTTGGGGGCCATTGGAATAATGTTTTGGGTCTGGCCCAGTAATGTTGACCTATGTTACTAGGGAAATGCTACAGGAGTGTGCTTCTTGTTAGGTGATTTTGCTTTTATCCCTTGGAGCGCTTGCGGAGCCTCGTTGAAATGTGCTTCGAAGATTCAAAGATTTAGTATTCGAAGCGAGCGGTTTGTATTAAAATGAGCATTCCTTATTTTAGAGGAGGAAGTTCGCGAGTTGACTCTCGCTGTACTTTTGAAAACTTTTTCTGTTAAATACGATGCCCTGTACGATAAAACGAAGCGACAAGAAAAAAAATAAGCAACGGATAAACAAGATGAGATTTATCATTTTCGAGAGGGGTCTGTTGTTCGGAAAGCGTATTGGAATCACGGGATGTCCATCCATCTTTTCGTACACAATATAGATATCTCTTGCTTAACCACGGGACATTTAGATTTTTAGAGCGAACTATATAATTGATAAAATGTCTGCTCATGAACCACGGATACCATAACCAAAGCTACGTCTCTATTTTTTACAGCTCTGGCGCACGTCTCACTCCATCGTTCGTAATTAAGATCCTCATAGAATCACTTATCAAATCAAACATCCTCAGAAAACAGCCGCATATATAGGTCATTCACCCTCATATGCAATAAGTATGCGGTCGCAGAGAGCCCTCACCCATGTTGGTCGAATAAAAAAACCAGGTTAGGCAGTCTCAATGTCGCCTTCAGACAAAACAAGAGTGGCCTATGTGGAAACTTCGTCGGAATCGGATTCTAGTCAAACGAACCCTCATAAAAACCCTATGAAATAGCTTCAGAGGGAGAGGGGGAGAGAGAGACGCACGTTATACAATATTTTCCTCGTAACATAAGTTTTCGATTGTCCCGAAAGATTCTGTTGGGGTGAGAGAGCGGATGCGAAGGCTTCGTTCCGGTGAAAGAGAAGATGGGCTTGTTCCCAAACGAAATGAATGTTTGCTTTATGGTGCCATTATAGCGCAATCTGTATAGTTTAATGCTCTCATTCTTAAGTGGGTGTCTGTGTGAGTGATGAAGGGAGTGCAACTACCCTCTCCCTCTGCTCTACCTCTGCTCTCCCTCTATCTCCCTCACTCTATCGCATCATCCACTCATGCATGATAATAAAACTGCGGTTTATTGCTCTCACCCACCACCACGTCGATGCCCGACTCCGTTTTCGGTTCGCCGATCCGGATCGGTCCCGATCCTCGGGGCCGACTCTTCGCAAACATATCTTCCCGCTTCACACTGCACCATATCATTGGCTCAGTGTATCATGAATGAGGAAGCCGAGGGGCTTAAAGGAGGGAGGACCCACGACGCCTGCGCGCTTGGCCACCCCATTGCTATAGCTTTGATCATCCATCACTAATGGTGATTGAATGGCAACCGCCCCAACACGGCCCTATGCATTCCTATTAATGGGTTAATTTAATGGGGAGGGTCGTATTCGTGCCAGTTTTGTCAGTGATGTCCACGTTCATCTGTTTCATCTTCTCGCAGTCGTAGATTTACGTAAACCGTTTTGGTTTCTTCAGATGCTCCTTCGCTCCAACCTAGCTTCCTGCGTAGGGCTCTGGCCTAGATAGGCTGGGCAAATGAATAATGTGTGTCAGTTCTTGATCTTGTTGAATGCTCGCACGCGGTTTGAAAGTCAAAGGAAGGAGCAAGCTCATGTGCAGAGAAAGAGTACACAATTTCGCAAGCAACAGCGGTTGTTGCTGTTTTTCGGGCCCAGACCCGCCACTCTGTTGGAAATTTTAGGCCTGTTGGGCTGGGCCTGGACAAAAAATCCAGGCTCGGTTGGGCCTGGGCAAGAACCTTGAAGCCCGGCCCACCCATATATACATGCATAGCAATATGCAGAAGAATAAATAGGCTGCGTTTGGTAGCTCGGATTTGAGTTGGATCTTATCTAGTGTTTGGTGACGTTTTCCGGACCGCATAAACTCGGACACATCCGGATAAAATGTTGGATAAGAAATTCGGCTTAGGGGTGGGATAAACCCTGATTGGATAACAAATTTAAGAAATAACAAAAAAAAGCAGGTTTAATCTTTTAACGGAGTGATAAAGTGACGCATTGGATATTACTGCATGAGCACCGCTCGCCCGAGAACCACCACCAAAATTACTGATCATCGTCACTTCCAACCACTGCACGATCACCATTGCCTTCGACCAAGCCGATCATCACTGCCGGCCAACGATCGTGTTCCGATGAGTGAGTGGAAAAGGGCTTAAAGAAGATCGTCATGCCAAGTTTGCATTGATCATCCTTTCCACCCCAGTTGCATATGTCCTTCATGTTGAGCTCGACTTTTCACACATGACTCATGAGGCGGCTGTTCACTTGCTGGTCGATGAAGAACGGCCAACACACCATCAACTTCTTGGCAACCACGCTCTCGAGTGTCGAGCTCAACCTGCTTTGCATCAAGAAAGCTATCGCCTCTCTTAAGCGCTTTCTTCAGCAATGGAATTCGGTTGTATGACCCACTTGAAGTGTCTCTCGCTGTTCACAAGGTCATCCCAAAATTACGTGTACTCGTGTCAATTCAAAGATATCATGCTCCCGAGGTCTGACTTTCCAAAGACGTGATCGAGTCTCACGTACAGGAGCAAAGTTAGAGATAGGATTTTCAAAGATTTTTAAAGATTTTCAAATGAAAAGAATTTTAAAAAAATTTCAATTTTATCTTAGGTTGCGGATTTTCAAAGATTTTTAAAGATTTTTTTCAAAGAATTCAAATCCTATCTTAGGTTGCACCAAACATATGGTATGATATTTTTACAATCCAGGGATATGTGGAAGATTCAAATCCAATTTTATCTTATTGTATTCCAATTCGAATTCGGACGTCTAAACCCAGCCTTAAAGGTTCTACCCTAATATTTAAATTTTACAAACACTAATAGGATAAGATAGGCTCAATTTCTAGCATAGGAAAGAAAATTAATGTAAAACCCATAGGGTAAAGTAATAAATGAAATAACCCAAGGTCCTAATATTATTTTTGCTCAATTTTTTTAGTTTTATTCGTTTTTTAGGCCGAAATGGTAAAACAAAAAAATTGAAAGGTGGGCATCAATTTTCTCCTTTTTAAACTCTAGTTCGAATGGTTTTTTCTTGAAAAAGAGGAAGGTACTACTTTGCATACTCTAGTTTCTGAACTCTTTCCGTAATGGCATTAACTTCAAAGCATAAAGTGTATGTTTTTCCTAAACTTAAAGTACAATGTATAGGGTGTTGAAAATGGATGGCCTAAAAAATAGGCACGAGAAGAAAAAAGTTCGAGGATAATTCTTGTAATGAATAAAGGGACTAGTAGTTTTTGAAGTTTTTTTTTAATTTGTGCAATTTAATCGCGGACTTTATTTTGAATGATTGGATTCCTAAAGCATATATATTTTTGTTCGAGTTGGTCCTTGTGTTAAAACGATTAATGGAAATGTCGAGTAATAGTTAAACCAATATTAAGCGTCTCATAGTATTAGCATCCTATGTGGCTGTTTGAAATTGTAAAAAAATTTAAATCAAAAAAATTTTTACTAAAAAATGCAGAAGAAGGACATTTTGAAAAACAGAAGACAGAAAAATTTAAAATAGAGAGAGAAGGGGCAGAGGAGCCACGGCGCGCGCCCGAGTGCGGTGAAGTGCGGCATCCCTTGTCATGCTCGCGCCAAGGTGGTGTGGAGGTCGCTATTTTCACTACAAGGCCACGGAAGAACGCATGCACATCAAGAAAGCTGTTGTAGGTGAAGTTGTTCTATGCCGGGCATTCGGTCGCCAAGATCTAAGAGGACGGCCACAGCTCTATCGCATACATCTGGATTGATCTGGGTGAAAATCGATCCGGTCGATGTCATTGTTCTTCAAGAATGTTAAAGAACTTAAGGAGTCTTGTTCAAGAATCTCAGTTCTCCTTTAGAACCAGCTTGGAGTCGAACAATCTGCCGGTTCTGGCCGAGTCTTGATCCTATCTTCGACTCTTGTTCGCCTCTAGTTGCAATATTAATAAATAAGAAAAATAACTCGGACACCAAACATCCCAATGGGGCGAGGGGAAAACGGTATCGAAGGGCCTCCAAATTTAAGTTACATCCAACGCAATCATTGATCAATAGTTTTCGCACGTGTTTCGCAAGACAACTATGGAGCCAACCCAGTTAGTCTAGGCAGATAAGAGTCCCGGAAGCAGTTTGACCATGCACGAAGCGATTCTCAACGATCCATTAATTGCATTTGGACTATGAAAATCGGTTGGTTGGCAGTTGATAAATTGGTAGAAATGTAACCTTGCAACCTAATTATTGCTAAGTTTTCGACCAAAAAAAAAAACCTAATCATTGCCAAGTAAAAAGGCAGTACCTGTCTTTCCTCAGTACAAACAGACAAGCCTAGCTATAATCAGTCACTAACTTTCGAGTGTTAACTGCTAAAGTGCCTGTCGAGCGCACCGAAACATCACCTGTGTTCCTTGCACTCGCGGAAGAATGAAGAAAGGAAGAATGGCTTTGCGAGAAAGGCTATGACGTGGAGGTCGATATCACAGCATCTGCTGACCAGTTCTACAGCTTCTCCAAGAAGACGTCCCCCACCACCTTCCCGATGCTTGCTCCGACACGCACGCCGGCGAGTTGCATGGTGGTGAATGGGAGTCGATCCCACGGAGCTATTAGGAAGTGAACTTACTCAATCGGTCAGCGAAGATAAAAAATGAAAAATACCCTTCATTTTTCATTGGTTTTGCTTGCGATATCGGATCTTGCCCGTAAGCAAACAGTGGCTAAAGATTATAAGTTGGAAAGTCCCATCGGTCATCTCTCGGCAAAGATGTGTAAAGTCGTGTTGTTGGTGAATTCTCACTTACATTTGATGGATGTAAACTCTAGACGTATATGTCATCAGATTTGATGGATCTCACGTGAAACCCCTATAAATAATGATATGGCCAATACTAAAAATAGATTTAATTTTTAATGCCACTAGACCCGATTTGGTATTGGCTGTAATCTAGATTTCGACGCAACAATATATTTGTGCAAAAGGTAGAACCTAGACATACAAAGACAAAGTAGAGTACCATAATGAGAACGAGGCCGTGGTTCACGTCGGCATCGAAGGAGATGTGTTCAAGCACTACAAATCCGCAAAGGCAATATGGTGAGCGGCGCCCAAGGCCGACGGGCGAGAAGGCACCGTGGCCAAAGTCGTCGTCGCGCACGAGAAGCTGGACGAGAGCATGCCTCGCCCGATCGCCAATCTTGATGTTATCATGGTCAACGTGACCAAGGACATTGATGCTCACCTCGCCAGGGCATGAACCCTGCACAAAAGGACCAAGAACTAAAATCTAAGCTTTCTCGACGTTGGACCCGTGTGGAGCTTTTGTTATATTATACTGTCGTTGGACCGCACAAAAGTAGCAAAACATATTGTCCATGTCGTATTGTGTATTTGTGGTTGGCTACTTGATAACTCCACCCATGTATTTGCTCGAAAATCAACAAAATATGATTTTATGGATAATGCCGCCTTGATATGTAAAACCCATAAACGCAGACGGGACCAAATAAGCTCAATTTCTAATACAGGAGAGAAAAGATAGTACGGAACTCAATAGGTAAAGTGGTAAAATGAAATAACACAAAGTCCTACGATCATTTTCCCTCATGTTTTAGCTGAAATTAAAAAAAAGAAAAGAAATAGGAAGGTGGCCCGATGGGCTGACCCGCCCATGTTTTCCCTTTTGGGCCGGGCCTCTGGAGGTTCGGACTCGAGGAAGCGCTGCCAGAGCCCGTCGGAACGCGCGCATAGAGAACTTACTAAAATTGTCCTCAACTTTCTCCTTTATTTTGTCCTTACTTAAAATTATAACCAAAATATTATAATTAAAATTTCTTAATATCGTTAGAGTAAAAAGAAATTTCTTAAGTTCTGTGTATTGTGCAGGCCTTCTAATGATGTCATGTGATAGTCATTTAGTTTATATATATATATATATATATATATATATGTATCGAACACTAATTTTAGATTTTTTTTGCAAATTTCATCATGAATCATTTACTTCTCGATTGGCAATTGTGAAACATGAAACTTCGATTCCCCATTTGTGTGTCGTCTTCGTGTACCCTCACATTAAATTATTAAAGGAGCATACTTGCTTTATTTAATTTAACGATTACAAACAAAAAACTTTCAATTTCCGAAAATTGTTGGATCTTTTTTGAAAAAAGCAAAAAAAAATCCCTGTTTTTTTGTCAAAAACAAAATGCACGAGTCCTAAAATTTTGCCAATTTCTTTGAAACGATAGTTATATAATCTCGAAAAGCGGATTCTCAAATCAGAATTTATTATAATTTCTCCTGATTCTTTCGTAAGAATCCATTATACTGACATTTTAAAGGTTTTACAATTAACGAAGGAGATTTTATCTATTTTTTTAAAAATGATTTTTTTTGATTCTTTTGTAGAAAAAATTAGTTATTACCTAAATTTTAAAGGTTTTATAATTTTTTTTTGGTGGCCTGAGTCCCCCCCAAAACCCCAAAGCCACGACGATGGTTCACGCAACCGAAGAAGAAGAACCAGCCCCAACCAAATCAAACCAGTTCGATCCTCCGCCGCCGCCGCCGCCACCTCCTCCATCTCCTCCGGAACTCGCCGCCGAACCTCGCCGCAGCAAGCCGCCGCCGCCGACCCGTCACGGCTTCGTCTCCGAATTCGCAGGAGCCCCCTCCCCCTCCTCCTCTCGATTCGGCATCGTTTCGAGAGGGGCAAAGCAGGGAGGAGATGGGCGATTCCGACGATGCCCAGAAGGTCCGGAACATATGCATCCTCGCCCACGTCGATCACGGCAAGACCACCCTCGCCGACCACCTGATCGCCTCCTGCGGCGGCGGGCTGCTCCACCCGAAACTCGCAGGTAAGCTCCGGTTCATGGACTTTCTAGACGAGGAGCAGAGGCGCGCCATCACGATGAAGAGCTCCTCGATCGCTCTCGAGTATAGGGAATACTCGATCAACCTCATAGACTCCCCCGGTCACATGGACTTCTGCAGCGAGGTGTCCACCGCCGCTCGGTTGAGCGACGGGGCGCTGGTGCTGGTGGACGCCGTCGAGGGCGTCCACATCCAAACCCACGCCGTGTTGCGCCAAGCTTGGATCGAGAAGCTCACTCCTTGCTTGGTGCTCAACAAAATCGATAGGCTGATCTGTGAGCTGAAGTTGAGCCCCGTGGAGGCCTATAACCGGTTGCTGAGGATAGTCCACGAGGTTAATGGGATCGTGAGCGCTTATAAGTCGGAGAAGTACTTGTCGGACGTGGACTCGATGCTCGCGGGTTCCGCGGGCGGCGTGGTCGATGACGAGAATCTGCGGTTGATCGAAGATGATGAGGAAGATACCTTTCAACCCCAGAAAGGGAATGTGGCGTTTGTGTGCGCATTGGACGGGTGGGGCTTTAGTATCAACGAGTTTGCTGAGTTTTATGCTTCGAAGCTCGGAGCCAGTGCAGCTGCGTTGCAGAAGGCGCTTTGGGGCCCGAGGTACTACAATAACAAAACGAAGATGATAGTGGGCAAGAAGGCACTGGGTGGAGGAGGGAGCAATAAGGCCAAACCCATGTTTGTGCAGTTTGTGCTGGAGCCACTTTGGAAGGTTTACCAGGCAGCTCTAGAACCTGACGGGCAGAAAGAGATGCTTGAGAAGCTCATCAAATCGTTTAATTTATCCATACCACCTCGTGAGCTCCAGAATAAGGATCCGAAAGTAATGCTGCAAGCTATAATGAGCCGCTGGCTTCCTCTTTCCGATGCAATTTTATCCATGGTTGTTAGGTGTATGCCGGATCCAATTGCCGCGCAATCATTTCGCGTCTCACGATTGCTTCCGAAGAGAGAAGTTTTAGATAGTGGAGTTGACTCGGACATGCTTGCTGAGGCAGAGCTTGTTAGGAGATCTGTTGAGAAATGTAATGGTAGTTCCGACGCACCGTGTGTTGCTTTTGTGTCCAAGATGTTTGCTATCCCGGTGAAAATGCTACCTCAAAGAGGTCCACAGGGGGAAGTGTTGAACAATTCAAATGATGAAGGCCCAGGTGGAGAATCAGATGAGTGCTTTCTTGCATTTGCTAGGATTTTCAGCGGGGTTCTTTCCTCGGGGCAGAGAGTTTTTGTGCTTTCGGCTTTGTATGATCCCCTCAAGGGAGAATCGATGCAAAAGCATGTGCAGGTAGCTGACTTGCATTCATTGTACTTGATGATGGGTCAAGGACTAAAACCCGTTTCTTCTGCAAAGGCAGGGAATATTGTAGCCATCCGTGGCCTTGGTCAGCATATATTGAAAAGTGCGACCCTTTCATCCACTATGAACTGTTGGCCCTTCTCAAGCATGTCTTTCCAAGTTGCTCCAACCCTCCGAGTGGCAATTGAGCCGTCTGACCCAGCAGATATGGGTTCCCTTATGAGAGGATTGAGGCTTCTGAACCGCGCAGACCCATTTGTAGAAGTCAGTGTTTCTGGTAGAGGTGAACATGTGCTTTCTGCTGCTGGAGAGGTTCATCTAGAGAGGTGCATAAAGGATTTGAAGGAGAGGTTCGCTAAGGTAAGATTAGAAGTCTCACCACCCCTCGTTTCCTATAAAGAGACTATTGAAGGTGATCAATCCAATCCACTAGAAAACCTGAAGTCATTATCTAAGAGCTTAGATTATGTTGAGAAGACTACTCCAAATGGAAGGTGCGAAATTCGAGTGCAAGTTATGAAACTGCCACCTGCACTAACTAAGGTGCTCGACGAAAGTGCCGACCTCCTTGGGGATGTTATAGGTGGTAAGCAAGGACGTAGCAGTAAAATTGTGGAAACACAGCAATCAGGAACGAAGGAAGAGGAGCATCCAACTGAAGCACTTAAGAAACGTATAATAGATGCGATAGATAGTGAGATCAACTCAGCGGCTGAGAATGACAAGGATCATGCTGATAAATGTAGAGCAAAGTGGCTTAAGTTCCTTTGGAGGATTTGGTCACTTGGGCCTAGACATGTTGGTCCAAATATACTCTTCACTCCAGACTCCAAGAAAAAGATTTCTGACAAAGCTGTTCTCGTTCGAGGGTCGGCGTATGTATCTGAGAGATTAGGCTTTCTGGATACTGCTGATGGTGATGATATGGCTGCACAGCAAATTGTAGAATCTAATCAAGAATTGTACGATGAAGCAAAGACTCTTGAGAGTGGCATTGTATCTGGTTTTCAACTGGCTACATCATCTGGCCCCTTGTGCGATGAACCCATGTGGGGCTTAGCTTTTGTTGTTGAGGCCCATCTTTCTCCTTTGGCTGGCAAATCTGATGAGCCCGAAAATAATCAACAGCCTGAGCAGCATGCCATCTTCACTGGGCAAGTTATGGCGGCAGTCAAAGATGCCTGTAGAGCGGCAGTTCTCCGAAATAAACCCCGACTTGTTGAAGCCAAGTATTTCTGCGAATTAAACACTCCAACTGAAAACTTGGGATCAATGTATGCTGTTTTGGGTAGGAGAAGGGCTCATGTTCTGAAGGAGGAAATGCAGGAAGGGTCACCGTTATTCACGGTCCATGCATATGTTCCGGTTGCTGAAAGTTTTGGTTTCGCAGATGAGCTAAGGAGATGGACAGGTGGAGCCGCTAGTGCTCTGCTAGTACTTAGTCACTGGGAAGCGCTTCCTGAGGATCCTTTCTTTGTGCCCAAAACTGAAGAGGAAATTGAGGAGTTCGGAGATGGCTCTAGTGTACTTCCAAATACAGCGAGAAAGCTGATTGACGCTGTGAGGCGGCGAAAAGGCCTCCCTGTAGAGGAAAAGGTTGTTCAGCATGCAACGAAGCAGAGGACCCTGGCTCGAAAAGTGTAGACGTTCTCCAACAAACATGTTGTGATTTTGGCTTATAGAAATATATTTTTGAGGCGCTACATTTCTCCACTGATTGAGTTGGAAATGCTGGATATACGAAGTTGAATCTGTATTTTAGCTGAATTAATTTTTTTTTCTTATTTCTCCAATTAAAGTCGATTTACCTTCGAAAAGTGAAGCGACTGGGAAATCTCTTTCATGCTACTGAAAACTGGAGCCAGGTCGACCATTCTCTGTACGCTCACCTCCACTGGGTATCGCATCATTGTCCCCTCTTAGGTGATTCACCCAACCAAATCTCAATTGACAATCACAAAATTCTCTAATATAAGAATGTGGTATGTGCCAATTGATAATTAATTTGGGTGGACCCCTACGTGGTGCTGAGGAGCTCACACACACAAACAGAGTCTATCTGATAATTTTCTATTAGTTGATTATCTGATTTACGATGTCAAGGTTCAACTAGTTACCTACGCTAAATCGAAATAGCTCTTTGAGTCGGATGTTCTTCTACATCAATTACTGGCATCGGTTAGACTTAAATAGCGGATTGAATCATATTGTTAAGTGAACCGTGAAAGGGTCACGGTAACTTTTGACAACTGCGTCAATCGACTAGTGATATAAGACAACACTCCTTGTTACACATGACTATGATTTAGTGAATTAAGATAAAAGAAGGATTTTATTAGCAGAACCCACTGAGGGACTAGAGGTTAAGGTTGACATGAACCTGCAGAAAGTAAATGAAATCATTTGGTTGAGGAAATTTGAGGCAATCGATTTGGGACATAGTTGCCTTGCTTCCATCTACACTCTGCAGGCAAACGATTGTTCTTCGGCTGATACTGTTGGAGATATGATATTATTGAAGATATGATTGAAGATTATGATTGTGGGCATCGGTATTGATTTAGTCAATCCATGATTAGTTTAGGAAATTAAAAATCTCTTGTATATTATTTCCTATTCTTTTCTCTTTTCGTATATTATAAATAGATTGATGTACATGTTTACAATTAACATAATTCAATACAAAAATTCCCCCAATTCTCTTTAGTTTTTGTCATGGTATCAGAGCAGGAGGTCCTGAGTTCAAATCTTACCAGGCCCCATTTGCCTCCCCAAATAAATATGTCCATGCTTAGTACTAGGCAAAAAGACTAGACTAAGCGTAAGGGGGAGTGTTAGAATATTTACATATTAAATCATACCTTCGTCTAATAGCTTAAGCTTTTAGAATAGTTGGCAGTGGTTTCACAAAAATCTCACATGGTATCAAACACTGGTGAAATCAACACCGAATCAAAGGACAAACGATAAAAACACCAACACCGGTGATATCAACACTGGTGAAATCCACGAACCTTCAATGGAGGAATCCTTGAATCAAATTAATCTGACTGAAGAAGAACGTGTTTCTGAGCGACGTTCTGATGGATCTCCCACTAATCTGGTCCAAGTTCCTGGCTCGATCCAATGGCCAGCAATCCAATGGATTCCGATTCAAGGCCAGTGGCCAACTGGATCAAGACGAACATGGACCCAATATGTGCCACCCGGAGAGGATAAAACTTCAGGACTCGGAACACAGCCGAATGCAAGTGGGCCAGTTCCTTCCACTCCCGGAGCAAACCAAAACAGTGGATCGGGTTGGATGGGTCACGGTCATAGACCTGAATCCACCTATCCGAGTCTAGGGGTGAATCCCTACCTGGTTTTCCAACCCGGATTCTTCTCGTATGCGATTCCAGCAAACGGCGGCCGCCCAGAACCCGGCGACCCTCTATACACTTCGCCGACGGACGGACCAGAACTCCGACTCATAAGCTTGCAGCTTGCCGGACCGGACAACTACACCGCCTGGGCCCGAGACCTTCGGCAAGCCCTGGTCACAAAAGATAAAGACGGGTTCCTCGATGGAACCGTCCCCTTTCCGACTGATGAGTGACTACAACGGCACTGGCGAAGGTGCAACCAACTGGTTCGCACTTGGATAGGAAATTGCCTAGCACCTGATGTCGCGGCCGGACTGCCACCTAGTGGTGGCCACAGGTCGGTTTCGGCACGAAACCGGCCCGGTCAAACCCGGGCCCGACCCGTTGACTGGGCCCACGGTTTGGAACCGGAACCGGCCTGTGCCCTACGGGCCCGGTTCCACCAAAAAAATAAAAGAAAGCTGCAGCAGCAGCACAGCTTGCAGGTGGCCTGCTGCGGCCAGTTGCCAGGGCAGCCCCTAGCAATGGGCAAAATTTTAAAAAAAAAAAACCCCGGCAGCAGGCTTGCGGCCTGTTGCCAGGGTAGCCTTTAGGCTGCCCTGGCAACGGCCAACGCCCAAAGGCCCCAAATGGGCAAAAATTTATAAAAAAAAAATAAACGGTTATCTTGCAACGGTTATCTTTTCTTTTTTTTTTAATCCTAAATTTTCTTCTCATTTTTTTCTTATAAATTCTCTCAAATTCTCTCAATTCTCTCAAATTCTCTTCTCTCAAGTCTCAAATTTTCTCAATACTCGAAATTCTCTTAAATTCTCTCACTTTTCTCAATCCACGCAATTCTTTCTTAATTCTCCCAGTTAATCCGCTCAATTCTCTCAATCCACTCGAAAAATGGCAAGTGGAAGTCGAGTGCCAACTGGCAAAGGTAAGAATATCACGACGGAATCCCATCATTCTTTTGATCCTCATGAATATGCAAATTTTCAAGATGATGAAATCAACATTTTTCCCGATGTGGAGCGCGTCCCGACGCAAGAAAGTTTTCATCCTCTTGCCGAAATAACTACAACAAAGGAAGCGGAATGGAAATTTACATATGACATTTGGAATCACTTCACGAAAATGGAAATGTTTGATATTGATCAAAAAAGGTATGATATAATTTGTAAATATTGTGGAAAAATATATAAATATACAGGTGGACAAGGATATGGAACATTTAAACGACATCTTAGGAGCAAACATCCAACCGAAACGGGAATCGATATCGGGCAACAACAAATTTCCGGGTACATCAATCCTAACACTTTCCCTTTATTTTGTTTTAATGAAAAAACTTATAAGGAAGAATTAGGCAAATTTATTTCCGTTGAGCATTTAGCGTTTAATTTTGGAGAAAGATTTGGTTTTAATGAATTTGTACAAAAAGCATGTGCTCCACAAGCAAAACGTGTTCCTAGAAATTCAATTAAACTGGTAATTAAAGATCTTTACAAAAATGGAAAAAAAAGATTTACAAAACTTTTTTATGCAATTTAATGGATGCGTGCATATAGGTAGTGATATTTGGAGTGATCATTGGCAAAATCATTCTTACATGGGCATAACATGTCATTGGATAGATGATGAGTGGAGTATTCAAAAAAGAGTTATTGCATTTAGAGTTTTCGATGATAAGCATACGGCAAATAATATTTATAGAATAATTAGGCAAATTTTAGAAGAATATTATTTGCTTAACAAAATTTTTTCAATTGGTTTTGATAATGCCGCAGCAAATATCGCTTCAATTGCTGATTTAGAAAATATTTGTAAATCAGCTTTTGGCAGAAAATTTTTTCACGTTAGAGGTGCTTGTCATGTTTTAAATTTATATGTACAAGATAGTTTGAAAACTCTTGATATTTTTCTTCAACCAATAAAAACAGCGATTCAATTCTTATGGAAACATCCCTAAAAAATGAAAGAATGGGGTAGATTTTGTAGAGAAGATGGCAAAAGGCCAAAAAGATTTCCAAGAGATTTTCCAACTCGTTGGAATTCTACTTTCCACTTGCTTAATGAATCTTTAGCATATAAAGATTTATTATGTGCATTCATTTCTAATAATATACCTCAGATTAATTTATACCCACAAGAGTGGGATATTTGCCAAAAAATTTTAGATGTTTTAAAGGTTTTTAATGATGCAACTTATACTTTGTCCGGTGTTTATTATCCTACTACACATTTATTTTTAGTAGAGTGTATTAATATTGTCGGAATTTTTGATGAATATGAAAATGATGTTGAATTACAACATACTATAGTTGCAATGAAAATGAAGTGGCTACATTCTTATGGCGAAATTCCCATTATTTATTTAGTAGCTTGTGTTTTTGATCCGCGTTGCAAATTAGATGGCTTAAATGATTTTTTGCGTACGTATTATCAATGTTTACATTATGATGCGATAAATGTTACAACCATAGTACGTGAGGTTAAAAACGTAATAATAGAATTATATAATGAATTTTATACTAAATATAATTTAGGTGATATTGGATCTTCTCAATCTATGGAGATACAAAATGACAGTACAGGTAAAATTAGTAGAGGATACCAACTTTTATTACATAGATAAAAAAAACAAAAGGGAGTAATATGAAATATTTCTGAATTAGAGATTTATCTAATCATTTCATTTGAGTTTACTGAATCTGAATGTGGTACAGATTTTTTAATTTTGGATTGGTGGAAGAGGCACGTAAGCCAATACCCAATCCTTTCTCTTGTTGCAAAACAGATTTTTTCAACTCCTTGTTCCACAGTTGCGGTCGAACAAGCATTCAGTGCCGGAGGTAATATTTTGGACGAACATTGTTCAAGATTAGCTCCAGAATCAGTGGAGATTCAAGCTTGTGTTGCTGATTGGACGAAGGCTCAATACCGGCAACAAGAGATAGATCGGAATAATGAATCCGAATTCTTTAACGACGGAGATACTACCGGTACTGGAATGGGTAGTGACGATTGAGGGTAAAAGAACTATTGGAGTTGGCAAATATTTTGGGAACCCTTGTTCTCATACCGGGTATGCCCACGTGAGCTTAGGGAAACCGAAGTATAATCCGACGACATGTGACGTCTGGTCTTCTGTGCACAGAATGCTTAGGTTTTAGGATCATTTTAGGGCATATATATTGTGCTCCTTTTTTTTATAGATCGTTGTAACGAATTGTAATGTGTTTAATGATAATTTATTAAGTTCAAGCCCTCTCTTTCTCTCTTGTCTTTTTGTCCCCAAATTTGATTACAATTTATATTTTAATTACAATTTATATTGAATAATGTTCCGTCACCGGAACAGTAATTTTTTTAATTTTTTTATTATTTTCTTTTCTATTTTTCCTTTTCTGTTTTTTTCTTTTCCTTTTCTTTTTTTTTCTTTTCTTCCTCCGCCGGCCATAGCCGGGGCCGGCGGAGGTCGCTGGCCTCAGGCGAGGCCGGCGTCGGGCGAGGGCCGCCCTCGCCTGGGCTGGGCGAGGCCGGCCTCGCCGGCGTCGGGCGAGGCCGGCCTCGCCGGCGTCGGGCGAGGGCCGCCCTCGCCTGGGCTGGGCGAGGCCGGCCTCGCCAAATCGGGCGAGGGCTCGACCTTGCCGGCAACTGGCGAGGCCGGCCTTGCCCGACGCCGGCGAGGTCGAGCCTCGCCAGATCTGGCGAGGGTTCGACCTCGCCGACGTCGGGCAAGGTCGGCCTCGCCGGCGTCGGGCGAGGTCGAGCCTCGCCGGCGTCGGGCGAGGTCGAGCCTCGCCGGCGTCGGGCGAGGTCGAGCCTCGCCGGCGTCGGGCGAGGCCGGCCTCGCCGGCGTCGGGCGAGGCCGGCCTCGCCAGTTGCAGGCGAGGTCGGCCTCGCCCGACGCCGGCGAGGTCGAGCCTCGCCAGATCTGGCGAGGGTTCGACCTCGCCGGCCTCGCCAGTTGCCGGCAAGGTCGAGCCTCGCCAGATCTGGCGAGGGTTCGACCTCGCCGGCCTCGCCAGTTGCAGGCGAGGTCAGCCTCGCCCGACGCCGGCGAGGTCGAGCCCTCGCTCGATCTGGCTAGGCTGGCCTCGCCCAGCCCAGGCGAGGCCGACCCTCGCCCGACGCCAGCGAAGGCGGCCTCGCCTGAGGCCGACGACCTCCGCCGGCCCCGGCTATGGCCGGTGGAGGAAGAAAAGAAAAAAAAAGAAAAGGAAAAGGAAAAGAAAAAAAACAGAAAAGAAAAATTATGAACCGGCCCGGAACCGGCCGATTCCGGTTCATACTTGGCCACGAACCGGAACCGCCGGTTTCGAATCGGAACCGGTCGGTTCCGAACCGTGGCCATGACTACTGCCACCAACAGAAGATTCAAAAACAATATGGGAAAGCATACGGGAGATGTATGGAAAATTAGATCGAGCAAAGATATTCACTCTCACGCAAGCCATATCCGAATTGAAACAGGGTAACCGATCGGTTACTACGCGCTTCAATCAGTTATCGGCTCTATGGAACGAGCTCGAGGCAGCCGAGGAGCGGCTCGAGGGATCCGAGACCACGCTCCGACAGTACAAGGAAATAAAGGAACGGGAGAAGGCTACGAGATTCTTACTCATACTCAACGAATCATATTCATCCTTCCGATCGCAAATACTTGCAATGGAACCCACGCCGCCACTTGACCGGATCTATCAATTAGCCGTCCAGGAGGAGAGCCAACGACTGGTCGTGTCTGAGAATGCAAGGATGGGTGAAAGCGCCACTCTCGCCACTTTGCTAGCTGGCACTGTTATGGCGGGATCAACGAGTGGAAGTGAAGAAGCTCTAGGGAATGTCGGGCTTCGAAGAGCAGCAACGACGGAATTGTTGACCGGAGAACAGGGAGCTCTTGGGAGCATCACGGGACGAAGAATTGCTGCAACATCCAAAGAAAACGATGTATACCCTAGGTCTTCACGGATCAACGGCTGGGATCAGCGCAAGAGATCAGACGGTCGATATTCACTCATCAGCCCAGCCGAATTTGATGGCTCTAATTAAGCCACGTCGGCACAAACTTATAAGGGGATCCTACGGCTCACGAATTGCCACGTCATTAGGAAAGGTTAGTGGGCAAAATTCTAAATTCAAAAATAAATATTGTGAATATTGCAAGCGCCCACACCATACCGTTGATACCTGCTGGAAATTACATGGGAAACCAAGTGATAAAAATAGAAAGGAGAAGGAATTTTCTGCTTATCAGGTCTCTGCATAAAGAATTGATGGAGCACATGAAACAATTACTCGAGAGCAGTATCAGAATATTATGAAGGCTCTGATTCAATTGAAAACCAACGACAAAAATGCAAGTTTCTCAGGTACTTTTCTTTACAAGAGGAATTCAATTTCAGTTGATACATGGATAATCGACTCAGGAGCCAGTGACCACATAATTTGCAATGAGCATTTATTTTCCGATATTCATGATTCACAATCCTCCACATCTGTGCGTCTTCCAAATGGAAATATCACACATGTCACTAAAATAGGGACCGTCCATCTTGGTCCCAATTTCATCTTGAAGAATGTCCTATATATTCTTGATTTTGAGTTCAACCTTCTTTCTGTCTCAAAAGTTTGCAAAGATAATTCTTGTCATGCCATATTCAGTTCAGAAAATTGTTTCTTTCAGGACCATTCGACTGGGAAACTGATGGGCTTGGGTAATATGGCGCAAGGACTATATTTTTGGATAGATGGCCCAGGAGATTTAGATTCATTGAATAAAAGCATTTCTTGTAATGCAACCATTCATAATAAAAATCTCCTTTTTCATCAACGCTTGGGTCATAGTGCGTGTTTCCCTCATCCAAAATGTCCAATATGTCCTTTGGCTAAACAATCTCGAGCATCCTTTCCAAACAGTACATCTCGAGGAAAAAGTTCATTTTCCTTACTTCATATGGATATTTAGGGTCCTTATTATACCACTCATCGTGATGGGTCTCGTTTCTTCCTCACGATTGTTGATGATTATACGCATGCTACTTAGGTCTTCCTCATGCAATCCAAAAGCCAAATCTTTTCTAATCTGTCGAATTTCTTTTCTTTGGTTAAAAATCAATTCGATAAATCTATCTAGTGAATTCGCACAGATAATGGATGAGAATTCTTTACTTCTGATTGCATATCATTTCTATCTACCCATGGAATAATTCATGAAAGCTCCTACACCTACACTCTACAACAAAATGGAATTGTTGAATGCAAGCATAGACATCTCTTGGAAGTAGCTCGAGCACTAAAATATCAAGCTTCCATTCCTGAGAATTTTTGGGGAGATTGTGTAATCACGGCAGCCTACTTGATTAATCGCATGCCAACTAGAATTCTTGGTGGCCGTACTCCTTTTGAAATTCTTTATGGAAAGGAGCCAAAAATTGATCATCTTAAAGTTTTTGGCTGTTTATGTTATGCAACAACTGTGGGCCCTCGAAATAAAATGGATCCCCGTGCCACTAAGTGTATTTTCATGGGATATACTCCTCTTCAAAAGGGATATAGAGTTATGGAGATATCTACATGACATTTCTTTATCAGCAGGGATGTTATATTTCATGAAGATATATTTCCATTCCAAGAGATGGCGTCTTCGTCCCAATCATCCTTATCATCACGGGACCACCGGCAATTCTTATCCGATGAAGATTTATTTATGGCTCCAGAATATCATTTTGTTGCACCAGAATCATCCGATAAAATTATGAGCGATTCTTTGAGCCACACCGAAGAATCACCAGAATCAATATCCAAGGATATTCATTTGCCTACCTCCCCCACGATGGCTTCAACTCCATCGCAGGCGGCCCAAGGATCCCCATCACCTCATCACCTGTACCTGAACAACCTCCAACTGAGGAACTTCGATGCTCTAAACGGAATATCCGTCCATCTACACGGACAAAGGACTATATATGTTCTACTTTGAGTTTTCCAGGTACACAATATTCTATATTCTCATATGTCTCTTTTAATCGACTATCACCAGAACTTATGTGTTGCATTAGTCGCATTTCAGAAGAACATGAGCCATCTTCATATAGTGAAGTAGCACGTGACCCTCGATGGCAAAATGCAATGGCGTCTGAACTTCATGCTCTCATGGAAAACAACACTTGGGATATTGTTCCATTACCCCCACATCGAAAGCCAATCGGCTGTAAGTGGGTGTATAAAATCAAATTCAAAGCTAATGGCTCAGTTGAAAGATATAAGGCCTGATTAGTTGCTAAAGGGTTCACGCAACAAGAAGGGTTTGATTATCATGAAACTTTTTCTCCTGTTGCAAAAGAGGTAATCGTCCGTTCTTTCTTGTCAATTGCCGCCATTCGCAATTGGCAACTACATCAGATGGACGTTCACAATGCATTCCTACATGGAGATCTCGATGAGGAAATTTACATGGAACTTCTATAGGGATTACGCAGACAGGGGGAGTCTCGAGTATGTCGTCTCCGTAAATCCCTATATGGGCTAAAACATGCATCTAGGCAATGGTATGCTAAATTCACTGCTGCACTAACAAGTGCAGGTTTTCAGTATTCCAAACATGATTATGCTCTGTTCACATGGACTGCAGGTGCTTCATCAATTTATTTGGTGATATATGTTGATGATATACTTATCATGGGAAATAATAATCTTCTTGTTGGAAAATTCAAAGAATATTTGCATTCTACTTTCCAAATCAAGGATTTGGGACCTCCTAAATATTTCCTTGGCATTGAAATTGCTCAGTCCGAAAAAGGAATCAACCGTAGTCAGCGAAAATTCATCTTGAAAATTGTTTCTGAAGCAGGATTATCAGGATGTAAACCAGCCGTCTTACCAATTGAGCAGAATACCAAATTGACAACACATGAGTATGATGTGGGTTCATCTTCATCTATTGAGGATCCATTGCTCAAGGATCCATTGGGATATCAGCGACTTGTTGGGAAACTAATATACCTCACCATGACAAGACCGAACATATGTTATGTGGTGCAAATACTTAGTCAATTCATGCATAGCCCGAAACAGTCTCATATGAATGCAGCATTGAAAGTGGTAAAATATTTAAAGGGATGCCCAGGACTTGGTATATTCTTATCTCGTGACTGCAACATGAAGATGACAGCTTATTGTGATACAGATTATGCTACTTGCCCAATGACCAGGAGATCCATCACTGGTTTTTGCATCAAATTGGGAAAATCTTTAATTTCATGGAAACAAAGAAATAGTCAACAGTATCATTGCCATAAGCTGAATCAGAGTATCGAGCCATGGCAAAAACTGTCTGCGAAATAGTTTGGATATGAGGATTACTTTCGGACTTTGAGATGCAAGTCAATGGACCAAGTGAATTGTTTTGTGACAATGATGCTGCACTCAAATTAGGGGCAAATCCAGTATTCCATGAAAGAACAAAACATATAGAAGTTGATTGCCATTTTACTCTGGATAAGATTCGAGAAGGAATCCTTGTAACAAAAGGAATTGGAACTATGGAACAAACTGCAGACATCTTCACTAAACCATTATGTCAAAGACAACATTCATACCTATTGAACAAGCTAGGTGTTCTCGACATATATAGGCAACCAGCTTGAGGGGGAGTGTTGGAGATATGATATTATTGAAGATATGATTGAAGATTATGATCGTGGGCATCAGTATTGATTTAGTCAATCCATGATTAGTTTAGGAAATTAAAAATCTCTTGTATATTATTTCCTATTCTTTTCTCTTTTCGTACATTATAAATAGATCAATGTACATGTTTACAATTAACATAATACAATACAAAATTCCCCCAATTCTCTTCAGTTTCTATCAGATACATAGAAGTGAATGCATAGCAAATTGAATGGTTTCTTAATTTTTCTTGTTCGCATGTAGATTATCCTTTCCATATTGATTCCAGATATAGTTATATCAGCAGATTAACAAACAAGTTGCTTGAAGAAGGTTTTGATATGTGTCGCGACGTGAAATTTCTTAGGCTAATGGATTATTAAGACTAAGTCTAACTCGGGTCTAACTCGGGCCCTCCCAAGCCCTACCAATTCACAACTTAGGGTTTAAGTTTTTTAACATGCAAAAGTTTTCATGCTTGGAGTCGCCACTAATCTATTTGTGGTAGGTCAATTAGAAACCTAAATAAAACATAGGGAGATATGTTTTATTCCTACGAACCAGAGATTCTAAGCTCGGGGACTTGATTACGCTAGATCTAGTCTAACGCCCTTTCGATACCTTTTCTTTTCAAAAAATATTTATGCATGCAGTCTGGATCCATTTTATTGCCTAATCACTAATATGTGAGATGTTTATGCTGGTACGCAAATCACCAATTTAACACCCACGAAAGCAGTAAATAAATAGTAGGATAACATATCTTAAAGCCACGCAAGCATATGCATTGTCAGTAGAAAATCACATAGATAATCCTAATATGATTTCTAATTAACAAAGCAAGGTACTCAAGGTGTTCATTAGGGTTTGCGCTTTATTAAAATGCAAACTAACCTATATGCAATGATTTGCAAAAATTGACATGCGATTAATGCAACCTAGCATGCGAACTATATATCATGCGACGACGTGACCTAATTCTAATGACGGACAAATGATTTATTTTTTATATTTTTCTCATAAAATTCAGAATAAAAAAATGTCTAAATTAAAATGCAATCTATCTTAATCTAATTCATTCTTTTTTGGGGATTTTCATGAAAATTCGGAATCTAAAAATAACCTAAATAATCTATGAGGATTAGAATAACACCTAATTTAAACTAGGACATAAATTATCTTAAGTCCTAATTTAAATTAAATAATTATCCTATCTTCTAGATACATTTAGGATTCTTTAAACATGCAAAACTTTCAATTTAAATCCTAACTAACATATTTTTGGATTTTTTTTATTTAAAAGGAAAGCAAACAAACAAAGATAACAAACACACTTAAACAATCTACGCAATCCGCAAGATTCTTCTTATCAAATTTGGATTAGGAAAAGAAATCAAATTAACGGTCATATATATAGAGTTATAGATATCGACGGAAAGTTGATTGTTTGAATTTGAAAAGCGAATAAAATTTATTATCGCATCCAAGTGATTATGTATAAGATAACGATTTTCCCTATCGCCGCGTATCGTACCTTAGGGATAAGGTCGGATAGTTGTCCAGATACGTTGCAAAATTAGGAAAAATTCCTAATTTTGGACATTCTAGAACATTGCGATAAAGAAAACAATATCCTAAAAATTTCTAGCAATCCACAGAATATTCACCAAGATATTTGAAATATCGAGAAACTAGGAAATCAAATATTTCGAAAGTATCGGATAATGTTCTTACCTAACTTCGGGATATTTCCAAATTTGAACTCGCGGATCGGGATGACCAACGGTGGGTGGACCGGCGGCGATGGTGGTGTGGCAGTGCTCCGGTCAATCTGCAAAACAGAAATATAGGCCGCGACGGTGTAGGGGCGCCATGGCCACAAAAGCGACAGGGAACACCGGGATTGATCGGGGATGGCATCAGGTGGTAAAGCAAGGACCGTTCGCGGGAGTTGCTGGTCTCAACGTTGTCACGGTGCCTTGGACTTGCGAATGGAACTTGATGATGGAGAGCGACAGATGTGTTCTTGATTTGCACTTGTCACGTTGCTCACTCAAACTGAAATATCCAATTGCCACCTTTTTTGTTGCCTTTTCTTCTTTGGAATTCCTCACTTCAGATCACGTGGCCATGAATTTCTTTGACTTCATGCTCCTGACCTTGGCCGACAGGTGGTGATAATGGAACAAAATCCACCCCTTGGACTCACGGCCTTCAACCTTCAGCTTGGATAAATCAGTTTCCCAATGATGCTTGCTGGTTGGAGACACGAGCGATCGGACTGGACGTAGCGGCAAGAGGTGGGCGTCGGACTTAGGGACGGCAGCAGATGGCAGCAGCGTTGGGCGCAGAGGTAGTGGCAGTGAGGCGGTGTGGTGAAGGCGGCGTGGTCGCGAGGTAGCGCGACGGTGGGGCGGGCGAAGGCGAGAGGCTCTCTATCACATGTCTCGCGTGCTCTTAGGAATTGTGTTTTGAAAATTATGAGAGCCCCAGATGAAGACAATTCTCTCTTTCGCCTGTGAATAACGCTATTGATCAAAAGAGAGAAGAAAAAAGTTTTTAGCTTCTGTCCACGAACTAGGTGACGGGACGAAAGCTATCTAGAAAAGAGGCCAGATCTTATTTCCTATCGTGTGCACTTTTGGAATCTCTTTTTTATTCTTTCCTCCCTTTTGGTGCAGAATCCTTTTATCCTCCTCTTCCCTGCAATATTTTATTGCTTATTTTAATGTAAATGAATATAACATTGCTTTAAATATGGCTCAAAATAAGCTTTTATCACCCCACAACAGATATCTTCGCGATATATGGCCCCAATCACTTTGCAAAGTGTCCTATCTTATAGAAGAGAATAGAATCAAATATATCAAATTTCCTTCCCTCCTGATCTTCTATTTGGCTGAAAATATATGTACAAGACATTGTTTTGTGACAAAATCTTCGCTTGAATTATCACACGTGCAAAACATGTGAATTTTGATCATGGGCTTGGTTCAATTAATTTCATTTAAGCTCAAAACCATTCGCTCGGGTCCATTCGCAGTCGATCCGATAAATATACAAACTATATGGGCCTAATTAACTATTAATGGAATGCTCCTAATATCTATATTTTTGTGTTTAGGGGTTAAAAAATTAATCCCTAATTTTCTATGCAATTGTTCCTAAATAATTAGTTACAATTTAGGTGTCAACAACATGCATAAACAATTGCTCACTTTGTGGCGCTATCATTTCGTGGACAGAGCAGATTGGGCAGATCTTGTTATAATCTCTCCTCAGCATAATGTTTAGACGACAATGGATCTTTTTCTACTTTTAGAAGTGTATATATTCCGTTGCTCTTATTCAATCTCTTGGTTTTGTATTGACTGCAGAAAGAGTTTTCTACAGGCAAGGAGCAAAGAGTTTTAAAGGTTCAAGAGCTTCTTGAGATGTCCTTTTAGAGGTCTTCATGTGAAGGTGACCCTAATAAGGATCGCTTGTTTGTTTATGCCAAAGGGAATGGCAGATTGCCTTAGCAACTGCAATTGGCATCTGTTCTTCGAGTTTTTTCAGCAATTGTTTCCTTTTCCATCGTAAGTGTGCTTTTCTGTGTTCCATCTGGACACAGCAAAGTTCCTCTGTGAAAGTCGACCGATCCTGAATGATTAGCTATCACAGGGTCCATTCTTTTGAAATTTTGGGGTTAGGATGTCGTGTTAATGGGACAATCAGCATCATTTTGACTCCTGCTGCTCCGAAGGCTGTGCCGCAATAGTCAAATTTCTGATAAAAGTGAAGCTTGCTGTATTCATCAGGTAATGTCTGGTGCTTGTTCAAGGTATATGTTCTTGGCTCTGGTTCTCTTCAATGTGACTAGCGTTGAGTCTTCCTTTCTATGTTGAAAGATTTGTGCTGTGTTCTTCTTCTGCTATATTATCGGAAATGCGACTGATATTACAAGACATGTTTGTGGCATCCTGAAATTCATGGCCAAAGGATTAACGGACCCTAATAGATTAGGCCGCTCGTCGACGGAAATTAGGAATTGAAGATTGGGTGTCGCATTAACGTTGCCATTATCGTTTTTGAAATCGCGAGTTTGGATCCTTGGGATCAATTATCGTTGAGCTGACAAACCCGATGTCGCGTCGTCCGTACGACCCGACTCCGTGCCAAACCCATCACTGTCATTTTTTTCCCCATCTTTTCCCTTGCTCACCACCGGAAAACCACCTCACCGCCGCCCCCTCTCTTCTTCTTCTTTCTTTCTTTTCTTGCCCCCTCATCACCGGGGATCACCACCACCAGCAACCACCCCTTCTCCTTCTCTTCTTTGTCTTCTTTCCCCCTCTACCACGTGGCAAAGGAGAGATGCCAAGTGGCACCCATGCATGCAAGAGAGCTGAGGAGAAAATATTAGGCGAGTTTAATATTCCACGTAATCCATGCAGCACACCATTCAAAAGTTGCCATCTGGCAATTCGGGCCCACCTTACTCTCTCCAGATGTCGACTTTTGAATGGTGTGTCGACTTTTCCAAGTCATGTAAATCTGTCCGGTTTCACTAGATATCTTTGAACTGCCAGTTTTTACTTGAAAACATTGGTTTTTTGATTCTGGTCTACTGGAGATAGTAACCACTCTTACTTAGCTTTTCAATTATGCTTATTTGACCTTGATCCGATGTCAAATGCTTTTGTAAATTGGGTAATCCTCGAAGGAAAGAATCTGAAATTGTGGTTGTGGAGATGTGTCGAATAAATTGAAAAGATTGTTTGTGCATGTGGTTGTGTGACTAAGAGATGCTTGATGCTGTTGGTCTATGGATGACAATGCCCCAAGGAGCCTATTAGGAAAGCGGGATGCCGTGGGCCGGTGGTTCACGATGCCTAGGAAGAGCCATGCCCTAGATGCCCCAAGAGTACGAATGGGATGCCATGGTCAGTGGACCTACGAAGCCTGTACAGGCCGTTGAGTAATCTGGTGTACATTGATTGACAATCTTTTTGCTAGGTGATTAGTGCCCGAATGAAAAAAGACAGTTCTATTTTTGTATGCTGTGGCTGGTTGTGGATTTGTTAGTTGCCTATCTATACGACTCTGTTGAGGTGCATGATATTATCTGTTTAGTATGGCGTGATATAGGTTACTATGTTGAACTTTCGCTCACTGCTTGTTGTTGACACTTTTTAGAGTAGTAGCAATGCCGATCCTCCCCACTTCGACTTCGATTAGCTACGGGGTGCCCATCGATTTTGAGGGCTACCTGTATGAGTTTGTGGACCCACATTTTCCTGAGCTAGTGTTTTGTAAAATGCATATCCATCCTGACTGTTAATATTGGGTCTCCTGTGGGACCCATTCTTTTGGGATTTGTTGCTGTTTACGTCCGTGCTGGAGGACGATTGGTGGGGTCACTCCCATATCAGGGCCTAGATGTAGCTGACGACAGTGCTAGTAGCGGGGTGGAGTGAGGGATGTATCGAGGAGGAGAAGGAAGAAGGAGCAAGCTTTTGAGAAAGACACGACCGTCACTTTTTGGAGATAGGGTCGTGTAGTGATGGGTGATAGCCTTGTTTATTTTTTGGTTAGGGTTGGTGGGTCATGATGTTTAGACAGTTTGGAATAGTTTATAGTCTCCCTGTGTTTTGAACTCACCTTTGTATCACCCTTATTATTATATGAAAGATGGATGCTATTTTCATAATTTGTGTATCCTAACATTTCTATGACTTTATGTTTCTATAACACATTCTTGTTATAAATGCTGACCTTTGGAAAGAAGTATCTTCTGCCTTTGAATAATCTGATAACTAATAAGGATTAGAGGATTCACCTTAAAAGGGGTGTGTCTGGAACTCTACAATGTTCATGGTAGTTCACTCTTTGAACTTTTTGATTTGTTGAGTTTTTGTGAGAACAACCGTTCTGAGAGGATCTTTTTGGCCATACGGTTCTAGAAGAGCCCCGCTGCCGCTCATATATTTGACTGACAAGTTATTATCGACCCTGTAATATGCATTACAGCTGTATAATCTAGTGATTTGCAATTCATTTCTCTTGTCTGCTCTTTACTTCTCCAAATATACATTCTTTTGTTTGTTGAGACGCATCTGTTCCGTTAGGGGTGTCAATGGGTCGGGTCAGGTCGGGTTTCTATGATACCCGACCCGACCCGAATCACAAGGGGCACAAGCTCTCTTTGACCCGGCCCGGCCCAAAGCACATAGAACCCAAAGCGAAAATCCGGGTCGGGCCGGGTCGGGTCGGGCCGGGTTTTCGGGTACAATTACAAGTCTATTTCCATTACCTCCTCCCCAAACATCCCCATCGCCGCCGCCGCCGCCGCCGCCCCCCTCCGCCGACTCCTCATCCTCCCCCTCCTCGCCGCCCTTGGGCACCGTCACGATCAGCTCCCCGTCGACGCACACCGCGCTGATAGACATCGAGAGCAGTGTCGACGTTACCCATATCGCAGTGGGTGTTGATCAAGTTATTGTAAGAGACGACGTTGGGGACGATGTTGGACTGGTTGAAGAAGAAGTGGAAGAGGGCGATGGCGTCGGTGAACCTCTTGGAGCGGTACATGGAGGCGATGATGGCGTTGCAGGTGAAGACGGTGGGGCGGGTGTTGGAGAAGACGGAGTGGCGGGCGACGGAGGAGGCGGCATCGAGATCGCCGGCACGGATGAGGGACTGGACGCGGTTGTGGAGGTTGAGGCGAGGGCCGACGAGGGCGGAGGTGGAGTCGGGGAGGCGGGGGGCGTTGGGATCGCGGGGGGGAGGGGGGTAGTTGTCGCGGCGGAGGGCGTGGAGGGGGGGATCGACGCGGAGGCGGCGCTTGCGGCGGCGGCGCTCGGCGGCGGCCTCCTCGGCGGAGCTGAAGGCGAAGGAGCGGTGCTGAGCAGCGGGAGCTAGGGAGGGGAGGAGGCGGGGGAGGAGGAGGAGGAGGGGCGGCGGAGGAGAGAGCGGAGGAGGAGAGAGGAAGCTTGAAGGGTTTTTTTAAGTCCGGGCCAACAGTAAAAAAAGCCTGACCTGGACCGGCCCGGCCCGAAAAGTGAATAATATATGAAATTTAGGGTCTTACCCAATCCAAAGGAGGCCTGCCCCGAAAAAGCCCTAAATTTCTGGGCCAGGCCGGGTTGGGCCGGTCTGGAATGGGTTGGGTCGGGCTTTATTGACAACCCTACGTTCCGTGCTGCTCCAACATTAGAATGTGGTGATTTTGAAAAAGGAATTGATCATAGGTTGGTCTTATTCGAGGTAAGGTGACAGAAGCAGATTTTGTTTTTGTAAGGATCAGTCTTGTTGCTAATGTTGAGATAAGATCGTTAAAGTTTCTGGGAAGATAAAAACATTTTTGCAAAGTTCATTTAACAGGATTTCTTTCTGAAAGTTTATCAACAAGGTTCAAAGCATTTGATCAGTCAAACATTTTAGTCCAAAATATGGTTACATAGTTTTGTTGCTCATCATACATTGTCCTGTACAATATACAAATTACACTGCAGAGTGCTTACGCTTCTAAAATAAGATGTTCCAACTTAATTTCAAAATGACACTAAAGTCAAAAGCTTAGAATTTACTTCTTCATGTTCCCCTTTCACCCATTTGTGAGTGTCGATGTTTTCAGAAATTGTGAGTCGGGGCGGGGCCTGGTCACTCCGCTGCTGTTCTCTCTTATGATACTCAACACATTGTTGGATGTACATTACCAAATTGCCACTAAGCCTAGTCGCCACAACACCCCACAACTCTGTCCGTCTGTCTGTCTCTCTTCGTCGCTCCTGTCGAGAAGGACTCAGCAGCGTCAAGGATGATGACAGAAAGCTTAAGGGTCAGAGGGTGGTGGTGGCATCGAGGCAAAGACAGAGAGTGGGGAGGGGAGAGAAGAATGAGGCCGTTGGAGAAGAATGAGGCCGTTGGAGATGGTCGATGGCGTGAGTGCAGAAGGCAAACTAGGGCAAGAGGACGCCTGGCGGTGGTCATCGTTGTCCCTCGCCGTAGCTTCATGTTGGCATTGCCAGAAGCGGCGGCATGGGAGGCGCCTGATGGTGACGCGTCCCCGGCTCCCGTTGTGATTTTACAAGTTCTTTCCCATGTCCGTGTTGAATATGTAGGGTGTACATATTTATCAATCCTACCTATCTTCTCATGATGGGGAAAAAGTTACAGATAGGACATACCAATCACCATTATCCAATATCTTGAATCGTTGAAATATAAAAAAGTTGCTACACTCGAGCTGAGTGTCAGTTTTCTAAAGTGAAAGGATATGGGGTATCTTAGCATTTTTCTTCCCCTTTTATTATCGATGACAGTCAAATGATTATAGGCCCCAACTCAACCATTGTGATAATTCCTCATTCATCTAGTTCTTGGCTCTCGCAATATGCACACCACAAGTAAGAAAGTACTCGGGGGTGTATTTATGGGGATCCTCCGATACTCAAGTAAGCTTGAGCTTAAAATAAGTGAAATTGACTTGAGTAACGGCCAATGTATCTCCAATGTCTTCTATCTCGAATGGTTGATCTTGGGCCATCTATACTTGCGATGATGGTCCGGACGGAAGCGTATAAATGGGCTTGTTGCCCACGTTTCGACCATTTCCACTGAATACTTGGAGACGCGGCTGCTAGAGTCCCGACTGATGGGTTCGGGTTGCTCTCCTTCCGGACTCTCCGTTTCGCTGTTCTTCCGGATCGCACTGGGCTTTTGGTTTTGGAACCGGCCATCCTCACTTCATGGCTGTAAAGGAGCCACGTCAATGGGCTTGTTTGTTACTATTATTAGATTGTTCAAAACTGATGTACCGATTATTATTTATCAAGTTGAAATACAGCACAGAAACTTCAAAAGCAGGTCAGCCAAACCAGCTACAGACTCTGGACAATCGTATCTTGGTTAGTTGGTGGTGCTCTTCCCGTATCCTACTGGCAACGAAACAAGTGTTTGCGGTTCCAAGTTGCTGATCGGCATTTCGTTTCATCCAATGAAGCATACCTTCAGACCTGTCCTTCTAGTATACTGTACACTGAGAGCTTGCACAGTAGACCTTTTGATTGGTGTTGACACCTAAATTTTGCTAAATCATTAGGGTTTTATTGCATAGAAAATTAGGGTTTAATTTTTAACCCCTAGAAAAAAATGTGTGTTTAGTTAAATTGCATGGCATATAGACATTAGGCGCATTTGCATTAATAGATTTAGTGAATCATATTTTCACTTTATTTTACTTCTTTTTTATTTATTTAAAATTATTACAAAAAATTAAAAAATGAAAAAAAAAAGAGAGAAAGGACAGAGGGGAGCTCTTCCCCGTGACCCACCCTCTGACACTTACAACAAAGAAGAAAAGGGGGGAAAGGACCACAAAAAAAGAAAAAGCTGACCAGAAGATAAAATAGAAAAAAAAAGCTCTTCTTCTTCCTCTCAGCAAACACACGTATAGATGGGGGGAGAGTTCGAAAGAGCGAGAGAGCTTGAGAGAGAGACCGGAAGAGAGAGGAGAGGGGAGCAGGAAAGAAAAAAGAGAGAGAGAGCGCGAGGGAGGGGCGACGGAGGGTGTTCCACCAGCGAACACCGCGCCAAAGCCTCCCCCTCCTCTTCCACCGGTGAAATTTCGAAACTGGCGACCTCTCTCTCTCCTTCTCTCTTTCTCTGCTAGACTCGGTCTCAATGGCGTCCAAGGCCGAGAGGAAGCCCGCCGAGAAGAAGCCTGCCTCTGAAAAGCCGGCGGAGGAGAAGTCCGTCGCCGTCGCCGAGAAGGGCCCGACGGAGAAGAAGCCCAAGGCCGGGAAGAAGCTCCCCAAGGAGGGCGGCGTCGGCGCCGCCGGCGCCGCCGACAAGAAGAAGAAGCGGAGCTCGGCAGGCGCGGGTGCGGCCGCTGGTTTAAGGCCGTCCGCGAAACGGGCGAAAGGGTCGGCATTCGGGCCGGCCACATCAGGCACGGGGGCTGCGGCAAGGGGTTGTGGCGTGAGCAAGTCGGGTCGGCGGCCGGGAAACGGCGGGCAGCCGAGGCGTCGCGGCATCGGGGCGACGGCGGATGGCCGCGGTAGGCGCGGCGAAGGCGAGGCGGCAGGCGCGGCGAGTCGAGCCCGCGGCAACGCGGGCGGTGGAGCAGCGCGCGCAGCCGCGGCCGGTGGGACGCGTCGGTGAGTCGGACCGGACGCGCCGATCGCGGCGGCTAGGGCGGCCGCGAGTCGGGTCAGGCACTCGGGCGTGCCGGGTAGGGTTCTCGCGAGGCGGGTCGGCGGCCGCGAATCGTGTCGGGCGAACGGGTTGAAACCGGGTAGGGTTTCATTTTAGGTTTTTGTTAAGTGGGCCTTTCGCGCATGGGCCCAAACCAGGTAGAATAGGCTGGAGTTTGATTGGGTCATTTATTCTTATTGGGCTGGGCTTTTTATTTTTCGAAAGAAAATATTTCGGGCTTGTAAAAAATTGATTTTGAAATTATACCGGGCTCAACAAAAGAGCCCGGTCCGCTCATGAGCTCGGGCCGGCGCGCTCGGGTCAATTTCGATCCGGGCTGGATGTGGAGATCCGACCCGGATCCTTTTTTTATTTTTATTTTAACATTGTATTATTTTAATATTAAAAAAATTTAAAAAAATTTTAAAAAAATTAATTTTTTAAAAAAAAGAATTTTAAAAAAGGGGAAAACCCCGAATTTCTTTTTATTTTATTTTATTTTTATTTTATTTTTTAAAAACAAATCGAAAAAAAATTGAAAAAATTCCGAAAAAAAGAATTTCAAAAAAATATTTGAATTTTAATTTTTTTTAAAAAAAAAATCAAAAAAATTTCAAAAGTCAGAAAATTCATTTGGGTTTTAGAATTGATTGTTCTTGCCCTTTTGTGCGTTTAGTGTCATATTTAATCGCACGATGCTTGGTTCACACACTTTGAATTGCACATTTAATTTAACCTCGCATGTAGTTAATTATGCATGTCTAGGTTTAGAAATTAATTATTGCTTTCCTTAGCTTAGTCACGAATGGAATTTTGAGATTCCCGATTAGCGAGAGCATGTTAGGTGGTGAATTGAACAAGATTAGGTACCGAAAGGGCATTAATTAGTCGATTAGTGTAATCAAGTCCCCGTACCCGTTGAATCTCTGGTTCGTAGAAGTGAAGCTTTTCTCCCGTGCTTTACTTAGGTGTCTAGTCGACCTACCAAAAATCGATTAGTGGCGACTCCTAAATGAAATTGATTTGCATGTTAACAACTTAAATTTAAGTCGCGAATTAGTATGGGCTTGGGAGAGCTCGAGCTAGGTTTAACTTAGCAATCCATTAGCCAAACCCCCTTAGGCCGCGGGGCCATTTCGGGGAGGTCGCGAAAGCTTGGCGACTCCGCTGGGGACTTCTTAGTGGACTTAGGCCATTTTTCTTGTTCAAATACGCCCTTAACGTGAATGTTTTTGCCATTGACCCCCTATTTTGCAGGTTTGGGATTTGAGAAATAAGTGTTTATTTTTCGAATGCTTGAGGCATCGTTTGCTTATAAACTGTTGCGCATGCTTTAAATGTTTTAGTACTACACTGTTGCACACACAACCATGCTGCCGGACCTGGGCTGCGCTAGGAATGTTTAGGATGGTATTGAGTTGGATACGACTTCGACCGCGAGGCCGCGTAGTAGAGGTTGCCCAACTCAATCCCGAAAGTTTCTTTCTTGGTGTCAAAAATGCTTACCTTTGCTCGCGAGGCCGCGTTGCATCGGGGTATCATTTTTGACCAAGCCGGAGTTACGAGAACTTGGCTTAGCGCGCGAGGCGGCGACTAGTCATCCCACTCTCGTAATTCCAATTTGTTAAGCCGTCTAGAGTAGAAGTTCAGCCGCACGTTACATTTGCATGTTTGTGTGATAAAAGTTTGTCATCCACTGTCATCCACTGTAAGTATGGTTCCTCTCTTTACTTGTTTACTTTTGAATTGAAACTTTCATTTTTGAAATTTATGGAAATCAATCGAAAGCCCTAAGTGATCTAAGCTTATAATTGCAAAATTCTTGGCAATCACTTTTGACAGTGAACCTTGAGCATAAATTTCAAAAACCTTTGATTTAGCCCTACCAAAACAAATGGTTTTGTCTAAACTTTCAGTTGTAGGCTAAAAATCGCATTTTTTGTGCAGAAATTCTTTCAAGTCAAGATTGCATCTTGAGGCATAAAATTGAAATCACATTTTCAATAAAATTCCTTTTTGTTCACATTTCGGAATCAAAATTCAAATCACTTTTTGTGTATTAATTTTTTTTTAAAAAAATAGGAATCACCTCATTTTTGCAAAAATGAAATCGCAAATCAGTCTTTCAAAATTGATGCCGTATTTTGCGATGAAACTTTTGGAATAAAAAGGGCGCTCGATTGATAGCCGCAATTCGATCTTTTAATGATGTCTCTATGTACGATGAAATCTTGGTGAAATACTAAATGCCCACAAATAGGAACCATGGGGGCATGTATTGTTGCCTCGCTTTCGTCATAAGAGGCGGCATCAGTGAAAGACCGCTTTTTCATTCACGTACTAATATTGTCATTCTTTCACAGGTTATACATGACGACCGCTCCTTGGCATTCACTCGCTTGATCATGCAAAAAAAAAAAAAAATTCGAAATCGAGTTTCAAAAAGACTCACATAAACTTGCATCTCTTCACCTGGCTAATTTCGCAGGTTAATTTGCAAAACGACACCGTGAGATGGTAAATCTGTAATCGTTCCAATTAGAACTTCTTGTACAACAATTGACTTGTTCATTCATTTTTGTCAAAACAGGTAAAGGGGCGAAAGAATGTGTTTGACCATAGCAATAATGCTTCCAGTTAGAAAGACATGACGAGGCCAAACCGTCCATTCCATGGTGACAAATGAAAGGTTGCGTCATAATGGGGCAAGATAGTGCATTTGAAGAACTTTTGTCCATCAAACTAAGGACATGTGAAAATAGTCAGGGGCACAAATAGTCAAGATGATCAAAAGTGGAAGACCCAAGCAAAGAACAATGAAAATCAAACAAGTGTCTGTAAGAAGGCATGAAAGAGTATTGAACATACTAAAGTCTCCGGAAGAGAAAGCATCTGACTAGGGCGAGTGTCATCTAGCTGGGGCAAAAATAGCTTTAGTATAATCAAGTCTGTGAGTAAGTTCCTTCTCCTCCAACAAGTGGATGGATGCAAAAGAGACATATACCGGACAGATAAATGTAGGGCAGGTCAGGTTGTGGACGGTGCCTCCGAACACTTAAGAGGGAATATCAAGCAACTTTGAGGAAGGAGTTGCAAAGGAAAAGCTCAAGCGACGGGATTGCACGAAGAGGACAACTTAGTCCAGAATTGAGCTATCCCCAAAACAAAAGGGTGTATATCGTTCCTGAATTAGCTCAAACAAGAATGGAAATGACTTGGGTCATCTCTCATTTTGCAGATAGAGGAATGTATCGGGGAAAGCATCCATGAAGTAATGCCCTCAAACGTCGAAGCAGGGAGTATCCCTCTCTTTCAGTCTCTAACGTTCATTGGGACTTAGTGAATTCGATGGCGTTGGAAAGACCAAGGTGGAAGAAAGAGGATGAGGGGAGTTGCCAAACATACAAGGAAGCAAATTCGAATGAATGGAGTTGCCAAACACCCAAGAAGGCAAATTCAAATGAAGGGTAAATCGTATCGTTTCCAGTTGTCCATTTTAATGCAATTTTTGACACGATTTTTTTTTTCCTTTGATAGGAAGCATCAAAGACTTGAAGGACAAATGCCAACGAGGGGTAATGTTGTATCGTTCCCAATTTTTCAATCTTTAAAGGGTCTTTAACTAACACATTCCTTTTTATTCTTTATAGGTTTACCAAGTCGCCATGACGCAGGTAAGTACCCTTCTCCCAAAATTCAAATGGAAATCAAATGGATAGTTTTCATCACAAAAAAAAAGCCTTCGATGGTTTTGAAAAAAAACAAGCACTAAAGTGGAGACTGAAAAAGCAAGCTCTTCACAAAAATTTTGAATATCATCCTTATTAAAAAATTATCTTTGTGCTTGACGGCTCATTCATTTTGAATCAAAATGCCCTGTGGAGATTAATTAATTCGTGATGATCTCAACAAAATGAAAGGGAGATGTTAATAATGCCAAGTAAGAAATACTTAGAATGAGGAAAGGCAAGTCATTCCCAAACACGTCCCACAAACACTTTGAGAGTTGAGTGGAAGAGAAAATTAGTGTTGTTTAAGAGCAAAAGATTCATTCGCAAGTAGTACATGGATCGAAATGAAAGGAGGCATTTCCTTCTTCTATCCTATACACTACAGGTGATCATAGTTAGCCCCATTTGAGCCATTGAATGTGAAGAGTTTGCAAAATACCCCTGTCAAGAACCACCCTACAACGGGGCAAATTTGGAGGTTTTGGTTGACATGCTTTGGAGGAAAAGATGAAAAAGACTTCTTTGCCCTTACTTGCATTAATCTTTTTGTGGTAACTTCAGGTGAGTCCTTGTGGAAGCTTGAAACATCCCAAAATGAAGAAGAACATTCATTTCTCTACCCAAACACACTCATACCCTTTGCTTAGCCAAGTTGAGCCTAAATATTCATTTCTAAAACCCAAATGGTGATTATCTCCCTACACTGGGGCAAAGCACGTGATTTATCAAGACAATTGGTACTCATGAGACGGTGTGAAAAACATCTCGAAAGTTTTGAAAGCTCAAAAAAAAAATGAAAAGAGCAAAAGTCAAATGAAAACTAGGGGGCATGAAAAAGCAGTGTACCTGGTAAAAGCGAGGCCAATGCCCAGAGCAAAAAAGTTGTATCAAGAGAAAAATTCTCATGAAAAAAAGGGGAATGTCAAAAGCAAAATGCTTGAAAAAAAAAATCATTGCAAAAGCAAAAGTCATTAGAGAAAGGAGCAAAGCTCTTACATTAAAACGATTAGTCAATGGACTTTCGAGACGAGTTGAATTTCAGAAGTCGAGTGCCTTCAAAAGATTGGATGATATGGTAATGATGCTATGATAATCACCAACTCCTAAACCCCTTTTGAAAATTTCTGAGCCTTTCGAGCCTTTACCCAAACCAATGTTATAACCTTCTCCAAAGTCTCTTCAGATTAGGATGGTCTAAGCAGAAATTTGGATTCCCAAACAAATTATCGCTTGAAGAAGTCGGGGCAAAGTTGTCTTATCTTATCTTAAGGTTTCTTGACTTGTAAACCTGATCGAGATGCTGATTGAAAATTATTTCATTCCTTAGCCGATGATGCTTATCCGTTGTTGAAACCATGACTAAACCCACATTACAGTCCTTTAAAAGACCTCTTGGATTGGTCAACGTGTACTTATTGCGAATGATTCTCAAAACCTTCGACACTAGTAGCGTGAGGTATATAGAGAGATCATGTCTACTTCCCACATCAATAGATGGGATCAAACAGCCTTTTTGAGAATATGTGAGAAGTCCTTTCAGACTAAGGAATTCTTGTTTGGCATACTTAATAGGCTCTCTTCGGAAGTTAACATCACTTTGATAAAAGACTTTCTCCTAAGGGAATTTGATGATTAATGACGTCCTTCATGCATTAAGGCAATTTTGCAATATTGAAGGATATTGAATGCTTTCCAGACAATTGAGTCTATTCTAAATTGCTCGTGCAATCAGTACTTTTTCATTGATGATACCATTTTGATATGGCCTATTGTGATGTTATCTTGCATGGTACGCACTCGCTACTAGAGCACTTGTTATAACACGTACCTGTTATTACTAATCCTGTAAGACAGGTGACGTTTCCTCAAACACCAACCTTTATGCTGATCTCGGAAATGCTAAGATGCATCCAGGCATTCATGAATTCCCAAGACCCTGCTGGCAAGGACACAATAGGCGATCTATCAAATCCTCGAACAAGGACCCCTAAGTGTCTGAGACTTTTCAAGCCTCGCTGACAGAGGGCTTTTAAGCAATCCAATCTGACATACAGGTATGTACACCTCACCACTCTTTCCAAAAGGTTGCGGGTCAATCCTTAAACCCTGATTTCAAAAGGTTCCGGGTCAATCCTTAAACCCTGGTTTCAAAAGGTTGCGGGTCTATCCTTAAACCCCGATTTCAAAAGGTTGCGGGTCTATCCTTAAACCCCGATTTCAAAAGGTTGCGGATCATCCTTAAACCCTGATTTCAAAAGGTTCCTGGTTCCAAAAGGTTGCGGGTCTATCCTTAAACCCTGATTTCAAAAGGTTCCGGGTCCATCCTTAAACCCTGATTTCAAAAGGTTCTGGGTTTTTCTTTAAACCCTGATTTCAAAAGGTTGCGGGTCATCCTTAAACCCTGATTTCAAAAGGTTGCGGGTCTATCCTTAAACCCTGATTTCAAAAGGATCCGGGTCATCCTTAAACCCTGGTTTCAAAAGGTTCCGGGTCTATCCTTAAACCCTGATTTCAAAAGGTTCTGGATTTTTCCTTAAACCCCGATTTCAAAAGATTGCGGGTTTATCCTTAAACCCTGATTTCAAAAGGTTGCGGGTCATCCTTAAACCCTGATTTCAAAAGGTTCCTGGTTTCAAAAGGTTGCGGGTCTATCCTTAAACCCTGATTTCAAAAGGTTCCGGGTTTTTCCTTAAACCCTGATTTCAAAAGGTTGCGGGTCATCCTTAAACCCTGATTTCAAAAGGTTGCGGGTCTATCCTTAAACCCTGATTTCAAAAGGTTCCGGGTCATCCTTAAACCCTGGTTTCAAAAGGTTCCGGGTCTATCCTTAAACCCTGATTTCAAAAGGTTTTGGATTTTTCCTTAAACCCTGATTTCAAAAGGTTCTGGGTCTTTCCTGAAACCCTGATTTCAAAAGGTTCCGGGTCTATCGTTAAACCCTGGTTTCAAAAGGTTCCGGGTCTATCCTTAAACCCTGATTTCAAAAGGTTCTGGGTTTTTCCTTAAACCCTGATTTCAAAAGGTTGCGGGTCATCCTTAAACCCTGGTTTCAAAAGGTTGCGGGTCTATCCTTAAACCCTGATTTCACAAGGTTTTGGGTTTTTCCTTAAACCCTGATTTCAAAAGGTTCTGGGTCTTTCCTGAAACCCTGATTTCAAAAGGTTCCGGGTCTTTCCTTAAACCCTGGTTTCAAAAGGTTCCGGGTCTATCCTTAAACCCTGATTTCAAAAGGTTCCCGATTTCAAAGGGTTGCGGGTCATCCTTAAACCCTGATTTCAAAAGGTTGCGGGTCAATCCTGAAACCCTGATTTCAAAATGTTCACAAGTCTATTTTCAAAGTGAAAATCTTGAGCACTTTAAAATCCTGAGTGAAAAACATTTGGTATTTCAAAATTTTGAGTCTAATTTGCCGTCCATAAGGTTTTAATCTCTAAGTGTACTTTCAGGGTTCTAGTCCCTAGTTGTTCCTTCGAGGCATTGTTCATATTACCATTCATAGGGTTGTAGTCCCTAGGCACTCTTTCGAGTCATTGTTCCCATCGCCGTTCATAGGATTTTAGCCCCTAGGCGGGATCTCAGCTGTTCACAGGGTTTTAGTCCCTAGGCACCCTTATCGACCTGGCGTGCTTTCGCAGCCTAGAGTCTTTCTCTTTTCTTGCCCGGCGAGCTTTCGCAGCCCGGAGCACCTTATCGACCTGGCGAGCTTTCGCAGCCCAGAGTCTTCCTCTTTCCTTGCCCGGCGAGCTTTCGCAGCCCGGAGCACCTTATCGACCTGGCGAGCTTTCGCAGCCCAGAGTCTTCCTCTTTCCTTGCCCGGCGAGCTTTCGCAGCCCGGAGCACCTTATCGACCTGGCGAGCTTTCGCAGCCTAGAGTCTTCCTCTTTCCTTGCCCGGTGAGCTTCTGCAGCCCGGAGCACCTAATCGACCTGGCGAGCTTTCGCAGCCCAGAGTCTTTCTCTTTCCTTGCCCGGCGAGCTTTCGTAGCCCGAAGCACTCTATCGACCTGGCGAGCTCACGCAGCCCAGAGTCCCTTTCTTTACATAATGGGACTTCATGTAGCCAAAAGCCCATTCTTACGCGGTATGACGCCCTCTTCATTCAGGCACATGGCCGTTAATCATCTCTCATGCATCTTCTCATGCCCTCCATGGACAAAATTTAAGTGTCTCTTATCTTTGAAAGGAACATCTTCGAGCTCCCCTTCAAAGAGGGGCAGCTGTTGACACCTAAATTTTGCTAAATCATTAGGGTTTTATTGCATAGAAAATTAGGGTTTAATTTTTAACCCCTAGAAAAAAATGTGTGTTTAGTTAAATTGCATGGCATATAGACATTAGGCGCATTTGCATTAATAGATTTAGTGAATCATATTTTCATTTTATTTTACTTCTTTTTTATTTATTTAAAATTATTACAAAAAATTAAAAAATGAAAAAAAAAGAGAGAAAGGACAGAGGGGAGCTCTTCCCCGTGACCCACCCTCTGACACTTACAACAAAGAAGAAAAGGGGGGAAAGGACCAGAAAAAAAGAAAAAGCTGACCAGAAGATAAAATAGAAAAAAAAAGCTCTTCTTCCTCCTCTCAGCAAACACACGTACAGATGGGGGGAGAGTTCGGAAGAGCGAGAGAGCTTGAGAGAGAGACCGGAAGAGAGAGGAGAGGGGAGCAGGAAAGAAAAAAGAGAGAGAGAGCGCGAGGGAGGGGCGACGGAGGGTGTTCCACCGGCGAACACCACGCCAAAGCCTCCCCCTCCTCTTCCACCGGTGAAATTTCGAAACTGGCGACCTCTCTCTCTCCTTCTCTCTTTCTCTGCTAGACTCGGTCTCAATGGCGCCCAAGGCCGAGAGGAAGCCCGCCGAGAAGAAGCCTGCCTCTGAAAAGCCGGCGGAGGAGAAGTCCGTCGCCGTCGCCGAGAAGGGCCCGACGGAGAAGAAGCCCAAGGCCGAGAAGAAGCTCCCCAAGGAGGGCGGCGCCGGCGCCGCCGACAAGAAGAAGAAGCGGAGCTCGGCAGGCGCGGGTGCGGCCGCTGGTTTAAGGCCGTCCGCGAAACGGGCGAAAGGGTCGGCATTCGGGCCGGCCACATCAGGCACGGGGGCTGCGGCAAGGGGTTGTGGCGTGAGCAAGTCGGGTCGGCGGTCGGGAAACGGCGGGCAGCCGAGGCGTCGCGGCATCGGGGCGACGGCGGATGGCCGCGGTAGGCGCGGCGAAGGCGAGGCGGCAGGCGCGGCGAGTCGAGCCCGCGGCAACGCGGGCGGTGGAGCAGCGCGCGCAGCCGCGGCCGGTGGGACGCGTCGGTGAGTCGGACCGGACGCGCCGATCGCGGCGGCTAGGGCGGCCGCGAGTCGGGTCAGGCACTCGGGCGTGCCGGGTAGGGTTCTCGCGAGGCGGGTCGGCGGCCGCGAATCGTGTCGGGCGAACGGGTTGAAACCGGGTAGGGTTTCATTTTAGGTTTTTGTTAAGTGGGCCTTTCGCGCATGGGCCCAAACCAGGTAGAATAGGCTGGAGTTTGATTGGGTCATTTATTCTTATTGGGCTGGGCTTTTTATTTTTCGAAAGAAAATATTTCGGGCTTGTAAAAAATTGATTTTGAAATTATACCGGGCTCAACAAAAGAGCCCGGTCCGCTCATGAGCCCGGGCCGGCGCGCTCGGGTCAATTTCGATCCGGGCCGGATGTGGAGATCCGACCCGGATCCTTTTTTTATTTTTATTTTAACATTGTATTATTTTAATATTAAAAAAATTTTAAAAAATTTTTAAAAAAATTAATTTTTTAAAAAAAAGAATTTTAAAAAAGGGGAAAACCCCGAATTTCTTTTTATTTTATTTTGTTTTTATTTTATTTTTTAAAAAAATCAAAAAAAAATTGAAAAAATTCCGAAAAAAAGAATTTCAAAAAAATATTTGAATTTTATTTTTTTTAAAAAAAAAATCAAAAAAATTTCAAAAGTCAGAAAATTCATTTGGGTTTTAGAATTGATTGTTCTTGCCCTTTTGTGCGTTTAGTGTCATATTTAATCGCACGATGCTTGGTTCACACACTTTGAATTGCACATTTAATTTAACCTCGCATGTAGTTGATTATGCATGTCTAGGTTTAGATATTAATTGTTGCTTTCCTTAGCTTAGTCACGAATGGAATTTTGAGATTCCCGATTAGCGAGAGCATGTTAGGTGGTGAATTGAACAAGATTAGGTACCGAAAGGGCATTAATTAGTCGATTAGTGTAATCAAGTCCCCGTACCCGTTGAATCTCTGATTCGTAGAAGTGAAGCTTTTCTCCCGTGCTTTACTTAGGTGTCTAGTCGACCTACCAAAAATCGATTAGTGGCGACTCCTAAATTAAATTGATTTGCATGTTAACAACTTAAATTTAAGTCGCGAATTAGTATGGGCTTGGGAGAGCTCGAGCTAGGTTTAACTTAGCAATCCATTAGCCAAACCCCCTTAGGCCGCGGGGCCGTTTCGGGGATGTCGCGACAATTGGTAGATAGATAGATACAATGCATCTTGACGTGCATGTAGCAAGGTGATTGGCAGCAGCGGATCACGAAATCCTGGCGATCTATTATATTTTCAATGCATGTCATAACTTCTTTGACTGCGATCTTTAGATAAAGATAGTGGTCATGTGCAGTCACTGACTGCGATATTTAGGTAAGGCCTACACAACTTTGTATGGAACTGAAGAAACATGACGAACATTTTAAGCACCATCCATTTGAGAAAGAGAGGCAACTCTTTTCACCAAATCTGAAGGGTATGATTGGCAACTTGCCAAATAGCAAATAGTAACTGATTCTATTCTTTTATTCTCAGAATCAGTTTGAAAATAGAAATCCGTTTGTTAAATTTTTTGTGCCCGAACACAATTTTGCAAAAAATTGGGCATAGAATCAGTTTTAGAACAAAATCAAAAAGCCAAAAAAAGTAATTTCTTGATTCTGAAATAATTTTTTCGAAACTGATTCTTCTTGGTTTTTTTTCTTTTTTTTGGTTTGTTGTTATTCTTCGACCCCGTCACCCGCCGGCCATTGGCCACCGGCCACTGGTCAAGGTCAGCAAGGGTGTCGCGACCCTCACCGGTGGCCGGCGAGGGCGGCTTGCGGCCACGACGGCGAGGCCTCGCCTAACCAAGGGGAGGCCGACCTCGCTGTCGCCACCTAGGTCCGTTGCCTGGGTGGCGACGGCAAGGCTGGCGAGGCTTGACCTCACCGTCGCCTGGGTTGGCGATGGCGAGGTTTGCCTCGCCAAATCTGGGTGAGATTGAGCCTCACCTAGCTAAGGCGAGGCTGACCTCACCGTCGTGACTGGCCAAGGCGGCGGTGAGGGTAGCGGCGAGGGCTGCGACGCCCTCGCCGGCCCTAGCTTGTAGCCAGTTGTCGGCGCCGGCGGCCGGCCATAGCCAAGAAAGGAAGGAAAAAGAAAGAAAAAAAAAGAAAAAATGAAAAAAAGAAAAATTAAAATATTATTAATAAAAAGAAATTTTGTGTAGTTATCAAACGTATTTATGTTCTTTTTCTATTCTAAAAATAGAAATTTTGAGCGGTTACCAACGCCTTCAAATGCTTAGAAATTGTTTCCGAGCACGGAATAAAAAAGAATAATTTCTGTCCAGAATCTAATTCTGAGCACAGAATGATTGCCATGCGCAGCCTAACTTTCCTGTCTCTCACTCTTCTTCCAAGCTTTGATACGACACCAGCATTTCAGCCACTCACAGTGATGAGAACAACCTCCGCCTCATCACATTATAAAGCGATGAGTTAAAATTTATTGTTCAGTTATTTGGCTTTTGCAATAATGGTATCGAAATTGATGATTGATTGGTGGGCCTCCAATTTGTTCAAGTGTTTGGTGAATATCTCAACAATGGAATCTCGTGATCGATGTCTATTTCGGGTGAAAATTGCCATCACGGTTGGTCTTGTGATAAGTGACCATGGACAATTGGTTTGGTGATCATGGGTGATGCAATCATAAGTTAGCAGTTGATGATAGTTGTTGTGCATAGTTACGGGTGCATTGCAATGATTTGAAGATTCAAGTTGAGATAAGCTGATGCAGAATAATATCTAAATTAAGGGGGAGCAAACCTAACATTGAGCTCACACGTGAGGGAGACATTGTTGAGATACATGTGCGAGTTGTATTAGAGAAGTTCCACATTGGATAATTGATGTGGTGTTGAGCAGTTAATATATCCTTGTTGATCCATAACTTATTGGCTTAAGTTTTTAAGTGAATGTGTGTTCAACTGGATATGTTGACGAGCTCGGACTTGAACTCCCCCTTAACGATCTCTCTAGGTGAAGATATCGGATTTCTATTGCGCATTCCCAACAAACTCAACAGGATGTTAGTCAAAACACATACCAATGTTACTAATGAGACTGAAGAGGTGAATAACCAACTTCCCTTATTACATCAAACAACACCATTGTGCTAAACTAATTTCAAATCTCGTGTACTCACGCAGTAATTAGTAGACACTGAAATATAAATACGCGGCATGAGCCACTTGCTTTGCTGTTCATCTCCCCCATCAGGAGAATGAGTGATTCTCAACGAAGCAAATCCAAAACACGTGATTCACGAAGTAACTATACACAGCTCCAACCACTTTTCCGTTTTTATTATCAATTCGATGGAGTGGGACCATCTTAATTGATAGAACCAATAATGCAGGGACCTTCTTAATTGATAGAACCAACAATGCAACGACGTCGCTGGGGAATTAATAACATATCGTGGCGTAAGGATGAGGTCCTTTCTTCTTTCTATATAAAGGGGGCACAAACTAGCTATCGCCATTCACCAGGTGCTTACCAAGTTTGGAAAGGTACATATCGTCGCTTTCATCTTTGTTGGGTACGTTTTTTTTCTCAGAAGAGGAGACAATGGCAGTGAGAGGGAAGCTGGAGTTGGAGGTGGATATCAAGTCATCGGCCGCTCAGTTCTACGGCTTCTTCAGGAACACCCCACACCACCTTCCTAAAGCTTGCACTGATCTGCACGCTGGGGAGATCCACGAAGGTGAATGGCTCTCTGCGGGCTCCGTTAGGAAGTGGACTTACTCTGTCGGTGAGCACCCTCTTTCGTGGTTTAACAAGCACGAAATTAGGCACCAAATCGATTGCAATTTAACAAGCACGCGTTTCGTTTCTTTCTCACTATAGTCATTCCGTTTGAAAAATTGTCTAAGAAGTTCCAAACTTATTGCACTTTCATCAATTCGGTCCTAAATCTTTCAATGTACCGAGTGAGTCCTAAACCTTTTAAAAATTTATCAATATAGTCCATCTAGCCAAATTGCTAACGTGGACGGCGGCCGTCTTACTTGGTAGAAGCTACGATCAACAAGGGTTGCCCTTGCTGGCCTAAGGCAAGGGGGGCGAGGGTTGGCCTCATTGTGATTTGGTGAGGGACGACCTCCCTGATCTTGGGCGAGGCTTGACCTTGCTTGGGATCGGCGAGGTCGCCCCTTGCTGGTCATAGCCTCTGGCTGGTAGCCAGCCAACGACGAGGCTCGGCAACCGATGGAGGAAGAAGGAGAAAAAAAAAGAAAAAAATAATAAAATTGAAAATTTGAAATATATTAAAAATAATAAATTTGTTCACGTCAGTGTTGGTAGTGTCATGTAAGACGGCCGGCGTCCACGTTAGCGATTTCTGGCTAAAATTGACCGGATGGACTACATTGGCAATTGTTTAAAAGATTTATGATTCAATCGGTAAGTTGAACCTTTCAAGGGAGAAAGGAGACATTCATTACTCGCTCTTTTGTTTTTGGGCACTCCAATTCTCATGTGGGGTTGTGGAATTTGTGCAGAAGGGAGAAAGGAGACATACAAGGAGAAGATCCAGTTTGACGACGAGAACAAGACCATAACCCACGTCGGCATCGAAGGCGAGGTGTTCAACTATTACAAGACCTACAAGGCCATCTGGAAGGCCGTCCATGGGGCTGGAGGACCAGACGTCGTCAAGATGATCATCGAGTACGAGAAGTTGAACGAGAGCATGCCACACCCAGTCAAGTATCTCGATTTCATGGCGAACATGACCAAAGATATCGATGCTCACCTCGTCAAGGCCTAAGCCCTACGAAAGAAGAGGAAGAAGAACTATGATGTCTGCTTGTGTTTCGAATATCCAAATAAACTAGCATAAATAAACAGGGAGTGATCAGCACTACTTGCTTAGTGCTGTACTCTCTGATCTGTTTTCGTGTCTCTCTCCCTCTCTCTTTAATCTACTCTCTCTTTTGTTTGTGATTGTTCGTTGCTTTGATTAAAGGTTTGCCGATGATATATTAGATTCAAAAAGCAATAACTATAAGCATTTCGACCGTTTAAGTAATGTTAAGAAGCAAGAGTTTGTCTATATAACCATAGAAGTTCAAGTGAAGCTGTTATTTGACGAGGACTCTCCTAACCTTATGATGATGGATTCAGTCCATATGAACTGTCGCTAGGCAATATCAGTTCAGATAGTACTTAGCCTAGCGTTGTAAAATTTCATGGGCTCTTTGTTTCTCCATTAAGATGTTAGGAAAACTGATCAAAACCAAAGAAAGAGTAAATAAACTCAAGATCCACGTTCTGCGAGGAGAGGAAGAGTTCCTTATGAAACGAGTGCTACAATATATAAATTAAGATTATTCAATTGCATCACTTAAAAACACTCTTTACGTTTCCAAAAGGCGCGGTAATACCCAATAATCTCACAAATAAAACCTTATAGGAATTCTTACTGACACTTCATTCTAATTTATAAAAACTCTCGGAAACCATATCTATAGCAACTCAAGTTAGCACATGCAGACCGATTTCATCTAAATCATTAATCATGTAGATTCCACGATGCGGCCCACATGATCAATCATCACCACCACTGTCTCCTCATTCATGTGCGCTTGCAAGATCGAAGCTCTACAAATTCAAAATCTCAACGCTTGCTTTGGCAATCACTGCTCAAATCGCTTTCGAGGGGGAGGTCGCCCACCTCAATAAAGCTTCAAACTCTGATTGCTGAAGGCCGATGACTTCCATTGAGGTTGCAACCTTAGAGAGAGAGAGAGAGAGAGAGAGAGAGAGAGAGAGAGAGAGAGAGAGAGAGAGAGAGAGAGAGAGAGAGAGAGAGAGAGAGAGTAGGGGTGGGCACGGTGCCGTTTGGTTCGATTTTGGTTTGGTTTGTTTTGCGGTTTGAATCTCTTTTTGGTCACCCTTAGAGCGAGTAACAATGATCAACTGTGCACGGGGAGGAGGAGGAGGACCAGTTGGTTGCGATGAAGAAGAGAAGAAGCAGAAAAGGGAACAACAAAACAAGAGGAAGAAAAATGTTCATGGGGAAACGGAATGGGAAGAAAATGGAATCAGACTTTGAGGCGTGATAATACTCTTTTTAAGGAATTATTTGCCCCACAACGTTGCTAATATTCACTGGCAAAAATCCTCCAAGATACAATAAAGTTTCGAATGAAAATACCATATAGCAATTATAGTATTTCTCCAGGCCTTTCAAGGGGGACAACTGGAAAAGATAGTTGTATTGTTTTGAGAAAGTAGTATAAAAAAGTTAGTGAAAACAAATTGAAAAATATGAATATATACTGCAGTTTTTTTGAACCGAATGCAACCTTTCGTGAGAAGTTGCATTGTCAAAAGATGCCTTCTCAAAAGACATAATAAAATTCGGATTATAAATTATTATTTTTAATTATTTTTATTATTCCGAATTTTATAAATTATGAAAAAATAATCTTTGAACAAATACAACCTTTTAAAAATGATGGAGTTATGTCCGAAAAGACATAATGTTCCAAAAGTGAAGTAGTTATATCCGAATGGACACAATTATTCTAAAAGTTGTAAGAACGCCTAATAACCGTTAGGCAAAATAATAAATTTCGAAATTAATTAATAAAAAAATAATTGCAACTCTATTGCAAACAGTCACACTATTTCAATAGGATAAAACTGTTATTATTCATAATTTAATAAATAAAAAATTATAAACGATGATTAGTGCTAATTATCGTTTGCAAGCGCCCAAAGTGCTAAGTATGCCAAAAACGCGCACCCGCACACGGGTATTGTGTGATCTAACCACAGCCCATCGTCTTCAATTAAACAAGTTAGAAGACATCCACACTAATATAGTGGTCCACACTGTCAAAACTTTTCTATGTGGGACAAGGAAAAGTACTATTTTGTTTGTTTTACAAACAAACCATCAACAATGCCCCACTTTGTTTGTAAAACAAAATTACAAAATAAAATGTTAAAAAATATGCAGCCAAGAATTCCATGAGATTAATATACATACATAAAGATCTCTTTCGAGTTAAACCTTTACTTAGTGCAAGTACCTCAAAATTCTATAAAAGTTTTAAGTAGCTATACTTTAAACTTGCCACTCTAAGAATATAATTGGATATACCACACATATACCAATCTCTTATTTCAAAGAGAAGTTCTAATTTACTTAGCACTATTATGGCATTGTGCTTGAATCTGTTTCATGAGCTCTTTAGAAAGCAACCCTAACTTTCATAAAAAGCTGTACCACTTCTAAGCTCATATAGGTGAAGTATTTAGTCTGTTACTAATAACACTTTGTAATATATTTCATTAAGAATTTAATTCATTCTATTAAACATAATAGACGATACCAACTTCTTATGTTCGGGCTATTGTTAGTATCAAACAATAACTTTTAGTAACTTTTTCTTACCCATTAAACCTTATAACTAGTGATTTTCTAGTATTGGGTTGAGTTACCATTATTGGTGATTTTGATTAAAGGGTTTCAACATCATTTCTTTTGAGGTCATCTTTACCACATCTCTTGGTAAGGCCTTTGTAAAAGGATTGGCCAGATTCTTGCTCGATCTCACGTAGACAATTGTTATGGTACCATCATGAATTAATTATCTTACATACTCATGTCTTAGACTAATATGTCTAAACTTGCCATTATAGGTGCTGATATAAGCTCTTGCCAAAGTAGCCTGACTGTCACAATAAACAGAAATAGGAGGCATAGGATTAGGCCATAATTTGATATCCAACAACAAATTTCTAATCCATTCAGCTTCTTTCCCAGTTGCAACTAAAGCAATAAATTCATATTCCATAGTTGAGTGTGATATGCATGTCTGTTTCTTGCTCGCCCAAGATACAGCACATTCACCTAATGTGAAAATCCATCCAGAAGTGGAATATTTATCACCCATACTTGTAATCCAACTAGCATCGGTGTATCTTTCTAATACAGTCGGATTATTATTATAGAATAATCTCAAATTTTTAATTCTCTTAAGATAACCAAAAATTTTGATAACAGCTTTCCAATATTCTATACTTGGATTATTAGTATATCTACTCAACTTACACACGGAAAAGGCAATATTAGGTCTAGTACAATGCATCGCATACATTAAGACCCTATAGCACTTGCATATTCAAGTTGTTGCGCTGCTCTATCAATATTATAATTTAATTTAAAACTCCAATCAAATGGAGTACTCATATCTTTGAAACCAAGATGTTCAAATTTATTTAACATTTTTTCAATGTAATCACATTGGCTCAAAGAATAACCCCCACTATGTTTTTTAACTTTAATACCTAAGGTAGTATTTACTTCACCTAAATCTTTCATTTTAAACATGAAAGTTAGATACTTTTTAGTCTCAATGATACCGGTCATATTAGTTCCAAGGATAAGCATATCATCAACATATAAGCATACTAATACACCATAGTCTTTAGTGAATTTAGAATATATGTACTTATCAGCACTATTGTGTTTGAAACCTAGGGTCGACAAAGGGCGGAGTTGCAAAAGGTGAAGGGATGAAGGGTTGGGTGATGGCGGTGCTACTACACAGCCACTGGTGAGACTTTATCTGCGACGGTAATCTCATTGCGACCCATCACAAAGTCTCCATCTTTGACGATGCTACGTGAATTCTCCATCTCCACCTAAAATCTTCTCGCCAAGCTCTTCTCTAAAGCAGTCGATTGAGATCATGAAAATTAAAGAACCTACCAAGCTAGGGCAAAATAAAAGAGGACCCATGAACCCACATACTCTGACCTTGCTGTCACTTCCTTTTATCGAGAGTGCTTAAACAATCACTAATGGAGAGAAGGATGACTTCAGGATTTACAAACAAATCTTCATAGTCGTCATTGCAGTGGTCTAGCGCGAAGATATCAAAGCGATTGGTGATCAGGGATCAGCACCAATATTGATCCCATCAAGAGATGTGAATTTGAGTTCGTCGAGACAAGCAGACTGCAGGTGATTCCTTGCCTCTGGTTTTGATTAGAAATCAACCATCGCAATGGAGTCCAATGAGCCGGTTTCCAACAAACTCTTCCATCGGCACAACTCACTCGCCAGAGACATAGTGCCGCGCCACCATTGACAACAATTGTGGTGCCAATCATCACAGCAGAAAGAAACAACTGGTCGTCGTCCTTCTTCTCAATTTTTTTTTTCATATTTTCTCATACAATCCGAGTCTATCCCACCTCTTACTCCGGACTTTTTATCTGCCATCTTATCTGGACATATCCTAGTTTATTTGGTCTGGAGGATGTCCCCAAACATCGGATGAGGTTATTTGTTATCCTATCTGGACTCAAATCCAGACTACCAAATGCAGCCAAATAATTTTGCTATCAGAATTCATTGTTCATTGTTCTTGTTGAGAATACGACTCGAGTTGAAGCCCGTAACGGAAACCTGATCCAAGTAGATTTTTTAATATGAGTAGGTTTCCTGTTTTGATTCGGTTAGGGTCAGCTCACACTAGTTTGCTAGAACCAAAACTTTAGCCCTAACAACCAATTGTACCGCGTGCTCGTGAATTACATCTTGAAGAACTTGCAAGTGATTTGAAGTGGGAAAATTGTTCAAAAATTCGTAAACCTATTGCACTTTTGCCAATTCAGTCATAAACCTTTCAAGTTTGCCAATTGAGTCCTAAACCTTTTCACTTCTTGCTAATGGAGTCGATCCGGCCAATTTTAGTCGTCCGGAGCTGACGTGGACTCTGGCCGTTCGGTCACTACTGACGTGGCAATTTTAAATATTTTTTTCGAATTTTTCAATATATATTTTTTTCCTTTTTTTTTTTTCTGGCCTTCTTCCCTCTGGCAAGTTCGGCGATCGACTAGAGGTGAGGGCTGATGAGGTACAAAGCTTGCCCTTGTCGGCCCCTAGCTGGGCGAGGTCAAATCTCGCCCAGCAAAGGCAAGGCTGACCTCGCCGTCACGACCCAAGTGACGGCAAGGTCGGCGTTGCCAGATCTGGATGAGGTCGAGCCTCGCCTTGGCCCTACCGTCGCTTGGGTCGCGACGGTGAGGTTTGGCTCAACCTCGCCATCGCCGTTGCCTTGGTCAAGATGGCGAGGCTCGCTTCGCTTGTGGCCAATTGGGGTGAGCTTCGCTAGAGGCTGGTTGCTAGACTAACCAGAGGGAAGAAGGCTATAAAAAAAAAGGAAAAGGAAAAAAATACAAAATATTAAAAAATTCAAAAAAAATATTAAAAATTGCCACATCAGTGTTAGCCGGACGGCCGGCGTCCATGTCAGCTCTAGACAGCCAAAATTGTACGGATTGACTTAATTGGTAAGAAGTGAAAAAGGTTTAGGACTTAATTGGCAAATTTGAAAGGTTTATGACTGAATTGGCAAAAGTACAATAGGTTATGACTTTTTGGACAAATTTCTTGATTTGAAGCCAATAAATCTTGTAGCAAAATCCGTGAGCTCCTTTGTGAGATTGAAAATTGTTTCGCAACGATTTGCTAGTACAAAACATTGTGTGAGTTAATGGGTGTGATTGTGGGCTAGGAAACATAGAGTGTTTGAGTTACTCGACTATGGTTGTAATTTCCATTATATCGCCTGATTTATAGTGAAATTTAATGCTGCTCTCCTTGTGGAGTTTGTCTCATCGACCAAATCATGTAAAATTGATATTCGACTTATTTCCTTTTTTGTTTATTATTATTATTATGTTCAATCACTTGTTTTTTGGCAAAAGAACACTATAAATGGCATAACTTGTGTACTGCGCTTACTTTGGTGCCATAAGTTTTTTTTGATCACTTTAGTGCTAAAATTTTTGAAAAATGATCACTTAAGTGTCAACTCCGGTGTCGTACACAATTTTTCGCCGGAAATTCGACATGCATTTTTTTTATTAATTTCTAAAGCTGACGTGACTTGTCGGAGATTGGCACTTAAGTGATCGTTTTTCAAAAATTTTAAAACTTAAGTGATTGTTTTTAAAAAATTTTAGCACTAAAGTGATCTAAAAAAAAACTTTTGGCACTTAAGTGATCATTTTTCCTTCGATTTGGCACTTAAGTGAGTTGGCGAAAACTTTTAGCATTAAAGTGAGCGCTATACACAAGTGATGACACTTACAATGTCCTTTTGCCCTTGTTTTTCACTACATTTATAGTATTGGAGCTTTGAGTTGAAGTGGATAGATAGCGATAGAAGAATGAAAAGTGATAATCGATAGATTTGATGGTAATTATTTTAATTTTTCGAAGATATAGATTGGAAATTATCTTTACCAGAAAAATTTGTACTTGCCCCTGTCTAGGAGGAGCTAGAATCGATGAAACATGAAGCTAAAATGTATGTATGAAACACAAAACAGAATATGGGACACACGAAATTAAACCCTGAACACAACCAAGATTTAAAGATAGTCATTAAACCAATACTTGAAAACTAAATCTACGCGAAAGGAAAAAATCATTGTATATGGGATAAACTAATCAACAGTATCTCATAGTACAAGACACGTGATTCACGAAGTTACTATACACAACACCAACCCCTTTATATGTTTTTTTTTTTTTATCAATTCAATGGAGCCACAGTGCTAAGTTGGCATTGGGAGTTATAAACACGCGATTCACGACGCTATAAATGCTCGATACTTTTTGGGGAGATCACCAAGAAGATGCCCCACTTTGAGTACGTTAACCCCCTCACGTGTGAATTTAGTTTTTTGTATACTCCCCTTAATTTGCAATTAATTATCGGTTTCGATATCACTTGTTGAGTCAACGCAACTAAGGCTCGAAACCATCACATGGGAGATCATCAAGAGAGAGCCCAACTCTGAACTTGTAAATATGTCTAATCAAACACTTATTCACTCAAAATTTAAATTAATGAGTTATAGACCAATTAGGATTTTTAAGTCTTTTACACCATGTCAATTCCCTTACGTGGGACTATTTTAACACAATTTACAAGTGCATAGCAACAATTTCGTTATCAATCAATGGACCGAGACCATCTTAATTCAACCCATAATGCAATATTCTCATTGGGGATATATTAACATCTTGTGGCATGGGGATGAGGTCCTTTCGTTTGTCATGCACCAGGTACCGTCAAAGCGCTAGTTTCAAACACACTTCACAAAATTACATATTTTGTACTTTTTCTCTCAGAAAAGAAGAGGATGGCAATGAGAGGGAAGGTGGAGGTGGAGGTGGATCTCAAGTCGTCGGCCGATCAGGTCTACAGCATCTTCAGGAACACCCCACACCACCTTCCCAAAATTTGCAGTGATCTGCACGCTGGGGAGATTCACGAAGGTGAATGAGTCTCTGGGAGATCCACTAGGAATTGGACTTACTCTATCAACAGTGAGTTACATCGAGTACATAAACATATGTCCTCCGCTATCTGTCACTAGAGATTATTTACATTTCATATACTTAGTCCGCCCCCAACTAAAGTGATCATGGAATGTGATAAGCGACACAGATAGATATCCAAATTCTCTTTGATTGGTCCAATGATCTATTCAATTCGATGAAACTTGAAGATGCGGATGCACATAACATTAGAAGCATATATATAAAAGGAAAAGAAGAAGAACAATATTTTACTCCTTTTTTTTTGGTTCCCTCCAATTTTCTTGTGGGGCTGTGGAATTTGTGCAGAAGGGAGACAGGAGACATTCAAGGAGAAGATTGAGTTTGACGACGAGAGTAAGAGTGTAACCCACGTCGGCATCGGAGGCAATGTGTTCAACTATTACAAGAGCTACAAGGCCACCTGGCAGTTAGTTGCCGGGGACGGAGGACCAGCCGTCGCCAAGATGATCATCGAGTACGCGAAGTTGAACGAGAGCATGCCACACCCGGTCAACTATCTCGATTCCATGGCTAATATGACTAAAGAGATTGACGCCTACCTTGTCATGGCCTAAGCCTAAGTGAAAGATGAAAGAAGCATTGTGGTGTTTGCTCGTGCTTTGGATATCCATGTAAATAAGCATAACTAAGTGAGGAGTGATCAGCTCTAGTTAGTGCTGAACTCTGATCTATCTGCGTGTCTACCTCCCTCTCTTAAATATAATGTTTCTTTTATATGTGATTGTTGACTACTTCGATTAAAGGTTTGCCGGTAATTTAGTGGATTCAAAGCGCAATAATAACAAGCATTTCTATTGTTAATTGATGCTCAGATAGCATGAGTTTGTCTAAATTAACATAGAGTGTCAAGTGAAGCCGCTATTTAACCAGACTCGCAACCTTCAAATGGGTTCAGTTCGCATGACGTCATCCATGCAATATCAGCTCAAAAAGTAGTTAAACTAGTGTTGTGCAATTTTTTGGGTCTTACTTTCTCCATTGAGATTTTAGGAAACTGATTGAAACAAAATAAGGAATAAATTAAACACAAGACCTACGTGGTTCAGATGATGGAACGCAAGTCTATGAGAAGAGCAAGAGTTCATTATGGAACATGCAGTATAATATAGAAATTAAGTTCTTTATGTTTCTAAAGGCATGGTTATACCCAATAATCGCACAAATAATCTCTTACAAGAATTCGCACTGAAACATCATTCTATTTCATAAAAGAATCTTGGAAACCCTCTCTCTAATTGTTCAAGTTATTGCACGATCTACACCATGTAGACCAATATCATCTCAACTCTTGAACATGTGAGTCCCACATTGCGGCACACACGATCCCCCAATGCAAGCACTCTCTCCTCATTCATGTCCGCTTGCGAGATCAAAGTTCTGCATATAAAAAATCTGCATGAGAGCGATTCGTAACCACCGCCACTCAAATCGCTTTTGAGGTTTGAGGTCGCCCACCTCAATTCGATGAGAGAGAGAGAGAGAGAGAGAGAGAGAGAGAGAGAGAGAGAGTGCCAAACCGAATCAAGTTGGCGTTTGGTTCGATTTTAAAATCGAACAAAATCATTTTTTCTTCTTTTGTTTTTTCCTCTTCATCTTTTTCGGTAATTTCATGAGCTTAAATGCACTAAAAGTAGTTTAGAAAGAGTACTAATATAGTGGAGAAATCAAATTTTATACTCGTAACAATTCGTAAGTTCATACGAGATGAAAGAGATAATACCTACTTAATTCTAAATCTATTGCATGAATGTCAATTTTGTTCCAAACTTTTAAATTTTGCCAATATAATTCTAATCATTTACTTGAAATTCCAATATTGTCATTTCAATCCATTGTTGACTTGGTGTCCAGTCATCGCCAGCTCTCTTACATGGCACTCCATTGTACAGTACATTAATGTGAACATGTGAGTGATTTCCGACGATAATTGGCAATAAAGGCTAAATGGAGAATTCTTACAAAGGTTTATGATTACTAGGGGTGAGCATGGTTCTAGAGTATAATCTGAAACTCGAGAACTTGACCGATCGGAACATGCAGGTTTCAGGTTTTAAGGTATGCATGGTATGTTCCAAATTTCAAAAATTGGAGAACCTGTTTTAACGGGTATGTTTCAGATTCCAGGTTCCAAATAAGTGGACCCTGGATCCTGGAACCTAAATAAGTTTTTCTTGTTTTTTCTTGGTCTATATCTTCGCATGATCCTGTAGTGCTTCATGGCGTTAGATGATGAGTGTTTAATTTGAAACTACTAGTTTGAGTTTTCATTTCACGACTTGTTAATATTTTATATTTTTCGTATGTCTAAATATAAGTTGTGATCAGTAAATCATAACAGCAAGTGGGTAGGCTCACTATTCGTTGTAATTATTTAATTAATAATACAGGTGAAACCTCAGTAAACCCTAAAACTTGTGATAGGGTAGGTTCTATGTTCCAAAAAATGAAGAATCTATTATTGTGGTTAGATTTCGGGTGGAATCTGTATGGAACATGGAACCGCTTGCCCCTAGTATCGATTCACGCAATGACTGCTACTTTTAATTGTATTTATTTGAACCGTAATGACAATAAAATTAGTATTTTGTATTCTCTTTGGTGAATAACAAGCTTGTTTAGTATTGCTGCATTCATTTTCGTTTTGTTTAACTAAAAATGAAATAAAAAAAAAGAACATGTTAGATTCTGAAACTTACCTTGAAACCTGTGATAGGGTAGGTTTCAGGTTTTAGGTTTTGACAGGTAAGTTCTAAGTTGTAAAAACTGAGGAATTTATACCTGAAGATAAATTTTCAATTATAAATAAAACTTACAAGAAATCTAGAACCGCTCGCTCTTAATGATTACGCTAGCAAACCTCATGAATCACGGTTGGCGCATCATACATCGTCAATCTACTTTGGCACGCACTACCTACATGGGACTTACCGTGTATTGCCTGGATTGGTCAATCTGATTTGACAGTATGAGCGAGACATCCAACTAAGCCAAACCCTTCGAGGGCTTTCAACGCTGCAGGGTATCCAAGAAAAATATTGAGGGAGAGCTAAAGGGATTTCAGGTGGAACTTATACGGAACATGGAACCGCTTATCCCTAATATCGATTCACGCAATGACTGCTACTTTTAATTGTATTTATTTGAACCGTAATGACAATAAAATTAGTATTTTGTATTCTCTTTGATGAATAACAAGCTTGTTCAGTATTGTTACATTTATTTTCGTTTTGTTTAACTAAAAGTGAAATAGAAAAAAAGAACATGTTAGATCCTGAAATCTACCTTTAAACCTGTGATAGGGTAGGTTTCAGGTTTTGATCGGTAGGTTCTAAGTTCTAAAATCTGAGGAATTTATACCCGAAGATAAATTTTCAATTATAAATGAAACTTATAAGAAATCTGGAACCGCTCACTCTTAATGATTACGCTAGCAAACCTCATGAATCACGATTGGCGCATCATACATCGTCAATCTACTTTGGCACGCACTACCTACATGGGACTTACTGTGTATTGCCTGGATTGGTCAATCTGATTTGACAGTATGAGCGAGACATCCAACGAAGCCAAACCCTTCTAGGGCCTTCGACGCTGCGGGGTGTCTAAGAAAAATATTGAGGGAGAGTTAAAGGGATTTCAGGTGGAACCTATACGGAACATGGAACCGCTTATCCCTAATATCGATTCACGCAATGACTGCTCATTTTAATTGTATTCATTTGAACCGTAATGACAATAAAATTAGTATTTTGTATTCTCTTTGGTGAATAACAAGCTTGTTTAGTATTGTTACATTTATTTTCGTTTTGTTTAACTAAAAATGAAATAGAAAAAAAAGAACATGTTAGATCCTGAAACCTACCTTTAAACCTGTGATAGGGTAGGTTTCAGGTTTTGACAGGTAGGTTCTAAGTTCTAAAAACTAAGTAATTTATACCCGAAGATAAATTTTCAATTGTAAATGAAACTTATAAGAAATCTAGAACCGCTCGCTCTTAATGATTACGCTAGCAAACCTCATGAATCACGGTTGGCGCATCATACATCGTCAATCTACTTTGGCACGCACTACCTACATGGGACTTACCGTGTATTGCCTGGATTGGTCAATTTGATTTGACAGTATGAGCGAGACATCCAATGAAGCCAAACCCTGCAAGGGCTTTCAACACTGTGAGGTATCCAGGAAAAATATCAAGGGAGAGCTAAAGGGATTTCAGGTGGTACATATACAGAACATAGAACCGCTTATCCCTAATATCGATTCACACAATGACTGCTCATTTTAATTGTATTTATTTGAACCGTAATGATAATAAAATTAGTATTTTGTATTCTCTTTGGTGAATAACAAGCTTGTTTAGTATTGCTGCATTCATTTTCGTTTTGTTTAACTAAAAATGAAATAAAAAAAAAGAACATGTTAGATCCTGAAACTTACCTTGAAACCTGTGATAGGGTAGGTTTCAGGTTTTAGGTTTTAGGTTTTGATAGGTAAGTTCTAAATTCTAAAAACTGAGAAATTTATACCCGAAGATAAATTTTCAATTATAAATAAAACTTACAAGAAATCTAGAACCGCTCGCTCTTAATGATTACGCTAGCAAACCTCATGAATCACGGTTGGCGCATCATACATCGTCAATCTACGTTGGCACGCACTACCTACATGGAACTTATCGTGTATTGCCTGGATTGGTCAAATCTGATTTGACAGTATGAGCGAGACATCCAACTAAGCCAAACCCTTCAAGGGCTTTCAACGCTGCGGGGTATCCAAGAAAAATATTGAGGGAGAGCTAAAGGTAGCTACGGTTTTCGAGTGAAAGAACAAAGGGTAAATACCCCGTGAATCCTCCAGATCTAACAATGCAAATTCATTTTAAAACATGTTCATTTTTTATTCCAAACATACCAAAATATTGTACTTCCCGTATAGGGGGTCACACTCCAACAAGTATGGTACTTGGCACAAATTTGTTACAAACTACAACTTATAAGCAGCGGGTGTGCCAATATATATATTTTGTTAGTGATGACGGAATATAAATTGACCTGTGGAGATATGTTCATGTTGAGCTATACTTTATTGATTTTTTTAAATATTTCATCAGGATTATTAAGGACAAATTACAAATAAAATCTTAAATTTATTATACTTGTACTTATTCGGTCCTAAATCTTTTAAATTGATCAATTTGATCATAAACCTTTTGACAATTTACCAATTCAGTCATGAACATTTCAATTATGCCAATTTAGTCTTAAGTTTTTTGATGATTTGCGATTTAGTTCTAAACTTTTTGATAATTTGCCAATTTAATCATTCCAACCAATTTTGATCGGGAATCACTAACATAACAATCTGCTCATCATCGGTCATTCTATATCGCACGGCTGACACTGATGTGGATAATATTGCAATTTTTCTAATTATTTTAAATTTTTTTCCTTTTTTCTTTTTCCTTTTTATCTAACCTCGGGCCGGCAAAGTCAGCGGCCGACCCTCGTGAACCACAAGGCGAGGATGTTGTGGCTCTCGCCAAATCTGGGCGAGGGTCGTTGCTCCTCGTCGGCCCAAGGTTGGAAAAGAAAAAGAAAAAAAAAAGAAAAGAAAAGAAAAGAAAATTTAAAAAAATAAAAAAATTGTAAAAATTATCTACGTTAGTACCAGCCATGCCATGTGGGATAGTCGGCACTGACTAAGCCGCCATGTCAGCGATTATGCCAGAATGACTAAATTATCAAACCGTCAAAAGGTTTATAACTAAATTAGTAAATCATCAAAAGATTTAGTATTAAATTGTCACAATTAAAAGATTTATGACTAAATTAGAAAATTATCAAAAGATTAATGACTAAATTGGCGAAATTGAAAAGTTTATGATTGAATTAGCACAAATACAATAGCTTTAGGGCTTTTTTATAATTTTTCCAAATTATTAAAGTCATACAATCCCTGTTAGACAAATTGTTTTTTTTTCCAGAAGTTTAAAATGCTATACAATATCTAAACATATCATTTGACACTCCATCTCGAGTGTAAGCCTGACCTTACATGAGCAACATAGACAAGAGAAAATGAGAAAGACTGAGTGTGGGGATTTGAATCGTTGACATGTGCTATAATACCATCTTAGACAAACTATCTTTCCTTTAAGTTTAAACCCCTAGAAAACTAGCCAAACAATGCACGTTAGATAATATTCCCACGTAAATCGGCTTAAATTTTCATCATCTGATATTAGTCCATGTATCAAACCATCTCCGATCACACTAGGAACGGTGTAAGACACTGTGCTTCGAAGATTTGGAGCAGATCTTCTTCAATAATGGATAAGTCATCTCGCCGCAGCGAATGCATATGCATGCTTCCACACATTTCTCACAACCGTGCTCAGTTGGGTCCACCATATATCATATCCATAAAGAGATGGATGAGGTTATCTAATATCTCTCAACGGTGGCCACAGAAGAGGGTTCCAGAAATCACACTATCACACTCATAATTGCACGACATGTCAATCCCTCGACATCAATGTTTTCCCCTACGTAAAGGCCACATTTTCCTTGTTGACTAAATCAATAAAGTGGGGGACAGAGGTGGGCACAGCTATCCAAACTACCAATTAATATGCTGCGGAACGCGACCTTGTGAGATCTCCACCACGGGAACACAGGCGGCAAAATCGATGTGAGATATAACTTTTGTGGACAAATTTCGTCCAACGTGCCCATACATTTCGTGTCAGCGTGATTAAATATGCATGGGAGATATCCAGCAGAAAAGAAGATGGTGATTTATAACGGAACTATTGGAGGGCATTCCTCAGCGACGTTCCCAGCGGACAACTTGCATCGAGCATCTAAACAATAATGAAAACCCCGTGCATCACGTGGATGTTAAGCAGAGTTGTGATCGCTCGCCCTCCTAAAATATTAGGTTTCCTCCAACTTGCGTTCTTTATCAACTGCTGGAAATAATAAATTTTCCTTATGTTTTGTCATTAATTAATTGAGAGAATGATTAATTATCTACCCACATTTCTGGGCATGTATCGTTCACCGGACAATGCTAATGAGAAAAAGTCGTTCACAGCCAACTCACATGAAAATATATATATATATATATATGTATATGTATAAAATCTATCCCTATTAGAAATCAAGTCACATGATTCTTCAAGCGAATCTCATCACAGTAAAAATACCAATGAAGACGATTGCTACAGTATTGATCTAGAAGATAATATATATATATATATATATATATATATCTACACATCAAAAATCAAGTTACATGATTCTTTCAGCGAATCTCATCACAGTGGAAACACCAATGAAAATGATTACTACGGCATTGATTTGGAAGATGATAATGAAGATGAAGAACTTTGAATCATATCACCTTTGCAAACATCAACTCTTAACAGAAAATCATCACAATGGACGAAGTTCTGAACAGTAAATTTTTTTTTATTGTTCATCCCATGACATTCTACACACACACATTAAAGGTTAGAGTGAAGAGTAGAAGCTCGATACCTTCACCAGGGAAATCGTCAAGAGAAAACTCAAGTCCGAACCCGTTAACAAACCTTCACTCAAAATGTGAAAATCTCCAATGTAGGACTTCTCTAAACAACTCACATGCATCTGAACAATCTTTCCCCCATATATGATTTTAGTGTTAGATCTGCTCACTCTTAATTCAAGTATCCTTCCGCATTAACTTATCTCAACTTGAATCCCTAATGTCCATTTTAATCCTTGGTCTCTTTTTCCTGATTGAACCTTGATCTTCATTCTTGGGCTCTTTCTTCTGACCGAACCATGGAGGTTACCATCAGGCCCATGTTGCTACGCCACAATGCCTACCATCCAAAAATCACGTTGGTCACTAGATTCGTTCCTTGAGATATTCACCAACCACCGGATAGATTGAAGACGCACCAATCTACTATTGGCTTTGATATTATTTGTGGGGATTGCGCAGTATAAGCCCGACAACTTCATCCCGTGAGATTGTCAAGAGGGAGCCCAAGTCTAAATCCTGTTAATATATCTAGTTGGATTTACCTTTATTCAAAAGTTTAAACCAATAAGTTATGAGCTAATGTTAATCGCCCTACATCACACCAATTCTCCGATGTGAAACTTCTCTAACATAATTCACATGTGTATCTCAATATGCAATACCTTGATAAATGTTTATTACATGCCATCTGTTAAAATCTTTTGACCATTTTATAGTGCTACATATGAAAATAAAACGTTAACCAAATGTGCCAACGACACTAAAAATATTGCAGAAATTGACTGTAGTCTTTCACAAGATATGACATTTAGGTGGAGTCTCGCACTTTAATTTCGTTTCTTCATTCTCCATTAGAACAACATTTTCTTTTTCTACATGCATCGGTTGGTTTGCATCCATTTTGTTTTACAATGTATGACTTGGGTGGGTCGATTTCAGGACAAAACCTAAAAGCAACAGGAGAGCCCGGAATTAGTTTTAGAAAAATAGTAACCCGAAATCGGGAACTGAACAAATATGTTTAAGACAAGTCATCGGTTCCTCAATTTTTTATTTCAAATTTTACTAAATTTAAACTATAACAATTAAATCTGAGCCCAAACTAAACAAATCAATAGAAACTTGTCCAAACAAACTAGAGTGACTTACAAAAATTTACTAAAAAGCGGCTCAATCCACGACAAAGCAGTAAATTTTGAGTCGGAAAATAGCCTCAAAACCGTTGGCGCCGCGGCCCACTGAATAAGCTTTCTGATAAGTATTTGTAGTGTTCATAACTTCATCAAAATCAAAAGTTATGCCTCGTCAAAATTCAGGTATCCAACTGCCAACATCTGTTTCCTATCAAATTTTCACCGAGAATAAAATAATCAGAACTGCAGAAATTATTGGCAAAAATATTATAAAAAATGTATTTATTCTTTTGTTGAAGAAGAAAACCTAGAAAAGATTCAAAGAATGGTCCAGTTCTACTGTCATGCAAGCATGAATGTTCGGTTCTAGGGTCAAACCACTTGTTCCTGTAACACCCTAGATCTATACTATGTAATATTGTCCGTTTTGGGCCCACTGACCCTCACGGGTTTAAAATGCATTTTAAAGCCGTGAGGGTCAGTGGGCGAAAAACGGACAATCTTATACAATGTAGATTCGGGACATTACAAGTGGTATCAAAATTGACTCTCGATCGCATGTGGCGCTACAGCGAGGGCTCTGTGCCCATAAGGGGTGGAGAGTGTGACGGCTCAGGCGGCAATGTGCGGGGAGGAGGGATAGCGGTGTGTTCGTACCTCAGTCCTCGGACGTGCATAGAGAAGAGGAGAGCCTCTCTTGTCCCACATCGCCTAGGGGGAGTCCTGGATTAGCTTATAAGGTTCAAGGTTCTCTATCTGTATATACTCGTTTTAGAGTAGAGAGCTTCCGCTGTGCTGCTGCTGAGAACAAAGCCATGAGAGAGATGATGGTGCATCCGCGCCTCAAAGAGGACAATATGTGGTTGTGGGAGAGAGATGGCAGTGCGGTTGCGCCTCTGCCCCCGTCATATGCATTTTCTAGGCGAAGTCCAGAGGAACAAAATCGTGAGGGTTCTCTTTTCAGGAACAAGAGTACCTTCATCCCGAGAATACGCAAGCACATTTTCAAGCTGGTGAAGGATAAAGCTTTATCCTTGGGACGAATTGCAGACACACCAACAAATAGAAAAATTCAGAGGAGCTGGGACCTTTCACCTTCCATCTTTTCTTAATTTGTTCTCTATCTTGTATAGGGCTCTGTTGCGGTTCCTGTTTGGTCTCCTCCTCCAAGGTTCGGCTTGCTGTACCGGGGGACCTCTGGAGCTTTGTTCGGGGACATGGGCTTTCACCTTCAATTTTTGCTGGTTTGCTGCTGCTTACGGCTGATTCGGTGACATGGGCCTCCAATTCCGCTGTTCTGCTACTGCTTTTGGATAAATGGATTGACCTCAAAGCTATGGATAGGATTGGCTTTCCTTGTGTTTCGATCTTGGTTGTTCTTGTTTTAGTTGGGCTTTTGGCTTGTATTTAGTTCCTGCTCATCCTTTCTTGACCTTGTTTGGACATCATTATGTCCTCACAGGGTCAGGAGTTGGTTAGGGCGTTAGGTTGTATTTGGTGATTGAAAAGTTATATATACTCTTACCTTTACCAAAAAAAAAAAAACAAAATCGTGAGGGCCCAATGAGGCCCAAAGCGGACAATGTGTGTACAATGGCGGACCTGAGGCGTTATAAGTAATATCAAAGTTGATTCCCGACCCCTTGTGGGGCCAAAGCGAGGGCACCGTTGTCGCGACCTAAAAATCAAATCGGGTTTTTGATCTTAGGCTAATGGATTACTAGATCAATTAAATTAACTAACCTAGCTCGAGTTATCCCAAACTCTACCAAATCACAACTTAGGTCCAATTGTGAGCATGCAAATATTTTCAATGGGAGTCGCCACTAATCATTTAAGGTAGGTTGATTAGAAACCTAAATAAAATAGCGGGAGTACTATTTTACTTCTGCGAACCAGAGATTATAAATCCGGGGACTTGATTACGCTAGATTACCCTAACGCCCTTTCGGTACCAATCTCAAGAAAAATACTCAATTTGACAATTTTGATAAATCCTGACTTAGAGTTCAAAGGTGCAGAAATTTTTTTGATTTTCTTTTATGAAATTTTTTTGTATTTTCGAATTTAAATTCAAATCACAAATTTTTAGTAAAAAAAATATAACTGCTAAATCTTTCGAATTAAGTTTCGATCTGAAGCCTGACAGATCGATCCTAAAATTCGAAATACCCGCTATGGAAATAACTCTATCTAAAGCCTAATAGATAGATTTATTTCCATGTGTGCGGTTGCGGATTAGGAAATTTTCCTAATCGATCACATCTTGAAAAAATTTTAATATCTCAAATATCTTGGATATATATTCAAAAGATTTTGAAAATTTTAAATTCTATCCAAATTTAAGGAGTAATAGATATCCAAGATTTCAAAAAAGGAAATAAATCCTAATTGAAATAATGCCTATTGTTTAAATATGCAAAATTAGATATCAATAAGCACGAATTAAGCGACAAAATATTCAAATCAAATTAGGATAAGATAATTACCTGATTTGTCGATTTCTTTCCAAATTTGAATTTGCAGCGGATCGGGATTGCGGATCGGGATGGTGATCAGCGATGCGTCGGGAGAGGAGGTGCGGTGGTGGCTCGCGGATGCGACAGCTCGGCTAATCTAGCTTCGGCGAGGCTCTCGGCCAGGACGGCTACTTCACGATGGTGGCACTCAGCAACGGGGCTACTCGCGGTGTGGAGTTCTCGGCCGTGGATGCTCACAGTGATGACTCGTGGCCAAAGATGGACCTCTCAGTGGTGCCTGTCTCGTGTGCGGATTGGAGATGCTTGACGATCACACTGAACTTGACATATTGGAAGAGTAGTTAGCAGGTCAAAAGAAATCAGCAAAGACACAAAATTGGGCACCACAAACTGTTGACTTCGTCAGGTTCACTGAATAAGGAGACCGAAACTAGCATTGTTGCTTTGGAGAAGCTCCGGTGGGGTTCGGATCAGCGTCGAGAAGCTGGACACTAATAGAATTGCTCAACTCTCACTTGCGCCACTGGTATCGGGTGAGAGTTACTAGGCGTTCGCTGGAACTTCGTTGCTGAGGCAAACCAAGGCAGCAACGTCGCGGATAGGATGCCGTCAGACACAAGGAAAGAGTGAGTGATCGACTGATGATAGCCGATACTACTGGATTTGTTGGTATTTTTGCGTTACTGGTGCAAGGTCACGACGGCGACAAGGTGGCGCGTTCCTCTCGCTTTTTCGTAGCCGTATATGAAATTGTGGAGCCTCCGATGTACATAACTTGTATTTCTTCTCTTTTCTGTCGTCGGAGAAGCAAGTCAGGTGTAGCTTGGTGCTTGCTGTTTCGCGAGCTGGCTAGAGATCACAATTGAAGGGTGCAAGCAACGCGGCGGTGGAGCAGTAGCGGCGGTAGAGGAGCAACCGCGACTGTCGGGGCAGCAGCGATGGGAGGCTCATGCAGGATCGTTGGTGCGGTGGTGGCAGCGAAGTGGCGCGATGAAGGCGGTGTGATCACGAGGAGGCACAGCGGTGGGGCGGGCACGTACGCGATCGACTCTCTCTCTTACTCTTGCTCTCGCTCGCGTGTGTTTCTTGTTCTCTCTGAAAATTCTGCTCTGAGAATTATGAGAGCCCCCCTCGAAACGTGAATGGGTGTTCCTTTATATAGTGCTAGGTTTAGATTAAAACTCTCAATTTTAAATTCTAAGAGATATACTTTATTGATCTGAAAATTTTATTATCTCTTAGAATCTTGATAATATCAAACCAAATCGAACAATTATCTTCCAAAATTTGAATAATAATCAAGATTAATTGTTCAATTATCCAATGGGAGAATTTCGGCTCTTATAATACTTATGGGCTAGGCCAAGAATTTTCTTGAACGAGGGCTTAGTCCAATTTCATTAAGTTCAGAGCCGTTCACCCGAGTCCAACCACCGCCGATCCAATGCAAATGTAACTATATGAGCCTATGCAAATGCTTCTAATATCTATATGCATTTTAATTAATATTTTTTCCTAGAGATCAGGATCGATCTCTAATTTTTTATGCAACGAACGACTGACTGGATTGTCAAAATTTAGGTGTCAACAACCGTGCCCATAAGGGGTGGGAAGTGTGACAGCCCAGGCGGTAGTGTGTGGGGAGGAGGGATAGCGGTGCATCCGCACCTCGGTCCTCGGACGTGCGCTGGGAAGGGAGGGGGAGCCTCTCTTGTCCCACATCGCCTAGGAGGAGTTCTAGACTAGCTTATAAGGCTTGGGATTCTATATTTGTATAACTCATTTTAAAGTCATGAGGGTTAGTGGGTCCAAAGTGGATAATATTACACAGTATAGACCCGGGGCGTTGCAGGTGGTATACCTGTAATGCCCTGGGTTCGCCACTATACACATATTGTCCGCTTTGGGCCTCATTGGGCACTCATGATTTTGTTCCTCTAGACTTCGCCCGGAAAATGTGTATGACGAAAGCAGAGGTTAGGCCACATTGCCATCCCTTTCCCACGACCACATATTGTCCTCTTTGAGACACGGACGCATCGCTATCCTTCTCAAGGCTTTGTTCTCAACAACAGCACAACAGAAGCTCTCTACTTTGAAACACGTATGTATAGATAGAGAATCTCGAACATTATAAGCCAATCCAAGACTCTCCCTAGGTAATGTGGGACAAGAGAGGCTCCCCCTTCCCTACACACGTCCGAGGACCGAGGCGCGGACGCATCGCCATCACTCCTTCCTGCGCATTACCGCCTAGGCCGTCACACACTCCACCCCTTATACGCATACGCCCTTACTGTGGCCCAACACGCAGTCGAGAGTCGACTTTGATATTGCCTGTAATGCCCCAGGCTCGCCACTGTACACATATTATCCGCTTTGGGCTCTATTGGGCCCTCATGGTTTTGTTCTCAGCAACAACACAATCGAAGCTCTCTACTCTAAAACGCGTATGAAAGGGGCAGAGGTATAGCTGCACTGCCATCCCTTTCCCACGACCACATATTGTCTTCTTCGAGGCACGGGCGCACCGCCATCCCTCTCAAAGGTTTGTTCTCAGCAGCAACACAATGGAAGCTCTCTACTCTAAAATGCGCATATACAGATAGAGAACCCCAAACCTTACAAGCCAGTTCAGGACTCCCCCTAGGCGATGTGGGACATGAGACGGGTCCCCTCCCTGCGCACATCTGAGGACCGAGGTGCGGACGCACTGCCGCTTGGGCCGTCATACTCTCTACCCCTTAGGAGCACAACGTCCTCGCTATAGCCCCACACGCGGTCGAGAGTCGACTCTGATACCACTTGTAACACCCCATGTCTACACTATGTAATATTATCCACTTTGGGTCCACTGACCTTCACGTCTTTAAAATGTGTTTGTACAAATAAAGAACCCGGAATCTTATAAGTCAATCTAGGACTCCCCTCTAGGCGATGTGGGATAAGAGAGGCTCCCTCCTTCCTTGCGCACGTCCGAGGACTGAGGAGCGGACGCACTGCCATCCCTCCTCCCCGCGCACCGCCGTCTTGGCCGTTACACTCTTCACCCCTTACGGGCACATCGCCCTCGCTGTGGCCCCACATGCAATCAGGAGTTGGCTCTGATACCACCCGTAATGCCCCGGGTTTACACTTTTAAGGACGTGAGGTCAGTGGACCCAAATTTAGGGTTAGGTCGGGCCGAGCTGGCTCGGGCTTTTTTGACACCCCTACCATTTGTGTCATTTTCCCTTCCTCAACACATGTCAAGGGCATATAGACTGTTTCGATGACCTTACTATATCTAAATCTCTAGTATCATTCTCCTATTTATTTTTCATATTTTCTCTACCAATAAAAAATACGTAATCGACTCTTTTAATGCAAGTTTGTCTTACACTTGCTATGTCGATAATTTTTGCGGCCCTAGTTGCAATTATTAATGGATAAATAATCAATTGTAGAAACCCAAAAGTTTCTGACAAACAATACTCAAAAGGTGTCATATTACCATCGCATGCTGCCAAGATAAGGTTTTTACAGCGGAATCCCAAATTACATCCCGCTTATTCAAGGCATACAAGGTGGCATATTTTATCTTAAATTTATTTCAGCATTCAACACGGAGCAACATATATATCTAAAATACCTTATCACTGAATCTGACTTAACAACCGATGCATATCCCACAACACCCAGGTGTTGACCAGTTCCCAAGACAATGTACTTAAGTCAGACCTCTTCCAGATTTATTTAACAAGCCACAACACTAAATCTACATAAAAGCAAGTATTTCATATTTGAGAACCCTCAACCAAAAAACAAAACTTCTGAGAACCCAGTATAACATGGGACCACTTCACAACACAATGCACTAAGTCATTGAGCCACTGATAGAGGACTTCTCGCTTAGTCCAAAATCAGGTGCTGCAAGAAATTCCAAGCTGGACTCGACATTAGAACTAAGATCATTAACAGAGCATAATATCCATAAGCTCTCTTCTCAAGAAATCCTTTGTAGGTATTATAGCACTAAAGTTGTCATATGGAAGGTAAAATTATTCTATTTCCACATTTTACTTTTACGTCATATTTAGACTCTATTTCTATGAACATCTCAAGGACATTTCCATATAATGTAATTTGCGTCTTGTTTGACCATTTGACTTATTAATTTAGTTGTGACATCCCCGCGGCGGTTCGACCATCGAGCGCCAAGGGGTTAAGAGGCTAATGGATTACTAAGTTTAAAGACTATGACTTAACTTGAGCTCTCCTAAGCCTATATCAATTCACGACTTAAGGTTCAAGTTATTAACATGCAAGTCAATTTTATCTAGGAGTCGCCACTAATCAGTTTAGGGTGGATAGATTAGAAACTCAAGTAAAGTAATGGGAGAATTGCCTTACTTCTACGAACCAGAGATTCAAATGAGTTCAGGGACTTGATTATACTAGTTATGCAACTAGTGTCTTTGTAGTATATAATCTTATTCAAACATCACTTAAAGGTGTTCATGCAGTCTTCCTAAAGATTGTGAATCCTAGGGTTCTAGCTCTAATTAGGCTAAAAAAGACAATCAATGTATCGGAAGTGTGCAAACACTAACCTAACATACCTCTAATCGGCCACATGCAAGGTCATATTAAATACGCAATTCAAACATATGAATGAACCAACGTGCAATCGAGCATGGCATTAATCACACAAGAAGGTGAGAAAAGGAAATTCCATAACCCAAATTCCTTTTTTATGATTATTTTAATTTTTTAAATATTTTTAAAAAAATATTTTGTTGATATTAAAATAAAATAATATTATTATTATAATACAAACATACTTGGGTTGGATCTTTGAATCCAAACAAGGCCTAGTCCAAAAAAGGTTGGCCCAGGTCAACCATAACTCGTAGACTGAGTCCAACTCGGCTCTCGCGTGCCTCAGGCAGGCGAGGCTTAGCCAAAGCCAAGAGTTGATGTCCGGCTGGCCAACGCCTGCCTTGGCACCTTAGGTCGAGGAGGCCCCCTGTTGGCTAGCCACTACCTGGTCTGCCATTGTCATCATCGGCCAAGCCTTGGCTCGAACCTCTCGTGCCCAAGCTTCGGCCAAGGCTTAGTTGGCACACACCCGGCCACTCTTGGCCTTTATTCAACCTCAACTAGCCACCACATGGCCGCCACTAGGTCCATAGCTCCTTAGCCAGCCTCCATGCAACCGGTTGAGAACCTAAAATCTCATACATCATTTGGGAATTTCGTCGAACACCTATTGCACTCGACAAAATCGTGAGGTCACTGACCTTTCTCAAGGCTTAGACCTGCTCCAGTGGCCACGACTCACCCCCTACAATGGCATTTGGACCCGAAGCAGGGACGGTATGGGTTGGGATTCACTCGAAACGAATGGCACAAATTCTAGCCAATTTGCACACAAAAAACAGGGCAGAATAGGGGGGTGGAACCTATCGTCTCGGCTTTGGCTAGAGGGTCGTTGACTAGCATACGATTGATGGTAAGGCTCATCTAGGATTCCCTCTTGAGACCTATATTCACTCAATCTCACTCAATTCGCTCTCTATCTCCCTATTTTCTCTCTCTTTGTTTTTTTTTTCTATGAAAAATGGCCCCCGCCCCTTCTCTCTCCCCTCTCTTCGACTTTTATGGCAGCTGGCAACCACCTACTTAATCTCTTTGGGCCGCTCATGGTCTGCTTTGCTCTACTTCACTCAACTTTGCATGGTGGAATGACGTTCTACTATTCCTCGGCTGAGCGACGTCCATGGTGACAAGAGAAGAGGAGAGAGGCTAGGCACGGAGGGGGGGAAGGAGGAGTAGGCTAGGCTGGCCTAGCTCGCATGAAGAGGAAAAAAGAAAAAGGGAAAGGGTTGGGTCCGAAGGGAAAAAGGAGAGGGCCAGGTTGACTCGGTCCAATTCGATTTTTTAAATTATTTTATATTTTTAAAAAAGAAAAATATTCTAATTAGTGTAATTAATTCAAACGTGTCTAATGTCTATATGCTATGCAATTAAATAAAAATATTTTTGTTTCAGGGGTTAAAAATTAACTCCTAATTTTTGCGCAATAAATTTAATTGGTAATCTAAATTTATGCGTCAACAATTATAAATAACGTAAAGATTCAGTAATGAATACACGTCATTGGAGGCCACACATGAGTTGGAGATGATGCTCACAACTGTTTACGTTTTGAAAATTTCAATTGTTTTACCTACTTTTTCAGCCATGCACACGAGTTAGTTGAAGCAATATAGAACTCCGTGTACATTGTGTACAACCATTCATTAATTATTTTCATTCATATAAAGGCAGGTCATACTTCAACTTCCGGACTAACGTTCATCGATCCGATTTGGATACTTATTTATCTGTTTTCAGGGGTATAATAATGGCGGATTGTACTTATTGAAATCCTTCTCTGTTTCTTCTTATCCATTGAAAATGACAAGAGAGTTTTTTTTTTAAGTGACAAGTGAGTTAGTAGTAAGTCACAAGCACGCCTTTATGTAATTAAGTTGAGGATTCGGGTAGAGATTTTGCGAAAGTGACTTCTATGCTATGAGTAGCGAAGGACTCCAAAGATACTAGACTTAGCTTTCGTCATCCATGGCTTAATAATTTTAAAATTAATTGATTTTTATTGCAAACGCGAGCATACAAAAGCGCATGACACGTGAATAGGCCTGCATAGAATTGTTATCGAAGTCTGAAAATGGATTTGGTTAAGTTTATGTTAAAAGATGTTCAAGATGTTGATGTTCTCAATCACTCAAGTACTGTCTAGGAGCCCGTTTGGTATAACTAGGCTTATACCGTAATTATGTTCTATTTACCTAGGCTATGACAAGTCGTAGCACTTTTGTTTGATAATACATCTTTTAAATGTACAGTTTCTTGAACTAGGTGAGGCGATTCCTTGAAATCGGCAAAAGTACACTATAAGTACCATAGCTTGTGTACGGCGATCACTTTGATGCCACAACTTTTTTTCGGATCACTTTGGTGCTAATTGTTTTGAAAAACGATCACTTGAGTGCCAATGCTGACATAGCACGCTGGAAATCTGATGTGGCTCTTTTTTATTAATAGTTGATGTTGATATGGCTGGCCGGAGCTGGCCGAAGAGTCCAGTTAGCCCTTGTAGCGAAAACGACGTCGTTCAACCTTTCTTCCCCCAATATAGGAACCCTAAATCGGCTAATTAGACATATTCCCCAATTGCAAACCCTAACCGACCATATTATTTCCTTGTTTTCCCCAAAATTAACAGCTGAAGGTTGCAAATGGATGGCAAGAGCTCACTAGCTGCTCAAATTCATTTGAACGAAGTGAAGAAGAAGGTCGGTTCTTTTGCTATTGTGGATTACCGAGTCCAAGAAGAACATCTTGGACTCGATTGAATCCCGAGAGAAGATTTCATGGATGCGCCAGGTATAGAGAAGGCTCGAAGTGCAAATTATTCAAATGCGTTGATGCGAAATTTTCAGATCGAGCAACAGAGGTGAGAGTGAAGCTACTTGAAGCTCGACATCAATCTCCACCTACATTAATGGACGAGTTGGACGATGTTGACTTATTGCAAGCTTAAATGAAGGCTTTAGCATCTCTGGCCAACCATTTGAAGAAGGAAGTTCGAAGGATGAAAATCGAAAGAAGGTGTTATCGATTGTTGATTGTGTTATTGATATTTTTTATAGCCTATTTTATGGTCAAATGTAATGTCAGTAATGAGCAAAATTTTCTTAGTCTACCATAATTTAATATAGGCTTGTACTATGTACTTGTATTTGGCAATTTGTAGCTACGATTATGTTATTAGTTTGCTGCAATTTATGTATGTAACAAGAGGTTTGCTGCAATCTATGACAAATGAAAGATTGGAATTTATTAGTTCTTAATGTTGAGTTGCTTAGTATTTTGTTGCTGCATATTTTGATGTAGTTTTGCCTCATTGGTAACATATTTTATTGCATATTTTTGCTCATTTGCTATCTTTTGCTGCACTTCCCCATTTGCAGCATATTTTTGCTCATTTGCTGTCATTTGTTGTACTTCCTCATTTGCAGCATATTTTTGCTCATTTACTATCATTTGCTACACTTTCTCATTTGTAGCATATTTTACTGCATATTTTTGCTCATTTGCTATCATTGTTGCACTTCCTCATTGGCAGCATATTTTTGCTCATTTGCTGTCATTTGCTGCACTTCCTCATTTGCTTTATATTTTTGCTCACTTGTTGCATATTTACTTGCTCATTTGTTGTATTTTTTTTCATCTGGTTAGATGATTGCATATTATGAAGTAAGGCTTACTACTGAAAAATGAGGTGTTGCAACTCTGCGTAGCAGCAAATTATGAAATCGTCACAAGTTCAGTAGTTGACATTTTAGTGCCAAATATTTCTAATCGTGATCACTTAAGTGCCAGTCGTGGTTCAAAAGTGATCACTTAAGTTCCAGTCGTGGTTCAAAAGTGATCACTTAAGTGCCAATTATGGTCGAAAGTTGATCGCTTAAGTGTCATGCCGTGTGTTTCTTTGAAAAATGGAGACTTTGGTTCCAACAAACCAATCTTTAAACCAGATCATTCCAAAATCAAAGCAGTAACTGTACTAGCACTGCTCACCAGCACCAAACCGCCCCAAACCATACTCATAAACTGGTTCAAACAGCCCCCAAACCATATTCAATCACCAACACCAAACAACCCCTAAATCATATTCAAAAACCGGTTCAAAATACTTGCACCAGCACGTGCTGGCGTACTGGTGCAAGCATTATACTACACTCCCAAATATGACAAAATCAGCAGTTATCATACTATACTCTCAAATAGTACAAAATCAGCAGCTAGTGCAAACACCATACTACACTCCCAAACAGCACAAAATCAACAGCTGGTGCAAGCACCATATTGCACCTGAAAATAGCACAAAAAGCCAGCATTAGTAGCACCAATTCCCACCCTCCCCACCAACTGCATCAGTAAGTTTCTTTGAATATTAACTTACTAATGCAACTTGCAAGCACCCCACTACACCAGTACTATACTAAAACAGAATAAACATGTGTGCAAAAATATGAAAATCACAACCACCTTAACCACGGTAAACATCGAATTTAGTCATTACACACAACATCCTAATAGTCAATAACATTGCAGGACCACAAAAAATCAACCTCCTATTAGCCAATACGATAAATCTCCCTAATTTCATAAAAACTAACAATCACCTCAACACCCTTCCATTAGTCAATAGTGATAAGTCCACCATTTCCTTTTCCTTTCGATGGCTTCTTGAATTGATTCATAATTTTTTGACTCTTTTGAACCGGAGGAACTACAGGTTGTTCTTTTAAAGATGCAGGTTCTTCAATAGCTGGAGCTGCTTCTACTTGAACTACTAAAGCTGTATCTTCTTCAACAACTGGAGCTGCTTCTTCTTGAACTGCTTGAGCTATATCTTCTTTAACAGCTAGAGCTGCTTCTTCTTGAACTGTTCCAGCTGTATCTTTTTCAATTGCTGGACCAGCAGGTTGTTTTACTGGCCTTCTTGCTCGAGATTTCTTCTTAGGCGCAGCAACTATCTTCTTCTTACTGGTGTTGGTGGCTATTTTGGAGCTGTCAGCATGTGCTGATTGATCAAGAACTAGTGTTGAGTTTTTTGTTGGTGGCAGTTTACGAACACTTTTCTCTGCAGCCACCCTTCTTCTCTTCGGACAAGCTGCTTGTGACGTTGGTTAGATTCTTTTTGGTGCAGCTCTTGACTCTTGGCTTGGGCCAGCTTGAGATATGAGAACCTCTGAACTCCTCCTGGGCTACAACAATATAATCATGGATGAGAAGAAGCAATATTGTCATAAAAGTGAAAAACTAAAAATTGAAATGCATGAGATGTACAAAACTTACATGCAAAATAGTCATTCCAGTATTGAAGTCCGTATAAATTCCATAACCATATTGCCTTAATCTTCTACCGAGGACCCCTCTTATTTGATATGGTGCCTCACTTTGAGGAACCTGAACTGCTTGTTCAGTTGGTTTTCTTCTCAACTGATAAGGACAAAACAATGTCAACTAAAGCCAAAGTTTGCTCACTAAAGATCAATGCAAATACATATAGCTTACCAGATATTTTCTCCTAGCCTGTGCAACAATCGAGGAGGAGGTTGCCCTTGAACCCGGGCCTCCGGTTGGCTCTTTAACTGGTTTTTGAACTTGGTCTTCAGCAGGCCCTTCAGCTAGACAATCAGCATGCCTATCAGCTGGCCCTCCAGTAGGCCTTTCAGCAGCCCCTTTAGCTAGTTATTGTGTTGGTGCTGCACTTGATCCAATTTGAGTCCCTCCACTTGGCTGTTGAAGCAACTGATGTTGCTTCTTCAAATAACAACCACTTTTGTTATGACCTACCTCACAACAATATGAGCATCTTATCTCTACACTTGACCTGCTCATTTTCTTACTTCTGGGCTCTCCCTCCTGCTTTCTTCGTCTCTTTTTAGGCCTTTCTATTTGTTTCTTAAGTGGCAAAGGATGAGGGGCTTTATGATTTGTCGGCTCCCAGAATTTTGTACTTCTAATAGGTTGCATCATGTGCTGGTACGTAGTAAGATATGTGCTTTTGTGGTAGCAACCATGCAGGTAATCCTTGGGATTTTGGTACTTCGCTTGGATGGCACAAATGCCATGTACACAGGGAATTCCAGAAAGTTGCCAAGCTTGACATAAGCACTTTAGTTTGTCCAATTGGACAACATACTTGTCTGTTTTTTCCATGACCTCATAGTCATCATCTCCATTCCAGATAGGATGATAGAACCTACTACTCGCCAAGTTGTCATCCAATCTTTTAGCAATCCTAGGACCACATTATCCAGTCCACTTTGCAGCCTCATCTCTCTGTTTTTGTAGCCTTGTCATGATTATCACTTGAATATCCTCAAGCATGCTGATGATTGGTTTGCACCTCGCCTCTAAAATTCTGCCATTGAAGGCTTCACTAAGATTGTTATCAATGATATCGCTCTTGAATTCTTCACTGAAGAAGGCCTTGCACCAATGCCTGGGTTCAGTTTGAAAAAGTGCTTCATAACCGTCTTTTGTCAAGTCAAACAGCTGCTGTTTATGAATTCTAAAATCAGCCATGTTGGTGCTCTTAGCTATCATCCAAAATTGCTTCTTTAGTTTCTTCCCTTTGTAGATCTTTGCCCAGTTTGCATATATGTGCCTCACACACATCCTATGTTCAGCAAATGGCATCAACTCAGTTAGAGCAGGAAGAAGTCCCTACAAGAATTCATACATCAAGGCATTAATAAAGACACGTGCAAGATAAAATGTCATAAATATTGTTTGTACAGTTACACCAGCATTACCTTTTGTTGGTCGCTCATGAATGCCCAACCTCCTCCATTAGTGATCTCAAGGTCCGCCATCAAATTTTTCAGGAACCACGACTAAGTGTCCTTGCTCTCTACCTTCACAACAGCCCAAGCAATTGAAAACATCTGATTATTGCCATCCCTCCCAGTGGCAGCCAATAATTCTTCCTTACACACACCCTTCAAGAAACATCTATCTAACCTTATAACTCGTCTACAAATAGTAACAAATCCCCGCTTGCATGCATCAAAGCAAATATAAATTCGGTCAAAGTTAGTCCCATGGTTAGGCAGTGGCCGCTCCACAACCTCAACATAAACTTGACTACTCGAGTTTTACAGCCTACATTCTCTAGCATATTTCCAAATTTGACCATATTCTTCCTTGTACCTCTCTAGAATTTTTTTCATCACCTTATGCTTGGCTCTTTTACACTGATTGAGTGACGCGTTAATCCCTACATGCTCCCTCACCAACTGCTTCAGCTTAGCACTCTTCACATCAGGCATCGCTGTGATGGTATCAAAGAAGTGCTTCAACAATCAAGCACTCATTACCCTTTTGTTGTCAAACATGATGAAACAAGTATGTTCCTCCTATAATGACCTAATTTGGAATGACCCGTCCCTCTTTGAACGTGCGCCATATATCTTCCACGAACAACTAGGTTGAGAACACTTTGCTCTAACATAGTCCTACGTATTTCGAGTGAACTGAAGAGTCCTTTGTTTAGCTATTGAATACTTGACAATCCCTTCTTTGAATTGTTTGGCACCAGAAAATTTCAGACCTACAGTCAACACAGAAAAATAAGAGCCAGGATCATATAACGGATACTTACGTTTCCTTATGCACACAACAGGATCACCATCTTCATGCTAATTTTCAGAATTATCATTCTGTTCATCAGAGCCACTTTCTTCATAATCAGTGTCATTACCTTCAGCTGGAGCTTCATCAATGCTATGTCCTGGTTCAGCTTTATGCAATCCTCCAAGTGCAGCTATTGATTTTTTTTCCAAATTTCCTTTGCTTTTGCCTTGATTGTGCAAGTTCCTCATTGTCATCTTCACTTGGTAAATTTACATTTGTCACACCCTCATCATCTGATTTACTAGATGCAGTAACTTCCCATGACAATCCAGTGAACTCAAATCTAGTGAACTCTTTACTCGCTGCATGACTTGCCTCCCTCTTATCCCTCTCATGTCCAGCTTCATCTATAATAGAACTAGCACCAACCTGAGTACTAGGTAAAGCAGTACCATCCCCTACGTCTCCTCCCTCAGCCCCTTCATCAGATTCACCATCACTATAGGACTCAACGTACACAACAGCTTCTTTTCCATGAAGATAATGGTAGATGATATCCTTAACACCATTATCATCATCAAAGTTTCTAATACCGTCCTTCAAGCTGCTTCCAGGAACACAATAATACAAACTTCCTATTTTACATCTTAATTGTTGAACTATATCGCTCATGAGATTAATATATGCTAGCTTGCTTCTATCGAAATAAACAGTACCTTCAAGTCCCCCAAAGTATTTCCACTCGTAAGTGCCGATGACAAATTCTCCTCCATAGCGAACAATAATGCCGATAATTGTGTCTTTATCCCCTATATCGACCCTGCATTAAAGGAAAAAAGCCAAAAAATTCAATATTTTAGCTTTCAGGACCACACCACATAGGAAAAAGAGTACAGCTTCACATGAAAGTCCCTCACATGGTGGACAATATTAAAAAAGTCACCATCAGACCACATGAATGACAATGATAGAGGTCTCCACATGGACCACAGTCTATCGCATATACTCAGCCCGGCACCAACACAATCGAATCCACTTCAAGTCCTAATATCCGAACAACTAGCCATAATTTATGAAGTTCAAGCTTTAATTTCAGAAGTTCAAGACCTAATTTCAAGTTCGAACCCTAATTTCCTACTTCAAACCCTAATTTCCCGAAGGCAACCCTAATCTACCAATTAATTGAGTGAAACATAGGACAATGAAGCACAATGTGTCGATCAATTCAGCAAAATAGAAATTAACAGCCCTTATTTGAAGACTGACCTTCGTAATTTGCCACGGAGACAGGACCAACGCCAATGGGACGAGTGATGCTCAGTCGACGGGATGAGGGAGCGACATCAACCGACCGTGAGGGGAAGGCAAGACATGGCGATGGCAACGGCGACGGCGACGAAATGAGGGCGCCACGAGCGACAAGCGACGCAATGGGCGACGGCGACTGGACGATAGAGATAAAGCAGGTGTGATGAGCGACGCGATGCTAAGGCCTTTGAACTGAGTGACGTCGTTTGCTATCCTAAATGAAACGACGTCGTCCTTCTTATCCAAGTGGACTGAGCGACATCGTTTTGCTCGTCCACGTGGACATCAAATGTTGAACCCAATATCCACGTCACACTCTTTTTTTAAATAAAAATGTCAAGTCAGCTTTTTGGCCGGAATTTTGATCGGAGTCACTAAAGTGATCTATTTTCCTCCGACTTGGCATCAAAGTGATCCGAAAAAAAGTTATGGCACCAAAGTGATCGCCGTACACAAATTATGGCACTTATAGTGTCCTTTTGCCCCTTGAAATCTATTGTGAGCTATTGTAATTATAAGGTATTTGGTAAATACTTTATAAAAGTTGCGACACCTTTGTTCACAGTTAAAATTACTGCAAAAAAATGTAGCAAAATAGCTGCTAAAATTTTCACATTATCTTATTTTCTCCTCTTGCATTGTTATATAGTTACAATCAATATAAGTTGGAAAAAAATTATTTCCATAAAAGTTGGCTTTTGTAAATATCTGAATGAATCTTAATATCACTTAATAAATCAGTTTTGTAAATATACTAGATATATCGGTACTTTTTTAGAAAGTGGCAATTTACGTTGTATCGACTTGTGTGGAAGGAAGTCATCTACAAATTTGAGTGTACTTCTATAATGCGGTGTCCATCATATTTAAATTCTGAATTTCATAAAATAAATTTTCTATAAAATATATATTTAGAAGTGGTGTGGCAAAAATATTAAATGACATGTTTTCTTCTCTTTTTGAAGAAGAAAACCTTTTGAATAATGGTTCGATTCTATCTTTGTGCGAATAAATTCTAGAGTGGACCATTTGTTTTGATTCTATCCTCATGCGAATAAATTCTAGGGTAGACCACTTGTTCCAAAACTGAAAGCAAGAATCTATTCAAGGAGAGGCCAGCTTCTAGGCTAGTGACCGGGAACCAACCCGGAACGTGATCAGCAACTGGCTAGATCGGCTAGGTGCTGAGCAAATTTCTGCACATATTAGAGTCTCTGCATGATCTTCAAGTAAATACCCAACAAACACAACATATAAAAAACCCATTCACCCCCACCAAAGCATCTATAAATAGGAGATCAAGTTCAGAACCAACACACACAATCTTCATTCTTGAAACTAAGTAGTATAATATCCTTAAAGAGGTCTGTGCGCTAAACACACTTTGTGTTTGTAGAGAAAGGAAATGGGTCTAGAGGGGAAGGTGGAGGAAGAGTTTGAGATCAACTCGCCAGCGGACAAGTTCTACAAATGTTTGAGCTCCGAACTCCACCATCTTCCTGACGCCTCACCGGACAAAGTCCAAGGAGCTCAAATTCTTGAGGGCGACTGGCTCACTCCCGGTTCCGTCAAACTCTGGAACTACACCATCGGTACGTATATGAACCTAATATGTTGTCGATCCATCTTTAGAGGTTATGTCCAAATTGTGTCCCGTTAGAGGGACTCTGGACTTGTAAATACAAACCTATAGATATGTCCATTTTGTTGAAAATCAACTCACAATATTATAGAAAGCTCTTAGATTATCGAGTTGAACACATTTAAGTGGAACCAATTTGCAGATGGAGTACAGGAGGTATTCAAAGAGAAGGTGGAAATAGATGAGGAAAACAAGACCGTGACGATGGTGGGTGTGAGCGGACACGTCCTCGAAAAGTACAAGGCCTACATGATCGTCTATCAGGTTTTCCCCAAGGGTGAGTCAGGGACAGTGAAGCTTTCGTTGATCTATGAGAAGTTCAAGGAGACTGATGGCGAGCCGCACAATTATCTCCAGTTTGGCGTTGATTTCCTCAAAGATCTCGACAAACACTTGACCACGAAAAAAGGTTAAGGTTGATAAAAAGAGCTCAAAGAAAATGTCCTGAATCCTGTATGTTGTACCAAGTGGCGAAGATAAAGAGAAGCTACTGCTTCTGACTTCTGAGATTTGCAGATCAGTGATTCAGTGTGTGATGCTGTGGGTTTACTATTATGCAGAATAAAATCTTGCACGAATCACCATCTTTTCATGTTGTTATAACATTAGCGTGCGCCTTATCTTGTAATTAAATTCCCTGTAAAGTTCCAGAGCTACAAATTGCAGGGAGGAGCTAACTATAAATCACGGAAGCTTATAATCAATTACCTTTCAGATTCTCACAAACAATTTCCAGTTGCAATAGTTAAGAGTGCTGGATATCTACTTGGAAGTCTAATTCCCGGAAGTATTTCTGACGTTGAATACCAAAAACAGAAGATCAATTGAATGCCCACCAATCAACACAGAATAAGCGCACGGTCTAACTACATGAATATAAACCAGATGTCAATTTTTGCAGCAAGTATGGCACACTGTTGGCTCCATTGTACCTCTAACTTTGTTGTCCTCCTTACTTTTTTCACTCTTTCCTTCTTCAGTGTCTCCCTTTATCCTTAGCAATCAAAGGGCTTTCAAATGAAGTTGTGTCTTATTCCAGTTTTATCTGTTAAATATAAAAAGATCCAATGGTTTTCTCTTGCTTTCTCTGCAGGAAAATAAATCAAGCTAATTACTTCAAAACAAAACAAACAAGCTACTCATCAATTTAAGCAGAATCCAGTGGGACATTGACATCACTCCTTGATCAAATATTACACCGTAGCATCATCTTGTCTAAAGAACGATTGCAGAGTTATCGTTTGGTATTTTCTCTGCAGAATGAATTAGTTATTTTAACAGCAGAGGTGAATCTTCAGCTAGTCCAACTCTACCAAAAGAATAACAGCCGTGAACGTTCTTACATACTATTTTACCGTACTCTACTTCTAATAAAAAATAAACAGTACCTAATATGTTGTAGTCAAGTTTGCTGTTTCAAGTGTCACCTAAATAAGTGACTCATAATCTGTCATTTGTCAGAAGCAAAGTGGCAAACATCCGTCACTGATTCTGATTTGATCAAAGAGTCATGTAATCAGTGTCGAATATCTGAATTCGATCCTATCAACGATACAAGAAAGTGATGAAAAAATCGCATAACACAAGAATTTATGTGGTTCAGTAGGGGAAATGTTCCGCCTATCTACGTCCACGGGGAGAAGAGATCCGTTTCACTAATAACGTAGAAAAGTATACAATCACTCTTTCTCACCCCTTGTCTCTTTTTTAGAGATCCGTTTTGCCCTAAATATTTATAGCGAAATCCTACATTGCACAAATTACAAAATTGCCCAAATAGCCTAAAATATTTAGCTTTCCCATATAAATCCTTCTATGATTGAACATAAAACGCCTCTGGCGGCTCGAGGGCGCTGCCCCCGCGACCCCTGCCAAGGCGGCCCCCTCGGACCCCCGCCAGCTGACCGGGGAGCGGGACCCCCGTGCTGTCCAGTCGTCAGGGAGCCTTTCGGAACCGCCTCATAATCTTTTGGATAACAGAATACAAGACATCAACCTCAACAATCTCCATCTTAGCTTGGATTCTGTAAAGCCACCTGTGAAAGAATATGAAATATAGATGTTTTCATCCCCGTACCTCCATAGGAGGTACACTCCCGCACTCATTGAGTGCGTCCCTCACCTTCAACAGCGAGTTATATTAATTGAGTCCAAACAGGACCCAAACTTCTTAGTAGTGACTGGCTTGGTAAAACAATCTGCAAGATTGCTATTCGTGTGAATCTTCCTTAAGTGAATGCTGCCATCTGACACAAGCTCTCTGATTTTGTGAAACCTCGCATCTATATGCTTTGTTCTTGCATGAAATACTTGATTCTTGGCGAGATGTATGGCACTCTGACTGTCACAATGTAACACCGCACCTCCTTGCTCTAAACCCAACTCACGAACCAACCCAGTCAACTAGAGCCCTTCCTTAACAGCTTCTATAACTGCTATGTGCCCTGCCTCTGTAGTAGACAATGCAATTGTGGACTGGAGCATTGCCCTCCATGAGATAGGTCCACTAGCTAATGTGAAGACATATCCTATAATAGACCTCCTCCTGTCTAGGTTACCAGCAAAGTCTGAATCAATATATCCCGCTAGCTCCTTCGAACCTCCATTGCGATTGAACATAATACCCAAGTCTGCAGTCCTACTTAGATATCTAAAGATCTACTTGACTGCATTCCAATGCTCCTTCCCTAGATTACTCATGTATCTGCTAACAACACTAACTGCATGAGATAAATCTGGCCTGCTACACACCATAGCATACATGAGACTCCTAACTATGCTAGCATAGGGAACTCGAGACATCTCCTCAATCTCCTTATGTTTTGTGGGGCATTGCTGTTCAGATAACCTGAAGTGGCTAGCTAATGGTGTCCTCACTAGTTTAGCCTTATTCATGTTGAAATGCTCAACCACCTTTTCAACATACCTCTTTTGAGATACCCAGAGTTTACCTGCACTTCTATCTCTATGAATTTCCATACCAAAGATCCTCTTAGCAGCACCAAGATCCTTCATCTCAAACTCATTATTTAGCAAGGACTTTAAAGAGATAATATCATGCATATCCTTAGCAGCAGTGAGCATGTCATCAACATAAAGCATCAAAAGAATAATCGAATTATCATCTAACACTTTAAAATAAACACAGCAATCATACTCACTTCTCGAATAGCCAATTTTCACCATAAAAGAGTCAAAACGCTTGTACCACTGTCTCGGAGATTACTTAAGGCCATAAAGTGACTTCTTAAGCAAACAAACATGATCTTCCTTTCCTGGCACTTTGAACCCGTCATGTTGCTCCATGAAAATCTGTTCCTCCAAGTCTCCATGAAGAAATGCATTCTTCACATCAAGTTGCTCCAGCTCAAAATCAAACATGGCTACCAAGGCAAGTAGAACCCGAATGGAAGTGTGCTTTATTACTGGAGAGAATATTTCATTATAATCCATCCATTCCTTCTGTGCATACCCTTTAGCTATAAGTCTAGCCTGTACCTTACATGCTCATTCTCAGACACTACCTCTTTCTTGCGAAAGATCCATTTACACCTAATAATCTTTCGCCCTTTAGGTTTCTCCACAATCTTCCAAGTCCTGTTTTTTTGTAAGGATTTCATTTCTTTCATCATAGCTGACATCCATTTATCACTATCAGCATTAGATATCGCATCTTGATAGGAAGATGGATTGCCTGTACCTACTGTGAGGGCATAAAAAATCATTTCCTCAAACTCGTATCTCATAGGTGCTTTATGAGTATGTTTTCCTCTACCTTCTTCGATGGTGTAGGTATCTTTTATTGTCTCTTGTGATTCTGGTGAGTTACTAGATGATTTCCTTCCTCCTGCTATTTCTGGTATACGTAACTCCACCTGTACAGTAGATCCTTCTTCACTTCTGCCATCTGCATGTGAACTGCTACTTGCCTTCACCATGTCAGATTCATTAAAGACAACGTACCTGCTAACCACGGTCTTCCGTGCATTTGGATCTCATAGCTTGAATCATTTCACACCTTTCTCATAACCAAGAAAGATGCACTGTTTAGACTTTGAGTCTAACTTGGAACGATGTCCACTTTATACGTGAACATTGGCTGACAACCAAATACTCTCAAACTAGAATAGTCAATCAGATTACCTGTCCATACCTCCTCAGGAACTCTACATTCAATGGCTGTAGATGGAGACCTGTTAATGAGATAGCATGCCATATTAACTGCTTCTGTCCAGAAACTTTTACTTAGCCCTGCATTCAGCCTCATACTCCGAGCCCTTTCCAAAAGTATCCTATTCATCCTCTTAGCTACACCGTTTTGCTGTGGTGTATCTGATGTTGTGAAGTGACGTGTGATCCCTTCAGCTCTACATAGTTCCAAGAATGGTATGTACCTATATTCCCCTCCATTGTCTATTTTCAAGCACTTTAGCTTCTTTCCTATCTGCCTTTCTACTTCAGCCTTCCACTCTTTGAATTTGGAAAAGACTTCGTTTTTCTGCATCATGAAGTAGACCCAGACTTTCCTTGAGTAATCATCAATGAAGGTCACAAAATATTCGGCTCCACCTTTTGATTTGATCGGTGCAGGACCCCATATATCGTTGTGTACATAATCAAGTAGATCCTTGCTCGTATGCTTTGCAGTTTTGAAACTAACCCTGCTCTGTTTTCCGAAAACACAGTATTTGCAAAAGTTCAATTTGCAGCTTTTGACACCTTTTAACAGTTTCCTTTTATGAAGCTCCATCATACCCTTTTCACCCATAAGCCCTAACCGCAATTGCCACATATGAGTGTCATCTGTATCGGACTCTGTAGCTATAGTCACAGATGCTCCATCTGTTACTGTACTCTCTATGAGCCTGTATAAACTTCTAGTCAACTCTCCTTTCATGACAACTATAGCTCTCTTGATGACTTTGAGAACTCCACCTACTACTGCGTACTTGCAGCCATTCACATCAAGCGCACCTAAAGATATCAATTTTTTTTTAGATCTGAAACGTGCCTTACATCCACCAAAGTTCTAAATATACCATCAAATATTCTGATTTTAATAGTCCATATTTCAATGGTTTTGTAAACCGCATCATTCCCCATTAGAACAGATCTGCCACTGTATGATCGCTATGAATCAAACCAATCCCTATTCGAGCACATGTGATAAGAGCATCCAGAGTCTAAAATTCATGAATCAGCGAACTGATTCTTACCTAATGATATAGAGAGAAGATCTCAATCATCACTGTCTGAGCTATTAGCCACACTTGCTTGATTAGAAGTTTTCTCGCGCTTCTTCAAGTCTTCCTTTCTCTTATAACAGTTTTTTTTCAGATGGCCTTCTTTTTTGCAATAATAACAAGATAATTTCATTTTACCTCCTCTTCATTTCGATCGACCCTTATTCTCGGATCCCTGCTAGATTGTTCTTCCCCGTTCCTGCTCCTTGACTTTTCTAATGAGACCCTCACCCTGTGCCATAGCAATGTTAACCCTCGTTCTCGTATCATTAGATAATAGGGCAGTAGTGACCTCATCTGTCTCGAGCGTCTCTTTTCCATACAAGACTGTCGTCACTAGATGATCATAAGACGCTGGTAGCGACGATAGCAGTAATAGGGCTTTGTCTTCATCTTCCATTGAAACCTCCAGACTTGCAAGTTTACTCAGAATCTGATTGAACGTGTTGATGTGTTCTAAGAGATCTGACCCTTCCTTCATATGTAGAGAGTATAACTGTTTTTTCAAAAAAAAGTTTATTCGTTAGGGACTTGGTCATATAGATGCTCTCAAGTTTCGTCCACACCTACGGCACCGACTTGAGATCCACCACATACTACAGAACCTCATCAGATAAGTTCGATCAAATGGCACTTACCGCCCTTTCCTCCATCTCCCCCCAATCTTCATCACTCATTTCTAGTTTCTTCCTTTTCCCTAGCAGCACTTTCGACAAGCCTTGCTGAATCAAAAGATCCATCATTCTTCATCGGCAAAGAGTGAAGTTGTTCTTTCCATTAAATCTCTCAATGTTGTACTTGACACTCGAACCCTTTCCTGCCATCTTGATAGCTTGCCGAACCAGGTTTTGATACCAATTGTCGAATATCTAAATTCGATCCTATCAACGATGTAAGAATATAATGGAAAATTCACACAACACAAGAATTTACGTGAATTAGCAGGGGAGATGTTTCGCCTACCTACGTCCATGAGGAGAAGAGATCCGTTTCACTAATAACGTAGAAAAGTATATAGCCACTCTTTCTCACCCCTGCCTCTTTTATAGAGACCCATTTCGCCCTAAATATATATAGCGAAACCCTACATGACACAAATTACAAAATTGCTCACATTGTCTAAAATATTTAGCTTTTCCATATAAATCATTCTATGATTGAACATAAAACGCCTCTGGCGGCTCGGGGACGCTGCCCCCGCGACCCCTGCCGAGGCGACCCCCCTGGACCTCCACCTGCTGACTGAGGAGCGAGACCCCCGTGTTGTCCAATCGTCAAGGGGCCTTTCGGAACCGCCTCATAATCTCTTGGATGACAGAATACAAGACATCAACCTTAACAATCAGTAACCATTGGCATAGTGAGAAAATAGGAATTTTCAAGATTCATTATCGCAATCATCTTCATGACTCAGGCTAGGCCAGCCTTGATCATGTTCTCTCTCATGCTAGGACAACCGAAAATGTGGAGAGCACATGCCAGGATTGAAACACCTAACATTAGCGAGAACTAGACCCATATAGACTAAAGCATACAAATAGATTTCAGACAGTTCCTTTATAAGACAGTATCCCCTGCCATTGCCACCCAAGTGAGTAATGATAATAAAAAATTTACAGACGTTATGGCTTCTAATGAATTTCCGCCATCCTATTTATGACAAAGAGGTAAACAATTCTTACAGTTTCTAATGGGTCTAGAGAAGGAGCTACAGAACTCCTCTTACTAGGTGGTCTAATTCCTGTGATTGTTTATTTCTTTATTGCAATCAGGATTCAACTTCCATTCCTTTGGAACTAGCACTACAAGGTGAAAGAATAAGAAAACCTCACAATAAGCTCAAGTTTTGATATGCAAAGATAAGTCACTATTGTTGTTAATAGATGCATGATTGAGTAGGGAAACGCCCTAAAATCTAGAAGGAAATGATGCATTTCATGTTTAGATCAAGGAAATGATACTCTGAATTGTGCAAAAAATTGTATTTAGACAGACTTTTGAACTTTGGAAGTTCCTCATTACATATCAAGGGCATATAGATAGTTTCGACGACCTTACTGGATCTAAATCTCTGTTATCATCCTTCCATTTATCTATCCATGTTTTCTGTACGAGTCAAAAATCCGAAATCCACTATATAATTTCTGTAGACCAAATATCCTTCTTAATGCAAGTTTGTCTTACAACCACTTGCCATGCTGATAATTTCTACATCCGTAGTTGCAATTAGTAACAGGGAAATAATCAATTGTATAACACAAGAGTTTCCAATGGAATCCCAAATTACATCACACTTTTCAAGGCATACAGGGCATCATGTCTGCTCTCAATTTTTTTTAGCTTTCAATACGGAGCAACGTATATATAAACGATTTTATCACTTAATGTGATTGAGCAAGCGATGCATATCTCACAGTACCTAGGTGTTGACCAGTTTCCAAGACAATGCACTTAAGTCAAAGCTCTTCCAAATATATTTAACAAGCCCCAACACTAAAAACCGCATATAAGCAAAATTTTCATATCTAAGAACCCAGTACAACAGAAGCCCGCTTCCCATCACAATGCACTAAGTCAAACTGCAGCGTAATATTCCCTAAGAAATCGGCAACATAACCAGATAAAGGTAAGACTCTGTGTAAGAATTTCCTAATGTGGACTTCATTAGTTGAAATTAACTAAATTAGTTTAATCTAATAAAGGTAAGATATATGGGTTCTTAATAGGTCTAATATGGGGCTGGCTGGTGTGGGCCAAGTACGGCCCAGCCTGTAATGAGAGGGCCCGTGGTCAAAGACTCTATAAATAGCGCTCAAGTCCCTCCCCTAACCTAATAATGCACAATTTGACTCACATACGAATCTAAAGAGAACTTTCTTCTCGTGAGTGACAATCTAATTAGGTCAGCGTTTTAACGAAGGGTATAGGGGAGAAGCACTTGAGTTCGTGTTCGGAAACCGTCGCAAATTCCGTGTCAAGTTCAAGGGATTCCAAATTAGGTACGCGAATCGCTAATTTCTCCATTAACGAGTTTCAGTTTCTGATTATGGTGATCTTAGGCATGCCATTTTTGCAGCCAACATGTAGTATCAGAGCCTCCCATAGATTAGAACTGAAACATGCGGATTAGGACCGTTTTCGTTATGTCCGAGAGGTTTTTAACCATTTTCGGAATTTTTTGTCGGATGAATGTAAAATTTTATTACGTATTCGGAATCTACTCATCAAGACGAGAAGAATGACGGGCGGTACGTCATCAGACGAGGCCACACGCGCCCTCACACACTGTGGGCGCGACGGCACGTGAAGGTCACGCGCGGCCTTGCCGAACCGGTGCGTTTCCACCGGTAACCATCAGTAACCACCGAATGATGTCAGCGGGGGCACGGATCCAGGTTGACCCGGATCCTGACCTGACCCGATTATTGACCCAACTCGAAATTTCGACTCGACCCGATCGTTGACCCGACACGGATTTTTTGACCTGACCCGACCCGACCCGACCCGACCCGACCAGTCAACTGGTCGGACTGATCCATTGACCATTGACCGATCAAACCGATCAACCGGTAGGACCGTCTGTTCAGATCGATTTGACCGGTTGAACACGTGCGCACGCACCGCGCCTTCCGGCGGCGCGTGAGGGTGCATCCAGTGTCCATTTAGGACGTTCTTGATATCGACGCGCTCGTATCGAGATTCTTTACATTGTGGTGTATTTATTTTACATGTTTGAAGCTTTTACAGATGTGAAAATACATATAGAACCCTATATATGTGTATTTTTAGGGTATTTTCTTGTATTTCTCTATGGTTTCGGAAATGCATATGGTAGCTCACATGTATATCACCATATAAGGACTATGTAGAGTATAATTCATTGTATATCAATGAATGGAACAATATAATTAGCATGACATGTAATTTCAAAGATATACGCCCTTGTCTTTACGTCTAACATTACATGTATATAGTAAATGTGATACATAAAGCTCATATCCTTGATATGAGAGATTTTCAAGGATCCAGTTGGGTAGTGATTGCCAAAGTGGCACACTTGACTGGGTTTGAGAAATATCGATCTCATATTATGGTGGGATGTCTCCTGTTCTATTGCATAATCATACTCCCAAAGGAGGTGATCTTGTATTAGTTCATGGAGGGGTACATGTATAGCATGTGCTTGAGAAATGACTGATCTTAGTGGTTCATACATCCAAAGGTGGTGATTTCACGAAAGATTATAATATGTTCTCATGGCCGTTGTTATGTGGAGAGTGTATAGCCACATGTCATATTTTTGGCCCAAAGGTGATTATGTGATGATCTATGTAACTCTCTGGATAAGTACTCACATGATACTGATTATATTATTTGTTTGTTTTCCAGTCACCTTTTCTGTAAACGACAATTCCATTTCCATTGAGGTTTTTACTGGGTTGAACTTTGAAAAAATGGAAAGAGGATTTTTTATTCGGAATGGAGTTGGCGGATGTTCATATTGCTCTTACAAAGGATAAGCCGACAGATATCACAGCCACCAATACTGAAGCTGAGAAAACGTAATATGCTGCCCAGGAAAAGAGCAATCGGATTTGCTTATTGATAATGAAGAAATCCATTCAAGAACACTTGAAAAGTGGTTTGCCAGCTGATTGTACTGCTAAGGAAATGATGACAGCCTCAGAGGCTAGAAATCGCATTTCATCTAATGTTAAGGTTGGTACACTTCTTCAAAAGCTCTTCAATATGAAGTATGATGGTACTGCTGGAGTTAGAGATTATGTCTTTAGGATAGTAGACCTAAAGACGAAACTTCAAGCTCGTAATGTTTCCATTCCTGATGCTTGCATTGTGCATCAAGCCCAGAACATCCTTTCACCTGATTTTGAGATTATAAAGACAAATGACAATTCCCAAGATGAGACTTGGTCAGTTAATGACTTGATTGCAAGAGTGGTGGCAAAGGAAGAGAAACTCAAGAAGGAAAAATGGCATATAGCCTTATATATTTATGGTTCCCACAAAAGGAAGCATAAGAAATCCAGAAATCATACTCATAAAGGTACTCATGACACTACCGGTCAATTTGACAATATGGGTCCAAAGAAAATATTCTTCAAAAGGGATGGTGATCGCTGCTTCTTTTGTAAAAAGAAAGGTCACATAAAGAAGGACTGTAGAAAGTTCAAAGCTTGGTTGTCCAAATGTGAGCCTACAGGTAATGATTCTTTGGCACTTGTTTGTGAATCCAACCTATCAGAAACACCATCTAGTTCTTGGTGACTCGATAGCGGTGCAACTAATCATGTTGCGTTTACCATACAGGGATTCATAAACCGGAGGAAGCCAAATCAGAATGAGTCAAGACTCACTATGGGAAACAACGAGAAAGCCAACGTTGTGTTTGTGGAAGATGTTATCTTGATTCTAGACTCTGGTTTTAGATTAATGTTGAAAGACATTTTTTATGTACCTTCTTTTAGACAGAACTTAGTTTCCATATTATGTTTGGACATGTATGGCTACTCTTTTGAAGTCAAGAACAATATTATTTGTTTGTTTCTTAATTCAAATAAGGTTGGGTATTATTATATGTCTAACGGATTGTACAGATTGTGTTTGTCTCCCAATGATATATACGTCGCTTATATGGCTGAAAAGGTTGTTTCTAAGAGACCACTACCTAAGGAACAATCTTATGCATTGTGGCATAAATGGCTTGGTCATATCTCTAAGGATAAAGTAGAAAGACTGATAAAGACTAACATCTTGCCTGCTCTTAAAGATGACCTAGAGACATGCATAGACTGTTGTAGAGGTAAAATGACCAAGATAAGGAAGAAAACTGCAGTCCGAAATTCTGACCTGTTGGAGGTCATTCACACTGACATAAGTGGACCCTATAAAGTAACATTTGTATAGAAATTTTTATTTCATCATATTTATTGATGACTATTCTCGATATGACTATCTGCACTCGATTAAAGAAAAGTATGAATTTCTTAACAAGTTCAAGATTTTTCGGACTGAAGTTAAGAAACAATTGGGAAAGGTCATAAAGGTTGTTAGATCTAACCGAGGTAGAGAGTATTATGGCAAACATAGCAATGCCGGCAGCTTAAGGGGCCCTTTGCCAAATACTTAGAGGATTCTGGGATAGTGGCTTAGTTTAGTATGTCTGGGAGTCCTAAGCAAAATGGTGTAGTTGAAAGGCGCAATCGCACCCTTATGGAAATGGTGAGGAGCATAATTAATAGGATAAATTTACCTGATTTTCTGTGGGGTGAAACTTTGAAAACAACTTTGTACATTCTGAATCGTGTACCTACTAAAGCTGTTTCATTGACTCCTTTTAAGTTATGGACTGGATATACGTCTAACTTAAACCATCTTAAGGTTTAGGGATGTCCTGCAGAAGTGAAGTTATACAATTCAACATTAAGTAAGTTGGCCTCCAGAATCACTCGGTATTACTTTGTATCTTACCCAGGTCATTCCAAGGGATATCGGTTCTATAATCCCAATGGAGGCACAAGAATTGTGGAATCACAGACAACAAAGTTTCTGGAGTTTGATATTGCCGAAAAAAGTAACTATTCATAGACTATCGAGGATAATAGTACGGTGGGTAATGTTGTATCTTTATCTCCTCCCATACAGATGATTGTGGAGATTCCCACACCATAGACTGAACTTGTTGAGGTTCAGGATCTTATTGTTGAGATAGCTCCTAATAAAGTTTCTCAAGGCTCTCAAGTGCATAATGAGGCTATTGCTGCTCCAGTAAGGAGATCCATTAAGGAGAGACGATCGGCTATACCACCGGACTATTTAATCTACATAGGAAAGCAAGACTATGATATTGGTTATGTGGCTGATCCAGTGACTTATGCGGAAACTATTTCTTGTCCTCAGTCGGAACTATGGTTGGATGTAATGAAAGATGAAATGCAATCTATGAAGTATAATGGTGTTTAGGAACTTGTTGAAATACTTGAAGGTTATAGACCCATTGGCTGTAAATGGATGTATAAGACTAAAAGGGACTCTAAAGGAAAGATTGAAAAGTTTAAAGCCAGACTAATAGCCAAGGGTTTCACTCAGAAAGAAGGAGTAGACTATGAAATAATTTTTTCTCCAATCTCTTCTAAATATTCTTCCAGAGTGATCATGACATTGGCAGCTCATTTTGATATGGAGTTATACCAGATGAATGTTAAAACTGCTTTTCTCAATTGAGACCTTAATGAAGAAGTCTATATGATGCAACTCGAAGGCTTTGCGACAAATAATTCAGGTACGCTTGTATATAGACTGAAAAAGTCTATTTATGGTCTCAAGCAAGCTTCTAAACAATGGTACTTGAAGTTTCATAGTGTTGTCGCTGCATTTGGCTTTATTGAGAACAAAGTAGATCAGTGTATATACTGCAAGGTCAGTGGGAGAAAATTCATTTTCCTTATACTCTATAGCCCTGTTTGGTTCAGCTTTAGGAAGGGGCTTTCGGCCTTGAAAGCCCTTTCCTAAAATGTTGAACCGTTTGATTTAGCTTTCCGAGTCCATAAAGCCAAAAGCTGGCATTTGAAATGCTGATTGTTTCCAAAAAAAAAAAAAAAATTCTTCAGCAAAGCGTAGCCGGCTAGGGTAGCCAGCTAGGGCGGCCGACGAGGGGCTAGCGAGATCACTCGACCTAGGCGACGACCGCCTGGGGTCGCTCGACCCCCCAGGCCATCACCGCCTGGGTCGCACGACCTCAAGTGACGGCCGCCTACGGTCGCGCGACTACCCAAGAGCCATTGCCTGGGTCGCGCGACCCTGACGGTGACAGCCTAGCGCCTAGGTCGCTCGACCCAGGCCGTCACCGCCTAGGCAGTCGTGCAAACCCAGGTGGTTGTTGCCTAAGGTCGCGCAACTCAGGCGGCAATGACCTGAGGTCACGCAACCTAGGCGGCAATGACCTGAGGTCGTGCGACCTCAGGCCTCCTCGGGCGACGACCGCCCGTGCTAAATCTGGCTCGCCGAAGCCGGCGAAGGGCACTTAAAAAAAAAACCTCCCAAAGCCCATTTGTAAAAAGGAATTTACCAAACATAATTGCATTTCCCTAAGTGGCTTTCAAATGATTTTTTACCAAACACCACTTGCATTTCCTCAAATGGCTTTCACCTAAAGATATTTATATTTTCCTAAGTAATATTTGAAAAGTTGAACCAAACAGACCCTATGTGGATGATATCCTATTTGCGAGCAGCGACCTTGGTTTATTGCATGAAACAAAGCTGATGATGTTAAAGAACCTTGATATGAAGGACCTTGGTGAGGCGTCTTTTGGCCTTGGCATTGAGATTCATAAGAATCGTTCTCGCCGACTATTTGGCTTATCTCAGAGGGCATATGTTGATCGTATCTTGGAAAGATTCAACATGCAATAATGTAAGCCAGGAATTGCTCTTGTCATTAAGGGTGATAAGTTGAGTCTATCACAATGTCCTCATTCAAATTTTGAGAAAGCCCAAATGAAGAATGTACCTTATGCTAGTGCGCTTGGGAGTATTATGTATACTTAAGTATGTACTAGACCAAATATTGCTTTTGCAATATGACTTCTAGGCAGATATTAGTCAAATCTAAGACACAATCATTGGGTTGCTGCCAAGAAGGTTTTGAAGTACTTAAAGAGGACAAAAGACTATATGCTGATTTACAAACATGTTCAGGACCTACAGTTGGTTGGGTATTCGGATTCAGACTTTGTTAGCTATCGAGATGAAAAGAAGTCGACAACGAGTTACATTTTTAAGTCAGCAAGAGGTGCAGTATCATGGAAAAGTGAGAAACAGTAATCAATGACATCCTCTACCATGCAAGCGGAGTTTGTAGCATGCTTTTCAACCACTACTCAGGCAATGTGGCTTCGGAACTTCATTAAAGAGTTGACCGTATTTGATTTTGTGAATAGGCTCATATAGTTGTATTGTGACAATAACTCTACAATATTATTTGTTAACAACAACAGAGGTCTAAAGGGGTCTAAACATATGGTGACATTGAAATAAAGCCCATTTTGACATATAAAATGATTGCAGATCCACTAACTAAAGGCCTTTGCCCTTGTGTATTTGATTGACGTGTCATTAACATAGGCTTAGGAGTATCATGACATATTGTTAATTAGTGAGAGATGTTTAGTCTTGTGTTGCTCTTATGAAATTTGTATATGATTTTATGTTATATTTTGTAGCATTTGGATATGTATCAACTTTTTGCATTCAATGAGGTTTTTGTGAATGTAATTTTATCATATTGAGTACATATTTATATTTGATGAAAATCTCAAGCCATTGTATAAACCTTGAGTACAAGCTAGGGGCATTCTTGGTATTATCCTTATCAATATGTCTTATTACACATAAGGAATAGTTAACTATAAGGGTAAGACATGCAGATTCGTTGGAACTATGAAGGGTGTTCTCTGGTTACACACTAGGTTTTGTGACGCTTAAGGAGAGAGAATGTGGACTAACAAAATGAACAACACATGAAGTATCACTCATTATGAGATATTGTCCATTTGCCACACTACTATATTGATCCATACCGATAAAGTTGAAAGCACTCGTGACCATGGAAGGCTTTGCGTAAGTACATGTAGTTACCGCTATGATTTGGTATTCGAGACTTTATGGGATCGGATTGACTATTAAGAATAATCTCTAGATCAATATAAAGGTACGTACACAGTTCTATTTCAATTAATATCGCTCAAGTGGGAGAATGTAAAAATTTCCTAATGTGAGCTTCATTAATTGAAATTAGCTGAATTAGTTTGCTCTAATAAAGATAAGATATATGGATTCTTAATAAGTCTAATATGGGGCTGGCTGGTGTGGACCGAGTACGACCCAGCCCGTAATGAGAGGACCCATGGTCGAAGACTCTATAAATAGCGCTTAAGTCCCTTCCCTAACCTAATAATGCACAATCTGACTCACATACAAATCTAGAGAGAACTTTTTTCTTTTGAGTGGCAATCTCATTAGGCCAGTGTTCTAACGAAGGGCATAGGGGAGAAGCACTTGAGTTTGTGTTCGAAAACCGTCGCAAATTCCGCGTCAAGTTCAATGGATTCCAAATCAGATACGTGAATCGATAATTTCTCCATTAACGAGTTTCGATTTTTGATTATGATGATCCTGGACGTGCCATTTTCGTGGCCAACACTCTGCACTGCAGCTCGAAACTAATTGATCAAAGGAGCTAAATATTGTCTTGTCAAAGACCCCGCTAGAACCTTCAAAAGACGGATAGGAAGCCTTGGTCGCATAAGTAGCTCCATATTCCTTGAAGTTGCCAAATACATCGGTTGGATGTAAAAAAAACCCCACCACGACCATTCACAAGTAGATGATGCACATAAATTGGCCTATTATAAGGTACACACGAACAATGCTTATAATGATGCAAGTTCCCAGCAATTCGAAATTTGCAGCTCCCTCAAATAATCACTATCAAATGGGAGAAATTCGTTCTAGAAACATCATTTTGGTACCAAATAAGAAGCCGGTTAGGTTCATACATAAGTGTAATACAAAGTCCTCATCCCTAACCTGCATTGAAAGTGGAATTAACTCACCATATCAAGAAAAAACTGAGATATCATGTCGTTACCACCCCTTGCTCGCTCTAGAAGGATGAAGGTTCACGCCCTAGTTATGTGCTAAGTCTAATTTTAGGACTTAACTCGGACCTTCCCAAGCTTATACCATATCACGACTTGTGGTTTAGGTTTTTAACCTACAAATGATTTTTTATTTAGGAGTCGTCACCAATCAATTTACAGTAGATCGATTAGACACCAAAGTAAAGTAATGGAACAATTGCCTTACTTTTGCGAACCATATATTAAATGAGTTCGGGAACTTGATTACACTAGTTGAATGACCAGTGCCCTTTCGATACCTTTCATCCTATTCATTTCGAAAAATATTTTATCAGGCAGTTTAGATTGATTTTAGGACCTAACTCCTAACATGTGAGATGATCAAACGAGTGCTAATCATTAACGATTAACAGTCAAGATAAACATGCAGCCTAGGGTTCTAATCCTAACTAGGGCGACAACATTCAAAACATGACAATTTATGCAATCATATACTAATTAGAAATAACATGCGTAATAATAATACAACAATAGTGAAAATAACATTCAAAATCCTACTGTATAGCCCTATAGGCTTATCTGGCTTAGACATAATTATTAATCAAAATAATTTACATAATTTAGAAAATTATTCAAAAATGCTAATTTCTAAACTATTTCCTAAATTTTTTAAATATTTTTAATATTATTTTTATAAAAAATTTATAAATAATATTTTTAATTAAAAATAAAAAAATATTCATCCTAGTCGAGTCGGCAGATCCAAGTAGGGTCAAAACTGACCCGGGTCAACGGACCAGACCCATATATGTTGACCCAGGTGGGATCTCCGGATCCGCATTGGGTTGGGGGCCAACCCGGGTCCTAAATTGGATCAGGCCCCGTCCAATGGAAAATGCCAAAATAAGGCCGGTTCGACCTGGTCGAACCGGTATACAGGCCGGGCTCGAGCATGTTCTCTTGTGCATAGGCACGTGAGAATGTCAACTGGGCAAGATCTGGCGATTGGCCGACTATCTCACCTGGATATTAGCCTCGGCTGCCTCGGCACCTGGGGTTGAGGTGGCACTTGTCTGGCCAGCCAAGGTGCCCGGCCACAGTGGCCATTGGCCGAGCCCTAATCGGGGCTCTTCAAGCCAAAACGGCGATTGAGGCTTGGCCAGCCGACCCAGGTGGAATCTTCTCCTTGCCTAGCCTCCGATGGCCACCACACGGCTGTGACCAGCCTTACAACTCCCTGGCTGACTTGGAAATCACCGACCGAGAACCAATAACACAGAGCTTCATTTATACATTTTTTCGAGCACATGGAGTACGTGACTGAAACAGTAGGTTTTTGACCTTTTTTTAAGACTAGGGCCTACTTCGGTGGCCTCAACTCACCTCTGACGATGAGTATGGACCGGAAGTGAGATCGGCATGGGCTGAGATTCGCGCGAAAAGGCTAGCGTGAGTCCCGACCAACCTACACGAAAAAAGCAGGGGAAAACAAAGTCCAACAAGGGCCGAGAAGGACTTATTGGTTGAGGCTGATTCTAAGGGGTTGTCAGTCGGTTTGCGAGCAACGACGAGATCGGCTGGCTTCCTCTTCAATCCCTGCAAACACTCATCTCTCACTTTTGCTCTCAATTTCTCTCAAAATCTCTTGGTCTCTCCTTTGCTCTCCTATTTTTGGCCCCCTATCTCTCTCCTCTTTGCCGGCTTATATAGCGACCGCCGATCACTGCTTTTGCCCCAGAAGTCGTCTATTTAAGGCTCTACACCAGCCTACTGCTTCATTGACTTTAGTGGCAATTTTTTGTCAGTGGAGCGGTTTATCCGTTCATGTCCTAGGTGACGATTGGCTGCGGAAGGGAGGAATGATGAGAGAGAGAGAGAGAGAGGCTGACTGTGGGGGGAAAGAAGGAGCGGGTTGGGCCAGGCCCAGCGCGCATATGAGGAAGGGGAAAAAAAAAGAAAAAAGCGGGCTGGGCTCGCGGGGGAGGGGGGGAATAAAGGTGAGGGTCGGGTCGACTTGGCCCTGACCCAGCCGAATCATATTTTTTTAAAAAAATTTAAAATAAAGAAATAAATATGCTCTAATAGACCTTATTAATGCAAATGTGCATAATATCTATATGCAATGCAATTGAAGAAATTTTTTATTTTTAGGATTAAAATATTAATTCTTAAATTTTGTGTAATTAATTTAATTGGGCAATTAAAAATAGGTGTCAACAGCTCATGGTATTGTATCAAAGTTTTTTCTAGCTTTAGTCTCTAACAAAAAGTTCCATTTCATCTATTATTTAACTAGTATAATCAAGTCTCAAAACTCTTTTAATCTTTAGTTCGTAGGAGAAGGGTGATTTACCTGTCATTTTACTTGGATTTCTAATTGACCCTCCCTAAAGTGATTAGCGGCAATTCCTAAATAAAATTGATTTGCATGTTAATAACTTAAACCTTAAGTCGCGAGTTGGTATGAACTTGGGAGAGTCCAAGTTAAATCCTATTTTTACGCTTAGTAATCCATTAGCCTCAAACACCGGGCCTAAGTGCCGTGGGGAGGTCAGGACATATTTGGAACTTGTGTGGCAAAAATATAATATAACATGTTCTTTTCTCCTTTTGAAGAAGAAAACCTTTATTCAAAGAATGGTTCGATTCTATCCTCATGCGAATAAATTCTAGGGTAGACCACTTGCTCCAAAATTGAAACCAAGAACCTATTCAAGGAGAGGCCACCTTCTAAGCTTGTGACTGGGAACCAACCCGGAACGTGATCAGCAACTGTCTAGATCAAGTTCCGCACATGTAAGACTGTGCTTGATCTTCAAGTATACCCAACAAACACAACATAAACAAAAATAAGAAAACCTTTCACCCCTCACCATTTATAAATAGGAGATCAAGTTCAGAGCCGACGCACACAATCTTCATTGTTGAAACTAAGTAGTATAATATCCTTAAAGAGGCCTGTGCGCTAAACACACTTGTGTTTGTAGAGAAAGGAAATGGGTCTGGAGGGGAAGGTGGAGGAAGAGCTCGAGATCAACTCGCCAGCGGACAAGTTCTTCAAACGTTTGAGCTCCGAACTCCACCATCTTCCTGATGCCTCACCGGACAAAGTCCAAGGAGCTGAAATTCATGAGGGCGACTGGGTCACTACCGGTTCCGTCAAACTCTGGAACTACACCATCGGTACGTATGAACCTAGTAATGTCCATTAATCTGAGGTCTGTCCAAATTGTGCCCCGTGATAGGTACACTTCGGGCTTGTAAATACATAGCTGTAGATATGTTCATTTTGTCGTCGATCTACGCCCAATATCATAAAAAGCTCTTAGATGAGGAAAAGAAGACCATAATGATGGTGGGTTTGAGCGGACACGTCCTTGAAAAGTACAAGGCCTACATAATCGTCTATCAGGTTTTCCCCAAGGGTGAGTCGGGGACAGTGAAACTTTCCTTGATCTATGAGAAGTTCAAGGAGACCGATGGCGAGCTGCACAATTATCTCAAGTTTGGCATCAATGTCGTCAAAGATCTTGACAAACACTTGACCCCGAAAAAAGGTTGAAGTTGATAAGAGAGCTGAAAGAAGATGTCCTGAATCCCGTGTGTTGTACCGAGTGGCGAAATAAAGAGAAGCTACTGCTTCTCACTTCTGGGATGTCCTGAATCCCGTGTTTAATGCTGTGCGTTTATTATTGTGCAGAATAAAAGCTTGCCAGCTTTTCATGTTGTTACAAAATTAACGCACACCTTATCTTGTAATTAAATTCCTTGAAGAGTTCCGGAGCTACACATTGCAAGGAGGAGCTAACTATAAATCATGGAAACTTCTAATCAATTACCTTCAGATTCTCACATACAATTTCCAGTTGGAAAAATTAGAGTACTGGATATTTACTTGGAAAAGTCTAATTCCCCGAAATATTTCTGAGCTTCAATTCCAAAAAGAGAAGACCATATGAAAGCCCACCAATCAACACAGAATAAGCGCACGGTCTAACTATATGGATATAAACCAGAAGTGAATTTTTGTAGCAAGTCTTGCACACTGTAAGCTCTATTGTACCCGTAACTTTGTTGTTCTCCTCACTTTTTTACTTTTTCCTTCTTCAGTATTTCCCTTTGTCCTTAGCAATCAAAGAGCTTTCGAATGAAGTTCTGTCTTATTCCAATGTTTTCTGTTAAATATAAAAAGATCCACTAGCTTTCTCTTGCTTTCTCTGCGGGAAAATAAATCGAGCTAATTACTTCAAAGCAAAACCAACAAGCTACTCATCAATTTAAGCAGAATTCAATGGGACATTGATATCACTCCTTGATCAATTACACCGTAGCACCACCTCATCTGAAGAACAACTGTAGAGTTATCGTTTGGTATTTTCTCTGCAGATTGAATTTGTAATATTTAGAAAAAAAAAAGGGGGGTCAAAAAGTCAAAAACTGAACAGTGGGGCTTCAGCTTATTTAACCGAGAGCATGCTCGGCCGAGGAAGGAAAAAAAGTAAAAGAAAGAAAGAGAGAAAGAGAGAAGGGAGAAGAAGAAGAAGAAGGGATGAGGGTTTTACACCGTGCGAACCTGGCCTAACCGATCCGACTTAGTATCGCAACACTTGGTAAGCACTTGCGCCCCTTGCTTGTCCGATCGGAGAAGTTTTTCAATTTAGGATTTAAATTTGGAATTTTGGGAAATTCAAGCCGCGAAGTCCGATTTTTTAGTCGTTATGCTGCGTATATATATATAATTGATAGTTTAGAATGTCGTGGAGTCGTGGGATTTTACGAATCTTGATTTGAACCTACGGTTTGCCCAAAATAAATTTTTGAAGTTGGCCGGCCAAGGTGAACAGTGTGCGACCAGCAGGCTTTAGGCCAATTTTCATTGATTTTCGGCTCAATTTTGGGCTAGCCAAGTTAGGGCTTTTGTAATACTTGGAACGGGTTTTCTTTTGACTATAAGTTTACTAGGATCGGAGCCTGATGGAGAAAATTATGGCGTGATCAAGTTTCACATTGTAAACGATTTGGATAATCGCTTTGGATGAGCGATTTGTGAGAGCGCCTAAGTCATTTTGGTTAGCGTCTAAACTTGGTTTAGTCAAGTCATAAGTGAAAATGGTATTTTACTTGATATTGATGTCGATTCTCGTTTAATTGTTAGGATTACGAGATCGTCGGCGAGTTTAGCTACGTTGTTTGGTTATGGGGCATTTCCAGGTGAGTGGTGTTATCTCTTTTATGAATTTCTAAACTCATGTCTTGAAAGCAAAAGAGATTCGATATATTATAAATTGTGAAAGAGCATATTTGTTGCATAAAAGAATGGATCGGCCATCTACTACATTTTGTTATTTGTAAATGATTTGAAATACATTTTGAGAATAGTGCTGCGAAATGAGGTGTGTGTGTGTGTATTGATTTGTGAATTTGGTTTATGAAATGTATTATGGTTTAAGAAACGAGTTTTCAAATAATTTAAGACATACTTTACAAAAAAGATTTTTGGTGGTTGAATTGAGTTGTGAAATGCCATATACTTGATTTGTGAAATGTGTTCAGTTTGACGAAGAAAGATTGTATTTTGTTTTCTGAAATTAATTAGTAATATTGATTATGGATTATGAGTCTTATTATGGATTTGGTATTGTGGATTATTGGAGGATGTGTGTTAGTACTCAATATCGTTGTGAGCCTATTGAGGGGCTTGTGGGTATGCGCATACTAGTCTAGGATATCCTTGTGGGCCGAGCCACTAGCTTATAGTAGGTGGAGACCTTGCCAAGGGGGAATCTTGGTCGCCTTATCAAGGGGCGAGATGCGTGATCGTAGTTTGATATTAAGCAATAGATTGGTCAATGGAATAAACCATCGACATGTGATGTGATATGAGATTCATCAATAGAATAGACTATTGACGTGTGCTTTTGACGAGATTGACTAATGGAATGGACCATTGATTTCTGTTTTGATATTATTGATTTAAAACGAGCATTTTTATTGTGAAAATATTATGTTAAAGTAGTACATAACGTATTTTGAATTGGCATTTGAAATATGCTGGAGTTGGATTACATAAGCTTTGGTTTGGTTGATGGATAAATCATCGATGTGTTTTCTACTGTGCTAGGGCAAATCCTTGAGAGCGATGGCAGTGCGGCTGCAACTCAAAAAGGATAATATCGCGTCGGGTTGAGGGATGGCAATGCGGCTACGCCTCTACCCCGAACAAACCACTTCCCATCACAATGCACTATGTCAACCTGCAGCGTAATATTCCCAAAAGAAATCTGCAACATAACCAGATAAAAGTAAAATTCTGCTCTGCAGCTCAAAATAATTAATCAAAGGAGCTTGGCATTGTCTTGTCAGAGATCCTGCTAGGATCTTCAAAGGACGGATAGGAAGCCTTGGTCTCATAAGTAGCTCCATATTCCTTGAAGTTGCCAAATACATGGGTTGGATGTAAAAACACCCCACCACAATCCTTCACAAGTGGATGTTGCACATAAACTGGGCCATTATAAGGTACATATGAACAATGCTTATAATGATGCGAGTCCCCAGCAATTCGAAATTTATATCTCCACCGTCAAATAATCACTATCAAATGAGAGAAATTCTTTCCGGAAACATCTTTCTAGTACCAATTAAGAAGCTAGTTAGGTTCATGCGTAAGTATGATACAGAGTCCTCATCCCCAACCTGCATTGAATGTGGAATTAACTCAGTGTGTCAAGAGACCACTAAGATATCATGTTATGATATAGGAGTTTTTACTAGCTTTAGTCCCTAACAAAAAGTTCCAATTCATCCTATAGTGATCAACGACGGCATCTAGAGGTACTGGAATCATGGAGGAAACACCATTATGTATTGTGAAATAAATTTAAGTTGCTAGCAGTATTACAAGATATGAAACAAATCCTGATAATAAACGAGTTTAGGTTTAGTTGAAGATACAACAATGTTATCATGTGTCAACGCACATCATTCCCCGTAAGCTTAGATTAGCTGCGACACAAATGAGAAATCATAAGACCCCTTGTTAATAATTCCCTATGCTCCTCCTTCATTCTTTTATAGAAGATCAAGTGTCAAAATTCCAAATTAAGCCACACATATATGCTAGCAATCGAGCAAAATGCCTAGGTCAAACGGACTTTATCCTTCGACACTAAGGACACTGATAGAGGACTTCTCTTTCTATCCTAAATCAGATGCAGCAAGCAACAAAGTAGGACTCAACATTAGAACTGAGATCGTCAAAAAAGCATAATATCCATTAGATCTCTCAAGGAATCCTTTGAACGTACTACGGCACTAAAGTTGTCATACAGAGGCTAGAACTATTCTATTTCTACATTTTATTTCCACAATTATATTTCTATGAACATTCTCAGGGACATTTCCTTAAGTAACTTGCAACTTGTTTTGCATTTTGGTCTATTAATACATATGTAATATTTGACTGGATTATAAAGGGTGGGCCCAAAATAAGAGAAAAGTGGACGCTCAGTTTTAAAAGGGCCCGCATAGAATTGAAACGGAAAAAGGCGCACGGAGAGCAGAAGAAAAGAAGAAAATAAAAGAAAGAAAGGGAAAGAAGAAGAAAGGAAAAAAAGGGGGAAAGAGTACATGCCTTGGACACCTCGTTAAGTCGGATTAACTTCCTTTCGCATTACCCAGTAAGGATTCGAACCCTTTGTTCATCTAATCAGAGTAAGTATTGGCCGGTTTAGGAGTTGTTTAAAGTGAAATTATATAGAAATGATAGTTTGGAGTATTGTAAAGTCATAGACTTAATAGAAATCAATTGAGAGTTACGTTTAGTCGAAGCAAATTTTTAGAGATCTGCGCTTGAACTTCGCATAGCGGACAACTTTGAATATCTACCTTGGACGAGTGTTTTGTTGATGCTTAGGAGTCTGTTTGCAGCAATTAAGCTGAGTTTAATCGAGACATAGTTGATATAGTGTTTTACCTAATTTTGATGTTGTTTCTCACTTATTTTATAGGATTGTGCTTTCTTTGGATTGAGTAATTTTTGTTGTTCGGTTTTAGGCCTTCCTCGATGAGTAGTGGTTATCTCTTCTTAGAGTTTGTAAATTCATGTTTCAAAAGTGATATGGATAAATATAATATGAGTTATGAAATGGTATTTTTTTTTTTTGCATAATATATAGATCGGGCATTTACTATTTTTTAATTATTTATGAATGTTCGAGAAACTTGTTATGAAAGGTATTATAAAGATTATATGTATTGCTTTACAATTCTGGTTTATGAAATAAGTTTTGAAATAATTTGATAAATGCTTTATTAAGGGTATTTTGACTGAGGAACTGAGTTGCCAAAAGTTATCTATTTTGGTTTGTGGAACAATTTATGATATGGTTTGCGGATTAATTTTGTGGATTATTGGAGGATAATAATTTAATGCTCAATCGCTATAAACTCGATTAAGGGTTTATGGGTATGCATATTGGTTTCAGGATATATTTTTAGGCCGAGCCACCGGCTGATAATAGGGTGTTGGTCAAAACACATACCAATATTTCTAATGAGAATAAAGAGGGCAAATAATTAACTTCCCTAAATACATCAAACAAAAAAATTGTGCTCAACAAATATCAAATCTCATCTGCTCGCGTGGTGATTAATAGATTGTGAAATAAAAATACGCAAACAAGCTACTTGCTTTTGTTGTTCATCTCCCCCACCAGGAGAATGAATGCATCTCAATGAAGCAACTCCAAAAGACGGGATTCACGAAGCAACTATTCACAACTCCAGCCCCTTCATAAATCTCAAAAACACCACTGAAGTAGCCATTTTTTTCTTAAAGTAAACCAAAATGGACCCCTAAAGTTGCTGACTTCGTCAATGGACCAGGACCGTCGGGTTTCTAAATTCTCATAGGACCCCCCTGGAGTTCCTTCCGGAGCCAATTGAATAGTTTTTATAGATTCTGTCATGTCACCGATTCGGATTATAATTCAACCAATTATGCGAAGTTGGCGTTGGGGAATTATTAACATTTTGTGGCGCAAGGATGAAGTCCTTTCCTTTTTCTATACAAAGAGGGCACAAACTAGCTATCATCATTCACCAAGTACCATCGAACACCCTTTAGAAACAAACATATCTTGTATTTGTTCTCTCGGAAAAGAAGACAATGGCAGTGAGCGGGAAGGTGGAGGTGGAGGTGGATCTCAAGTCATCGGCCGATCGGTTCTACAGCTTCTTCAGGAACACCCCACACCACCTTCCCGATGCTTGCTCTGATGTGCATGCTGGGGAGATTCATGATGGTGACTGGGTCTCTTCGGGCTCCATCAGGAACTGGACTTACTCTGTCGGTAAACACCAAGTCTTAGCAAAAACAGGGAAAAAATACGTTTGCGGGTAAACACAATCGCGCATAAATACCCTCTTTTGTGCTCGAGAGATCTCATTTTAGTTTGGTCTGATTAACTACGCACTGAATCAATTGCAAATTAACAAGCACATGTTTCGTTTTATTCTCGCTACATTCATTCCATTCCATCACATCGAAATGCATGAAAATAGAGCTGAATTTGTCCTCTGCTGGTCATGTAGCTAGCACTACAGATTATTTACTTTTCACATACTTAGTCCACCACCAATTAAAGTGATGATGAAACACGAGAAGCGACACAGAAAGATATCCAAACTCTCTTTGATTGGCTCAATGATTAATTCATTACGATGAAAGAAGAATCATTTCTTTCCCTCCATTTTTGTTGTGGGGGTGTGAAATTTGTGCAGAAGGCAGAAAGGAGACATTCAAGAAGAAGATAGAGTTTGACGATGAGAATAAGACCATAACCCACATCGGCATCGAAGGCAAGGTGTTCAACTATTACAAGAGCTGGAAGGGCAGCTGGCAGGCAGTCCATAGGGACGGAGGAACAGCCGTCGCCAAGATCATCATCGTGTACGAGAAGTTGAACAAGAGCATGCCACACCCTGTCAACTATCTCGATCTCATGGCTAATATCACTAAAGACATTGATGCTCACCTTTTCAAGGCCTAAGACTACAAGAAAGGAGGAAAAAGAATTATAACGTCTGCTTGTGCATTGAATATCCAGATAAATAAGCATAAATAACTGGGGAGTGATCAGCTCAAATTAGCGCTGAACTGTCTAATCTATCTTCATGTCTCTCTCCCTCTCTTGAATATAATGTCTCTTTATTTGTGATTATTGGCTACTTTGATTGAAGGTTTGCTGATAATAGATATGCATTTTGACCTTTTAATTATTGTTAAAATAGCGTGAGTTTATCTAAATTACTATAGAAGTTTGTCGCGACCAACCTCCAGTTTTCAAAGGGTAAAGGGGAGTCTCGCCTGGTATGCGCTAAGTCTAGGTTTGGGACTTAATTTGGACTCTCCCAAGTCCATACCATATCGCGACTTAGGGTTTAGGTTTTTAACCTGTAATTGATTTTTATTTAGGAGTTACCACTAATCAATTTGGATTGGTCGATTAGCAACCAAAGTAAAATGACCGGAGAATCACTCTACTCCTACAAACCAAAGATTAAATGAGTTCTAGGACTTGGTTACACTAGTTGAGTGACCGGTGTCCTTTCGGCACCTTTCATCCTCTTCATTTCAGAAAGTATTTGTCAAGCAGTTTGAATTGATTTTATAACTTATTTTCTAACATGTGAGGTGATTAAATGAGTGCACAATCATTAATGATTAACAGTCAAGATAGATATGCAGCCTAAGACTCTAACCCTAACTAAGGCGACAACATTCAAAACATGATAATTTATGCAATTATATTCTAATTAAAAACAACATACATAATATAACAGTAGTACAAATAACCTACAAAATACTACCATATAGTCCTATAGGATTATATGATTTAAAAATGATTATTAATCAAATAATTCACATAATTTAGAAAAATATTCAAAAATATTAATTTCTAAACTATTTCCTAATTTTAAAATAAAAAATATTTTTATTTTATTTTATTTTTAAAAAATATATTTTTTAATTAAAAATATTAATATTAATATAATATTCACTCGGGTTGGGTCGGTGGATCTGGATCGCCCAGGTCAACGAACCTAATCCATAAGCGTTGACTTGGGTCAGATCTCCGGATCCGAACTAGGTTAGGGTCAACCCAAGTCATTGACCCGAGTCTTGGATCGGATCGAGCCCGATCCGATGGAAAAGGATCGAACCGGCCCTAAATGGCTTGCAGACCTGTCCGACCGATCTGCAGGTTGGGCTTGGGTTGGCCCCCGCGTGCTTGGGTACGCGGGGACGTCGGCCAAGCGACATCTGGCATCTCACCGGCCAACCCAGGCCAACTCCGGCCTGGTTCCTACCTATATAGACAACCACTAGGCCTTCTCAGGCCACCTAGCTTGCCGTCCGACCACCTGCTTGCCAGGCACTGACCAAAACCAACATTACCTCATTGAGGCATTTCATCAAACAATTAGTATTCACAGCTGAAAACAGGGAACTTCAACTTGTTTTGGGGCTCCGGTCTGCTCCGGCGGCCACGACTCGCTTCGGACGGTGAGTATGGATTGGGGGAAGGATTGGTATGGGCTAGGATTCGCACAAAATAACCGGCGTGAGTCCCAGCCAATCGACACACAAAAAATAGGGCAAAACAAGACCAAATGAACTCACCGATCAAAAGCATCAGCTCGGAGGATTGTCACCGACTCTCGCTAAACGGGGAGGCTCCTGGGGCTTAGTCCTTCTACCTGCCAACGAAAGACCCGATCTTTCTTGCTCAATCTCTCCCTTTCTCCCTTTCCCTCTCTACTATGTTTTCTTTTTTTCTCTGGTCGGGTCTATCCCCCAGCTCGGCAGCGAGGATTGGTCGTTGAGGTTGAGGCATGGTGGTCGCCGGTGGAGACCCTTTCCCTCCCTAGTTGTCACTTTGATTCTCTCTGGGTCTCTCTCTCTCTCACGGTTTCTCACCGAACACCCCTTCCCCTGTTTTTCTTCCTTATTTTGACCGTCCGTCTCTCTCTCTTCTTTAGTCTTTTTATGGTCAACGACCACCGGCTTCTACTCCATTAACTCGCCATTAACTCGCCTGCACCGGCCTACTCTACATCCTTGACATTTGTGTCCATTTTAGGCCAATGCAGGGGAGATGTTATGCTCTTCCGTATCTCGCTTCCATGTTAACGGGGAGGAGAAGAGGAGAGAGGGAGAAGGGGCTGGGCCATGTGTGGGCGGAGAGAAGGAGTGGCTGGGTTTGTGGCCACGGGGGAAGAGAAAGAGGAGAGTGGGGTCTCTGGCCGCAAGGGGGAGGAGGAGAGAGGCTGAGTTGGGCCGGGTTGGGCCCAGTCCCGTGTGCGGGTGAGAGAAGGAGGAAGTGGGGGTCGAGTCGGTCCGGCCTTGGCCCGGCTCGGTCTGATTTCTTTTTTAAAATTTTAAATTTTTTGATTATTTTTATTTTTATTTTTAAAAAAAGAAAAAGAAAAATACATTCTAATAGTGTAAAAGATACCAATGTCTATATGCAATGCAATTGAAACTAAATAATTTTTTGGTTTAGGAATTAAGGACATTAATCCCTAAATCTTATGTAATTAATTTTGGGCAATTAAAAATAGGTGTCGACCAAGTTCAAGTGAAGTTGCAATTTGACCAGACTCTCCTAACCTTCAAATGGGTTCAGTCCACATGATTTGTCAACCATGCAATCAGTAAAAATTTCTAGCTGTTTTCGCCCTCCTGTTTATGACAAAGTGGTCAACAATTCTTACTGTTTTTACTGGATCTTGTGAGGAAACTGCGAAACTCCGCTTACTAGGAAACTTCTAAGATGGATTAACTGCTGTGGCTGTTTTGATTCTCCATGCCAATCAGGATCCAGCTTCCTTTTTTTTGGAAACTGCTTTACAAGCAAACTTCATAATAAGCTCAAGTTTTGATATGCAAAGATAAGTCACTATTGTTGGTAAGAGTTAGACAATTGAGCCGGAAAGCGTCATAAAATCTGGAAAGAAAAGATGCATTTAATGTTTGGACCAAAAAAAAACTACTTTGAATTTTGCAAAAACTGTTTTCAGAAAGAATTTTGAGGAAAGCGTCATAAAATGTGGAAAGAAATGATGCATTTAATGTTTCGACCAAAGAAAAGATCCTTTGAATCGCGCAAAAACTGTATTCAGATAGAATTTTGAAATGTAGAAGTTCCCCATTACAAGTCAAGGGTATATGGATAGTTTCGCTGACCTTACTGGATCCAAATCTCTGTCATCATTGTTCAATTTATCTTTCCATAATTTCTTTTCCGGTCAATTTCCAGAATTGATTCTGCATATAATTCTTGCAGTCTAAATATCGTTCTTAATGAAAGTTTGTCTTACAACCACTTGCCAAGCCGATAGTTTCTACAGCCCTAGTTGCATTTAGTAACAGCAAAACAGTCCGTTGTAGCATATAAAATTTCCTAACAAATAAGGCTGAAAAGGTATTATATTATACCGCTTGCCACACCAATAATTTCTACAGCCCTAGTTGCAATTTTTTTTAGCATTGCCCTAGTTGCATTTAGAAACAGCGAAACAGTACATTGTAGCATACAAAATTTTCTAAAAGATAAGGCTCTAAAAGTATTGTATTACAACTTGCCACGCTAATAATTTCTAAAGCCTTAGTTGCTTTTTTTTTTGTCTTGCCCTAGTTGCATTTAGTAAAAGCAAAACAGTTCGTCGTAGTATACAAAATTTTCTAACAGATAAGGCTCAAAAGGTGTTATATTTTTACCAAAAAAAAAAAAAAGGTGTTATATTACCCGCACACGTTGCCAATCTAAGGTTTTACAGCAGAATCCGAAATAAATCCTGCTTTTTCAAGGCACACGGTATCAACCCACTCTTAATTTTTTTTTTTGCATATAATAGGGAGCACTATCTTTTTAACAAAACTTATCACTGAATCTGACTGAGCAAGCGATGCATATCTCACAATACCTGGGTATTGACCACTTCCCAAGACATGCACTTAAGTCAAAACTCTTCCAGATATATTTAACAAGCCACAACACTAAATCCACATAGAAGCAAGTATTTCATATCTGAGAACCCAGCACAACATGAGACCACTTCACAACACAATGCACTTAGTCAAACTGTAACGTTGTATTCCCCAAAGCAATCTGCAACGTAACCAGATAAAAGTAAGAGTTTGCATTACAGCTCAAAGCAAATTAATCGAAGGAGCTAGATACAATCTTGTCATATACCCAGCCAGAATTTCAAAAGACGGTAGGAAGCCTGTCTCATAAGTAGCTCCATAATATTTCTTGAAGTTGCCAGATACATGGTCAGATGTAAAAGTGCCCCACCACAGCCATTCACAAGTAGATGTTGCACATAACCTGGACCATCTGAAGGTACATATGAAGGACACGCATAATGATGCAAGTCCCAGCAATTCGAAGTTTACATCTCCCCTTCAAATAATCACATATCAAATGAGAGAAATTCTTTCCAGAAACATCATTCCAATATCAATCAAGAAGTCAGTTAGGTTCATGCGTAAGCATAATCACAGAGTCCTCTCCCCAACCTACATTTACTGTGGAATTAGATGTACAGCTCATGTTATGATATAGGAGTTTTTTACTAGCTTTAGTCCTTAAGAAGATGTTCGGGTTCGTCCTATAGTGATAAAGAGGTGTATTCAGAGGTACCAGATACATGAAGGAAACACCATAATCTATTGTGGGAAGTATAAGTTGCTAGTAGTAGTAGATGATATGAAACAAATTATGATAATAAATGAGTTTAAATTTAGCAGAAGATGCAATTAGCGTTAACATGTTTCAACGCATGTCATTCCCCACATGCTTAGATTAGCTGCGACACAGATGAGACACAGATGAGAAATCATAAGACCTCTAGTTGATAATTTTCTATATTCCATTCTTCTATAGAAGATCAAATGTCCAAACTCCAAATCAAGCCACACATGTATGCTGGAAATAGAGCAAAACTTCCAGGTCAAACGGACTTTGTCCTTTGACGCTACGGGCATTGAACCATTGATAGAGGTCTTCTTGCTAAGTCCTAAATAAGGTGCCGCAAGAAATTCCAACCAGGACTCGACATAAGAAATGAGATCATTAACAGAGCATAATATCCATAAGCTCTCTCAAGTAATACTTTGTACGTATTATAGCACTAAAGTTGTCATATTGAGGCTAGAATTATTCTATTTCCACATTTTATTTCCACGTCATATTCAGACTCTTATCTCTATGAACATCTCAGGGACATTTCTATATAATGTAATTTGCGTTTTGTTTGACAATTTGACTTACTAATATATATGTAACGTGAAGACTCGGTAATGAATACACGTCATTGGAGGCCATAGATGAGTTGGAGATGATGCTCACAACTATTTTCAATTTGAAAAATTCAATTGTTTTTCATACTATTTTAGCCACGCACACGAGTTAGTTGAAGCAATATAGAACTCCATATACACTGCGTACAACCATTCATTAATTATTTTCATTCATATAAAGGCAGGTCATACTTCAACTTCCAGACTTAACGTTCACCAATCCAATTCTGATACTTGTTTGTCTGTTTTCAGGAGTATAATAATGGTGGACTGTGCTTATTGAAATCCTTCTCTTTCTGCTTATCCAATAACAACAGAGTTTTGTTTTTTTTAATGACAAGAGAGTTGGTAGTTAGTTGTAAGCACGCCTTTGTGTACTTGAGTTGAGGATTCGGGTAGAGATTTTGCGAAAGTGACTTTCTATGCTATGAATAGCAAAGGACTCAAAAGATATTAGACTTAGCTTTCATCATCCATGGCTTAATAACTTTAAAATTAATTGACTTTTATTGCAAACGCGAGCATACAAAAGCGTGAGACACATGAATAGGCATGCATGGAATGGTTATCGAAGTCTGAAAATGTATTATGTTTAAGTTTAGGTTAAAAGATGTTCAAAATGTTAATGTTCCCAATTACTCAAGTACTGTCTAGGAGCCCATTTGGTATAGCTGGGATTATACAGTAATTGTGTTGTATTAGCTACGACAAGTCGTAGCACTTTTATTTGATAATACATATTTTAAAGGTACGATATCTTGAAATTAGGTGAGACGGTTCCTTGAAATCTATATTGAGCTATTTTATTTATGAGGTATTTGGTAAATGGCTTATAAAAGTTGCAACACCCTTCTTCACAGCTAAAACTACTAGAGAAAAATGTAGCAAAATAGCCGGAAAATTTTTCACGTATTCTTGTTCTCTCCTCTTGCGTTGTTACCTAGTTACAATCAATATAAGTGTGGAAAGGAAAATTTTTCCGTAGTAGTTGGCTTTTGTAAAAATCCAAATGAATCTTAAATATCAATTAATAATTCCGTTTTTGTAAATATTCTAGATATTTTATTACGTTTTTAGAAAGTGGCAATTTACATTGTATCGACTTGTGTGGAAGGAAGTCATTTACAAATTTGAATGTCCTCCTATAATGCGGTGTCCAATGTCCATCACAATGAAAAGATGAATTTTATAAAATTATTTTTCTATATAATGTATTTAGAAATTGTGTGCAAAACTATTATATAACACGTTTTTTTCTCATTTTGAAGAAGAAAACCTTTATGTAAAGAATGGTTCGATTCTGTCCTCATGCGAATAAATTCTAGGGTAGGCCACTTGTTCCAAAACTGAAACCAAGAACCTACTCAAGGAGAGGCAAGCTTTTAGGCTTGTGACCGGAAACCGACCCAGAACGTGATCAGCATCTGTCGAAACGCGATAGAAAATTTGACTGAACAAGAAAGTTCGACAGAAGAACAATTCGTCCTCCAAATATGATTATCAAATCAAAAATATCCAAAGTCCGCTTAAAAGAAACCCTAAAACAAGCTTATATATCCCCAAACTTAACCCTACTAGGATTAGTAAACATCAAAACGTAAAATTACGAAACTGCCTTTTATTAAATTAACCCAAAAAAATACTAAAAAAATAGAAAAATCCATCTAAACAATCTCGAATCGCAAAAATCCATCGTTATTCACGGCCAAAAGCCGTGAGTATTGATCAGCACGCCATTTCACTTTAGCCGACCAAATTTGAGCTCAATCTGATATCGTCGACTTCAACCTGCCGATTCGTCCAGTCGCATAACGGGTCCGCCAGTCCCCTAGGTGCATCATCCTCCCCTGCTAGAGAAAGATTCGTCCTCGAATCTGCTTCGCCTTCATTGTCGTCATCAATCTCCTCAGGACCTTCTTCCTCTTCAGGGTAGTAAGGTGACAAATCCGCTACATTAAAAGTTTCGGATACATTATACTTACCTGGCAATTCGATCTTGTAAGCATTGTCACTAATTCGCTCCAAAACTTTGAAGGGTCCATCAGTTCTAGGTTGAAACTTGCCAAACCTACCCATTGGAAATCATTCTTTCCTGAGGTGAATTCAAACTAGATCACCTTCCTTGAAGACGACTCTTTTCCTGCGTATATCTACGTGCTGCTTATATTTCATGTTCTGCCTGTTGATCTGATTGTGGACATGAGAATGTAGCTCTTTGATATGTTTTGCATGTTCTTCAGCTTCCGAACTAAATTGCTTGAGAACTGGTATCGGTGTGAGATCTAATGGAGTAATTGGATTACGCCCATAAACCACCTCAAAAGGAGTCTTGCCTGTAGTTCGGTTCTCTGATCTGTTATATGCAAATTCTGCCTGAGGCAATGCTAAGTCTCATTGTCACGGATTATCTCCAATCAAACTCTGCAGCAAATTCCCTAAGCTTCGATTGACAACTTCGGTTTGACCATCAATCTGAAGATGATGAGATGAACTAAACTTCAAACTTGTACCCATGTACCTCCAAAGAGTGCGCCGGAAGTGACTCACAAATTTCACATCACGATCTGAGGTAATGGACTTAGGAATTCCATGCAGCTTAACAATCTCCTGCAGAAATAATCGAGCAACCTATGAAGCATCATAGGACTTGCTACACGGGACAAAGTGGGCCATCTTCGAGAATCTATCGACAACCACCATTATTGAATCCTTACTCCGCTGCGTTCTTGGCAAACCCAAGATAAAGTCAAGACTGACATCCTCCCACGGTGCAACTGGAACAGGTAGAGACATATACAATCCAGCATTAGTACTCTTGGTCTTTGCCACATGACATACCCTGCACCTCTCTATAAAACGTGTCACGTCACGCTCCATCCGAGGCCAATAAAAATATTCACTCAATAAGGCTTTCGTCTTATTCACGCCAAAGTGCCCAGCTAAACCACCTGCATGTTCCTCAATAATAATAGATTCCCTCAAAGAACATTGAGGAATGCACAATCTGTTACCTTTAAATAGGTAACCTTTCACGATATGAAATTGCTGAAAAGGCTCCGTTTTGCTCTTCCTCCAGATATCCCCAAAATAAGGGTCATCAACATATAATTCTTTAAAAGTATCAAAGCCTAGAACCTTTACCTGCATCGTAAACAGCAAAGAGTGTTTTCTGCTCAATGCATCTGCCACACTATTTAGCATTCCTGCCTTATGCTTGATGGAAAAACTGAAAACTTGAAGGAACTCTACCCACTTTGCATGCCTTGCATTCAATTTGCGCTGCCCATTGATGTATTTCAAGGCTTCATGATCAGAAAATAAGATAAATTCTTTCGAGATAAGATAATGCCTCCAATGCTCCAAACTCCTCACAATAGCATAAAATTCTTTATCATAAGTTGAATATTTCCTTTTCGCCTCGTTCAACTTCTCACTAAAGAATGCCACAGGTTTACATTTTTTACTTAGGACACCCCCAATACCAACACCTAAAGCATCACAATGCACCTCAAAAATCTCATTAAAATCAGGAAGCACGAGAATAGGTGCTTCAGTCACCTTCTTCTTTAATAATTGGAAGGCAGCTTCTGCCTCCTTAGTCCACATAAATTTACTTCCTTTCAGACAATCCGTCAAAGGTGCAATAATAGTACTGAAATCCCGAATAAATCTTCGATATAAAGACGCAAGCCTATGAAAGCTACGTACCTCATGAATATTTTTCGGAATCTCCCAATTTGTAATAGCCTCAACCTTAGCTGGGTCTATATGAATGCCCTCCTTAGTTACTATATATCCCAAAAAGGTCACACGATCAGTCAAGAAGTGACACTTCTTAGTATTAGCATATAATTTCTGCTCCCTCAATGTCTCGAACACCCTTCTCAAATGCTGCAAGTGTTGATCAGTCGATGCACTATAAACTAATATATCATCGAAATATACGACGACAAACTGGCCAATAAAAGGACGAAACACCTGATTTATCAGTCTCATAAAGGTGTTCGGTGCGTTAGATAACCCGAAAGGTATCACCATCCACTCATACAAACCATCTCGAGTTTTAAAAGCGGTCTTCCATTTATCTCCAGGATGCACCCTAATCTGATAATATCCACTCCTCAAGTCTATCTTCGAAAAGATAGTCGCTCCATGCAGTTGATCAATTAAATCATCAAATCTCGGGATAGGAAAGCGATACCTGATCATGATCTTATTAACAGCTCTGCTATCCACGCATATTCTCCACGACCTGTCTTTCTTAGGAACCAATAAAGCTGGCACTGCACAAAGGCTCATGCTCTCTCGAATTGCACCTTTTTCTAATAGTTCCTGCACTTGCCTCTGCATCTCCTCATGCTCCTTAGGATTCATTCTGTAAGCTGCCTTATTAGGAATAGCAGCTCCTGGAACGAGATCTATACAATGTTGTATGTCCCTCATGGGTGGCAATCCAGGTGACAATTCCTCTGGCACAACATCAGCAAACTCCTCAAGTATAGGCAGAACTTGAGTTGAAATTTCTGGACTATCAAGATTCTGCTCCACGACTACGACAGCAAAAAGCTCTGGGGCATTCACCGCCTCCTCCTAGATCTCTGATTTGGAAAGCAGATTAATTTTTCCTTCTTTTCTCAAATCTGAAGGACCCAGAGTAATGGTCCAGCCATCCTTCTTGAAGGTGTATGTATTTTTGAATCCATCATGCTGTGTTTTCATGTCAAACTGCCAAGGTCTTCCTAACAGGATATGACAAACATCCATTGGAACTACGCCACCCCACACTTCATCAACATATTTCTTCTCAATCGAGAACTGCACTAAACATCTCTTACTCGCTTTTACCTCATTCCCCTTCCTAAGCCATGACAGCTTATATGGTTGAGAATGTTCGACAGTTTTCAACCCCAACTTTTCTACCATAATGGTAAATATTACATTCTCGCAATTTACCCCGTCAATTATTATACTACACACATTTCCCCCACTAGTGCACTTAGTGTGAAAGATATTATGCCTGAACCACGATTCATCATCTACCTCAACAATATTTAAAACCCGACACACAACTAAAGACTCACCAGAATCGGCATAAACAATGTCCTCCGGATCTGGATCCGCATCTGCTTGCTCACCATCAGATTCATCATAAGTTGGGTTTTCATCAAAAGTTGAATTATCTACAAGTGTCACAAACTGTCGGTTCGGACAATCAGCAGCAAAATGTCCAAATCCTTGACACTTAAAATATCGCTTGCCTGCAGCTCCTCCCCTGCTAGATTATGCACTACCCTACTTTCCTTTTATTGCAGATTTTGAACCAGCGCCCTTAACTGCTGCTGGGGCCGAAGAACTCCCTGCTTTCCCCCGGGACTCTTTATCTGTCCACTTGGAACCGTTGCATGTCCACTTAGAACTGCTGCTAGACCACTTGGACTTACTGCTCTTTCTTTTAAACTGTCCCTCCACCTTTAGGGCTAATCTGCACACATCCTCATACGTCCAATACTACTGTAATTGGACAACATCAGAGATCTCATATCGCAGCCCTGCCAGATATCGTGCAATCGTATGCTCGTCTTCCTCCGCCACATCACAACGCATCCGCAAACGATCAAATTCTTCAGTAAATTCTTCAACCGTTTTATTACCTTACTTGACGTTATGATACTCAATAAACGCCTCTTGCCTATAATGGGTAGGCAAAAAAAAATTTTGCAATAACTTTTTTATCTTCTCCCAGCGATCCACCTTCGGCTTCCCCTCTCTAGCACGTTGCTTTTTCACGTGTTCCCACCAAATCGAAGCACGTTTTCGCAGTCTAATAGCCACTAACTTCACTTTTTGCCCCTCAGTTAGATCTTCAAGATCAAAAATCCGTTCCACCGTATGCAACCAATCAATAAGCTCATTAGGATAAGCCTTACCATTAAACTCGGAAATCTCGATCTTCATTCCGAAATTTTGAGAAGAACGCTGATTTCCAGGTCGTACTCCTCGATTCCGCCCCTGGTTCAGAACCCCGAAAGGGTTTACGTCTTCTTCTTCATCATCGGATGAATCTTCAGATTCCTCTTCTTCTTCGGATTGAACGCCCAACCTCGCCTCCGCAAGTTGTCGCTCCAAATCCTGGATTCGTCTTCTCTGTTTTTCAATTTCTACGTCTCGCAGATCTCTTAGACGCGGTTGGTCATCTGCTTCATGAACACCTCCACGCCCCCGGCCACCACGAGCCCGCCGTCCACAACCGCGATTCTATTCAGCCATTGATTCAAGCAACCTGTGCTTTGATACCAATTGATGCCGAAACGCGATAGAAAATTTGACTGAACAAGAAAGTTCGACAGAAGAACAATTCGCCCTCCAAATATGATTATCAAATCAAAAATATCCAAAGTCTGCTTAAAGGAAACTCTAAAACAAGCTTATATATCCCTAAACCTAACCTTACTAGGATTAGTAAACATCAAAACGTAAAATTATGAAACTGCTCTTTATTAAATTAACCCAAAAAAATACTAAAAAAATAGAAAAATCCATCTAAACAATCTCGAATCGCGAAAATCCATCGTTAGTCACTACCTGAGTATTGATCAACATGCCGTTTCGCTTTAGCCGATCAAATTTGAGCTCAATTTGATATCGTCAACTTCAACCCGCCGATTCGTCCAGTCGCATAACGGGTCCGCTGGTCCCCTAGGTGCATCAAGCTGGAGGAAGAGTTCGAGATCAACTCGCCAGCGGACAAGTTCTACAAACGTTTGTGCTCCGAACTCCACCATCTTCCTGATGCCTCACCGGAAAAAGTCGAAGGAGCTGAAATTCATGAGGGCGGGCGACTGGGTCTCTCCCGGTTCCGTGAAACTCTGGAACTACACCATCGGTACGTATGAAACCAGTAATGTCGATTGATCTGAGAAGGTCTGTCCAAATTGTGCCCCGTGATAGGCACTTCGGGCTCGTAAATGTTTAGCTGTAGATATGTTCATTTTGTCGTCAATCAACACACAATATGATAAAAAGCTCGAAGTGTTTGTGTTTTATAATGAATGAAACACATTTAAGTGGGACCAATTTGCAGACGGGGTGCAGGAGATATTCAAGGAGAAGATGGAAATAGATGAGGATAAGAAGTCGATGACGATGGCGGCTGTGGGCGGACACATCCTTGAACATTACAAGGTCTACAAGGCCGTCTATCGGGTTTTCCCCAAGGGCGAGTCAGGGTCGGTGAAGATTTCATTTATCTACAAGAAGTTCAAGGAGACTGATGGCGAGCCGCACAATTATCTCCAGCTTGTCGTCGATGTCATCAAAGATCTTGACAAACACTTGACCCCGAAACAAGGTTAAGGTTGATAAAAAGAGCTGAAAGAAAATGTCCTGAATCCCGTGTGTAGTACCGAGTGGTGAAATAAAGAGAAGCTACTGCGCTTGTGACTTCCGAGATGTGTGGACCAGTGATTCAGTGTGTGCTGCTGTGGGTTTACTGAATTATTATTATGCAGAATAAAAGCTTGCAAGAATCACCAGCTTTTCATGTTGTTAAAACATTAACCGGCGCCTTATCTTGTAATTAAATTCCTTGAAGAGTTCCAGAGCTACAAATTGCAAGGAGGGAGCTAACAGTCAATCATGGAAACTTCTAATCAATTTCCTTCAGATTCTCACATTCAATTTCCAGTTGCAAAAGTTAAGAGTGCTGGATATTTACTTGGAAGTCTAATTCCCCAGTGTATTTCTGAGCTTCAATTCAAAGAAGAAAAGAACATTAGAAAGCCCACCAATCAACAATTTATGCAAGTATGATTCCCTCTAAGCTCTATTCTACCTCTACTTTTGTTGTCCCCCTCAATTTTTTCGTTCTTTCTACTTCAATGTCTCTCTTTAGCCTTCTAGCGATCAAAGCAGCATTCAAATGTAATTCTCTCTTATTCCAAATTTATCAGCTAAATATAAGAGGATCAAATAGCTTTCTCTGGCTTTCTCTGCAGGAAAATAAATCAATCTAATTACTTCAAAGCAAGACCAGCAAAAGAAGCTACTCGTCGCTTGAGCAGAATCCAATGGTACATTGATATCATTCCTTGATCAAATATTACATCGTAGTGCCATCCCATCTAAAGAACAATTACAGAATAATGGTTTGATATTTTCTTTACAGATTGCATTAGTGAGCTAACAGCAGAGGCGAGCCTTCAACTAGTCCATCTCTACCAAAGGAATCACAACTGTGAACATTCTTATGTACAATTTACCAGAATCTACTTCTAATAAAGAACTAAAAGAGTACCTAATAAGCTGTAGTCACCTTTGCTTTTGCAAGTGTCGCCTAAATGGGTGACTCAAAATCTCATCAAGTGTCAGATGCAAAGCGGCATACATCCATCACTGATTTTGATTCGATCAAAGAGTCATGAAATCAATTCAAGATTCACTCTCTTGACCATGTTCTTGTCTCAAGCTAGGGCAGCCTCGATCATGTTCTCTCTCATGCCAGGACAACCGAAAATAATGGAGAACACGTGCCAGAGTTGAAACACCTCAAATCATACTGGCAAAATCTACATGGTATGAGACATATAGATTTCACACAGCTCCTGTGGAAGACCAAATCCCTTGCCTTTGTCTCGTGAATGAGAGGTATTGGAATTTTATACCCAACTGAGTGATGATCATCAGCTATTCACTGACCCATTACAGGCTTCTGAATGAGTTTTCACCGTCCGATTTATGACAAAATGGTCAACAATTCTTACTGTTTTTACCGGGTCTTGTAAGGGAGCTGCAGAACTCCACTTACTAGGAAACATCCTAAGGTGGCTTAACTGCTGTGGCTGTTTTGTTTCTCCATCCCAATCAGGATCCAGCTTCCATTCCTTTGGAACCTGCATTACAAGGTGAGTCACTATTGTTGGTAACAGTTACACCATTGAACAGGAAAGCGTCATAAAATCTGGAAAGAAATGATGCAATTAATATTTGGGCAAAAGAAAGATACTTTGAATTGGCTAAAAAACTGTGTTCAGATAGTCTTATGAACTATGAAGCATATGGAGTTTCACTGACCATACTGGATCCATATCTCTGGTATCATTCTACTATTTATCTTATAATATTTTCTTTACCAGTCAAAAATCCACAATCAACTCTGCATTTCTGTAGTCTTTTATCCTTCTTAATGCAAGTTTGTTTTACAACAACCTGCCATCCCGATGATTTCAACAACCCTAGTAGCAATTAGTAACGGGGAAATAATCAACTGTAGAACACAAATGTTTCTGACAGATAATGCTCAAGAGGTATATTATTACCAACACATGCTGCCAGTCTGAGAATTTACCGCAGAATCCCAAATTACAACCCGCTTTTTCAAGGCATACAGGGTATCATATCTGCTCTTCAATTTTTTTTTAGCATTCACTAGGGAACAACATATATTTAACAAACCTTACCAAAAAAAAAACATATATTTAACAGACCTTATCACTGAATCTGACCAAACAAGTGATGCATATATCACAACACCTGGGTGTTGACCAGTTCCCGAGATAATGTGCTTTAGTCAAAACTCTTCCAGATATATTTAACAAGCCACAACGCTGACTCCACATAGAAGCAAATATTTCATATCTAAGAACCCAGTACGACATGAGACCACTTCACAACACAATGCACTAAGTCAAACTCTTAGAACCTTTTCTTTATTGCTGATTTTTCCCTTCATGAAGCACCTTGTCCTTAATATACCATAAGTAATTTAAATTAATTACAGAGACAATACTGGTAGGGAAGCCATTAATACAGAAAATCTTCAAAGTTTTCTGCCAGTGTTTATTTCTAGACAATGGTGTATGTAGTATAAAGATAGTGCAATATATAAACAAATAAACAAACAATAGCGGTAATGCAAGACATCCTGCAAATACTGCTGCTTCAATTTCCAAATATATTCTGATGAAGAATAGGCTTTCTATAGAAATGTTCGTAAAACAATCATATTGCTTAAAATATCCAAGACAGAGGAAGGGAGTACACTGTCTATGTAACTAAAGTAGCAGATAGTTCTGACCAGTTACCTTATCAACTACTAGGGTATAGACTTCAAGATCACCTTCCCTGTTTATGTGGAATCGTGTAAATCCCTTGTAATTAGCAATTCGAAGTGAGGAGAAGGCCTCATCGAAGTGTAAATGAAGCCAGTTAATGCAAATGTATAAGTAGCTTCCAAAAACTAGAGAGACAACAGGAGTGGAAAAGACCCAGAAATAGAGAAACACAGAAGCATAATATATCGTTGCACCGCCACGTGACAATGATTCCATTCCCCCCTGGCAAATGTTTGTCCTTGATACAGCCATGACCTGGCAATTCAATCCAAAAAAAGTCACATTGTAGAAAAAATATATCATATAAGATACCCATATTCAAAAAACAGCACTATGAAAAATATAAAGGATACAAACCTCCGGGACATCAAAGGCGGACATGAGATATTTGATGCAAGCAGGATATAGACCCAATGTCCATTGTTCAATACGAGCTCGAAGGCCTGTTGGATCTGGAAAGTGCTCACTCTCTACAGTTCGGTACCACTGGTACAATGTGTGATAACCTAAGAGACAAATCTAGGTCAGCATCTCAGATACTTACGTAAATGCTTACTTAGCCGACACAAGGACATGACACAATGCAGTGTCTTATTTTAAGAGTAGATGTAGACGTGCTATAAGAGGAAAATTAATGACGTTATATTCATCAATCAAACATCATATTTCCACTGGAGACGCGCTCACTTCTTCATTATGTCAAAGCAGAGGATCAAATCAAGCATCCACTGATTAATGCAAAGTCAACATCTTGAGTCAAGAAAATACACATACATCATAAAGTATGAACACTAACCTGAAGTCGCCAAAAGTTTATGCCTTATGCAGGTCTCTACACCCAGTTCCATCAGTAGCATAAGAATTAGTGCAGCAGTTAAGTGTGCAGAAACATGAAGTACACCAATCATCACTCGTTTCTTCCGCGACACTTTTGATGGTACAAATGTGACAGATACAATTAGCAATAGCAAAGCACCTGCTAGTGATACATAAGACTGTTCCAGCAAGTACTTGAAAGCAGCCCATACAGTGACAAAAAAGCTCTTCAAATGACCAGAAACGGAGTCACCTTGTAACATGTGATTGAGCTTACACTGCAAAGGAAGCCCAAGAATAAGCCAACTACTCAAACATATCAACATAATAATAAAGCAGCAGGACAAGTAGGATCCATGCTATTTGTTTGAGCTATCTTCAGAACTTGAATTATCTCCTGGGATCTTTGACTGCTTAAAAGGGATTCACAATGAAGAGTTAAGTAAAATGAAAACACCCTGCTTCTAACGGATTGGATTAATAAATATGCTAAGTGCTAAGTGACATGATACCAGTCTACCAAGAATCTGAATGTAAAAATCACATTCAGCTAAAGGAATACTCACTTGTGGGAACATAGAAAAAGCCAGTACAAAGTAGATAATACCACCAATAATATCAAATTGCCAGTTTTTCTTCCGAAATTTCAAGATATTCCCCAAAGCAATCTGCAAAGTAACCAGATAAAAGTAAGATTTTGCAGTACAGTTCAAAACTAATTGATCAAAGAAGCTAGATGCCGTCTTGTCATATACCCTGCTAGAATCTTCAAAAGACGGATAAGAAGCGTTGGTCTCATAAGCAGTTCCACAGTATTCCTTGAAGTTTCCAAATACATGGGTTGGATGTAAAAATGCCCCACCACAACCATTCACAAGTAGATGTTGCACATAAACTGGCCCATCTGGCCCATCTGAAGGTACATATGAGTGACGCATATAATGATGCAAGTCCCCAGCAATTCGAAGTTTACATCTTCCCTTCAAATAATCACATATCAAATGAGTGAAATTCTTTCCAGAAACATCACTCCAGTACCAATCGAGAAGCCAGTTAGGTTCATGTGTCAGTATGATAACTGAATCCTCATCCCCAACCTGCATTAAATGTGGAATTAGATACTCACTGTAACAAGAGACAGCTGTAGATATCATGTTATGATGTAGAGGTTTTTCACTAGCTTTAGTCCCTAAAAAAATTCCACTTTGTATTATAGTGATTAAAAGGTGTATCTAGAGGTACCAGAAACATAAAAAAAAAAAACACCATAATCTATTGTGGAAAATGTAAGTTGCTAGCAGTAGTAGAGGATATGAAACAAATTCCGATGATTAAAGAGTTTAGATTCAGTTGAGGATACAGTTTCAAAGCACATCATTCTCCATATGCACAGACTAACAGTGACATAGATAAGAAATCATACGATCCCTAGCTAATAATTCCTATTTATACAAGAGCAAATGTCCAAACTCCAAATTAAGCCACACATACGGAAGCAATAGAGTAAAATGCCGGGGTCAAACCGACTTTATCCTAGGACACTGAGGACATTGATAGAGGACTTCTCGCTTGGTCCTAAATCATGTCTGAAAAACATTTAAAGCAGGACTCAACATTAGAACTGAGACCATTAGCTAACGATAATATTGACCAGCTCTCTCAGGGAATATTTTTAACGTATTATAGCACTAAAGTTGTCATTCAGAGGCTAGAATTATTGGCCCCAACAGGAGTACATCACAAGCTAATAACTTAACAAAGGGCAGATAGATGTGCAGTTCTGCAAAGGATTCTAATAAGATAGAAACAAAGACCATGATCCTCTCTCAGCAAATTACTAGCAGAAAAATATGTCCAACAGTAAACAACTTAACAACGTATCACACTGCACATCAATAGCAAATAATCTGCTGGAAAATATCTAAAATGACAACTCAAAAAGCAGAAAGATGCTATACAACCCTGAGGAATATCCTCAAGAGTGATACAAACTATCGGCTACGTGGCCAATGCAGGATCCCTCAACTCAAGCAGTTCCCTCATCCGGTTGTTTTTCTAGCAAAGATAGTCAAAAAATTGGTAAGAAAATTGAGGAAATACCTTCGTCTTTACCAGCTCTGAGAAGAATTTAAATTGGTACACATCAATATCACCATGGAGTGCCAGATCAAGGCCAAAGACCCACCAATTTTTGGGGAGTTGCAAAGCAAAATAACTCTTTTTCTGAGGCATCAACCACCCACCTAACCAACTCTTATGACATATGTACCTCATGAAAGTATGAAGTCCATCAAACCAATCTGTAAAAACCACAGAAACAGGATTTTATAACGTAACCATCACATCTCCAAAGTACCAGATTTGAGAAACTTTCTAATAAGAAAACAACTAAGGAAATGGGAGAGCACAATGCAATGATGTTTGTTTCAAGTTTCAAAACAATACAAGGTGTTCTCCAAGAGCCAAACAGAAAACTTAAGCAAGGGTCACAATGAAAACCAAATCTGACCATGATTTCCAGGAATTAGGAAAGCCTGGGGCCCATCATATTGCTTTAGCTCAGATAACCCGGATGGAATTTCAGGCTTGTTCACAGCGATCTGCTCTAGTTTGTACCAAGGTGGAGGCTGAAGAGCACACTCAAAAGGATGAAAGAACCTCTTTTCGTAAGTAAATGCAGACGGATTTGGATATCTACAAAAGAAGCATAATATTTTGTTTAGGCGAGAATGAACATTTCTAGAAAACGATGCACTTATACAATCAAATGATGCATAATTCTTTGTTCGCAATGTTTATTTTAAATTCAAAACCAGCTGACACTTCCTTTCATACTCAACAAGAGATGTGATCAAATAAAAAATGTAATATTCAACACAACCGAAATAAAAGAAAACAAGTAAAAGTAGACTAGCCTGAACTTATAATATTGACAGATGATATAAAGACATAATTAGCTTTCCAGCCCATAAAGCGAAGACCCGTCCATTAAAAGTATTGACAAAAATCCTCAAGATCATTGTGATTGACAATGCACTTAGACTCGTAAAATTATGACCCAAATCAAGATAATCGTCCCAACTAGCATACAGAATTGTTCATTGAGTGAAACAGCGAGTTGACTCATTAAAATCATGAAACTCGCGATCTGACTTATATTTACTCATCTTTTACCTAAAAGACTTGTATGACTCAGTGAGATTGTTTATTTCTGCCCCAGAGATTTTAGTTAGAGTATTTGGCTTGTTTGAAGTCAAAACAGGCATTGGTGAAAAGGTGAGTTTCGCTAATGCCTGATGGAAGTGTGCTTTAAAAAAAAAATTTGAAGAGAGATCCACTGCTGGTTCACTGCAAATGATAATTTTCAGGGGGAACAAAAGATCAAAGAAGTCTCTTCATCTCTCTCTGTCTCGGTGTCTTTGCTCAACAACTTCATACATGACTACACCAACCATCCGCTACATTAATATGCTTCAATGGTGAAAAGTGACACTCGAGCAGAAATAGGCATCAATAATTGTTACTCTTAAATGAACTAATCTCATTGGTCCAGTGTCATTTTACTGCTACTTTACTGAAAATCTGATAACTTCAAGTTAACTAAATCTATACAGTTTAGTCTGCAGATTGGTCTAGACTTCATTTTGAATGGACTTTAACTTTGCAGGTAATGTGAAGTAAATCAATTTCATTAACTGTTGCACATATTTATTCATCAATACAAAACTAAAAACCATGCTTATAAATTAAGCGGCTTTTAAATATAATTGATTTCAGAATATTTGTATTATTGGAAGCATGGAACCATTTAACGGCTCCTATCGTTAATTTAATAGTTTGGAGTATAAGACTCAAACTTCTACCTAGTTGTTTAAGTATGTAAAATGTTACGATTTAATCTTAAAGTCCCATTTTATGACGATGTCAGTAACCAAAGTGAGTTTGACTACCTTGCTCAAGATGCAATTATTCTCCAAATATAAAGCATATGTGCTGGCTGCTTCATGGGGCTGAAAAATAAGATGTATCCAGAGTGGCTTTATTCTTACTTTTTTGCTTTTCTTCAAATGATGCAGTGCACGGTCTTTGACTTGTTTTTTTTTAATCTTAACCACTTGAAACTTTCACAATATAGTAAATGCTAACACATAGATTAACATATGTATTTTTCATAATGTTTTAAAATTTCGATACTATTTTAAATATTGGCAGGAAAGTAAAAATTGCTTCAGCTTTTCATAAGTCAAAATAAACCAACCCTGAGGTAATCAAGTCACATACCCAAAATGGCCAATGAGAGGTTCAAAGTTCAAACTCAATGAACACAACATATATTTAAAAGCCTAATGGTACAATGAAGGCAAGTTAAGCAAATTAAAATGCTCCACCTACAAAAGTAGCTGCAGAAGAAGCAGTCTTAATAGAATAACATATAAAACAGACAAGAAAAGGCTCAAATGCAACATTTAATCAACCAAAAAAGTTTGGTTCCGTTTCATATAATTAAGACTGAAGAAACATGGGCCCAGATCATTGCTAGCCAAAAGAGAAAATTCTGATAAACAATTCAGAGAGTAGAAACAAGGCAAAGTTCAGCGCAGGGTCAAACTTACAAAACAAACAAACCAATTCAAATTTGATATTCAATAGACAAGAACTACTTACCATGAGCATCAAACCCACTAAATAGATTTGATTTAAAGTGGTTTATAAAACAAATTCCTTTTCTATGACTAACAGTCTAATACTATTTAAGAACCACCAATCATTAAAATGTGATACTCTAAATGCTCTGGTTTATGCAAAAGATGGAATATAATGAGAGCAAGAAAATTACTTAAAACTGATGCAAATTGTCATGTTGTGGAATAGATAAACATGTGATTGACTTACGCAAGATCACCCCCAATGAGAAGCAAGTTCCCTCGTGGTAAGCAAAGCGTAGAATCACTGGTCGTCACATTAAGTGAAGGCTGAGCCAATAGCCGTGCAATGCTGTAAGAAGAGTTCCCACCATCACCAGTATCAGCCATGAAATCAAACCAAAAATCATCTTTTTCACTGAAGTGATCGTAGAGAATATCCTGCTCAACTCCATCTTCGACCTTGTTCATTGCTGCCTGATGAATTAGAAAGATGAAACAATGCAGCCACTGTGTTAGCTATATACACATGGTTTTGTACTTAAACAGGATCAAAAGGCTTAATTTAATTAGAGAATCTATACTATTAACAATGATTTCGTTAGTGCTATAGTGACAACAAATTGATCCGATGAAAAGATGGAGAATTTGCAAAAAAAATAAAAGACTGGAAAGAAACATTAATAATCAAAGTTTGCATATAGCAACTTTAGATCGATTGACAGCACAAAATACTCATTCAAACTTCAAACAATCTAAAAAAAATTTCTTCCTTTTTTGTGCCTTTTTTATCTCAAAGGGAGTTTAGAAACAAGTGCCTAAGTTGGACAACAAAATAAGTACATGATACAACAACCTAAGCATAATTTAATGCTGTGTTACTAATGCATAAGTTTCATAATGTTCCTTTTGTTAGGATCCAACAAGGAAAGAATGTGAAGGTAATTCCCTGAAATTAATTCTCTTCTCAGAGACATTGATAGACAGATAAAGAGAGATGTAACACCGCAATTAAGAGGGAGATTTACAAGAGAGACAGGGAACACCATAAATTAAGCACATAAAGTTGAGACAATGGAACTTTACCTGCATCATGCGCATGTCAAAACGGCCAACAAAGACTGTTACTGACACCAGGAGGTCAAACATCGTCTTAAAAAGATCAGCTGAAGTTCTGCAATACATAATAACAACTGTATATGGAAAAAAAAATACTGCAAGATCAACTAAAAAAGGGGCAAGAAAACAAAAAAGAAGAGGGAAACTGTATACCCAGAATACCAGGGAACCATGTCCAAAAAGTTTGGTTTCATTTGCTTTTCCTTCGACTTTTCATATTCTTCAACTGATAAAGGGTGAGAGAGAGCCCACCTGCTTATTATAACAATCGAACAAATTGAGTTGAAATCACCACAGAATGGTGAAGAAGATTATGATGACAGCCAAAAGTTGAGCTAAAATGATACGAGGGCATCTATTAGCACAAGACCACTCTACTTTTCTACTGCCAAATTCTCAACTGCATTATCATAAAGAACTCTATTACATGATAGAATCATCCATCACATTCAGGCTATCGACTTCCTCAGATATCAAAACACCTAAAGTGTAAACTATTGCACTAGAACAAGAATATGAACAATTTATCCATCACAAAACTACATCCAAGGCCAGAGGGCAAAGTTATATTAATTATTCAAAAAACTAACAAATTGTCACTCACCCTGTTGACCTTTCCACAACATAATTGGCAATATAAAGGCCTATAAAGGTTGCCCATAATGAGTATAAAGGAGAAATTTCATCAGAAGAGCCCGAGCCCTGCAACAACCAAAAAAGAGATATTAATAACAATTAAGTTGGTGAATGACAAATTATTGATGTCAAAAGTCATAACAATTAAGTCGGTACATGACATATGATCAATGTAAAAAGTCTTCATTTTGTACCTCCCCGTATATGACCCACTTCGATAAGAGTGGATAATCATTCGCAGACCCAACCGGTGCAAACCAAGATGAGCATATCTGGTCCTTAAACTCGTGAATCCGAAGGAATTTCGAGATCAATGTGTTCCTTTCTTCTTTCTTCCAAAGAGGAAACCAACCAGAACTTTTTCGCTCAAACGGCCGTTGCTTCAAAATAGCACGGTTGCCGCAGTGACTATAAAATACACAGCAGGCAATGCTTAGAACCTATACATCACATGAAATGCATTATATTAAAAACAACAGGAAAAGGCAAATGCTATATAATCTTATAAAAAAAAGGATCCTCAGAACTAACCGCACAATTCTGTAGAATGGTCCAGAGCTCTGGCCTTCTTCCAGCCACACGAGATACGAGTCCAATATACCAAAGACCGAGGAATATTATATGGAAGACAATAAGGAATAAAATAGAGGAGACATAAATTGTCAAAAATAAAGACAAATTCATCCTCAAATCCACTCCCATTGACTGAAAACTGGGAAGGTGATACAGAGCCGCCACAAAAATCCACAAAATGTACCTGTGAAAGCAAGCATTATTCCAACGAGACGAGACAGTTAAAACAACTGCCAATGCACTCAAAAGGAATACAAAGCGATCCCCATTTCATAGCAAAAAAACAATCATTTAGGCTTAGGATGGAATAGAGTGCTCACCATCTGCTAAAATTCGAATAACTGGGCTTGATCGTCTTCCCAACGAACGGAGTCGAAAAGAAATAGAAGAAACCAACCAAGCAAGCATACATAGACCACCACTTGACGTTGTTATCCAACTTCTCAATAAGAGTGTGCATATTGTCCGAAGATATGAAGAATAGGCAACCGACGACTACAGCAATTATAGCGTGCCTCGAATGCTCGTGAGGATAGGGATACGTGTGCGTCAGAATAGTCCTCATTCGCTCCATTTTCAGCGTTTCCAGGAGACCCATGGACTGCCTCTCAGAGCCCATACTCGCGATCCTCAGTGCGCCACTCCCCCACTTCGCCGATTTCAGCTCCTTCCCACACAGCAACCCGAGAACACCAGAAGCAAATCCCTATCTGAAGAACAACAGCCAATCAATCAGCAAGCGCGGAACACAAAACCCACTTCACGTCACGCGCTCATTCCATCTAAGCGAGCAACAATCGACAAGCGCGAGACGGAGAGGAGCTTACTTCAATCGCAAGCTTCCTCGGCCGCGGAGCAGAGCACTAGGGTTTTCGCCGCAAAACCCGACGGGGCTGCCGCAACCGGAAGCTCCGCCCCCACCGCGCCGCCGGAACTCTCGAGACGGGGGTGGGTGGCACGGGGACGAGGTTGGGCAACGGGGGATTGGCCAATCGGAACGGCGACGGCGAGCGAAGCCGGCTTCGAGAATCTTGACGACGACGAACGAATGGAGGGACGGATGAATGCGCAAAGCGAGCGAGCCAGAGAGAGAGAGAGAAGAGAGAGAAGCGAAAGCGTGCATGTGCGTGGAACTGCAGAAAACGGGGGGGAATGGTCCGTCAGTGGGAATTACGTGTGGGTGCGTCTGAGCAGTAATGTCAAACCGACTCGGAGGAATCTGAGAATGTCCGCAGCGCACATCTCCTCGGCATATTCTCTTTCGCACGCGCCTCCCCTGCCAAAAACCCCATCATGCGCCTTTCATCAAACGCATGTTTTTTTGTGCCTCCTCCTTGTCAAATGTGTCTCGATTGATTTTGAGATGATGACTAACGATTGGTCCATCCGGCCCGGAATAGGCCCGAGTTCGAATTGACACGTGACAAATCGAGAGTTCGTGCTGTCTCCAGGGAAGAACTCGGCAAACCGTCAGCTACTTGCGTTGTCAATCGCTTTCGCAAGCTTGCACGTGGAAATTTAGAAACAAAGTGCCAGAAAACGGAAAAGGAGCGTTGAATTTACTTGTTGCAATTTCCTAGGTTATGACAAGATTTTGAGTTTGTCAAACGGCAATATGTTCCCTAAAAATGAGAAGTATTATAGATCTCGTTGTATTTTGGAGCGTACATCACATTTTCTGTTACATGTATTGTTGTTTGCACTAGCAATTATTGTAATCTAGTCTCTATTGCAATCGAAGTATTGATAGCTATTGCATAGGCGCGGTGTTACAGTCAACATTTAATCGTAAAGGTGCTTGCCTTTCCAGCTCTCCCATAATCATCTACCAATTACCATGTATTATTAACAGTCATCAATATTCTAAGATTGCCCTTTTTTTCTCGACTCTCACCTGTTTCTTCTGTTGCGCACGCAATGTGCATGCATCATTTCTAGTACGTCATTATCTTCCACGTGCATGTCGATTTCAGTTTAGAGCTTCACGACATAAGGTTATCCGAAACAAATAGGACTTAATGAGTTCGAGTCACAACATGTAAGTGTAATGCTTAAAAGAGTGAGGTTTTCACTTTGTAGTCCGGTGAATTCCCTCAAAAACCTCAAACTTTAGATCAAATCCCAAATCTGTCCCAAACTTTTTTTTATCTCAAAAAAAATTCTAAACTTTAGGTCCAATCCTAAATCTATCCCGAACTTTTTTTTGTCTCGGAAAAAATCCCAAACTTTAGGTCTAATCCCAAATCTGTCCCGAATTTTGTTTTATGTAAAAAAAAATCAGAAAATTTCAATTTATTTTCAAAAACATACTCCCGTGATCTAGTCCCAACTGGACATGGCACTTCTACGTCGATAACAAATCCACATCAGCAAAGTAATGGGGCGATAAGTATAGACCGACGTCGCATTTCCACTTCAATAACAAAAAAAACCGAATAAAAATTGTTAAAATTCTCCAAAATGAAACCATTCTAGGATATCAAAGTTAGAGATGATAACAAATCCACCCCAAAAAACTTGTTTAATTTAAAACAAAAACCTAATTTTTGGGTTTAGTCCAAATTTGCTCCAACCTTTTATTTGTCTAAAATAAAATAAAGCCCCATTACCTTGTTAATGTGGATTTGTTATTGACGTGGAAGTGCCACATCAAGTTTGAACTGGATCACGGGGTATATTTTTTTAAAATAAATTGAATTTTGGTGAATTTTTTTACACAAAACAAAATTCGGGGCAGATTTGGAACTGGACTTAAAGTTTGGGATTTTTTCTGAAACGAAAAAAAATTCGGAGCGGATTTGGGATTAAACCTAAAATTTAGGGTTTTTTCTTAGACAAAAAAAAGTTCGGAATAGATTTCAAACTTGACCTAAAGTTGAGGGTTTTTTAGGGAATTGGGCTTTTGTTATCCATAGAACTTCCTTATTTTTCTGTAGTTACAGTCTTTAAATCCTTTGCATCTTCATTCTTGCACATGCCCTAACTTTCGGAGGATGAAGGAAACGTGGGCTCTTCATGGGCTAGCCCAAAAACGGGCAAGCTTTGTCAGTTAATCATAAGGCCCTGTAAATGTAATATTCATGCTTTCTTTCATTTTCTTTTCAAAAGAAGTTGTAAAAAATCTCAAATTATGCCCATTATAACACATTTATTCCAAATTTTTTCTGTGACACCAAGAATTCCGATCGTATACCCGTGTGACACATTTACTTCAGTCAAAATTCAGCTATTGAATGCTGCTAAAATTCTTTTGTGGCTACTCACATGGAATACAGGGAAAAGAACAATGCTAACATGGCGTTCACATGGTAAAAATATGACAACTCATTGCATGTTTTTTCCTTGTTTTCTTTTTTCCTTTTTTTGTAACTTTATCCTTCATTTTCTTCCTTGGTTTGGCGACGGTGAGAATGGTGGCAATGGTGACGGTAAGGGGGACGGAAGCGAAGGCAAAGGAGGAAGGAAAAAAGGAAAAAGAAAGTCTTGAAGAGGGTGTGCAAGTTTGGGAATTTGGGTGTCATAAAAAATTTTTGGGGTAAATGTATAGCATAAATATAAATTAGGGATATTTTGTGTTACAAAAAAAGTTGAGTTGATACCATGAAAAACTTCAAACTGGTACACTTGTGATAAATTTACCCCAAATTAATTTTTTGATCATCAATAACCCCAAATAAGTACACTTGTGATAATTTTACCTTCCATTAAATTTTACCGTTAAATTTCTGAGTTAAATGACACATGGCAGTTTTTAGATGTACCAGTTTAGGGTTTTACTTTCCATTTGTTACAAGTGTACTAGTTTGTGATTTTTCATGTTATTTATCCAATTTAACAAAGGATAAATTTGTCACAAATATACTAATTTGGGGTTTTTGTGTTAAAAAAATTAGTTTATGGTAAATTTGTCATAGGTGTACTAGTTTGGGATTTTTTGTGGTCAAAAAATTAATTTAGGGTAAATTTATCACAGGTGTACCGGTTTAAGATTTTTCATGATATTAACCCAAAAAATTTTAAATTAAATATGCCATATGAGCACAAGTTTAGGGTAAATATGTTACACGAATAAAAAATTGAGGTTTTTGTTGTCACAAAGAAAAATTAGGATAAAAATGTCACAGTCAGTATAATTTGGGATTTTTGGTGGCTTTTACCTTCTTTTTTTTCTCCCTTCAATTCTCCTATTAAATCAACATAAGCAATCATATAATTACTATTTGATATCTATAATTTATCATTAAGCCGAATAAACAGAGGTGCGTGATTTTTCATACACAATAATCATCCCATTGGAAGATTTGTCTATACGACTCCATAAGAAAACTTTTGTGTTTCTTTCTTTAATGAGTGCTTAAAATTAAATTTGAATCTGTTAATATAGATAACTCAATTGAAATTTGGGTACTATTCGATATTCAGGAAAACTAGTTACTTTTTAAGGATTATGCCCCCTCCCCCCCTTCAAAAGACCTAATCTCATCCATCCCTGCTTTCAAAACCACTATTAAGAGTGTGTTTATTCGCAAAAAATTAATGATTGCTTTATTAAAATGAATAAAAAATTTCATCTGCACGAAAATATTTAGACATAAATTGTTAGTGATGATGAAAATATTTTTCATTGATAAATTATTTCAAGCAATATAAGTAATTATCTTTAAGAAAAATTTGAAAATCATTCATTTTCGCAAAATAAACAAACCTTAATTTACTCTTGGATTTTCTATCTCCATTATGCATTGTGAGTGGATTCAAATCGATCGATAACTTAGTGATTGACATGAGCAGTGAAAAGTTATTTTCTCTCTCTCCATCATCTTCTTCAAGCATCAGGTACAGGGAGGGTAGGGAGGGTTTGAACTAGTTTCACCCTCTCCTTCCATTGATTTTGTTGGATTCTTTTTGGTTTTTTCTTGTTTATTCTTCTCTCCTAATCTAGATACGAGAACTCTCTTCTTTCAGTCTAATTCTAAATCTGATCCTAATTTAGTTATAGATTTGAGAGATTTTCTCTCTCGATTTAAATTTGAAAGTTTAATAATGTTTTCGAGAGATTCGATATCCCGTGCTCTATCCATGTACAGGTCTTTTGCCTCCTGTTTCAATGATGATCATAGGAGATTTGATATCTCACTGAATCATGAAGATTTACTCTTCTAGAAGTTGAATCTGTATTTTTTCAACCCATTTTGGTTGTCTCTGTATAGCAATGGTGTAGAGAAAGCCGAACCTAAGCGTACACCGCCAACTAGCAACGCCGTGGCTATTGGAGAAAGAATTTTCAACGTGTACTCATCATTGATGATGATACATGATCTAGTGATCGAACATTAATTATTTTGTTTGACAAATTCATTTTTATAGAACGAGTGCGTTCTTAACCCTGCCAATGCTTTGATGATCATTCTTGTTATTAGGATTTGGCTTTGTTTTGTTGTATTCTGGGTTTTGCTTTGCTTTGCTTCGATTTGCTTTACCATGAAAGTCCATGTACACTACACATATCCTTTTGAGCAATAAAAATAATTTTCTTTCGATAAAAAAAAACTATGCATTGTGATTCAAGTCATCCATATCCAAGAATTTTAGATTTCGAATACTTGTTTGTGTTTTAATTTGGGTCGGAAGACTTACACGAGAGGTTTTAATACATTTATATTATAGAGCTTTTACACTTTATAAAACTAAACTAGATTACTCTTATCTTATATCATTTCATTAATCAATTCAAATCTCATATTTTCCTTTTTGTACTAAATGTCAAAATACTTTTAGCATGGGATTTCCGTTAATTAACTATGTAATTCTCCATCACGTTAGCATTGAAATTGAATATTTGAACATTAACAAATTTTTGACGTTGTTGCGTGTTTGTTAGCTTATTATCTCTAATTAAAGAAATATATACTAGTAAGGGAAACTACTCTAATATGATTGACTTAGTTCTTAATCTATATCAAAGATATGATGACGAGTCATGGAGGATCAAGTGGAGAGAATATTAAGCTAGGATCTTTTTTCTATCCTATATCCGCAGTAATTGATGACAAGTTTACTCAATAAATGAAGCTAGAGAAACAATGCCACTCCTGTTTACTAAACTAATTCAATGGATACCTTCCCCAAGAAAAAATTCCTCCCATATGTCGATCTAGTAAATGATAAGCTTTTAACCAAAATGATGGCGTAGGTAGTCCTTGTTGCGGAAGCAAGTGATCGAATAATAAAATACTTAGTAAAAGAAAATAAGTGGGACACCGAATTTACGTGGTTCGATCGATGTAATTACAGCCATAGGGAGAGCATCAAAAAATTTTCTTATGGATCAAGCAATACAAATGAAATTACAACCACACTCGAGTCACTAAATACTCTTTAGTGTTTCTCATCCTCCAATTACACCAAATAACTCATATTTAGTCTCCACAAATCCTCACGAAATAATTTTTCAATATCATAAAGGAATTCACAAATCTTACCACAAGATTTATTGGCTTCAAAACTCTTAGATATCTTTATCACGTCTCGAACCCTATTGAGCTCGCGACATCCCTCTTTGGTCGAATTAGTGCAACGTCTCAGGAAATGTCGTCGACCCAAACTATCACATCAGAGTTTACACACGGCGGAAACAAGAACATAAACCCTGATAATAAAAATCATGGGGTAATAGGGAGAGATAATTACCAAGCCACCAAACATAACATTACACCTCAAGATATATACAATATCATTCTTATCCATTACACAACCATTAGTCACTTCGAGCACTCACCAAATTTACATCAACCTATAATACACATACAAACTGGCTTCTCCGGGTCACATCATCATCTCCAAAAAGGTCAGTAGTATGGGTATATTCTATTTTCAAAAATGGGACACTTCAAAAGGCTTGGCTACCCCTAGTCAAGCCCCTACGCCCTGTAGACGGCGTCCATTCCGATTCGGTCTCCCCAGAATCCGAATCTGAATCCTCCTCAGGCACATGCTCCTCTGAAGACTCGAAGTCTGCCTCGATCTCAATCGGGTTATCCTCATCCCCCGACTCAAATGGCACCTCAATCCGTTCCTCGGATTCAGACTCTTCCTACAAATTTTCCTTATGCTCCTCCCCTGATTCTTCCTCTGGCTTTACCCCTAAGTCCACCCAGACTACGGTTGTATGTTTAATCCAAGCCAAATTGTTGTCTACCGGATACTCTACAAATGAATGCTCGGTGTGCATTGGTATACCAAAACGCCGGGGCGGTAGTGGCGGTGGTGGATTCATGGCTTAGGGCGGGGTTTTGAAATAATTTGGTTAAATAACCATAAGATAACTCTCAATAAGTTGACAGCCTAAATCTCACTTAAGCTATCACGTATCTCCAGATAGGTCCAAACACCCAATCATTCAATACATACATATTACACATACAAATGTACTTACCTGGACTCAACCTGTACATTAGTCTCAAATACACGAATTTCAAATCACATGCACATTCGAAGCTATTCTCATGCTCAAAAGTACATGTCGTACACATAACAATTCCGAACCCCACATTTCACTCTCATTCATGCACTCTACACCATTTTCATTTTCAATCTCTTTCCTCGGCCCGCGCAAACACGCCTCAGACCCCACATTCCTATCGTGACCCGCGTAAACACGCCTCAGGCCCGATCTCACTTTCCACTTACCACATCATACAATCCTATCGCGATCCGCGTAAACACGCCTCAGGCCCGATCACATTCTCACTTGCCACATCACACATTCCTATCGCGACCCGCGTAAACACGCCTCAGGCCCGATCACATTCTCGCTTGCCACATCACACATTCCTATCGCAACCCGCGTAAACACGCCTCAGGCCCGATCACGTTCTCACTTGCCACATCGCACATTTCACTTTCAATCTCTTTCCACGGCCCACGTAAACACGTCTCAGGCCCCACATTCGTATCACGACCAGCGTAAACACACCTCAGGCCGATTCAATTCCCAGTGTAAACACGCCTCAGGGATTAAGTGATCATGCGAACATGCCAACATGCCATATTTTATCTGTACCCTGCGTAAACACACCTTGGGGCTTTTTAGTGATCACACGCCTTAAATCTCACACGTTCACATATTCGAACATTAATTAAATGTACCTAAATGCACCCAATTCAACCATATCAATTCAGCCCCTAGAACATACAAACACACATTCAAGCATCAATTCCAGTCATGAGGGCAGCAATTATTCAACCTCGACACCCCCACCATTCCGCTCATATAAATGAACACCCATATAATCAAGGTAAATCTGGGCAGTTTACATAGTGACCAAAATCCCATCAAAATAAATAGTAAACGAACTCAAAAAATTCTAAATTTTGGATATATCATAAAAAAAACATCTTAATAAACATTTCTTATGAGGAACACGAAATCTAGTTTAATCTGCAACCATGCTTTTTCGTCCCTCGAAACCAGACTAGAATCAGTTCGCTCTAACAGACTGTTTTGTCCACAAAATACATTTCTTTCAATACCAAAATCACCTTGAAAAGCTTTGAAATTTTTATATGTCATAGAAAAGAAAGTCGCCAACAAATTTTGTGAAGGATTTTTATTGAAAATAGATCTGAAAAATTTTGTAAAAATTCGGCAAGACAAGAAGGTCGGGATGAACAGTGTTCCGGGCAGTTTTAAGACGGTCTGAAAATGGATTTTTGTGCGACCCAAATGGCCTCCAAAAATTACAAATTTAAAATATGTTATACTTCAAGATGTTGGGATCAACTTTCATGAAGAAAACTTCCTCAAATTCGGCCCACAAAATTCTCCACAAAAATAGCAAATCGGATGGGTACAGTAGTCACAAATCCGAGTTTTGAACTAAACAACCAAGATTCAAGTTATAGCTCACACCCATGGATCTCCAACCCACAAAACTCATTCCCAAATATCTAATCCAACATGAAACAGCCACTAACAGCCATGATTAGCCACCAACAACCACGATCAGCACCCTAATCAACCCCTAAACTACCCTAAATCGCGTCTAAATGAGTCCGTTAATACCCGATATCCTAAATAGGGTTTAGATTGTAACTTACTTGAAATTTCCAAGTAAGCACAACCTATCCAAGGGCGACAAGGAGGCTGGAACGCGACGGCTACGGTGGTCCGGCTGAACGGTGGCAATCGGCGACGACGGCGGTACGACCAAGGGGGAGAGGAGGCGGTCAGTCGATGGGGGGGTGTGTGCCAAGAGAGAGAGGGAGAAATGAGAGGGAGAGAGAGAGAGAATGGCTTATATACTCCAATAATTGTCCCCCTTTTGGAAAAATAACCATCTTGCCCCTATCTCTACTTTTCAATCGACGGCCACGATTCGTTCTTATCTTGAGATCAACGGCCAAGATTGAATCTTTTTCAAAATATCCAAGGGTAAAATGGGAATTTTCCAAAAAGTCCATGGGCAAAATTGTCCAAAATTGTCATTTATAAAGTGAGGGTAAAATGACCAAAATGCCCTTCCCCATTTACACTTGGCCTTAACAAACTTCCAGGGGTAAAACAGTCATTTTTCATTTCTCGCTGAAATTCAATTTTTCTGAAGGATTCGGACAATTCTAAGGTTGATCATGCTAATAACAACGTTGTCCAAATGCTCTGTCGTGACTTTCTAAATTTGCAATGTCCAACTTGGTCTCTAATTAATGACTAAATTTTAAATAACGTAACTTAAGCGTATCTCAGACTAACGGGTGACTTTTGGGAAAATTCGCACTTTTGACCCGTGGCCGATACTGAATCAAGCCACGTTTAAGTTCACTCGGGTCGTGACGACCTCGGTTGTCACTTAATTGCGAGGATCGATCGCTAGTTCCGACGGGCACGATCGTTTGGTATAGATTTAGGGTTATTCGTCAGTTCATCTCGTGGTCAAGCGGAATCACCCGCAATCCACTAATATTACAGCGGTGAATTGATACCTAACTATCCTTGAATCGGCCTACATTGGCTCAAAATGTCACTTCGATAATTCTATGGTCGAAAGTCAATTCAAGATCAAGTTTCTTTGGCCTCGCGAATTTAAATCCCCAATTAGCCTTTCCCTAACGGTTAGTATCCCAGGAATGATCAGTTCCGGGCGAGATCTAACTACAAGTACGTTCATAAAATCATCCATTTCTTAAATCCCAAGTGGGTAAAATTTAAGAATGTCACAATCTTCATGTGTAATTAACAAGAAGTTGTATATTGGATACTCTTCAAAAAGAACATCCAATTCTTATATATAAGCAATAATTAGATCCAAAATATGAAACCTTCTCCAACTAGGAAATCTACTTGCATTAGGAAAGCTTCTCCTTTATGCTCAAACTCGAGAACATATTTTCAATAAGGAAGACTTACACGAGGGGTTCCTTTTACACTCTCGGCTTATATCATTTCATTAATCAATTCAAATCTTTTGTACTAAATGTCAAAATACTTTCAGCGCGTATTATCCGTCAATCAACTATGTAATCTCCATCATGTCAGCATTGCAATTGAATATTTGGACATTAACATGTTTATCTCTAATTAAAGAAATATCTACTAGGTACGGAAACTACTCAAGTATGATTGACTTATTTCTTAATCTATATCAAAGCTGACGAGTCGCGGAAGATCAAGTGGAGAGAATATCTAATTTTAAATTCGTGTGGTTACAAGATGAAGCTAGTATCTGTTTTCTAACCTATATTGGCTATCAATCAAGCAATCGAATAATTGATGACAAATCTTTTCAATTATTGAAGCTGGAGAAACAATGCCCCTCTTGCTTACGAAACTAATTTAATGGATACCTTCCCCAAAAGTCAATTCCTCCCACATGTTGGTCTAGTAAACGATAAGCTTTGATTAAAATGATGGCCACGCGGGTAGTGATGTTCAAATACTGTTAGGGTTGCATCTTGATCTCCATATAAAGGTCAAGCGAACTAGCCTTCTGTTCTTACAAGTGAAACGAGACAACCTTGGTCTTCGGTTCTTGAATTGTAGCTTTTACTGGGGTTTGGGTTTCTCTGTTGAGTGAGTTTATTCGTTTCATCAGGAGAGAGAGGATGGGTTTGGAGGGGAAGCTAGAGATTGAAGTAGAGATCAGTCGTCGGCCGATGAATTCTACAACGTCTGGAGGAACCAGGTTTACCACCTGCCGAATGCAAGCGATGCTGTACAAAACGTTCAGCTCCACGAAGGCGAATGGCACTCGGAGGATGCCGTCAAGCTCTGGAACTACACCCTGGGTGAGTGCTGCATCGCCTCGCCATCGACTGAGTGACTTGTAATGTTTTTTTTTTCTTCTGTTGGCGTCATTGTTGTCATTAGCGCGTACTATGTTATATTTTGATTTCACTGCCCGAGATTTCATCCACCAAACATGTGCACAAGGAGTCTAGTTTTGGATCATTTACCCTCAAAGTGCTCCATTTGAGCAAATGCTAATGTTATTAAGACTGATATCGTAGAATCGGTTTATGAAATGGTATGACAAACTGTAAGTGGTCAGCATTCGATAAAGAGACCATAACCAGGCACCCAACAAGAACTTATCACATGAGCCATAAAACAAGAGCTTGTCACGTCGTGTTAACCCAATCTTAGCAAAAACTATCTCCCCCCTCCCACCTTCCCCTAAGCACTCCTGTTCTTAAGGAGTAACAGTTCAATGAACTTGTTACATAGGTTAAACTGAATCAAAACCATCACGTCTAATGGAACCCACCATCTTTAATGGGCTAGATTCAATTTAGTGGATGTACTAGATTCATGTAGAAATTTCTCTTTATTGAGAAATATTCCTATCTAGTAGATGTCCAATTTCAAGACTTGTATGTGTTAGGACTATAATAAGCTGCTTGTGAAAAGAATATTTTGTGAAGGTGTTTTCCTGAAAAAATCTTTGCGACTGAATATATTCTTAAAAAAGTGGAAAACATTGTTGTGTTAGTAAATGGTTGTAACTCGACGAACTTTAATATGCAGAAGGGAAGGCATTGACGGCCAAGGAGAAGGTTGAGGTGGACGATGCAAACAAGGTACTCACCTTCAACGTAATAGAAGGCGATCTCATGGAAGAGTTCAAGACCTTCAAGGCTATTGTCAAGACGACTGCGAAAAGCGACGGCCGTGGAAGTTTAGTAAAGTGGACTCTAGACTACGAGAAGTTGAAGGAAGACGTCGCCGACCCTAATGCTTACATAGATCTCGAAGCCAAGCTCACTAAGGACACGGATGCTTATCTCATCAACAGAGCGTGAGCGATTCGCGTGTTCTTAGGGACAAATGATATCTCTATGTGTCTTTAATTTGTGCGTGTGTGTGTGGATATGTTCATGTGCTTGTCTTGCAGGGCTAAAGTAAACTTCTTGGTGTGGTTATTGGTGAATAAATATACGTCGAAAGACGCCATGTCTGTGTCATTGTCTGTGTTCCTATGTTTGTGTTCGAGAAAACTGTGTTCCATGTGAATTATGTAAGACTTGTGAAATGGCTTCAAAATTGTTTGGCTCCTTCTTATTTAAAGTTGAATGCATTGTCAAGTGATTGCGGTTTAGAAATGCCAATTCTTTTTTTCCGATTTCGATTAATTTCATTAAGTGTAGATAAGTGCAAAAATCCTGTAGATAAAAAAAATAACTGATTAATTTTTTCAGCAGGTAATTTGTTGGTAACTTACCGATACTTTAATGAGACTGTCGATTTTTCATAGTTTGTAAATCAGCAATTTATATCCTAATCCACTAAGTTTTATTTGCGTAAAGAACTTAGGCTATTAAGTGTTAACCCGCTGTAGCTTCTACCTTGGTGTTAATGTTGTTAATCCATAATCTGTAGATATCATTTCAAAGATCTGAGATTGACATTTCTAGTATTTAGTTAAACGATATGACGATGAGACGTAGACTAATCTTGTAATTCTAATCGTGCCCTAGACGTGATGGAATCCACTTTTGAAAACGTATGAAATTCGCAGTATATTTTCTATATAACTTTGAATTATATGAGAATTCACCTCGAATTGTTGATCTCGGATAAACATTTTTGCTGCTCTTGTTTACAATACTCAGGCGCCTGAACTTGTCCAAGAGGCGAGCTAGTTTCTCTTTTATTCTAGCATTATTCTTCTTTAATAAGTACTTCAAAAAAATTTACAGAAGAGGTCTATGTTCTGCATTTTAGTAATATATTGTCTAATTCTGAGTATCTCTCATATTTTTGTTTGTTCAAAGCCTTCTTGCTATCGCCTCTATTAAACGATAGCCTCTGTTCCAAATTGATGTTAAAAATGCTTTTCTCAATGGCGATCTTACTGAGGAAATATATATGAAACCTCCTCCTAGATACACTACTTCTGACAAAGTGTGCCGATTACGTCGAGCATTATATGGACTTAAGCAGGCTCCTTGTGCATAGTATTCTAAGTTTAGCTCTACCATGGAACGCCTTGGATTTAAATCGAGTCCCTATGACAATGCTCTATTTGTTTAACAAACATCTCGTGGGTATATTCTACGACTTTTATTTGTGAGTAATATGGTTATCACTGACGATGGTTATATTGGCGTTACAAAATTCCAGCAGTATCTCAGTCAACGGTTTGAAGTGAAAGATCGCAGCAAACTCAATTATTTTCTAGGCTCGGAGGTTACTTCCTCTGGATATTATCTTTTTCAAGCTAAATATGCCACCAATCTTCTTTCTCGAGCGGGACTCACTGATAATAAGACTACTACAATTCCCATCGAAACTAATGCCAAATTTAATGACAAAGACATGAATTTTCTTCTGAATCCTACTCTCTAACGACAACTAGTTGGCAATCTTGTATGCCTCGCTATGACTCGTCCAGATATAGCCTACGCAGTTCACATTATTAGTCAGTTCATGAGCGCACCATGAACCACTCATTATGCTGCTGTTCTTTGCATTCTTCGCTATGTCAAGGGCACCTTATTTCATGGTCTTCACTTTTCTACTCATCTACCTTGGAGTTGATAGCTTAATCTAATGTTGACTGGGCTGGAAACCCTTTTGATCGTTGCTCCACCACCGGCCACTGCTTCTTTGTAGGTAACTCACTTATCTCATGGCATAGTAAGAAACAAACTATAATTGCTCAATCTAATACAAAAGCTAAATATCGTGCTCTTACTAATACGACAGTTGAATTATTATGGTTGCAATGGCTATTTGAGGACATGGGTGTCCATTAACAGTGAAACGATACTTCATTACCATAATCGGAGTGCTATCCAAATAGCACATAATGATTTTTTCCATTAGCACAGCAAATATATTAAGATAGATTGCCATTTTATACGTTCTCGCGTGTTTCCAGGCACCATTCGTCTTGTCTCCACTTCATCGATTAATCAAATTGCTAATGTATTCACTAAGGCACATCTACCAAGGCGATTTCAAGATCTTTTCTCCAAACTCGAGTTGACTTCTTCCATGTCATATTGAGTTTGAGGGGATCTTAAAAATATATCGTATGATTCCGAGTATCTCTCAAATCATAATTTCATTATTATGATTCTAAGTATATCTCATATCATAATCTCGTTATTCTGATTATGAGTATCTATCATAATCATAATCTTGTTATTCATATTAATTGTAATTTCCATTGTAATAGTATGTTACTATAAATAGACATTCTGTCAAGCCTATAAATAGGCTCTTGTATAGTTTACTGAAAAACACAGAAAATTGTACAACTTTATTTCCCACTCTACATTTTTTCACTCCATTTAGGTTCATATTCTGTTAATCTCTGTTGAAAATTCGAAGTCGCTTATCTTGAACCAGCATAACTGTACTCCGCGCCAAAAAATACGGATTTTTTTTTTGTGTTGATAAATTTTGATTAGTGCTGATAAATGACCGGTGACATTTTTTCAAGAAATTTGCTGGTAAATTACAATAATTTTTTTTTGTTTGCAAATTACCAATTTTTATACTAACTTACCAGCTTTGTTTGTATAACTTACTACCACTTTGAGTATAGTAACTCTTATATGAAATTATCAACCTAAATTAGATTGGCTTGCCACTTTTTGTCAAAATAATTATCAAATAAATTGTGGTTATTAACTCTTGTTTGAATTAGTAAGCAACTCGAATGGGAGTTGGTAAACCAAAATCAATTGGCAACCTAACAAGAGAAAAGCTGGTAAGTCTCACAAATAAAGGTTAGTGGATGCATATAAGAGTTGATAGATTTAAGCGTTTGTGAAAAAAACAAACGAAAGCTGGTAAAGATAACGAAAGTTGATAAGTTAAAAGAAAACAAACATTGATAATATTTATGTTTATAACCTATTAATCAAAAGACTAATTGGAGGAAGTTCCCTCCAATCAACAAAAACAAGAAGAAAAAGATGTCCCTTTGTCATGCACTCGTATTACATAAATGTTGTCACTTTGGTTAGGTTGACCGAGCTCATATCACTAAAGGTTTCCTCCACTAAGTATCTATTTAACGACTTACAAATCTGGACATCGGCTACATGTAAATGTGTGGGAAAGTTCATTCCTTGAACTGCTCTTCTCCTGCCGGAAGACCGTAGCTCGTATACCAACAAGGAGGTGAATTGGTCTTATAAAAAATTTTCATAGAAGACTTCAAAATACTCTTACGTAGAATGACAACAATCGAGCATATGCAAATATTTCTTATTAACAAATAATGAAAGAATTGAAAAGATTGAGATATTTACATATAAATATACAGTGGTTCAGTCAATCCCTTTCACCCACTCCACTTTTTCACAGCCACGAATCAGATCGGAATCCACTAGAAAATACAAAAGGTTATAGATCTTAGCAGGTATTGCTTTTACTCGGAACTCAGTAGATAACTCCATAAACAGCAAGCACCTCCATTAGTATAAACTCTTTGCTTCCATATTAAAATACACATAACCCTTATAGAGTATATGAATCGAAATACAAGCAGTATATCACAGTTTGGAGAACGAGAGTATCCAAAGACAGACGTAATAGAAGTTTCAGATTTTCGCCTCCTTCGTCAGCTATCCTTGAACCCATTAAATAATCTTCCAAGCTTTTTCCTGACAGCTGAAAGTCTTCTCTAGGTCGAAGGATCTATCGAACATACACTTCCTAGTAGACCAACAAACTACATGTTCACGGTCAGACTAAGAGGCTTCTGCTTCAGCAGACTATTTGACTCTTTCTGGGTGATTGCACAAAAGAGGAAAAGACTGCTCTGATTTTTCTCTAGGATGCTTTCTACAGATTAAGACCTTAATACAGGCTATTACAACCTAATTTGAATTCAGATCAAATTAGAATAAGATCTAGGTCTGTAGAAGCACTACAAAATATAATAAGAATTGCTGCTTTTAGCAGATCAATTTTCTGTTTAGCGCCTTTCGAAAAATGATGGGTAAGATTCTAGGCAACCGCCACCACCTGCGAATCAAATATCCCGCGTCTGCTGATTGATTAACATCTCGCCTCATCTGTATTTATCTATATCTTCTCCCCCTATCTGTTTCTACCTATTTATAAGTTTCTATCTCTTCTCCAACACAGTTGTATATTTTTCTCTCTTTTTGTCATAATCAAAAGCAATAGAAATAATAAAGACAGGAAAACAATGAACATCAAAAGAATTCATTCACTTCATCCGGTCAGTCCAGAGGAACACAAGAACGGTTCATAACTAGAAGAAACGAGGGGTCATTAAACTTAACAACATTCAAATCTTTTTTCATCTTCTTCTGGGTCGATTTCAAGGTTTAAGAGCGATCAAGATAAAGGTTATCAAGGTTGAAGCAGGACGACGATCAAATCATTTTCTCTACCTTGTTAATTTCGTTTTTTAGCTCCTGGATCACACTCATAACCTGACGATTGGTAGATTCACCCTTCTCAGCTTCATTCTTCTCACTAGGCTGCCTGAGAGAAATTAATGTTTTGCTCTTTTTCTCTATCGTCATCTTTCTTTCCTTCGCCTTGAGGCCTCTCATCGTCACTATCTCTGATTGGCTCTTTTTCTCGCTCAGGAGGCAGAGCATCAGACCTCTCTGGTTCTTCATCGATTAACTTTCCTTTGCCCTTCTTCCTTCGGGCTTCTTCTTCCTTTTCCTTCTCAGAGCGCAGGCTTTGCTCTGGTTCTGGTTCTGGTTCTGGTTGAGCAGGTTCAGAGACTGGAGTTTCCGGATGGTTTTCACCTCGAGGCCAATATCATCACTATCTCTGATTGGCTCTTTTTCTCGCTCAGGAGGCCGAGCACCAGAGCTCTCTAGTTCTTCTTCGATTAACTTTCCTTTGCCCTTCTTCCTCCGGGCGTCTTCTTCCTTTTCCTACTCAGTTCGCAGGCTTTGCTCTGGTTCTGGTTCTGGTTGAGCAGGTTTAGGAGTTTCTTGATGATTTTCACCGTTCCGGGGTATGACAAAGTAGTCTACAATTCTTACAGTTTCTACTGGGTCCTTTGAGGGATCTTTGGAACTCCACTTACTGGGAGACTTCCTAAGGTGGCTTCTCCTCTCTGGCTCATTTTGTTCCTCCCGCGAACGACGATCTGTATCCCAGTTTTTTGGAACCTGCATTACAAGGTGAAAGAATAAGAACACCTCACAATAAGCTCAACATTCGGTATGCAATGATAGGTCCCTATTGTTGGCAACAGTTACACAAATTGAGCGGGAAAGCGTCATAAAATCTGGAAAGAAATGATGCATTAATGTTTGGACCCAAAAAAAATAAAGACACTTTGAATTGGGCAAAAATTGTATTCAGATAGACTTTTGAACTATGGAAGTTTCCCATTACATGTCAAGGACTGTACCAAATCTCTGTTTGTCATCCCTCGTTAATCTATTGTCTTTCCACATCTTCTTTGCCAGTCAAAAATCCAGAATCGACTCTGCATATAACTTCCGTAGTCCAAATATGCTACCTAAAGCAAGTTTGTCTAACAACCACTTGCCATGCCGACAATATCTGCAGCCGTAGTTGCAATTAGTAACAGGAAAATCATCAAGTTAGAGAACAGGAGTTTCTGACAGAGTGCTCAAAAGGTATTATAATGCCTAACGCATGCTGCCAATCTGAGATTTTTACACCATAATCCCAAATTACATCCTGCTATTTCAAGGCAAACAGGGTACCGTATCTGCTCTTAGGCTTTGTTTGTTTAGCCAAAAATAAATAATTTGAAACATATTTTCTAAAAACAATCATTTGCATCGCTTACAAAAATGATTTAACAAAAAGGATTTTCATCGTCCATAAAAATGTTTAGACGAAAATTCTTGTCGAAAATGAAAACATTTTCTATTAACTAATTATTTCAAGCGATACAAGTGATCATGTTTAAGAAAATATTTTCCAAATCATTCATTTTCTACGAAACAAATAGAACCTTAAATTTTTTTAGCATTCACTGGGGAGCAACATATTAGCAGACCTCCTTACCAAAAAAAAAAAAAAAAAAAAACATATTAGCAGACCTTATCACAGAATCTGATTGAGCAAGTGATGCATATATTACAACACCTGCGCAACGACCACTTCCCAAGACAATGCACATTAAGTCAAAACTCTTCCAGATGTATCTAACAAGCCACAACACTAAATCCACATAGAAGCAAATATTTTATATCTAAGAAACCAGAACAATATGAGACCACTTCATAACACGATGCACTAAATCAAACTCTTGGAACCTTTTCTTTCCTGCTGATGTTTCCCTTGATGAAGCACAATCTCTTCAAATGGCTAATAACCAGAAACAAAGATTAAAAGCTTCAACTTGTCCTTAATTAACTACAAGTACTTTAAATTAAAAATCGAGAAGATGCTGGTAGGGAAGACATTAAGCAACAGAAAATCGTTCAAGTTTTCTGACAGTGCTTGATTTAAGACAATGGTGTATGTAATATAACAATAGTGCAATATATTAACAAATATAAACAATAGCAATAATGCAAGATACCCTGCAAATTGTGCTGCTTCAATTCCAAAAGACATTCTGATGACCATAGGCTTTCTATAGAGATGTTCACAAAGAAATCGCATTGCTTAAAATATCGATGACAGTGTAAAGAATAAGCTAATGGCATTTCAAATTACTAGGGACCTTACTGTATATGTATCTAAAGCAGCAGATAGTTCTGACCAGTTACCTTATCAACTACTAGGGTATAGACTTCAAGACTACCTTCACTGTTTATGCGGAATCTTGTAAACCCCTTGTGATTAGCAATTCGAAGTGAGGAGAAGGCCTCGTCATGGTGAAAATGAAGCCAGTTAACGCAAATGTATAAATAGCTTCCAAAAACTAGAGAGACAACAGGAGTGGAAAAGACCCAGAAATAGACAAAAACAGAAGCGTAATTTATTGCAACACCGCCACGCGACAATGATTCCATTCCCATCCAGCAAATGTTTTTCCGCGATACAGCCATGACCTAGCAATTTTCAATCCAAAAAGATTTGCGACATGAGATACCCATATTTGAAAAACAGCACCCTGAAATAATAAAAAGGATGCAAACCTCCAGGACATCTAAGGCAGACAGGAGATATTTGATGCAAGCACGATAAAGAACAAATGTCGATTGTTCCATACGAACTCTAAGGCCTGTTGGATCTGGAAAGTGCTCACACTCTACTGTTCGGTACCACTGATACAATGTGTGATAACCTAAGATACAAATATACGTCAACATCTCAGACACTAATGTGAATGCTTAATTAGCTGCCACAAAGACATGACACCCAAGCTCAAGAAAAAGGTAGTGTCTGATGTTTCGCAAGAGGAAAATTAATGATGCTCACTTCTCCATTGTGTGAAAGCAGACAATCAAATCAAGCACCATGTGATCCATGCAAAATCAACATCTGAGTCATGCCACCTTCAAAAGTAAGTATATACGACAAGATTGCCAAAGAATTACACATTCAGCAGAAAGCATGAAGACTAACCTGAAGTCGCCAAAAGTTTATGCCTGATGCAGGCCTCTACACCGAATTCCATCAGTAGCATAAGCATGAGAACAGCAGTCAAGTGCGCAGAAACATGAAGTACACCCATCATCACTCGCTTCTTCCACGACACTTTTGGTGTAAATGCAATTAATGCAATAAGCAATAGCAAAGCACCTGCTAGCGATACATAAGACTGTTCCAGCAAGTACTTGAAAGCAGCCCATACAGTGACAAAAAGACCTCAAATGACCAGAAACGGAGTAATCTGGTAAAATGCAATTGAGATTACACTGCGAAGGAAGCCCAAGAATAAGTCAATTGCTCAAACATATTAACAAAATAATCAATAAGCAGCAGGATAAGTAGGCTCCTAGCTATTTGTTTGAGCTGCCATCTAAAGCACACGTAGAAGAACTGGAACTATCTTATGGGAACTTTGAATGCTAAAAGGGATTCACAAGGAAGAGTTGAGCAAAATGAAAACGTCCTGCTACAGAGGGATTGGATTAACAAATAAAGGATATGCTAAGTGCTGAGTGCTGAGTGCCAAGTGACATGATACCAGTCTACCAAGAATCTGAATGCAAAAATCACTTTCAGCTAAAGGAATACTCACTTGTGGGAACATAGAAAAAGCCAGTACGAAGTAGATAATGCCACCAATTATATCGAATTGCCAGTTTGTCTTCCGAAATTTGAAGATATTCCTTAAAGCAATCTGCAAAGTAACCAGATAAAAGTAAGATTTTGCACTGCAGCTCGAAACTAATTGATCTAAGGAGCTAGATACCATCTTGACATATGCCCATTTAGAAAATTTAACCGAGGGATAAGAAGCCTTGGTCTCGTAAGTAGCCCCACAATACTCCTTGAAGCTGCCAAATACATGGGTTGGATGTAAAAATGCCCCACCACTACCATTCACAAGTAGATGTTTCACATGAACTGGACTAAGTGGAGGTACGCATGAATGACCCATATAATGATGCAAGTCCCCAGCAATTTGAAGTTTACATCTCCTCTTCAAATAATCACGTATCAAGCGAGAGACCTATTCTCCACAAGAGACATATTTTTTCGAATGATTATGCCCATACCAATCAAGAAGCCAGTCAGGTTCATGCGCAAGTATGATCACAGAGTCCTCATCCCCAATCTGCGTCAGCATTGAATGTGGAATTAGACACTCACTGTATTAAGAGTACAGGATACAAAACAAATTGTGATAATAAATGATTTGAGATTCAGTTGAAAATACAGTCAGTGTCGTCATGTTTCAACGCACATCATTCCCCATATGCACAGATCGGTTGCGACATAGATAAGAAACCATAAGATCATAGTTAATAAAAGACTATGATCCTCTCCAAGCAAATTATTAGCAGAAAAATGCATGTCCAACCATTAACAACTCAACAACATATCAAACTGCAGGCCCATAGCAGATAATTCACAGCTGGAAAATCTCTAGAAAGATGACTCGGAAAGCAGACAGATCCTACACAACCCTGAGGAACATCCTAAAGAGTGATACAGACTATCGGCTACGTGTCCTAGGCTGGATCCCTCGACTCATGAAGTTCCATTATCCCTTTCTTCTTTTGTTCTCTTTGGCATCTGTAGCAAAGATTATCAAAAAATACAAAGAAAAATTTAAGAAAGTACCTTCTTTACCAGCTCTGAGAAGAAAATAAATTGGTCCGCATCAATGTCGTGATTGAGTGCCAGATCAAGGCCAAATACCCACCAATTTTTTGGGAGTTGCAAAGCAAAATAACATTTTTTTTAGGCATAAACCGCCCACCGAACCAACTCTTGTGACATATGTTCGTCACGAAAGTACGAAGTCCATCAAACCAATTTGTAAAACCACATAAACAGGATTTTATGAGATAGCCTCTACATAAATTTGTTGAGGAAGCAAGTGATCGAACAATAAAATAGTTAGTAAAATAAAATAAGTAGGACACTGAATTTATGTGGTTCGATCGATGTGACCTACAGCTATAGGGAGAGCACAAAAAAATTTTACTTATGAATCAAGCGAAACAAATGAAATTACAATCACACTCGAGTCACTAAACACTCTTTAGTATTTCCCATCCCCCAATTACACCCAATAACTCATATTTAGTCTCTACAAATCCTCACGAAATAATCTTTAATCTCATAAAGGAATTCACAAATCTTACCACAAGATTTATTAGCTTCAAAACTCTTAGATATCTTCATGTGTAATTGACAAGAAGTTGTATCTTGGATACTTTTCAAAAAGAACATCCAATTCTTATATATAAGCAATAATTAGATCCAAAATATGAAACCTTCTCCAACTAGGAAATCTACTTGAATTAAGAAAATTTCTCCTTCGTGCTCAAATTCGAGAACATATTTTCAATAAGGAATACTTACATGAGGAGTTCCTTTTACACTCTTAGCTTATATCATTTCATTAATCAATTCAAATCTTTTGTACTAAATGTCAAAATACTTTTAGCGCAGGATATCCGTCAATCAACTGTTAATCTCCATCATGTCAGCATTGCAGTCCAATTAAAGAAATATCTACTCGGTACGGAAACTACTCAAGTATGATGGACTTAGTTCTTAATCTACATCAAAGCTTACGAGTCGTGGAGGATCAAGTGGAGGGAATATCTAATTTTAAATTCGTGTGGTTACAAGATGAAGCTAGTATCTGTTTTCTAACCTATATTGGCTATCAATCAAGCAATCGAATAATTGACGACGAGTCTCCTCAATTATTGAAGCTGGAGAAACAATGCCCCTCTTGCTTACGAAACAACTTTAATGGATACCTTCCCCAAAAGTCAATTCCTCCCACATGTCGATCTAGTAAACGATAAGCTTTGATTAAAATGATGGCCAGGCGGGTAGTGATGTTCAAATACTGTTAGGGTTGCATCTTGATCTCCCTATAAAGGTCAAGCGAACTAGCCTTCTGTTCTTACAAGTGAAACGAGACAACCTTGGTCTTCGGTTATTGAATTGTAGCTTTTACTGGGGTTTGGGTTTCTCTGTTGAGTGAATTTATTCGTTTCATCAGGAGAGAGAGGATGGGTTTGGAGGGGAAGCTAGAGATTGAAGTAGAGATTCAGTCGTCGGCCGATGAGTTCTACAACGTCTGGAGGAACCAGGTTTACCACCTGCCGAATGCAAGCGATGCGGTACAAAACGTTCAGCTCCATGAAGGCGAATGGCACTCGGAGGACGCCGTCAAGCTCTGGAACTACACCCTGGGTGAGTACTGCATCGCCTCGCCGTCGACTGAGTGACTTGTTATGTTTTTTTTTCTTCTGTTGGTGCCGTCGTTGTCATTAGCGCGTGCTATGTTATATTTTGATTTCACTGCCCGAGATTTCATCCACCAAACATGTGCACAAGGAGTCTAGTTTTGGATCATTTACCCTCAAAGTGCTCCATTTGAGCAAATGCTAATGTTATTAAGACTGATATCGTAGAATCGGTTTATGAAATGGTATGACAAACTGTAAGTGGTCAGCATTCGATAAAGAGGCCATAACCAGGCACCCAACAAGAACTTATCACATGAGCCATAAAACAAGAGCTTGTCACGTCGTGTTAACCCAATCTTAGCAAAAACTATCTCCCCCCTCCCACCATCCCCTAAGCACTCCTGTTCTTAAGGAGTAATAGTTCAATGAACTTGTTACATAGGTTAAACAGAATCAAAACCATCACGTCTAATGGAACCCACCATCTTTAATGGGCTAGATTCAATTCAGTGGGTGTACTAGATTCATGTAGAAATTTCTCTTTATTGAGAAATATTCCTATCTAGTAGATGTCCAATTTCAAGACTTGTATGTGTTAGGACTATAATAAGCTGCTTGTGAAAAGAATATTTTGTGAAGGTGTTTTCCTGAAAAAATCTTTGCGACTGAATATATTCTTAAAAAAGTGGAAAACATTGTTGTGTTAGTAAATGGTTGTAACTCGACGAACTTTAATATGCAGAAGGGAAGGCATTGACGGCCAAGGAGAAGGTTGAGGTGGACGATGCAAACAAGGTACTCACCTTCAACGTAATAGAAGGCGATCTCATGGAAGAGTTCAAGACCTTCAAGGCTATTGTCAAGACGACTGCGAAAAGCGACGGCCGTGGAAGTTTAGTAAAGTGGACTCTAGACTACGAGAAGTTGAAGGAAGACGTCGCCGACCCTAATGCTTACATAGATCTCGAAGCCAAGCTCACTAAGGACACGGATGCTTATCTCATCAACAGAGCGTGAGCGATTCGCGTGTTCTTAGGGACAAATGATATCTCTGTGTGTCTTTTGTGCGTGTGTGTGTGGATATGTTCATGTGCTTGTCTTGCAGGGCTAAAGTAAACTTCTTGGTGTGGTTATTGGTGAATAAATATACGTCGAAAGACGCCATGTCTGTGTCATTGTCTGTGTTCCTATGTTTGTGTTCGAGAAAACTGTGTTCCATGTGAATTATGTAAGACTTGTGAAATGGCTTCAAAATTGTTTGGCTCCTTCTTATTTAAAGTTGAATGCATTGTCAAGTGATAGCGGTTTAGAAATGCCAATTCTTTTTTCCGATTTCGGTTAATTTCAATAAGTGTAGATAAGTGCAAAAATCCTGTAGATAAAAAAAATAACTGATTAATATTTTCTGCAGGTAATTTGTTGGTAACTTACCGATACTTTAATGAGACTGTCGATTTTTCATAGTTTGTAAATCAGCAATTTATATTCCTAATCCACTAAGTTTTATTTGCGTAAAGAACTTCGACTATTAAGTGTTAACCCGCTGTAGCTTCTACCTTGGTGTTAACGTTGTTAATCCATAATCTGTAGATATCATTTCAAAGATCTGAGATTGACATGTCTAGTATTTAGTTAAACGATATGACGATGAGACGGGGACTAATCTTGTAATTCTAATCGTGCCCTAGACGTGATGGAATCCACTTTTGAAAACGTATGAAATTCGCAGTATATTTTCCATATAACTTTGAATTATATGAGAATTCACCTCGAATTGTTGATCTTGGATAAACATTTTTGCTACTCTTGCTTACAATACTCGGGCGCTTGAACTTGTCCAAGAGGCGAGCTAGTTTCTCTTTTATTCTAGCATTATTCTTCTTTAATAAGTACTTCAAAAAAATTTACAGAAGAGGTCTATGTTCTCCATTTTAGTAATATATTGTCTAATTCTGAGTATCTTTCATATTTTTGTTTGTTCAAAGCCTTCTTGCTATCGCCTCTATTAAACGATAGCCTCTGTTCCAAATTAATGTTAAAAATGCTTTTCTCAATGGCGATCTTACTGAGGAAGTATATATGAAACCTCCTCCTGGATACACTACTTCTGACAAAGTGTGCCGATTACGTCGAGCATTATATGGACTGAAGCAGGCTCCTCGTGCGTAGTATTCTAAGTTCAACTCTACCATGGAACGCCTTGGATTTAAATCGAGTCCCTATGACAATGCTCTATTTGTTTAACAAACATCTCATGGGTATATTCTACTACTTTTATTTGTGGGTGATATGGTTATTACTAACGATGGTTATACCGGCATTACAAAATTCCAGCAGTATCTGAGTCAACGATTTGAAATGAAAGATCGCAGCAAACTCAATTATTTTCTAGGCTCGGAGGTTACTTCCTCTGGATATTATCTTTTTCAAGCTAAATATGCCACCAATCTTATTTCTCGAGCGGGACTCACTGATAATAAGACTACTACAATTCCCATCGAAACTAATGCCAAATTTAATGACAAAGACATGAATTTTCTTCTGAATCCTACTCCCTAACGACAACTAGTTGGCAATCTTGTATGCCTCGCTATGACTCGTCCAGATATAGCCTACGCAGTTCACATTATTAGTCAGTTCATGAGCACACCGTGAACCACTCATTATGCTGCTGTTCTTTGCATTCTTCGCTATGTCAAGGGCACCTTATTTCATGGTCTTCACTTTTCTACTCAATCTACCTTGGAGTTGATAGCTTAATCTGATGTTGACTGGGCTGGAAACCCTTTTGATCGTCGCTCCACCACCGGCCACTGCTTCTTTGTAGGTAACTTACTTATCTCATGGCATAGTAAGAAACAAACTATAATTGCTCAATCTAATACAAAAGCTAAATATCGTGCTCTTACTAATACGACAGCAGAATTATTATGGTTGCGATGTCTATTAGAGGACATGGGTGTCCATCAACGGTGAAACGATACTTTATTACTATAATCAGAGTGCTATCCAAATAGCACATAATGATTATTTCCATTAGCGCACCAAATATATTGAGATAGATTGCCATTTTATACGTTCTCGCGTGTTTCTAGGCACCATTCGTCTTGTCTATAGATTGCCATTTTATACGTTCTCGCGTGTTTCTAGGCACCATTCGTCTTGTCTCCACTTCATCGGTTAATCAAATTGCTAGTGTATTCACTAAGGCACATCTACCAAGGCGATTTCAAGATCTTTTCTACAAACTCCAGTTGACTTCTTTCATGTCATATTGAGTTTGAGGGGATCTTAAAAATATATCGTCTGATTCCGAGTATCTCTCAAATTATAATTTCATTATTATGATTCTAAGTATCTCTCATATCATAATCTTGTTATTCTGATTATGAGTATCTATCATAATCATAATCTTGTTATTCATATTGATTGTAATTTCCATTGTAATAGTATGTTACTATAAATAGACATTCTGTCAAGCCTCTAAATAGGCTCTTGTATAGTTTACTGAAAAACACAGAAAATTGTACAACTTTATTTCCCACTCTACATTTTTTCACTCCATTTAGGTTCATATTCTGTTGATCTCTGTTGAAAATTCGAAGTCGCTTATCTTGAACCAGCATAACTGTACTCCGCGCCAAAAAATATGGATTTTTTTTTGTGTTGATAAATTTTGATTAGTGCTGATAAATGACCGGTGACATTTTTTCAAGAAATTTGCTGGTAAATTACAAATTACCAATTTTTATACTAACTTACCAGCTTTGTTTGTATAACTTACTACCACTTTGAGTATAGTAACTCTTATATGAAATTATCAACCTAAATTAGATTGGCTTGCCACTTTTTGTCAAAATAATTATCAAATAAATTGTGGTTATTAACTCTTGTTTGAATTAGTAAGCAACTCGAATGGGAGTTGGTAAACCAAAATCAATTGGCAACCTAACAGGAGAAAAGCCGGTAAGTCTCACAAATAAAGGTTAGTGGATGCATATAAGAGTTGATAGATTTAAGCGTTTGTGAAAAAAACAAACGAAAGCTGGTAAAGATAACGAAAGTTGATAAATTAAAAGAAAATAAACATTGATAATATTTATGTTTATAACCTATTAATCAAAAGACTAATTGGAGGAAGTTCCCTCCAATCAACAAAAACAAGAAGAAAAAGATGTCCCTTTTTTCATGCACTCATATTGTTGAAGTTGGCGAATATTTCGGGCATCCTTATTTCTGATACTGGGCACGCCCACATGAGTTTAAGGAAACTGAAGTATGATCCGATAACATGTGACCCATGTGCACGGAATGCGGGGGTTCGGGGACAGCACCCCCGACACAGGGGTCCCGCTGACCGGACAGCGGGCGGGGGTTCCGCTCCCCGGTGAGCGAACGGCTGCCCCGCTCGCCGGTGAGAGAGTGGGGGCTCGGGGGCAACGCCCCCAAAACAACATTGGGTTTGCTGACCCGTTTATTGTGGGATCAAAGGGATTTTGATAGGCTTGAACTTTAGGCCCATTTAAGTCCTATATACAATATACTCGTATGAGAGATCATTGTAACAAGTGTCTGTGATTGTAAACCTAAATCATAGTGGAATCCCTTTGTAAGGCGTAACCCTATTCGGGGGTGAACCTGGGTAAACTCGTGCATCATTTAATTTTCTTCTATTCTCTGCGCGATCGTTCTAATTCGGTTTGCAATACACCCCCATCACATATTACATAAATGTTGTCACTTTGGCTAGGTTGACCGAACTCATATTACTAAAGGTTTCCTCCACCAAGTATCTATTTAACGACTTACAAATCTGGACATCAGCTACATGTAAATGTATGGAAAAGTTCATTACTTGAGCTGCTCTTCTCCTGCCGGAAGACGGTAACTCGGATACCAACAAGGAGGTGAATTGGTCTTATAAAAAATTTTCATAGAAGACTTCAAAATACTCTTACGTAGAATGACAACAATCGAGCATATGCAAATATTTCTTATTAACAAATAATGAAAGAATTGAAAAGATTGAGATATTTTCATATAAATACATAGTGGTTCAGCCAATCCCTTTGACCCACTCCACTTTTTCACAGCCACGAATCAGATCGGAACCCACTAGAAAATAAATTGGTCCGCATCAATGTCGTGATTGAGTGCCAGATCAAGGCCAAATACCCACCAATTTTTTGGGAGTTGCAAAGCAAAATAACACTTTTTTTGAGGCATAAACCACGCACCTAACCAACTCTTGTGACATGTGTACGTCATGAAAGTACGAAGTCCATCAAACCAATTTGTTAAACCACATAAACAGGATTTTATGAGATAGCCTCTACATTTTAATAGCACCAATGTCTTAGAAACTTCTGATAAGAAAAACAAATAAGGACATGGGCACAGCACAATGTTATATTATCAGTTTCAAATATTATACAAGGTGATCTCCAAGAGCCAAACAAATAACTTAAGCAAGGTTAAGGATGAAAACCAAAACTGACCTTGATTTCCAGGAATGATGAAAGCCTGGGGCCCATCATATTGCTTTAGCTCAGAAAACCCAGATGGAATCTTATGCTTGTTCACAGGGATCTGCTCTGATTTATACCCAATTGGAGGCAGAAGAGTATCCTCAAAAATACTTACGAACCTGTCTTTGTAAGTGTCTGCGCACGGATTTGGATATCTACAAAAGGAGCAGAATCTTTTGTTTAAGTAAGAGAATTAACAGTTCCAGGAAACGATGCGCTTATACAAGCAAATGATGCCTAAATATCTGTTCACCATGCTGCTTTTAAAATCAAACCAGCTGACACTTCCTTTCGTACTCTGCAACAAATGTGATCCAATAAAAAATGTATTGTTCAACACAAACCGAAATGGAAGGAAACGAGTGAAAGCAGACTAGTCGGAACTTACAATTTTGACAGATAATAGAGGCATAATTGGCTTTCCAGCCCATTGACATTGACCCCTCAATTAAAAGTATCCACAAAAATCCTCAAGATCATTGTAGTTCACAACGCTCTTTGACTCGTAAAATTACAACCCAAATCAAGATAATTGTCTCAACTAGCATAGAAAATTGTTCATCGAGTGAAATCAAGTTAAGCGGCTGAATTAACTCAATAAAGTCAATAAATGACGACACCGACCTTCCGCAGAAATATGGAGGGACTTCAATGGTGAAAAGCGACACTTCTGCAGAAATAGGCATCAATAAAATTTTACTTTTAAATGAACTAATTTCTGGATTTATTGTTGGTCCGGTGGCATTTTATCGTTACCATACAGTAAATCCGAAATTGAAGTTTGTTAATAAATCATATAGTTTAAAGTTGTATTGCGTTGATATTTTTGCTATTTTAAATTTCCTTATTCATAAATTTAACTAAATTTAATTATGAAAACACGAAACGCAAAGGTTTATCCTTTTTAAAAAATTAAGAAAAAATACCACCAAAAATTCCAAACTATGCCATTTGTGATAAATTTACCCTGAACTTTTTTTTATGACACGAAAAATCACAAACTATGCTACTTGTGATAAATTTACCCAAATTTTTTTTTGTAACACGAAAAACCTCAAACTATATCACTTGCAACACATTTACCCCACGATATTTTGGCCCATGTGCATTTTCGTTTTTTTTTTCCTTTTTCTATTTTTTTTCCTTTTTTTTTCTTTTCTTCTTTCTTCCCTCCGCCAGTGAGGGCGGCCCTCACCGGCGCTGGGGTTGGGCGAGGGCTGCCCTCGCCCGCCCAGAGCTATGCCACTTGTGACACATTTACCCACAATATTTTGGCCCATGGGCATTTTTGTTTTTTTCCTTTTTCTGTTTTTTTTCCTTTTTTTTCTTTTCTTCTTTCTTTCCTCCGCCGGCGAGGGCAGCCCTCGCCGGCAATGGGGTTGGGCAAGGGCGACTCTCGCCCGACGCATCGCCCTCGCCTGATGCCGACGAGGGTTGCCCTCGCCCAACCCCAGCGCCGGCAAGGGCTGCCCTCATCGGCTTCCCTCCGCCATGGCCGGTGGAGGGAAAGAGAAGAAAAGAAAAAAAAAATAGAAAAAGGAAAAAGACAAAAACGTCCATGGGCCAAAGTATTGTGGGGTAAATGTGTAATAAGTGGCATAGTTTGGGATTTTTCGTGTCATAAAAAAATTTAGCGTAAATTTGTCACAAGTGGTATAGTTTGGGGTTTTTTGTGTCATAAAGAAAAGTTTAGGGTAAATTTGTCACAAGTGGTATAGTTTGGGGTTTTTGATGGTATTTTCCCAAAAATTAAAAACAATACTTAGATTAATAAAAGTATGATTATATAGATAAACTAATACCATTTTTAGATATCCTTATGAAAACACCCATTCTTAAAATAGCAGTTATATCAACTCGATATAAATCCGTTATACTTTTGCTATTATAGAGATCAAAAGTTAAAATATACTTACTTTGAACTATCGATAGATTTATTAAGACCAAAAAGATAGAAAAAAGTAATAAAAAGATAACATTTACTTTTTGTTGATTTAGGAAATGGATTGAAATGAAATCATATTATTAAATTTGGGCAATAGTGCAATTATGATAACTTGTGAATAGTACAAAAGGACTTGTTTGATTTGTGAGGGACTAGATTGAGCCAATTCAAAGGTCTAAGGACTAGATTAAACATTTAAAAATTAATCAAGTACTAAATAGAATAAAAGGATAAATGCGATGTAAGTCTTAAAACTTGTCACAAAAATGCAATTAAGTCCTAAAAATTTCAAAAATGCATCCTAAATTTTTTCAAATCAGTCCCTTTAAGTCCTCGCCAACGCCGGCGACCTGGCCATGGCCAAGGAAAGGGAAGAAAAATAAAAATAAATATAAATAAAAAGAAAGAAATATTAAAATTTTCAAAATATTATTAATAAAATGAAATTTTATGTAGTTACCAAACGCATTTCTATTCTTTTTCCATTCTAAGAATAGAAATTTTAAGCAGTTACCAAATATTTTCAAATGCTTAGAAATTGTTCCCGAATACGGAATAAAAAAGAATCATTTCTGAACAGAAATTGTTTCTGGGAACATAATGGTTGCTAAACACACCCTAAGTGACCAACAAATTATCGGGTAATTAGATGATCTGTGACTTCTTTAACCAAAAAATTTTGACGTTTACAAACTCAAAACTACCTTCGGCTAAAACAAATCCATTTTTTTTTGTTTATTGGGACAGTAGAATCGTCCAATAAAATAATGTGAAGTACTCATGACGTTCCAAAACACAACTTCACTCTTTGGTTGGGCACTCCAAATTACTTGTCCACCAAAAAAACAAGGGATAGAAATGGCTTGCCTAGTTAACTTGAACACCTTGTGCTCTCTGTTTTTTTTTTTTGTGTACAATTCAAACTTTGGGTATTGAGTGTCAACCCAAAGAAACATATATTTAATTAAACATAAATCACACCTATTTAAACCTTTGCAAATGTCTGAGTCTAAAAAGTATACAAAACGAGGAATCGTTTTATATCTTCATGATAGAGACAGTCGTGCCCATGCCATACGACAACTGTCATTTGGAGGTGGCTTCCCATGTAATTCAAAGTTACATAGAAAGTCTACACGAATTTCATACGTTTTCAAAAGTGGATCTACATCGTCTAGGGCACAATTGTAATTACTAGATTAGTACCCATCTCATCGTCATATCTTTTAATTGAATATATACTAGAAATGTCAATATCATATCCTTGAAATGATACCACCGATTATGGATTAACGATGGTGATAGGCCCTAGCAATCGAAACAAGATAGCAGATTGAAAAAACAACTACAAAGATCATTGCGCATCGGCAAACATCAAATGAATCATCATGAAATGGAAAAATAAAAACAATCGACCAAGAAGATAACATCAACTTCTACCTAATTGCAATTTTAAAACTTAGATTGGACCTGACGTCCAAATCCAAATATATAAATGTCACGATTATGGTTCGACGAATCACAATAGCGCAATACTTAAAGAGAAGATTGTGGATGACACCGCAACACATGCTTTGTTGAAAATGGCAGATTTGCGAATCTTATTCGTTTAGATTATTAATAGTGCGGGGTCAAAAGTTATTGATGTTTGTTTAAGGATTTAAAATTAAATCTTCAAATTTTCGACAGAAAAGTTCAAAGTTCCTTTCGGCAGGATTCGTGTGTCCCGAAAATACTCTTTTAATTGCCATAAATCATCAGTTTCCATGCATATACAATTCGCGGTATCTAGGGGTTCACATACATCGCGTGCATAAGTAACGGTTTATGCAAAAAATTATTCACGTCCATAAAAGAAGGGTCCCATACACATACACTTACACATACACATACTAGTATTCAAACACGTGATCAAAGGTGAATCGATAAGTAAAAAATTTGGGAGGAGTAAGATTTACTTGATTAGGAAAATGCTCTTTGAAATGGATAAAGCATTCCTAATTCAAGTTGATTGCCTTTGTTAACGTTTTAATCTAATAAAGAATTGTTAACATATATAATTATATTATTATATTCTGCAAATAATTATATATGTTTTATATATATGAAATTAAGATCGAATTACGGGGTCTCGAGCTTATATGAAATTGTCTATAGATAAGGAGAACGGATTAATTATACAAACAAAGCTCATCCCCTGCATTTGCTTAAGTTTCACTTTCCTTTGATACACTTTTTTTCTAATTAATAGATACGATTTAGTAACATATTAAGTGACAACCCACACATAGCAATATCATAAAGAAAGCACTTCCACATACTTTTGACGTAATACAGTTAAGTGCATCATCTTGTCGAATTTATTAACGTCGAAGCTCAGCATGCATTATCTTGTCAAATTTATTATCATCACATTATTAATTACCGTTAAGAACTTAGGTATAGCTTTTGAATCCAAAGCTTGAAAATCAAACGTTTCAATACATCATTTTATATGTTGTTTGATGTCCCCAATTCTGGTTCCACAATGTAAACTCGTTCACTCTACTTACTAGCTTACGTCACGCACAGTCATGTGGAAAATAAGGCACTACTAAATAAACTTTACTGATCTTAAAGTCTTCTATTATTTGAGATAATGTATATCTGTGTATTTTATATGCTCGGGATTGCAATTTTTTTACAGCAAATTGCTATTTTTTAATGAGCCCAGGTAGTAGGTACTCTAATAAAATAAGCCTAAAGGAAACCTACTTATAATTGTACGATAGGGACTAAAATGTAATAAATATACCACTGACACGTAGGAAGCGCGTTACTTTTCAGCAAAGAGTTGTACATCATAACAAATAAAGAATCTGTTTTCCCATTTTATAATGCTTAGCAGAGGGATGATTGTCCTTTGTTAGGTTGACATAATTGATCGGACCCAATGTTTTTTCGTTGGATTTTTAAGTATAATGTCTTTTGACGATGTAAAGTTGTAACAGCAATCTCGGTATAAGGACACTAGATCACCAAATTTATATTGCATGAGTACGAGTCAATTTAGATCGAAACATTTTCGTCTTGACGCGACATTTGTTTGCTGAATTTATCTACAACCTATAAATAAGCTACACGTTGACATCGTGAATCGCATGCAAGGCAAGAGAAGATTTATTAAATTGAAATGATATATGGAGAAAAAGCGACAGCAAAACAAATCAACTCTTAAGTAACACTAATGCTAGATGGCACGCTCACCTTGATTAAATACATGACGATTAGCACCCCTAAATCAATTTTATATTAAGTAGTATAATCAATGTTGTTGCTCGCACGTTTGATGCTCATTTTTTGTCCATCTCCATCACCTACTGGTAAATCTAATCTAATGTTTATGATCCATTAAGACACCCTAACAAATATCCCAATCCTCAAAACCCTAATTATTTTATCTTCCCTCTCTCTTTTTCTCTTTCCCTTCCCCGCACTTACGTAGGCCGCCACCAATGGCCTCCCTCGTCGTCTCTAGACTATAGTGCCATGGATATGTCGTCGATTGCCGTTGTCATCGTCATCTTTCTATGAGTCCCATCTCTGGTCTCTCTCCGGCACTCCATCGTCGAAGTCGAGCCACCCACCCGACCTTGGCTTCACCTTCGCCGGTCGTCAAGGAAAGAAGCAGGGGTTTTTTGCTAGTTCCGTCATCACATGCTCGTACATCCTTAAAGCACCGAAGCGTTCAACCTAAAAAGACTCTCCGAACGCGTCAATTCGGGATCACAAACCTCGGCTTCTTTTATTTGCTTTTTATATATTATCTGTGGTAAGAAAGTCGCAAAGTCGAATTTGTGGTCCAGACATAAGTGGGAGGTGCTAGATTTATACTTGGACTTTGCTAACGTAACAGTATTGAAGCCACTATAAAAGTAAAAGTGTGTTGTGAACCGCAAATACCCCACAATAATTTATAATTATTTATTTTATTTTTTTATAGTCCGGAACATGATGTTATTCTGACAGTAGATTAAAGAATATGTTAGTTAATCATTTCTCAAAAATAGATAATACAAACGATCATTTTTATAAAAATATTTCTTAAATCATTAATTTTTCATGAAATAAATGCTCCGTTAATGCATAATATACTTCTAGGCGTGGATTATGATCGTTCTACATTTTCTCTATATATACACAGCTCAAGCCAAGTATAGCGTTATATTCTCGCTTCTTAAAACGGCACAAGTTTGGTGTCCGGAATCTTGATTCTTGACTCGGGTGTGACTATTCTGTCGTCTTCGCTACAAAAACCATGAGTCTAGAGGGGAAGCTGGAGGTCGAAATCGACATCCAATCATCCGCAGATGAGTTCTACAACCTCTTCAAGAGCCAAATCTACCACCTCCCCACCATTTCCTCCGATATTATCCAAAAGGTGGAGCTCCATGAGGGCGACTGGAGCTCGAGCGACGCAGTCAAGCATTGGAACTACACCCTAGGTAGGTACACCATCTCGAAACGCCCACTCATCGATTAATCGCCCCAAAAAACTTTCGCTGCTCAATCTGGTAAATTCCGCCAACTCCGAGTTTCATCTTGTGGACGAGTCACAGAAAAGCAATCGCTTGACCTTGAAACGATCCTACTTGTATGAGACCTCTTTGTCTCGACTTGTGTCACGGTAGAAAAGTTATGAGCAAATGCATATATATATATATATATATATATATATATATAGGATTAATAGAGTGGCCAATATAATCCTCGACCCTTGTACTGATACCAGGTTGAGACCTAGTATATTCAGTTTCGCTGAGAGGCTAACAGAATCTAGTAAATTGGTTCGATCAAATCTGGAAATTGCAGATGGGAAGGCGTTGACGGCGAAGGAGAAGGTCGAAGTAGACGATGAGAACAAGTCGATCACGTTTAATGTTATGGAAGGAGATATACTGAAGGAGTTCAAGGGCTTCAAGGCCACTGGGCAAGCAACTGCGAAAGCTGACGGCAGCGGGAGCACGGTGAAGTGGACCCTCGACTACGAGAAGCTGAATGAAGCCGTTGCTGAACCTAAAAGCTACACCGACGCCATCGTCAAGATCACTAAAGACGTCGATGCTCATCTGCTCAACGCGTAAAGCGTGCGTCTTCGCGCTGCTGCGTGCACGAGAGAAACGCAGCCACAGAAGAGGATCTTCACTTGATTACACCGTGCGTGTGGGTGTGCTTGTGTCAATATTGTGTTCGATGTGTAATCTTATCTATTGCCAAGCTAAATATAGTTCGTCGTGTGCTTATTGTGCATATATTCGCTGGGTGCTTCTGTTCCAAAGAATCAACAGCTTCGTTGGAAGTGACGACGACGACGACGCACTATTCAGGGGTGGAGCCTCTATTCTCGAAGAAACATAACTTTATTGCACCGTTTCTAAAAATATTGATTTTTTTCCCATACTAGTAAATTTCGATTAGTGCTGGTAAATGTCAAACGACTGTCAGTAAAATAGATGACCGCCGATTTTTTTTTCCAACCAACTTGCTGTACTAATAATTTTTTTGTAATTTGCGAATTACCAATTTTGGTAGCAACTTACCAGCTTTATTTATATAACTTACTAAGCTTCGAATATAGCAACTCTTATGCGAAGTTACCAACTCAAATTAGAGTGGTCCATCAACTTTTGTCAAATTTAATTGTCAACTAAATTTGAGTTATCAATTTTTGTTTGGTTTACTAACCAACTTTTAATTTTCTTTTAATTTACCAACTTTTCTATTGAGCTACCAACTTTTATTTACCTTGATTAGCAACCCCGTATATATATTAACTCTTTTTAGAGATTATTGGTCTAAATTAGCATGACTTACTAACTTTTTTCCCATTAAATTATCATCTAGGTTTTTTTTATTGAAGGAAATTTCCATCCATTACCAAAATGATACGTGAAAAAAATCTATAGGAAATCTCATAAATCACCACAACAAAGCAAGCTTATAAATATACAAAACAAACCAAAGTCCAGAAATGAAGATATATCATCATAGCATGATCAGCAGAGGTAAGCACAAGCTCATCTTTCAAGAACAGATGTGACTGCACCCAAGCAAAAGAATCAGCGGCCGATCACCGGATCATAAATCATCATCAGTGATAAGCACAAGCCAAGATGTCCATCTGCAGCTACAACTTTGCTTCGTGATAATGTGCGCCTAGGTTTGGCATCTCTAACGCCATTATTGTATGGAAACAACAAAAACATGTTGAACAAGCTCACATTTGACACTTGCAGGAGCAAGCCCTTTAGAAAGTGCAAGACGCCAGAGATTTTAACAAAAACATGTTGAACGATCACAAATATGACACTAAAGCTGCTGTGGACACCATTGAAATTGGAGGCGGGATACTTATTCATTAAAATTCATAGATTTTGGACTAGTTCGGGAGAGAAAAACTCTGAAATTCAATTTAGGATTGGAAGAGCAGAGTTCCCAAATCTAGATCTAGATCTAGATCGAGAGAGTAGAGCAAAAAAACAAGAGAAAATGGAAGGAAAAACAACCAGACTAGGAGGAGAGGGAGAGATTTAGGTCAAATCCCTCCTCTCCATTAGTTGAAGAAGCGTAGGTTGAAACTTAGAGAGAGAGAGAGAGAGAGAGAGAGAGAGAGAGAGAGAGAGAGAGAGAGAGAGAGAGAGAGAGAGAGAGAGAGAGAGAGAGAGAGAGAGAGAGAGAGAGAGAGAGAGAGAGAGAGAGAGAGTGTGTGTGTGTGTTGAACCTAGCTGCCTTTACTTAGTGGAAAAGGGAAAATTCAATTATCATCTAGGTTACTAACTTTCATTTGAGTTACTTACTAGCATTTATTTGGTTTTTCTTAATAGCCATTATTGTTGACAAACTTTTAGTTACATATCCTTGTAAAACCTTAAATTTACCAACCTTTTTTTAAAAATTACTAACCTTAATTAGAGTGACTTTGCCCACTTTTTTTCACTTTTCTCCAATTAAGTTACCGGCTCTTAATTGACTTCCAAATGAATGGTGCTATCACCTATGAACATGATGGTGGAAGAGTCGTGAATCACGTGGTACTATGGGCTAAGAATTATAAAGTTGAAATTCATGGAGATATGTTGATATTTAATATAGAATTATAACGACAAGGCATATGTAGTGCATAAATAATGCAATATGTCAATTATCAAGTCTCAAGTGGTTAATTATTCCAAATATGATAATGCTCTATTGATGGAGAACAATTGGCACATACTTATATGGAAGCTTTAATCGTTATAAGAGTGAGCGGTCTTGCCCGAGCCTTAAATGACTGGTCAACTTCAAACTCATAACTTTTTATTCGGAATGAGTTATAACGCGTACAACATATCAAGTCAAAAAGGATTGCGAGATCTTCGAAGCTTCAAACAGGATTTCCGAGCATTCGAAGATTTCAAACGTGTTTTGTAGATTTTCGGGATGCATTTTAAAGATTATCCTTTTTATCAATATTTTTTCCTTAATTCTGTTATTTGATTGTTTCCTAAAGAGTGTCCTCCCTATAAATAGAAGGCTAAAACATGGTAAACCATACTTTATCATCCGGAATAAATATTATCCTATGGAACTTTTTTCAAGTATATATATATTTCTCTGCGTCATCTATGCCTACGAGATATTTAGATTAGGCAATTGTCTATGAATATATAGAAAAGATTTGGTCAACTAATTGTGCGTCTGTGGAAGAGCTGTTCCATAAAATATGTGTCTGTCTTGCCCACACGGCATTATTTTGATCATCAAAGAATGTTTTTTCCTCCGTCTCTAATTAGAGAAAATATATCTAATTTACAGGTCGCAAATTTGAATATTGTCACATGCAAACATAATTAACAGAAAACAAATATAGATGATATCTATGTTTGTAACCTACTAATCAAAAGACTAATTTGGAGAAAATTTCCACTTATCATAAATGGAATGGCCCTTTATCGAATCTAAGCACTTATATCACATAGATGTCGCCGTTTCAGTTAGGTTGACCATACTCATATTGCTAAAGGGTTTCTCCGACCAAGCACCCATTTAATGACTTACAAATATGGACATCACACACACTTAAATTTACTGGAAGGTTCATTGCTTCAATTGCCTTTATCCTACCCGGAAAGATGGTTCCTTTGCCTTCTCGTTCGTTCCCCATTGTGGACGGTTCAACGATGCTTGATGGGGTTCCGGATTGGTACTGAGCTTAACTATAGTGTAAAGGAGTATTTTCTTTGGTATTGCCACGCAGGAGGGGCATGACGTTATGACAGCCGACCGCTCTACCACTTGGCTATTGAGGAACAACGGATCTTTTGGAGGTACCCAATAAATGACTCCTTCCAACGACAATGGTCTTATCTGTCAAAGAAAAATAGAGAATTATAGCACTAACCTTATTTCCTAGAAGACACCAAATATCACAACTAGGAGACAAATTCATACTGCATGATCTGTAGATCATGTGGACCAATTCTATCTAAACTAGTACTTATGCAAAGCCCACGACGGGGTTCACATGATCAATTGTTCATATGACTTGGTTTACATAGTTTATAAACTATAAACCTTTTCTTTGTTCTTTTTTGGCGTAAAGAAGGTTGATTGGATGGTTTGATGCCCCAAGCATCGAATGGAATACGGAATAAGTGTGTTCTATATACAATAATGTATATGCAACATGAAGTGTCCTGTATACGTTTAATAAATAGTCTTCTCGAGCAATTTCTATGATTAACTTCTACTGGAGTGGCACATATAATTTATAATTTTAACTGCCTAAGTATATGTCAATCTGACTAATGTCTAGGGTCTTGTTCATTCCGCTGGCAAGGAGAAACCTGAAAGACAAATAGAACAAGGAAATTAATTAGCCAAAACGGAGAAGGAATTGAAATTCCGAATATAATAAGGGCATGCTAGATATATTTGGATACGTAAAAATTTATGTGACATACTTGTCTCTAAGAACTGCAGCCATGGACCGACAACCTCCGGGCACCGTCGATTGCATATTGACAGCAATATTCGGATTGTGAATACTCTGCCGGAGGTGTACCCAACCGTATTGCCCATTTTCCTCGTCCGAAACCTTTGCCCTAAATTTCAAATGAAGATAACCACATAATAAGCACACGGTTAGTGTAAAAAAGAAAATATATCTATCTATGTATTTACGAGGTAATTACCAAAAAAAAAATCATAAACCTATTGCACTTGTGCCAATTCAATCATAAACCTTTTAATTTGACCAATTTAGTTTCAAAACTTTTTGACAATTTGTCAATTCAGTCTATCCTACCAATTTTAGCGGAAAATCGCTGACGGAGATGTCGGCCGTCCTTTTAAATCATTGTGGCCAACGAGTTCGCCAATGACCCTCGCCAGTGGCTAGGCAAGGCACAACCTCGCCATTGCCCTTGCCCATAATGAAAAAAAAAGGAAAAACAAAAAGAGAAAATTAAAAATATATATATTATAAAAGTTGTTCACACCATCGTCGATGGTGTCACATAAGACAGTCGGCGTCCACCTCAACGACGGCTAAAATTGGCCAAATGGACTAAACTGGCAAATTGTCAAAAGATTTATGATAAAATTGATCAAATTGAAAAGTTTAGGATTGAATTGGCACAAGTACAATAGGTTTAAAATTTTTTTGGTAGTTTTCCCGTGTATTTGCAAGTAAACAAGGTTACTTCTCAATCTGAATTAAAAAAAAAAAAAGTGAGAAAACCGATCTTTATCGATGTCGTACCGGTACATTTGAGCATCAATGGCTGCCGGCGTTTCGTTCGAGTCGACGAGGCAACCTTCGCTCACCCAGCAATCTCCACAGGAATCCAGCTCCCATCCCTGAAGCCTCCCTTCCTGCAAAGAAACAGTAACTCCAACATTAGTTCTTTTAGGATCAATGGATTTCCTTGTACGTGGTTTAGTTAACGATCACTGCACTTAATCGCCGTGTAATTAGTACCTCGATGTATTGTCGAAACGCCTCGATCGCCTCTACGGCCTTCGCTTTCGCATGTCTAGGCTCCGCGATGACATTCATTCTGAGTTCCGCGGACTCTAATGGCTCTTCAAGATCCTCTATGAGACTGCCGATCCCGTCATTAGATCCCGCGAGCTTCATCCATACCATCTCGATGATGATTTTAACGACCATGTAAGCGCCTAGCCATGTCAATTCATTGAAGAAAATGGCACACAAAAATTTCATAAGCACCATCGTGATTTGAAGCTATCGAAATGGTATTTCAGTTGTTTCAATTTCTTTTCCCATTGACATGTTCGTGAAGGAAACAAGCAAACCACCTTGCATAGGCTTTCTCAAGCCTTGAAAACTAGACAAACATAAGTAGATGATGACACGCACAAATGCGGAATATGTCCATGTTGCTAAATTTCTGTAGGTCTTGGTAGCTGCCAAAAACTGTTGATAAATGGAATGACCGGTGATTTTTTTTAAGACAACTTGTTAAAAACTTACCAACATGTTTACGAGATTACCCATTTTTTTGTTGTTTTAAAATAACCAAATTTTACTAAGTCATCAATTTTTTGTGCATAACTCACTAACCACTTCGAATTCACTAACTTTTACATGAAACTACCAAGCTAAATGAGAGTGAATTACAACTTTTGTCAGTTTTAATTACCAAATAGGTTTACGTAATTACCAATTCTTAATTGAGTTACTTACCAAAGTTTAATTATTTTTTTTAATTTATCAACTTTTTTATTAAGTTACTAACTAATAAGTGAGTAATTTCCATGCTGGTAAATCACCAATCTGATACATGGTTGGAGGGATGGACGAAAACAGACTCCCTAAATCAATAAACCTATAGAAATCTAACTTACCGTCATCAAGAAAATAATTCTCCTTGAGTGCGCCGTGGCCGGACGTTTCCATCATCAGATGAGCCTCGACCCCGTCCTTATTGAGCTGAACCCCCTTATCGATGACATTCCTATAACCGACCCGGTACAGGCAGTGATGGCCTCCCCTATCCGTAATAAACTTCGTGAGGGCCATGCTCGCGCGAGCGTCGGTCACCACCATCGTCCCTGGGTGCTCCCTCAAGACGATTGCGGACATGAGGGCGATGAGCTTGTCCCCATTGACTGGGTTGCCCTTAGCATCAACCACACCGCTGCGGTCCACGTCGGTGTCGAAGACAATCCCGAGGTCGGCCGAGTAGTCTAGGACGGCAGCCCGAGTGAGGGCCATGGCAGTCTTGTCCTCGGGGTTCGGGATGTGGTTGGGGAACATGCCATCCGGGTTGAGGTGGAGTGAGCCGAAGGTGTCCGCGCCGAGCTTGTCCAGCACGTCCCATGTGAAGAAGCCTCCTGAGCCATTCCCAGCGTTTACGATGATCTATATGCAAATTCTGGCTCAGTGTCAGAATTCAAATGGCTAATCTAAATTTTGTTTTTACTCATAGATAAACCAAAGCCTGAGTATTTTTCAAGATAAGGAATTTGTGTAGAGAATTTAACCTAGTGCGATAATCCAAATATCAACCAAAAGGTTTGTGTAGAGAGGACAAAAAGAACTCTAGGGATCAAGGCCACAAGAACTGGATAAGATAGAGCATTGCAACATGGGCTAGTCCTTTGTTTTTAGGACATTGACGGGCATCTATATGCAGAAGACGTTCCTATGTTTATAAGAAAATTTATTTTAATGGGAAATTAGGGAAAAGCAATTCAGTCGAGATAATTTACGTGGAAGCCTTTGAGGGGCGTGTCATAGCACGTGGGGTGATTCACTCTTTCCTTGATGATGTCTCGGAGGTACGCCGCGTAGGCGCTCATGAAGTCGACCCGGGTCGGGAGAGTGGCGAGCATGGTCGACACCTTTGCCAGCCGATTCGCATACTTGCGGGCGGCCTGGTGGCATATCTCCTCCACCTCCGGTGAGGTCAGCCCTCCCTTCTTCGTGAAGAACTTCAGGCCGTTCCGGGTGTAAGGCAAGTGAGATGCTGTCATCTGCAGCATCATAAGCATTCTCAGTTGTCTCATTTTCCGTTTGAAAATGACCTGCGAACTTCAGTGGTTCATCAACATGATTAAAAAGAGCGAGCTTTCTATGCTGGTTAATATATGTTAGGCCGGTCTCTTGTAAATTGAGTCTTTATGAAAATGAAAAACAAGTAGCGGAGATGCCTCATGGCGTAATCTATCAAAACAAATTGATAAGAAAAAGAGTGCTAACCGCGCATCGTTACACTACCATAATGGAAGCATCGTAAGAGAACGGGTCCAACACGGTGCTCATGAAACAAGCTGGCGTCGTAGCAAGCCCCATGTCGAACACCATGCAGCCGGCTCTGGACAGCCCGGCAAACACAGCCACACTCAACGCTGAGCCGGAAATCCTGGGGTCCCTTCCAAGGGAAACCCTAACGTCCTCGACCGGCCTCCCATTTTCGCTCTCCAAGCCCTTGATCACCCACTCCCCAAAGCTCTCCGCAATCGCATCCACCGCCGGCGGCGTCAGGTCCACCTCCCGGCCCTTCTCACCCTCCAGTGCGACACCGCGCACATCCGACCCGTTTTGGAGCCTACGGATCTTGTCAATTTCGTCGTCGACCACAACTTCATCGTACCTCGAGACACCCAACGATCTAACTCCTTTACTCCTTATTGGACGGCACATAAATATTACGCTAAGGTTCATCGGTAACGGTTTTGTGGGGGAAGAAGAGGGGATAATCGTTGATTTCTGGGCGCTCATGTTTTGAAGTGTTATCGAAGATGGCGAAGCGGACGCCATGTTGCCAGTGTTCTTGGAGCCGAAGTCCGAAATTGTCACGGTACTCAGCAAGAGAAAACCATATATACTCTTCTATGTATGAGAAGATAAGGGTGGAGGTGAGTTCAATGGTAACCTCACAATTCCAATATCTGCAAAGTTCTGAAAAATCTGAAAACAAGCTTCCAAAGAGATGAGATATTTTTAATTGTTTTGTTCTGAACTGGTCATCATCTTTGTCGTTCTAGTTTGATATTTCATGCGCATGCAAGGAAGACGAAAAGGGTATATTCTCTTCCTCAGGATATGGAACATATCGCTTGTCGCAACCGACCTTTGGCTAAAGGTCTCGCATGGCGTATGTGCTAAGTCTAGATTTGGGACTTAACCCGGGCTCTTCCAAACCAACACCATATCGTAACTTGTGGTTTAGATTTTTAACATGTAAGTGATTTTTATCTAGGAGTCGCCACTAATCAGTTTACAATAGGTAGATTAAACGCCCAAGTAAAGCAATAGGAGAATTGCCTTACTTCTGCGAATCAAAAATTAAATGAGTTCGGAAACTTTGTTACACTAGTTAAATAACTAATGCCCTTTCGGTACATTTTATCCTGTTCATTTCAAAAAAATATTTTTTCAAGCAGTTAAGATTAATTTTAGGACCTAACTCTTAACATGTGAGGTGATTAAACGAGTGCACAATTATTAACAATTAGCAATCAAGATAAACATGCAGCCTAGGGTTCTAATTCTAAATAGGGAGATGGCATTCAACACACTGCAATATATGCAATCATATACTAATTAGAAATAACATGCATAATAATACCACGGTAGTAAAAATAAAATTTAAAATCCTACTATGTAGCCCTATAGGCTTATCCAGCTTAGATGTAATTATTAATCAAAATAATTTACATAATTTATAAATTTATTTAAAAATACTAATTTTCAAACTATTTCCTAATTTATATTTTTTTTAAAAATTAATTAATTTTTTTATTTTTAAAAAATTAATTTTTTATTTTTAAAAAAATATTAAAATAATAAAATATTCAGCTCCAGGTCTGGTTAGAACCGACCCGGATCCGCAAAACCAACCCCAATTGGCTTATTCAAGTTGGGTTATTGGATTCGGATTGGGCCATGACTGACCCGGGCCAATGATCCGGGTTTCGAACAGGATCAGGCTTGGCTAAGGCCCGACCTGTTGAAAACAGACAAAAATGGTCGGTCCAACCGGGCCGATCCTATTGAACAGGGCCGGTCCAGCCAGGCTTACTGCGCCTCAAGCGCCGGGGACCTGATCGGACGAAATTCCAGTGATTTGCCAGCTGTTTCGTCAAGCCAAAGGTTTCATTCTCTTCAGCTCCCCAAGCTAAAGAGATCCTTGCTTGCTGGTCACCTGAGGACCGGCCAAGGTGGTCATCGGCCAAGCCTCAACCGGGACTTGTTGAACCCAAATGTTGGTCAGAGCTTGGCTGGCGGACCCGGGCCAAAATTTGGCTTTCCTTAGTCCCTAATGATCGCCACAAAACTACCCTAAATTAATTAAGTCACCGTCCAACCATACACTCGTCGGCGAAAACCAAAACCAAGCCGGTCTCACTGAGGCATTTTAACAAATAGTTGGCATGCATGAATAAAGAAGGGAAATTCCAACCTATTTCAGGGCCCTGGCCAGCCCCGTTGACCACAACTCACCTCCAACGACGACACCTGGACTAGGAATGAGGTCAATATGGGCCGGGACTCACACGAAACGACCAGCGCGAGTCCCGGCCAACCTGTACACAAAAACAGGGGAAAACATAGCACAAAAGGGGTAGAGAAGGTTTACTGGTTGGAGGTGCGTCTGGGGGAGTTGCCGGCGGTGTCAATCGTTGGGAAAGCTCACCTGGCTTTCTCTTCAGAACCTATAAACACTCAAGACTCTCTTTTTTGCTCTCTCTCTCTCTCTCCACTCTGTTTTTTGCTCTCTCTCTGTGGCTGACCGTCTCTCTTCTCTTCATCGGCTTAAATAGCGGCCGCCGATCACTGTTTCCTGCCCCGGAAGTCATCCATTTAAGGCTCTGCACTAGCCTACTCTGCTCCACGACTTTGGTGGCCATTTTTGTGCGGTCGAGCAGATTATCTACACTTCTCCAGGCGGTGATGGGCTATAGGGGAAGACAGAGGATAGAGGAGGAAAGGTCGGACAGCGAGGGGGAAAGAAAAGAAGGGAGCGGCCTGGGCCCGCTGGGGGGGGTGGGTGTGGGGGAAAGGGGGGGAAAGGGGGGGAATAGGAGAGGGCCAAGTTGGCCTGGCCGATCCGATCCGAATTTTTTTAAAATATTTAAAAAAATTCTAATATAACATATTAATGCAAATGTGTCTAATATCTATATGAAATACAATTAAATAAAAATATTTTTTATTTTAGGAATTAAAAAAATTAATTCCTAAATATTTGCATAAATATTTTTTGGATAAATTAAATTAAAAATAGGTGTCAACAAGCTAAAACGTGCATAGACAATACTAAACTAGCATGCTTCTGTCATGAACCGGCAGTTTCTTGGCAGCGGAATTACTTGTGTGGTGTCCAGTGGGTCGTTCACACCAGGCTAGCTCTCAGTCTACAGTTATTCTAAAAAACAATACGATTAATAGCTTCCTCATATCAGATGGTATCATGTCCAACTAAATTCGGTGTCTAGTCCATCGATCCATCAAGCAATAGACACAGAATATTTTAGACACCACAACTGATTTCAGCCTAGCCTCATCAGGAGAGCAGCATTAGGTCCCGATCAGTCTATGCACGGAAGGCTAACCCCGCCTTCAAAGCTCTAAGGGTGTATTATTTCCATCCTAGAACTCCTAGCACTAACTGTCCTAACATCGCTCCCACGACCCAATTGTATTCATCCATTCTACATTACTCACTCTTCACCCAACAACCCCAAGCTCCACTCACAAGGGTACGAGAATATGAAAGAATCCGTGACATTCTCCCCCACTCAATTTCGCAATGCCTCATTGCGTGTTGTTCAGTTGCTTCCCTACATCACTTCTGACCATCAACGCCGCTTTTTTGAGTCTTACATGAGTAGTGGATGCTCGTCCAACAAAACAACTTTACTCCATTGGTGGCTTTTTCCTATCAAAGCCGTTCAACACCTTCGATCACTTATGCTTTCCTTGACAAGTGTGGCATTTTTCACCAACTGCACCTTTTTTGCAGCACCATCCTTTGCCTACTTCGATTTCTCATGATCTCAGCAAATCAATGAAGGTTTTTCCCCTTGTTGATAACGTGGTAATAGACCCATCTTGAGATTCGCCAAATTGATTCGGGAACATTTTCCCTATTCAGTAAGATTCTTTAATGTGCCCCCATTGTCCTCTTAGAGGCTAGTCAAGAGCTGCTCTTTGTCTAAGCACTTTTTGCCCCAGTAATTCACTCTCCACCCTCTAGGACCGGGTCGACCACAGGTTTATTTGGCTCAACTGAACTATTAGAGGGATCCTGCTCTGATACCATCTTGTCACGAGCCGGCAGTTCCTTGGCCGTGGAATAACCCGTGTGGCGCCTGGTGGGTTGTGCACACGAAGTCAACCCTCATTCTATAGTTGTTTTAAAGAACAAATGGCGAATAGCTTCCTTTGATCGATTCGTACCATGCCCAACTAGGCTTGGGTGTCTAGTCCTTCGATCCATCGAACAATACATGCAGAATACTTTAGGCACCACAGCTAGTTTCGACCTGCCACGACCTCATTAAGAGAGCAACATTAGCTCTCGATAGTTTGTACACAGAAGGCCAACCCTGCCTTCAAAGCTCTTAAAGGTATATTATTTCCATCCTAGAACTCCTAGCACCAATGTCCCGACACTACTTCCACGACCTAATTGTATTCATCTCTTCTACATCACTCACTCTTCACCCAATAACCCCAAGCTCCACTCATAACAGTGCAAGAGTACGAGAGAATCACAGTCCGTGACATTCTCCCCTATTCAATTCCGCAATACTTCGTTGCAGATTGTTCAGTCGCTTCTAACCATCAACGCCGCTTTTTTGGGTCTTACATGAGTGGTGGACGCTCACCCAACAAACCAACTCTACTCCAGTGGTGGCTTTTTCTTATCAGAGCCGCTCGGCATCTTTGGTCATTCGTGTTTTCCCTAACAAGTGTGGCATTTTAAGAGGCATCAAGGAACTAGATCTATAAAATAACAATTTATCAGGTGAAATTCCTAAATTCTTGGAGGTGTTTTACTTCCTGAGAATTTTGGATTTATCTTGTAATGATTTTGAAGGGATGCTACCAATCGAAGGAATCTTTAAGAACTTGAGCGCCACTTCTGTGATCAGAAATGACAAGCTCTGTGGAGGAATGCCCGAATTTCAGCTCCCTAAATGTTCTTTAGGTGCTTCCCAAACAAAGAAGTCTGTCCGTAAATTGAAACTCGTTATCTTTATTTTTCTCGGGAATCTTGGCGTAGCTCTTGTTCTAGCTTCTCTGTATGTTTATCGGCTGAAAAGGAAGAGGAAGGAATCAGCTTCCACTTCGAGTCTGAATGTGTCTTATGGAATAATTGTGCATGCGACACTGATGGTTTTAGGAACATCAGACACCACAATCTTTTAAAGGTAACAACGGTATGCTCAGGTGTTGATTATCAGGCTAATGATTTCAAGGCTTTAATTTATGAATACATGGTCAATAGAAGCCTAGATGGTTGGCTGCACCCTGATCCTAGGCAAGATGGTGGAAGCGGCAGCACAAAAAAATTGAATTTCGTTCAGAGGATAAATGTTGCTATTGATGTTGCTTCCGCATTAGATTATCTTCATCACCAATGCCACAATGATGGTTCATTGTGATCTAAAGCCTTCCAATGTCCTCTTGGATGCCGAGATGGTTGGACATGTTGGTGACTTCCGTTTAGCAAAAGTTCTCGATCCCTACTCTGATGCTTCAGCCAATCAGATGAGTTCTGCTGGTGTAAGAGACAGTTGGGTATGCTGCTTCTGGTATCTCTCTCTCTCACACACGAACGCAAGGGCGCATGCACAAGCCACACATACCCGCATAATAATTGCTGTGTCGGATTGTATGGACTGCAGAGTATGCAATAGGAAGTGATATTTCGAGAGAATGAGATGTCTATAGTTAGGGTGTCCTCCCACTAGAGATGTTCACAGGATTGAGCCCAACAAATGCCTTGTTCAAGGACAACTTTACTATTCACAATTTTGTCGTAGAAGGTATGCCTGAACGAGTCTTGGAGATTACTGATGACATTCTTCTTCGGGAAAGAGAGAGCTGTGCAAGCCTCGGTGGTCCTCTGTACGGGCATCGCAACACAAAAGACATAATTCTGCGACAGTTTGGCAACAGTATATGCAATTGGACTTGCTTGCTCCGTTGTGGCGGCTAGGGAATGGGTGAGTGTCACCGAAGTTGCAGTTCAGCTGCGTTTGATCAGGAACAAACTCTATGCATCTGGTTTGCACGGATAATCATGACCAGAAAAGAGATGAAATAACTGCCCGTGCTCTTTTCAGAAGTCCAGTGTTGTTTATATGTGCACTTGTGCATTGCTCTCGCTTCCTCTCAATCTTGTGTAAGCAGGCTCATATGCATTTTCATGTACCTATTGATTGTTGTGATATAGGATGATGAACTTGTGCACTACTAAATGCAGAGATAAATGAGTAAATGCAAGAACACAGATCCCATGCTCCGAGTCTAGGTATCCGCAGAAGCATTTGTTGTAATTCCAGAGTACTCAGGAACGTGCAATTTGAACCATGAAGTATCTCCTGTTTACAACTAGAATTACCTAATTTCATCATATTTCAATCATACATTTCCTTACTCTAGTATGGTCCGCATGCAAATTAAGTACTCCTGTCGTGTACTGTGTAAAGTTGCAGCATCATGTCTCGCATGAAAAGGGCCCACATATCGATTGCCATGGATGTCGGAAACCTTCGGTTGGCGCTCTTCTGGATACACCCCGAATGGACGAACCCAAAAGTGCTAAATAGATTAACTCAAATGCTGAAAGAAGTGCCTCGAAATTGCAGGACCTGTTTGTCTAGTGATGGATTCAGCATTCATATCTTCCTTTTTGAAATGTGTGACTTCATTTCAGATTTCGCGCCTCTGCCATATAAACGCTTCTCACTGTCTAGTGACTTCTTGCACTGAGAGGTCCTCAAGCAGACACGATTCTGCGCATTTAAACTAGCATGCCCAAGCTTGTCAACCTTGTTCAAAAGGCATCTTTTCTCCTTGGAAGGATGCATGACAACGCAGCTCAATTGTCCTGTGGCATCAAAACTTTGCTAAAAAGTTCCACGAAAAGCCCATGCTTGCCTGTCCAAAACAAAAGACCACGCTTGCTACAAGATAAAAGATAAATAGCAACCGTATACAATGATTATTAAGCAACATCATAATTTATGTCATCCTAAAATCTCTCATATATTCAATTAATCTCCCTTATCCTATAAGAATTTAAATCAATTTCCTAAAGCAATTCAAATTTCACATGTTAGCTTCACTCCTTTATTAAAACCCTTAATAAATAAATAAATAAATACCTTTTTTCATTTTTAACACTTGTGCGTATATGGCATTTTTGCTAATTTCTGGAATCTGACGTAGTATCATATCGGATCCCTTGCTCATGTGGATTTACAGATTTTCAAATCGTGTCGGAAATTTCTAGAAATGCCTTTTGATTTGGATCGCAACTTTTTGAAATAGTGTTTAAAATTTGTAGAATTGCTTTTCTATTTTCTGAAATAAGTATGATCGTTAGGTTCACCGTCAGTATAACAAAATTTGTACGTGATGATTGTACGATGATTAACATATATATTAGATGATATTAAACTAGCCAATTTTTTCACGTGTCCATTGTTCAACCGCGAATGTAACCGTGAATGTTTAAATCTATTCACACATTGGTAGTGGACCTAATAAAACCCTTGTAAAAATAGGAACCCAACAACTCTTCGTTCAGCAGATTTTCTGCATGGTGTTCTTTTTGGCGTCTCTTCCCGTTATCTTTTCTAGGGGTGAGCACCGATCCCGATCCAATCTAGGAATCGGATCGGACCGGACCAGGAACCAGTTTCCCTAAGATAGAATTTAGGGCTTGAACTCCTCTCTTCGGTCTTCAATGCATCTCCCTTAATTGCATTATGATGCTAGATTTACTCTACTTGGAATTTATTTTGGTTCAATCTCTTGTTGAGTATCAAATTTTTGAATGACGGTTCTACCTCTTCCTTATTGCTGATTTTTGGTTTACTTTTGGCAGAGTCTACCAATTTATGATGGTGGAGAATTCATGTTCATCTCATTGTGAGTTTGCCTATTGTGACTCGCTATATAAAAGCAGAAAAAAAAAGAAAAAAAAAAAGCAATCCTAGTCCAACCCAAGAATCGGGTTGAAATCAACCAGTCTAGCTCCGGTCATAGGAACAGGGAACCGACCTTGGCCAGTCATATTCCTAATTCCAGGCTAGAAACCAACCCACTTCAAAACCAATCACCTCTAATATTTTCACATATTGAATCGACATTTCTTTTTCTTTTCTTTTTTTGAAATATTGACATTACCCTAAATTATGCTAGCATCAAAACTAAAGAACAAGAAATATAATAGCACGTGTCCATAAGGTATTTGTCAATAATGGATATGCTTTTCAAAACTTAAATATATATAAACGGGTGCTTTTCATATGAGCCCCGTTTGTTTCGCAGAAAATAAATAATTTAAAAAATATTTTTCTAAAAACAATTACTTATATTGCTTGAAATACTTAGTCAATAAAAAAATTTATTTTTATTTCCGATAACGATTTACATCTAAATATTTTCGTGGACGATAAAAATATTTTCTATCTATTCATCTTCGTAAGTGATATAAATAATCGGAAAAATATCTTCTTGACAAAACAGGCGCTAACTGTCCCGGTTTATCTCAATCTTAATGTGTCGTGCAGAATTTTTTAAATCCATGGCAATAATGCTGAAAAATGTCCGCATTAGTCGACATACGATCCCTCCGGAAATTGTGCGAGGGATATCGTGCGCTTTATCAACACGTGGAAGAGGTGGAAGGGGGGTGCCGAGACGGCCAAACGAAAACGGGTCAATTCGACGACTGTTCCCCCAATTTTCTAAATTCGTGTGCCCCATTCGAAAACTAGAATATGCCATTCAGAAGGAACAAATTATGCTGTCCGAAATTAGACAGCCGGTCGGTCCACAACGACAGCTTAACCTACACCGCCCATTAGATAAGTGACAGAGCGATTTCCATATCATTGAGATGTTACTTACACGCACGTTCCAGTGCACACGATACGTACGGAAGGATGGTCCTCTTTGATGGCCCCTTTGTTCCTGGAGTTTAGCGGCTCAATCAGAGAAAATTCGGTCGACTAAAGAAAATGCCGATGCATACTGCTCGTGGTGCAGTAAGTTAGGTGAGATATCACAACGTGGTTCGGAATCGAGACGGAATGAGCTGGATCCATGTTGGATAATGACTTTCGGTTTTCGTGCGGCCCTAAGGCAAAAGTGTGCCGGCCATGCCTCGGGAGGGACTAGACGATTATACAGGAATTACTATCTCGTGACATGATCCAAAATAATTATACCATATAGAAATCAATTTTGCTGTTCTAGTAATCTTAGATCTCTTATTTGTGATTGTGTTAAGCATTCGAATGAGGAAGATAGTACAATTTTGGACACGTCGATTGTCTCCGTGATAATAGAATGTTTGATCATTATCAATATGCATGCGGGTGCATTAAAGCCACTTGTTAACAAGACTATTTGAGAAGATTAGCAGACTAGGTTGTAAAGGCGTCAAGGTGTAAGACCCTTCCCGAAACTGGGTTAGTAAACCCCCCATCCCCTTTTTGGGAAATCCTACGTTTTGATGCCCCTTACTCCTGTAGGTGGGCCCCGGTTTAATGAAATGATATCTCTATTTTGACCAAAAAAAAAAAAACAAGATTATTTGAGGAGGAAAAAAATCTTGAAATCATTTAAACACGTGCATGCGCTCCCCTCTTGGGAATGGTAAATCGAATTTGTCGACAAGCAATTTAGCATCTATTAAGCAATCATTTAAGACAAAATTATAATTTTGGATAATTGCTAAGTCAATCGTCAGTATCCAAAAAAAAAAATCTTTGCACATTCATCATTGGATAAGCGACATGTATGTTCAGAGCTAGTATCATAATCCGATTCTTTCCCATGTCAATGACCCAATGGCAAATGCAATGATCCGGTGAAAATCGGTAATTTTTTTTAATGGTTAATACCACGAAAAACTCCAAATCGGTACATCGGTGACAATTTTACTCCAAACTAATTTTTTGATCACAAAAAAAAGAAATTACCATATTACTCGAAATAATTAATCGATAAAAAAATTTCATTTATGACACTAACTTACGTCTAAGCATCTTCATGGATGATGAAAATGTTTTCGATTTATTCATATTTATAAGCAATATAAGTAATTATTTTTATAAAAAAAATCTGCGAAATAAACGAAGCCTGAATTTCCTTCGAAACGGGCGGAACTATCCCGTCCATCTCAATTTTAATGTGCCGTGGAGAATTATTAAATCTACGACAATAATGCCGAAAAATGTCCACCTTAGTTGACACATGATCTCCACCCCACCCCCCCCCCCCCCCAACGAAAACGGTGCTTTGTCATCGGCACATGGGTGGCCCGAGGCAGCCAAACGAAAACTGGTCAATTCGACGACTTTTCCCCGTCCCCTCTTTTGTAACGGTTCCCCCAGAACTTCTGAATCCGCGTGCCACGTGCGAAAAAACAAAAAACGAGAACATGCCATTCGTTAGGAACAAGCATCGCGCATCTTGGTCCATCCTGTCCGAAATTAGACAGCCGGTCGGTCCACAACGACAGCTTAACCGACACCCACCCGGTGGATAAAGTGATAGAGCGATTTCCATATCATTGATGTTACATGCACGTTCTAGCGCACAGAATAAGTACGGAAAAAAGTCCTTTCTGATGGACCCTTTGTTCATGTAGTTTAGCATCTCAATCAGAGAAATTTCGGTCGAATAGAGTGATGCTGATGCATGTTGCCGTTGGTGTAGTGAGTTAGGTGAGATATCACCATATGGTTCAGAATCAAAGACAGAATGAGCTGGATCCACGTTGGATAATGATTTCCCTTTTTTCGTGGGGTGATTAGGCAAAAGTGTGACGGCCGCGCCCGGGTGGGACTAGACGATTGCGGAGGAATTACCATCTCGTGACATGATCCGAAATAATTGTACCCAATAGAAATCAATTCCGTTGTTCTAGCAATCTTAGATCTCTTATTCGTGATTGTGTTAAGCATTCGAACGAGGGAGACAATACAATTTTGAATACACAGATTATTTCCATGACATACATATAATATCTGATATCTTGAAAATAGAATGTTTTATCATTATAAATATACATTTATATGTATATGGATGCATTGAAGCCACTTGTTAACAAGACTATTTAAGGAGGAAAAAAACCTCGAAATCATTTCAACAAAGGCATGAACTCCCCTCGTGGGAATGGTAAATCGAATTTGTCGACAAGCACTTTGGCATCTATTGAGTAATCATTTTAAGACAAAATTACAATTTTAGATAATTGCTAAGTCAATCGTTGGTGTCCAGGAAAAAAATCTTTACAAATTCATCGTTGGATAAGCGACATGTATGTTCGGAGCTAGTTTCATAATCGGATTCTTTCCCATGTCAATGATCCAATGACGAATGTGTAGAGGCAGTGAAAATCAGTAATTTTTTTTAAGGATTAATATTGCAGAAACCCCCAAATCGGTATATCGGTGACAAATTTACCAAAAACTAATTTTTTGACCAACAAAAACTCCAAATTGATATATTTGTGACAAAAATTTATCCTCAATTAGTTTATGTTAAATTGGATTAATACCACGAAAAGCTGCAAACTGATACACATGTGATAAACAAAGGATAGGACTCCAAACGGATACACACGTCAACTGACACTTATCATTTAATTCAATAATTTGAAGGTAAATTTTAACAAAAACTAACGTAGGATAAATTTGTCACAGGTGTACCGGTTTGGGGTTTTTGATCGTCAAAAAATTAATTTTGGATAAATTTATCACTTATATACTAGTTTGGGATTTTTCATGGTATTAACTATTTTTTAATTTGTTAACTTTTATGGTGAAGAGTGTACCTTTTATTTTTGTTTTTTTGTTTGGGTTTTGTAAATGGAAAATATTCTAGAATACTATAGTTAACGATGGTGTCGTTGGTCATGTCTTAAAAAGGGCAACGGGACCTCCCAAGTCCCAATGATAGTAAGTGGCATCAAAATTCCTGAGAACGAAATAACAAAACGCAAAAAAACGCCGATGGATTTCAACGATTAGTCGGCGCGAAACCGCGAGAGACTCACCCAATCGGCAAACAATCGCCGATGCAAAGCAAAACACAAAACAACACAATCCTCTTCTCCAGATTTAACCACCATAGATAGTCCAAAAAGGAAAAAATCCATTGTGATTTTCAGAAATGAGCGTATTGCGTATTACCTGTTGTATACGATCCCTCGCTCATGGATCGCACCTTATCGAAATTGCGTTTGAAATTTGTAGAATTGCTTTCGTATTTTCTAGAATTAGTATAATCGTTAGGCCCACCGTTGGTCTAACAAAATTTGTACACATTGATTATACGATGACCAACATGTTTATTAGACGATATTTAGCTAGCCGAAATTTTTAACATGAAAATTATTGAACCGTGAATGTGTAAATCCATTCACACATTGGTATTGGACCTAATAAAATACTTGGAAAATAGGAACCCAAAACTACTCTTCGTACTTAAGGTGTTCTTTTTATCGTCTTTTCTTCTTCTTTTTTTAGGGGTGAACACCTGTTGTAGTCCAACATGAGCTGGAATGGAACGGATCGGATCGACCGGTTCTAGGCGGTTCCCATAAGAACCGGTCTAGTTTCGATTCCCAAAATTTAGAATTGGCGGGAACTGACTGTCCTAAAATATAATTTAGGGCTTGAACTCCAATCTTCAATCTTCAATTCATCTCCCTTAATTGCAGTAAGATACTAGATTTACTCTACTTGGAATTTATTGTGGTTCAATCTCCAATTGAGTATCAAAATTTTGAATGACTGTTCTACCTCTTCCTTCATTGTTGATTTTTTGTTTACTTTTGGCTGAGTCTGCCAATTCCATAATGGTGGAGAATTTATGTTCATCTGATTGCGAATTTGCTTGTTGTGACTCACTACATAAAAGTAGAAAAAAAAAAAGTCAATCCTAATCCAACACAGAATCAGACTAGGATTGACCGGTCCGTTCCAATCCAGTTCCTGAGAGGAGCAATCGGATTCCTGATGCCAAGGTGGGGTCCCACCCACCTTGGAAGTGATCGCACCTAATCATTTTATGGATTGAATTGACATTTTTTTTAAATGACACATATTGACTTTACCTTAATTTATGTTAGTATCAACTCTAAGAATGAGAAAAATAATAGCGGCTACCCAAGTATTTGTTAAAATTGATGTGCTTTTCAAAGCTTAAAAATATAAAAAGGGATGCTTCCCACGTAGGCTCCGTTTATTTCGCGAAAAGTGAATAATTTAGACAATATTTTTCTAAAAATGATCGCTTGTATCGCTCGAAATAATTAGTCAATAGGAAAAAATTTTCATTACAAATAATAATTTATGTCTAAATATTTTCGTGAACGATAAAAATAATTTTTGTTAATTCATATTTGTAAGCAATACAAGTGATCATTTAAAAAAAATATTAAATCGTTCATTTTTTACGAAATAAATGAAATCTTAATTTTCTTTAAAATGGGTGCAATAGTATATTTTAATGTGCTGCAGAGAAATTTCAATCGATGACAATAATGCCGAGAAATTGTCGAGTTTAGTTGACACGTGATCCCTCCCCAAATTGCGCTAAATCAACACGGGTCAATTCGACGACTTTTCCCCACCTGCTCTTCGTAATAGTTTCCCAGAACTTTTCTAAGTTCGCGTGCCACACATGCGCAGAAACGAGAATATGCCGTGCGGTAGGAGCGAGCATCACGCGTCTTGGTCATCCTTGTTAACACAATGATATTTCGATGAAGAAAACCACATTCCTCTCTTTTCTTTCTTTTTCATAAGTTTATAATGATTAAGAGACGTATATATATACAAAGAAAAGAAAGAATCTTAAAGAATATATCCTCTAAACTAGCTAATTATAATATTTGATTTTAGCTAATTACGATCATAAATATATTTTACAGCTCATTCTCACAATCCTGTCCGAAATTAGACAGCGGGGTCGGTCCACGATGACAGCTTAGCCTACCTACACCCATTTTCAATAAAACGATGCAGAGATTTTCCATATCATCATCGATCGATCCAAACACGTTCTAATTGCATACAATAAGTACGGGAGATTGTTCTTTCCCCTGGCCCCCTTTGTTCCTTTAGTTTGAACGTCTGGGTCAGCGAAGATTCGGCTGAAAACAAAGAAATGCATGTGCTTATTTGCTCTTGGTGTAGTAAGTTAGGTGAGACATCAGAAACATGGTTTCAAATTAAGACGGAATGAGCTGGATTCATGTTGAATAATGATGACCGTCGTTTTTCATGCCGGGTGGGACTAGATGATTACGGGGGAAGGACCGTCTCGTGACACGATCTGAAGCAATTGTACCCGATAGAAATCGATTTCGATGTTCTAGCAATGTTCGATCTCTTGTTTGCGATCGTGTTAGGCATTCAGATGGGGAAGATGGTACAATTGTGAATGCACAAATTATCTCCACGATATATGCATACTGCTTGATATTTTTTAAAACAGAATGTTTTATCTTTTAGACTTGATCGTGGTTGCTACATGCCTAATTGAACGTCACAAATATAGGACCCATAATATATTTAATTAAATTGGGCTCATGTCAAATGTTAAACAGTAGAGACCTGATAGGGCACATAACTGAATTGGACCTTGTCAAGTCTAACATTATCATTATAAATACACATGCATATGTATGTTAGGTGCGTCAGAGCCACTCGTTAATGGTACTACTTGAGGAGAAAAAAAAACTTGAAATAATTTCAACACTTGCATGCGCTTCCCTCTTTGGAATGACAAATAGAATTTGTCGAGAAGCACTCTAGCATCTATTAAGTAATCAAATCGAGACAATTATTATAACCATGGATAATCGCTAAATCAACCCTCAAGTGTCGCCATTAGGTATGCGGCCATGCTGATAAAGGGATTGGAGGGTAGGGATGTTAGCATCACAGGTGCGGGGTTCGATTCATGTCCTCTGCAAGGGGCGGAGTAAAAATCAGAGAGAGGAAAAAAAAAACCTTGAAGTATTTTTGTGTTTTTGTTTGGGTATTGAAAATGGACAATAACACAAACAGTCTCTGAACATTAGTTCAATATACAATTTAGTCCATGAACTTTTAATTTGTTTAATGTAGCCCCTAAACTTTAGCTGAATGTTCAATTTGGTCAATGGACTTTAATCTGTTCTATGTGGTTTACGGACTTTAGGTACATGTTCAATTTAGTCCCTGGACTATATAAAAATGTTCAATATAGTCATTTCATTAATTCAAGTTCAGGGACTATATTAAATATTTTCATAGAGTTCAAGGACTAAATTGAACATGTACAAAAAATCTAGGGATCACATTGAATAAATTAAAAATTTAGGAATCAAATTACACATTGAGCTAAAGCTTAAAGACTGTTTGCGGCATTTTTCCTAAATTTAGTCCAGAAGAGTATGGTTAACGAGGGCGTCGTTGGTTGTGTCCTAATATGGCAACGGGAACCATCCCAACGACAGCGAGCGATAACAAAATTCCCGAAAACGAAATAATAATTTTAAAAAGGAAAAAGAAAAAAACAACACGCCGATTTGACCTCAAAAAAAAATAAAAGAATAAAAGAAACGCCGATGAATTTCAACGATTAGTCGGCGCGAAACCGCGAGAGACAAAACACCCCCCAAAACGGCAAACGATCGCCGACACAGAGCAAAAACACAATCGTCTTCTCCAGATTTCTCTCCCTCCTTTTAAAGACCCACCCGGCGAAGCAATAGCGCAAAACCAGCCACCGCCCCTTCATACCGATCTCGAATTTCAGGGGGACGACGACGCCGACGCAGACGCAGACGAAGGCGACGAAACCCTAGCCCTAGCCCCCCCAGCCCCAGCCCCTGCCTGCACCTGCACCTCCAATTTATACACGTCTTCTTCCCACCATCCTTTCCCTCTCCCTCTCCCCCTCTCTCTCTCTCTTCCCACCGCCTCCTCTGGATCAATCGGTGGAGGCCCAACTCGTTGTGAATGGTGGAAATCTCGGGCGGCCGTAGCGATTTCATGCTCCCCCTTTTCCGATCAAGGGCGAGCGCTCTCGTTTTCGCCTTCGGTTCCTGCAAGGAGGGCTGGTACTACCGCTGCCTCGGCGTGGACCCTTGAGCACCACCCCCCCCTAATCCCTGCCCCGAGATCGCGCGTCCCGATCTTCGCCTCCCTCTCTCCCCGTCTCTTTCTCGATCTGGGTCGCGCTCTGCTTTGATCTCTCTCGCTCTCTCTTTTTCCTTCCTCGGGATTGGTTTGAAAGAAATTCTTCGTTTTCGGGTTCCTTTGGAGGCTGTTTTTTTTGGGATTCGGGGTTTCCGAGTTTTTGGGGGTTTTTCTCTCGTCGGGTCGCGCGATGTTGCTCTACAAGCAGAAGAAGAACCAGGGCGCCAAGGGGAATAGGCTCCTGATCAGCATCAACGTGCTGGGGAGCGCCGGGCCGATCCGGTTCGTGGTCGGCGAGGAGGAGCTCGTCGCCGCCGTCATCGACACCGCCCTCAAGTGCTACGCCCGCGAGGGGAGGCTCCCCGTGCTGGGATCCGATCTCAACGATTTCTTGCTCTACTGCCCCACTTCTGGATCGGATGGTATGTCAAATGGGGGGAACAAATTTGGGTTGGGGGTTTGCGAAAATATGATTTGTGCGTTGATGCGTGGGACTGGAAAGGATGTGAATTGTGTTCTCTGTTTCTTCCTCGTTGAATTTGACATCGTACGAGCCTGTGTTGTGATTTGGTTTACAGATTAAAATTTTTAGAGCCTGAAAGTTGCAATTTGAATTCGTTACCATTATGGTAATCCTGCAATTGGGTGTATGATTCTTACGATTTTTTTGTGATTGGTTTCAGCTCTGAGTCCGTGGGATATGATCGGGTCGCCCGGAGCTCGGAACTTCCTTCTGTGCAAGAAACCGAAGACGGACGTGATGGCCGATGACAGGAGCTCCCCTGCTGCCGCCATCTCGCGGAAGGGCAGCGGAAGCTGGAAGTCGTGGATCAATAAGTCCTTCAGTCTCAAAGTATCTTCCCACTGAGGGATTTATCTATCTTTATGAGGTGATTGGCCTGCTCCTAGTTGTGAGTGGCTTCTTTTACGTTATTTTTGCTCAAATCGGACGTGTTGGTCTTGCCATTCTTGGAATTCGGTGGATCCTTGTTATGGTGGTTGATCAGAAGACTTTTCTCAGTGAATAAAGCGCTTTAGTTGCTTTTGAATATATTTTGAGCTTCGCCCACACAAATGCTCCGCCTTTTTAGGTTTTAGTTGCTTCTTGATATTTCCCCATTCGTCCCGAGGTTCCCAAGAAACTGTTTCTGGTTGGAACCAGGAAGAAGCATTTATGCTTCAAATTCCTCAGGATCTCTAACTTGTTGGTCCATGTATATTATAGTTTTGTCCCTGAGGTTCCGAGTTTGAACCAGGAAAGAGGAGTTTATCGCTCATTATTCTTCAGGTTCGCTTAATTCTTGATGATGGTGGTCCTTATATTATTGTCCCGACTGAGCAGCCGCAACTTGTGTAAGTGCGGTCTTCTTATCAATACGTGAATCAATGTGCGTATTAGATGGTTAGATACGGTGTCTGAGCTGAATTCCCTCCGCCATCTAAGGGATGAATCACATGACTCCACGTGGGGAGCACTAGTGTGGTGGGGTGAGGTCTAGATTTGTTTCAGCTGGTGGTGATATTTTATGCCGAAAGTTCTTTTGGATTGTAGCATTAAAGCTGAAGAACTCCTGCCACTCGAACACTGGCTTGGAGAGAATAACGTTTGAGGAGTGAAAACAGGCTTTTCTTACCTCTCAGTTCTCTCTCTTTTGTTTTGATTTTCCTTTTTCTTGTTTATGTTTTTGAATGTGAGGTGGGTCACGAGGATAAATTTTGATAGAGATTTTGTTGGCGAGTGTCATGGAGTCGTCACTTGTTAAGCAACTATTTTTTTTTAAACTTTATAGTTTCTATTGCACCGATTGTCTTTGTTTCATGCGCAATCAAGCATTGTATATTGGGTGCTTCGAATAAATTGAACTCAATAATAGTTTTGGGAACATTCATTAACACGATTCTTGTGATAGTACCCGCTATTTCATTCTAGAAATGAGACTGTGTCCTTGGGATCATGGTCCAAGTTCTGGGGTGAAGTTGAGGTATGAATTTGTTAAGGCGTGTTAGATCAGCCCAAACTCATCTACAGGCAGCTCTGAAATGATTGTGGAGGACACATAATTTGGTGACCTTTTACTCTTCTTATTTGGTAGGTGTTGTGGGTTTTCCGTATAAAATCCTTTTGTCGTCTTAAAGTTGAATTGTGAAACCAGCAATGGAGCCCTTTTTGAGCCACAGCCATTGCCTTTTGCATTAGTGTTTTGTTGGAGAAGAGCGCGTCTATGAAAATTAGGATGGAAGGACGGTTTTTTTTCGAGCCTTCTTGGAGATGGTAGTGAGAGAATAGAACGGGGGAGGTTTCACCTACTCCCTTTTGTAAATTTTCTCTCTTTTTGCCCCTTTCCTTTTCTTTTTCTTTTACGTAATTTTCTTTTTGTTTTTTCTTTATATTATTAGCAAAGTACATGATTCAAACATCCAAAAAAAAAATATTTGTACATTTATGGGCTAAACAATTTATAAACTCGCTATTTACAGTTACGGGGTGACATAAACCGTCAATTGTCTATCTTACGTTTAATGCCAGAATTTTTTCTTACAAATTTGGTATTGTCAGGTCATGAGTTTAACGGTTCTGGAAACGTCCGTTTTAATTAGCGTGTCCCTTAACTCTAAATAGTCAATTCCAAAGTGTTTGATATAAGGAAGGACTGACTAGACGGTCCTAGCTGAGACCATATGCATTCGTACTCATTATCTCATGATGTGGGTTATGTGTTAGACATTAGAATTAGTCACACAAATCGTATCATAACATAAGTTATGTCGAATCTCCGTATGATTAGCTATAATGACTCTATGCTGCATATGAAGAATTATATGGGGTGAGCGTGTATTGTGCATTAAAATGTTGATAGCTGAATTTGGTGGCGTCTATAGGTTCGGATGGAATTTACCGTCACGGATAGCCCAAAATCCATTCAATACGTGTAGAACATTCACCCAATAATTTTTGTTACGTGAAGAGTTAACTTTGTGTGCAATTTTTTAAAACAAAATCAAATTTTTAAACAAGAGAGTTTTTATTTACTCGATGTGTATTTATGTTGATGGAGATTTGAATTTACAGATGCTTCCGATTCATCATGATGTGTAACATCATTTTCAGTTGATAAATTCGCCGTGTAAAAAAAATTAACATCAAATGACGATGATGACGAGCCACAGCATAAATTAATTGAAAGAACGAGAAGAAGCAATGTTTTACTAAACACTTTTTTTTTCTTCTCGAAATTATTATAGGGCTCAACTGATTCAACAATTAGATTAGTGAAGTTATGGTATTATTAGTCTCGGGTTTATCTTTTTAACCATAGGTCTTCTTTCGGGAGCAGTATGGGCTAATGAGGCATGGGGAGGGAGGAGACATAAAAAACTTTGTGAAAAATATCATAAACATTGGATAATGAAATGCATCGAGTCCAAAAGGCACCCCTGTGAGTTCCTAGGTCAATAATTGACATATAAAGATACAAAATTTTCTCCTTGCGACAAGAAATCCACCTCAACAAGGTGAATCCGAATCCCATGAAATACCCTAGTGATATTGTGGACTTAATAAAATATCAAGTAATTTTTGTTTTAGATATAAAGAAAAAACCCATCAAAAACTCAAAAAATGCCAACTGTTACACATTTATCTCAAACATTTTTTGAGATAAAAAGCTCCATATTTATACCTGTATTATACATTTACCGACTCTTAAGGTTCTGTCAATGAATAAGGAGGAAGGAAAAAAAGAAAAGGGAAAAAGACAAAAAAAAAGGAACACATAAAAGAAGAGGAATCATTTATTTATGTTAAGATGAGTTGGTATATTTTTGGCCCTTCGGAGCTACTTCAATTACTTTTGGAAGGAGTGTTACGAGGGTAAAAATTTAAAATTCTTGGTGTCACAAAAAATTTAGGATAAATATGTTAGCATAGATATAGCTAGAGATTTTTTGTGACTTTTTCTTTAGGGCTTATGCCTAAAAGTTTGATAAAAATTACTATTCAATTTTGAAATTGTTTATTAGCAGTTATGGATTTGTGGGTGCAATTTGCCCCCACTAGGACTTATCTATATTATATATTGTATAATTAAAATTTAATGGTGGCAAAACTCATTTTGAAGGTTAAAATAGTGCAACATTATATCGCACTTATAACGTGCATCTAAACCACTTTCAAATTTGTCTCCCAATTATTTTATTAAGTAACTCCATGAGTCAATTCAAATTCATGAATTTTAAGTATATACTTTTGTTTATTCGACAATTAAGATAACATGATATTTTTGTTAATAGCGGCAAGGTCGGGCAAATGAAAGGAGTACATGGAGATATCCTCTCTCTTATGTGGTGGGGAGTGGTCAACAAATTGTCAACCTATCCATTTAGGCTCCATTTATTTTTGAAAAATAAATAATATGAAAAATATTTTCCTAAATTTTTCATTCATTAATTTTTATGAGCGGTATAAATAATAATTTTTAGAAAAATATTTTTTTAATAATTCATTTTCACAAAATAATTGGACTCCAGAGATTTTTTTTTTTGTGGCCAACAGATAAAACGAACTCTTCCAGTAGATTCCTAGAAACCCTCGAGCGAGAAAGCGCTAAGCAAGACAAATATCTTTTCATCTTCTTCTTCTTCTTGGTACGAACCGAGTGCAGAGTCTTTCTTCAATCAACTGCGAGTCCCCCGGACATCTTCTCTAAGCCGCAGCGAATGGCTGCCACGATGTCGACCCACTTCAGCGTCACGCCTCACCGTCTCCGCCGACCCATTCTTTCGAGCTCTCGTTCGAAGGCCGTTCGCTTTCCGAGTTCCAGAACGAGGAGGAGGATCTTGATTCTTCCCAAGTTCGACGCTGACGGTCCATTTCTCGCCCGGGTCTGCGGCGATGGTGGGGGCGCCATTGACGCTTCCGCGCACCAGTCCGCGTCTTCTGTGAGTTTGTTTCTCTTGGCATCTGTCGTTTCTGTTGCGGGGTTCTTGAGTTTTCAAGGTTTTCCAGTTTTCTTTTTCTTTTGGTCGTGATTAATCTAGGCGTTACTGGTTTTTTATTATATGGGTTGTGGGTGCATTTTCTTTTGGAGGGTTTTTGACGGTTGAGTTAGAGGATATGGGGATTGTACCTGTTTTGGCATTTGGGAAGAGAAGAGTACGTGTTGCTTCTGTTGCACATACGAAGTTTGCGGTTGTTCTTCATTGAAGCCGTGTCATTCAATGGTTTAACAATTTTTGAGCTGCCATTTGTTGGTGGATACATGTTTTTCTTTTGAAGGTTGATTGAAATGAGGATGCAGGGGCATGCCCTTATATTTGGTAGTAATGAAAGTGCGAAGGCGCTTGTGCCCTACATTTCTACTGTTTCTGCAAGGTTTTGTATAGGTTCTTTGAGGTAATAATCTGGCACTCTGGGGGAATACAGTGCTTGTTTTGCATTTTGCTTTGGAATTAGGATGGGCCCATTCAAGATGTTGCCCGGGGGGCGGGGGGGGGGATTGGAATGTGCAGTGATTTTAGTGCATTCTTTCTGTTGATATGATGTTTAACTTTGCTTGCTTACATTGATGACAGTAAGGTTAGTTGCTGAGGGTTGTGATTTCTTGTCGCTCTCTCATTATTCTCTCCTGCATATGTATCTTCCTTCACCTAATTATTAGGCAAGAGGAAGTTGAGGGAGATATGATTGTTAACTGGACATATCATCTCCCTCCCCGTATCCGACATTGCGCTTTCCTATTTGGTTCACAATTGTTCTTGTTTTGTTACTTGAGATCCAGAACATTGAGGGAAAAGGCGGTAGCAATTCCAGTTTAGGCGATGGTTATGTGGCCTTGTTTGTGCGGATGCTTGGGGTAGACCAAGATCCCCTTGACAGGGAACAGGCAGTAGTGGCACTGTGGAAATACTCACTGGGAGGGAAGAAGCAGATTGATGCCATTATGCAATTTCATGGGTGCATAAACCTAACAGTAAATCTTCTTACGTCAGACTCAACTTCAGCATGTGAGGCAGCTGCCGGACTTCTGAGATCGATATCATCTGTAAATATATATAGAGAGTCAGTGGCTAGAGCTGGAGCTGTGGAGGAGATGACTGGTTTGCTAAGTCGACCTTCTCTGACTCCCGAGGTATAGGAGAGGTATCTATTGGCAGAATTTCTCTCCACACATATATGGGTCTTGGTAGGAGAAATTGAGACATTTTATGAACTAATTTCTGCAGGTAAAAGAGCAATGTTTGTGTGCTTTGTGGAACCTGTCAGTGGATGAGAACTTCAGATTAAAGATTGCTAACTCTGAGGTCTTGCCATTAGTAATTAAATCCCTGGATGATGAGGACATAAAAGTGAAGGAGGCAGCAGGAGGGGTATTATCTACTTTGGCGCTAAGTGAATCAAACCACGAAATTATGGTTGAATATGGTGTAATCCCAAAATTGGTGAGGGTTCCTTTAATTGTATGGTTCTTGAGCAATAATTAATTGATAGTGTTCTAAAATTTACCGGCAATTTATTTGGTATGTCAGACCAAATATCTAATGCAAAACGAACATGAAAACGGTCACCATATTGTTCTTTGAACCAAAATTAATAGTGTATGACTAAATTTATACCAGAAATTTGATCTTTTGTCAAACTGTTAATAATTTAGTAGTGCACGGTTTCAACTTCTTGCCATCCGGCATTGAGATTTTCCTGAAAAAAATGTTGACTTGTAAAATGCCATTTTTCTCACCTACTCGAAACATTGCTTCTGATTGAATACCGGATGCACACCTGCTTACGTAAACCATAATTAGTTTCTTCCTCTCTTTTTTTTTAATCTGTGGAGCATTTTCTTGTCATCAGTGTGTCTTGTGCATCGAAACATGCATTGCACGTATAAAAATGTCATATCAGCTTTACAATGAATATGTATGGTGACCTTAGGAGGCTTGGAGCATTATTGATCTGTACTCTCTTTGAGTTCCATGCTGAGAGAGCTGATCTTAAGATATACTAAACTGTGGAATTTTTTAGAGTCTGTTAGATGATCATCTGTCATGAAGTGGACTAAGTCTGTCATTATAAGCACATGAGTCAAGTGGAATTTGCAAATGCATTTGTTGATTCATCCATTCTGCTTGTTTTGCTCTTCTTTCTCTGAATGGTGATAACTTTGACTTTTGGTCTTCCTTCACAAGAGGCTAATCTATTTGGTGCGTTCCAGGCGGAAGCACTTTTAAAGCCTGATGTGGAGGGATCCAAAGTCATCAGAAAGGAAGCGAAAAGCGCATTGTTGGAACTTGCTAAGAATGATTACTATCGAATTTTAATTATTGAAGAGGGCCTTGTTCCTGTTCCCATGGTTGGTGCACATGCATATAAATCCTTTAGGCCATCTTTGCATTCTTGGCCTAGCTTACCTGATGGTACAGAGATTGAAAAGACATCTCAGCGCCCTTCAAGGTTCGGTGCCTCTGAGTTACTGCTTGGATTGAATGAAAATGGCGAAAACCTGAATGTTGAGGAAGCTAGAATGAATGCGATAGTTGGACGTACTCAGCAACAGTTTCTTGCCAGAATTGGGGCTATTGAATTAGAAGAGGAAAGACAATCCCAACCTGAGAATTCTTCGGGTGGGATGTTAACACTTTTGCCCTGTGTGGATGGTGTAGCACGGCTTATTTTAATTCTTGGACTTGAAGATGAGTCTGCCATAACAAGAGCTGCTGAGTCCATTGCTGATGCATCTATCAATGAATATATGCGCATCTCATTCAAAGAAGCTGGAGCTCTCAAGCATCTGGTGAAGCTTTTAGAGTGGGATAATGATGCTATTAAGATAGCTTCAACCCATGCTCTTGAGAGATTGTCCCTCAGGTAACATGCACCTCTATATATTTTGAGGCCCTTAACCAACTGTGGCAGGTATCAGTTTCCATGTATCCAGCAATCATCCAAGATATTTGGATGCATCCTTCTCTCTTTAGAAAAAGAAATCTATTAATATTAGAAAGATGATGGTAATATAATGTTTGAGGCGACAACTTTGGAGAAAGATACTTGAATGTTGGTCTCTCGGCTGATTGAATTTTTTTTTTTTTTTTTTTTTTTGGTGAAGAAAATTTTTTTTTTGGTGAAGCTGATTGAATTTTTTCTCTCTATTTTTTAAGAACTTAAGCTAGGGTTGACAACTACAACAATGAATACTCCACACTTTGCGTCTTTTGCATTATAAATTCAGAGGAGGCTCATTCATGGTTTGCACTTGCCTTCTTTAATGTTGGTTAGCGTATTAATTCACCATGAGTTCAAATACCTTCCCTTTTTCCATCCAGTTGGGGAATGATGGGTTTGGCCTTTAGATGCTTAAGAGCTTTCTTCACTGTTTCGGTTTTATAATATCACGTTTTCTTACATGTGGTCTATGATATCCAAAGTGGTTTATCAGCCACCTTCCACTTAGTATTCGGATTTAGCAGCATTTTCCTCTTTTCCATCTTTATCATCTTATATCTATTTTCATTTTTCATGTTGATTATTTTCTTGTGCAGCAATGGTGTTTGCCAGATCATTGAAGCTGAAGGTGCTTTGCATGCTTTGATCAATACTCTGAAGCAGAAAGAAATATCGGATACCCTGTTGGACAAGGTTTCATTAGCCATTTTAATTTTATTTACTTATCTTCCTCTTTTCCTAGATGGCTGTAAGTTTCGTTGCGATAATCTTGCTATTCTTATGGGCAGACACTGGATCTACTTGCCATGCTTTTAGGTCCCACCAAAGAGATGAGATCCAAGGTCACTTGTCCCGTCCTATGTTTTTTTTTTTCGTACAAGATCAGTCTTTGTCGACAAATGATATTCTGACTATCTTTACCTGAATGCTTCAGTTTTATGATGGACCAGTTAATGGATCAAAAAGGAGTTCTGAGTCAGTGAGTAGATCTGATGCTGCTAATGGGTTTTCTGGGATGAGCTCCAGGGATTCCATATCAACAACAAATTCAGGGTACTCAGTCTGATCTCCCTAACCAGACACTTATTGCCTCTTTGTCATTCTTAATCAGTTGTTACTCGGTATAGACTAGTTATTTTAATGTATGTCATGTTATGTCTATGTCATCTAAATTATTGCCCTTTAATCCTGTGACTTGTATGCCATCAGAAAATCACACAGATTAATTCAAGTACTAAATGCCAAATACAGCACAAACAGGGGTTTGCAAAAATCAGTTTATGAAGATATGAAATGAACGAATGTGTTTACTGAGTAAGCTTTGTTAAGTTTGTCTGCTAAATGAATGTTGCATGACCTGAGATTTGTGTGGTGCTTGCAATACTCAGATTTGAGCTCTCGATATATTTCATAGCTTTGTTAAATATAACTAAGCACTGGATACCTACAAAAGTATGTTCCCGAGCAGATGTCTATCCCCGAGAAGATAGACTAGACAACCCCCCTTGGAATCCAGCATAGACTGCCTGTCCAATGAAAAAGTATGTAATTGGACCAGAAAAAGAAAAAAAGGGAAAAGGGAAAAGGTAGGAAGTGCATTAGTCAGTTACTTTACATGCTCCTTTTGCAAGTGTCTACATATATCTCCTAGTCTGAATCTTGCTGCCTCTGCTATTGCATCCGGTGGTCTTATGCTCATCTTGCCTAAAACTGACAACTACTCCATAGCTGATTTTCCATCACCTTCTTCTTAGCGAGGTTTTGTTCTTCCTTCATGTTCTTATGCATCCAGTCTCACTGCTTATTCTTCTTTGCCTATGGCCTCGTATATCAGTTTAATGGGGAACAATGCTATACTGATGATCTCCTTTTTCTCTCACATATATATAGCATCCAGTGGAGATGTAGATCTTGACAGGGAAACATGGGTGATCTGGGAATAATAGGGATTCTTAGTTTCTTGTCGATTCACTTCCTGATGTAGCTATATTTGACTGTAAGATGGGTGGATGCACAATGCGTAACAGCAGTATTGCTGGTTTTGGATAAGCTTCTACTCTGGACTAGGGTTCTTGTATACACACATAGACGAGGATAAATGAGGAAGTTTGAGCAGTTGGAGATTCTCTATCTCTCAAGCAAAGTAACTAATGTGATATTGTCAATTTATAGAAGCAAGGTATGAATATTCATCATTCTTTGGACTGAAAGTGAGATTTGTCAAATGCATCGTAATCCGGATCCAATATGGTCTTGGTTTCAGATTATATTGCTTCTATTGGTGCTTGCGGAATCTGTTTGAATGAGAGGGCATTTACTTTTTGCATGCCTCAAAATAAACTGCAGGGTGCAAATGCTAGACTCTGCTGTCATTTCTCGCCTTTTTGAGATTTTGAAGACGTCATCATTAACTCTACAGAGGAAGGCAGCTTCAATCCTCGAGTTCACTGCAATTACCTCCAATGTGGACACAGTTGATCCTGCAGACATTGAATCTGGTCTGGATGCGGTCTTCCAGCAAAATATTTTGAAAGGTAAGCAAAATGTACACTTGTGATGAGAGGATTTCAAATATCAAGATTACATTTTTTACCAATAGTACCTTGGGTGGTATCTTGTGAACATCATGATGTTGTGAGTCCCATTCTAAAGGCGTCACTGTTGAGTAAATTGCCACGGTGTTAGCATGGGATTTAACTGACTTTGTTAAGTTTTTGAGTTGAAGCTAATAAGGATAACGATATGCACATGCACTGTGCTCAGTGACTAGGAAAAAAATAGGCAATCGGAGCGAGTTTCTATTCTGCAAGACTAATTTCTAGTGTTATACTCACCTCTCAAAAACTCAAGATGATATGTTTTTCTTCTGATGTCCATGGAGTCAGAGTCATATACATAGATCGTAACTTGTTGAGTCACTGTTGCTTTTGTTTCATGCGAGTTTTAGTGTAGGAAACTCCAGTAATGGCCACACTGTCATGATATTGAGCCTTTTGTTTAATCATCCGTTGGCTGTTTACTCTGACATGGAAAAGACTCTCCTGCTATGTTATCACTATCATGATATTGAGCACTTCATTTAATTGTTTCTGCGTTGCTGTATCTGACAAGGAAACGCATAATATGCCTATGACTTGTCTAGCGGATCAAAAAGGTCCTTGTTTACTCTGCCTATTTGTCTTCAGGTGACCATTTGTTGTTGCAATTGTCTTCTCTTGTTGAACATTCCCTCCTTCGTGTGGTTGATGATATTCGTTCGCTCATCCTTTTGGCATGGCATTCTGTTGCTGCTTCATACCTATGATATTATTCGGCTGTGTGTTTACCAGACACAGAATCTGATGTGGACGGAGAGCAGCCAGAACAATATGCATTAGAGGTCGAAGAAGCTGGACTCGCAATATCTGCAGCATCTCGCTTGCTAACAAAGCTTCTCGACTCTGATCACTTCCGCAAGAGTGTAGATTCTGCCCATTTCACCGCCTTACTCCGGAAAGTCCTCAAATCAAACATCCCTGTCCACTGTAAGGATTGGGTGGCTGCTTGTTTAGTGAAGCTAAGTTCGATCTCTGGTTTTAGCAAGTATTTCGAGAATCCGATTAATGTGGAGGTGACTCTCTATGAAACAATCCCGAGATTAATAGAACGGCTGAAAGCCTCGTTCTCTCCAGAAGCTCAAGAGGTTGCAGCTGTGGAACTCAACCGGATAATCTCCGAGGGGGTCGTGGATTCCATGAGAGCAGTCGCTTCTGGTGGCGGCATCTTCCCGTTGGTTAATCTCCTAGAAGAAGGGACTGCGAGTGCATCCGAGGCAGCTTTGTCGATACTGTATAATCTGAGCATGGACAGTGAGAATCATCCGGCGATCATTGCAGCTGGAGCCGTGCCTGCTTTGAGGAGAATTGTTCAAGCACAGAGAGCGCAGTGGCCGAGAGCGCTTCGGTTGCTGAGGATATTGCCAGTATAGTTTGATGGCGAATTCAAAATGCATAGGAAAACCGAAGTACATGAAAAAGAGCATAGCGGATCTAATCCACAAGTTCTGTAAGATTTTGATACTTGCACTATTACACTTTAAGATATCTACACTCAAAAGGGTCATTCTTATATGTGTCGCCGGAAGTTTCGGAAAGATCATCGCCCTCTTTTCATTTCCTGCGGGTTTAAGTGCATTTGATCCGTATGGTTTGCGCGACGACCTTGCATGATTGCTGGGAACTTGAACTGATAATATGTAAGCACTGATGCTTCACAAGACAGATCCAGAAATCAGAAGTGGACTTAGGACAGCGAAGCATAAGGATTCAAAGGCAAAGAACCTTCATTTGATGTCCACTCCCATAAACAAACGGCGGATAAGAAGCAGAAATTTGAGGGTGCAAAAAAGTTTCAAATTATGTAAATTTGATTAAATCATAACTCCCTTTAATATCATAAATCCCTCAAATACTTATATGAACTCCAATTAAATCCACCTCTTTTATAGCATACAATAGTATTTTAAATCCATCCGATTTCTGGAATAATTCAAATCAGCGTATACTCGCTTTCTTCATTTGCAATTTTATTTTTGAGAAAAAAAGTCAAAAAATCCCAGATTACGCCTGCTGTGACACATTTATCATGAACTTTTTATTGTGATATAAAAGATCCCAAATTATCTCCATTGAGACATATATATCCTAAACTTTTTCCTGTGATATAAAACACCTCGAATTTGTACATATGCAACATATTTACCCTCGGCCTCCATCAAAGTTTCGCAAGATAATTTTTCAGTAAAAACAACATTGTTTTTATGTCAACGCCATTTGCTTTCAAGTGTCAATGTAGACAGATTTTTAATGATACTCATTGACAAAATTTTAATGAAGGAATAAATATGTCACGCACATACAAATATAGAATTTTTGGTGTCACAGAAAATAATTTAGAATAGATGTTTCCTAGTTTGAAATTTTTGGTGGTGTTTCCCTTTTATTTTCTAAATATGCATATTCATGTGCTTTTATTTTAGTCAAGGAAAAAAAAAACAGGATTTTCTTCCTTTCCTTCGCTTTTACTTGACAAAAAGTTCCACAAAACATCAACTCGTAATTTTCTTTGACCCATTTACTTTTCAGTATTTATTTTCTTACGCCCTCCTTCTTCTTCTTCGTCCCCCTCGTCGTCCCAGGGTTCAGGGCTCGGCCCCGGCAACGCTCGGGGAATTTTTTCTCGGGAAAAAAACATTCAAACTTTCCCGGAAAATCGAACGAGCGGCGGCCCCCGCCGGACCACGAAACCCTAAATCCAAGTCTCCCTCCGGCCGGTCAACAATGGACAGGTCGCGCTGCAAGAGCTGCGGCTCCGGATCCCTAGCCCGGGACGACGTCTCCGGCATCCTTGTGTGCTCCGACTGCGGCTTCGTCGCCGAGCTCGACGACTTCCAGGCGCACATCGGCGGCATCAGCGGGCCCCAGGGCACCTTCGTCCGCGTCGGGACTTCCGGCACCGGCACCGTCTTGAACTACAGGGACAAGAAGGCCTTCGAGGCCCGGAAGCTGATCGACGACTTCCTGCTCAGGTTCGGCCTGTCCGCTTCTCGGTCCGACGACGTCAGGGACATGGTCCGTGCGGTCACGGAGGGCGAGTTCGGGCAGGGCGAGTGGTTCGCGGTCCTGATCGGGGCGTGCGCTTACGTCGTCATGAGGAGGGAGAACCAGTCCCTCCCCATCGCCGAGGCGGCGTCGGTGGTCGGGTGCGACGACCACGAGCTGGGCAGGATGGTCGCGCGGGTGGTCGATTTTCTCGAGTTGAGGGGCGAATTCCCCGTTTACGACATCGTGGTCGCGTACGAGAGGGCCGTGAGGAGCTTCTCGGGCTTCTCTAGGCTCCCTCGGGATAGGATCGAGACGATGCGGAAGCAGGGCATGTTTCTGATACAGTGTGCGGTGAAGTGGTTCTTGACGACGGGGAGGAGGCCGCTCCCGGTGGTGGCGGCGGTGTTGGTTCTCGTGGCGAAGCTGAACCACGTAGAGCTTGAGATTTCGGATGTTTCGGAGGAGCTCCATGCCGCGGTTGCGACGTCCAAGCTTCGGTATAAGGAGCTACTAGAGGCGCTCGTGGAGGTTTCCCGTGCCTTGCCTTGGGGGAAGGATGTTACAATGAAGAATGTGCTGAAGAATGCTCCTTTCGTGATCCAGTACATGGAGATGAAGTCGATGAAGAAGCGAGGTGCGAAGAAGAAGGATTCGGGAGTCGGGCAGGTTGATTTGGGTGATGTGGTGAGTGAATGTTTGAGAAAGGATGTGTATGATTTCGATGTAACTTATTTGGAGAGCGAATCTCATTATTTGGATTCGAAAGATAATCGCGATCATCAAGGACCGGATGTGCATCAGTTCGATAGGATCGAGATTTCGCACGAGCGTCTGGCGTTGGCTTACTTGAAGTTCTTGGAGAAAAGGAGGTCCCTTTCATGCAGCGTTGAAAATGCAAATGCTCATGGCAAAAGGAGAACGGAGTGCGATTATCATGCATCTATAGATTGGTGGGAGGGAAAATCGGAATTGAGCAAACGGTTGATGCTCAAGGAGATATTGGAAAAGGATGTGGGATTGGACGCAATGCCGCCTTCGTTTGTCAACGGTTGTATTGCCAACGAGAGGAGGAGACAGAAGATCGATGCTGCTAAGCAGCGCATCAATAGGATCATGCATCCCTCAGCTTCGGGTCCTATGGACGTTTGTGAGTCCCAAACGTCAAGTTCGAGTTCTGTGCATCGTAAGAAGAAAAGAAAGAGAAGTCAAGCGATAGATGTGGTGGATTGGGAAGATTTTATTATCGAGGCCCTACTTCTTCATCAGGTGAAGGAAGAGGAAATCGAGAAGGGTCACTACAATACTTTGCTTGATTTGTATGTATTCAACTCTGGGGAAATGTAGGCACTCTTTTATGGAATCCACTATACTAACTTTTTTGGAACTTGCTCGATTCTTTGGCCTTTTGTTGATAGACTTTGCTCTTACCCCTTTTGCTCTCTTGAGGCATGCTGGTGTTGTTTGTCAATGTAGTTGCAGAGCATTTTTGTTTAAATACCAATATAGACGGAATCTGTGCAGCACGCGTAACTCGTTTTCCCGATGGTTTGATCGATATGAAACATCAGAGAAAGATCTGAATCCCATCTGCTTAGTAGAACTCTCTGCATAACAAATGCTGTTTCTGAAATTCCATGATCTGATTCATCAAAGGAGGCTTGCGGTTTCTACGGATTTTTAGCTCAGTCGTATTGTAGAAACCTCTGCATCAGATTAACTCTGGCATGTCTTGAGCTTTGCCAATACTGTCAGGTGATTCAGGGAACGGTAACTCGTGGGGTTTCATGACTACATATTGCGGTCTCTCTACGGCGGTCATGAAACGGTGCTGCCGGGTGAAAAGCCACCTTAGCGAACTGGGTGCAGCCAAAAGCTCCGTGTGCGGACCAAGATTACATGTTTCTTTCGTCCCTTTGAGAGCGGTTCGCAAAAGGAATGAAAGATTGAGTTTTCATGGGGGAAAGGACGAGATGGAAAAGAAAGCCTAGCAAGACCTTACCTTCCATAAAATGAATTAGTTTCAATGGCTGTCCCCAATCTGCCAAGGACAGATGCTAAGTTCGAAGAGGTAAAGCTGAGATATCTCTCATCTTTGTACATTAACATGTTACATGGAACCGGTAAGATGACAAGTCTGCGTCGCTTCTTCCACGGAAGTGTCACGGGCCGATAGTTTGGGAACGACCCGTGCGGCGACTTAGGCTTTCCTTGGATCGTTGGAAAGCCTAGGCCAAGCCTTTTTGCCGATCACTCACTCGCTCGGACACCCGGATCGTAGAGAGAGAATCTAGAGAGAGAAGCTCTGGAAGAGAATGGAAGAGAAAGCAACTGCTTCTTGTTGTATTGGATGTTTTAAATGAGAAGGAGGACACCCCTTTATATAGTAGAGGGCCTCGGATTACAACCATTGATCGCTTTCTAGACGAGTGGCCGAGATCGTATCGTTCTCGTCGACCACCTACCGACATTTATTCCGAGAGCTATCTATCAACTACCGGCATTTATGCCGAGAACTCTCTAGAACCCCGGCACAATTACCGTCTCGCCCGTCCTCGGGAAAATTCCGGAAGCTTTGAACGGGTCTTCATTGATGTGTCACGGTTCTTGGTGTTGAAAACCTCTTGACCGTGACATTCTCCCCCACTCATTCGAGCGACGTCCTCGGCGCTCTTGGCTTGGGGTTTGTTTGTTGGCTTTTTGGAGCGCCTTCGACTCTTCCGAGATTTCTTCGGCTTCTCAGTTTGTCGGGCATTTGGCTCCTTTGATTTGGCTTTCTCCATGTTGGTCGGCAAGCTTGTTACCTCCGGGAATAGAACATGGATCGGCATGTTGTGTTGAAGAGGAGGATCCACCTTCGGCTTTGGCTTGGTGCAAAGTTCGGGCACGGACTTCTCAACTCTTCGGATTGTGGAGAGGACTTTGGCTTCGGTCACCCCATTGATCATTGGAACCATGGATGGACACTCCGAGTTGGTGATGATGATCGTGTTGCTCCTCAGGTCGATCATGGCTTCCGCGGCATCGAAAAATTCAAGGCCTAGAATGAGATCATAATCGTCGAGAGGGATTACCTCGAACGGGAGTTTGCCTTCCCAAGTACCGACTTGGAGTTTTACATTTTTGGCCACGCCTACGCCTGGTATCTCGTCGGAATTGGGGGTCTTGTAGCGATTCCGAGTTGGCTCCACGTGAAGTCCCAAGTGTTTGGCCGCTTCGTTTGATAAGAACAAGCTCGTCGCACCCGTATCGACCAAGGCAAGGAGGGGTACGCCTTTTACCTTGACCTCAACGAATGAGAGATGTGAATATGTCGGCTTCTCCCTTGGTGGAACTTTGTCCTTCACGGAGTTGATCGAGTTGAAAACCTTCACGGTCCCAAGTCGCAACTCGCGTTTCTCCTTTTCTTGCTTCGGCTCTTCATCCTCTTCTACGGCAAGGATGGCATTGATCCTACTCTTCTTTGTGCACTTTTGTGTCCAATGAGGACCGTTGCAAATGAAGCATGGAGACGGTGGTGGAGTATCAAACCTGTTCTTGTAGTCTCCTTGAGGTTGTTTCCATTTGGGATCGCTTGATTTGGACGTTCCCTCTCCCCATGTCTTCCCACGTTCGCCATGATCTCTTCGGCCACGGTTGGGACTTTTGCTCGAGTCTTTTCGACCACGAACAGCTTGGTCTTCTTCATTGTGGTGGCGATCCGACCTCCACCCGCTCCCTCTTGTTTTTGGGACTTCCTTGGTGAAGTCGGCGAGAGACTCGGCCGCGACCAGTGCTCGCGAAAGGCTTTTGACGTCCCTTCGTTTGAGCTCGAGTAGTGCCCACGGCTTCAATCCGTCCATGAACGCCCCGAGAGCCTCCTCCTCCCTAAGATTGGGGATTTGGAGTTTGAGCTCGGTGAATTCCTTCACGTACTCTCGGACTGTGCCACGTTGCTCAAGTCGATGGAGCTTGCTACGGGCTTCATGTTGAGCATACTCGGGGAAGAAATAGTCCCGAAACTCTTCGACAAATCCATCCCAAGTAGTGATGGGGTCGGCGCCTTGTGTTGTCTCTACACATCTATTTCGCCACCAAAGCATGGCATTATCGACTAAGAACATAGAAGCGGTTCGTACCTTGGCCAAATCTTCTTGGATTCCAACGGCGTCGAAGTATTGTCCCATGCTCCATAGGAAGTTGTCTACCTCTTTGGCGGACCGGTTGCCTTTGAATTCTTTCGGCTTCGGCACATCTAGCTTGTGTGCCGCTTGGATGGGCAACGCACCGTTCGCGATGCTTGCTTTACATAGGATGAGCTCGGTCTTGAGCTCTTGTACCTCCATTTTCAAGGCTTCGACTTCGGTCTTGGTGGAGTTGCCTTCTTTGATCTCCACGACCTCAAGCTTTAGCGCCTCGATGGATGCTTCAAGGAAATCATCCCTATCGAACAAAGGGGCCGTCGTGCGATTGACGACGTTTGTGAATTCCTGGCGGAGAGTTTCTTCACCCTCGTCGACCCGACTTTTAATTTCGTCGAGTTCTTCGATGAACTCCAACATCGTTGTTCTCATTCTCGTGAGCTTCTCATCGATCGCGGCTATGGCGTTCGACGAAGCATCCCTTTTCTTGGATTTTCCACGAGTCTTTGGTTGGGCAGCCGGCTCATTGGGAACCGGTTCTTGAGGAGCCCTTTCATCCACAACAACCGAAGCGAGTTGTTCGTTGTTCGACATTCTCTCGACCAGTTGGTGTGCTCCTCGATCTCCTTGGATAGACTCTCTACTTGCTCTGATACCACTTGTCACGGGCCGATAGTTTGGGAACGACCCGTGCGGCGACTTAGGCTCCCTTGGATCGTCGGAAAGCCTAGGCCAAGCCTTTTTGCCGATCACTCACTCGCTCGGACACCCGGATCGTAGAGAGAGAATCTAGAGAGAGAAGCTCTGGAAGAGAATGGAAGAGAAAGCAACTGCTTCTTGTTGTATTGGATGTTTTAAATGAGAAGGAGGACACCCCTTTATATAGTAGAGGGCCTCGGATTACAACCATTGATCGCTTTCTAGACGAGTGGCCGAGATCGTATCGTTCTCGTCGACCACCTACCGACATTTATTCCGAGAGCTATCTATCAACTACCGGCATTTATGCCGAGAACTCTCTAGAACCCCGGCACAATTACCGTCTCGCCCGTCCTCGGGAAAATTTCGGAAGCTTTGAACGGGTCTTCATTGATGTGTCACGGTTCTTGGTGTTGAAAACCTCTTGACCGTGACAGAAGCGTAACTTTACTTCATAGCTCGTGCAGTGTAAGTGCATGATGTCCACATGTGGCCGCTGAAGGTTCATCCAATGCGAGGCCTTCCCTTGATGACCAGAACAAACTTGAAGATAAATCTGTCAAGGGAATCTTTTTCAACCTAAGCAATAAGTAAGCATGTTTAGACTTCGCTCCAGCTAGAGGAATGGGGTATCGTACCAATCCATGTTAGCTTTTTCCGTCTCCCTTGCTATATATATATATATGTGTGTGTGTGTGTGTGTGTGTATTTCCGCTTTAAACATCCCGGGCTTGTTGTTTCCTCATCTGTAATCTGGTTGCTCTTGCCTTATTGACCTATGTTCTGGCCTGATTGAAAGCTGGCCGGATAACGGATTTTTTCCAGCCAGTGAACCGACACATTCTCCCTACGACTTACGTCGTTTACAAACATAACGAGATTGTGAAAAGAACTTCAACCTCGCTCATTCGTAACGTTTTTTTTCTTTCGATTCTTATCATTCAACTCCAGAGTACGAAAGAGACTAACCGAGGAGTGACGGCCTTTGGGGATTTGATCAATGTGCATCTTTTCGCCTGCTTCCATATGTCGGATACTGATCCCTAGCTTATCTTAATCCTAATTTTGCTTGTATAATAAATAGGATCGATCGATGGTTAATAGTTCGATCGCAACAATTCTATCTAATGTTGCACTTGGTATAATGGAATGGAGCAGAATGGGATGAAATTAGGAAATCGGATAGAATGGAGTCGGGAAATGAAATGGAACGGAACGATTTCGGCTTCTTTGTTTGTAAACCTTGAATTAGAATGGAATGACTTCTTGTGTTTGGTTGTAAGAAAAATGTTCTGGGTATCGAATTGAATGGGGTTTTTCTGATTAGTTTAAATTATATGCATTTACATTAACAGTAAAATAGACTTTAATGTTAATCCTATTATTAATTAATTATAATTTGTTAATAATCATTTACAATTTATTAAAAAAAGAACTTTAAAATCACTGATTATTTTACTAAAATAATTAATTATATTTTATAACATACTTTCAGAGATAGGTAATTAATCAAATTTTTTTGTGTGTCGTGGGAGGACGGGCATTCCATCGATTTCAATATGGTCCAACCAACTGGAAACGCCAACCAAACATAAATGATTGAAAAGATCGAGATTCCATTCCAATGTTGCCAACCAAACACAAAACTACAAGTTTTCTCAAGTACAATTTGTCCCTTTCAAATAATTGTTTTCAAGATAAACTTTGATGACCGGTCAATATACGCTTTAATTTTGCCTTCGATTAACCAATCACGATAGGAATGAACGATCAATACTAGCGGTCCTCCTTAATCATTGTTATAGAAATTCCACGGCTGCCGGAGAATCTTTGGCTGCATACCCTCTCGACGTTGATTTTATCAGCCTCTTGCGCGCCTGTGCGCACACATACATATACATATACATATACATGTACATGTAGAAAAAAGGCCATGAGAAAAGAGAAACTTCAGTGGCTGCATTAGAAAACATTATCCGCATCTCCAGAGAGAGAGAGAAACAGAGCAGCAGCAGCTTCCCCTGTCTCTCAGAGGGACTCCCCTGAGTACTCACCGAGCCACTATGCTTTGCTTATCTCGCGTTTCCATCACCCCCCCGAACGCATCGGTTCGTGCCTCCCTCGCTGACAACCACTCCTTACCTTCAGTTCCCCATGTCAAGGTCGACCCGAAGCCCTCATCCCCAAGACTCAGCAGAACCACCCCAGCTCCACCAGGAGGAAACAAGCAGAAGAAGACCCAGAAACAGCAGCCCACCGTCATCGAGATTGAGCGAGCTATCGGTGCCGGCAGGTTCAGTGACGCCGACCCCAAGTACTCCCCTTCTTTCTTCGCTCTGCCGCTTCTTCTTTTGATTTCTCCATTGTGTGCAGAGGTACAGTTTTTTTTTCAGGTTTTTTGGTAAGAGTTGGTTAGGTTTCCTTAGGATCAGGAGGCCCCGCCTAAGTAAGTAAACATGGCCCGCGTAGTTTCCTGCTAATTTCACAGACTAGGTAAGACGTGAAAGTCCCCATGGATGGCCTGAATTATGAGATTGTTTGCACATCCATGCCTCGGTCATTCAGCCAACCCCATGGATTTAGTTGGTCTGGTATTGCTAGGCAAAGACATGACATACCTAATTTCGATGGGCATAGAGTATGTGATTCCTCACGGTCGGCAATGCATTAACATGTAGTGCGAATGCTTAATTGGGGAAGAGGGTGAATTTACTTGAAATGTATAGCGAGTTGGAGCAGGGGAAGTCTGTACTGGGTGGGGTGCTACCAACTGATGGCTGGAAAGTGGAGAGCTCGTTGGAGAGGAAGCTCCGAGAGACTGGAGAGTGGATCGTGGATCGATCCGAAAGACGCCCAGCATCTGCAGGTCATGATTTTTTCCCGGCCTTCGATATACTTGTGCATTTGTTTGTTTCTGAGAATCCGTTTACTGAGAAGTTGTGTGTGATTTGTGTGACTGTTCTTAAAGATTCTTGATCTTTTCCTTTCGATCTAAGCAATTGTTTTCTGGGAAGTTGTGTGAGAGCGCCCATGCACTTACACATGCCAAGTCTGATAAAATGTCTTTCCGCAGGAAAGAGCATCTTAATAGCAGTGTTCCTGTGGGTTTTGCCTGCATGGGTTCTTGTGCTTCTAGTTGCATCCGGTGCCGTAAAGCTCCCATTCGGCGTTCCATTTCTTGATGACCTGATTATGTGAATGTCACGCACAGATTCAATCCCTAATGTCAATGCTTATTAGCCAGGGTGCACTATGCATTATACTTCTCGACCATTTGATCAGGAATCAGCTTACAGCATGAGTAACCTGAAGAGTGTCTCGTGACATGAGTAGCATTTCGAAAGGCTCGATTGCTTTGATTGCTGAACCTGCTTTCCAAGAGCTCCCTCATGACTCAAGATACATGGCCACTGATTATCAGAAGTTGGATTAGAAGGTCGGGAAGGATCTTGGAGGGATTTCGTGTTGGCATGGGATTGCTCCTCCTTTTCCTACGCTATTTCCTTCGGTACTCGACGAAAAATGAACTGTGTAGCTTGCTCACTTAAATACATGCAATGAAAGTTCCCTTACCATCCTAGAAGATTGCAGTCCTCATCTCAATATTCGGTCCTTGTTTTCTACTTCTTTTCTCTCGGAGTGAGAGCGAAGCAACTTCCCGTAACTTCTCGATCTTTCTCAGCTCGTTTGCCCATCAAAAAGCTTCCGAAACGATCCTCCCAAATCCGGTTCTCATCGAATACTGGTGTATTTTTCCTTCAATTGTATGCTGAGTCCTCGGGTCCTACATTAGCTCCCTCCGCGCCGTTATGGGCGTCGGTTCGCGCTCGTCAATCAACGTAGTGGAGGCGTCGATTCCTCATATGGTACTGTCCCGACAAAAAACAAAATGACAGAGAGAATCTGCTGGAAAGTTTGGCTGTCATGAAAGACAGCAAGGAGCATCAACGAAGCGATCTTCTTGGTTGCGTAATATGAGAACTCCGAAGTTGGACAACAACCTTTACCCGAAATTAGAATGGCCTGTCTATTTCAGACGGTTCGTTGGAAAAGGGCATCGCCTGTGAATTGTACAATCCGGGGTCGGCCACTTGCTTCTTTGCTTTGGTCAACAGGGTCCGTCCCGTAGTATTTTACGTGAGTTTGAACGCTAAAGCTTCGAGATGAACGACGACGATCGCGCGTGCCCAGCCTGGTCAACGAAAGCGCGGTTTGTCCTCCGTCTCTGGTCTATATTGTTCAGCCTCTAGAAACTAACTATTATTCTCTCTCTTGTTCTCAAGTCAGGAGCCCCCCAATTTGAAGCAAAGAATCGATGTAGCGCCGCGGATTTTGCCCGAAAGAAAACTGTTCTGAGGCCGAGGCATTTTCTCTTAATAAAGCCTTGAACAGAGCAGCGATGAACAGAGGAGCGATGGGAAAAGTACAAAAAAAAATAGACCTAAACCCGTTGTATTGGTATTAATTAACTCAATCCTAAACTTTTTAGTTGGCCCAACATAGTCCTAAACATTTTGCATTCGTGCCAATTGAGACCATCCGGCTAATTTTGATCGGAAATCTCTGATGGGAATGCCGACCATCCTATCTGATGTTGACATGGATTCATTTTGAACGGTGAGGGCTTGCCGGCAAGCCGCGACCCTCGCCGACCAAAATGAAAGGTAAACAAAAAAAGAAAGGAAAAAAAGAAAGAAAGATATAATGGACTCAATCGGCATAAATGCAAGATGTTTAGGATTAAATTGGTCTTTAATACTGTATTGGTACAAAAGCAATAGGTTTAAGACTTTTTGATACTTTGCTTGAGGAGTGACTAAGGTAGCCATTCTTGTGGTCGTTATCGTAAAACTCTCGCACGCTATCTAATGTTTAATTTGAGTCGTAATTACTCGTTACCGCATGAGTATCAGCCTTGCGATACAGCCAAGTCCCTGCAAGACAGATTTCCCACACCACTTCGTATCATGTATCAGTACCCCAGTCCCGATTGTCAACAACGACGAATACAAAAAAGGATCACATTGTACAATCAATTCAATGGATTTGTTCGAATTCGAGCACCCGGTTGTACAGAAAAAAAATTTAGAAGACCAAGGTTCCTGTTTCCTAGATCTCTAGACTCTAGTAACTCCATAGTTTGGAAATTACTCGGGCAGATCGTTCTAGCTTCATTTGAGGAGTAGGTGCACTCCAATATCCAATTTCATGAAAGCAAGATAGGCTTTCTCAGACTACCGAGCTTTTTGGCAAAGATGCATACCATATTCCGTTTCTTAAAGTTGCGAAGTCGAAGCTCGGGTATTCTTCACATCGACATGTCTCGTTCACGAGCCGACCTAGATCTGTCCTCGCAGGACGAGTGCTTATGGCTCAACCGAGACACGCATACTCACGCGGGTACGGAATCCTCATTGTAACGCCTTCGATGTGCACGTCCTATTTACAATTTCTCCTTCTTTTTTGTTACAATTTGCACACATTCATCATAATCGAACATGTTTGTCATCAATTAAAGCTGCGTCGGGTCACATTGCATGTGCCAATTTGAGTCCATCATGCGAAGCATTCTTTTGGTGGATCCATACACACGTGCTTCCATGGAGGATCCAGGCTATTGCTTCATCATTTATTTATTTTTTTGATCAAATGGTTCATCATTTTTGCCTACATGGCAAGACTTTATATGATTCCAATTTTGTCCATGGGCCCATGTTCCTTTCACATGAAGCTACCTGCATGGGCATGACAAGTTACAAAAATTAACTATTCGACAGCGAGCGCAACGTTAGATCTTTTTATTCAAGATTAAAACACAAACCCCACCTATTATTATAATTGCCTGATAATAAGGATAGGTGAAATGTCTGCTCATCAAGTCGTGCTCAAGTTTCTAACATCTAATTATCTCAGACCGAGAATGTCGATTTCAACCGGCCGATTCAGGATGCTTCCCTGATTTTTTACTTGGGTACAAGTTTTATATTATTCTTTCACAAAATCAACTCTAGGCATATATAGAAAAGATTTTGCAACATTTTCAGATAATTTAAGAAAAATAGGAGCTGTTAAAAGGGAAAGGGAAAATAACACAAATGGTCCTTGAACTTTTGCTCATTGTGCAATATGGTAATTGAATTTTTAATTTGTTCAATGTAGTCCATAACTTTTAGCTTAATGTGCAATGTCGTTCCTAAATTTTCAATTTGCTCAAATGTGATCTATAAAATTTTGATACATGTTCAGTATAATCCTTAGACTTTATGAAAACGTTCAATGTTGCCCATAAACTTGAATTAATAAAATGATAACATTGAATATTTTCATATAATCCAGGGACTAACTTAAACATATATCAAAAGTTTAAGGATCACATTGAATAAATTAAAAGTTCGAGGATCATATCACATATTAGACTAAAATTCAGAGATTACATTGTACATTATCTTAAAGGGGAATGTGGATATGCTATTGATATTGGTGCGACGCATGCAAATTCTAACGTCATACTAGATGTTAATTATAACATAATAATTTGAGACAAATATGACGGGAAATAGTTAATGAAAAATCACAAGAGGTAATAAGATGAATTTTTTTTTTGGCTAAGATAATAATCACTAAATATTTCTCATACCGAGATTCATACGGGAATTAGTAAATTACTGGAAAATTTCGTAAGAACAAAATAAAGCTTTAAAGCTTTAAAGCTTGTATAAAAAAAATAAATAAATTGGAGTTTACTATGCGAAAACCTTTACGTCGTTGTTTAGGGGGATAAAAAAAAATCAAATTTAAGAATGGCTTCCTCCTATATGTGTTTGCTTCGTGGTTAAGGAATTTAAATGTGCAATGTGGATGGAGGTTGCTCGATGTAGGTTCAATTATTCAATCTCGCGCCGTCTTTCCTTATTATTAAAAAAAAAAAAAGGAAGCTAATAAGCCAAACCAAATCCGTATCTTCGTATATCATTTTGATTTTACTTTGATAAGCGAAATAGATAATCTTTTCACTGATCGACCGCCATAACCTATGTTTTTGTAACTACGAACAAGTCTAGCAAAAAAAAAAAAAGTAATAGATGAAAATAATAATTACATTATTAGACGCACAATTAATTATAATAAAATGCTGAAAAAACTTACACAAACCATAAAAATTTTTATATACACACACGCACATGATAGTCTTATCTTTTTCTTTTTCCTTTTCTCTTTCGTTATTATATTTCTCGCCGGATACGATATTCCCGTAAAGAAAAAAAACAAGAAGAAAATGGGGCCTCCGAGCTGTCATCTCGCCTAAGATGGAGGGCGCTGTTACTGGTAATTATGACAGGCAGCGAAATTCTTATTCCTAGCGCCTTTTCCCCTTTATTCACGAATATTATAAAAAAAAATAAAACGTTTTAAGGGAAAAAAAAAAAAAACGAAAAGGAGGGGGAGGGGTGGGTGGGGGGTCCACCACCGCCATCCACTGCGGAAAGCCAAAATCATGACGAGGAGACACACCGCCACCGAAAGGTCCTAAAAATCCAGCGTGGAGTTTTGCCAAATTCGACCGAAAATGGGAAATCGCGAAATGGTCAATAATGGATCACCCAAAATTAAATGAAAATTTTGGTCCGAATTTTTTTTTTCTCTCGTAAAAAAATCATAAATTTTCACTTAAATCTCAAATTCAGCCCGAATAATTTGAAAATCTCGTATCACGAGAGTTAAATTTGAGACTCGAGTAAAAATTAACGTTTCTTATCTAGGCAAAAAAAAGAATTTGAGTAATAATTGTCGTTAAGGTAAAATTGATGCCTTGTTTTTCTGGAATCAGCCCAGACAAAACTAAGAAAGGAAGGAAAAATCAATTTCGTTTTATGATCCTCTCAGGCGAGAGCACCGAAGGAATCGGTGGACCCGAGTTCTCGCTCCTTTGATTCGATTGATCCCCAATCGAAATTCCCCCACCTCTCTCTCTCTCTCTCTCCTCCTCCTTCATCTTCTTCAAGTCCCAACCAACTGCTCCGTCAAACGCAGCCTCCCCAAAAAATACAGGAGAGAGAGAGAGAGAGAGATTGAAGGCCTGTCCACCACGTAAACGAGCGAGATCGTCGGCGAGCGGAGGAGACGCCATCTCCGCGGACAGCGATCTGAGCGGGCGGAGGGAGGGAGGGAGGGAGGGTGTACACTGTGCAGACAGATGGGCACGCTCAAGACCTGGAGGAAGGCCTACGGCGCTCTCAAGGACTCCACCAAAGTCGGCCTTGCCCACGTCAACAGCGATTACGCCGTACACCTCCCTTCCCTCCTCCCCCTCCCTCTCTCTCTCTCTCTCTCTTCTTCTTCTTCTTCTGCTCTTCGTTTTTTTTTTTTACGGGAGATCTTTCGTGCTCGCAGGAATTGGATGTCGCCATAGTCAAGGCCACGAACCACGTCGAGTGCCAGCCCAAGGAGCGGCACCTCCGCAGTGAGTAACTCCCTCTCCCCTCCCCGATCGTTGCTGCCGTGGTTGTTGTTTGATGATGCCCCGCGCTCGTGCGGCGGCGGCGGCGGCTGGATGTGAAATGATGGTGGATTTTTTTTTGGGTTTCCTTTGTCCTGTTGCAGAGATCGCCGTCGCCACCTCGGCGATCCGACCGCGGGCCGACGTCGCGTACTGCATCCACGCGCTCTCCAGGAGGCTCGCCAAGACGCATAATTGGACGGTACGACCGGAGTTTCTTTATCTGTATCGTTCGGATTTGGATGCTGTCCTTATTTTGATGTGCTTCCGCGTGGATCTATGCACCGTTTTGGGACTTCGCAGCGACTGTTCGTACGGTAGCTTCGCCTGATTGGTTATTGTATAACTGCTCATATCCGCAAGCGCTAAAAGGAGTACGTACTCCAGTAATGAACTTACGCCGACACTGATTCTGCCGATGCCGCTACCGCACTTACGTGCAAGCCTCGAATGTGTTGGATTGTGGCTTCGGATTGTTTTTTATTGATCGCGGAGAACGTGTCCTGCGAAAATCTCCACATGATCATTGAGGGAACAGAGTTTGAGAGCGTATCTTTTTAGGTGGATCGTATTGCTCCTTGCGAAAGTAAGTTATGTACTTTGAGGGTTTGGTTCTAGCTTGAAATGGCGGTAGTTTCTTCTCCGCGGGGTTTGTCGTCATAACGCGGTGATCGATATAAGTCTTGGAGATTTTTTTTGTATAGGAGCGACTTTTTTTATTTGACATTCACATTCACCTTGAGCGAACAATCCATCATAAGGATTCATATCTTCTTTGTCTTGCCTTGACAACCGAAGGATCGTACCCAGTCGTTACTGCATGTTGAGCTTAGATGATGGAGGAGTGGGGAAATAGATGTCGAACTGGTCTAGCTCACACTTGGTTTTGTGTGAGATTTATGTGTAACATCCGTGTGCATCTAGACGTAACCTGAGCTTGGCTGCTTAACTTTTTAACTCATGTATTTGAGACCACAGAAAAGTTAGAGTAAGAACAACATGTATCGCACTTCATTTGACAAGAACAATGCATTCTACGGAAATTTCGGTTGATATGACGTTATGCTCTCTCCGTGACATTCATCTTTTGCAATAGCTGCCTCAAATAGTCATCACTTCTATATTATTTTTGTGCATTTCTTTTGCTTATTATGCCTAGTATCTCTGCGCACCATGCGCATGCCTGATATGTTGAGAAAAGGCATTGATGCCGATAGAAAGAGATGCCAATGGTGTGGGTGAGTTGTTGAACATAAAGGAAATATCCCTTTGTAAGCATGTGTGAAGAAAGTGGATTACAGGTGTGGAGTTCTGAAGGAGAGTTATTTATTTGGAAATTGGTTGTGGTGTGAAGGTGGGTGGTATTGTACTTTTTTCCGCGTTAGTCTACCTCAAGGAAGGTTTTCATGTAGGGGCAGAAGCAGAAATTGAAATTGCTAAAAGTAAGACCAAAGCAATTTTTCTGGTTATATTAGTGGGTTATTATGATGAGGAACTTACTTGTTTTGTGGTCAGCTAATCTCTTATTTACCATTAGTCTCAGTAACGGAAAGCTTTCCTGCTTAACCCTGTCTGATTTGCATCATTCACGAGTGCTGATTTTTTTACAGTCAGCACGTACTTTTGGCAGCTTGAATTCTATTACAGTCGGTTGTTCCCTTGTATATTATGAATGACACAATGTCTTTTATGACGTCTGGAAATTAGTTTGATGTGTAAATTTTTTGTTCTTTGTACAGTTTTTTGATGTTATCTTTCATTAACCTGCTAATGTTCTCGAGTCCTTCATGCTCTAACAGGTGGCACTGAAAACATTGATAGTTATTCACAGACTCTTGAGAGAGGGAGATCCTACATTTCGGGAAGAGCTTTTGATTTTTTCACAGAGGGGACGAATTCTTCAGCTTTCTAATTTTAAGGATGACTCAAGTCCCATAGGTTTACCTCTCTCTCTCTCTCTCTCTCTCTCTCTCTCTCTCTCTCTCTCTCTGTGATGGCATTTGCTTTTAATTTTCTCGCACTATTCATTATGCTTTTCCTTAAAACATGGAATATGATGCTATCACTGTCTTTTGCATGGTTTCAGCTTGGGATTGCTCAGCCTGGGTGCGCACCTATGCATTGTTTTTAGAGGAACGACTTGAATGCTTTAGAATTTTAAAGTATGACATTGAAGCAGAGCGTCTTCCAAGACCTGCTCAAGGACAGGAGAAGGTATTACATTTTGGTGTATCTTCATTTTCTATCCTTAGTAGGAACATTATAATGGAATAAATTCTCAATGAGGAGAACATGTTTGATTTGATTGATATTTGGAGTCAAGTTCGTCAAGAAGCTTTTTATAGGCTTGTGATACTGATTTCTGAGGCTTGTCAGTCTATTTATATCTATAGTTTTATAAGAATCATATAATCTGCATGAGTTCTGTCATCTTCGAAAGTAATTTCTTGCTGGAAGTATTCCTGATCCCATTGATAACAAGTGGGACCGATTGGGACCAAATAATATGATAGGTGTAGTTGCTGAACCGTACCACACAGTTCTAACAAGAGCAAAAGTTGCAAAAAAGACGGAGCGTTACTATTGGAAATGACAGTTTCAATAAGGCCCATACGTAATCCCTTAAATAGACACTGGGGCAGATGGAACCTAAGATGAAATAGGCCCACTGATATGCCTAGAGTAGCTGCAGCAATATGCTGAGAGGCTATCTCTCCCGGAACATAAAGATCAAAAACTTTCTATACCCCACGCTAGATTTGTAGGTTGTTCCTTTCGTTAGTCCATAAGGATCGGACTGCCACATTTTTTTAGTATTTTAGGATGTGATAAATCGTCTGAATTTATACTTATTTGACACAGTCAAGTAATTGTTAGTGCATGGAAGGATCAGAATTTGTTATTTATGGAAATTTGCTAAAACTGCAAAGGTCTTGGCAGTATTGATATGCATAATTGAAATAGGAAGTGGTAACAGTCATTCTTTAAAGAGATCGTACATTTTACGGATATGGTATGGATGATGGTTTCATATGAGCGTGTTTCTATCATACGTATGAACTGTCAGTTTTCATTCCACATTTTGTCCAAGTGGACTTTACAATATTACTTGTATATGAGTAATGCACCACCAAGATGAAGCATTTGGGCATTGAACTCTTATATGGAGGCTAGTCTCTATTTTCTTCTATTTCACTAGCCAATTCTACCGATTTCCTTGTCCCATGAACAATTGCTTCTCTATGAAGCAGTCCTTTCAAAGAAACATAAATTTAGCGGTTTCATAGTTCTCTTGTCCGCTTGACTATGTTTTTGTCCATTGTCCAGTTTCAGTGGTGTGTGCAATATCTAAGCTTTACTTTTGTTTGAGTTTTCACTTGCTCTGTTGTTGTGTGATGAAGATGCGTCAGGCTTTTCAGTAAGAAAGCATCAGTTGCATGTGCTATATAAATGTGGTCTTGTAGAAGTACGAGCTGTTCCGGTGTTAAGTATGGTTATATTTCGTTAATCTTTCATCTTTTACTGGTAGGGCTACAGCAGAACCAGGGATTTGGATAGTGAAGAGCTGTTGGAGCAGTTGCCTGCTCTACAGAATCTTCTTTACCGACTTATTGGTTGCCAGGTACATACCTGAGTGGTCTACTTTCGCAAGTTTTAGAGGAGACTGGTCATTATGGAATTTCCCTATTTTACTGATGAACTACCTTCTAACACGTTTTTGACAGCCCGAAGGTGCAGCTGTTGGCAATTATTTAATACAGTATGCCCTGGCTCTGGTATTTTTTATACCTCTTTTCCTTTTCTTTATTTAATTTTGAAGCACTGATAAACACGTGCTTCTCTCTCTTTTTTGTGAATAAGAATATCCTATCTGTTATCATCGAAGTATCTTATGTACAGGTTTTACTTTTCTGGCCAAATCCCCTGTACTAGACTAAAATAGCAAATAAGTTTAGCGGAAAACATGTGCATGAATCAGAAGTTGCATGGACTGAAACGCGGGTTGCATGAGCATTAGTGAAATTTCTGGGGGCCATAGTTGCCATGTCTTTGAGCTGTATTCCCAACATCTCTCGTGTAAAATTGCTTACGATTGTTTAATGTATATGGCGTGTTTGCTTAAACTTGCTGGGTAGTAATTACCTTTCTCTCATGAAAGCCTTACTTTTGAATGTTCTCTTATAAGATCATCAAATTAAAGATCATTGTTTTAGTATCGAGCATGTGATGGGTACTGCTCACTATATTTAGTTTTCAGGTGTTGAAAGAGAGCTTTAAGATCTACTGTGCTATCAACGATGGAATCATTAATCTGGTTGATAAGGTTTGTTAAGCTTACCCCTCTGTAACTTGAGATACCATATTTACTTCTAGCAAAGTTCTCTTCAAGCTTTGCAAATGCTTTTTACCCTGAAAATTTACAATTTTGCCCCAGTTTTTTGAGATGCCCCGACATGAAGCTGTGAAAGCTCTGGATGTTTACAAACGTGCCGGCCAACAGGTGACTGTACTGGTCCTACATTGGGGTATTTGACCAGTGGATGCGACTCTCCCTATATCCTAAGATGTCCATGTTTTATGCAGGCTAGAGACTTATCTGATTTTTATGTAGTTTGCCGAGGTTTGGAACTTGCAAGGAATTTTCAGTTTCCGGTATTGAGAGAGGTAACACGCCGTTTGGTTGATCGAATATCTCCTCTCTTCTCTCGATCCTCTTGTATACAAATTCATGTATATATATGTAGATATCTACATATGCTGATTAAATTCATCTGCACCTCTTGCAGCCTCCACAATCATTTCTGGCGACCATGGAAGAGTACATAGGAGAAGCACCACGAGTGGTTACTGTTCCAAGTGAGCCATTGGTAAGTATAGGATCTATTTACATACTGGATTGCATATGATTGCAGAAACTAGTCTATTTTATCCCATCTTCCTCTTTACTTTTCTAGTTTGGAAGACCATGCGTCGTACAGATTCGAAACATTTATCTAATTTGTAAAATGACTTGAATGTAACGGTGCATGTGAACTAATTATGATTTTGATTTGTATATTTGATGAACTCTTGTCGTTCACTGATAAAAAAAAAAAAAAAACTCTTGTGACTCCACTTCAATATAATCCAAATTGAAATTACTTCTTTCTAGTTATGAACTCTTGACCTCTGGGGGATTCCAATTTGACTTAGCATTATGTTTATTAAGTTTCCTTTTTACTTGGGTGTGTGGTAGTTTGCTATATTTTTTTTGGTGAGTGCTGTGATGTTCTTGATTCAGTAGTTAATGGGAAAGCTTATTGTTATGTGTATAACCTTTAGTATTACTGCCCAGGTGATTTTGTGGAGGGGAATATGAAATTTGTTAACAGGACATTTGTTTATTACAAGTTCATTTGTGGCCTCATTCACTGTATCAGTTGAACTCGTGTAATTATTCTGAAGAGCAAAGAGAAGGGTACTTTTGATGACCAAGAGAAGCTTTTTTGCTCTTCTTGTGTGAGGGTAATTATGTACACAGTGTGTGGTAGTTTTTAATTAGGCATGCTTGGTTTCTAAAGCAACCATGAGTAATCAACCCTCCTTTGTAGGGCAAGATGCTATTAATAGGCCCCCCAACCCCAGACAGCAGTGAGATCAGGTTTAGGCTTTTCATGACAATTTTTTACACATGGTACTGTTTGATTTTGTTATGCTACTGAAATGGCTTATGTAGATAGAAAAGTCATTTTTGGTGGTCAACTCTTTTTGCCATTTGGTTGAAGATTATTCCTTCTTTTTTTCCTTTTTTTTTTCTTTTTTTAATTCTTTTTCTGAAACATGTGCAAAGCTAATACTTAATTATTGTTAACAGCTTCAATTGACATATAAACCAGAAGAAGTTCCAGATGAAGATGCCGAGGCGTCTGCTGTTGAACCTGAGCCGCTTCCTTCAGATGTCGTTGCTGCATCTACCGTGGAGGTTGCTGCTGCTGATCCATCTCCTCCTCCTCCACCTAAAAATAATCTGGACACAGGAGATTTGCTGGTATGAACATTAGCTTTATTATGTCTGTTGATGGTTGTTCAGTGTAAAATTATTTGCGTGTGATCTTTATTTCTTTGGCCTTTCAGGGACTAAGTTTTGATGCACCTGATGCTTCTTTCATTGAGGAAAAGAATGCTTTAGCCTTGGCAATAGTTCCCTCAGAACCTGGTAAGCATTTTGCGTACGACCTCATGTCTACTCTTTGTGTTATGCTTGCTTGAGCGAAGTTTGGCTGGTTGTGACTGGTGCTGCTTCTTCAGCATTTGGTTCTGGTACTACTCAAGCTAAAGATTTCGATCCCACTGGATGGGAGCTTGCTCTGGTCTCTACCCCAAGTACTGACATCTCTGCAGCTAACGAGAGGCAACTGGTAATCTCTGCCTTTATCTTCTATGATTCTGTAGCGAATGGATTTTGCGAGCATTAACATCTCAAACTGTTTGTTTGCTGCTGTTGCTTGACTCTATTACATGGTTAGTAAATTAAAGGGCAATTTCAATGTCTTTCCTTCCCTGGCCCCGGTAGTCCAAAAAACTGAACCAGTAATAGCAGTTCTTGTTGTCATTTTTGGCACTGTCATGTTGTTATATTAGTTGTTATATTAGAGGCATCAACCCAGGGAGCAAGACATGAATAATTGATCTCAAATCTTTTTAGTACATGTAGCTTAGGTGGTAGAAGCACTGGTTTCATCATTTCCTTTTGCTAGTGGCATCATGTTGTGGCTATGATTGTTAACTTGTTATATTGATCCGTGGGTTGATGCCTCTATGTTGCTGTAGTTAAAGTTAACGTCAAGGTCATGTTAGAATGGCATTCGGGGAAGTAGCTATCTACTCTGTGAAATGGTCACAGGCAGACATATCAGAGTGATCTACATGTCTGTGATCGAGTAGCCTCCGACTCGTATTCCTTTATCTTGAGGGTTTAAGTTTTGTTGTATCTATGTTTATTAGAAACAGACATGGTACTCACATTCACTTTCTCAGTCCAGCTTGTTACTAGACCAAGACGGCACCTTCAATTTGTTGCTAATTTTGGCCAAAGAAAAAATGGCGGCTAATTATTGTCAGATTTGATTGTATGGATTGAGAAAGTTCTTTCTGACTGCTGGAGTTTTTCTAGTAGTTAAGACTTGGGTTTATTGTAGCCGGATATCCTCTGGCAGTGCTGAAGCTCCTAGCTCTATCACATGGCACTTGGCTGCAGTGCCACGATACAACTGATGCTCCCCAGTTATTGGATTGCTGTTAACTGCATCTTTGTTTTTGGATGAATGCGATATGCACCGTCTGTCATCCATTTCCTATAGGTTAACTTTGTTGCTCTTGCTTGTGAAACTTCTCTTTTGACAGTCTGTTCAAAGGTTAAGACCACCACCTCTCTATTCCCATTGGGTAAAGTGATGTAGTGCCATATGCATCTTCCATGTGTTGATGAGCCATAATATCAGCCTATCAGGACGACAACATTCACATAGAGTAGGAAATAAGCACCCATTGTTGGCCCGTGGTATATTTGCAGCATGCGCAATTCACTGATTCATGGAAGTCTATTAGGATGACAATGACAACAATCGCATTAGAAAAGTAAGCATGCATTGGCTTCCATAATACTCTTTTGTTTAATCAGAAGAGTAGTTTTGGCTGGTTGTATATATGCAGAACCAACATTGTGTTTAAATCAATGCATGAAGAAGTAAGTGATTGTTAGACCTGAGTGGAATTCAATAATGATGCATTTGTCAATCTGTTAATGGGTTTACATCTACTGATATGGACCTGCATTGACATGTTTTCTGCTTGTGTTTGTTCACTTCATAAGCTGTTCAAGGAAGCAATATGTATTTGTTGGCCTCATGATTTGTCCAGATGGACACGTTGCCTTCGATTACTTCAAGTGTGATTATTTTGAGTCGCTCTTCTGTGGATTGTTAGGCTGGTGGGCTGGATACCCTCACACTACACAGTTTATATGATGAAGGGGCCTATCGAGCGTCCCAGCAGCCCATGTACGGAGCACCGGCCCCCAATCCATTCGAAGTACACGATCCTTTCGCTATGTCCAATGGGATCGCACCTCCTCCATCAGTACAGATGGCAGCATTGAACCAACATCAGACCAATCCTTTCGGACCATACCAACCCACATACCCGCTGCAGCAGCAGCAGCAGCCTCAGCAACACTTGATGGTGGGACCCGCCAATCCCTTTGGGGATCCCGGGTTTGGGGCATTCCCTGCGAATTCTGGCTCTCACCCTCCGGCCACTAATCCCTTCGGGAGCACTGGGCTTTTGTAATGCGGGCTCAGATTTTGTACAAACCGTGATCTAGTCCGTGCGGTTGATTTTGGGTGTGCAACATGAGAAAAGATTAGAAAGGCTCTTGGACCGTCACAGAGAGGAGGGTGTAAGGCATAGGATGGCTTGCATGATTGAGCAGGGAGGATGCTACACGAAGTGAATAGAGGGAGGGGAATGTGATTGAAAATATGTAGGACACAGTACTCTTTTGATCTTGCTGCCGGTTGTCTTGTCTTGTATGCTGTCGGACAGCGATTTGTAAGTAGGGAGGAATAAATTCAACCTTGTGCTATTCACAGGACGATGAATATGTGATAAGATTGTTTGATGCTCCTTTGATTGCTGCGCTTGGCAACCATTTACTTTTTAGTCCTTAATAACTTCTAGCTTCTGCGTGAGCCTCTGAAGTAACCGTGGCAAATGAAAGCGGTGCACGGGAAGGTTTTGCATATGATTGGTGCATTGCTTACATTGTATTCCTCGGCGGTTTCGGATTGGAATCAAGGTATCTTCCGTGTCATGATTATCTCCCAGCTCATTCACCGCATATATGCCTGACCTTCGTTATCATAAACATCCTCAAAATGCGTAAAGGTTTCCACGTCTCTCCCAACTGGAGAAGGTTCCCCGAATATATCTTTTGAGGAATAAAACGAAAGCTAAGGTTCAAGGAACCCATATATGCTCTCCTGTCTAATCTAAGGGGGGATTCCCTTAGGGTCATAGAAAACACAACCCAATTGGCCAAATTCATTAAAATGATCATCATCTATTTAATGTACGAATTCCTTTAATTGTGGTATTCATTGAGGACGGAAAACACGATGCCTTGGCCTCACAAAGTGAAGACTGAAGACTGAAGACTACGGGTGGTGCACCGGGCAATGATGTGCCCAGGCGAAAATTAGTTTCCGACCGACATAAGTGGTTGTACGGCTCGATAACCTTGGAATCTCTAGAGACGGCTGACACACCCGTTTCTGACCATGGGTCAACATCAATGTCGCCGATGTTGGCTCATTATCGCCGAGACAAGAAAAGAAATCTAGTTAAGAAAATGTTGCGGTAAGGACAAGAATCTTGGCTAATTACAGAAAGAGATTTACTTTATCTATCTGGCTACGCTGATTACTGTTAACTTGAATGAGCAAGGGTAAGTGACCGCACAAGAAAGTTTGCAGTTCCTAACACACTCCCTCTTTTCTTATCGCGTATAATCGCTACTTCAAAAGTCAAAGTACTTAGCATGCTTAACAAATAGACTCGTTCATAAAGGATCCTTATTTGAGATCAAAATATTGGTTCCTGTAAATTCGTCGTCTCGCAACCGTATGTTTCGTTTTATAAGACTTGGGACACACGAGCAGATTTCCGGAATCACTCTGTATAGACCTCCTAATCGGTTAAACCTCCAGCCTGCGTAGCTGAATTTTGTCCCAGGATAGCTTGCGCGCGATTTTTGATATTTCGAGGGGGGTAGAGACCCTCAATCCCCGGTTGCCGAAAATTCTCCGGACACCCCGACCAGCTTCTCCGAAGACAACGTCCGCCTCCGTACTGTCCCCGACGATGTCATCCCCCCGGCTGGTCCACTGGCGCGTCGACACGTCTCGGACGCTCCCCGGCACCCGCGGGTACCGGATCGGGCCTCGACGTCCGCGTCGCGACTCGCGAAAACCCAAAGGGCCCCGCCCCCCACCCCCCCCAGGGTCAAGCCCGTAAATTCGTTCAGCCCGCCCCCCACTCCCGACAAATATATATATAAATAAAAAGAGAAGGGGGAAAGACCCCGACAAGCCCCGGCCACGTCATCGATCCGCGAGACTCGACTGGGAGCCGCCGAGCCCCCGTCCGATGCGAGCTTCATCCCTCCAACCCCAGCCGTCCGATCGCCCTTTCGCCCCCTCACGCTTTTGCTTCGATCTGTGTCCCTCTCGAAAACCATCCCCCCCAACCTCAACCCCCTCCCTTCCCCTTTTTAAATTCTCCCCCCTTCATTATCTTCGCTCTCCATCCAATTCCACTGTACTCCCCTCTCCCTCCTTCTCTCTCTCTCTCTCTCTAAAAATGGCGACCGAAGATACCGGCAGCAACCCCCCGCCGCCGCCGGCGCCGGCCGCCGCAGCTCCTAATTCCGCGCTCCCGCAGTATCCCGAAGTACCGGCAGCTTCTTCTCCTTGCTTTCCTGTTCTTTCGCGCGCGCGCTCTCTCTCTTTCTCTCTCTCTCTCTCTCTCTTTCCGTTTTCCTCGGGGGAAGCTCCCGTTGATTGAAAGGTTTTCTTCGTCTCTGTTTTCTTGGCGGTTGGTGTGCAGATGATCGTGGCGGCGATCGAGGCGCTCGACGACCCCAGCGGCTCCAACAAGTCGGCCATCGCCAAGCAAATCGAGTCCACCTACGGGGATCTGCCCCCCGCCCACTCAACCCTCCTGGCGCACCACCTCAACAAGATGAAGCTCAGCGGGGAGCTCGTGATGGTGAAGAACAACTACCTGAAGCGCGACCCCAACGCGCCCCCGAAGCGCGGCCGCGGCCGCCCCCCGAAGCCCAAGGAGCCGCTCCCGCCGGGCGCCGTCGCCTCCCCGCCGAGGCCCCGCGGCCGGCCCCCGAAGCCCAAGGACCCCAACGCGCCGCCGCCGCCGCCTCCCCCGCCGCCGAAGCGGAAGGCCGCCTCCTCGGCGGCGGCCGTCGCGAGCGGGAAGAAGAGGGGCCGACCCCCGAAGAAGGAGAAGCCGGCCGCGGCATCGGCTCCGGCTCCCGCTCCCGGGGGGGTCAAGAGGGGCAGGGGGAGGCCGCCGAAGGTGAAGCCGGCTGTCGCGCCGGTCGGGGCATGAGCCGAGCCGAGCCGAGCCGGAGGGGGGGGGAGACGGGAAAGCATGACAAGATTAGTTTTTCTTTTTTCTTTTCTTTTTTTCACTTTGTTACTTTTGCTAGTTACTTTTGTTAGTAGGTGTATCACTTTAGCTAGACCTGTGAGCCGAGCCGAGCTGTGCTGATAACTTTTCTTTTTTTTCTTAATTAATTTAGCTTTAGGCCTTATCTTTTCCTCTTTTTATCTTTCTCTAATTTGAATTAATTGAATGTGGGTGAGTGTTGGTAGATGAGCGTGTGATCTTTAGAGATGGAGGGGAAGTTTCTCTGTGAATTGTAATCGGAATGTACATTGTATCACCCCGGCAATGAAGGCTTTTTCGCGGGGGGGCCTTTTTTTGCCTTATCTAATTCCCCCTCTCTCCCCTTTCCTTTCTTTTCTCCGTTTCATGATGTGGGCAAAGAAAGTGTGTGCGCTTCCTTCTTCGGGTCCTTTCTTTTGCTCTTGGCTTTTTGCCCCCTTTTTTTCTCTTTTGACGAGGAGCGGTCTGGAGTTTGGCTACGCGGAGGAGGCTGTGCTGGGGCAAAAAGTCTCGATCTTTCTCATTGTTTAGGCGATTAAGGGATGAAGTTGGGCTGTGAGTCGAAGAACTTGGCTCCTGTGATTGTTTTTAATGGGTATCGCAGCAAATGGTGTAGGAGATTATGTGGAATCGGCATGAGATGGATTTCGGGTTTTGGAAGTACGTGGGGATAATTATACAAATGATTTTTGAATTTTTGGTTCGATGCGCAATATGGTTTATGAATTTTTAATTTATTTGATATAGTCATCGAATTTTTTGTAAGTGTTCAGTATGGTTTTCGAGTTTTTAATTTGTTTAGTGTGGCTTTAAATATTTGGTAAATATTTAATTTATTTTTTAAATTATATGAGAATAATCAATGTTATCATTTCATTGATTCGAGTTCAGGACTAACATGGCAAATTTTCATATAATCTATACATTATATTGATCATGTATAAAATTTTTAATGATCATATTGAATAAATTTGAAGTTTAGAGATGGTATTGCACATTAAGGTAAAATTCAGAGATTACATTGAACATTTTATGGATGGCATTGCACGTTTGGTCAAAATTCATTGATCATTTGTGTTATATTTTCAATTGTAAAATCTTTGTGGGGATACATTAGTAGGTTGATGTATGTTTGGGTGGGGTCTATTTCCTTGCAATACAAGTTGATTGGCATATACATAGTTCAACCCAATTTTAACCTTAGTATTCGCAATTGGTTCGAGTGGAGTCGGCATAGTTCAACATGTGAGTTTGACTCGACTCTAGTAGATCCGATTATTCAAGATTCAATGCTTGATTTCAACTCAATATTAATAAGTTTTTGATGAGTTCGAGCTTAACTTTTGATTTGATCGATCAATAAATTCTAGTCAACATTCGTATTGAACTCCAACTCAGTGCATGTTGTCTTGTACTTGATTAAATCACCATCTTGAAGAAGTGTCTTGGAAGTGTCTTGACCCATGTTCCCATGTCTTTTTTTACGAACAAAAAATTTTAGTTTTAGCTTTAGCCACAATCTATCCTGATCTATTGCAAAAATCACCTAAACATTCCATGATGACATCCATTTGATCTCTCGAAGCCTCTGCCATTAATAGTAATTCATCTGCAAACATTAGATGAGAAATTCGTGGTCCATTCCTTCGAAAACAAAAAGATTTCCACCATTTTGAATTTTCTGCATCACTACTAAGGTGAAATAACCTTTCCATGCATAACACAAAAATATATGGTGAAAGAGGATTTCCTTGATGTATTCCCCTACATGGAAAGAATTTCTCCGTTGTCTCTCCATTCCCTAAATCCTGCAAGGATGATGATTTGATGCAATTCATAATTAAATGAACCACAGAATTGCCTCTTGTGCAATAATAACATTGTCCCGAATTTGTCTACTAGGAACAAAATTGGTTTGATTAGGTGAGACGAGTTGCCGACGCACTTCCTTTAGTCTGCTCACGATCACTTTGGTGAAAATTTTATAAGCGACCTTACATAAACTAATTAGTTTGAAGTTGCAAATAGATTCTGGTTGTTTCACTCTTGGGATGAGTACTAAGAGAGTCTTGTTAATTTCGGCCCAATTACGTTTCCTCGACCATGCCTCAACGATAAAATTAACAACTGAAATTACCAACCAAATTCCACTGATATTGAAAAAAAAAATTGCTTGGAAACCATATGACCCAAGTGCTTTATAAGGTCCCATATCAAATAGTGCACCGCGGACCTCTTCTTTATCGACTGGCTTAGCCGGATTTGAAACTTGCGAAGAACTTATGACTTGAAAACAGTCAGGCTGCAAAATCGCGGTTGGGGTTGGGTCATCTTCAATGGAAAGTATCCTGTAGAAATCCACCACAATGCCTTTCAATTCATATTAGTTAGACACTCATTCTCCATTATTATTCTTTATAGCATCAATTTTAATTTTCCGATGGTGAATGATTGTGGTAGCTTGAAAAAAATCAGTATTTTTTCCCTAATTGCAGCCATCGATGTCTAGAATTTTTATATCAGTGGATTTCTTCCTAAATCGAGACATCAACAAACTCTTCTTGTACCACCCGCCTGGGTGGCGCTGCTGGAGCGCGCACTCTTCCTCTCGCAAAAGGTTGAGTGTTCGAATCCCGGGCGCCGCAGGGTGACTTAACCGGTGGTACGTGTGTGGTGGCTAGCACGTGTCGCCCCAAGGGTTTACTCCCCGGCTGTCGACCGTGCGGGGGTTCCCTGAGTTACCAAAAAAAAAAAAAACAAACAAACTCTTCTTGTAATTTCGCTTCAGGTTTCAACAAAAAGGATTTGTACCTATCTCAAATGCCTTTTGAATGCCTCCTAATCTAGCTAGCAAATTGTTTTTTCTTCTGAAAATATTTACAAAGACATTATGATTCCACTCCTCGAGGTTGCTTAGATGTTGGGATAGAACAACATGAATCGGCAACTCATCATTCCAATTAAGTCGAGCAAACTCGCTAGAAAAAGTATGAGTTAAACAAGCTGCTTTTTCGACCAAAAACAAAAAACCAAGCTGCTTCAAAACGGAAATGCAGATTTACCTCAGGAGTCATCTCACGGTGCAGAGCAATCAAGAGAGGATGACGGTCAGATTTAACTTTTGGAAGTACTCAAACTGTCGCACCAACAAACAACAATTGCCAAGAAATATTACATAATGTTTTGTCAAGGTACTGGAATACCCGATTTTATCCATTCCTCTTGGGGCCACGCCATGTAAATTTCATTCCCACCCAATCAAGATCAATTAGACGACATCTGTTAATCCACTCTCTAAACCCGATACATTTCGCAGCATTGACTGGTGCACCGCCTTTCTTTTCATTTGGAAATGCAATGTCGTTATTTTCACCACTAACCATCCAAGGTTTTGTCAGCTACATGTTTAAGATGATCCCTCAATTGTGCTTCAACTGATTCGCATAATTTGGCATAGACATCAGTTAACCACTAGCTCGAACGTGAATAAAGTGAGAATCAACTTGGATCACTTCCATAGTAAATAACGAATCACGCTATAACAACCCAATTCCTCCCGAAAAGCCTTGTGCCTCAGCGTGAGCATGATTAGGAAAGCAAAATTTCTTGATTATTTTAGAAGCTTGATCTCCACTCACTCTCGGTTCAACAATTGTAAGAACTTGAATTCCATGCGAACTTGAATTCCATGCAAACGAATCAAGTTCCGAGCCGTTGCTAGAAACTTCTCACTCCCCGAAGCTCGGCAATTCGACATTAAGAACCCCATTAAATAAATAAATAAATAAATAACTGAAAGAGAGAAGGATTCACCATATCAATATCCTCATCAGGCATAAGATGAGTTGTCCCCTCAAGAATACGGAACCTCTGATACAGTTGAGTTGATGTCCCCCAACCTACCAATATCGTCATGTGGTTTTGGTGGTGCTTGTAGGACATCCTTCGAAATCACCAGCACGTCTTAACTTGAAGAGAGCTCTTCACTAGAGGGATGCACAAGGGGAAACACCGTGTTGTCAAGGAGCGGATTTAAAGAATATAGTGACAATGAGGATAAGTTATCTTGAGTGGAAGAACTTTGATGGAAGCCCCTGTTACTGTCTTTAGGAGGAAGGCCCGTCACAACCCTGGTTATTTGCTGATGAGGTTGAGACGGTCCCAAACTCTCGTTTTCTGTGGAAGAAGCCCTTTGTAATCAAAATCAACTACTTCAACTTTCTTTTTATCTTTGGTTCTAACGCCATTTTCCTCCTTCAGAATATGCATCTCTTGCTGAGGAGAACCAATCAAATCCTCAGGGAAGTTTTGCTTGAGGCAGCACCGAAGAGCAGAACCGCGGAGCAACTGTATCTCCGCCTTCTGTACAACTATCAGCTGGCGCTTCTTTCGCTTGTTGTCTTCGGCCCCTTCTGATTTGTGCACAACCATCCACGGGCCAAACTTATATTGGGGGCTCCCTTTGAACTTCTTCTTGTTTTATTATGTTCATGCATAAAGTTGCCATTCCCAATTTCCTTTGCCGTTTTGCCACTTTTAGATCTAGGGCATGTTTAGTAATGTTTCTATTTTTCTATTTTCGTGCTCTTTTGTTTCCTAAAACAAAAAAAGAATAGAAATTCGTTTAGTAATGTCAGTTAGTTTTCTTTTTTTCCGAAACAGAAAAGTGGTTAGGGAATAGATTTGGAACATAAATAACAAGTAAAAAAATCTACTTTTCTGTTTCTGGAACAAAAAGAGAAACAAGATCTACTCAATCTCTCTTTCACAAAATATTCTCATATTAAATCCTAAATGCCACTCTCAAACCCTAAACCCCAAAAATTAAACCCTAAAACTCATAACACTAAAATCAAAAATCCGAAACCCTAAAACTCCAATCCCTAAAACCCTAAACCTTCTAAACCTCAAATCCTAAACCCTAAAATCCCAAACCCAAAACCCAAAACACTAAACCCTAAACCCCAAAACTCTAAACTCGAAACTCTAAAACCTAAACCATAAAATCGTAATTCCAAACCCTAAATCCTAAAACATAAAATCGCAAAACCCTGAACCCTATATCATAAATCCCAAACCCTAATACCCAAAACCCAAATCCCTAAAACCCTAAATCCTAATCCCCAAACCCTAAAACCCCAAACCTGAAACTCTAAAATCTAAACCCTAAAATCCAAAACCTAAAACCCCAAACCCTAAATCGCAAAATCGAAATCCTAAAACCCTAACCCCTAACCTCAAATCCTAAAATCCTACGCCCTAAATTGCAATTTCCTCGACACCATCCGGTATTTATTTTGTCTATAAGGAGTAATTTTCTTTATGATTGTATTAAGGTCATCAAATTCTATATCATAATATATTATTATTCTATTTTAAATCCAATTTTATCCAAACATGAATTGTTAAGTCTCATAAACTGCAATTTCCTCGATCACCACCCGGTATTTCCTTTGTCTATAAGGAGTAATTTTCTTTATGATTGTATTAAGATCATCCAATTCTATATCATAATATATTCTTATTTTATTTCTAATCCAATTTTATCCAAACATAAATCGTTAAGTCTCCACCAACAATTTTATAATAAAATGAAAAAATTAGTAGTAGAAATTTTTAATGTCCTGCCAAATACATTTTTATTCTTTTCTACTTTGGAAATAGAAATTTTGCGCAATTACTAAACACGTTTTTTTGCTTAGAAACTCCTCTAGGGAACAGAAATAGAAAAAATTATTTTTGAACATAAATTGTTTCTGGGAACAAAAACATTGCTAAACAGACCCCTAGAATCATATGGTCCGTGGACGTAACGACCACATTTGAAACAAATCAGATGTATGACTTCATACTCCACACATCTGAGTTTTTCCTTCGAGAAAAATCAACGGCGTTAAGGGTGCGTTAAGCCTAACTTCAACATAAAGACGAGCATACATCCTGTTAAGGGTGTGTTAAGTCTAACTTCAACATAAAGACGAGCATACAACCCTTTAGTAGCTAGCACTGTAGTAGAATCTGCTCTCGGTGGTCTTCCAATTAACAAACCGAGTTGCATGAGAGAATCATCACCAAAATACTCAATAGAGATATTGGGAAACCTGACCCAAACTGTGATCCTATGAATTGTCGCCTCATCTGGATCGAAATTGGCATATCAGCTTCTGATGGCCAACTTCTGATGAAAGATCGTCCAAGGTCCTTCTCTAAGGACAAATTGATAGTCCTCTAGCAGGGAAAATTTTGCAATGAAAATATCATTAACCAAATCAATCACAACCAATTCTTCTTTTGGGGTCCAAATCTGCAAAAGTTTCTTATGAAGCAAATTGTATCTAACAGTTCGACCCCACAATTTGATAATTAGAGGCGGACGCCAAGGTCCAATCCTTTCGTTTCCTCCTTGCTTAGCTTCATAATCGGGACATCCTCAAAGCCCGACGTTGGCTCATCCGTGACTTCATCATGTGAGACTTTGAAATCTGATCCTTGGACGCTGCTTCATATCGAGTTTGTGAAGCGCTGCATCCTAAAAGGGATTCCCGATAAAGAGGATCTATGAGTTGCACCCACGGCCGTAACTCAAGGACGCTTATTACCTCGTTGAAGAGGAGGATAATCCCTTGCATCATGATCGTAGTGTGAGGGAGGAAGAGCAAAGAGGCTAGCCTCAGAACTCATAACGTTAGAATAAGATGTTGCCATGAAAGCAATCTTTCAAAATCAACAGTATATATTGAAATAAACAGTGTTAATCTCCTCTTTCAAGTCAATACATGCCATGAAAATGCGGACCATTAGATAACTAGCAAGTATCAATGAAATAGAAACAAAGGTTTCTTGAAATTCTTGAAGTTTTGCCAACCGGAAGAAGTACAGAATATTTCTAGAAAGAATCTCAAAAGCTATAGAAGTCATTTTCTAAACTACTTCCTTTTCCGAGGAAAAAGAAATCGTACATTTAAATCGAAATAAGAAGTGACTGCAAATAAACTAACGGAGGGTGACCCAGACTCAAGAATAGTTATCATCCTAAAATTAAGGTAGGCCATAGCCGTAAATCTAACTACTAGTCTACTACTAAACTTTCAAAAGTTAGATTGTTCTACATCAAGAGGCGGAAATCGTACAAAAGATAAAAAGAAGTAATATTCGGCATATTTTTAGTACACAAAAATCACTTGCATCTGTACTTTATTTTTACAAGGGTTAATAACACGAAAAACCTTAAACTGGTACAGTTACGATAATTTTACCTCAAACTATTTTTTTGACCATAAAAAACCATAAACTGATATACTTGTGATGAATTTACCCTGAACTGGTATACTTGTGACAATTTTACCCAAACTAATATTTTAATATTATTTTTTAAATTTTTTAATAATTTTTTTATATATTCTTTTCTTTTTTTTCTTAATCTTCTTCATCTTCAACATCTGACTGGTCGCCGGACTGGCGATCGGCCAAAGGTGGAAGCCGGCAAGGTCGGCCCCGCCAGCTGCTGGCGAGGGCTTGCTGGCGGGGTCGAGCCCTCGCCAAATCGGGCGAGAGCCTGGCCACGCTAGCCGCTAGCAAGGCTCGACCCCGTCGGCGCTGGGCGAGGTCGACCTCGCCTAGCGCCAACGGGGTCGAGCCCTCGTCAGCGACTGGCAGGGCCGACCTTGCCGGCTTCTGCCTTTGGCCGGTCGCCGATTTGGCAACTGGCCAGAAATTAAAGATGAAGAAGATTAAGGAAAAAAAAAAAAGAAAAAATTAAAAATTAATAAAAAATTCTAAAAATAAAAAATAATAATATCAAAAATTATTTGGGGTAAGATTGTCACAAGTATACCAATTCGGGATTTTTGGTGGTCAAAAAAATAGTTCAGGGTAAATTTATCATAAGTGTACCGGTTTGAGATTTTTTGTGGTCAAAAAAATAGTTTGGGGTAAAATTATTATAACCGTACCAGTTTAGGGTTTTTCGTGGTATTAACCCTTTTTACAAATAAGTCAATTAATATTTTCCGTGCATAAATCGAATATCTTTAGAAAAGGAGAAAAAGGAGGATATAAAGATGGAAAAGTAGAAGGACAAAAAACGGATATTCCATTGGGATATATATATATATATATATATATATATATATATATATATAAAATAATTATCCATGTGCCGATGGATCCTCTCCTCCGCTCGTGGTTTGGGCTCATCCGTTTCAAGATCTGCCGTGGGAATCGTTCCTTTAACTCCCCAGATCCAGCGGCGCGCTGCCGTTCCCCAAAAAAAAAAACCAAAAAAAGGGGGCAGAGAAAAAGAAAAAGAAAACAAACAAATAAACGAAAAATAAAAATATATATCTAAATAAATAAATAAAAAGAAAAAACAAGGATTTGCAGAGCAGACAAGAGTTACAAACTTCATTGTTTCGCCTCCTCATTTCTCCACCACCTTTCCTTGCGCCATCTCAATATCCGCCCGCTGTTTACGGTGAGCTGAGCTCTCTCGATCTCTCGATTTCGATCTCGATCTCGATCGAGCGTTGCCTCGTTCTTGCGCTGATCTTGCTCTCTCTGGTTTCGTGATCGTGGGAAGCAATTCGGAAGAAAATGGTGAAGTTCGAGGTGTCGCGAGTGGTGACCACGCCCTTCGATGGCCAGAAGCCCGGCACCTCTGGCCTCCGCAAGAAGGTTCTTCCCCCCTCCTCCTCTTCCTCCTCTTCCTCCTCTTCTCTATCGCGCTCCGTGTTCCGAGCGTTTGGTTCCGATTGTCGGTTTCCCCTGTTCTGCTGGATCAGGTTTCTCTGTTTTCCGTACGCATGCAATTCCGGCTCGTTCGCGTGCTTGTGCGATCTGTTTTTTGTGGCCTTGTCGATGTTGTCCGTGCTCGGTTGCATTGTTGCTGCTCGTTCTGTTTTTTTTTTTTTTGGGATCGTGTCGTTGTCGGGATTCGATGCGGTTTTGGCTCTAGGACGAGCTGTTGCGCGAGCGCGAGTTTTGTTGATCAATGCCGTGGGATCATGGATCGAGTTTTAAGACGATATGTTTGCGTTGATCTGCCTTGTGCTGAGGTTGGATGAATTAGATGTTTTTTTTTTTTTTGAATGCCGGATTGAAGAGTGAGTGCACATACGTGGGAACTTGGCCTGAACAGACTAAATTCTAATTGAATGTGACAAGAGCGAGTTTTGTTGATTAATGCTATGGATCATGGATCGAGCTTTAAGCAGACATGCTTGCGTTGGTCCGCCTCACAGTTGGCCGTGGTGCTGAGATTGGAGGAATCAGACGTTTTTTTTGAATGCCGGATTGAAGTCTTGGTGCACATATGTGGGAACTTGGCCTGAAGAAACAAAAATCTAGTTGAATGTGATTGTTTGGCAATGAAGTGTTTAGCGCCAAAGGCCTGATACTGCTTAGTTTTCTATAATGGATAACTTCGCGGGAAAAAAGCCTGGATTTCTGGGCAGAGACTTAATCCTGCATCAGACGAGCATGTACATGGAGATTGCATGTAACCTGGTTCCATTGAAGGTGAGGTCATTTGGACCTCCCTTTTTGGCACGTTAGGCTTTTTAGATCTCACAGATACTGCTTAGGTTCTTACAAGATGTAGGGCTCTTTTTGGTTGGATAGTTCTCGAGGGGAAGTTTGTTCTGTGGGTAAAGTTTCCTATCATTGCCCACATTTCTTTGGATAAGCTCTCATCATATGTACTAGTAATTCTTAGGTTTAATTTTCTTCCTCCTTTTGTTCCTTTCTTGCTTCCCTCCTTTGTCTAATGTCGTTGCGTTCCTTTGATTAGTTGAATAGGTGTGCATTTCCTCTGTTTGTTAATGTATGAGTTTTATCTATTCAAGAAACTTATCATTGCATATTGCCGACGGTGTTAAATTTGGTTCTAGGCTCGATACGCGTGCATATCGCTGTCTTCTCTATGGTAGCATGTGCTTGTACAGATGAAGGTTTTTGTGCATGCGTGTTGTATTTAAGTTCCTGTTCTTTTTTAATTTGCAAGACACTTTAAAGTTTAAATTATGTCGCTCTTGTAGAGGTGTCACTAAATGCTACAGAATCTCATTGAGTAGTATCAGTGATACTATCCAAACTTTTAGAAGAAACCCTATAAGATTTTTGAAATTTTCTTGTGATGCTCTATTTGTCTAAGTAATTTGACTTTGGTGTGCTTATTCCAGGTGAAAGTTTTTGTACAGCCCCATTACTTGGAAAATTTTGTGCAATCAACATTTTATGCCCTTTCAGCTGAGAAAGTCCAAGGTATGAGCACTCTCCCACACGAAGTGGATTAAGAGACAATTTTACCTCAGTCCTTACTCTTTTGACTTGGGTTTCCAAAGAAGTTACTTGCCTTGCATCATTGTTTCTGAGGGTCTTAGGCTCATTTAATTTTTTAGCTTAAATGAGAGCCTCTTGAGGCTTGCAGCTAGGCTGAAGTTCTCTGATTGAGAAGTGTTGAAGAAATACCAGGAGTTATGGTTTGAATATATCACATCAATGTAAATACCTCGAAGAAATCCTAGTCATTAGTGTAGTCATTTGAATAGAAACAAAGGCTCAATACGATCTTGATCCCAACTTAAAGGAACAATAAGATTGCTTAGAGATGTAAGGAGGCATTTTTAAAGGGAAAAATTCTGAAGACTTTTGAGATCATTCTCAATTAGTAACTACCTTCATACCTTTCTCTGTTCAGTTTTTTCTAGTCTGCCTTGGGTCAAGGCACATCACTGCTCCATCAAGATGCATAATTTTAGAAGCATTGCACTGCAGACTAAGAATTAAACTTTAGGGGGCATATTTGTTTGGTGAGCTGTCCTAGAGCATGTGAATCATAGGTGCAGAAATACTGGTTTCCGTTGTCCTTTCCAGAATATCACTTCTGCATTTGCTTGTTTGCAATGCATGAGGTGTGAACCTATTTCATGGCTCATGAGTAAGGAATTACCTTCTCTGTTGTGGTGCATTGGTTTGCTCATTTGTTTCTCCGAGATAGTGTCGCTTTCCCAGCCCTAAATGTATAGTGACCAGTTCCCTGTTCCCCTGTTGCATGTGTGTGATAGAAACATAATATCACTAATGCTATGATGCTGAACTATCTTTCAGAAGAAATCATATATCACTGCACAAGTTACATGCTGTCCTTTCCAGAATATCACTTCTGCATTTGCTTGTTTGCAATGCATGAGGTGTGAACCTATTTCATGGCTCATGAGTAAGGAATTACCTTCTCTGTTGTGGTGCATTGGTTTGCTCATTTGTTTCTCCGAGATAGTGTCGCTTTCCCAGCCCTAAATGTATAGTGACCAGTTCCCTGTTCCCCTGTTGCATGTGTGTGATAGAAACATAATATCACTAATGCTATGATGCTGAACTATCTTTCAGAAGAAATCATATATCACTGCACAAGTTACATGCAGATCTTTGTGGCAAATAATTTAGTCCTGGCAAAGTTCAAAAACGTAGAATTTGTGGAATTCTGTTGCTTAGAGCGTGTAGAGTTAATGATTGACTCGTATTATATCGTCTAGTTGTTGATCATGCATGAAAGAACTGACCTTGTTAATTTGTTTCCAGGTGAAGTACAAAGTTTATTGAACTTACTTTTCTTCTTTGCAGGCGCTACACTTGTTGTTTCTGGTGATGGCCGCTATTACTCTAAGGATGCTATCCAGGTGTGTATTATTTCCTTCTATGTCTATTGCTTAGGATATCAGATGGGTGACTATGACTTGATTTATTGCCTTAATGAACTTCTCTACGAGCTTTTTCCAAATATGAGCACATGGTTGGTTGGAAGGCACAAGTTTGGGATTTGGGTAGTAGCTTAATATTAGCTAATTAAGCCAGATATGGTTTTGGTGTGTTTAGCTGCAATTAATCCAATTAAATTACAGGTCGATTTTAGGTTTATCACGTTTTCTATTGTTTGGTTGCATTATTAGATATTAGCTTGAAATCTCTATTGCAACCAAAGCTATAAGTGCTATTGTATAGCCCTACATGTAATAGCTGTTATTTTTCTAGTGCAGTTTACGTGTAATAGAGATTCCGTAAAGGCCTTTCCCTTGTTTAAGATTATGCTACAATTTTAGGTCGGCACTTCGAGTCTCGACAAGTCGCTCTTTTTTCTATTCTACCTGTTACTTCTTGTCATTGTGCTCCTACTTACTCATTCATATGTTTTATGTGGTTACATCCACATCTTGTGTTTTATATTCAGAACTTGTTTATGCAAAAGTTCTTAGGGCTTGCTCTTTTCGTACTGGAATGAACTGTCCTTTCACCTGACTTGTAGCATATTCTTGTTCTTTATTAATATTAGATGTCCTTCTATCAACTAAGTTGCTTAGTTTATGTTTACTGGAATCATAGATAATAATAAAGATGGCAGCTGCAAATGGAGTAAGGCGTGTCTGGGTAGGTCAGAATGGATTGCTTTCCACTCCTGCCGTGTCGGCTGTGATCCGTGAAAGAGTTGGGCATGATGTAAGCTATCTATTTCTCTGTGGTGGCATCCAATTGTATAACTCTTTCATATGCAATCATAATGCAGCAATATTATCTAGATATGCATTGCTCTCTAACAAAATGCGTACACAATCCATCGTCAGGGATCCAAGGCTACAGGAGCATTTATTCTGACAGCAAGTCATAATCCCGGTGGTCCCCATGAGGTCAGTCAAAGCTCAATCATTTAGATTTTCTTCCTTCTGAAGAACAAACCATTAAGTAGAAGGATTGAGAACTTCTTTTGGGTAGATCAAACCTAGTTATGTTCCTCTTGATGCAAATTCTTATTCCTTACCGCTTCCTTTGTTGTTGGGGTTGGATTGGGGTGGGAGGAGATTTATGATTGACGGTCATCGGTATTTGTTAAAACAAAAATTGAATTAGGCAGCATTTGTCAAGTGTACTCAGTGTTTCCCCCACTGTTCTCATGACTTCAACCAGTGTTTTGACCGTACCATTATAAGGAACACGCTCTCGTGGTGATCCCAATATCGATGCTGTGGTGGCACTAACATGTAGGTTATTGGGGTTTTAGGATGATGTCTACAAGATTTTGTGATTGGAGAGGTTGGACCTGGTTAGTGATGTTGGAAAATTCTGATGCCTAATATGGCTTCTGGATGTAAAGGAATGTTGGGCGTTGAAATATCTGATATAGTAAACTGCTTCTAATGCGGTATAGCATTTGTGAAGCAGCATTCCTATATACTTTATTCTATGCAGGAGTGAACCATGTATGACAAGGCCGTCATAGCTTCATAGTCCATATATTGGCTTATATAAGTTATTGTAACTTGTCATCACATTGTATATTAGTTCTTTTATGGCTTCAATTGTTTGACCTCCGTTGATTATGTTCCTATTATGATTTTTTTTTGGTGAGCTGCACATCTGTTGCTGCTGGGGCTTTCTTAATATTTTTATGTTGTTTCCTGCGTGAGACACATCAATTTCTTGGTTATGAGGAGTTTATTGGTCATGTGAGCAATGTGATTTTATGTCTTCAAATTTTGGTCCCAAAGGGATCATATAGCTGTGGAAAAGTTATCCAGTCAATGAATTAAAATGTGGCCGGGGATATGGATAAGTTATCTCTGAGAAAGTCATCTAAAACGCTGTTAAATAACTAGATTTTAATAGGCATTTTTCAAGATGCACTATAAAATTCATTTATGAATGTTGGCTGATGAGACGTTGGAGGGAGACTAAAACAAAAAAAGGCCGATCTACATTTACTCACTCTGCACTTGGTGCATAAATCTATCTCCCATTTCTTGCAGGATTTTGGAATAAAGTATAACATGGAAAATGGTGGACCTGCTCCTGAGGCGATCACTGATAAGATCTATGAAAATACAAAAACAATAAAAGAATATCTAATCGCAGAAGGTCTCCCTGATGTAAGACTTACCAGGCTGCAAATTTGGCGTTTCTGTTTTTCTCTCACAAAAAATTGCTGTCCTTGGTCATCTTTGTTTATCACTATTTCCCAATATGCATTGTTAGGTGGATATTGCTGTAATTGGTGTCTCGAGCTTTATGGGGCCAGAGGGTCAATTCAATGTTGAGGTTTTTGATTCAGCCAGCGACTATGTTACATTAATGAAGTAAGCTTCCTTGTGTGCAACTTATCCTTGTATGTCGAAATCTTTACTATAAGGAGTAAGTACCATACGAGAAATTTTTGTGTATGTTACCACCAATCTCATGATGATAGTGTATGAAAAATCATGGTGTAGTTCCATGTGGTACAGATTTTGTTTTCATTGGGGTAACGGACATGCATGGTATTCTTTTTGAACTATACAAGCTGGAAAAGGTATTGTTTATTAGTTGAGAGGCATCTAATGAGAACTACAAAAAGGAGTATAATTTGTGCAATGGAAATTGCACTCATGGTTATTAGTTGCTCACAAGCTGGAAAAGGTATTGTTTATATCACGAGCACCTTCCAATTAGCTCCGTCTTACAAAGTATTTGCATGTGTCACATGGTACCTTCAAGTTGTGAGAGGGAAAACTTATTCAATGTATAAAGTGCTATTGTGAAGGGCTTTGCTTTTTCACCTCTCAACTTGGTCGTTTTAGGGACCTTGTGCCTCAAGTGTGCCTTTTACTACACTGGTCTAAACAACTGGTTCTGTTCTAGTGGTAACTTGAAATTCATCAAGGTTTTCCATGTAATATTCTGTGCTTATTAACTATTGGAGTGTAGTTTTTGTTTGGCTGAAAGAAGAGTAGCATTAGCTTGTGTATAGATTTAGTGGAAAGCTTAGAATCAGATATAAACTTGTGGAACTAGGGGATGGAAAATGTAATTTATTGTCTATATCTGGAAGTCTTCTACCCTGATAGTTCCTACAATGATATCTCTGTTAATATGTGTAAGTCTAATATAGTTGCTTAAAAAAGAGAATCTTAAGGGTGCATTTGGCAAGTTACCAAATAGTAACTATTTCTATTCTTTTGTTTTTATAATCAGTTTTGGAACAGAAATCTGTTTGGTAAATTTTTTGTTCCCGGGCACAAATTTGCAAAAATTTGTTCCCAAAATCAGTTTTGGAACAAAATCAAGAAGCAAAAATAAGTAGCTTCTTGATTCTGGGAAGAAGAATCAGAAATGGAAATTTTTCTTTTTTTTTTCTTCTTCTTCTTTCTGGCTTGTGATGACAAGTCACACTTATAAGTGTGCAGTTTTTGAAATATTAAAAAATTCAAAATATTTTTAAAATATTATTAATAAAAAGAAATTTTGTGCAGTTACCAAATGCATTTCTGTTCTTTTTCTATTCCAAGAATATAAATTTTGGGCAATTACCAAACGCCTTCAAATGTTTAAAAATTGTTTTCGGGCACGAAATAATAAAGACTCATTTTTTAGCAAAATTAGTTTTCGGGAACAGAATGGTTGCCAAACGCACCCTAAAGCTTCTTTTCCTTGTCTTTTATGCATCTTTTGTTCCTATAAATGACACTTGATCTTCTTTTCTCGTTTGATGAGCTAGGTCAATTTTTGACTTCCAGGCTATCCAAAAGCTGCTTTCATCTCCAAATTTTACTTTCTGGTAGGTTGACAAGCTTCAATTTTCTTGTCTCTGGATTATGGTCTTTAATGCTCATTTATTTAAGGGCTGTGTATTCCTATGTTCTTTTTAAGTAAAGCTATGATGCTTTACATGGAGTTGCTGGAGCGTATGCCAACCGCATATTTGTGGAAGAGCTTGGCGCGCAAGAGAGCTCATTATTGAACTGCACACCTAAGGTCTTGATGCATACTTGTTTTCCAAAGCATGACTCAAGGAATTGTGTAAATCTCAAAAATCAGGACTTGGTTTAATGTGTACAGGAGGATTTTGGAGGAGGTCACCCAGATCCAAATTTGACATATGCAAAGGAGCTGGTAGCACGGATGGGTTTGGGCAAGTCAAGTCCTCATGATGAGCCACCCGAATTTGGTGCTGCAGCTGATGGTGATGCTGATCGTAATATGATTCTTGGGAAAAGGTAGTGTTGGCTTGTTTCATGAGATTCTCTTTAGGTATATTGCTATTTTCTTTGAACTTTAATGTGTGAAACCTTTGCCATAGGTTCTTTGTTACTCCATCGGATTCTGTTGCTATTATTGCTGCAAATGCTGTTGAAGCAATACCCTACTTCTCCAGTGGCCTCAAGGGAGTTGCCAGGTGTGCAACACTTAGCTATCTTCAGTATATATGCATGCAAGCATTTTTCAATATTTTTTCTTCTTTTGTCATTGGTTCTTGCCTGATGTTAGTTCCTATGTTTTAACTAAACTGCTAAGGTCATGTATCTATTCAAGGGACAGGAATTGGAGATCTTGGAGATATACAATTTGCCCATGTTATATGAGTTGTCGAAGTACTATTAAAAAATATTTTCTCCGCGACTTATTTCTTAAAGAGTTGTAAGATCTTCACCTATGAAGTCACATAATTACTAAATTAACAGATATTTCATTTGGTGGCGTAAAATGTTCATTCTAAGAGATGCCATGGAAGTCCAAGAACACAAAGGAAACTTCCTTTCGGACAATCAATTACATATTTGCTTGCCTGGCCACTTGGCATGGAGGTGTATGGGCCTTCACAGACAGAATCTCATGAGAACAAGATGCCAAAATATCTTAGCTTGTGTTTTTCTGACCGATGCCAGACACAAGTGGCAAGGTTCCCATGTACTTTTGCGAAAGCTAGGAACATGTATGGAATGAAGCAACTTGGATGATCCAAAGACTTTGGAGTATTGTTTATAAAAGGGTCTGTGACTTCAAATTGTGGCATCGATGTAACTATTGCTTGGTCATTTGCTCTGATATTGTGCGCAGGGTCAAACTATGTTGGTATAGTTGTTGGCTGAAAAAATATCTTTTTGTTAGCCCATTGGAGTTAGGCTCCTTGTCTGATAAATACTTAATGGAGAAATAACAATTTCGTGCTGTAGGTTACGTAAGTGTGCAGTTTTTCATGTATGAGTGTCTGCGTTATCCAGAGTGTCCGTATACACTTTTAAGTTTATCTGTAAAGAGTATTTCTTTCTGGACTGTTACCTTGAATGTCACCATAAGCTCGATATATTTTCTAATCAATTTTGAGTGATATTCTCTTCTGGATCTGTTTGTAGTTATATTAATTGGTGTTTTCGCATTTGCTACCTGTAGGAGCATGCCGACATCAGCTGCCCTGGATGTTGTTGCTAAACATTTAAATTTGAAATTTTTTGAGGTACTCATGTAAAAGATCTCAAATAGTTATTTGTGCTCTGGCAAGAGCAGTTGAGATTTATATAGTTTTCTCCTTCTATGGGTGGTTCCAGGTTCCAACTGGCTGGAAATTCTTTGGTAACTTAATGGATGCTGGATTATGTTCAGTTTGTGGGGAAGAAAGTTTTGGAACTGGTTAGTATTTATTGTATCACACTTCATAATAGCGGTCAATTTTTTGTTTGGAGTATGAATTGCTCTTGTGAAGTGAGCATGATGAAGTTAAAGGATTCACATTGTAACTCCACCTAGTGGAATAAGTTTGTTGTTTTTGGCACTTGTTGCATAATCCATTGCATATGTGAACAGGTTCAGATCATATACGTGAAAAAGATGGTATCTGGGCTGTTTTGGCATGGCTTTCCATCCTTGCCCATAAGAATAAGGAAAATATCCATGGTGGAAAGCTTGTATCAGTTGAAGATATTGTTCGCCAGCATTGGGCAACTTATGGTCGCCACTATTACACTCGTTATGATTATGAGGTATCCATATGTCAATTACTCTAGATGCCTCTTATTCTTTCCTTTGAACCATCGCATTTAGTCTATTAGATACTAAATTTCACTGTTTTCTTGAAGAATGTTGACTCAGGGGCAGCAAAGGAACTAATGGCAAACTTGGTCCAGTTGCAATCTTCCCTTGCTGAAGTTAATGAGTAAGATTCTGCTCTGATTTCGAGATTCTGTGTATTGTGTCTATTGCGATTTTATGCACACTTCATTTTCCTTTATGTACATGGTTTTCCTTAAGCTCAAACTGCCTGCGTAAGTCAAGTAGGGGCATATATGGATCATTTTTGCCGCTTAGATGTTGTGAAGCGATTAGCATGTATAGTTGATGGTGGTTTTTGATGTTCCTTGTGTGATCGTGTTCATGCATTTTCTTCTCTGTTTCCCATTAAAGCTACAGTTCCGTTTTGATGGCCTTATTCTTAAATTTCAAGGATCTAAAATAATAGATAATGATATTCTGTGTTAGTATATGTGAGAACTTAATGCGTGTGAGAAACAGAAGGATGAAGGTTAAACTTCTACACTCTACATATTGCAATTATAGAAAAAGTTTTGGCCGATCAAAGTTCCCACTTCATGTCCAAGGGACTGTCCTTCACTTCGAGAAAGCCATTGAATGATAGGCCTTTCTTCAATGTTATTTGCTTGGAAGGTAAAATTACTACCACAAGGATTGACAATTGGATTTCGGAATTTGCAAAATTTAATCTTTTCATACGGTGTACTGTGGCTGAAGTCGCACTGTTCTATTGGTACACCAAGAAAATTTTACACTCTTGGGAAAATGGTGTAAGACAATGTCTGCAATTCTTTGCTTTTGCAGGATTGTCAAGGGAGTACATTCGGATGTATCAAATGTTGTTCATGCTGATGAGTTTGAATACAAAGATCCTGTTGATGGTTCTATATCGAAGCACCAGGGTGTTCGATATTTGTTTGAAGATGGGTCGCGCCTGGTGAGTAGATCTTTGTGCTTTGCTTCAGAGGTTACTCCATAAAGAACTTCAGCATGATTAATATGTCTTGACTGAACTTTTTGTTGAAAGCTCATCAATATGATTTGTTATTGCTAAGTATCTTAGCAATGCTAAAGTTTCGGAGGCTATTACTTGACAATCTTGCCGTCAGTCCTTTATACGGTATATCTTCTGGGACTTCGTGGCATAATATTCTCCTTTGTTTATGTTTCAACTATGGTTCTATAGTTTTACTTTTAGCTCGTGTTCATTTTAACCATAGGAAGAATGAAGGCTGTGATTCTTCAATCATACAGTGATTTCTTTTCTTTAGTTGGAATAATAAGTTTGTTAATAGAAGCATAAACGTTTCAGATCTTCTTTAGTGGAACTAGTCTGTTTGTTGCATAGTCAATGCTCAAATTATACTTGTTTGCATTAGTATTTGTGATCTTACTTGATGTGTAGGTGGAAGAACACTATGTCATGTCAAAATTATGGGTAAATTGTGAAACAACGTTATTGGCTTTTAGAATGATTCCTCCTGTATGTACTTTGCAGGTTTTCCGCCTCTCAGGAACTGGCTCAGAAGGGGCAACAATTCGTCTTTACATTGAGCAATATGAGAAGGATCCCTCGAAAACTGGGAGAGATTCTCAAGAAGCTTTAGCTCCTCTGGTGAGTAGACCTGCATATTCCTCACCCAGGCTTTTTCAGATTTTATCTGGGCTGATGTTTATGCTTTGTTGCAGGTGGATGTCGCACTCAAACTCTCCAAGATGGAGGAATTTACTGGCCGATCCGCTCCCACTGTCATCACATGATGGGGATGCTAACTAAATGACAGGAAGAGCCGACCCAACGAATATGAAAGAGTTCTCTAAACAGTTGGCAACCCCTGCTAGACCTTTCACAAGTTTGTTTCATATGGTAGACTTCATGAGAGGCGCAACTCGATCTCCCTATTATCTTTTATCTTTTAACAATAAGTTCTTGAAATAATATGTGCTATTGAGTCTTATTGTAAGTACGGTTGCGTCCTTGGTGGATGCTAATCGAGCTGCGTATACCGAATCTGTTGCGCTGGAGTCTCTCCTCCATTGGACTAAGAGGCATATTTTTGTCGTAATATAGTCCCGGTGTACTTTAGATTTGGGGCCTGAATGAAAGATTCCCTTTAGGCAACTTAGTCTGCAGGTCAAGCTGCAAACTGGCATGGTCCCGTTGCAGGTAGGACATCGAGGTTTTTCGACGAAACTACTGCAAGATGCTTGGAATAGTCGCAAGGGCCAAAGTAACGAATTTGGTGGGTGGTCAATTTCTCAGCCTTCGGGAGTTTTATATTGGCCACTTTAGAGTTTGATGTGATTGGCAGGAGGTCAATTTCTCAGTTCCTTTCGGGGCGTGCCCCTTATCATTGGAAAACTGCGAGTCGTGCCAGATAATGCAAGCTTTGTTCTCCTTCCTGCATTCGAATAATCTCAAGGGCCGTGCAACAAAATTGTGGAACCAGTGCTAGGCTTGGGACAAAAGCAACGATCGTGAAGTATAGCTTGCTGTATCCTCTTTTGTTTTGTTGGTCGGTCGGGCGTTCTCTTTGGTTCTCTCAAATTCACCTGCAGGCTCAATGAATCATCGGCGGCAAAAGGCAGTTCAGTTCGGGTCGTTAACATTTGATCGTATGCGTATTGCTCGCTCAAAGCCTATGGATGTCTCGCTGTTCGGCTTCAAATTTACTGGCCTTTTCTAACGAAACAAGAACGGTCAAGTTGGCCATATCATGCAAAATTAATGCCTGTGAAGTCTATGACTTCCGATGCCAGAGTCCTTATCAGTCGGTCACGGGATCGTTAAGCGGATGCAATCTAAAGGACAGTTCACGATTTGGAAAATGAATTATATCAGTTTAAGATAAGTTCCAATGAATCGATTAATGAATCGTGGGCCTCTGATTTTGAAATAAAGTGCCTCCAATTTTCAAACATAAGCCTCTAGTCAAAAGCTTATCTTGGTTAGGTCGACATGCTTAAATTATTTTGAGAATGATATGCGCAAGCACAAGCGGAACGCAAGGAAATCAGCAGGACCATTCGTCCTTATCGTTTGCTTATCCAAGTCCTTAGTGCTCGTAAAGTCGATGTTCACATTAGCAGATACGAATTGAATTGTATGGATGGTGGGCGCCCGTCAAACCAAAGATTTGAGGCCGGAGCGAGCCGAGCAATCTTTAAGTAAGGGGTCCAGGATCTATGGCGGCCCTCGAATGAATTAACTTAATTTCTATGAAGTCACGAACGTAAGCAGAAGTATGATTAGTTCATTACAAAAGAGATATCCATCCAGAGTTGTATAAGTGGATCGTGTGGCTTGGAATAGTGCTGTCCCACATAGAGCCTAGAGGGTGTTTCTTGCGATTTCGAACCCCAGCTTGAAAGTCGTTTAAAATGTCTAATCTGAAAACTATTAATAGACGTAGGGTAGGGCAGCCACATCTATATAAATAACATATAAACTCCATAAGCAAATGATATGAGATACTTTAACGGAAGTGTCTAATAAATATTTCACGACCGTAACATCTGATTCTGCACGGCTATAACACCTCGATGACTTTCGGGAAATATCCCACCCGACTTAAAAGGCATTGTAACTCAGATGCATTGCCGGTCGACCTTGTCTTGGCTATAGCAATTAACGACTTATCTAAACCAATAGTTGCGTTACCCGCTAAAACTTCTTCCAACAGGAAAAGTAACAGGAGACACATTTTATCAACTTGATTTTTATTTAATTTCCGTGTATATGAGAAGATTTTTCTCGAAAAGTTGTGCGAAATAAAAAATAGAAACTTCACCCAAAGAGACTCATTTTGCGATGGAATATGTATATAAAATTTATAGGTACCACCGATAGCAAGACCCACGTAGAATTAATTAGTTTCAATGAGAGAATCTCTAAACTCTGGCTCTGTAATGACTATGCTCATGCAAACCTTTTTTCTCCACTATCGAATATCCATGAGCTTAATAATAAGAAGAGCGAGTCTTTTGTATTGATTCCGATCATTGTGCCTCATAATATCTTTTCCTTGCTCATAATTCTGGACATATGCTTGGAGACACGGTTATTCGGAGGTCTACGAACAACTTATAGGGCCCATAAATAGGTTCAGTCCATATCTTTGATTTGTGCAGATAGCCACGATTTATAAAACTTAGCGCGCGGTTGATTGGTGAAATTTGAACGTTTAACTTTAAGTTTTTGGGAAAGTAATTTTTTAATTCTCCAACTTGCTATGTGCAAACTTGAACTTTAGAGTCTTAAAGTGAAAGTAACGCTAACCCTAGAAAAAAAAAACGACTTAAACAGAAAGAAACTATAAGAGGACGAAGGGACAACCCCTTTAAAAATGCGAAAGTGCACGATCAAACGCGTACACCCTTTGAAGTATTTCATTTGTCCTCGCGGGATTGACAAAGTGAACACAACCAAAAGCATTTTCCCCTTACATTATATTCACGACAAGACCATACACAAAAGTACAGGACGATCCACATTTTCACAACTTGATGGTGAATGTACCTATCAGATTTACACATATATTTGACACATACCCACTATTCCTTCCTTTGGGAGTATGCAAAAAGACCTAAAAGAAAAGCATCCCCACGACATTATCTCACAGCCCGGCTGAGAACGGCACTCCGGTTGCTGGGATCCACGAGTTTCCAGCCAAGAAGTTCCCAACCGTGAACTTTGCGGCCTCCGTCGCGCCCATCGCTGCGTGATACCCCGGCCAATTCACTCTCCCGCCGGTACCCGCGCCGCCGCCGGTGTTCATGTACTCGCCATAGTAAAGAGTGCTCAAAGCGAAACTACCGCTCCACGGAGCCCAGCCCTGAGGGGCAATCAGGCCATCCAAGAAGGTCTTCATGAACACGGTCCTCGAGTACTTCTGCCAAGGCCGTCCGAGGTAGTTCTTGAACGAGCCTTGCACGGGCTTCATGTCCGAGGACGCCGTGACGCGAGAGTTGTGGACAATGATGCCTGTGTTCTCGCTCGCGTCAGTCCTCCCTTGGGCCGTGACTGTGTTCTGCTGGCCGCTCATTGGTTTCCTTATGTAGAGGTTGCAATTCTGGAGGACGGCCACGGCATCCCCAAAGATGAAGTCTACAGTCCCATAGACGTCGCAGTCACGGTAGAACTGGCGTTTAGAGTAGACATACAAGGTGTCTTGATAGCCCTTGAAGCTGCAAGCGTAGAAGACCGAAAAATCCGAGCCGGAGCGGAGCGCCACAGCTTGGTGTTTCTGCGGCCCAGCCGTGTTCTCAAAGGTTATGTCCCGTGCTATGAATCCGTCGCCCATAACAGCTGGAAGAAAGAGTATCATTATTTTCAACGAGCAAAATACAAGTATTATGCACAACTTTTGACTTGTATGTATGTATCTATCCTTAACAGGTATTTGGTTTGTTTAAGGTTCTTGAATATGTTATGTGACTTCAATTTTAGGTTGTTCATTTTGCAAATCTTAGAGTCCACATTTTTGGAGTTTTTGTTTGTCCCTTGGTATAAATAACATGAAGTTGGCTCATATTGGTTCCCTCGGAAACTATGAGCTTTTGAATGCTACACTTTTTTTTTTTTGGTAAGGTGCTACAGTTCGTTCTTTGATTATTGTTAAATCATTGTAATTCTTTGTTTGATATAAAACATGGGGCATGGATAGTTTTCAGTTCAGACGCCACATATCGGTCGCACTAAAAACTACTAGAAAACGACTATGTTACATGGACAGGGGGTTAAATCCGGTTGTCAAAAGCTGTCTCATCTTAAGGGGCCATGACTACTACTTGTTAACTAAGTTGATATCTGACAAGTGTGACTAAGCAAATTTATTTTAATTAACTAAGGGTGAAGAGAGAATTCGCACGAGTGTACAGTAATTGTCTGTCACGATCTTGAAATAGACGATAAGTCGAGAACGCTTTTCAATCATCGAAAACGATATACGTAATAGGGTACTGTTTACGTGATTGTTCATGTCCGTGCATACGTATTTCTTGTATTTTTCGTGGACAAATTGTTTATCTTCAATTTAGCTAACTCAATCCTCACAAATTATGACGTAGAGAAATTTGAGACAATCGAGTTTGACAATGTAACTTACCAAAAGTTGCGGACCTGAAAGTTGTCGAACCATCTTTAGCATTCTTGTTGCCAGTAACGATAGTTGAGTCGATCCCATCGCCAACGATCATCAGATTCTTCTTGGACCTAGCAACCACCACATTCTCACTATATACACCTGCTTTAACATATATAACGAATCTCGAACTCCCACTTCGCTTACTGGACAATGCTGCCACCGCCTCCGAAATAGTCTTATAGTTCCCCGAGCCATCTTTTGCCACTACAAGGTCAGCTTTGGCCGGTGCTCCAGTAGTTTGAAGAAGCTTCCGATCGGAGGCCGAAACCCACGATGGAAACTTTTCTTGATCGCCGAGCAACCGTCTACCCCTGACTTGTTTACTAAACGAAACCCTAGCCGATGAATAAGAAGAAGACGAGACCTTATTTATTGCTAGGGAGTTACTGAGCAACTTAGAGAAGTTGCTCAGCATTGAAGGGAAGGATTCTAAGTGAGACACTAAATTGAACTCCTTAAACCCATTTTGGCAAGTCTGGTGGTTTGTGATCGTAGCGCTTAGCCACGTTTGAGAGTCGCTAGGGTTTTTAGAGCTCACGGAGCGATTGAGCAACTGCACCGACTCCTCATAGAGCTCGACGCAGTCGGACCAGGCCAACCTAGCTCGCTCATCAAAGGAGCTCAGGTCCATGGAGGACACCAGCTCATGAGCTCGCAGGGCTTCGCTCATAGCGACCTTGAGGGCCACGTCACGGAAAGAAAACTCGGTCCGGTCAAGGTCCGACAGCAATTCGGAGCCAACGAAATAGTGGCACGTCTCGGGGAATGGGGTCCGAGCGCAAGGCTCCACCGGGGCGCCATGCACAACAACAAACCCGAATGAACAAGAGAGCAGGACACAGGCGCAAAGAACAAGTTCGCGCACCATCATCTTATCCATATCGAAGGCTCTACCGGGGTTTTTCGGAGGGAAGTATGGTCTGTTCTATGATTAGGAAATTGGTGAGATAGGGTCTCGTAGGGGGTTCGACTTTTATAGGGGGAGAGTACGCGGGTTGTGGTACTTACGTACCATGGGAGTTTGAAAGCGTCAGGTTTTGATTTCTCCAGCATGCGTTGGGCCATGCAGTGACACTTACGCGAAAGGAGAATCTAGTGCGTTTGTTTCCGGGGGGGTGTTCGTGGTTGGATTTGAACGCCACGTGGTTTTCTCGGGCTTGAATCGAACGAGCATCCTTGTTTTGGAACCCTGTCGACCCCACGATAGATTTCCCGTGCGTGCTGAGAAGTATAAATGTTTGGGTTTACGTAACGTTTTGCAAATATTCAGTTCGATATGGCATTGGCATTTTTGTCGCTGCTCCTGCATAATTGAGAAAGGCATCTTGTTATTATTATTTTTTTTCCCATCGATAAGCATCGCGTTTACGTGGAAAAATTGTGGGTCAACCGAAGAGTGCAAGTGGGTTTCAATAATTAGTAGTCGTTGATTTTGATTTGCCTGTGCCTGCGAGCCTTGTATTCGAGAGGACGGTGCTCTTAGTAAGACACCCCTCCTATAGAGGCATATTATCATGATAAGGTTTTCGTGGAATGCAAAAGCGAAGGAAAGAATTCCACGATATAATCAAATTGGGTAGGTTCATGATGATCATTACCGTTGGCATTCCTTTTTCAAGATAGATTTAGTGGATTTTTATCACACCTATTGCCAGCAAGAAGGTCTATCTGAAGAAAAAAATTACTAAAAAATCATCCACAAGAATTCTCATAGCAAGTCTGATTTTATGGGCTTTGAAAACTATTTAATTGCTTTCTCTTCGAACCTTCGAAAAATGGAAGAGAATATTCGTAAGAACTTTAAATGAGACGATAAAATGCAGAAGAAGAAAGTAACGCATAAGAACTTGCCCATGGGAGGGGATTGACAGCCAGAAACGGTCGTTAATAACCCATAGGCCAAGGAGCAAAACAAGAAATCCGACCTAGGAGGGGTTTGCATCTGATTAGCCGGTTGGTAAGGCAATAACTTATTAAGAAGATGATTAGTGGCCGGTTCAAGAGGTTGATTAGCTACACCGGGATCGAGACGCGGTAGACACCTAGGTACATCCTAAGCTTGCGGTGTGCTTTGCAAGTAATTGTGTCGTGGTCACGTGTGCGAGAGGAAATGAAAAAAATGGGATCTTGTAATTTGACAAATATAACCAATATAATAGCAAAAACTCGAGATTCCATCAAAAAAATCGAATGCGATTTTCCTTTGCGTAAACGCTACACGTACACGTAATATCATTGCGATTGACATCCCCGATCAATCGCAAATTCATCTTTCTTCATTAATGAGTGTAGGTGCAACTATTCACTAGAAACTAGTTAATCACCACCGATTTTGTTCCCAAAGAACACACGGCACGAGACGATGATCATCCCGTGAAGCTTTGGGCTTGATCGCGATTCACGATGCGGTTTATGACCCTTCAAATGAACAGACTTGGTCTGACATTATCGAGTTCCTTCTCATCCTCACACGTGGCGCCATGGCAATGGTTTGAATTGTGTGCCTCAGCTAACCCAGCTACGACACGTGTCGTCCCTGCAGCCTCAAGTGTCATCATGTGTCTGGTTGCCTGAAAGGTGATGATAGAAAAAGATTGATTGACAAGTGCAACTTCGCCCTTGCGAGGGTGCCCGAAATTTCCTCGGGAGCTGAAATTACAACTGGTTGTTTGCTCGATTGGGGAGGAGATCTTAATCATACCTTTGGATTTTTCCCTTGACAATGATAGATAGGTACGATATATATTTGCCAAAAGAGGACTCTTTTGTTTTTCTTCTATTAACAAAATAACGACCGCTACTTCACGATATAATTTAATGCCCGATTTAAAATATAAAACTTAATATATAGTGGCGAATTTCATATAATCTATAGTTGAAGGCTTTGATATTCACTTGATAAAACAATTCCAAAATATTTTCTATGAATACCTTTAAAAGAAATGAGATTTTGTGTTACACAAGCAAATTTATGTTACTCCCGCAAAATGCTAAATATCATATCACTTTAGTGTTGTATGCTAGTTTCAACGTAAAAGAGAGCATAAAGCTTAAAGAAACCTTGCAAGAAGAAGAAATTTTGCTTCGTGCTTATACTTATAGACACCTCATTTTCTACTAAAAATTCTCGAAAGTTTGATCAGGTTACCTTATACTAATTTCTTTCGATAATTTTGTCGAGTGGCATAATTGGACTGTATTTATTAAAAGGCATTTTGACAATCCACAAGCTATCTAAGTTCAATTATCGGATCTTAGAATATCTCATCTATTGATACTAGCCATATGATTTTAGTGGTGTCGAAAAGTTTATGATTTTTCCCATTCAAATGTTTTCTATGTAAAGATAAACTCATGAGCTTTTCAATGCACCGAAATTTGCATTGATTGGAATCACAAGGAGGATGATGTTCAACATTTCACTATCACCGTCCGTCTAGCTCAAATCCTAGAGACAAGGAATTTTTCTGATCAAAGTACATTTTCGGAAATGTTAGATCCCAAGCTTTCTATGGGTGAAAAATTGGATCGGTCGAACGTTGGTCATCAAAGTTTGGCAAATCAAAATTTGATCAAATCATTGAGTCTAAAATTAAACATGGTCAATGGACAATAGCCATTTGGCACTTTCAGCGCTGGCCAAATGTGTGCTTAGCAGTCCCGTCGTCATTAATGTTGGCACCCATGCTAGAGCTTCTCAAGGCCTTCATAGGGGGAGATCCTCAAAGCCTTAAAGATGTCAACTCTAGTTCGGAAGGCACGGGTTATTTGTCCAAATCGCAAGAGTTACGTGAAAATAACTCTAGGTGCATATCACCTACGCAGATTAAAGCTCTGAACTTGACCGATTCATAAGGTTTGTAAGGTGCGCTGCGGGCCTCCAAATAGTTAAGCTCATGCACTCGTGCCCCTGAGTTGTAAAAAAATAATGTGTTAATTAATTGGGATAAATCCTATATATTGCTTGAATTTCGGTGAAAAAGGGCTTGAAAGGTCAAAAAATGCAAGGGCAACACGTTCTTTTAATTTCGGTGAAAAAATGCAAGAGCAGCATGGCAATGGTTTGGAATAGTGTCCCTCAGCTACCCCAGCTACGACACGTGTCGTCCCTGCAGCCTCAGGTGTCATCATGCGTCTGGTTGCCTGAAAGGCGACGATAGAAAAAGATTGATTGACAAGTGCGACTTCGCTTTTGGCGGGTGTATGGAATTTCTTTAGGAGCTGAAGTTACAACAACTTATTTACTCGACTGGGGAGGAGATTTTAAGTTCCGTTCGTTTACCAAAAAAATATTTTTTTATAACATAATTTTTTGGTGTTCGGTTAAAATTTAAAAAATTTTCGAAAAATATTTTCTGGTATTCGGCGACCGCCGATCCGACGACATTTGGGGATCGGCAGCGGTGGCCGGCGGCGAGCGGCGGGCTGCGACCGGCGATCGGCAGGCGATGGCGGTGACCGGCGATCAACTTTCTCTTCCACGGAAAACATTTTCCCTCCCATGGGCAATTTTGCCTTGACTTTAGGGTAAAATGATTTCCTTTTTGTGAAAAGAGGAAATCATTTTCCTCAAAATAATGAAGGATTTGGGGGTGGGGAAAACATTTTCCGCGCCCCCGAACACCGGAAAAAGTAGAAAATGTTTTTCGAAAAAATATTTTTCCGGAAACGAACGAAGCCTTAATATTACCTTGGATTTTTCTCCTGAGCAATGTTCGATAGGTACGGTATATATTTGCTCAAAGAGGGTTCTTTTGTTTTTCTTCCATTTACGAGGTAACGACGGATACTTCACGATATGATGAATATCCGATTCAAAATAATAGACCTAACATAAAGCGATGAGTTTCATCGAATTACTAGATGAAGGCTTTTGATTTTCACTTGGTAGAACAAATATTTTATGAATGACATCAAAGGAAACAAGATTATATTTTACACAAGCGATTTTATGTTTACTCTAGCAGAATGCTAATATCAAATCACTTAAGTGTTGCCCCCAAAAAAAATCACTTAAGTGCTGTATACTAGTTTCAACGGAAAAGAGAGCATAAAGCTTAAAAATACTTCGCAAGAAGGAGAGATTTTACTCTATGCTTATAGTTATAGACAACTCATTTTCTACTAAAAATTCTCGAAAGTTTGATCAAGTTACCTCATACCAATTTCTTTTGATGATTTGGTCGAGTGGCATAATTGGGCTATATTTATCAAAAGACTTTGTGACGATCCACGAGTTGTCTAAGTTCAATTGCCGGATCTCAAAATATCTCATCTGTTAATATTGGCTATCTGATCTTGGTGGTGTCGAAAAGTTTGTGATTTTTCCCGATCAAATGTTTTTTATATAAAGATAAACTCATGAGCTTTTCAATGCACCGAAATTTGCATTGATTGGATTCACAAGGAGGATGATGTTCGACTTTTCACTATCACCATCCGTCTAGCTCAAATCCTAGAGACGGGGAATTTTTCTGATTGGAGTACATTTTTTGGAAAGTTAGATCCCAAGCTTTCTATGAGTGAAAAATTGGGTCGGTCGAACGTTGGTTAAAAAAGTTCGGCGAGTCAAAATTTGATCATATTATTGAGTCTAAAATTAAAAACGGTCAATGGACAAGCACCATTTGGCACTTTCAGCGCCAGCCAAATGTGCGCTCAGCAGTCCCATCGCCGCTAATGCCAGGACCCGTGCTAGAGCTTCACAAGGCCTACGTAGGGGGAGATTGATCGTTCAAAGCCTTAATATGTCAACTCTAGTTCGAAAGGCGTAGGTTATCTGTCCAAATCGCAAAAGTTACGTGAAAACAACTCTGGGTGTATATCACCTACGTAGACTAAAGCTCTGAACTTGACCAAATTCATAAGTTTTACAAGGTGCGCCATGGGTCTCCAAATAGTTAGGCTTATGCACTCTTCCCCTAAATTGTAAAAGAAAATTGTGTTGAATAATTGGGACAACTCCTACACACTTAAAAGATTCAAAACAATATACGTAAAAGAACATGTTACTCTTACATTTTTTTTGGACCTTTTCAAGCCCTTTTTCACCGAAATTCAAGCATCTTACCATAGGATCCAAGAGGGGATTATCAGTCGCGTTAGGTAGGTTGTCCATGCACCATCTCATCGCCTGCTTTACTCTTGGACGTTAACTGCTGAATTATGCACGTAAAGGAAATCAACAAAAGAGATCCGATGGCGACATACGTGCATCGTAATGATGGGATCTTCCATCAACTGGGTTATAATTGAAAGTTCACAACGCTTCTATCCCGAGACCCACCAAAAGACTTCAATGTCATTACCATTACTATCACCATTAGCAGCACTATCCCGCCAATTTTGTCATTGGCAGGCAAATTCTTGTTCCCTTCGCATGACTTGTACGTTGTGCCTTCTAATTAAGGCACCCTAAGACCATTTCTATTGGCAATTTGTATGGAGGTGGGCGCCAAACGCGTTTCACCCCGTGTTGGCGTGGCCCTTGTGGCATCACGCAACCGGCTTAGAAGTCCTACCGATTGGACTTTGGATAATATGATATTTTAATCTTTATCAAGGCATAGTTGTGTAGGGTTTAGTCAAATTCAAAGGTTGGAAAGCCATCCGGGGCATCTTTGAAAACTATATAATGTAGTACATGGTTGGCTCACATTGTATATTAGTAGCCGGTCGAGAAATGATTATCGATAGGAAATTGTGATTAAGATCGCATTGTTGGGTCCAATAGCTTGCCGATCATAAGAGCCCACGTGAATGAGTTATGTGAAGTACGATGACCGAAAGAGGAAGAGTCGAATCGGGGTGAGAGAGAAGGTTAAGGTTTTGAAGCTTAAGGTCACTTTTTTTTGGCTAACTTAGGCGGTACCACGCGACACTTACCCTTATCCAATATAAATGCGAATTCCGGAAAAACGAAGAGCTTGACGACGCGTGCACGATTAGTTATTTACCGAACACCGGTCGTGAATTACTAATTTGCACTAGCATGTCTCTTACTCCCTTTGAAGGACATGCATCAGTGACGAAGTTCAATCGATAAACTGTAACACGTCTTATAATTTGCATTTCGTCGCATTTGTCGAAATCGTGAGTTCTCGAAAGCTCGATGAACTTCTTAAATTATTCCCGCCGTGCCAATTGCTTCCAAGCATTATATAATGTAGAAAGGTCTTGATATACCAATCTAAATCGGCTACAGTATCCCATGGCCAAGAGAGTTTTATCGTCTTTCAAGTATGAGAATTTCCTAACGACGCAAGACGGTGTGGTCCCAGATTTGGAGAAACTTAATTATCCACAACATTAGTGGCGATTACGGGATGTCAAGTCTTTTGCTATCAATCAATCTTATGCGTGCGTAAGCTTGGTTTACGTTTACACGCTCCGCGGCGTTATTTCTCGTGTATCTCAACCGTTAGACCGTGTAGGGTACAAATACTCCTCATGGCCCACACAACAACATTTCATGTATCCAACGCTTGAAATCTTCCGATAGTACCTAAAAAAGTCCGCATTAAATCCCACTTAGCTCGACCAAAAAAAAAAATGCCGTTTAGCAATCATGCTCGAATCATACATAGATTAATCGGTCTGCCCTTGTAATTACGCCAAACACACAACTCAAAAGAAGTTCATAACACGGGAAGAGCCCTTCCTCAAATTTGCTAAACTTTTCAAAATCACTTCGTCTTCTCAATTAGATGGTCGAGACGTTTTTCCATTTTTGTTTACGTTTGCATTCTATGATGTAAACCTATGCTAATATATCCTGACTTTTACATCTTATCCACAATTTCCTATATTGTTGAACTAAAGAGCTATGGTGGACTATCTCCAATATATTCACTTAAGAAGACATTGGGTAGACAAGTCTTGTGTCAATTGTGGATGGACGATAATTAGACGTACCTTACCAAAAAAAGACGATAATTAGACGTGGCAAATGATACGATTACAACTTCTAACTTGAACTAAATTGGGCCGAGAGCTGACATCACAACAATAGTGATTTGGGTTTTGGACAGCAAAGGATCACGTCCGACAGTCTCGATGGAAGATGAAGTGAGTAAGCAGACCTAGGGCTGTGTCCGGCCCAAAAAGAATGACTACGACATCCGTCTACACTATTTCCATCTTTCTGAACGACATCTTCCATTTCAAATTAATTAAAAAGGATTAACCCATCTAAATGAATCGGCTCATCAGCTTAATTGAAATCCAATCGTCACAATTAATCTGAGCCCACCAATTGTATGGGAAGCCATCGTTTCCAAACCTACCAAAACTCTAATCTCCACACGCGCCGCGATTGACATGCAACGGTTGGTTCTCGACACAAGTTCGGTGGCCGCCATCAACCTCTGATGTGGAGTCAACGGCGAAGGATAGATGCCGCTCGAGGTGGCAGAATTTTGGGGATGGATGTATTAATGTCAACCCAGGAGCCCAAATCCACCTGGCACCTGAGTCATATCGTACGCGGAGAGATAGAGAAGTTTGATACTACGGTTTAATGGGTGGGTTCTTTCTGGGAGTGCGAGGGCATCACGATAATGTGGCATGCACGAAGAGATAGAGAAGTTTGAGACTACAATTTAATGGACGGGTTCTTTCCGGGAGTGTAAGGGCATCACAATAATGTGGCATGCACGGAGAGATAGAGAAGTTTGAGACTACGGTTTAACAGATGGGTTCTTTCCGGGAGCGTGAGAGCATCACAATCGCGTGGCAAAGTCCGGTATTTACTTGCCTATGTCTCGTTTATTTAGATGGAGTAAATTGAAAAAAATTAATTTGACCCTAAATAGAGAGGATTTCTATCTTTCTTTCTTTTCCCTTTTTAAGAAAAATGCAACCCAAAAAAGCAGGCGAGTTTGATAAACACCTTCAAAAGGCATGTCATTTTGAAAAACCGCTTAGCCTTTAAGGATCATTTCCCTTCTATTATCACACTTAATGATTAAGAAGCACTAGAGAAGATAGAGCTTCTGTAAGCTAAAAACCAGCGGAGGACATGGCTCTGCAAATCTAGGACCTATCAGGGCGGGCGCAAACAAGTTGAGCATCCCGTGAACCTTTCGAAGCACCTTTCCCCTCAAATTGAGCCACGATTTTGCAAAGTCTAGTGTGAGCTCCTGACCCCTCTCTTCTCTAGTCTATTCGCTTCACGTGCAGCATCTGGCTCAGTCTAAATCGTCGCTAGAAGCCAAAATGATCCTTCTAATCTTATCATATATTACTCGTTCAAACTTAGCTTGGATGCCAATCATGGGGCCGCACGTGATTTGGCAGTCTCATGCGCCGATATGGGCCTTCCCGATAGAGGTACCACCCTTTGTGATTGAGCTTTGTAGGCTGAAGATCGATAACGACACAAATAGTCTTCGAATGTTGGTCCAACGTGTAATGTGATTCTTGAAATTTTTAATTTGTTCAATGTAGTCCTTGAACTTTTGATACATGTTCAACTTAATCCATAAACTATATGAAAATGTTCAATGTTGCCGTTCTATTAATTCAAGTTCATGGACAATATTAAATATTTTCGCATAGTTCGGGAAATAAATTGAACTTGTAACAAAAGTACAAGGACCATATTGAACAAATTGAAAGTTCATGGACTGCATTGAATATTGAGTTACAGTTCAAGAACTACATTAAATTAATTAAAAATTCATTGATCACATTACACATTGGGCCAAAATTCATGAACCATTTATGTCATTTTCCCTCAAATGATCGAGCACCGTGTTCAACTCATCTCCTGCCTTTAGGATCAATCGCGAGCTACTTCGCATAGAATAATCACAAGCTCGATAGTGAATTAATTGATCAGACTCCTCCTCCATGAGTGTCACTGTTTCCAAGTACCCTACAAGCCGACACCCGAGGGTCCACCCATTCCACGCCCATTGATTCCCAACCACTCGTTGCCTTAACAGATGCATTCGCCGTGGTTAGTAGAAACAGAAGCAGGAAATGATGATTAGCGTACGTTCTTGTCCGTGACTAGTTAATTAAATGGAGCGAAGGACCCCAATGACAAATGGCGACAACTTTCCCCAAATAGTAATGGAATGGCGATGCTGCTGCTCTTGCTCATTTTGACCCCACGAGAGATTTATGGACGTTCCACCGAAACAATATTCCTCTCCCTTTGTCTCCATACCCTATATGATTGTCCTTAAATTTCCCTAAAGAGTTGAATAGAACCGCATCTTGATCATTAGGATTTGTCGTGATGGATGCCTAACATGCTGTCGCAGTTTGCACTTTCCTCGGCTAAGGGACGTGGCTCATCTGCATTCGTCATCAGATGAATAATATCACGCACATGTACAGATGATTAATGCGAATCCAAATCATGTGGTGAATTTATGTTGTTGTCTTGAATAGAACCGGTTTGTTTAAATGGCTATTATATAGCTAGGCATTAACAATGAATGATTTAATACGTAATTTCTCTTTTCTCGCTGGCTTGAATATCGATTTGGTACACTGGTTAATTTGAGCTACCATTGTTACGTTTGATTGGTCTTTCTCGTAGGAATATCATGATTGAAGAACATGGCACGGCGTACGCATGAGATAGTGCGAAAAAAGAGGGCAGTGATATGCAATCCAAAGTCAGTGAAGGCTGAACAATTAGGAAAGCGATAAGGATCGCAATGAATATGCGAGATCGAAAGATCACGATGTGCACTAATTACGCTAGGCAGACACGGATGGTATGGAATACTTCATTTTCGCGCAACAATCTCCTAATGCGGTCGCATGGTTCATTTCTTGGAGAATAAGTTCCTAGTGACCAAGATGTTAATGATGTTCAAAGTGAAAAAGGACTAGGACACCCTAAATTTAAGAAGAGATTCATATTTTATATATATTTCCCTAGAAATTAACACTATACAATAAAATTAATAGCCCCTAATTCCAATTTCCTCATAAATTAACACTATACATCAATACGTGCCGGAGCCTAGCCGCCTCTATCAAATAAGAGAATGCGGCAATTTTCTATGCACATATTTTCTTATAAAATAGTGCACTGACCTCATCAATTAGGTAGGATGCGAGCCGAAACTCGTGTGATTGACCTAAACATAAAATTGTTTATTGTTGATAATATTAAAAATTCATCCCTTACATTTCTAGGAAGCAAGTATGTATTACTTAAACGATGCCTTTGACCCATGCAAGGCGATTGCTTATATAGCTCGGGTATGCCGGTGTTTCATTCTGTGTGATCATTGCTCAGATAATGCAAAAGTTACTTACGCGTTAGTCGTTCGATTGATAGTTGATCTGTATCGCTTGGCTTTTATCTTTTGTACTTCGAAACTTGCTTAAAATATCCATAACTAAGCTCAACTAAATACTGATACTGTGTTGAAGCAAACATCGTGTATGCACATGTCATACAAAACTGCTAGCAAAAAACTGGCCATAGAAGTGGCATCTACCTGAATATAACTCCTGCATTTGGCGGACTTATCACTTATATGTACATTGGTAATTCTTAAATCTCCGGTGACTGCACATGTCAAAAATGTGCACGTATGACTTCTTATGGCTTGCGCTATTCTACATAGCGCACGTACAGACAGTCACGTGTTTCATAAAATGTTAAACATCCTTTCGAAAATGTTTAGTGTCGGTCGAGAGTGAAAATGCCCTCGAATGTTTCCGTTCGTGTAAATTAGGCTCACGTGAATTGGATCACAGTAAATAACATTTTTGTTAACGCGGGAACTTGTTACATAAATTGGTAACTTGTAAATTAATCGACTATAAAGTTGTCCGATTATATTCTAGACTATATATGTGCCCATTTTTTTTAAGGAAAAGAAAACAAGAAACATTATCAATTCTGAACCTAAAATGAAATGCATTTCCAGGCAGCGAAAAAAAAGAGGAAAAAATGCAAAATGATGGGGAAAAGAAAGAACTACTTCATTATCTCCATTATCTACAATATCTCACTCACGGTGCCTCCTTATTCACATAGCTGTTAACCAACGCCAATGCGTTGCTCGTCACCTTCTTCACCTCCCCGGCCCGACCGCAGACGTCCGACTTCACCGCCCCTTCCGGCACGTCCTCGAACCCGTCCGTACACGTCTCCTCGTCCGTCAGGGCGGCGCTCATCCACGTCTGCACGTCGCTCATCTGGAACCTGAACCCGTCCCGGCTTGCGCCGCCTCCACTGATGTTCCCAAGCTGCCGCATCTGCTTCAGCGAGCCTCGTATCTCGCGGACCGCATCGCCCATGTTGGTGAGGCAGTCACGGAGCGCACCGGAAGCAGGCCGAGGCTCGGCCCCGGGGCCGGCGGCGCTGTGGCGCGAGAGGTCGGCGAGGTAGGCGGCCATCTTCTGGGCGCTGGCGAGGCTGACGGCTACGGCGGCGCGGGCGAGCTGGCCGGGGCTCTGCTGCACGGAGCCGGCGTAGGTGGAGAGGGAGCTGTAGCAGACGTCCGGGTAGAGGGTCTCGCCGCAGCTGGCGCGGATGAAGTCGGCGCCGTTGGAACGGGGAGCGGGGTAGGGGGAAGCGGCGGCGAGGAGCGGGACGATGTGGAGGAGCAGCGCGAGGGTACGTCGGGCCGGCATCATTGCATGGCTCTCTGATGGCTTTTTCTGGTGTCGCAGCGATGGGGAGTTCGCGCGGAGGATTTTAAACTCCCGGCGGATTACCGCGCAATGACGAAAGTAGCCTCCGCAGTGACGCGATATTACGGCTTTGCCACTTGTCTTTGTTCCTCACGTGCCAATTGCAACCGATCTGTTCGGTAAAACTGAAAATCAAAGTCTAAATGCCTATGGTGATGATTATGTTAGGAAAAATTAATTTTTTAATATGATTTTTTTAAAAACTAATTGCCAATGCGATCGTACAAAATCTATGACCTAGCAATCCTAAATGAGAAGTGAGGCTTAGAGTGGTGATTATGTTAGGAACAATATGACCCATTCGAGTCCCACTACAATCGTGAGTAGGAATGGGAAATTAGCAGGTTCTATCTATCACCGATTAGGTTGATTTCGATTCCAGATTATTCGAATGCGGGTTATTTCGATTTGTAAGATTGTAAGGGTTATCTATTCTTGGATACGAATTGAGATAAATTGGAGCAATTACTAGTTTTGGGTTCTCTTGGATCTGATTTCTTTTAAGTCGGTCCAACTTGAATTATGTCAAACCTATTATCGTCATTTCGGGTTTCGGTGTGTTCTACAACTTAGATTAGTTTGGTTTCAATTTTAATTGTATAGGCTGGGGCAAAGTCAGATTCGGCTCACTAAAGCTTCGATTTTCTCTGTCTTCGAATCGGATCGAACTTAAAACATTGAATATAATTCAATTTCAAATATTTTCAAGTCGTTGGCTTTTCTTAGTCCAATTCAGTTTGGATCGGATTGGTTTCGAGGGTTGATTCTTGGGCTCGGCTTTTGCCGTCTACTAATCGAGATGGTGCGGGAATGCGAATCCTATAGACGCCGAGCCGCCTCGGTTCCGACCGGCGACAGCGAACGTTCGATAACCACGAGGAGGCACCAATGGTTTTCCCCGTGTTAGCCCGTGAACCCTGTGTGGTTTCTCACTGCGGCTCCTCGGATTCTTCGCTCGCCGGCGTCGGCGCGCTGTGCATGGCAAAAAGAACCACAGCCATCGTGCCGCGTGGCTCCGAGTTCACGAGGTCTGCACTCTGTTTTTTTGTTGCTTTCTTACTACACAGGGGCGAACAGTCCTTTGTCGGAGAGGCATCCCAAGAACAGAAGTCGGCATCCAAACTTTTCGTGACCCTGCGTTTGCCCGACGAAAGCGAAGCGGCAATGTCTTCAATCTTAATTGGAAATTGGAAGTAAAGAGCGACGGGATACAAGGTGGACAGGGTTCGCGAAATTTGAAATTTTAAACGGATCTGGTGCCGTTTAATTATCGCGTTAATGTGAGATTTGTAGAATATATCTAGTTCTGTTTTGCCGAATAAACGAACTCTGTAAATTCCCAAATGCGCGCACAAATCGTCGTTCATGGATCAAAATTCTCGAGGAAAAGCCATCTTTGGGGCTTCCCAGCATAAAAGTGTTGGGTACACCGATGAAAAGGAGAAAATCCCAGCCCGGCGACCTCCTTTTAAAATGCTAATGGCACTGACAAAACAGTCTCCCAGAAAAAGCATAGCAAATGCGGACCATCGACAGAAGAAGTTCAAGGACAAAAATGTCGGAAAATCGGATGTACAATATACAAAAATGGCTTACCGTAACATGGTATATATCGACAACTAGCCATTTAATAGTACATATCAAGATCAGAATACGACTCGAGTTGCTTTTGGCGATAAAACAAAATCGAAGTCGCGTCGTTAGCGCAGCAATTACGGGACGGCGGTCTGCGAAACGTGGCAAAGGGCGAATCATTGTCCTAAAGAACGAACACACCCAAAAAAGGGAACGGAGGGAGCACACTGTTTGCACCGGAAAACAAGCGACGGAACGAGGATGAAATCTTTTTCTGGATTCTTCAATGATGAGCCCGCCAGAAAAAGCTCCTCCCAACAACAGGCCCACGCCGGCGCGAGCGCTTGCGTATCAGCCCGTGACGACCTATTTCTCTGCAATCACATAGGACCCAGTGATCGGGCATGGGCTTTTCGCGCTCGTTCAAGGATGTTGAATCTGTCTTCCCAACAGCTCAAGGTTCGAAAGTAAGTGCTCGAACGACAAATCGTTGTAACTGGGTGTAAAACGATCGTAAGAAAAAGCGAGGATGCGGTGCACTACCTTTGAAATTTCCCTACCTAGACACCATTAGATTGGGAAGTGCACCGTAATGCCATTAATATCCATCGTGAACTTCTGATCAGACGATAGGCCGGGGACAAATAGGCCGATCGTAGCATGAAGAGTCTCTCTCTCTCTCTCTCTCTCTTCCCAAAGGACTTGTCATCGTCCCTCCAATTGATGGCCATCGGTGCAATGCATGGACCCCCCCCCCCCCCATATCCAAACTCTTTATTTCTTTATCCACCCCACCTCTAATTGTGATATTTATAAAGAAGACCTTGAAAAAGGAATTAATTCCACACTTGCCCTCACAACAACTTATGTAACATCCTAGATTAACTCACTCGATGTATTGTCCACTTTGATTCGTTCTATACCGAGCTTAAGGGTTTTGTCCTTTGGCCCAGAAGGCCACCCATTTTAGGACTGATCCCACACGAGCACTAGTAACTTTGGTGTTCTAAAATTAAGCATTATCGTTACGCCAAAATATTCTTTTGAAAATTAATTCCATTTTCTACATATATGTTTTATAATTGATCTCTCCATATCTAGTGCAAAGTTCGGTTCATTTTTGTCCTTTTTGTTATCTGATAAGTCTATCAGGAGCTGCTTCTTGTCCAAATTCTCTGGCTCTAGTGATCACTTTTCACTTTCGTCCAACTGGATCCTTACAACTTAACATTGTTCCTTTTCGTACACGACATTATTAAATAGTTTTTCAACAAGAAATTCACATGTCTCCCTCCCACCTCCGATTGGTAAATCACCCACCGAAGCAGTAATGACGCATGATTACTGCCCCGGTCAATGCACCATCCGACGCTTCACAATCATTCCCGCGACAAATCCGTCCATCAGGAGGTGGCGATTCCCTACGCTCGTGGAGCCCACCGCCGAGGGGGGACTCCTCCCCTCGCCACGTGTCGCTCATCAATACGTCGGTGGACCACATGCTGTCAATCATTCCGCCCTTTTGACTCTTCGCCCCCTCCTTAGATTTTGGGTCCGTCCCTTCAATCCAACCTCTTTTGTTCTTCCTTTAGCTTTGCTTTCCAAAGCCCCGAGGCGGTGCGAGATATTCCAATTGCTATTGCTGTTAACCAATATTTTTGGAGTATTTATCAAGTATATATGTAATCATAAATATTTTTTATTTTTTAAACTATGGATCGCCCATTAGAAAAAGTAATGCATTAGAACTTGTAACTTGTTTAATTTGATTGCTTAACAAATACTAAAGATACTCGGTAATAAAATTCAAACTTTATGTGCTTCAATAATTCGCACTTTAAAAGTGGAGTTAATACCGCGAAAAACTCCATACTTATGTATTTATGATAAATTTATCAAAAATTAATTTTTTTATCACAAAAAATTCTAAATTGAAACATTTGTGACGAATTTACCTTCTGTTAGTTTTCATTAAATTGAATTAATACCAATAAAAACCACAAAACTGGGACAAACGGAGGTTACAGCTCTAAATTGGTATACCCATCAACTGTCACCTGTTATCCAACTCAATAATTTGAGGGTAAAATTTAATAAAAATTAACGGAGGGTAATTAATTATAAATGTACCGGTTTGGAATTTTTGGTTGTCAAAAAATCAGTTTGGGATAAATTTATCACAGTTATACCAATTGAGGGTTTTCGTGGTATTAATCATTAAAAGTAGAAGGTAAAAAAATTTGCCCAAACTGGCCCTTATTCGAGCTATTCCAATAATATGAATTAAATTGAGCATAATGATGGGGAGGATACAAAGCTGACTTGGCAAGAGCTCGTATCCTAATAGTTCGATATTTATCAAGATTTTAAATATTACGTAATGTATCATTTCATAAACCGCTTTATTATATCTCTTTGTAAGTTGAATATTTTGGCCAAGTGTCTTTTCTGATCCATTTTTCGCTACGATCTGTCCTCGGGTATCGATTTTGAATAGCGTGGACAAGTTTTTCCCTTGGGCCAGGAATAATCAGACAAGTTGAGAGAACTTGAGTTATGAGCACTCCATGAATAACTCGGGCCATCCATCCGACCCGACGATTGTCCACAGACCCGAGACGAACCGGTCAAGGCCCGCGATTGCATTGGAATTGGAACCCGAGCGCAGTACCACCAAATCGTACTGCCTAGTCCACGTGGCGTCATCCAGTTGGCCCGTTCTCTGGAATCCAATGACGCCCCTTTTCGGGTTATAAGAAGGAGCCACCCTCCTCCCGCTTCCCTCACTCGCTCACCACCACCACCTTTTGCTCTGCCCGGCAGCGAGGAGAGGAAGAAAAATGGCGCGAAATGCCCTCCCCTCGCCCTCGCCGGCCGCCTCCCTTGCGCTCCTCCGCGGCGCCGCCCTCGCGATCCTCCTGCTCCTGCACCCTCTCCACCCCGCCGCCGCCGGCCACGACTACTTCGACGCCCTCCACAAGAGCATCCTCTTCTTCGAGGGCCAGCGGTCCGGCAGGCTCCCCCCCGACCAGCGCGTCGGGTGGCGGCGCGACTCCGCTCTCCACGACGGCTCCACCGCCGGGGTAAGCCGCCCCGCTGCACCCCCCCGCATTTTTCCCATTTCTTTTCCTTCTCGCAATGCAATGCGTCTCTAGGTTCATCTCGACATGTTGTCCGACGTTGACGTGAGAAATGTGATTTGGTGTGAAAAGAACGCGAGAAAATGCTAATGCAGTCTCTCGCAATCTGCGAAGTGCGGGGTGTGATTACTAATAATTTTGTGTTAGAAGAAGTGGCGAACCTCCTAATCTAAGTTTCTGCGTCCGTGGCCGCATCGCCAGGTGGACTTGACGGGGGGCTACTACGACGCGGGGGACAATGTGAAGTTCGGGTTCCCGATGGCCTTCACGACGACGCTGCTGTCATGGAGCGTGATAGACTTCGGGCGGACGATGGGCCCGGAGCTCCGGAACGCCGTGAGGGCGGTGCGGTGGGCGACGGACTACCTGCTGAAGGCGACGGCGGTCCCCGGGGTGGTGTACGTGCAGGTGGGCGACGCCTTCTCGGACCACAACTGCTGGGAGCGGCCGGAGGACATGGACACCCTCCGCACGGTGTACCGCATCGACCGGTCCCACCCGGGCTCCGACGTGGCCGGCGAGACCGCCGCCGCGCTCGCCGCGGCCTCCATCGTGTTCCGGTCGCGCGACCCGGGTTACTCTCGGTTGCTGCTCGACCGAGCCGTTAGGGTACGTCCCTGTCTCGCTGAATTCGGACCCTGTTCTCTCTGTCTCTCTCTGTTTTTCTCCTCTTTTTCTCTTATTTCACTATTCGGGAGACGGAAATGACGACGGAAAATCATAATGTGTGAAGCTTTTTCTTGGTTTTGATTGGGGTGTTTTCTGTTCTGCTTTATCTTTCACTGAGATGGGAAACGGGGGGTGCTGTGGCCAGGAAGAAGGTCGCGGTCGCCTCTGCATATGGTTTCTTTTCTTTTTTTTTTCTCCTTGGCGCACTGCACGAGTTTGTTCAGGATTGCGGTAACAACATAGATTACGCAACACGTTCCGAATTTCGATGCGCGATTAGAATTGTCGTAAACCCGTAATTATTGACAAAACTTGGTCTTCATTCGCTTATGACAAAACAAGAATATTTACTGGGGCATCGCCCACTGTTTCGTAGGAAGCCTAAACATTCTTTAAAAACGTAAAGTTTTCGTTTTGCTGCATCATCGTTCTGCTTATGCTACGTATTACACGCATAAGTAGCAAAAGCACAAAAGATTGCTGGTATATAACAAGCATTTGAATATATTTACTAAGTAAATCAAATGAGCAAAAGTTGCACTTTTTTAAAAGGCGGGTTTTTTTTTTTTCGAGCGTCGCTACGTGAAAGGGGACCAATAACGTTGCTCGATCAGAAACATTCATTGCAAGCAAAAAAACAAAGAAGAAAATGTTGAGTGACCGTTGCTACGAACGGGTCTGTTTGTCATTGAGGTTTTTCTCTCTCGTCGGTGTGAAGGTGTTCGCGTTTGCTGACAAGTACCGGGGCGCGTACAGCGGCAGCCTGCGCCGGGCGGTGTGCCCTTTTTACTGCGACGTCAACGGCTACGAGGTAAGCTCCCCCCTTTCCCCCAGCCGTTGGATCTGTCGGAACAAATCCGAGCCGCCGGATTAACGCGAGGGTGCTCCCTCGCACGCAGGACGAACTGCTGTGGGCAGCGGCGTGGCTGCACAAGGCGTCGCGGCGGAGGCTGTACAGGGAGTACATCATGCGGAACGAGGTGGTGCTGCACGCCGGCGACACCATCAACGAGTTCGGCTGGGATAACAAGCACGCCGGGATCAACATCCTCATCTCCAAGGTAACTTAATCAACCATGCATCGTTCCCTTTGATCACCCGAACCATTTAATATAGCGTCGCTCGGAGAATTCATTAGCATAAGTGCGCCTGCTTATCGCAAACCACACGCACGCTATCTTTTCAATCGATGCGCATGAATTGGGGGGACAAAACAACACTTTGCTCCGACTCAAAATGAAAACATGACCAAACGTTTCGTGGGTATTTCGAATTTTCTTGAATCAAGTGGTGGGTGGGTCAGCATTATCCTACAATAGAAATAGTGAAGGAGCGGTCATTCTCGGAACCTAGCGCCATCTATACCCGTGCCATGCCGCTTAAGCTCATCGTCACATGGGAGTGGGTCAGTCCCGCATCATTTTTCACCGACCAGCGGCATCAATCTTTTCAGCGGGCGAGCCACCTATACGGTATGTCTCTTCTGGGAAAAAGGGGATAAATAAATACAGAGATAAAACGGATAAGAAAGCGTGGCGATATCCCTCCCATTTTCGCGTGCATTGATGGGGAGCAGTTGGAACGGAGGGAACTGGGGAGGAGGAGGAAGGACGTGGTGCAGTGGTGTCACGTGATGTACGCCCAAGGTGGCGAGACGCATATGGAAAAGTCTCGAGATGGGGCCCATAAGTATGTACCGTTTGAGAAAAAAGAAGAGGAAAAGATTGGTGGGAAGATGCGGACTGTTTTGAGGGGGGGACATAGGTGTGGACTTTCAGCTCTCATTTGTCAAGTATCATTGGGGGAAAGGGAATTTGAATAATTCAAGGGGGATGCGTGACTGGTTTGTGGGCTCTATGGACCCTACAATACATTCTCTAGTACACTAATCAAATACGTTTAGCCACAAGAAATATTAATTTTCTAAGGCGTTTGGTCACTTATACCATGATAAAGCATGTGGGCAATTATAATGTTTCCATCGTTTGATGAATTAGCAAACGTAGATTTACATTTTTGAACCCCTCCAAAAAAATTAAGAAAACCATAGATGTATACGAAAAATTGCCAAGGGATCTGATGATTGCACGTGATGTTGGGCGAGACCCCTGGGGCTACATTCTCATTTATTTCTTTATATTTTTTGGTGGTGGGGGCCGCATTTTAATATTTCGAGGAATTCAATCGAATCTGGACACGTATTTCTATGCTATCCTTAACGTTGCGTTTGGTCGATCGGATAAAAGTCGGGATATGATATGTTTTATCCTATCCTGTGTTTGGTGGTGGTCCAGGATAAAATAAGGTCGGATATAACCTAGATAAAAAAATCCAAGGGGGGAGGCGGGATAGATCCGGATAGAATTTTTAATGCCTATTTTTCTAAAAACCCTACGCTCCACTCGCCGTCATCTTTATCCCCACTCCTTGTGCGTTTTCACCAAAAAAATTTCTCTTCTTTTTTTCCTTTATCGACTCCTCCGGACTCGTAAATAGCAAAAAAAAAATTATCCTATCCGACTTTAAATCCGTAATCCACCAAACAGTGGATATGATATGAAAAAATCTCAGGATTTCTTATCCTATTCTATTCAGTCTTATCCTGTTTAGAAATTCGGACGACCAAACGCAGCCTAAGAGTTTTATCGTGGAAAGTCGAAAGTACGATCGCGGCAAGGGGGGGCATTTCTGTCTTTTGGGGTTGCTGAATCAAAGGGGCGGGGTGGTGGGGAAGGGGAGGTGGTGGGGGCCCGCCACAATCCGAGCTGCACCAATCACTGCGTCGCGCATGTGCATAAAGCCTGTGACGACGGCTCTTCCCATGCTTTTTTGCCGCAACATCGCTTCGCCTTCTCATCCTCCTTTTTTTTTTTTTTTTGTGCGTTTTCGGGTCGCTCGGGAAATTAAAAGAGAATTTGTGAAAAAGATTTGCTTTTGGGGGAAAAAGGTGAATGCGACACTCCTCGATGGTCCCCGGTTCTCTCGCCATCGGACAAGATTAACCAGTTTAGGGAACGGTCGAGGTCGGTCCACTTTAATTTTCATTCACTCTGAACCGCAGGAAGTGCTGATGGGAAGAGCCGATTACTTCAGGTCGTTCGAGGCCAACGCGGATGGGTTCATTTGCTCCGTTTTGCCCGGGATTTCTCACCCTCAAGTTCAATACTCTCCCGGTACATTTCTGCCGCGATCACCGCCCCCCCCTATTTATTTACTTACTTACTCGACGGTCCGACCTAAATTGAGTAAGGCGACCGTGGCGTGAGATTTAGCAAAGTGATATTCATGAACGGCCATAGCTAATTCTTTTGGGATGCTTTGTGGTTTTCCGATTTCCGCGCTAATTTCTTTGAATATCTTCGCTTGGCACAAAAGGGGGCTTGATATTCAAGGCGGGAGGGAGCAACATGCAGCACGTGACGTCACTGTCCTTCTTGCTATTGGCTTACTCCAGCTACCTGAGCCACGCCAACAAGGCCGTCCCCTGCGGCGGCACCTCCGCGTCCCCGGCTCTCCTCCGGCAGCTGGCCAAGCGTCAGGTCTCTCTCCAAACAAATATCCTAACGTTATTATTAAATGAAGTCGACACCGCCTACGTTCGGTCTCTTCAAACGTTCAAACGGGAGACATGCTGGCGTTTAAGGATGTTTCGGTTTTTGTGTATGGTTTTTTTTCATCAGGTGGACTACATTCTTGGGGATAATCCGCTGGGGATGTCGTACATGGTCGGCTACGGCGCGCGCTACCCGCAGAGGATCCACCACAGGGCCAGCTCGCTACCCTCGGTGCGCGCCCACCCCGCCCGCATCGGGTGCAAGGCGGGGTCCCGCTACTTCCTCAGCCCGGACCCGAACCCCAACCTGCTGGTCGGGGCCGTGGTCGGCGGGCCCAACGTCACGGACGCCTTCCCGGACTCGAGGCCCTTCTTCCAGGAGTCCGAGCCCACGACCTACATCAACGCCCCGCTCGTGGGCCTGCTCGGGTACTTCTCGGCCCACCCTTGACTCAACCCTCCGCGGTGAAAAAGGCACAAAAACCTTTGAGTGGTGCGCGAAGGTCACCCTGCCTGTGTGGAGAGTTGCATTTCTGTTCCTACATTTTTTTTTTTGTGATGAAAAATTTAGTCTTCAAATGGTAATTTGGGTTATTATTATTGGTAAGTGATATGTAGTCGGTCACTGGCTCTGCCTTTTTTTTTTAATCCTTAAATATCAATAGCAGAAAGTAGTGAATGTATTTTCTTATTTATTAAGCGTAACAATATTTCTTTTACCATCGATCTACTTAAACTTTTCTGTTTTGATTTGTTTCACAATTAAAAATCATAATTCAAATCACAAACTCTTAATGGGATCAGCAATGCCGGTGGCAACGGCGGCAATGGAGGTGGCGGTGGCCGATCAAATAGTACTAATAAATCATTATTTGTGGAAAAAAAAGAAAAGCAAAAACAGAAGGAAAAAACGAGTGATCGAGATTATAAAAAAAGTACGAAACAAATCTCAGCAATTAATTCTTTTAATGATCTCGCATCATTCATATTTAGCGGACCAAAGATGTCAATCTACCCAATTATGAAAGATTCCACCCTTCTATGATTTAGTTAATTACATATAACTAGAAAAGGAGTACACATGGTATTTGTGACGGGAAATTATAAAAAATAAATTCAATTAACAGAAGATAACTTAGCATGTAAAGATTTTGATCCACTTTACGAATATAATTTCAATCGTCGTCGTAAAAAAAAAGAATAAATGACACAAATTATTTTTGAACTTCATCCCAATGTATAATGCAGTTCCGGAACTTTAGATTTGTTCGATGTGATCCTTGAATTTTAGTCTAATATGCAATGTCATTCTTAAACTTTTAATTTATTCGATATGATCCCTGAACTTTTGATACATGTTCAATTTAGTTCGGGGACTGTATGGGAATGTTCAATATTGTTCCTTGAACTTAAATTGTATTGTAAAAAAAATCATATCATATATTGTCAAAAGAAAAAAACCAAACCTTGCATTGATCCAGATGAGGATGAGAGTTAAATGAGCACCACATAATCACAAGAGGGAATACTCTAAAAGTTCAATAGACAAAGGGTTGAATGCAAGCTTCTGATAAGCCGTTTACTTTAATTTTAATAAATTAAATACTATATTCAGCGGGGTTAGGTTAACTATGGCACTCAGATTGTGTCATCATCGTGGATTAATCTGCAAGTGCAACGCATACACATATGCCAAAGGGAAACATAAATTAGAGATTTTAGTGATGATTTTTCTATCGGAAGGAGCAGATTGTTCATTCACCAATGTTCAGTCGCCGTTGTTGATAGGCTTTTTGCCTATCAAAGCTGGCGGGACCAACGTGTTCAAGGAATCATATGTAATGTCGGCACTCGTCTTCTCTGTGAGTCAGGGCAAAATTGACTCGAGCCGATAAGTAACTCGAGCTCGGCTTGGTAATTACTCGAGATCAGTTTATCTAATTTCGAATGGGGTTACAACTATTCGAGCATCTTGTCAAGTGCAACTCAAACTCATCAAAACTCAACTCAACAAGATTGCGTGCCTAACCAAGCTACTGTTATCTTTTCTACATCTAGTAATTGTAAAAACATATGCAAAATCCTCAAAATTTCATAGTTTTCGAGAACATTAAACTTGATTTTGAGTTTTTTAATTGATTGTAATTGATTGGAGTCGGGCTCCAACGTGTCGATTTTTTATTTGAGCTGAGCTCGAGCAAGGAAGTACTAAGTGATTCAAACCTGAGCGCCAAGCGTATGTGTTGACATCAGGTCTAAAGTTTGGGCATAAACATAAAGAAGCTAACGGCCCAAATCAAGTCATAATAACACGCGCAACCCATAACGTCCCCTCGATAGAATATCTAAACAAGCTCGTCGATCATAAAGGTTGTAACAATACGATTAGCCAATATAGCCGATTGATGGAATGTGTGACAAAGCTCATCGATCATGAGTTTTCAACGGGTAAAGTTTAAGTGAAGATCGTGACATGTAGCGATAATTGATTGACTCGAAACATGAAAAAAAAAAAAATTCAACGGCCGAGTCATCTAGGATTCATCGCCCAAGGGATAACTATAGTTAAAGAGTACACATGATACTCGTGAAGAGGAATAATGCAAAAAATTCAATTGATACACAATAGTATGTAAAGATTTTTTTCAATTTTTTGACATACTAGTAAAATCATACCATAGGGTGTTACAATAAAAGTCAAACTGCACATTAATTTAGATAAGGATGAGAGTTGAATGAGATGTAACACTCCAAAATTTCGATAATAGCCGTTCACATTGATTTCAATTGACTAAGCATGATACACCACCGGATTAGGTTAAGTGTGGCACTTAGATTGACGAAACATGTGTATTGGCTCTCGTATTCTTTATAATTCGGGACGGAACTGAGTCGAGCTGACTCGAGTTCGGTTCGATCATTACTCGACATCAGTTCACCTTACTTGAAACCAAGTTTGAACTGGTCGAGCATCTTGTCCAGTGTAGCTCGAACTCATCAAAACTCGACTCGACGAGGTCGCGAGCCTAATTGAGCTACTATTATATATATTTATACATAAGAGCTGTAAAGACGCACATAAAATCCTTAAAAATTACTTAGTGCCCAGGAACATTGAACTCGAGTTTGAGTTTTCATAAGTCGGTTGCGGCCGATTCAAGTCAAGCTCGGGTTATCTTGATTTTTTTCTTGTTGAGCAGAGCTTGAGCGAGGAAGTTATTAGTCATCCGAGATCGAGCATCAAGTATGTGAGTCCAATAGATCTCCAGCATGGCACACTATCTTCTCGACTCGTCTCGATTGCAAACCTTATCGGTGATGGAGTAGCTTAGCCACTACAAGGCCGAGAAAGGTGTCTCGAAAATGATAGAGTTGAACATTGCATCTAGTGTTAACAATAATAGCCTTAGACTCGCTTGAACATTCCCCCTACATATAATTAACTAATGGTAGTTTCCCATGAAATTTCAAGTTGAATAAACTAGTTGTGGTTGGATGGACATCTGGCTTTTTTTTTTTTTTTTTTTGGTCAACGGACATCTGGCTTTGACTAATGAATTAAGATGACGTTCTTTAAAAATGAAAGAGATTCAACCTAAGCGATTAGGTCAGGAACCTCCCCACATTTGTGCGCATTCTACGGGTAAGCATCCCGGGGTTTGAACTCTTCAAGAATCTGACTGAAAAATTACAAATTGAAAACAAGATAATGACAACCCTCCGAATTTTTTTATTGCTATATGGTCGTTGATAGGAAAAGTTCAACTGATCTTGGGGTTTTCAAGCGGAATTGGGCCCTTCGATTTGTCCTGCTATCTAAGTACCAACACGCAAATAAAGTCAAAGTTAAAATAATTTATCTACAATATCCGATCGATTGTCGCATCTACCAATTATTATTCTGTTATTATCTAATATTCACAAGCAAGCAAACGACCATCAATTAAGTTTACGTGTGAACGATGACCATAACTAATAAGTCACCGATAAGAGACATAACCCTTCAGTCAAGACTCAAGAACAAGGGAAGGTATAACCTCTAGTAGATTGCTACATCAAATTTAGAGCCCGTTTGGTATAGCCGTTGTTATATTGTAAAGTATGTTTTATGTTGGGCAATATATGTTTTAAAACCGCAGCAACTCAAAATTGGGTGAAACGGATTTTCGAAAGCCGCTATCAGCTGTTGTAATTCGAGAGGTGTTAGCTGGGTCGGGTGTTTGCAAAACACTTGAATCGAGGAAGACTCGACTGGCATCCATCACATGAATCCAAATATTATAACCAATGAACCCAGTCAATCAATCGAGGAATACGCAAGTGGTAGGAACTCACGCAGATCGTGTAAAGGAGAAACCAGCCACACTCATTATATGCTTATATAACATGAGCCATGCATATCCGCCAAACGCAATTTCGAACCAAAGCAACTCTCTTTCTCTCAAAAGGATGGGTGCACCAGACGACCCGCAGGCTCATCACGAGGCTGCTCCTTCCCAAGAGCCTTCGCAGCTGCCGGCGGCAGTGGCAGCGACTGGACTTCTAGTGGCTCCTCTGCCTCCACAGTTCGACTATGGCCCCTGGTCCACGGGCCTGTGGGACTGCTTCTCCGACTTCGAACGCTGTAAGTTCATAGATGTCACTCCTCGAAGCACGGGTGATGAGTGAAGCCGTGTCTAGTGGGATTTGTGTGAAACTCAGAAAATGTAATTTGCAATTTCGCGTATGTCGTATTTGTAATTGGTTAATTAATCGATGATGATGGCTTGTGCAGTTTGCATTAGCTTCTGGTGTCCCTGCGTCACGTTCGGCCAGATTTCGGAGATCGTCGACAGAGGAACTTCCCGTAAGTAACTTAAAAATGCAGCTTAAACTTAATGGAGAGATAGAGAAATTGTTATTTTATCATATGGTACCTAATTTTGTGACCACCGAAATCCTAAGTCATGCATGAAAATCCAAGGTTTGCGTCAATCCAAGTGGGAAGAGACAGTGCAGGGAATTTGGTAAAATTGGATGTCGAAGAAGTCTCCATTTGTTTCACGAAAAATAAATAATTTAGAGAATATTTTTCTTAAAATGATCTCTTATGCCTCTTACAAAAATAAATGAACGATAAATATTTTCATCGTCCACAAAAATGTTTAGATAAAAACTATTATCGATAATAAAAATATTTTTCATTAACTTATTATTTCAAGTAATGCAAGAGATCATTTTTAGGAAAATATTTTTCAAATCTTTTATTCTTTGCAAAACAAACCGAGCCGTTTTGCATTATCAAATTGTAGGAGCACTTGAGTCGGGTTTATCCAAACAGGTTGTCGACAGGACCGTTAAGTTATTTACTACCTTTGTTTCTCGCAAGTAACTCCATTGAACGCGGCCAATTGATGACCGTGATCGTGTTGAACTAACGGATTTTTTTTATCGAAAAAAAATTTATATTCATCGCTTAAAATGATACATGAAATATACAATGGACTATCGCATTGTTTTCCCAAGTAAACAAGGCCCTTTTCTTTGTTTCCTTTTTGGCCAACATAATGAGTGCCAGAGAGATATGTTGTTGAAACGATATATAAGCCACGAGCAATGCTAGTATGGCATATCAAACGTCAAGTAAAACATAAATTGTGATCATGCTAGTTGACAATGTTAGAATTTTTAACAGGAGGACAATGTTGGTTGGATTTTTAAAATTGTATATATAGATTGGACAAGGAAAAAGAGTTCAAGAGCACATCGAACATTAACAAAAAAGTTCGCGGATCGCCCGTGTCAATATCACTTCTGACTTCTGTCAACTTTGGTAGATCCAGATTCTCCAATATGAAGATGAAACGAGTCTGGCTCGTTGCACGGTTGAGTCTAGTTTGGTGACTCTCTTTGCCCCCTAGCAAGTGTTGCTTAACATGCAAACTCTCTCTAATTTGACGGATGATATCACTGTATGATTCATTCCTTCGTGCATCGATCGGCATAACTTAATAATGCTAGGCAATTTCTGAATGGCACAATCTACTTCCTATGATTCATATGTTTGCAGCTTGTTTTATAAATGGCGCAATCTACTTCCTCAAGTGTGCGCGCTGCTATGCCTTCGTCTACCGTCTAAAGATGAGGAAGCAGTATAGGATCGTCGGGAGCGCTGTCGAGGACTTTGCCGTCCACTGCTGCTGCGAGGCGTGCGCCCTCACCCAAGAGTATTGCGAGCTCCAGAACCGCGGATTCAACCCGTCCCTCGGTAGTATTATATTGAGAACATACTTCCTTCCGATTCATATATGTGTCATTGAACTTTGAGATAACCGTTTGGCGGCTAATTTGACATGGTAACATGTATAGGTTGGGTTGAGAGCGTGGAGAGGCAAAATCACGGGGTGGCAATGGCTTCGACGCCACCGGTGGCTCCGGTCGTGGAGGACGGCATGAAGCGTTGATTGTTTCGAGCTCGTCTGAAACGGCATCTTTGGATGCTTCAAGCTGTGTCTCGTAACTACGTAATCATTATTGTTAGTGTATTCTAATAATGCGAAAGGCTGATGTGAGTTTACTTATACTGCTTCACAAAATTGATGAAATAAGTAATGTGTGATATGATCGTTAGATGATGAATCGTTAGGTGTTGAATGTCAACCATACGATTATATTATCGTTCGGAATCTGCCACGTCATTTAGTATATCATTTCTGCATACTAGAATAAGTAACCTGGATTTGCTCTATGTGAAAACTAAAATGCTTTTCCGAGACTCGGATCATTTTAAAAAATTTCAGTACTCGTGAACAAAAAAGTTCAATTTCATTGGAGATGAAAAGTCATATTAGACTCCTTAAAAGTTAAAGGTATATTAACCATAAAATAGAATGCAAAGAAGGAGATAATGGAAAATTAGAATTAGGAAATATTTTATGGTGGGACCACCGATTTATTGCTTATAATAATTCAAGTTTAGGGATAATTTTGTCTATGTCCATAAAAAGGCTGCGCCTTAAGTAGACCTGTCAAATGGGTGGGTCGGGTTGGGTTTGGGTCGGGTCATAAATGGTCCGACCCAAATTGACCCATTAACCCGTTTATGACCCATTTATGCGCAATGCAATTTTGTTGACTCATACCCGACCCGACCCATACCCGATTAGACCCATATTGCTAAAATACTTCCATATTTAATTAAATATAGGAAAATTCATACCCAAACTGAAATGAGAGTGCACAGAATGAGTGAGTGCAAGATTGAGTGAGGGTGAGAGAAATGCGTTGAGTTTAAATCGGTTGTAAACTCATTTATGACCCATTTGCGACCCATTTATGACCCATTTAACACTAATATAAGACTTCTACCCATTTATGACCCATTTACTAAATATAACTAACCCATTTATGATCCATTTACTAATAAATGGGTTAAGAAATGGGTTTATGACCCATTTTGACAGGTCTAGCCTTAAGCAACCTAGGGTGTGGAAATAATGCCCGTAAAAATTACGAAAACAAAAGGAATTAAAAAAACAAGTGATAGGCTTAGTTTGTTTTGCAAAAAAAATGAACAATTTAAAAAACATTTTCTAAAACTAATTGTTTGTGTGCTTGAAATAATTATTCAACGAAGAATGTACCGACAATAATTTTTGTTTAAATATTTTCATGGACAATTATTATATTTTTTGTTGATTTATTTTTGTAAGTGATACAAGCTACAATTTTTAGGAAATTTTTTTTCAAATCATTCATTTTCCGTGAAGCAAACGGAATCTAAAAGAGAGCAAAAAAAGTGGAAAAAAATGTCGGCAATTAAAGCCATTTCTGATTACGGCTTTGTTTGTTCACAAAAAATGAATGATCTGAGAAATATTTTTTTTAAATGATCGTTTGTACCGCTTGAAATAATTTATCGATGAAATTTTTTTCATTTTCGATAAAAAATTATGTCTAAACATTTTTGTAGACAACAAAAATATTTTTCTTTTATTCATTTTGTAAATGATACGAACGATCCACTTTTAGGAAAATATTTTCTTAATTATTTATTTTTCGTGAAACAAATGCACCCTTCGTGTCATCCATTTTCGGGGGACTAAAGATGTCAATACACCCCATCATGAAAGATTCGATCCTTCTATAGTTTAGTATACTATATATAACTAGAAAATGAGTACACAATGGTACTTGTGAATAGAAATGATGGAAGAAGAAATTCAACTCATAGAAAAATAAAATAGCATGAAAGGGTTTTGATCCATTTTCTGGATAAAGTTTCCACTGTTGTTGTTAAAATTAAGATAATTTTCTTTTCATTTTTTTTGACAGACGAGGGGAATAAAAATCAAACCGTACATTAATCTAGATGAGGATGAAAGTTGAATGAGTGCCTTACAATCATAAGATGTGATACTCCAAATGTCCAAAGGCAAAGGGTTGGCACTCTTCTTCTCTATGATTCGGGACAAAACTGAGCTCGATAATTACTCGACATCGGTTCACCTACTTTCGAATCAAGCGTCTTGTCAAGTACAGCTCAAACTCACCGAAACTCAACTCGACAAGCTCGTGCACTTAATCAAGAACATTAAACCATAGCTCGAGTCTTTTGCAGTTGATTGCAATTGATTCGGGTTGAACTCGAGTATTTTGGTTTTCTAGTGGAGTAGAGCTCGAGCAAGAAAGTTAATGCGTATTTGAGCGAGAAAGTTAATGTGTGTGTACTGACACTACGACCAGAATTGGGCCCAAACATAATGAAGCTAGTGGCTCAAATCAGGCCATAACAATACATTTAACCCATACTGTCTAATTGATAGATTGTGTAAAGTGTAAACAAGCTAGTCCATCACAAAGGTCTTAACAATACAATTGACCCAAAAAGCCCAACGATAGAATGTTTGACGAGCTCATCGATCATGAGTTTCCAATGGGTAGAGCTTAAATGAAGAAAGGGTCGGGAGCAATTACAAATGATCCCTAGAGTAATGTGCAAATTAATAGGCGGTTAGAAATTTTTGTCGATAAATGTCAGGATGCATAACGGAATGGCTTATTAAAGATACAGAAGGAATCAAAGTTCAGCGCACACACACGCAACGCTCACCAAATTCGACATAGACAATACGCTATGAGCAAGAATCGCACAACATCAAGAGACATCAGAAATCATGAACATCCCATTGGACTTTCAAGATGAGAAAATCATTTGTGGCAGATTGCTTTGGATTTGACTTAGTCTAAGTTTGAATTTCAAATTGTAATTAGATTAGGTTTTCTAATTGAGTATTCTGGTTTCTGGTTATAAAAGCTTTCCAATTTTGTCTCGTAAGCTTTTTACTTTCCCTACACACTACATTGATTTTCTTTAAAAAGTTCATGTCCAAATTCACTCGTCAAGTAAGCACGGCATCCAAGAACATAAGCCATTTGTTTAGATTCAATAAAAGTTTCCTTATTTATTGGCCATTATTATCTGCATATTATTCTAGTAGTTCGAAGTTACAAAGTCCTTGAGATTCATATTATAACCCATCTATTTTTATTTTATTTTACTTAAAGTTAGATTTGATATTTTAACTGGCCATCAATCATAGTTCATCGGGCTTTAATCATTCAAAACCAGCAACCATGATTGTCCAAAAAACACAAGTAATGGTGTGCGGGTCCAGTTGATCTCGAGCTTGGCACTCGACTCCTCCTCATTACTGACCTTATCCGAGCTAAAACTAGAATGCCGAGAACGGTGTCTCTTAAATTAATCCTCACTAGCATAGAGTTGAACCTTGCACGTACTAAGGTTCCAAGATGTATAATGTAATAGCCTTAGGCTCGGTTGAAGGTCCCCATCTGCCTATGTAAGATGAATAAATTAGTTGTGGTTGGTGATGTGGTTTTGACTAATGAATCAAGTGACGTTTTCTAAAAATGAAAGAGAATCAATCCAAGCAATTTGATCCTCAACCTTTCAAACATATGCGATACGTTATATTTCTTCCACGTTCAGCTTGCACGCATTCTAAGGGAAAGCATCCCCAGGTTTGAGTTCTTAAAAAAAAACTGATTGAAATTTATAATTGCAAACGAGATACCGATAGCCCTTCAAATCTTTATGATCAAAGATCGTTCTTAGGAAAGGTTCAATTTTGGGGGTGTGATGTGGAATCGGACCCTTCGTTTGGCCTGCTATTTAGATAATCTATCCATCACATCCGATTGATTGTAGGCTCGTAGCGCGTACCTACTTGTTGGGTTGGGTTTACTCCGATGTGGATGAAACCCAATCAAATGCAAGCTTAAAGGCTTTAACCCATACGGAGAAATTAATGGGAGGCTATATTTGGCCGAAATAAGTATGGATTCTCTTTATTTTATGTGGTAGCCGCAAAGAAAATTAATGTGAGGCAATAGCAAGAGGGGAAGAGAGAGCAAAACATCTAGGAAAGAGGGTGATGTCCGGTTTTTGTTAAGTTGACGATCAGAGATCAACTCATGCTCCATACATCAGGTTTTTCGTGCGGTGAACGGAACACACGTTTTAGCGAAATTTATCATTGATCTCTTATGAAGTTCATGTGTTGCAAAGAATGGTACTCTTGATGTTGCTGCTGCCATGTACCTCTGGTATTACTTAGCGCAAAACTTTGTTTACGCAATTTTGTTGATAGTTAAGATTTTGAGTGACTTCAGTCCCGTAGTTTTTTTATCTCCTCACACCGGAGAGGTTTTCCACATAAAATTACCTTATGTTTGCGGGTGCTTGGCATATAATTGACAAAAAAAAAGTTGCCAATAAGCGACGCGACCCTCCAATCGAGAGCAGGGGAAAATATCACATCCGGTAGATTGCATATATGGACATCATCTATATTTACATTTAATTGAGAGCCCGTTTGGTAAAACTGTTGTTGTACTGTACAGTATTGTATCTTTTATGTTTGGTAATATGTATTTTAAAGGTGCGGCAACTCAAAATTGGGCAAGACCGCTTTTCAAAAATTGCTATTAAGCTGTTGTAATTTGAGCAGCTATCGGTAGCGTCAGTGCTCGGACGAGACTTCAGTTGAGGATGACTCAATTGGCATTCATCGCATGGGAGCAAATACTTATACAAATGAACCTCAGTCAAATTAATTAGTCAGGGAAGACGAGTTTGGCAGGGACCACTTGACTCTGTAAAGGACAAGCCAGTCTTCGTCCCTATGCTTGTATAATGTCAACAATGCTTACCCTCCAAACACGAGATCCAAGCAAAGCAACTCTCTCTCTCTCTCTGAAAGATGGGCGCACCAAACGACCCAGAGTCTCCTGGTAAGGCTGCTTCTTCCCGAGAGGAGCCGCCGCCGCCGGTGACTGGAATTCCGGTGGTCGCTCTGCCTCCGTCGGTGGATTACGCTGCCTGGTCCACGGGTCTCTGCGACTGCTTCTCCCAGTTCGATCGCTGTAAGTTCATACATGCTATTCCTTGAAGCACGGGTGATGAGAGAAGCCGCGTCTCTGGTGTGATTTGCGTGAAACTCTAAAACACTGGAAGGCAATTCGCAATTTCGTGTACTTTGCATCATCTGTAGTCAATAATTAGCTTGATTAAATATGGTTTGTGCAGTTTGCATTAGCTTCTGGTGTCCCTGCGTCACATTCGGCCAGATTTCGGAGATCGTGGACAGAGGAGCCTCCTGTAAGTAACTCCAAGCCCCGGCTTAAACTCAATAGAGAGAGGATGAAATCGCTGCCTTGCACATGGTGCCTAGTTTCGATTCTTTCTTCCATTCACGAGTCGAAAGTTGATTTCGAGTCGTGAATAAGCGCTCGACGATGGAATTGAAACCCTAAGTTATGCGTGAAAATCCGAGGTTTAGATAGGAAGAGAGAGTGCAGGGAATTTGTTAGCGTTGGATCTTGAAGAAGCTTAGCAAGAGGAGGATATTCGTGTATATTTGATTAAAGAATATGGGGGGGTCCATTTTGCTTTATCAAATTGTCAGGCTAAGATCCAAGAAGCCAAACAGCAAGTTAACATAAGTTATGGCTAATGGATTTGAATTTACAACGGAAAGACTACCTGAGTCGGATTTTGGAAGGGTCCGGGAGCCGATTGAACAAGAAAAAAAGTTTAACGACCACATCGAACATTTAAGAAAAATTTACCCAACCACTCGTGTCATTATCACTCTAACCTTTCTCGACTTTGGTAGATCCAAATTTTCCAATCTAAAGACGAAAAAAGTATCAGTTCATTGGACTGTTGGGTCTGATATGGTGTCTCTGTTTTTCCCTAGCAAGCGTTTTTTAACATCTAAATACTCTAATTTGAATGATGATATCACAGTATAATTCATTCCACCATGTATTGATCGGCGTGACTTGATCATACTAGGGAATTCCAAACACAATTATACATTATAGATGATCGGTTATATCGTCGATTTCATCATAATTCGTGTGTTTGCAGCCTGTGGTATAAATGGAGCAGTCTACTTCCTCATCGCTTGGGTGACCGGGTGTGCGTGCTTCTATTCCTGCTTCTACCGTCAAAAGATGAGGAAGCAGTACAGGATCGCCGGGAGCTCGGCCGAGGACTTCGTCCTCCATTGCCTCTGCGAGCCGTGCGCCCTTACCCAAGAGTATCGCGAGCTCCAGAACCGTGGATTCAACCCGTCCCTCGGTAATATCATATTTAGGATATATTTCCTCCCTATTCATATTCGCATCATTGAGCGTGGAGATACTTGTTCGGTGGTTAATTTGACATGGTGACATGTAAAGGTTGGTTTGAGAGCGTGGAGAGGCAAAATCACGGGGTGGCAATGGCTCCGATGCCACCAGTGGCTCCGGTCGTGGAGGAAGGCATGAAGCGTTGATTGTTTCGAGCTCATCTGAAACGGCATCTTTAAATGACTTCAAGCTATGTGTTGTAATTATGTAATCGTTATTGTTAGTGTATTCTAACAATGCGAAAGACGAACGTGAGTTTAGTTATACTGCTTTCACAAAACTGATATACTAAATAATGCGGGATAACGTTGCTAAGGTATTGAATATGAATCCCTTGTTTGAATTCTCACTTGCAATCTTTCACCTAATTTAGCATTCCATGTTTGCAAATACCCGATACTGTACCACTTAATTCGTTGAGTCGATATCTCGTAGTTAGAATTGAACTATATAAATAAAAAAAACTTGTTTTAGCAAGAAATAGTAAGAAAAAATTGCTTCTTGAAAATTCAAGGATTGATCAGGTCACAGATTTCTCCATGTATATAGATTGTATTCATCCTAATGCCATCACTTATGGCTATGGAGTGTTTGTGACCAGACCGCCACCCAAACGACGACTAGCTAGCTTGCCCCCGTCTCTCCTCAGCTCTATTCCTGTCGTCGTCGCTCGCCATCGCCGCCTCCGAAGAAATCGCCGCTAACGCCGGTGCTCAACAGTCACCATCGATGTCGAGACTGCTCTGCTTTCCACCGGACATGATCAAATGGCGAGCCCGTTACTAGATGCGGATTCTTGCCCATGCTTGCCCCGTTCATTATCAAACAAACATCAAAATCGGATCATTTCGGGGCAGGCCGAGGTGGGCAAATAGGGGCCGAGAGGGGGGGGGGAATAGCTCGCTCGGTCCAGCTAGCCATTCGAACCCGATCGGGCCCCGGCTAGCCCATCGGCCCGCCGGCCGACGATCAAGCGCCTTCTTTTCCGCCGCAGCTGTTCGTCGTCTCTATTTGGCCACCGCCGCGGTTGACCGCCACGGTGCCGTCTGCCTTCCGGTTGACGCAGCCTCTATCACTATTGCTGTCGCATCCTTCAATTCTTTTCTCAGTATTTGGCGTCCGTCCTTGTCCTCCTCGACTCGAGAAAAAGATTTCCCGCCGCGACGAACGGCACCCTCTGCGTTTTACTTTCCTAATTTTTGGGTCAATATGCACCTTTCATTCTCACTTAGTTTTTAACACCTATTCGTTTTCTGGCCCCGGTTGTGTTTTGGCGTTTTCCTTACTTCGTCTGTTTTGATTAGCTTTAAAGGGCTTGGCTATATTTTAGTTGAAGTTGGTTTTGGTTCTGAAGGTGGAGTTTATAACTGTGAACAAGGATTTTTGTTGGGGGTGGTTCGGTTCGTACTCTCCTCTGATAGGAATGCATAGGGGTCCCGGTCCTTAGTGAGCGGGCTAGGGTCCGAGGAGGCCACATCCAGCGGGGGTCGCGGGAGTAGCCTCCCAAGTTGCCGGATGGCTTTTTTTAAGTTTAGACTCGTATTTTATTAGTAGTTTAGACTTGGATCCATGAATGGCTATTGAATATATATAGTCTCTTTTATCTTTTAATTGAATGATACGACAGAGATGTGCGACGTGCTAATTATAATGGATTCCTCTGTTGGACGTAGCCCTGATTTAAGAGTGAATCGTAATAAAAACTTTGTGCCTCGATTTCTTTTTCTCGCTCTCGCTCTCTATTTCTTTATGATTGCGTGCCGAATTCTAACAATTTTTAGGTGGCTTGTGTAAAACTTATGCATTCATGTGCACGGTTAATAGTGACATAAACAACTCCCTCTTGATGAAAACTTGTTCCGAGCATATAACATAGATCCATTTGACTTCATTGAATTTTAAGCATTGGAAAGCGATATGACTCTAATAAACGTTATCACTTCTTTTAACTAGATGTTGTGTGAGGCGATCGACATCGACTTCTCTAGGTATTCCCATAGGTTTTCACATCCCTTATTCAATGTTTTTATTTAAGGTGAAACTATCTCAATTCACTTGGAACTCGAAAGGCATGCCAAATGTGCGAAGTACTCCATATAAGGTAGCAAGCGCTCGAAAGCTGCTGCCGTCTATTCATTCGAGTCATAACTATTTAGGCGAAGACACGCGACCCATTTGTCCCTTGACAACCGCACAAAGTTGCAAACAATCAAACCTACAACTCGAACTCTTAATTTTCATAAGGCAAGCGACTCGACTCATTATGTCATTAGGCCACCACACTCTAGATGGTAACCCAACCATTTTACTCAACGAACAATCAATTATTTCGACGCTCGAATGTCAACACATATAACAACATGTAGCTTTTCTCCCATAATCTTTGGAGCTTATATAATTTTTCTATTCCAATTTTGGCGGAGAAAACAAAAAAAGAATTGCCTAAATGGAAACAGAACGGGTCTAATCCATCTCATTGTATTTCTTTTCCCGCTTTCACTAACCACGCACTAATCCAACAACAATGTCTCCGCGGTGCTGCAATTATGGCGTAATGTGCTTTCATTTGGTTGGTTGGTTCACATTTGCCATCATGTTCATACATGATTACCGTCAATTAATTAACTTTAAATTTAACTTAGCTAATTATTTCTCGAATTAATGGGATATTCGCCCACCGTCTAATCAAAATATCCCAAAATCCCCTTACCCCCAAAAAAACAAAAAAAATCCCAAAATCCAATCGGTCATTGATTAGTGGGAGGAGTGGGGCTCGGCAAGTTTCGGTTGCTGGGGTCGGCAGCTTCGCGCTAACCAAAGCGCACTGCAAACTGGATTTTGTCCCCTCCTCCACGGTCTTCACCTAACCCAACGAGCTGGTCTACATGCTTGAAAATACCCAAAAAGGAAAAAAAAAGTGATAAAATGATTTTTTTTTGAGGTCGTTGCGCTTAAAAATTTAATTAACAATTTTGTCTCAACCCGCAGGCCTAAAATTCTAGGTCCAATCATTTTAAATAATAAAAGTTCCAGCTTCCGATGCATTATCTTTTTCTCGTGTGACGTGAAAATACCTTTAAAATCGCAATATCCATTGTTAAGCACCTTATATTATTGCAAAATGGTTTCGTTTGAGAGCCTCGCGTGTTTGAAGATCGTAGATTTTTTAGAAACGTCGCCTCACATGTGTTTCAAGGTCTCACTTCGATAAAATTTAAGTTCTAGATTTACTTTTTAAACTAAAACACTCGGAGCATTTCTTAAGCGACCGAACGAGAACAAATGATTTTGTTAAAAAGTGTCCAAGGCACTTGTTAAGTAACCAAATAAACAATACCGCGATCGCCAATTAACTGATTATTTTCGTGACTCATCACGCGCGTATACCAATTTTCCTCAAAATACTCGTTAACAGGTCTCCAGCAACTTTTTTGTTTAACGCACTGTTTTTTTTTTCCAAATGATATGCATAATTAACAAACTCGACATGCGGAAATCAGAAACATCGTTTGATAACCACGTGTCGATAAGCACCACCGAGACACTCGTTAATAAAACATTTTCAATTTGGGAAAATACAAGGTTTATTGAGAACTGATTTATGAAAATTGGTTTACATACGTGGAAAAAGGGGAAAAAAAAGGAAAATGCAAAAAAAAGAAGAAGAAAGCCACAGAAGCGCTCACAGACAAGACAATCCTACTTTGGCACTATCGAGACCTGTGTCTCCCCGTTCGGAGCTCTCTCTCTCTCTCTCTCTCTTGCTCTGGTCTTGTGCGCCGCTTTCTTGCTTTCGTCTCTCTCTCTCTCTCTAGCTTTACTGTTTTCTCTCTCCGTCATTTGATCGAACACCCGAAGGGCACTGAGCACCGGCCGCTAGCACCACGTCCTGCGCGAATGCGGGTGGCATTCTGAAGGAAGGCGTGAAGGCGTTCGGGGACCGGAGGGGCTCGAGGGGGCGCGGGGGGGCGCGGGGGGCCTCGGGGGGGCTCGCGTTTCGAGTGATGAGAGGGAGTGGATGAGGGGGACCGAGATGGCGGGAGGAGCGGAGGAGGAGCTGGAGAGGAGGAGCAAGTTCCTGAGCGGCCTGATACAGAAGAAGAAGGCGGTGGAGCAGCAGGAGCAGCACGATCGGCTCAACGTCCGCGTGCGGGCGGCGGACATGCCGGCCCCGCTGCAGGACAAGGCCTTCCGCTGCGCTCGCGATCACCTCGACGCCATGCGCGGTGGCAAGCTCGACAGCAAGCGCATCGCTCTCGCGCTCAAGAAGGTGCAAAGGCTCTTGCTTTCTTCTCTTGCTTCTTTCGATCTCTTTGTTTTCGGCTGTGTGGTTGTTTAGATTGTCAGAGCGGTTGCAGAAACGCCTGTCGTTTTCTGGGTAATCTCCTTTTTTAAGAGATTCACCGGTCTTCGTTTGAGCTTTGAAATATTTCATCTCGGTTGCTTCGGGGTGAAACCTTTGTCAGGTGCTTAACTTGAACGAGATAAGCCCAGTTTTGTACTTTTGGTGTCGGTGGTCCATTGGCTTTGTTTGCCTCGATTCAACTGGAAATGTGGTCCGGGAGACTTCACCTATGTTGCTTACTTGGACTCATCCTTACGGAATTTTCCCACAATTTAGTCTCGTGTCAGGTTCAGTAGAGTTCCAGTGAGCATTGGCTGTTGTCTATCTGCTTCCTTTGACTGTTTAGTTTCGATGTGATTATTGTTTGTTCAATAACTTAAATGAAAACGGCAGAATGGCTGTTTTAAGCAACACCCGCGATAGGTGTTTTGCTTCTCCATATCTGCATAGTCCAAAGAAAAGGAGTCAATGATTTCTGTTGACTGTGTGTTATTGGCCAAGTTTTAAAGCTTCTTGTGCTACTAGCTAATTGAGGTGAAACTACTGAGAGGGAGGTTTCCTTTTCCAACCTTACATCAAATTCACTGGTTTATCTTTTTGACAATCTTTAAGGGTAAAATGGCAGTCTCATGGATTTTCTTCTTAGTTTCAGCTGCTTGATTCAATCAATAATTCTTTCTTCTTCTTATAAATCAGTAAGCTCTTTCATTTATGTGCAAATCCTTGTGGGTGGATTAATCCTGCTACACACCCCATTTACAATGGATGGTCTACACCATGAGATTCTGCAAAGATTGCACAGCTTCTGATGCTCATGATGTACAACTTAGCCTTTACAACAGTACAAGCATTTATTCTATTTCCCACAGCAGTTATGGTACAACCCAAGCACAACATAATTACTTGTCTTAATCCTTCATTATTTAGAGTATCATGACATGCCTATGAAGATTGTAGTATAACGTTGACCTATCATCTGGCAAATGGGTGAGGGGGTGTACATCGTTTTCATCTGTGGTCTTGAGGTTGAGTTTGTCATTTTCAATCACATATCCTTGTAAGTTATAGTGATTTGTCTAGCAGGATGAATGTATTCTTTCCTACTTGTTGTAAGCATGACATGCAAATAAGAGTTTTCTTTCATCTGGATGGAGTTACAATATGGCTGGAATTGTTATCCTGAGTCCACTTGTTGGGTGAACATCTAATGGCTTGTTGGTCTCCCCAATCCCTTTGCATGTTGTGGACAGTGTACTAATTATCTCAAGCCATTATTCAATGCTGAATACGTTCAAAAGATTTAGCTGATGTTAATTATCGGAAACTGTGGGAAACAAATTGAAGACCAATGAACCAAGGCTATCAATTTGTGACTGACACTGGAACAAATGGCACCATGCATTGTCAGAGTGCTTTACAGACTTACATCATTGTCTGAACCGTGAATACCTATACCCACGTCTATTATACCAGTGTAGACCTGGTATATGCGATTACTTTTGTTCAGCATGCTAAAAGAATAGTTCCATCCCTGTATGTGTATGACTATTTTGGCTATAATTCTGTCTCTCTGAGTTATTTCCTATGGCAATGCAAAATTTGCTACAGGCGGAATGGTAGAGCATTCCGTATGAATTGTGAGGGTGTCAAATATAAACTATTGATGTCATTCCTTTTTGCATACATGTGAAGAATCATTCTCTATTTTTTTAACTTTGTTAACTTCATTTCCTATCATTCCTCCGTCCATTCTCCTTTTGTATATTTTGTGAAATTATCTTTGCATTGGTTTTCAATATTCCCCCACTTTCTGCTAGTTTCATGATTGTAACTGCTGAATGAACGTAGTCTAGCAGAAAAGTCATGAAAGCACAAAATGGTAACATTTAACCCTGGACCATCACATAAAACCTGATTAATCCAGAAGCCTCAGTAAATGGCATCCATTTAGGTTAGTGTTTTACTCCATGTATGCCAATAGCAACCATTGTTTGTCCATTAAATCAACATAACTGGTCTGTCTCAAACTAAGTATCTACTTAAATATGAGCTCATCAAATGATGCCTTATGAACTTAACATGGCTTCTTTCTGGTAATGGAAGGAACGGTTAGTTGTCAAGCATGGGATTTCATCTTCTCCGATGGTTTATGGTCAGGATTGAGATGGATGTTGTGCCTGTTGGTTTTGTCTTTTGCCACATCAAGTTCATTCTACATTTTATTCAATATTTATTCCACTTGGTGACTCTATTGTCACCCTGTCCAGATTTTCATCTGATTTTATTAGTCTTTTGTGCAGAAGATATTTACTAACTTAGGCCATTATTCCTAGGTAAGTTGCGTTTTCAGTGGGTTTTAGTGGATTACCCATCGGAGTCTTAAGATTCTTTTTTGAATTCTCTAACCAATTGATCCTCGTACTTCGCCATTTGCATGGGCTTGGCTGCAAATTTTAGGTCTGTAGCACTACATTAAGCAGTGCTGGGAAGTCTTTTAAATTAACCTTAACATATGACAGTAGACTGTATTTGCACTTGCAAAACTGTCAAAGAGATACAGGCCTTTGATTTCTGAAAAGGTTTTGTGGTCTTTGTTGAAAGTATACTGAAGAATTCAATCAAAAGGATATGTCTTCGTTTGCCGCTGCTATGATCTAATCTCTCTCTCTCTCTCTCTCTGCGAGCGTGCATGCATGTGCGTATCTGTGCATGTGTGGACACTGGGTATGCCTCTATCATGTAACAGAGCTGGAATTGTGCAGCCTGCAATGTCAAGAATAGTTTTAGCCACTTGTTGAACCTGTCTCGAGGAGTCTCTGTAGAAATGCAAATTTACTTTCCTGTCTGTTTCAGGCAAAAACTTGAGCTTTCTGTCTCTTCGATAACCAGCTAACATCTCTCTCTGTCTCCCCGTGTTTGCGTATTGCAGGAGTTCGACTGTTCATACGGTCCAGCTTGGCACTGCATTGTGGGAACTAGCTTCGGATCTTACGTCACACACTCACTTGGAGGCTTTTTGTACTTCTCAATTGATAAGGTTTACATCCTTCTCTTCAAGACAGCAGTTGAGCCCTTGGACCATTGATTGTATCTGGACATTCTCTTTCTTGTTTGTCATGACAAGCTTTTCTACCTAGATTAGTAGGTATAATTGTGGTTTGTGAAACTTCCAAACCTCAACTTCCATGGTATTCATCACGAACTGCTTGCCAGCGGACTAGTGACTACCAATTCTTGTGATAATTTTCCATGTCGGATTGAATCTCAATCATCTATCTGGTGTCTTAATATATGCCTTGTTCCGGACTTAAAGTAGGGTAGTTGAGTTAATGATTTGTCACTCGTCAATGTCCTATCTAATATGAGAGACTCAACGTAAGCAAAGCTTCTGATTGCAAGCCACAGCAGTTTAACCACTCTAGCCCTACGGTTGGCGTGAGGGTACTGCACTCGGGTAATGTCACCACCTATCAATGGTTGGATTCGTGGCTCGTGGAGATCCAACACGCCACAAGAAAAGATCACGACCCTCCTTTTCCCATCTCACTCCTCTGCGTGCCCTAGCAGCGTTGATGTTCTTACGTAGCCTCTGCCGTGCCCTAGCAGCGTTGATGTTCTTTCGTAGCCTCTGCCGTGCCTCACCGTCAATGTCACGGTCGATACGCAGTGCACTTCCGAGCTCGACAACAACCATCAATGGCCTCGGATATGATTAAAAGTTACAAAAAAATTGAAAATTAAAATTAAGAGAGCAGATACAAGCACTGCCTCGCATACCAACGGCAGCCCTTTCCAACATTGCTGGGTGGTCCGCATTTGCAACTCTCAAGCGACTACTAGACAGTGTGGTTGCCTAAGATGGACGCTCTTTGTTGCAAGCACGGTGGCCAAATCTGGCCACTGCTGTGGTCGCCTTGCTAATGACCACCTACCGGTGACACACTGCGACCGGGACAACCACCACATGTTGTCGTCCATTGCTAGTCTGCTTGTGAGACAACCACCGTGACAGAGGTGACCACCGCTATGGTGGTTGCCATGGTCAGGCAAACCCTGCGGTGGAGGTCAAGCCATCAGCAATTGCGACCACCACAAGATGGTCGTTCGGTATACATAGCAGATTAAGTTATTTATTTATTCTATACGATCCTAGTCTAGATTATAAGTTCATGTACCAAACAAATTATTACACATAAATAAATTACTCACGCTTCTATCCTATCATATTTTAATCTTTTCCCAATTCCAATCCCGGTGACTAAACGCAGGTTAAGTTTTTATCCCCCAAAGAACTTGGTCCATATGTTGCGAGGAAATTGATTGATAAATTAAGTGTCAAGTCAATTGGACCAAAGTTCGACCAAAAATAAAAATTGGACCAAAGCAAATATTACCGAATCTGAAATAATTTGGCCCCAGCACTGGCCAAGTCATGGTTTACATGCGTGAATCCTGTTACTTCCAATTTTCTTGGCAACTAAGAAAACGAAAATATCTCATGCTTCTTGTCAAGGCCGCTACATAGAGATACCCACGCATTTCACATAGTCCAGACAAAAATTATCTATCCACGTTTCCGTTTTGAGTCCAAATGTCCCTCACAGGCTCTTGTTCATATCCCTCCCCTCGAAGCACCAGTCTCTTCTTCTGTTCTCAATCATAAACCAGCAAATCCAAAGATTCATGCTCCGTCAGAAGACTGGTAGAACCAAGCAATGCCGAAACTATCATTTGATGTTGATCGTGCGCCTCCCGAGGACAAAACCATAGGTGAGCCGACAGAACCAGGCCAACCCCATGAGGCCCTGTTTCTGGTCTTGCCTTATCTTAGCTTATCTGGGCTGATTGCCGTGGGCGAAGCGTGCACGTCTCTTAGAGATGCGGCGCGCGACGATGTTCTGCCGTGGCTCGAACTCGTCGTCGACGATCCTTTGAGTCGGCGGTTGCGTGACGAGAACCTTATCGAGATCGCTTCGAAGGCGAATGGGAAGCTCCGGACAGTGGGGCTGTTCAATTGCACAAAAATCACAGACGGTGGACTTCAAAGTGTTATAGAGAAGAATCCTCTGATCACCAAGGTAAGATGCAAATCGCTAAGGCTTCACACTGTGAATTGTTGGATTCTTCCTTGTTCTGTAACATGTCCTACAACTGACCGTACCCTTAATCTTGTTTTCTTCATAAACTTGTGGTCATGGAGTGAACAACTCCGTCGAACCAGAGAAAGAGAAGGTCGTGGCGGGAAAAATCAATCATAGTGTATGGAAAATATTTGGAAACATATAGGGTTTCTTGTGGGGTTCAGTTTAATTTCGACGGCTTCATGACGCGTGATTAGCTAACTCTAGAGAAACGAGTGTAGACAATAATCATTTGTTCTTGAAAAAAGAAGTAATTTGATTTGCAGAAACTTAACTTTAATAACTTGAAATTGTTGTCTATGCAGTTATATGTACCAGGATGTACTGGCTTAACACCAGAGGGAGTCATAAACGCAGTGAAGACCCTATCAGCAAATGGGAACATTTTACAGTCCATAAAGATCAATGGCCTCTACAATCTGCAGAAGCAACACCTCCAAGTGCTTCAATCCTACGTTCAAGTGAATCCCGAAACGCTGGAGCACAGATGTTCCACACACTTCGGACGCGAGGGCGACTGCAATGTTTGTCCTATCGACGTGGAAATCTGTCCAAAGTGCAACGAGGTGAGGGAGGTCCTTATCTGCCCCATAGAAACATGCGTGAGGAAGAGAGACAGGCGATTAAGTGAATGCAGAGGATGCGGCTCTTGCATTCCGAGGTGCATCGAGTGTGGCGCATGCGTCGAACTCGACGATCTAGAGGAAGCCGAGGCTATTTGTGCAGACATCTTATGCATGAGTTGCTGGCTCCAACTACCCAAGTGTGATTTCTGCAACAAGCCATACTGCAAGCGACATGCGGAGGGGCGGCTCAATCCTTCGGGGCCTCGTGGGTTTGTTTGTGAGCTGTGTACTTTATACGAGGAGGATGACATTGATGTATAGCTTTGGGTCAATATATCTTGAGAACGCACAAGGATAAGAGTTCCCCTGTTTGCATATGAATGCATTAAGGCAACAATTTGCGGCTAGCTACTGGTTAACGTGCAGCATGTCCCAAATAGTCTCTTTTTGTTCCGTTAGTGCACAGGTGATCGCACCTTCTCTTCGCCAGAAGTGAACCTTGTTTCATTTGTTTTGATGAAGCAATGAAACAGGCAAGAGAACGCACATATGATCTCCCGAGCTTATGCCCGGTCATCTTTAATTTTACCGTTACATTTTCTAGTTGTAAAATCCTGTCATTCAATTCATATCATATCAGAAAATTATCAGACCTCACTCTTAGGATTCTTTTCCATTGAAATCACTTCATCGATGTTCATCCCAAAAGTATGCAATCGGTAGAGACCAATGATAATATCTTTACGAGAGTCGCAATATGATTTATGAATGCTCAACTTCTGATCAGAATGCTCATGCGGCGTCCTTACCATCTATGAAGCACAATGCTGTCCCCTCCTATTAGCATATTACATGCAACATCGTCTATACAAATAAGGCTCCCATCACTGCAAGTATGACTCTCGTTTTAGTTTTCTCTTTCAATTGCACTCTCCTCCAATTTCCCTGTTCAAGTGATTAAGTTGTGATAACTAGGTCATTCCTTTTCAGCATCTGCTCGACTTATGATGAATCCATCATAAGAATAATCAACCTTTACTAAAAATAAGAAAGAATATCTGTATTTATTCGTGTTAGTATGATATGTCTATTCATATTTTTTAAATATAAATGATAATTCCAATGGTACACCATTAATTTACCGATTGGGAAGTTATGAAATGAGTTACATTGTGATGATCTTTTAATCAGAGTATAACACAACAAGTGTTTTATGCGTGTACAATTTTTCTCAATCCAAAGAAGGGTTTTTTTTTTTTCACAAATTCAGCTAACGTATGGGAGACAAAAGTTGCATTACAAATCATCGCTAGAGCTAGAGGACATTTTTGCCTCTCGTTAATGTTTGCTTTTGAGCTTCCAATCACGTTTCTAAACTTTTAGATAGTGCTACAGGCAACTGCTATGACAAGAGTCGCCACGCTTACCTAAATTTGTACCAAGGAAGACCCTCTTTACTGTAGTTTACATTAATTTACAACATTTTATTACACCTCAAACTAGAAATAAATTTTAATGGACTGAAGGCAGTAAAAAAGATATTTTAAGGACTCGATTAAACAAATTTAAGAAGTTCAAGCTACTACTGCGTTTATCCAATATAACACCTATTTAGCATCATTTCAATTCTAAGTGTTCTAAAAATGCTTAGCATGCAAAATTCGTGAAAGTTGGTTACATAACTTTTATAAGTTTTGAAATTTGATTGCATAAAGTTAAATTTTAGAACTTAGTTGGATTTCGGACGTAAGTTTTACCGTTTTAGGATTCACATTGCGACGACCTGCGTTCGATTTAATGTACGGATTGTCAATTCCTTCTCCAGTTTTGCTTTTTATTTTTTATTTGTAATTTCTTTTGGCTTTGCAAGAAACTAAAGTAAAGCCAATGGAAAAACATTATGCTTTTAGGGGCAAAATTCTCCTCGCAGCAAGAAGAAGAAACTAGAAAGCCAGCAGAAGCACACTGCAACGAAATTCGCCCCCCATCCCTCCGAAGGCGATCGATCCGCCATTGAAATGGCACGCCGAGAAGAGTCGTAGGAGCTCCGTCACCTTCGCTCGGGGGGCGCGCGCGAACGAGGTTGCGGAGATGGATCAGCCGCCGCAGCGATCGAGCTCCGCCTCCGCCTCCGCCTCCGCCTCCGTCTCCGTCTCCGCCTCGCGGGCCTACCAGTTCCATCCCGCTCGTGCCGCCATCAACGATCTCTTCAACCTCTACTTAGGAGTAACTTCCCCCACTCCCCCCGCCGAAACGAATCCTTCTTCGGCCTTTTGCGTAGTCCTTTTGACTTCGGTTCTCTGTAGTGTCTGACTTCGTCCGTGTTTCGCAGAGGAACAGCCGCCACAGAACCGACGATTCCGTCCGCGAACCTCCGTAAGGGCTCCAAACTCGAAACTCGGAACACGTACAAAACCGTGGCTTTGTGTTGTCAGCTTATTTATCTGTATGTGTTTGAAAGTGCTCGAGCTAAGGGCGTAGGGCTACGATTGTGGAGCAATGATCAAATTCCGGTCCGACTGAAAAGAAGAAGAAAGAAAGAAATGGTCTTTACGTTTTTTTAGTTGAATTTAGATGATTTACCCCCCCCCCCCCCTTTGCTCTAGGTCTAAGATGAGAAGGTGATTTTGCCGTCCGAAGTTAGGAAGGAAAATTTCGATGTATGTATTGGGTTATTGGTAGGCTGTGCATCGGATGCAATGAGAAATCTTGGTTATTTGCTTCCTTCAGGGAGTTAATTTCTGCTTAATTTGCATCTGAATCGCCTGCAGGAATAAGGCGCAGAAGCGTGTCGTGGCTTTAAACAGAGACCTTCCTCCTCAGAATGACCAGTTCATTGTAGACTTCCAGCAACTACAAAACCAGTTTGCTGTAGGTTAATAACTCCAATTTCAATTACATCTTCCTTTCGCTTTCTTTTCCTTAAATCTCCCCTCTACGTATATAATTGTATGTAACTAGCGGATGCGAGCTTAAAATGTGCGCCATGCATTTCAGGACCAAGATCAACTGCGAGCTGTGACAGAATCTATTCTTATATCTTTGGTTGTACAGTGCAGTGGTCATGCGCCACGGGCAGAGTTTCTTCTCTTTGCTCTACGGAGCTTGTGTGTTGTTGGTTACATTAACTGGGACACATTTCTGCCTTCTCTTCTTTCTTCAGTTTCGTCAGCTGAACTGTCAGTGGGTCAGGGGAGCCAGTCTGTGTCTGTAGTATCACCGACAAGCTTATCACAGCCTGACAGGGTAGCGTCATCTGGCGCAATCCCCAATTCGAACTTTCAGCCCTCCAATCCTGCGTCTCCGTTGTCATCGGTTCATGTCATAGGTTCTCCTGCCCAGTCAACAATTGAACCATCATCTGGTGCAACAATGTCACCAGTAAAATCATCTGATATCTCCTTCTCTGGTCAACAAGCTGCAATGAGAGCCAGTTCATCTGTAAGAGACAGTGCTGTAAGCAGCCTGCGTCAGCTATGCTGCAAGATTATCTTGACAGGTCTTGACTTTAATTTAAAACCAGTGACTCATGCTGACATATTCTCACATATGCTTAATTGGCTTGTTAATTGGGATCAAAGACAACATGGAATGGATGAATCTGATGTCATCAAGTCCTGGAGACCTGACAAGGCACTGATAGAATGGCTACACAGTTGTTTGGATGTGATTTGGCTATTGGTTGAGGAGGACAAATGTCGAGTGCCCTTTTATGAATTGCTACGCAGTGGCTTGCAGTTTATAGAGAACATACCGGATGATGAAGCCTTATTCACCCTTATCTTGGAGATCCATAGGAGGAGGGATATGATGGCTATGCACATGCAGATGTTAGATCAGCACCTTCATTGTCCTACATTTGGAACTCAAAGGATACTAACCCTTACTACTCCTAATGTTTCTGGTGAAGCAGGTGGAAACTTACGGTATTCCCCAATCACATATCCAAGTGTGCTTGGAGAACCACTAAATGGAGAGGTGATTGGCTACTACTAATTTTTGTAAATGACTTGCAATTATCTCCTCTGCAAGATAAATATGCAATAAAAAGGAGATTTTATGATAGATTTTACGTATTAATCATATTTTTCAGGAACTTGCAACATCAATTGTACGGGGAAGTTTGGATTGGGAAAGAGCATTGCGATGTATAAGACATGCTATTAGGACTACTCCGTCGCCTGACTGGTGGAAGCGTGTGCTTTTGGTGGCTCCTTGCTATAGACCTCCAGGACAGCCACCAACTCCTGGTGCTGTTTTTACCTCTGAAATGATATGTGAGGCAACGATTGATAGGATTATTGAGCTATTGAAGTTGACAAATTCAGGCAAGGTGTTCTATCTTCATAGATGTAGTTGGATTTTTCCCCTAAATTAAAGGCGAAAATGACACAAATACTTGCTGAGTCCAATGTGCAATATTGCCCTTGACTTTTAATTTGTTTAACGTGTTTGCTGTACTATTAGATTATATAAAAATGTTCAATGTCGTCCTTCCGTTAATTCAAGTTAACGGAAATTGCTCATGTGGATTCCAATCCGTTAAGTTTGAAGGTTGAACAACAAAAAATAGTTACATGTGAATTATCCAAGTAAGATGTTTTTCTCGGATTAGGAGATAATGGTCCATGTCATTGATTAATGATGGACATATCAAGGCCCTAATTATTTTCTCTACAAAAAAAAGTAGATGGATGAAAAGATAAACATGTTGACTCATCATTTTTATAAGTCCAACTCATCATATAATGATCCACGTCATCAAATAACGTCTGATTTGTCGTTTAAGCAAATGAAAGGACTACATTGGACATTTAGAATAATTCATGGACCACATTGAACAAATTAAAAGTCTAGGAACAACATTGCATGTTGGGCTAAAGTTCATAGATCATTTGTATCATTTTCCCTAAATTAAATGTACATTAGGTTAGGAATTCTAGATATATCGTATATTGTGTTCCGACATTGTTAAGAAGAATTGTGCTTGGAAACATATTAGTTCTGGAGTGATAATTTGCAAAATTGCATGCTTTGAAAGTAAGGTCTATCTAGTTAAGCATGCAGATATTGACTTTCATCTTTGTTTGTTGCACTGATCAATAGGAAGTTCTTGTTGTGGTGGTCATTAAAGTTGAGGATAACATCAGATCAAGGGTTTATTATTGGGGTTTGCATTTACTCATTGGTACTTTATTGAGAAGAATGGGATCGACTAAGAATCAATCAAGGGTTGCGATGTTTAGGATTTAACTTGCTATCTAAAAGTATAAATCCAGGTCTTGATTGGTTTTTTTGACAAAGATAATTGGAGCTAACATATACTCCTCTAGCTTAAAGAAAGGTAATCACGTAGCTAGGAGATGAACAACTGATTAAGCATATTATGAAGATATTTATGCTTTGAGATTACTACTCATGATTGGAGGTCAAATTGGCAATGTAAAAACAGCTTGAACACTTAAAGAACCCGAGAAGAGTTTGTGTGGCGAAACGATGAAATTTCTTATGCCAAGCAAGCCAAATACTACTTTCTCAAAATGATGGAAGACCACCTTAAAGTCACCCAGATGCATTCAAATAGGAACTGTTTCAACACTTAAGTACTTGAGACTTAGTTTGGTATTTGTTTAGCCATCATTTGGAGGAGGTTGCTTATCCTAAGCTGCCATTCTATCTGGGCAGTTAAACTTTTTGGATGTTTGCATTAATTCCTTTATTTAGCTAGTGAAGTTGTGCTCTTGACTTTTGCCTAATCAACTCCTTTTAAGCCAAAAAACCAGTCTTGCTGCTGAAATTTTTCTTATTGATACTTAAATAACTTCTTTAGTTTGTCATAATGAAGCACGTTATGCTGATGTGATGTTCGAACTTTTTCATTGCTGGTTTATGACCTTTACTATAACAATAGAGCTTGTTTGGGAAAAATTTCCCGCAGTAACTTCAGCTGTGAAAAGATGCACTGCAACTTTTATAAAGTGTTTGGCAAACACCTCACAACTGCAGCATCTCTAAAGATATAATGGCTTAGAACAATTTTTAAGGATATGTCTATCCTCGGTTTTAAGATAGCTTTAAAACATGTGTTGCCAAATATACAAGTTGCAACACTTCACAACACAGCCATTAATCAACATAGCTACACTTTGGCCACAATTATATCAAACATGCTTTATTTTTTGAGAATATAACTTCTAGCAATTGAGCAAGGAAAATGGGAGGTTGGAGAATGTGTTTTTGATAAGGTCTGGTGTTCCTTTTGAGAGAAAGGATCTTTTCCGAACAACAACCTCTTCTCAAATTTCTGGACAGTTTGTTCTTGAAGTTTGCACTCAAAGGAAGGCCTAAGTAGATGATTAGGAATAAACCTAACTGACTCCCTAGTGTGGTTGACAAAGCACCATTTAGTCCTTCATCCAATGCAATAAGCTCCCTCTTGCTTACGTCGATCTTAAGCCCGAACACCACTTCATAACATAAAAAGATATTCTCCAAATAAAGTAATTACTAAACATCATCTTTGCAAGAAGTGATAGTATCACCTGTGCAGTAAAGATGAGATAGCCACTATGAAATTAAAAATCCATCCTGATGCCAATGCGCTAAGCAACTTTTTCTTTTGTCTATTTATTTGTATATGTTGGGGGGGGGGGAGACAACGATGATAGAACTAATTTCCATCTGGTCAAATTGAAGGCAATGGAAACATTTTGATAGAGGGGACCTTGGTAGTTAAATGTTTGTTGCTTTTTAATGAGGCCCTAGCTGGCAAATGGGTACGTCATTTAATGTTGTACATGATCATCCCTAGAGAAGATTGTGGCTGTGCAGTATGGCTTGGTTGAACATGTTGAGATGAACATGTTATTGTGTTTGAAAACTCGCACACTGGAGAATTGGTGTGGTGTCAAGCAATTATATATCATAGTTGACCTATAACTCATTAGCTTAAACTTTTGAGTGAAGGTGAGTTCAATTGGATATGTTGATAGGCTCGGACTTGGGCTACTTCTTGGCAATCTCCTTTGATGAAGGTATCGGATTTCTGTTGCATGCTCTCAATAAATGATATCGGAGTCGATAGTTGATTGGCCCAATACTATGTTTCTTGAATATCTTAAGGAAGTAATCTTGTGACAAACACAGTTTACGGGCATCCTTCATAGTTTGGTCTAGCTATAAAGACCTAGATATGAAGGTGAGCATTAGAGATTTAAGTTGAGACAAATTGATGTAGAAGGATACTTGAATTAAGGAGGAACAGATCTAACACTGAGCTCACATGAGAGGGGGAGATTATTGATATGCACATATGAGTTGTGTTAGAAAAGTCCCACATCGAAGAATTGTTGTAGCGTGGAGTAGTTGATATATTCTAGTTGGCCCATAACTGAGTGAAGATGAGTCAAACTGGATACGTTGACGAGCTCAGACTTGGGCTGTCTCTTGGCAATTTGCTCGAGTGAAGGTGTTAAACTTCTGTTACGTGCTCTCAACAAATGGTAGGGGAGCCGATGGTTGATCGGTGGCCTATTCCCAAAGTGTATCGATGTTTGGTGAATATCTCAAAGTAGAAGTCTCGTGACCAATGTGGTTTCCGGGCAGCCTTCATGGAGACATGTTTGATGTAGAAGGATACTTGAATTAAAATGAAGCAGACCTAACACTAGCTCAAATGTGGAGGGGAGATTGTTGAGATGCATGTGTGAGTTGAGTTAAAAAACTTGCACATAAGAGAATTGGTGTGGTGTAAAGCAGTGAATATTATCTTAATTGGCCCATAATTCATTGATTTAAGTTTTTGAGGGAAGGTGGGTCCAACTGGATACGTTGACAGCCCCTAACTTAGGTTTCCTTTGGCGATCTCCTCGGGTGAAAATATCAGATTTCTATAGCATGCTTTGAACATAACATGGGTGGATTACCAAATACAAAATATCATTGCATGGTATTGGAACGTGGAGGTGGATTAGAAAGGCTAGGATGACCTTCACACCTTCGTTAAAGTTGGTCAGGGGAATAGAACGTATACTTGGAGTGATATTTGGCATGGAAACATGCTGCTAAAGATTGGTTTCTTGCACTTTTTTGCATTGCTAGGGACATTTATAGAGGTTTTTGTGAAGGATTGTTATTTTTTGAACTTTGGAGGAACTTCTTAGCATATTGATTTTTCTTAGGCAAGATTGCGAGTTGGAACCCTTTACTAACTTTTTTTACTGGGCTTAGGACTCTTATATCACTCCCTTTTCTAATGATATACTGACATGGGAATCTGTCAAAAGTGGTAACTTTTTTGTTAGATCCTTTTATGGTTTAAAGGAAAAGATGATGGTTGGTGATAGATCAACTCTATTTGGAAAACCAAGGTCCACTTAGGCTGCCTACTTTGGTTGGGAAGCTTCTTGCAGGCACATCCTTACTTTGGACAATCTGAAAAAGAGAGGAGTTGTGTTAACCAGTAGATGCTTCCTTTTCAAACAGAGAGGAGAAACCGTGTCAAGCCTTCTTCTTCATTGTCTTTGGATGAGTGCTTTTTGGGCAACCTGTTATGCCTCTATGGGGCTTTGTTGGGTTATAGCCGAATCACTTGAGCAAGAACTTGGGCATGGCAAGGTACTATTATCACTCCCGGCTTGTTGAGCTGGTATCGTTAGCTCCTCTGTTTGATTTTTGGATCGTAGAGTGGAAAGAGAGAACTTTTGAGTGGCAAGAGTCCTCTATTGAAGATCTTATTCAAAATTGGCTTAAAGTTCTACATCTTTGGTATAATGGGGATATGCTCTTGGATGTAGATGCTTTGCTCAACATTGTGGATTCCTTGTCTTGTAAATGAGATCCCCATCTTGGTTTTGAGCTCTTTCTGGATATGAGCTCTTTTTGTGCATAGGTTGGCTTCCCTTTGGTGTCTCATAGTGAATTTCTCTTTACTTATCCAAAAAAAAAAATGCTGACGACTTGCCTAACATTTTGCTAACAACTTCCTTGACCAGAATAAATAGTAGAGGGTAAAGCTGGTCACCTTGCCGAGACCCTGGGAAGATTGAAAGAAGCCTGTGTATAGAAGAGATATCGTACACCCTATATAGGATATTTATGCTGTAGCTCATTCGATAATGAGGACTTCTTTGTAATAAAATAAGGTGGTTTTCTATCAAATATGGGAGTAATCATGGAGGGAAAGATAATTTTTGGCCGTGATCTTTGGGTTTTGCTGCTAAAATGAAATTCTTCAAAGTTATGCTTTTGTATTTATTGTGACCGAAATTGATCTCAAACTTCAGATTTCCTCATCATTCTGCCAGTGTTATGTTTATTTTTCTATATGCCTGGACTTGTAATGCTGTTGAAAAATGATTAAAATCTAGTCATTTATAGATTGCTGGGGATTTAGAATGGACTCACAACAAGCATACTTTGTTGCAGAGATAAATTGCTGGTCAGAGTGGCTCATCTTTTCAGATATCTTCTTTTTCCTAATGAAGAGTGGGTGTATAGATTTTGTTGATTTTGTGGACAAACTAGTTGCACGACTTACAGAAGGTGATCAACATATTCTTCGTACAAATCATGTGACTTGGCTATTTGCTGAAATTATTCGAGTCGAGCTCGTGGTAAATGCTTTGAATACAGATTCTAGAAAGGTTGGTTTTGAACTATCAATTGGTTTTGGATCACTATTTTTTTTTACTGTATTTTTCCTTCTCTCTTTTTTTTTGCCACACCATCTTGTTTCTGATCAATATATGCTCACCAGGGTTACTTTTGCTGTTGGGTGAGGTTTTTCACATCATGTTGTCGGAACTATGCCTTAGAAAACAGAGAGATAAGTTTACATGATGAATTAGGACTCCATTCCTGTTGAATATTATCCTCTCCTTTTATAGTGACTCAGCTGATAAAACTCACAAAGTTGGTTTGGTGGCCAAAGCATTTTTTGGTCCTCACTCGATTTCTGACCCAAGCTTCAGAACAGATGTTGATTGTTGATCAGCCCAGTTTAATTGACTTTTAATGAACATGATAATTTATTTGTGGTATTTTTGGTTCTTTCTTCAAGCTACGATCCTGCAGTAATTCAGCTGTCTGAGTTAATGGTAAAATTTTTTATGTCTCTGTAACGCATATTTTGCAGGATGCATCTACTCAATTCACCTAATATGCTATCCAGTAATGTGTTCTGCTCGTCATCTATTATGCACTTGTTCTCAAGAGGACCTATAACTTGATGTGAGAATGAAGTTATAAAACAGAAGAAAGTGAACTTGCATAATGATGATGGTAGTGACAAACTGGAGAAAGAGAGGAAATGCTGAATATAATGATCTGGAAATATAATTCGTGAAGAGCGTGTAGAATAATGCTAGAATAGATGATTCTTGTGAGCATGGAGATTCTAGATGAGTTATAATGGAGTATACATTGTGGAAGGCTGGACTTAACTTTTATTTGGCTGAATGTAGATTCGTGAAAGTTTTGACATCGAAAGATAATAACAACAGTCTGGTGAAGTAATATTTCATTTATAGAATACAATGAAAAGGTGTTTATGTTAGAACAAAGAGGGGGCTAATGGAAAAGGGCCATACATTTTTGTTCTGGTGGCTGGGCTTTGATACTAAATATGACTTGGATAAATTGCCTGTGGCAAAATTTTCTCGTAGAACAGATATAGATCTCACACATAAACCTTGCATAGATCAGATATAGATCACACGCATAAACCTCGCTTACCGAGGATCACTTAATTAATTCCATGCTCCCAAACTTTGCCTTTGAGTACGAGGAGGCAACATCTTGATCATAATTGTCTGCAGGGTTTCAAGAGGTTATAATCCTTATAGAGTAACTTGCCTATGCTCATAACACTTGTGATTCTCCAGCAATCAGGTCCTTCTATATGATATTAGGCTTCCTTGTACTACCTGGAGAAGGGTTTAATTGATGAACAAGGTTTTAGTAGACCATGGATTAAAAGGACAAAATGATTATCTCCACTTCTCACTTACAGTAACTTAGCCTTGATATGATATGTGTTTTCTTGCAATTTAGATTGCTTGCTCTTGAAGTTCGGAATGTAGAATCATTATGTAACTCATTCTTTGCCCCCTGCTAGGTGGAGACAATCAGGAAGATTTTGTCATTTCATCGAGAAGATAGAGGCTCGGATCCTAATAATCCTCAAAGTATCCTACTTGATTTTATTAGCAGTTGTCAGACTTTACGAATTTGGTCACTGAATACATCAACGAGGGAATATTTGAATAATGAGCAGCTTCAGAAAGGAAAGCAAATAGATGAATGGTGGAGGCAAGTGGGCAAAGGTACTGCTTATGAGTAGCCTTGTTGGAGTTTAGTTGTTTGATGGTATAGACATACCCCTTACTACTTGTGAATTCTATCCTCCATGATCGTCGTCTTCTCACTTAAGGCATTCTTTCCATTGGCTGACAAATGCTCATCGGCAAGCATAGAAAAAATGGACTATATGCTTGATTGAGTAGAATCTTGGACACATAGAAAATGACATATATTGTGCCTAGCAAATTTGATGTGCTAGTTATCATAATATCAGCTCATATGGTCTAAATAAGTTGTGCTTCTCAGGAAAGGTTAATAGGAATAGCAGGCCAGGTAAAAGGAGACTTCACGTTACCTTAAAATAAAAGCTGCAAATGCATATATTCCTCCACCCAGGAAATGTTACTTGACCGGAGTAGTCTTTTTAAAAATCTTATTCCTTTCTGAAACATCTTTTTTCCTTGGTGTTTTTACACTCTGCACTCCAGAATTTACACTTAATATCCTCCAACTTAATCTTCAATAATTACCTGCACCTTGTGTTAGTGTTCTTTCACTTGATCACCCTCTACAGTTTTGCTAATAAGAAAAGATGCCACTAGAGCACTTCAAAAAAGCCAAGATGCCATTTAACACGAAATGCACTTCAGCTAGCTGCACTACTACCATGCAGATCACACTCTGAATAAGGCGACTTTTCTGAGTTAAAATCATTTAGATGAAATAGAGGTTGTGGTTGCCAGCAAGGGAGCAAGAAAGAAATATGTTGAATGGGATATTTAAAATCATCCAGGATTAGCTCGGAGATTACCTTGGAGCATCAAACTAATGTAAGCCGAAAATCAAGACATCTGTGATAGTTTAGATATGATATCCTAAATTTAACCATCACATATTCAAAAATAGATATTGAGAATGTGCCAATATGGGTCCATCTTCTGGTTTTGCATCATGCAATCTCAAACTATAAAGCTTAGCAAACCTTTATATAGGAAAGAAGGAATGACAAGCCAAAAAGTACCTTCAGCTGCTCTTTGAAAATCACCTTTGAACTCTTCAGTTGATATAACTCTGACAACTTATGCTCTTGGCTGCATCAATTAATTGTCACAAATATCATGTGTATTTAGTGAATGCATCTGCTGTGCCACCCTACCACTTTCGTTCATGCATAATACGTGTTCACAGACCTGATGCATGTGCTTGCGCACACACTCATGAACTAGAACGCTGTAGTTTAAATCACATATTTACAGAGAAATCAATCAATCTTTTATATTATCTCCTCACCTCAAAGGAAGTGGAAGCTATCCTCAAGCACATGACCGCATTTATCTCTGTTTCTTATTGTTAGCCTAGTTTTAGGCTATCAAGCTGTCAATGTGGATACTAATGGCAAAGTTTATATGGACTGCACCATTTGCTTAAACATGCTGTCTGTCATGTTTATGAAGTTTCAATCCATGCATATCCAGCAGATTTTCTACAGCTTGTTGAACTCCTTTTTCAGGAGATCGCATGATGGACTACATGAATATGGATGAGAGATCAATAGGGATGTTTTGGGTTGTATCTTACACCATGGCTCAACCAGCTTATGACACGGTGATTAGCTGGTTATCCTCTGCTGGAGTTGCGGAATTATTTCCAGGTTCTAATATGCCAACAAATGAGAGGGTAATGAGGGAAGTAAGCCCAATACCAATGACCCTAATCTCTGGGTTCTCAATGAACCTATGTTTGAAATTGGCATTTCAGATGGAGGACACTTTATTTTCCAACCAGGTATTTATTAATGGAGCTGTCTCTTTTATACAATTCTGGTGGATTGTGCTTTTGTTTTTCCATCATTGCTCATCTTCAGCTGAATTTTTAATCGGCATTATATCGTCTATTGCGACTTTGTACATCTCTGTCCTTTGTTTCTGTGTAATCTATGGTTATGCTCTGCAATGCCTGAATATGAAGCAGCAGGCATCTAATCCAATCCAAGATGATATTATACCAGTAAATGTTGATGATGCTGCCATTGTTTTGCCAATATCATATAATCTATTCTGAATGCAGGTTGTGCCTAGTATTGCAATGGTGGAAACATATACTAGACTGCTTCTCGCTGCCCCTCACTCATTATTTCGCTCTCACATCAGTGTAGGCTCTTCTTTCGACTAGTCTAGGTTTTAAGTATGCCTAATCTTTGATGCATAGTTCTGCCTACTGGATGGTGATATGACTATGTCCCATTTTCTGCAGCATTTGGCCCAGAGAAATCCAGCCTTGCTGAGCAAGCCCGGTGTTACAATTTTGCTATTTGAGATTTTGAACTATCGCTTACTTCCTCTCTACAGGTAATTCCAATTGGTCCATATAATGTCGTTACGTTTCTATAGTATTTATGGTATGCTTAACTCCTGTTATTCCTTTTGATGATCATCCGGTGTTGAAACTTCTTGGCTCCAATTCTTGATCAATCATAATCTTTCTCCATAGTCATTGGAATAAACTTTCTTTTCAGATACCAAGGGAAAACCAAAGCTTTGATGTATGATGTCACAAAAATTATTGCTGCTCTCAAAGGGAAGCGCGCGGATCATCGTGTATTTAGATTGACTGAGAACTTATGCATGAATGTGATTTTCTCGCTGAGAGATTTCTTTTCGGTGAAAAGGGAAGGGAAGGTGAGTAAAATATTAGGTGAATGTGGAACTAGTTAACTGGTCTTTTATTCTTTCTTGCCAGTCGCTCCTGTGATCTCAAATGCCGAAGATTTTTGTTCTAATTTATTTCTAATTTTTCTTTTGGCAGGGTCCAACTGAATTTACTGAAACTTTGAATAGAATGACTGTCATTACCCTAGCAATACTCATTAAAACTCGTGGCGTTGCCGATGCTGATCACCTTCTATATGTTCAAACTATGCTAGAACAAATACTAGCAACTAGTCAACATACATGGTCAGAAAAGACACTACGCTATTTCCCTTCTGTGCTTCGCGATGCCTTGGCAGGGCGAATCGATAAGAAGGGCCTTGTCATTCAAGCATGGCAGCAGGTTCTTTGTAGAACTTAAAACCCTTTTAACTTCAGTTCATTGTTATCTCTACTTTTCCTAGCCATAATTATTTCAAATAAGATTGCATTTCTTTCTATTATTGATTATATCTTGCACTATATGGAGGAATTTCACAGGATTTTACTTCCTCTTGACTAAAAATTCTTCCGTTCCCTTTGCTTGTTTTCAAAACCCCATTTATATCACCAGTTCTGGCCTTAGGCATGAGGAGTCTCGTGGAATATGATTCTACTGTTTTCTGAATATTATATTGTTCAAGGATCATTCAGGGTGCCTGTATTTAGCTGAGCAAACGGTTGCCTTTGGATCTGAATCTTACATCTTAGAATTTTTAGTGTAGTTTGCAGTCTATGGATGAACTAAGATATATGTTCACGATGTGTTTTGGGAGTAGTTCAAATTCATGATATCTTGAAAAAGAAATTCCGTTAATGTGATGTTTGTCATATTGGTAATCTTTACTAGAAAGTCTAACCCAAAAGCTTAAATTATTAGGTGAAGGGAAATCACATGAATACAAGACTCATCTAAATCCCATAGACAAGTGATTCGGGGTAAGAACGACTTATGGAATCGACAAACAGGAAGGCTCACACATGTAACAAACTTGGGGAGAAGCCTAGATGTTAGAAATGTCTAACCCAAAAGCTTAAGCCATTTGGTGGGGGGATCACATGAATATAAGGCTCATTAAAACCTATACACAAGTGATATATGATACTTTAACAATCTCAAAACTAGCATATGGGTTGTTTAACTGGCAAAGGGGTTGAAAATGGAAACATTAAGACTTTGTTTGCAATGATTGTTTTACAAGCTAAATTAACTTATACAGTGCATCCTGTTCATACTTAAACGTCCTCTTGGTAAGGCTTAAATGGGGGAGACATGCTTTAGGCTTTTTTTTTTTTGGGGTCAAATTTTAGCTTTTCATTTAACGGGCCAGTTATTGGAGAAATTAGTTCTCTTATTCTGTTAGGTCCATGTTTTACTCATGTACAGTGCAATATCAGTTGGGGAAAGTCCTGACAACTGTGCATGAGAGGCTTTAGGACATACTTAGTTTTTAGCTATCACTATTGTAGATTATTTCTCAGAATAAGGTTATACTCTTCTTTTGCACTATGGTCATTACTAATTTTCAAATTTCAGGGTTTGCTATAATTTCTGTGAGATTTTGTAGGACCATTGCCAACTGTTCTAAAAGCTTAAGCTATTAGATGATGGTATGGTTTAATATTTAATTATTCTAACAACTTCGTTCCTTTTTCTTTTCTTTTCCAGGCGGAAACAACTGTCATAAACCAATGCACCCAGCTTCTTTCACCATCTGCAGAACCTAATTATGTGACAACTTATACTAGCCATAGTTTTCCTCAGCATCGTCAATATCTTTGTGCTGGAGCATGGATTCTGATGCATGGGCATCCTGAAAACATCAACACTGCGAATCTGGTACTACCGCAAGCCTTATAGAACTTTGGATGTTGCCATGTGGTGCTAATTAATTAGTTGCATATTTCCCTATTAGCAGAATAGGTTGTTGGCCTGGTTTATTCCAATAATACTAAGTACTCCTTCAATCTCTCTCTAAAACCTACATATATGTGTGTTCTGGATATAAGGTGCTTGTGTTGAGGGAGTTCTCTCCTGAGGAAGTGACTGCTAATATCTACACCATGGTGGATGTTCTTCTTCATCAAATTCAGATGGAACTTCAACATGGGCATTCCATACAGGTCTTTTAACTTGAAATTTCTAATGATTCCAAGTGCATAAGAACTCTCTCTCTCTCTGTCTCTCTGTCTCTCTGTCTCTCTCTACTTATAAAATGCGGGTATCGATTTTGATCCATATGCAGCTCTTCCTTTTCAGGACCTCTTATTTAAAGCAAGTGCCAACCTTGCATATCTCATTTGGACCAATGAGTTGCTTCCTTTGGACATACTGCTACTGGCACTAATTGACCGTGATGATGACTCCCATGCCTTACGCATTGTGGTAATTTTCTAAATCTTATAGTTGTACTTTTTGTTGCAATTGTTTATATCCACTTGTCATATAAGATCATATTTGGTCTGTTATATTGCTTCTGCTGCCCCCCTAATCAAATTGGTTCTTTTCCCTTTTTGCTAGTGCGGTCTTTAAATCAACAGTTTCAAGGGGGTACATTGTTAATTTGTCTTCTGATAATATAAGATAAAATGTTTTCCCTTTCATATTAGGTAGTTGGGGCTCTAATACAGAGGGTGAACACTGTGGTGCTACTTTTGGAATTAACTGATATGGCAAGACTATGGTGGATGTTATGGTATTGATGGTAATACAATCAGTTGCATCTGACATTATACCTGATGGTTAAAATTGTAGGTCAGAGGTAGTGTTTCTATGATGTCTTTCAACTGTCATTATGCAAGAGCCTGTCATGTAGTTTTTTTCTCTTAAGGAATGTTTTGTTGCTTCATAAGCTTTCACCATGATGATTGAGCCATTTGAAATACCTTGCTGTTAGACGATTGTCAATCTTCTTTTCTGTTATAAGTGGGCGAAGGTTTACCATCTTGTATTAGAAACATTTATTCCTATCTTTGATTTGGCTTAGCTTCTTCCGCTAAACTCCACCTCATAATCACCTAACTTTCCTAATGTCCTCTTACTCTGTTGACACATCTTCCCTTAGTTTAGTAGAGAGCTGCCTTACCTTTGCCTCAGCAATCTTTTATTTCATGAGAAGTGGTCATTGTTTCGATACCTTGTTCCACCGTAATTTAAAAATTCTCAAATGTTACCGATCATAATTTTAAGAATTCTTAAAAGTGAAAGCTAGAAGTTTCTCATCGGATAAGTCAAGATTAGAAGACTGTGTCTTACATATACATCAGTGCTGTCAAAGCATGGAGAAAAGCTGGATCCAAATGACTGATAATTTAGAAAAAATGATCCTACTGATACATAGTTACAACTTGCCAAGAAGATATACTCAGTGGGGATGCTTGAGGAAAACTTGACTCCAAAGACAGTCCTTGAGGTGGCCTATCTTGGCGCAAGCTGAAAAACAAGTGTAGGCCCTAAAATGTTTAATAATTTGTTCTTTCCTAGGGTTTTGCCTACTGCAACTTTGTATTTAGCCCACACTGAGCCTTACACGACTGGCCAAAAGTCGTGGCCAATCTCATGATGTGTTTGACTTGCTGCTAAGCTGATTAAGGTTTGGTGGTTCCATTTGAGTCATAAGAAATAGTGTCTGATATGTTTGAGAAACAGGAAGAGCCACTGGTCTGCTCGTATAGTGGACTTTGAGTGTTTATGGTCCCATGTTTCAATCTTTCTTGGTGTAGCTTTGTCTTTTAAGTTTTTCTCTTACTGTTGTTCTATATTCCCCATCTACTTGAACAATTGTCCCTATAAATAAATGCTTAATTTATCAAAAGACGAATTTCTACTTCAATGCCATTGACAAGCATTACGCTCCAGATCAACCTTCTTGACCGACAAGAACTTCAACAAAGAGTGAAACAATATATTTTGAATCGTGGATCTCCAGAACACTGGACTTACACTGGAACTTTTAAGCGTGTAGAACTGCAAAAAGCGCTTGGGAATCATCTCTCATGGAAAGATAGGTAAGCTTGCTAGCATTATCATCCACTTTGATGGCACATTAAGAAGGATTTGGAATTTTGCTCTCTTAATATCAGATGGAGATGCAATGTATTTCGTAAATCTGTTGTAAAATGACGGTATGCATTTGAAGGTACTGGTTATCGATTTTGTGTGTCCTTTCAGTGTTAGTCAATTCCCTTATTTATGATAAAATGAATCTGTTGTAAACACTTCTGTATTTGTGCATGTACACATGCATTTGAAGGTATTTGATATCAATATCGGAAATCATTTTCAAAGCAAGTCAATTCCCTTTCGGGAGTTAGGCCTGTGCATTGTTAACTACTGAAACTATCTCACAATGCTTGTCTGTTGGATTTTGTCTGGTCCAATATTCATGTAGTCTCCCTCCATCTCTAATCTTAAACTTTTGGGTTAAATTATTTTAAATAGTATGAGAGCCATACTTCTATTCTTCATGCCCCATTTAACATTTTGCTTCGCATGGTTCCTTTTTTTTTTTTGGCATATTCCTTGTTCATTGATTCCACAGCCGATCTTCATATGATTTGGTACGTGAGAGCAGACATGGCCACGGGCCTGTTTTGGCTCGGAACTGGCTCGGGTCAAACCCGGGACCGGCCCGTTGACTGGGACTGTGGTTCGGAGCCGGAACCGGCCCGTGGCCTACGGGCCCGGTTCCGGGCCCAGTTCCAAAAAAAAAAAAAACCCACCTCCTTCACCTCCAGTTCTCCATGGCGTCCACGCCCTCCTCTCCCACCACTGACCAGTCCCTCATCCGCATCCGCCGCTTCCGCTCCAGCCTCCATCCTCTCCTCCTCCGTCCACACCCCTCTCCGCCACTCCCACCCCATCTTCGCCGCTGCCCCCTCTGCCTCCCTCCTCCTTTTGCCCTCTTGGTCCTCCCACCCTTCCCTCCCTTACATCGGCGTCAAGCTCGTGACCCACTTCCCCGACAACTCCTCTGCGTTGAACCTGCTGGGGGTCCACGCTGTCTTCGTCCTTTTCGGCTCCCTCACCAGCCAGCCCCTCACCATCGCGGATGCCACAGTGTTGACCCTATACCGCACCTCCTGCGTCTCGGGCCTCGCCTCTAAGCTCCTCTTGCGGACCGACAGCAAGGTCCTTGTCATGGTCGGTCCCTCCTTCCCCCCTCTCCCCTGCGCCTCCTCCGGTCCTCCCCTTTTCTCCTCCGCCTGCCCCCCGTCTTCCCAGATCTGACCCTCGCCGCCGTCGCCCCCGCCCATGGCCGTAGCCGCCGACGCCCCATCCTCCTCCCCTCTCACTACCCTGCGCCTCCTGGGCTCCTCCCCTTTTCTCCTCCTCCCCCCTCGAATCGGAACAGGCCGGAACCGGAACCGGAACCGCACCCTTGCGGTTCCGTTTCCGGTTCATACATGGCCACGAATCGGAACTGCCGGTTCCGAACCGGAACCGGCGGTTCTTGAACCGTGGCCATGACTACGTGAGGGGGTTTACAAAGTAATTCCACATCACTTGGGCACGAGGTTTGTCTATGCCTTGTATAAATGTAGTTTCCTTTCACCTAACAGTTTAAACTTTTGGGTTGGATACTGTAACAGTTACAATTGATATATATATATATATATATATATATATATATATGCATCATCTTTTTTCTGAATCAAGCTAATCCATTGTAGTCCCTCTCAAAGGTACGCAGTCATAGAGGGTGAGTGTGGGTTACACAACTGAAGGACAATTCGATATTCACTTCTTTTTTTGGTGCAGGGAAAAGGGGAAGGGACGGGAGAGCAGAATTAACTAATGTATAGGAGAAGATAGTCATTTTTCTTTAGATTAGTGTTTCTCGCCCCCTCGAGAGTTACTGGTTGAATAGTTACAGTCCTCCAAAAATTAGTTTCTAAAAGATTTTAGGGCCAAATCCGTCTCACCATTTATCACTGGAGTCTGGGTTTCTAGAGCTTTCTCAATCTTTGGCTTTTACATCTCCAATTTAGTCAATCTTACAGTTACGCACTTGAAATGAAGCTCTTGTAGCACGGATGGACAATATCCTCTTATTATTGTACAGGACTAATCATAGGGACTTTATAGATGATCTTCTGGGTAAGAGTCTGAATGATCAAATTTTTGTGCTTTGTGCTTCTTTCATTTTACTTGGACTGAGAACTTTCATCATGAACTCCTTCTCAAGGAAGTTCTTGAAAGCTGGTTTCATCTGTACACCAACTGTTACTGGATCTATTTAATTCAGCTTTAATTTTTACTGCAACAATTTTTAGAATAGTGTAAGCTATACTTCGCAATGGTTCCGAATTACAATGATGAATGAGCTTAATTTCAAATATTTACTGGGCGCTTCACTGGACTGTATTCTAACAGTTCATGTTCAAATTAGTTAATTGGGCAAATGATGCTTGATGATGCAGGTATCCCCCATTTTTTGATGATATTGCAGCCCGGTTGCTTCCTGTGATCCCCCTTATTGTTTACAGACTGATTGAAAATGATGCCATGGATCAGGCTGACAGAGTCCTGGCTGTTTACTCTCAGTTTCTGGCTTATCACCCTTTCCGATTCACATTTGTTCGTGACATACTCGCATATTTCTATGGTCATCTTCCTGGAAAGCTCATAGTCCGAATTCTGAAAGTACTTGATCTTAGCAAGGTGAACATCCTCTTTATATATTAATCCTTTGAAATGCTGCTGTTTTTACAACCATAATTACTCATTTTTTTTTCCAGATTCCATTTTCTGAGTCATTCCCACAACACATTAGTTCCTCAAATCCTGTCATGTGCCCACCTCTGGATTATTTTGCTACTTTGCTATTGGGGCTGGTCAATCATGTCATTCCTCCATTGAATAGCAACACAAAATCTGTTTCTGTTGGAGATTCTTCAAACAATTCAGCTTGCGCTGCGCATAACAGAACTTTGCCAGCCCAACCTGGCCAAATGAGCGCTTCAGAAGGTCAAAAGGCATTTTATCAAATTCAAGATCCCGGCACGCACACTCAGCTGGTTCTTGAAACTACTGTGATAGAGCTGCTTTCACTTCCTGTACCTGCATCTCAAATTGTGTCATCCCTAGTTCAAATTGTTGTTAACATCCAACCTACCCTAATTCAATCTAGTAATTGTCTGCATGGAGCTCCAAATGGTGTTGGACAAGGTTCAGTCCTACCAACTTCACCTTCAGGTGGAAGCACAGATTCCTTGGGTGCAAGCAGATCTACTCCTTCAGTTTCTGGTTTAAGTACTTCTAACTTTGTCTGGCGAAGTGCTTATACATGTCAACAACTTTCTTGCTTGTTGATCCAAGCTTGTGGTCTTCTATTAGCTCAGCTTCCCATTGAATTTCACTCGCAACTTTATTTGGAGGCTACGCGCGTAATTAAGGAGAGTTGGTGGCTGACTGATATAAAGAGGTCATTGGGTGAACTAGACTCTGCTGTTGGGTATGCATTGTTGGATCCAACGTGGGCTGCACAAGATAATACCTCAACTGCCATTGGTATGCATATGTTACTGTAAATTCTCAGCAGTAGTTTAGGGATACCTTTCTGCATATGCATGCCCTCACACCTCCACCTTTTCGTGTCAATTTGACTTTGCTTTACACTAAAAATCCTCTTCATGGTTTTTGTTAGAAGCAACTGTAATATGGTGATTTCACCCTAATGCTATGTTTGGAAAACATGATGGGAGGGGAGAATGCAAAGAAAATGCCCACTTATCAAAAAATTTCCTCCTCTACATACTTACAAGGGTTTTAAAATTTTCAAATATTTACCACTCAAATTTTTGTTCACCTCCATTTTCCCCAGTTTCCCAAACATAGCATCAGATATGCAATTATCACATGTTGCAAACAGATCAAGGAGCAGTCGGTGTAATAAATCCATAAGTGGAATATGTCCTTGTGTGCATCATTGTCCTTATGAGCTCTCAGTTTTCTTTACACTGGACTAATTTTCATCTTAAGCATGCAAAGGTTATAATTATCCGGTTAGTAACGATTCTACATGGGATTTTTCATTGAAAACGTTGTGTCAATTTTAACTTTCTTCCTTGCTGATGCAATTTAATAAATGACTCTTCATTTTGTTGCGCGGCCTGCATATACTCAGCCTGACAAGTAAAAATTCATGACGTGTGCTGTTATTTACCTGACTTTTATTGGATGGACTCCAAAATTATAATTCACCCAGCCCATGTCCATCGCGAATATCTGGATAATGGTACTGATCTGTATGTGTGCATGTGTGATTTGTATTGTACATGTGTGTCAATATTGAATGAAAAAAATCCTGAGATCTAGAATAAGTAAGTATGGTTCCAATAAAAGAGTCCCTGATAAGTGGATTCAATGAATTCTTAGTCAATTCTATGTATTAATTGTTCAAATGAATCTTTTTTTTTATTATTATTCAAGTTCCAGATCCACTAGGTCCATGAGTTATGATTCAAGCAGAGCATGAGCTTGCAATTGTTTGTTACTCTAATGATCGTCTTTTCATGCATTATCCAGGTAACATAGTTGCACTGCTTCATTCCTTCTTTAGTAATCTCCCGCAAGAATGGCTGGAAGGGGCACATGTCATCATCAAACATCTCAGACCAATTACATCCGTTGCAATGTTGAGAATAGCTTTTCGTATAATGGGTCCATTGCTTCCAAGACTTGCCAATGCTCACTCCCTTTTCAACAAGGTAAAGGAAGTGATCCCTCTATCTTGTATTTGGATGCTTTTGTGGAAAATGCAACGTAGAGAAACGAAGCTCATTGTTCATTCTAGTACGTTTCTTTACCATTTATTAGTTGAGAAACAAAATTAGAATTAAAATTGAGCAGGGTAAAAACTTCGTGGATCTTCGAACTTTTTCTTCTCAAAGTTTGAAAGTTTTGAAGGAAAATGAAGTTATCTCACAATCACAAAGTTTGAGTGGTTAGACAGGAAACATAATACAAAATCTATCCTTCCCTTTTACCGCGTATATAAAGTTGAGAGGGTGGAGTGACAAAGCACTACTGTCAATCACGCGGTCTTATAGTAGATAGAATGCCTTTTACAAAGAATTTGATGAGATTCATTAAGATTGGAGCTTTTAAAAAAATCCCGCGTTGATTTCTTTCTTCTATTAATTCATTTCTTCATTTCAGCTGTCAACGTCATCATTTATATTTTTGTTTTTTGCTTGTCTGTTGTAAAGCAATACCAGTCTGGTCATATCAAAATATGTTAAGGTGAAAAGAAGCATTTTCTGACGACACAAATGTCATGATTCCCATAATTGGTTTGAATTGCAAGACAATGGGATAAGTTGACTTATTGTTTTTGTTCCTTGAAGTTGTCTTCCCATCTTCTTTATCATGCTCTGTACTCTGAGCTTCAAAGGATACTTTTTCAGCAACATGCTTGACAACTGGAATATTCTTCTTTAAGTTCATACTCGTACTTTTATATTTTATACATACTGATCCTCCTCCTCCTTTTCAAACCCTAGTGAGTTCTTTTCGAAGAACACACAAGTTATATAATGTCCTGAAATTTTTCCGTAGTCTTATAGCAGGATGCTGCATTTTTCAAGCAAGTGTAATCAGTCTTTGTTTAAAACTCATCACTCAGTTGACAATACTTGATGCAGATGGTGTTTCAGCAATAGCGAATGTAAAGCTATGTACTTGTTAGGTGTTATTGGTTAATGTATGACTCTCTTGAAGTCATTTTATTTTTCACTAAAAGAGAGAACATGAACAGCAGAACTTTGATGTTTCCACTAAATTACTGGGTACAAAATTGTAGAGATGTATGCTGTGTTCGGATGGTCAATCTACTATCTGTGATTGTCAACTGTTTCTGCACGTCATAAGCTTGATATGTTGTGTGGTATTTTGCACCAACTTATCAAACTAAGTTGTTTCTTATTCTTGTCACTTCCAGACGCTTTCATTGTTGTTGAGCACATTGTTGGATGTCTTTGGGAAGAACTCACAACCCTCAAACCCCGTTGAAGCATCAGAAATAAGGGATCTCATTGATTTCCTGTAAGTGGTTTTACCTTTTGTATAGTTATTCGAGCAGAACATATTGCAGATGTTTTTGGTGCACGAGGTTTTGGAGAAGTACTTCAGTTCCATTACTCTAAAGTGTTCTCCAAAAGATCTCTGTTGACATATCATTGTCAATTTTGTATATATGAAGACTAATGATTTTAGCCCGAACTTTGGTTCAAAATCTTATCTATTACAAATTTTTTACTTCTCTTTTCACCAAAATTGCAAGCAGTAGTATCTGATCTCCTCTAATTAAATGTACTCTGAAATTAGAGTTGCACCTGTTACCTAATCGATGTTCTCTTAATTGTTCCACCAGCCATCATGTCGTCCATTATGAAGGTCAGGGAGGACCTGTGCAGGCGAACAGCAAGCCCAGACCTGAGGTACTTACCATCCTTGGTAGAGCATCCGAGAGACTTAGACCAGACGTGCAGCACCTTTTTTCTCACTTGAAACCTGATGTAAACACTTCCATCTATGCCGCCACCCACCCGAAGATTGCACAAAATCCATGCCAATGAAAGCATCTATGGTTGACACCTGGACCGTCATATGTTTGCTCAATAAAATTACCAGGGGATCCTCATTTTGGCTGTTTTCCCTCTGAATCATGCTTGCATTTGAAAGCAAACCAGTCGCTGCCTTTCAAGCATGAAGATATACAAGTCTACTTGGTGCCAACCTCAGCGTCATAAATAGCCCACAAACTTTGTTCGCTGTATACTCTCAGGTAATTTCTGTAAATCTGTAGATACCCAATCTTGTGATATACGGATGGGTGAACGTTGGGGACTTTAATCTGACCTATTTTTTGGCCAAACAACTTACATGTAGCTGAGGCTTGCTTTCCTACTAGCCTACTAGTGTTAGCCATTAGATTAGATCTTGGTTATTAGATTAAGTCTTAAAGTAGAGTTCGGAGGTTGTCTCTTCTGTTCTCTCTGTATGCGTGTGTTTTGGATGTTTCCCTGTTTAATTGGCTGCTTACTTGAAAGGTAGCATGTTAATACATCAAAAAACGTGGCGTGCCCACAAAAAGTCGTAACTACGATCTCCCAATTATGGTTGAGGCCTTCCATTCAGAATTTGCGTTTAGGATTTATATTATAGATGATAGTTGGGACGTGCCAAATTTTTCTTCGACAGTCAAATTTAAGCAGAGCAACTTTGTACGCAGAATATGTACCCTTACTACTGAAGATGAAGCCATGCATGGTCCGAAGGACATTATATGGTTCATCCAATAAGAATGACAGTGTCACTAGTGTTTTGAAAATTGGACCGTACCGGTTGGATTATGTGCCTGTCAACTCTAGGTTTGCTTTTTTCGGTAGTTTTAACTCCGCTTAATTGCGCGCCACTTATAAATCTGAATTAGGATGACATCATGAGGTGATTAAGAGGAGAAGATGGAGATTAGAGGTAGGTATGTTTCCCAACGCGCAGGCCTTTCTTCTATCTCCATCTTAAGGCTCATTGGCCTCAGAAAAACTCACTTGAAATGGCAAGTGAAGGAGTTGGCATACTCGCTGAACGTGCACATCTTGACGATTCAAAATCGTAAATCTTTCAAACATCCCTGGGCCTAGAGGAGAGAGGTTTAGAGGTATATTTGAGAGAATATAGTAGAACTTTCGGAAATTCAGATGAGCATCTCTTTTTTTCTTGAGCGGTCAAACAATGTCGAGTTATAACTTTGCCGACGAGTCCTTTTCCCTACCTATAACTGACTGCTAGCGTTTGCGGTTATTAGCTGCTCGTAGTTATTGGCCACTGGGATGATCTTTACTGCAATTGCAAATTATAACAGTTGGACCCAGGTAGATGGTATAAGACTAGGAAGTGTGATGCTCTCTGAGCACGTGGTTCTTTTAAGGTCCATATCAATTCGCAAGAACTACCGATCTCTGGGAAAACAAGTTGAAGAGTGAATACAGTAGCTGAAGGAGACATACAAGGCACAAAACCGGATCGCTGTGCACATATTACGGTAGCTTTCCTTCCCCGCAGGAAGAACATAATAATACTAACATCGAAAATACGCAAGCCAAATTGACATGAATGGGATGTAACATCCCCTAAAGCAATGTCAAGACACTCAAAAGAGTCTCTCGAATCATCTTCGTACATGTCCTTGGCAAAAAACATTGTTGATAAAAGTAAATACAGAGCATCAGTCACATAGGATGTTCTCGGGTATCTCAGACCGAGACTAGAGCCGTATAGACGTGGAACGACTCTGGAGTATATATGCCAATATATTCTCATTCTTCCACAATAAATAAAATCGAATTACAGCGTGCACAAACGAGATCTACAGAGTTCAGAGAAAACATTGCTCCGAGTATCCAGATGACACAACCCTCGACAAAAGGAGGTCGCGTTTTGCAGATCCATTTGTTCAGGGAAGAATACGTATTCTTAAAGATACATCTCTCATGCTGGTTTGGTTCTCAAAGAAACAACTAGTCTGAAAGAACAGAATACCTCAGGCATGCACAAATATACCAGGATAAGATTTTTCTTGCTGGGGTAAATACCGGATCATTCAAACTGCTATTGGAAAGTCTCCTTCCAACGGTGACATTAACAACCCAAGAAGCTAAATCTCCATGCTCTCCCACAGGTGCTCAGAAAAGTATCTTGGTGAACTAAGGAGAATCATCAGCCTACAACCGAAAATAGTCTCTTAACCATTGTTGTACATTACTTATATCCACCTTGATTAGCATACCAGGTTCTGGTCAATTCAGAATATTCAAGTCGCAGGCCGGTGAGGGTAGCAAGACCTCTTAATTTCAATGCAGCTTATCTGACCTAGAAGAAGCAATCGGTTTGCAACTGTTGATCTAATAAACAAATTCAGTCCGTCATTGACCTCTCCCTCAATATGAGAAAACATTCTGGTGACCAACACTTCACACAAACTTAACTGTTCCAGTCCTTAGTGCCCACCCCACTAAGGCCTTATTTCTTATTCTTTTTCAATGATCAGTCTTGCATTGACTCCAAGTTCAAATTGCCAAAATGAGGATGTCCGATTAAAATGTCACTTTACCATGTTATTTTTTGTCTTGATGAGAATCGGCAAAGCTCCAAGCATGTTTCTGATCTTACATGAACCAAACTGAGACTGGCAAAAATCCATTTTCCTACTGAATTAATCATCAAATGACTAAATCAGTGCAATCACGTTTTCTGGTGCATAAAAGATGAATCACAATCCACAGGTCACAGCAGAGCCAGACAAATGTGGAAAAGTAATTCATGTTTTGATGATCAAAAGGGGAGGCTTTTCCTTTCAATTGTTGGAGGGCCAATAGGCCACGACTATAGCGGGCAGCAGTAGCTAAATCCACAAGTACTTCCTTTAGCTCGTACTCTAGTCCCATAAATATTTCTACGATGACCCTAAAACCTATCGGGCGAATCTTTCCGTACAAAAGGTCACTACACATCGTCCCATTCCACGACTATCCGCATTTCATCCCCTCTAAGCAAACTAAGGCTGGGATACTCAGAAGCAATCGGGTAGCACAGGGAAATTCCATTCACGGACGCTGTGCTGTGCAAGCAGCTAATTGCTTACCAAAAGAGAAGCAAAAGAATGTTTAGCGCAGTACAAATCGATAGCGCGCGCTACAGCAGCAAAATCCTCTCAAACTGGATCCTATAAACCCTAGCCATCAATGACACTTCAATCAAACCACCTAGAAACTCACACGATGAATCTGCAAGTCAATGCAGCCCCCTCGCCCGAAACTAATCGACAATGTTACTTAATCCAAGCCTCAGGTTACCTCCACCTTCATCATCAATTTCCACAATAACCAACACAACGAACCGAAAGCTAGCCACAATTCTACAAGATCTCCACACGGAAACAACTCAAACAGACATTATATTCGGATTCCATATCGAGAGATCTTTCCAGAGAATATTTGAACATCACCGAGCGTCTTCAGACAGCAAAATGGGGAAATGAAGGGGGGAAGGGGGTGGGGGCACAAAACTAGGAACACGATGTTACGGGGAAAAAGTCTCAAATCATCTGGAGAAGCGAGTACCGGACCGGAATCAATCGCGAGCCTTGAGGCGCTCGACCCGCTGGTTGAGCTGCTCGATCCGGACGACGAGGTGGGTGACGGAGTAGAGGAGCCAGTAGAAGACGAGGGCGGCGGCGATGAGGAGGGCGTTGCGCTGGCTCTTCATGACGGACTTCTGGTGGCGGAGGTGCTCGGACGGGGTGCAGGAGGCGTCGGCCTCGCACCCGGGGCGGGTCTCGTACTTCCAGTAGATGTCCATGAGGAGGAAGAGGCAGAAGGGGACGACGGAGAGGAAAGGCTTCAGGAGGTTGCGGGTGACGGCGACGAGGCCCCTCCGGAGGCCGTCGAGGCCCGGGATGGTCAGGAGGAGCACCATGATCGCCTCCGCGCCGGCGGCGTAGCCTAGGACCACCCACTCGAGAGCCATCGGAGTCGGCGGAGGAGGCGGAGGAGAAGCTTCGAGAGATCTGAGAGCTTCGGCGGTGTGGTCGAGAGCTTCGAGCTTTCCCTTTTTCTTTTTTGGCTTGACTGGGGTTCTCGGTCGTGCAGCGTGTGATCTGTTACGGAGGTGCTTTTCTTCGGGGCGAAGGAGTACCCTTTTTCGGTTCTGTTACAGGCGGGGCTCGCCTGCGGCGACACGTGGAGGCAAGGCCCAATGGGCCGGTCTTCGCCCTCTTCTGGGCTTAGCTGTTCATGGGCCGTCCTACCGCGAGGGCCCGATGGCGTCTCGGGTGGGCTTGGGTAGGGGCACGGTAGTGGCGGAGGCCCGACCCGGCCCAACACGAAGATTTGCGCGTGTGTAAGAAACCGGGCTTTTGGCGGAGATTTAGGCCCCAGCCTTTGCGCCCGTCCGATGATCACATAAGTTTGATTTCTTTGATGCGCTGCCAGATCCGAACGCCAATCGAATAATAATTTAGATGGAATTGGTAAAATTCGTGAAAGTGTTCCTACAAAATTCTCATATAATTGGACTTGAGTTAACTGAAGTAAACATGGGATAAGTAACTTTAGTAATCACAAACCCAACTCGTTTTGTGAAGCTCGATCCATAGGCGTGTTTCGTTAGAATTTAATGCCTCTAATATGTGAAATTTCCTGAAAAGAGGGGTGAGGCCCACCCCTCAAAGGAAAAATCCTTTATCGAATCCGATCCTCAGGGACATCCGGACCTTTAGACCTCTCCACATTAGATCCATGACAGATCTACCGTGGTTTTTTTGTTTTTTGGTCATAAGATCATGTACCAAGGTTGCATAGCATCTTAAGAGTGAAAACATTGTCAGTATCTGAGATGCACAATCAATTATGTTTAGGAGAAATTCTAGATGCACATGGAATGTTGTGCTCAGCCTTGATTACTTGGCAATGGGATCAGCATCTCATTAGGTGTTCAAATAGACAAAACTCACCCCATCTTCGTGGATCTCATCTCCTGGCAAAATAGACACATCTTGCAATCGAACGATGCCAGATCTAACCAACAGTAACACAATGCAATATCGACACCCTTAAGATAAGTCTCCGTTTAGCGTAACCTCAGATGTGTCCCCATCGAATTAGCTTTTAAGGATAAGCACCAAGAATTTGCTGGTTTAAGTCGATCTCTAGGTGTAAAGCGTTGAAATGATTAAACCATTGAATAAAAGTATCAAGTTCATCCATCCACACGTCATGATATAGCAGAACACCCGGCAGGAGGAGATCAGAGAGACTTTCGTCGAGAGAGTTCGGGCAGGGATCATGTCACTAATCCCTCCTAATCCGATGAACATCTTGTGCACGATAATGCTGACACGCAATTCTTCGAATCGCTAATTTTCTGCCACGGAATGGAATACACAGATTCGATTCTAGCGCATTGATGATAACAAGTATAGGAAATGACCCACCTAAAACGTGGGAACAAGATAAACCAAAGATGATGACAACATCTTGTTGTATTATTACTTTATGTGGCCTAAGATGCCGACAAGTGGATTGAAGAATGGACATAGCTATAGCCTGTTCGCTAATCGAGTGATTTTTTTGACTTAACTGATTTTTAAGTCAAAACTAGTTTATGGTTATCGTGCTTATTGTATTTAAGTGTCAACTAAATTAATTTTCAGCATCTATTGTTATCAAACGGGTTGATTTGGGCTTTCTTAACACAAATCGAATTTCGAAGATATAATATAGCGAATTACAAGTACAACCATAGCTAAATATACCTCTAAAGTCCATCAAATTCAATGTAAAAGCATAAACAAGCAAGCCCTTAAAATCTTATATGTAAACAATGTAAAAGTCCCCTTCGTCAAAATGAACTCATTGATCACCGTTTTTAATACCTCAAAAAGAATTCTCAACTGCATACGAATATAATTTCGGTTGTCAAAACACACTTGAGCATCCACAGCCTTCGCATCGTCATCCACAACCTTCGCATCGTTGTACATATTCATGGAAAAAAAAAAAGGAGGGTCGTGGCGACGTAGAGAGATATCAATCTACATCCTTTTTTTTTTTAATACTCTCACCCTGTTATTAGTCCATATGAGCTTTTGCCCAAGTTGCATACATCATGAATTCAAATGAAATGTAGTTCTCGGGGACATAACCTCTTCTGAATTTGAATTCGTGCAAGTGCAAACGATGAAATTCACTTGGAATTGAGACGAGACTCAAAGATGTGCCCGTGAATCACACTGGACTTTTGGCTACCTCAAAATAAAGGGGAAGACATGACTCGTGCTTTCTGAAAAGCAGCAAGCCAACGACATATGAATCAAGAAATAGCGCTCCATTTTATCATGACATTAACTTTCGAGTCTTTTGACCATCTATCTGTACATAACTTACATACAAAGCAGCAATCTTTCCTTTGACTCGATTCTAGGTGAATATCTGTACAATGCGTGACCTATCATATGGATCACTGTTATTTGAACCATTAATTTTATGTGAACTCATCGAAAGGCCTATATAATCAATGGTTCGTACAGACTTGATCTATATAATCTTAAAGAGAGTAGAAATGAAAAGGCCTAAAGCATATTAACAAAAGTGAGAGTAACAATTCGAACGTCTAGACAAAGGAGGAACCTAAAGCGGAAAATCAGCCAGCTGAATATGTCATGTCCACAAATTTGTGGCCTCTATTTGCCGCCTGCAATATTCAACAAAAAAAGAGACCATAGTGAATAGGAAAATTCAATAAATTATACAGTCCTAGCTAGGTGAAGAAGAGAAAGAAGAAAAGGAAAAGAGTCTACACCTCTCGCTCTTTCGCACATCGTTGCCATTAAAGAGAGGAAGATGATCACGACCGCAACCCCAGCAACGACACCGATCAAGATGACCACCGTCTTCGTAACCTCTTCATCAGCTGTACCTGTTTCCATCAACATAGTCATCGATCTTGATACATTCTCAAGTTAACTAGTCTCGATCCATCTTTTTCGCGCTTATCACCCGATTATAGAAAAAAGAAGTGCTTTATAAATCATGCGGTTTCATGATTATATTTTGATCCGACTTTAGGACGCTATGCTATTGTTTCAAAGTGTGTCGCCTGAACTCACATGTGACGGCACAATGCAATCCAACTGCAACACGACGCATATACAACAATCATAGGTAAACATGTGCTGCATCCTATGGGTAGAAAGAATATTATGTATTGCGATTGCATTCTCCTTTAACTTAGTGACAGTCCTTTTCTTTAGGTTTTAAGTGTTATATAATGTAGGCGATGATTAGATTCTTGCACTGTTTCCACCTTCACCGTGGCTTTGTTATAGCTCTATTTCACTTGTTAATTATATTCCTGGGAGTGGAGCATACTGCAATCATTACTTAACTGGTGGCATTGGATTCCTCCTCATCTCTTAATAACCTACATTTCCAGAGGGCTCATAATCGATTGAAGGGAGAACATGCACCAAACAACCTTGAAACTCGTTTGTGACGAGAAGAGTTTAAACCAACTTACTGCTTATGCTAGATGAGTTCTTTTACCAGTTTTGTTCCCTTGAGCGATCATTCCTCAATCGTAACTCTTCATATCTATGTACACACTTCGTCGTAATTTCGATGTGGTGCTGTAATACACAAAAAACATTAACAAAGAGTCATAATAATGCTCCCCTTCTCCCCTTATTATGATATATCAAGCTTTATTCATTCGATGTTTATCCGTTTTGACCTGTTTCATATCCAATTTCATGATTTTGTCTTTTGGTACATGTGTAGATACTTTATTAAGAGTCATCCATTCTTGTAGTGCTCTCTACTAAGTGCGTCTAACATTAAAGTTCCAACTCTAAACTAAAAGGCATTTCTTGTGAATTATTTTCATTTTTACATATGTGACATTCTTTCCATGTTTGGTGTGGGGTTTGATTTGTGCCTACCCTTTTGATCCTAGAGGCCCGCTAAAATTCTCATCATATCAAGTCCGTCTTGCCTAGGCTGATAGTTCAACGCCCTCACCAAACCGGGCTGTGTATTTATTTGTGATCTAATTGTCTCCAATCTCTGTAGAAACATATTTTCTACAAAATTAGAACGACCCTCATTTCCTAATACCCATCAAGTCATTCATTTTCAAATTCCAAATGAAATTCGTTGTGTCCTCTTCTGCACCTTTGTAATATCCTTGAACAAGAAGTGAACGAGGGCTTCTCTAGAAATCTCTTGGAAACTGTAGACACCTTGACCATAACTGAATAACGATTGATGGCAAGGGGCAAGAACGAGGGAGGGAGTGCCCTTCGAGAGTGTACCGATCGAGAAACAACTTTCGAAAGAATATTGCTTTAACGATGTGATGTGACCTCTTGAGGACTCTCGAAGGAATTTCGTTCTTTTTTGATTTAGTCCCGTGCTTTAATACTTTGTGTCTAACTCAAAACTACTATTCGAGAAAAAACTAAATATATAAGATATATATAAGAAGGGCAAATCAAAGAATATAGAAACTCATATTCGAGCATCCAATGCCATTATAAAGCAAGCAAAAAAACTTAACCGTATCGAGAATAAGAATCTATCTGACAACAAGTAGTGTCCACGCATTATCATATCATTTTTGTTCTTGCAAATAAATTTCTATTCAAGCATCAAAATGAAGTAACTGGTATTTTTATAACTTAAGCAACTCAATTTCGTAGCCAAACAATCTCCATGCGGTAAATCATTACTTTCCCTAGATCTGCCCCACTCTCTCTTCAATTCATAAGCATACTCAAAATTCACCACACAGTCATTTGGCACTTCACACGAGAATAGCAATCAAAGTTTTGAACGGATTGAAACAAATGGAAACAAACACACCCAACTAAGAAGCGATGCACCGTAAGTGAACCACCATAAACGGCCGCGAGGCCTCTTACCGTGTCCGACGCTGGTGTGATTGCCGTCCGAATACTGCACGTAGCACTTGGCCAAGTACATGTTGCCCCACTTTGCCGCCCCGCAGTCACTCTTCAGACGTCCAATCGCCTCCGCCAGGCAGTCTTGGCAATCGCCGGCGCTCAGGTCCTGCACACACTGTGCCACCGCCTGGACACTCCCTGAGGCACCGGTCCTGTACGGCTTGTAGGTCCCGTCCCCGGCTCCTATGTACCCGAGCACGGCGTCACGCCATGTCAGCCCATCAGAATTAGCACCCCCAATCAGAGGCCCGCATCGACTGAGCAGCACGGTCTTGTCCTGCACGCCGAGGAACGTCGTGTTGTTGTACCGCACGAGGCAGCCCTCGAGCTGGAGTGTGCCGCCGGAGGAGCCGGCACAGATGGTCCCAAGTTGGCTTACCGCATGGGACACGCAGGTGGAGCAGTCGGCCACGGCGAGGTCCCCGCGGCACTGGTAGAGGCCATAGGTGGTGTCGGAGGGGGTGGGGCCCGGGATGGTGAAGTTGTTGTAGGAGGAGGAGGCGGAGGAGCTGACAAGGGAGGCGAGGACGGAGTCGACGCCGGTCTCGTAGGGTGAGCCGGGGGAGTACTTGTACTGAGAGCAGCCGACGAAGATGAAGGAGTCGGAGGACGAAGTCGACGGGGAAACAAGAAGAGAGAAGGGGAGGAGGAGGAGGAGGAGGAGCGAGAGCATGGAGAAAGGGGTGGACGAAAGAGTCGATATGGTGGGAGACATGACCGGGATCAAGAATTCATGGAAGTGGCTTGGTGAAGCGGAGCTTGTTGAAGTATATAACCGATGCTGCTGATATGATCATGATGTGAGAGAGTGAATTTTGCGGCTTACGTGAGGGAGTGAGGAAGGGATGATGTGGGCGCATGGGATTGATGGTGAGCGAGGAGTGAGATAACGGGAGGGTTTGGTCGGTCCGCTATAGCGAAGCTAAGGTCAACCATGGATGAAGTGAAGGTTCTACCGGTACTTAGAACGCAATATTGGAGCTGATCTGCCAGAAGGAACTGCTCTGTCCTATTTCTTCAGCGTCAGAGGAGGAATAAGGCTAAATACACTGACAGACGATTTATAAAATTGATCGAATTTTATTAGGTATCGAGCATGATTCATTTGTCTGACTGCAACATAACAATGCTAGGTATCCAAGGAGTATCAATGAAGTACTTTTTGAAAAGGGTGTGAAGAGGTCTTTCGTTGATTCTTGAACATGAAATATACACAACGAGAAATTTAAAGGTATCAAGATTGAGAACAATTATTGTCAGCCCTAACGTAAAGATAAATTGAGAGATAAGAAGTAAACAACCGGTGTTCTTTGATTGATTGATTGACAATCCTTTTCGCAAAATACAATTTAAGTGTTTATATCTACTATCGATAGTTAACGACGGTTACAAAGAAAATTAGATACATTTTATGGGGTTCCTACAATTCAACAATTTATATTCACAAACCGTCGTATCTTCTCCACTTCTTCACAGTTACCGTTATCAATTGCTCCCATGATCTTTGGCTCCACTATTACATAATTGCGTTGGATGCTATATGTGCCTCTCTGACGGTTGCATCAAAAATCGTGAGCTCCACTACGCAGATAGTTATTTCATTTCCACTCCATCGATGATCCCATCAATCGTGGCCCCCTTGTCAATTAAAACGATCTTCATTCACCAACATTTTGCTTCAAGACTTGGTTATTTCCACTCATATCCTCCGTCAGCTAAAACTAATTTTCTTGTCGACCAACAAAATTTGCTGATTATAAGCTCTCAACACTCAGCAAATTCTTGCCTCTGTCGCTTCTTACCTGGTCTCTGCCAACCGAGTCATCGATTGAGGCCTTGGACATCTTTTGGTGTCAATAGTATTCTAGGACTGATTTGTAAAGTAGGTAAACTAACCGGGAAAATTGTCTAAAAATTCCTAAACCTATTGCACTTTTACCAATTCAGTCATAAACCTTTTCACTTCTTGCTAATTGAGTCAATCGGGCTAATTTTAGCTGGCCAGTGCTGACGTGGTCACTGGCCATCCAGCCAACGTTGACGTGAAAATTTTTAAATATTTTTTTCGAATTTTCTAATGTATATATTTTTTGCCCTTCTTCCCTTTGGCCTATCCTACGACTAGGGACCGGCTAGAGGCGCAGGCCGGCAAGGTCGACCTCGACGGCCTCTGGCAAAGCTCGCCCCCGCCGACCATTGGCGAGGGCAAGCCTCGCCCGCCGCTGCCAAGTCGACCTCGCCATGACTAGGCAAGGCTCGACCCCACCAAATCTGGGCAAGGTGAAACCCAACGATGGCGAGGTCACCTCACGTAGCCAAGGTGAGGCCAATCTCGCCATCGCTAGACGAGGCGACCTCGCCCAAATCCGACGAGGTCAAGCCTTGCTCGACCATGGTAAGGCCGACCTCACCGTCGCTGGATTTCACTTCACCTGGCGACGGCGAGATCGGCCTCACCTTGGCTGGGCAAGACCGGCCTGGCAGCGGTGGGTGAGGCTTGCCCTCGCCAATGGCTGACAAGGGCGAACTTCGCTAGAGGCTGGCGAGGTCAACCTTGCCGGCTTGCACCTATGGGCCAAAGGGAAGAAGGGCAAACAAAACAAGAAAGAAAAGAAAAAAAAATTAAAATTAAAATTCGAAAAATATTTTAAAATAGCCATGTCAGCATTGACTGGACGGTAGGCAAGTAGCCACGTTAGTCCTTGCTGGTCAAAATTGCCCGAATGAACTCAATTGATAGGAAGTGAAAATGTTTAAGACTGAATTGGCAAATTTAAAAGGTTTATGATTGAATTGGCAAAAGTGCAATAGGTTTATGACTTTTTAGATAATTTTCCTGTGGCAGACTTAAAGTGACTATGTAAATAAGTGAGTCATGTCTAATACTCAACAAAAATTTATCAAATTACTTAATATATCGATTTTGTAGATCAATCTTACTATACATCTGGCATTACTAAAAGAGGAAAAAGCAATCTCTCTCTCTCTCCAGCACGCAACGTGTCGCATTGTTCTCTTTTTATTTTGGTGCTAGGACTGTTTAAGGGAAGAGAAAATGAAAACGATAAGAAGCTCCCGAAACTCACCATGTAATCTATTCCCTTGAATCACATGATTGAATAGTTTAATTGACCTTTGTCCACGTAATGATGAGTTCAAGATCGGTGCCCAATCAAAAGGAGCTGTTAACATATATGAATCTCCAGTCCCTAAAGTACAAGTTTTATGTGCACGGCGTGGATCATACTTTCTCGCATCGTTCATGCTACAATTAATCACACGAAATGGCTTGAGCCTTTGGTCTTGTAGTGTATGACGTGAACTTAGAGCGATATGGGAAAGTGAGAAGTGACAATGTCGTGACTCAAGAATAAGATGTCAAAGAGTAGTCCTGCCAGAGACCGCCGGGATAGAGGCAGGTCACAGGAATTCATAAAGGTTCTCGGGTTCAGATTGACTCGGCACAGGGGGCAGATTGCGTAGCGGCCGGTCTTTCCTAGTCTATTTCCGACAACGTCAAGAATCCTTTCCCAACAGGAAATTATTTGGAAGAATAAGAGCTCCTCAACGTATGATTGATTCTGTATCTCACTTAAAACCGATCTTTCTAGGACGGTCTCCATTTTTCTTCCATTTTTTTCTCATTGCAATCTAACTTTCCTCGATTTTCATATGTAAACTCAACCTCAACCAAGGAGCATCACGTAAGCTGCGCTTGATAAACCATGTCGGATGTATTCATTCACCAAGCTCTTGGATAAATCCACATGGTGTGTTTCATAACTTGCTTAGGCTTGCCAACTGGTCAGGACACCAGAAACCTACGATTTGTAGCAAAAAAATTCATGTAACTGAAGAGTCTGCAATGAAATTCAACCAGAAACTGTCCGTGCCATTTCTGCATACGGACTTTCAAAGATGCGGGAAGGCTGAAGCATTTTGATATGCATAAAATAGCACAAAATACGGTATCAAAATACAATATGCAAGGAGTGCAAAACTTTACCGAGACATGGGGAACTTATATTCAAACTTATTCAGCTACTAGTAGACACAAGTAGTGAAACAATGTGAAACATGAGAGGGACAATTGATCTCGTTTTAATCAGATATTTCTCAGTTACAACAATCCTCTGATATAAATATTTGCGAACAACGTTGCCGCAGGCACTATATATGTGCTTATATACATAACCACGTGAACTTCCCTCACATGACACAGCACCTCACAACAAGCCCCTTTTGATCCATCCTCGCCTCTTCATTTCCTGAAATCGCACCATATACATAATTTTGTTAAAAAAAATAACATGGACAAGGATTTCAAAAAAAATCGGCGGACATGTATTACGAGCAACCTACTATTTTCTCCAACTACAAAGGCATGTAAAACCATTTTGAACGGGTCAATTGTAAAAGGCATATCCTCAATGGTGACAATTAGGCATGAGCAAAAGTTATCAAGATCGTTATAAGGGGAAAATGCCTGCAATTTCAGAGCACATGCTAAGAGCTTAGAAACTATAATCCCAAAACCAGGTCAGAGACTTTAACTTCTGATGATGAGAGTTCGATTGGTTCTCTTTCAGTTTTCTCCAAACCATTCCAACTTGAAAATTCAAATCTTGTGTCATCTAAGTATGTGTCCTCCAAAAAGAAAGTGGTTTACTAATGTTCATTAAAATAACAAAGGTTAATACTATGAAAAATCCTAAACTGATAAACTTGTGACAAATTTACCCCAAACTAATTTTTTGATCATGAAAAACTCCAAATTGGTACACCCACGACAATTTTATCCTTTAATAGTTTCCGTTAAATTTTACTGTCAAATTTCTGAGTTGAATGACACGTGACAATTGACGAGTGTACCAGTTTGGGGTTTACCCTCCATTTGTCATAAATGTACCATTTTGTGATTTTTTGTGATATTAATTCAATTTGACGGAGAGTAAATTTGTCACAAATGTACTGGTTTGGGGTTTTCGGTGGTCAAAAAATTAATTTAAGGTAAATTTGTCACATGTGTACCGGTTTGCGGTTTTTGATGGTAAAAAAATTAATTTTGGTTAAATTTGTCATAGATGTATCAGTTTGGGGTTTTTCATGGTACTAATCCAAATAACAAACACTGGGAGTCGAAAGAAGAAACAAGAAACCAGCCAGTCAATAATTCTCACCTTCAGGAGGTTGTGCTAGCTTGCGGTTCTGTGGAGACAACATTTCCTTCTTCAATTGCAACAATATGTCTTCCATAGTATATTCCCTTTTCCAATTTCCAAGCATTGGCATAAGACTAGGTTCAACCTGGAATATAGCCAGCAATGAGTCCAAAACAATGAAGTCCTTATGTGAAGAATTGAATCAAAGTTACTCGCGTACCACGCCTGTTTCCTGATTGACGCAAGTCATGTTTATCCGAGTCTGGAACCTCACAGCAGGTGGATTATCAGGGTATTCCTTGTCGCAAAACAATTTTAGCTGATAAATACGCCCTTCATGAACAGTCTGCCAGGCAGACTATGTCAGTGAGCAAAACTAAATTTTTCTCAGAAAGAAAAGGAGTGCTCAATAATGTTTGGAAGTTGAATCACATTTCGGCATTCAGAGACTTCACTAGTGTTTTCCAAAATTAATAAGTCAAATACAAAAATGCAAGGTCGGAATTTGCTCTACAAAATCACAGAGGCCATTTCTTTGTTGAGTAAAGTTGCTTAAAGTTTTCATTACAAAAAAAGAGCGCTTAAAGTTCAGATGTCGAACATATGAGCCAATTCAGTTATGAACAAAATTTATGCAACACTAATATCAATATCGAGTCCCTTACTTTTGTCAAAGCATCAAATGCATTTAATAGGCAGTAGCAGACAGGTCTGAGCATCCTGTTTTGACTGGATATTAGCCCCCTCAAAATTACGTGAGCTTGGAATTAACTACTTTTTGAAGACAAGTACTGTGTGAGCATAAAAGTAGATAGCGTATACTCCAACATACATTGCCTGTCTCAACATAAAGCAGGTATAATTGATGCTAGTTCTCACCTCAATGGATCAGCTAGCCAACAGCTGAATGATTTGAGTTTATTTTTTAAAAAAAATCAAGTTCAATCAATAAAAAATTCTAGAAACATGAATTCATTTCACTTCAACTTAAATTCAAACTTGTTCAACTTCCTATATCAGCATCCATTATCTTACTAATTAATCTGTGGAATAATTGCTGGCTAGAATAATCACCATTCTGTGGTCAACCACTAATTTAGAAAAGAAATTGACCCACAAGTGAATCTCTCAATACCAGCGGAGTGGTTTAAGAATCTCCACGAGCAGCGGAGATGGTATACTGGTATGTGCTAGTGGTTCACCTGCTCAAGGGTGTTTTTCCTTTTTATTTTTGTCTTTTCGATGTTCGTGTGCATGCTTGAGCATTCGTGTGTGCATGCATGAGAGAGAGAGAGAGAGAGAGAGAGCAAGCTTACATTAGGAGGACCGATGATAGTGCCTGTCCATGACTGCATGTATATATCATCAGCGTCATCCATTCCATAACTGACTGTTCCATCTCCAATTCCTTTTTCTCCCCTCTCGAGCTCTTCAAGTAATCTAAAGTTCCTTGGAACTGCAAATATTCACACAAATTAGTCTCAGAAGTCAGCATGATCTTCGCAAACACAGAATTGCACAAAAAAAAAAACCACATAAGCAATAGAGTTTCACAGTACAAAACGTCCAACGGCAAGCGACATGCTATCTGACTCACTGGCATGAACCAACCTGAGAGGGAGGTGTGATGATGCTTTAGCTAGGGCTGACATGTTCTGCCCTTTTTTTCCCTTTATTATTTTAAAATTGTCACTCATTACTGGTTTGTCACATCAGCAAATGTGGGTCCTGCCCTGAAATGTTGAATATGAACCGGACCAAACTCTTCACTTTAATTATCTTAAACTTAGTATGGACTGCATATGTTTATTTACCCTTCCTTTTGGTTAGAAGTCTACTAGTATTAAGGTATGTGCTACGTGTGTGCAATGATCATCGGCAGATTCGTATGAAGAGAAAGGAATGGTTTTTTTAAAGGAATTGAGTGATTATTAAATTGAATAGTTGTGTAATAGGTAGCTATTAAATATGTGTGAATTGAATGCTAACTTAGATAAAGGAGATTGGAGGGTTGTTTTAACTTTAGCTGCAAGTGTAATTTTGAAACAATAGAAAGGGAGACAATAGTCAATTCTATCTTAAATATATACGATGTACCAAACACAGGAAAGAACGAAACATACAATAAAAGAATGCTTATTGAGAAACCAAAGGGTGCGTTTGTTTCATGGAAAATGAATGATTTGGAAAACATTTTTATAAATTCAGTGATAATATAAATTCATTATCGACAATAATTTATGTCCAAACATTTTCGTGGACAATGAAAATATTTTTCGTTCATTCATTTGTATAAGCATTACAAGCGATCATTTTTCAAAAAATATTTTTCAAATTCCTCATTTTCTACAAAACAAATGCACCCCAAAATATAGTTTAAATTCCCCTGTATTAAAATGGTAGACCAATCGTAATTCACATTTAAGGATTGCTTTTAGCACACACTGCAAACCAAGACAAGGTCCAATGATGTCTAACCAGCATTGAACCATGTCTATCCAACTACCACATTTTCAAACCCAAACATAAAAAAAATCAATAGAAATTACCAATTTCAATGAAAAAGAAATCAGTATAAAATCCGTTTGGCCACCATGCATGGAAAAATGTAAATCTACCGTCTCCAAGTACGCCAAAAAATGCATTAAACAGGTGTGGTGCTTCTCAGTTGTCTAATATCCAAACGCTTGATCTATAATAAGTAAGAATCATGAAGTCTTAGAATTTATCCTAAACCAGGGGGCAGGACTGATCAATCCCATCGCGATACTTTATGACGCAAAACTAGAGTCTACAAGCAAAGCAATAGTTGCTGTAGTTTATCAAAAGCCAATGTGTGAAGAAACATGCTCCCAAGTATGAACTTATTCTCCTAAATAATTTAATTCAAGAAGACATACAATTAAAAACAATTTAGTTCAATCAAGCTCATTAGCATTCTCATTGCATAAACTTCTAAATTCATCAACCATTACACATGTTCGCCAGACTGACCCAGTTCGTTATGGGGACTTCCAATAGTCATAAGATTGTATTCACATGCGATTTGTGCCAACTTTACCAGCCAGACTTAATAAAAATTCCTTTCCTCGATGCACCAATATCTTACGGTAGACATCTACGTATCTGTACGGAACCAGAAAAACAAATGACTACTCTCAAGAAGCCTCCTATTTCTGTTTGAGACTTCAAGCTGTTTTTGCTCCACCTACCCTACTAAATGAGAATAATCTTATCATCATTTGCTGGGCCAGCTAACAAAAGTACAAGGAAAATTTTTGGCACTTATCAGCCCACATTTCAGGCTTCACATATTCATACTAGTGCACTTTCAATGTCCATATGCCATATGGACAGTATCTATAACATCCCTATAATATCAAACTTTGGCTTCACATGAACCAACAGAGCACCATAACATAATCACGTGGACTACCAGTGGCATGGAGTTCAAAAGTCCACTAATCACATAGAAGCACAAACTGGGTTCTTTTAAGCATATAAACAAAAACCTTATTCACAAGTGAAGCACAACAATGACCGATCATTCAAATTAATCCATTTATACGCACAACAAATCGTATCGAAGTCAGTACTAGTATCAACAATCATCTAAGCATCACAACCGAGTGCACTCACTTCCACAAATATTATACACATAAAATTCAACCAAGTTCCTCACCCATAAAAATGCCCACATGGCTCTCAATGAGAGTGAAACAAAATAAAGATATTCTAATAAATCCGGAACGATAAGTAGTCTTTGCACATTTCTCATGCTAAGAACCAAGACATGATTATAAATCAAACAATCAGGAGGAGACTCCCAAAAAATAGCTATCTACAAATTTATTTCTTTCAAAAGCAAACTCCATGCACGAGAAAGTTGTAGTTATCATTCATAGAACAAAACAGCCAATCTACAGGGTTAAAAACTTAGTTCAGATAATCATTGAACTGCCACTCCTAGCATAGACCTATCCTTATCTACGATTCACACACATTCCACTGAAACACAATGGCAGGACTAGCTTTGGATAGTTTCGATTTCTTAGAATGACCTCCCCATTCTTTCAATAGTGAAATGCAAACCATAGACAGAAAAAACAAGACTCAAAATCAACTAGCTCACCACTTTTTTCCATTGACACCAGGCAGAGGTGATTAAAAAGTGATACAAAGACAGGACTGATGCCCATAGCCAAATGTGACCAATATTTAAATCTACTAGACAAACTTCAATCCACATTACCCGAAAAACAATATTTAGTAGGGCAATTTACATCAAAATCACCACCTTTGACCCAAGTCAGAATCCCAATTTCATGCTTGAAATACAAGCTCAACACTCCTAAAACCATCCTTTTTTATTGAGACTCTAGCTCAAACTAGGGAACTGGAGACTAGCTCCAGTATAGACTCCAGTTGTCACATCCAAATTCTCCATATTAGCTTGAAACGAAATCTATTCAGAGTATCATTACTAAACAATAACCAAACATTAGCCAATGACATTGACATAATAATAACAATGCACCGACACATTTTCCCCTTAAGTGATGATTTACTAGAGAACAGCCATTAAGTCCATCTAATCATCTGATTATTCAGGATTTCCACCAGTCATGAGAACTCCAGAAAGACAAGGCCACATATTACCCATGGATACAGTAAATATTCCAAAACCCTCTCAAGACCAACAATCATCAGGCGCCCTTGGAACTTCAGAAGCCCATGTTCCCACACTCAAACCCTAGCCTGTAAACGACCCACTTCAATCCACTAAACCAACCGGCGGATCCCCACATTTCCCAACACGAGAGTCGAGGCCATCCCGCCATGTCATGCAGAAAGCTTAGAAATCGAATAAAACAGCTTCGAACCAAGTAATGCGACAAACAGAACAAAGGAACAGTGAAAGCATCGATCGAATCCCGGTGATGTATTTGCAGTAGGACATGTTGCCCACACAATGCTTCCTCTGTCCCCAGATAAGCTTCCAAGCCTCAAATCAAGCAATAGAGCGAAAAGGGGAAGTCGCCAAGGACCGTACCTACAGCCATCGACACGAATCCTTAAGAGAGAGAGGGAGAGTTCGAAAATGGCCCGGTTTCTGGCTACCGCCGGCCCTTGACCGCCGATCGACGGAGGCCGCGGGTCGCTGGAGGCGGCGGCGCGGCGGCAACGGCGGTCGGTGCTGGCCCCGGTTCCGAAGGTCGCGAGAGAGAGAGAGCGAGAGAGATTTGGGATGGGTTGCAACTTGCAGCAGCCCTACACGCTGTGGGGGAAAGCGAGTGAAGAAAATGGCGTCGTCTCGTACTTCCACTTCCAACTCACCTTTTCCCATTCGGTCCTCTTTTTCCTTCTTCTTTTTTGTCCATTTCCATTTTTTTCTCGAAAAATAATTGGGCATTAAACAAGAGAATCGCTGAGCTGTCTTTGAGTTTAATCTTTATTACTTAATAATCTACTAATATTAAGTCAAAATACCTAACTAATCTCAATTTTAAATTTATTCATTGAACCCACGTATGCATATCGCTCTGATATCATAAAGCAAAAGTATCGTAAAAGTCCTAAATTTGTTGGATTGATATCAATTTAGTCATAAATTTTTTAATTGTGTCAATTTAATTTTAAATATTTTGACCTAGTGCAAGTTCAGTCATTCTGCCTAATTTTGGCCAAATATTGCTGACGTGAATACCGGTCGGCCTATGTGGCACAGTCGACACTGACGTTGACAACTTTTAATGATTTTTTAATTTTTTGATTTTCCTTTTTTTTCCTTTTTTTTTCATACCCTTCCTTCTTCCTATAACCGGTCACCAGACCTCGCCAATCGACTAGAGGCCAAGGCCGACGAGGGCAACCTGGCAAGCCCCGAGCGAGGCTCGCCCTCACTGAATAGCCCTGAGGGTGGCCTCGTGCTGGATTGGCGAGCCTCACCCTTGCTAGAGGCCACGAGGTCAAGGTCGAGCCTCGCCTTCACCTTCGCCATCGTTGGCAAGAAGGCAAGGCTTATCGGCCTTGGCCTCTAGCCGATTGCCGGACCTCGATGACTGGGTGGAGGAAGGAGAAAGGGAATTGAAAAAAAAAAAGAAAAAAAGGAAAAGAATAAATAAGTAAATAATTTAAAAAAATATTAAATATATTATTAAAAGTTATTCACGTCAGTGCCGATCAGCATCCATATCAATAATATCTGGCAAAAAATAGCCGGAATGATTGAATTGGCTATAGGTCAAAATGTTTATCACTAATTTAGCACAATTAAAAAAGTTTAGGACTAAATTGGCACAAATGTAATAAGTTTAAGACTTTTTCGACATTTTTCCCAACGTTGGAATGTAGCGTAGAAAGATGAAAGGTAAAATTGGTCAGAGTAAAAAATAAAAAGATAAAAAGTAAAACTCATCTTCCCACTTCCTAATAAAAAGTTTAGAATTCATTGACCGTCCTCTCAATGCAACAACCAATTTCATTCCCGCATACTCTAAGGAAATTTGAAATTTCTCTCATCTTTTGAATTTTAGATAAAGTTACTGTTTATTTAATATTTACTTTCTAGAATGAGTTCCCTAATTATAAAAAGAAGAAAAGAAAATACTGTAGAGCTTTTAAGATTTCCATGTAATTGAATCTATGAGTATTATCGTTAACTAATCGTATTGCAACGAGCAAAAAGTACTGCGAGCGCGAGAAGGACGGTCATAGTTAATCGAAAATTATTTACTCAATCGAACAAGGTAAAGTTATTAAGAAACTGAAATTAGAAATGCTAAAGAAGCGATTTGAAGAGCTCTACACAGAACAACAAAGTGTAACTTTCTTCTTGTCCATGCTTTTAAGGAAGTGTACGTCATCATTTATAGGTTAAGGAAGAGACTAACGTTCATGTTAATGTAATTTCACATCCCTCTACAGTCGAGGCCTCGACCGGGCCCAACAGCTCAAGCAATTTGAAGACCCCAAAGCCTGGAGTCAAAGGCCTCCTCGACCGCCTCGACTGGTTCTTTTAGGCACAACTGGCTGGGGCTAATTTCTTATTTAAGCATAATAGGAACTTGTACTAGTGTCAAGTCTAATGGATAAGGACAATGGGTCATAATCATAGGGATCTTGAGAGAGTGGTCCACCCCATGGGTCCTGAGATGCTTGTGTTGAATTTTCTATGTCTGACATTTCTTAATCTTGTGATGATCTGAGCTATACCTGTGCTTGATTGTATTCTCTGAGTGCTTGTCTCGTTGTAGATGAAGATCCTTCATGATCTCATGAAACAGGTGTGGTGTAATCCCATGCTTCTTCTGGGATAATACGATTTTCATGGTATAGGATCCTCTGGAGTTTCCTATAATTATATCCAATAGAGCCAATGTAACTAGGGAACGAATTATAGACACGTGCAACTTGAAGATATGACTTAGGCTTGTAGGTAGTAGTACCTACTACTGTAGGAGTATCGAAGATTGTGCCATTGTTGTGCACAAAAGTCCATGGACGATGGAGGAGTACAACGGTGTGTGTTTGTGGACTATCTTGGACTTTTTTCAAACTCTTCGAGAAAGAGCCGTTTCTAATAAATAGGAGGGTAAAACCATTTGAGCATAGTTAAAAGGTTTTTCTTGTGTTCGTTTAGCTCAATGTGATTAGCCATAAACAATCTTGTTAATTTGAGAAGAAATTTTCTGAAGGGAAACTCAATAGCTATTAAATACTTACTGGCTAGGTATTATAATAGCCATTTAAGTTATTCAGGAAAATCATTTTCTTTCCAAATTAACGGGTGAATGAAAGGATACCTCGAGTGTAATTCAGAAGGGCTAAGAATAGAGCCTTCATGTAGTCTGAAAAGATCTGTGTGACATTTTCACATGAGGTTATCAAAATTTTTAGTGAGCTTATCGTTTGAATTTGCTCAACTATTTCTTAAGGATATTCCAAGTTTGGCCATTTTCGAAATCTTTTAATTTTGTACTTGTCTAACTGAAGAGGGAAGGAATACCTGAGAATGTACATGTTGATTTCTACCGATGCTTTTGGTCTGGAGAGAAAATCTACAAGCACATTTTTTTTCTTACAATATGTTTGGTTTCAAAGAAGTATTTCGAAAACCATTCAGCCCATCTGAGTAGTTGAGGATGAGGAACCTGCTTCGATTTGAATTTGATCATATGGGGAAAAGAAGCCACATCCAATTCTATCAAAAAATGGTGGCCAATAAGATGGAATTCGAACTTTTTTATTCCATTTTTTACTGCCAAAATTTTCTTGAAAGTAGAGTGATAGTGCATTTATGCCTGAGAAAACTTACCACTTTTGTAAGCGCAAAGATATCGCTTACCATGAAGTTCTTCGAACAATATGACCGCTCGATATTCATCACTGGCATCAGTTTGCAAAAATCTCTTTCCTGTGGATGGGATTTGCAGAGGGGGAAGATCTTGCATAATTTCTTTGAGTTCTGCAACTACTCTGGTTTGTGCCTTTCCCCGTAGCACCAAATATTTTTTTAACATCAGTTGCAAAGAAATTAACAACTTTACAATGTTTGGGACAAAATCTCTAAGATAATTTACTATCCTGAGAAATTGTTGAACTTGCTGGGTTGTAAATTCCTTTTCATGAAATTTCAATAATTCCTTAGTGATATGCGGCCCTAAATAATATGTACCTTTGTTAAGGTGCACACCTAGGAATTCAACTTTTATTTGGGCAATGATGATCTTTTTCTGGGAAAGCATAATGCTTTATTTCTTCACAATTTCTGCAAACTGCTCAAGAAGTTGGCAGTGAGATTCTTCGTCTGGGCTATAAAGTAATATGTCATCAATATAGACAGCAGAATTGGATAAGATCAGATGAAATATACGACACATAGCCTTTTAGAATAAGGAATGAGCAATCTCGAGATCAAATGGCAGAACTCTCCATTGAAAGTGTTGGTTTGGGATACAAAATCCCGTTTTAGGTCTGTCATCGGGATGAAAGCCCAATTGCCAAAATCCGGCTTTAAGATCAAAATTTGAATAAATATAGGCTTTAGTGATTCCCGCAAAAAGGAAATTTCGAGAAGGCAAAGAGAATTTGTCATCTTGGAGGAAAAGATTAAGAGACTGGTAATTGATATCCAATCTCATCTTACCTCTATTTTGCTCAGCACGTTTATTGACATAGAAAGCTTCACAAATACATTGAGAATTTGAAATTTCAATAAGGCACTGTTGTAACAATTCTGAGCATTCTTTTTAAGCAAGAGCCAAATGCTCTGGATTCATTCTTAAATGACTTGACTTAGTAGGATTTATATCCTTATTTTTCTTGAAGGGGAGCCGAACATAGAATTCTAAGTTTTTCACAAAGGATGAGAACATTTCTAGGAGAATTCGAAATGATTTTTTGAGCATGATTCCAACAATTTTTGCATGATTGGATCTAATAGACTCATTTGGATGGAAAAGAACCTTTGGATATTGACAAATTTAGAGAATTGGTCTTTATACCTAAGTTCTTTTCCAATAACAATTCTCAAGTCTGGAAGTTAGGTCATAATATCCCACCCAATAATCAAGTCTTTATTAGGAAGACTAGATCCAAGAATTTTAGTGGTAATGGAGCACTGAGGCAAAAATTGAATAAACACAGGTGTGGTGCGAACATTTATAGAAAAAGTATCTCCTGAAGCAGAGTTGAAATACCGAACACAGGAAGTCTAGTATTTTTTAGGAAGAACTTTAGTATTTAAAATTGAAGCACTGGCACCAGTATCTATGAGGGCAATGACTGAAATTGGCTTGACAAACTTTGAGAGATAGATTTTGAATGGGAAATGGGGATAATGAAGTTGACTGGAATGTATACTGGGATCCAGATTTTCAGGCTGTGAAAATAGATGGAAAAGTTCTTCAGGTTCTGAGTCAGAGTCTGAAACGATACAAAATGTTTGGTCAGTGGGATTTTCATCTATTGAGAATAGGGATTCGATATCATCATTATCAAGAGGGATTCTTGTCTATAGTTCGATATTATGAATGAGATAATTCTGACATTTTTTTGCCTGAGGACAATTTTTGGCAAAGTGGCCTTTCTTATTGCAAATGAAGCAATGGTTTGGTTTCTTGGTCATGTGAAGTTTCTTCATTTCTGTAGGAATCGCTATTTCTTTTTTCTTCTAAAGTGCTTAGATCTTTTCACTCGATACTTATTGAAGTGCTTATTTTTCTTTGAATATTCTCCGCAGGAACTGTTACAATCTTTTTTTGAACATTTGATCTTCAAATATTGTTTGGAGCAAACACCACCAAGTTCACAATTGTCTCTGATGTAATTTGTCATCATCTGTCTTCGGAGACAAAGTTCATCAAGTCAAAGATGGATTTTTTGTTGTAACTCTCCAAATGGGATATCAACAATTCTTCTTTGGTTGTTAAGAAAAGATCTCTCAACTTGTTGGGAAACAGAACATTACAGGGTCTTTTCTGCCTCACATCGGCTCTTCGTCCTTCCCTTTCCGAATCCTTGCGGCATGACACTCGCATCATCGATCGAACCGGTAGTCGAAGTAGAACCATGGGCGTCACCGGAATCGCTCAACAAGCCGCCAGCCGAGCCCAGGAGCTCAAGCAATTCTAAGAATCCAAGCTCGGAGTCAAAGGCCTCGTCGACTCCGGCCTCACCTCCATCCCTCCCCTCTTCATCCACCCGCCCAAGACCCTCTCCGGCCTCAGGCCCACCCGCCCCAGGCCCGGGACTAGGCCCGGTCCGATCCCCACCGTTGACCTCTCCGGCTGCGGCTCCGGCTGGCGGCCCTCCATCGTCGAGGAAGTGGTGCGCGCGGCTCGCGAGCTTGGCTTCTTCCAGGTGGTCAACCATGGCGTGCCGGCGGAGGTCCTGGACTGCACGATCACGGCGGTGAAGGCCTTCCACGAGTAGCCAGCGGCGGCGAAGGCGAGGATCTACCGGAGGTAGATGGACACCGGGGTCGCGTTCTTCTCCAACCTCGACTTGTTCCACTCCAAAGCGGCTAGCTGGAGGTAATAAACGAAGCCACTTCAATTAGTTTCCTCTTAATTGATGAATATGGTTATAATCAGTATTGTAAAAGCTTACTTACCATTTGGCATCGGGTCGAATCGAGTTCAGAACTTCGTAGAAAATGACACGAAATGATATATCACATATTGAGAGATTATACAGCTGGATGGATTGCATACAATCAGAGAGTTCGTCCTTGTTTCTAATTTCTTACGGGCACAAAACAAAAGAAGAAGTCGTTTGAAAAGAGGAAAAATTGGGAAAGCACAGAGAATTAGTTCAAGCAATGCAAGGAAATGTTGCAGGGACACGCTCCAGATAAGGCTGGCGCCGGCATTAGCGGACCTGGAAGAGATCCCGGAGGTGTGCAGAGACGAGGTGATGGAGTGGAATCAGCAGGTCCAACGGCTGGGAGGCCTCCTGTTGGGGCTGTTGAGCGGGGGCCTGGGGCTGAGTCCCGGCAAGCTACAGGAATTGACGTGCTCCGAGAGCAGGATGATGGTGGGGAATTACTATCCGTACTGTCCCCAGCCCGATCTGACGGTCGGCTTGACGTCCCACACGGACCCGGGGGTGATCACGGTGCTCCTGCAGGACCAGGTCAGCGGGTTGCAGGTGAAGCACGGCGACGAGTGGGTGGATGTGACGCCCGTCCCGGGCGCTCTGGTCGTGAACATCGGCGACATCCTCCAGGTAAACTTCCGTCATGGACTGGGGGGCGTCTCCCAAGTGCCTGAGTAAGTTTAAAAAAAAGTTATCATTCTTCGATGAAACGGAGATCCATTCACGTGATTTCGGCTTTTCTCAGATCATGTCCAACGATGAGTACAAAAGCGTGGACCACCGGGTGTTGGCCAACCCAAGCCGAGAGCCACGTGTGTCGATAGCGGTTTTCTGCAACCCGAGCGATTGAGAGAATCAGTTCGGACCATTCCCGGAGCTCGTATCCTCGGATAAACCCGCTGCTTTCCGGCAGTTCACCTTCAGCGAATACATGTCGAGATTCTTTACAAAGGAGTTGGACGGGAAAAGTGTGATGAATTACTTCAGGGCATGATTGAGAGGTGCCTAGGCCAAAAACGATAGTACGAGAATAAGATTGCTTCCCTGTAATAATGTAGAAAAGTAATAGATTCTTCCCCTAAATTCTACTAAACCTTGTGTTATGTTGTTTCATATAGCGGTTAATTTGCACATCTTTTGTTGGCATAATTCATGTGCGGCGGTAACTTGTGCAATGGACAAAGTTTGTTTACTGAACTTATTCAGAGAGACTGAACCCATCGTGGACATGGAAAAATCAACGGCGAGAACGCACGAGATGAATAGTTTACTGTCCACTGGAAAAGAAAAGCCAGTTTCCTAGGGAACAGAGAGGGCAAAGAAGCAAATGAATTTGATTCTGCTGGATTACATGTACACAAATCTCTATTCACATCTTCCCACCAGACTTGTCAACATGCCCATATATGATCTATTTAAAAAATAAAGGATTTATACCACGAAAAACTCTACATCGATACACATTTGACCAATTTATTCCAAATTAATTTTTTGATCAATAAAAATCCTAAAATGGTATACTTGTGAAAAATTTACCCTTATGCAATCGAGATTACATTAGATCGGTCAAACAGATGGATCGGGTCGGATTTGGGTTTTGTTGGGTTAAAAATGGGTCAACCCAAATAGACCCATTTCAATGTAATGCAAATCTAGTGATTCATACTCAACTCATATCCATATTGTTAAAAGACTTCCATAATTAACCCAATTTAGGAAAATTCATAACCAAATCGAGTGAGTGAGCGAGCGAGAGATGAATGAGGATGAGAGAGAATGAAGAGAGTCATAAATATAAATTGGGTCTAACTAAATTATAAGCACATTTAATACTCACATTATTTAAACTCATTCATGATCCACTTACCGGATATAATTGATCCATACAACAAATTATTAGCCCATTAAATATGAGCTAAAAAATGGATCCGCGACTTTTTTTAGCAGTTGCAATCCAGATGCGTTGAATCATTAGTTCATTTTATTATCGCTAATGTCAACTCGTATCACCCACCGCCCGAATACGGCATCCTGTTTAAAAAGAGCTATCTCCCTATTGCGTGAAACCATTTTCTAATGATTTCACGCAATCGCGGGGGCTTGACTTTGACCGATGAACCATCACGCCTTTTCTTATTCACAAATCTTCCTTCCCCTTCCCCTCTCTCCCTTTCCTCGCGCCACGCCTCGCATTTCCAATCCGAACCAGCAGTACTCAAAAGAGTGCAACGCCATGGGCGTCACCGGCACCGGTCAAGGAGCCGTCGACCGAGCCCAGGAGCTCAGGCAGTTCGAAGAATCCAAGCTCGGAGTCAAGGGTCTCGTCGACTCCGGCCTCACCTCCCTCCCTCCCCTCTTCGTCCACCCGCCCGAGACCCTCTCCGGCCTCCGGCCCGCCCGCCCCGGGCCCGATCCGATCCCCACCATCGACCTCTCCGGCTGCGGCTCCGGCTCCGGCTCCGGCCGCCGGGCCTCCGTCGTCGAGGAAGTGGGCCGCGCGGCCCGCGAGCTCGGCTTCTTCCAGGTGGTCAACCACGGCGTGCCGGCGGAGGCCATGGACCGCACGATCGCGGCGGTGAGGGCCTTCCACGAGCAGCCGGTGGAGGCGAAGGCGAGGATCTACCGGAGGCAGACGGAGACCGGCGTGTCGTTCTTCTCCAACGTCGACTTGTTCGTCTCCAAAGCGGCTAGCTGGAGGTAACCCCCACGGAGCCACTTCCATTAATTTCGTTTTTATACTCATGAATTTGACGAAAGTTAGTTGTATAAAAAGCTAAATTACCAGTACGATCGTGTCGAATAATTAGCGAATGACACGAACTGATATATCATATACGTCTGAAAAGAAGACAGAGATACATCCTGATTTGTTGGAGGGTCGTGTCGACAGATTATACAGCATACAGTTGCAGAATTCATTTTGACAAACAGAAGATAATGTCATTTGAATGTAAGAAATGTGAGAAATTTTGGGCAAGCGAAAAGAATCGGTTTTTGACCAATGCAACGGATAAATGTTGCAGGGACACGCTCCAGATAAGGCTGGGACCGAAATTAGCGGACGTGGAAGAGATCCCGGAGGTGTGCAGAAACGAGGTGATTGAGTGGAACCAGCAGGTCCAACGGCTGGGAGGCCTGCTGATGGGGCTGTTGAGCGAGGGGCTGGGGTTGAGTCCCGGCAAGCTACAGGGATTGACATGCTTGGAGACGAGGGTCATGGTGGGGCACTACTATCCGTACTGCCCCCAGCCCGATCTGACGGTCGGCTTGACATCCCACGCGGACCCGGGAGTGATCACGGTGCTCCTGCAGGACCAGGTCGGTGGGCTGCAGGTGAAGCGCGGCGACGAGTGGGTGGATGTGGCGCCTGTCCCCGGTGCTCTTGTTGTGAACATTGGTGACATCCTCCAGGTAAACTCCCTTTGAGGACTAGCACCTGAGTAAATATAAAAAGCTTACATTCTACCGTGAAAGAGAGAGATCTATTTACGTGCTTTTGATTCTTCCAGATCATGTCCAATGACGAGTACAGAAGCGTGGACCACCGGGTGTTGGCCAACCCTAGCCGAGAGCCACGTGTGTCGATAGCAGTTTTCTGCAACCCAAGCGATCGTGAGAATCAGTTTGGACCATTCCCGGAGCTCATATCCTCGGATAAACCCGCTGCTTTCCGGCAGTTCACCTTCAGCGAATACATGACGAGATTCTTTACGAAGGAGTTGGATGGCAAAAGTCTAATAAATTACTTCAGGTCATGATCGAGAGGCGCATAGGTCAAAAAAAGGTGACAAAAGAATAAGATGCTTCCTTGTAATACTGAAGGAAATACTGGATTCTTCCCCTAAACTCTACTAAACATTGTGTTGTTGTTCTTATAGTGGTTATTTGTTTGCATATTCCATGTGTGACAGTAACTCGTGCGAAGTTTGTTTCATTCCAGAGACTGAACCATACATGGTAACTCAACAGCGGGAACGCACGAGCTGAATAGTTTACGGTCCACTGGAAAAAAGTAAGGCAGTATCCTCAAAAACATATGAAGGCAAAGAAACAAACGAATTTGATTTTTCTCGATTACATGTGCAGACATCTCTACTCACATCTTTCCATTGCCAAACCAATCGGCCATTTCTTCATCGTCCTCAAAGTCTGGTGAGTCAGACTTCCTATAAATTCTGGATGAGCTTGGGTCATCTGGATTTGCCTTTTCCTCTGTGGTCATTCTACTTCTTTCCAGCATCTTCAGCTTCCATGTTTCCCTCTTTTCTTTGTCGCGAGACAAATCACTCAGGCCTCCTGCAATTGGAAAATCAAGAATTCCAGAAACATTGTTCAATGAGTTTGTCAACTTCGGTTTCTCAGCGACCCCGTTCTCTTCATCCACAAATCTCCACCTATTTGCAACTCGCATTTGACTATTTCTTCTCGGAGACCACATAGAATTTCTATCTTCAACAGCTCCATGACCTTGATGATGACTTCCAACATCATGCTCCCATTGAGAAGAGCCATTTGAATTTGATGCTTTAGGCCTTCTATAATCACACTTCAAGCATACCATATTCCTTCTAAAGTTGATGTAGTTGCACCTACCAATCCCAGATCCATAAGGTCAGAAGAGCTCATAAACAGTAACTGCTCTATATAGTGGTCACTAAAAGATTGGATTAGCAAGAACTCACGATTCACACTCCCACTCCCCAGGATTGAGCTGCCTTTTCGGGGGTTTCTCTTTGCACTGCAAACATCTAGTATTCTTTGCAAAATTTAAGAAATTGCATCTGCAAAATGCAACAGTTTCTATAAGGGAAAACCTCTGCTGACCCTCAACACAAATCAGTGAACAAGTGAGAAAAGACATGATAAGCAATCACTTGTCACATATCCAGTCTCCTTTCTTTAGCGGAAGATGATCTTGGTCTTCCTGTAGTTGATTCAGTCTTTCTTGAGAAAAAGTATCACAACGCAAGCATTTGATGTTCTTAGCAAAGTTTAAGAAATTGCACCTGCCATTTGCAGAAAATAAATTGGAACATGTTTGTGGCCTTTCAGAGCAAAACTCAAATAAATCAATAGGATGGTAACAACTGCATTACTTGGGGCAGTGCCAATCTCCTTGTTTCATTGGAACATCTTTGTGGCCTTTCTCTTCCGAACTTGAATGCCAGGATCGATCATCACCAGCTGGTGTGGGCTTTGACAAATCGGCGCCAATTACATTGGTGCCATACTCTGCCATTTGCTTTAGCAGTTCTCTGACTGATTCCTTGACTGTTCTTGTCAGACATGGTTTATTCTCCACAGTATCACTTATGGGGTCAAGTCCGTAGGTTAACAAGATTCGCATAACATCAACCGTGCGCCCTCCTTCATCTTCACGTGCCTTCGCAAATGCTCTCTCACAGTTTCCCCTCAAGTTGCAGGAGCTGCAAACCTGGCAAAGCAGCTGTCTGTAATGAGTATGACTGATGAATCGATAGAATCTAATGATTACTGGAAGTCTTTAAGAAGAGAACATACATTACCCTCATTGATGCCCACATGTGCCCTTAAGCGCTTACCAGAGTTCACCACTTTTCTGTCTGTGCTGGGGCATCCACACTCTGCTATGACCTGAATATGTTTCTTTGACAAATACCTATCAGGAAATGTCTTGTTAAAACCTTCTCAATACGAGTCAAAAGACTCTTTCTATTTGTAAATGAGGAAACCTCCCATTTCTCAAGTAAAGCTATGTTGTCGGATACCTATTTGGTGATGATATTGCATTGGACAGTCACTAGCCGCTTTGTGTAGCAGCTAATCTCTGAATCAGAGTGCGCACTGTCAAATCGATTACCAGCTAAATTCCTAGTATGCATTATTATCATATGCCCAATGTAATATGAATTGCCTCTTTTCAGATCACACGTCATCCAAAATCTTCAGCTCCGGGTTCTAGTTAAATACCTTCATTTTGAGAGAAAAACATAGTAACATAGAAAGGCCTGAAAGTGGATGGGTAAGCTTTACACCTAAAGGCGAGTCCTGTGAATTCTCTTGCCAAGTAAAGGAGGACGCACACAAGGCACCATGTTGTTACCACTATGCAGAAAAAGATGGACTGAGATGCCAACTAAGATGCTTTTAAACAATATTATATTTAGCTTAGTAATAGAATTCTGGGTTAAAAAGAAAGCTCGGGAGAAAAATATGGTCATTTGTATCGCTTAAAAAAATGGATGAATGAAAAATATTTTCATCATCTACAAAAATTATAGACATAATATTGTTGTTGATTATGAAAACATTTTTCACTGATTAATTATTTCAAGCGATACAAGTGATCGTTTCTAAGAAAATATTTTCGAAATCATTCATATTCCGTGAAACAAATGGGGTGCCAATCTATGGATATATGATAATAGGCCATCACTTCATGGTTGACACAACATGGTGATATTATCCAAAACAACATACCATTCACAAGTTCCTAGAAAAACTACTCCACACTTTTCTTTCTTCCCCGGGTTTCCAAAATGAACAAAGAAAGAAGAAAAAAAAATTTTCCTTCACAATGTTGTGATTCTTGGCCTGGTTTGAAGACAGTGGAATTCCGGTCCCTACAAGTAGCAGGCTCTGAACCTCACAGCAAGAGAAAAATAAATTGACCAGGAATGACAGTCAAACGTGACAGAGTTAGCTCTCTAAATAACAATATGCTGGTGGGTATGCAAATGCAGCATCTAACAGGAACCTGAAGAAAGCCTGAGCTTTCTTGAAGCTCATATGAGCAATACCTTCACAACAACCAGAACAAAGCTTATAACAAACTCTATTCCGAAGAAGCCCTACCAACCCACAAATATCTACTCCTCAAGGAAGGCACATAGGTCTATACCTCACCACCATCATCAAAACCCAATGTCTCCGTAATTAAATCAAACAGGTGAAGCGCACAAGACAAAAGCCGTTACTTTCCGTACCTCATAACGTCGTATCTGTCCCGGGCGAAATTCAGGCACGCGGTTCGAATGTGATTCGATTCTTTCGGACCCAACTCCGCATTCTGGAACGGGTTTCCCTCCGCATCAAAGTAACCTCCTTTCAGCAGGAGCACCATCAAATCCGCCCACTCGGGCCACGGATGCGAAATCCGTGCCGCCGCCGCCGCCGCCGCCGATGGATTCGACGACGACTTAGAGGGCTCTGTCCGATGGAAATCATTCTCCATCCCCAGAACGAACTGGGGAGTCGGGTTGATGGGTTTCGAAGACTCGAGCACCCCAAGCGCATCGTTCCCGGGTAAGTCGAGGTCGGAGTTGGGGTTCGGGGTTTTGGTGTACTGGCGGGAACGGGCGGAGGTAATGGCGAATCTGAGGTTGGGGAAGTGATTTTCTTTCAGATGCCGACGACTTGTTGCGAAGAGCTTGTGCATTGAGCCCCAGAGGACGTGGGTTTTGGCGGCAGAGCGAAGCGGAAGACTCGCGTTTTTAGACCTTTGCGCTAGCTGACGCAAAGACAGGTTATACAGCTCGCATACTGTGGAAGGAGAAATCTCGCGCCAATGAACATTGTCTCAAACATTTCTCTCCCTTTTTTTTTCTTTTCGTTTGCGGTGTTGCGATTTGTTCTTGTGTAATTTCGAATTTTGATTGGAGTCCTTTAAAATGACGAATAACTTTAGCTTGATAAACTTGTTCCCTCGAATTAAAATGTCCCCCATGCCTTTGGGTAATTCATATCCCGTCCTCTCTCTAGCGAATGCCGCTTTCGTCGCGCCTCGTGCAGTTGCCACTCACACCTCCCGTCACCTAATGCTTGGCTCGCAAAGCTAATCTCTCTCTTTCTCGACCCAATGGTCGCAAAATCATGACAGCCGAGGCTGCAAACACCTGGCGTCACCACGCAGCTTCGAGCGACACGTGGACTAAGGCCGTCTCCCTCTTCCTCTGCCCTCGTTGATGATAGAGGAGAGGGCTCATTGGGTCACAAGCTCCCAACCAAACTTGCAACCCGCACGGTCACGACCCTCCGGCATTGCCCAGGCATCGGCTAGGTCAGGCCTCGGCTCGGCAACGTCAGCAGCACTGCGAGCTTAGACTCAACAGCCGATGTACAGGAACAGAGAGAGAGAGAGAGAGACGGCAGTGGGGGCTTGGGGACGGACTGACGACGGTGGGGTCCCTTGCCGGCAGCGGATGCTCGTCCAGGCGTGCCCTTGGTCAACGGTCACAGTTGGTCGTGCATAGTGTAGTGGTGTTGGTGGTGGTGCTGTGTAGCTGAGCAGAGGGCAAAATGACAGTAAACACACACAAACTGGGAGACCCAAGCGGGAAATTTGACCTTACAAGGAACGATCTGCGCCAAAGTACTAGCACGAAACACCATCACATAATCAAATGAACCCAGAAAAGAATTCCTAGAGACAAAACAAGAAGCTATTTTCCTTTTTCTCTGCAAGAAGGGCGAGGATGAGAACAACTCAAATGTTACGTCTTCACTTAGCCTTGAGCAGAGACCGTTTCTTTCGACAGCAGCAACTTTATTCTTCTCGAGAGGTCTCTCATCACATCTACAATGAGCGACTTCTTTTGAATTCTGAATGTGATAGCTAGCTTCGTTGTATCAGGAACGCCCTTCTTCAACATGGATTCATCCTCCATTATTTTGGTGGGAAAATGTTCCAATGCGATCACGCACAGAGCAATTATGGTACGAAATGCGGCCACTTCCGTCGCAATTCCGCATGAAGCCTCGGCTGACATAGATTTGAGGGTGCTCAAGTCATGCTTTTGCACCGATTCACTTTCCCTTTTGAGGAGTACCCTCAAAGCTGCTAGCAAGCGGCCCTCTACCAAGTCTGAACCTCCTAAAGTTACCTATAATTGAAGAAAAAGCACGAAAAAATGCACATTGTCAGAAAGGATCAGAATCGACTACCCACAGATATTGATGTCTACAAGATTTACAAATAGAAGGGTAAGATAAATGCATCTATACTCGTGTGGCATTTCCTGATGCTCAAAGTTAAAGCGGATTTGGGCATAAATTCTGAAATACCGCAAGAATGCTTTGATCACTTAAAGTACTCTTCCAGAACATAAGAAAAATATGATGATGAACAAAACCTTGAGATCAGGATTCTCTCCAGCTAGATTTAACTGGGACAAGATTTCTTGCTGCCATGGAGCCGGAGAAGAGAAATTTGGTGATGAAACCCCAGCAGCCAAACTTGCAGCATCTAGAAGAGCTCCATCGTACTTAAGTTCGATAGTGTCATATTGATTTGAAGGTATAACAAATCCATAATCCAGAAGAAAAAGATCATTATTCAAACAACCATAATTAAGAAGCAAAGGATCATTTGCCCCGATTTCTTTCTCGGCAACAACCTGGAGAGAGTTGTAAGACATAAGACTAAGACCGAATATTATCATAACTACATAACAGCTAACAAAACTAGGGACTGTACGTGAACAGAACCTTTTTCCCAGAGAGAAAAAAACACACACAGAGAAAGCAAAATTGAAAACAAAAGTAAGAATATGCAAACATGCCTTGACTAGCATTTCCGGTTGTTCTTCACCTTGTTCCTGGACAATACGTGCATTTGGATCGAAGCTATGGTTGCACATATCTATAAGAGGAAGCATCATAGGCATGTCGCTGTAGGCCCCTGTTAGGGACTTCTTCCCATATAGCCTAAAGGCCCTAGATGAGACAGCTGACATAGCCCATCCAAGAGAAGATGCATTAATATCTTGTCCTCCAAAAGGATGATCCTTCATATTAAGATCGCTGAGAGCATTCTTAACTTCCTTCTCAAAATCAAGAAGAAATCGGCATCTCTTGTTTACCTGGCAGGAATTAAAAGGTTTATCACATGACTGTTACCGAAGAAGAAACCTTGTGTAAGGCATCACTAAGGTCACCAAGAACATACAAATGCTATGAGCTCTAATGCAAGGTCATGATATCCGAATAACACAACATCCAATCATTTCTCAGAAGAAGCAGCAGCAGCTATCAGGTTCACAGGCGAACTGCTAAAACTGCTAAGTTTCTGCCACATGTACAAATAGAGGTCAAGCTTCTAACGGGTCGCGAAAAGAATAGAATGCTAACTATTTCTCAGAAAGTTATTGCTATACAACCAGGAAAATTCAGTATTGATTGCTAGGGTGGTACTTGACCAGATCCCATGCTGAAGAAGCCTATGCCTATCATCCCTGCAATCCAAAAGTTGAAAGATTCGGTGCAGCTGGCAGGATCCAAAAGTTTTTAACTCTAGATTACTTGTTTCTTTGGTAGCAAGGCAGAATTTGGCTTGGATGCCTTCCCATGAGTTGCTTCATATACAGAAGAATTGAGTTTATTCATGTTTAGTGGCGGAAGTTCCCCAGTTTCTTAGGCACTTCACATTATGAGCGAGCACTGCGAATCCCAAGCATTGCATGGATGTCCACTTTCTTTTCAATTTTACAAAAAAATATTTTGGAGGACTACCTGATAAAGTAGAGGAGCATATTGCAAGCTCTTAATGTCCTCTCCCGGAAAGAAAATGGGTACACTGTAAGTCTCGGGAAGATTGCCGATGTAGGGCCACCAGAAGGATCCAATCTTTGCCCTTTCTCCAAGAAGCTTTAAACCCAACTTCATCGCCCATAATTCCTCTGCCAATGCTCCGACAATGTCCATTTTACTCATTCAAAAGTCAGTACAGCCTAATTTCAAAAGTTAAAGTTACCAAAACATGTTGAGCAAAGAAAATCTATAAGCCGTCACGCAGCAAGCATGGACACAGCCTACATCCTATGACAAACAAAATGTCCACCAAATGCACAGCCTTAAGTGTCAACGAGCTAGCAATACACCATCCACCATGTAACCTAACTTTGGCCAAGTTTTCATCCACGGATTTACATTAAAGTGAATTGTCCAAAACAGAGAGGGAGGTAACATATTTAGAGAACCAAAATATCGAAAGTTCAAGCCATTTACTGGGGAAAATAAGGGAAGAGGAAGACAAAGTTAATTAATGAAGCCTTTACACTGCACTTAATAGATCTCAACTACTAGTGATCACATTGCTAGACAGTCAGGACACAAAACAGATACATCGTGACATCCATCGGGCACAAGACGACGGGCAAAAATGTGAATGATGGAGTGATATATTATAGCAAAAGCAAAGAAATGCCTCATCCGCAAATTGTCAGCTACCATCCAGAGCATTCATCCTACACAAAATCTTGAAACACTCCGAAGGAAACATTAGCTTAGCTAATCATTGCAAAGTCGTAGTAAACGAAGCAACAACAATCTTCATCTCATCTCACAAAATGAAGCCTCGGGACTTAAACTCCAAAAAGTAAGCTCTCGCGAAAATGCAACATCTCGCCATTGCCTTGAAGCACAAACAACATTATCACCACCGGAATTTACTAACCCAATTCTCTCTTATTCAGACCCCCATCAAATCGAAGTCCCGTATCAAGAATCAACTCGAGCGAGCTCTTATATGAGAGGACAGAAACAACTAGAAAAGGCAGAGAGAAATCCATCAAAAGAATCTCCTCAACCTAATCAAGACCGGTAACTTCACCAGACACAGCTAAAAGCAAGAACCCCAAATTTGAAGCGCACCTGGGACCTTGCTCGCCAAGTCGGCCAGCACGGGTTCGGCCACGCCTCCGCCGTCGGACTGGAACCTCAGCGGCACGTGACGGGGAAGAGCGATCAAGTCGGAGCCTCTGGCGATCTTATCGGCGGCGGCCAAGCCCAGGCCGCCGAGCCCGTCCTGAGCGATCTTGACGGCCTCGTGCACGAACCCGCCTTCTCGCCGGACCCATTTGATCAGGTCCGGCGCGTGGGGGACGAGGCGCGCGGGATGGGTGGCGGAGGCGGAGGCGGCGCAGGTTAGCGGGCGCTGGTGGATGAGGGAAGCGACGGCAGTCTTGGAAGCAGCGGCCATTCCTCCGGGAGCTCACCTCCTAACTCGCACACGGCTAACGAAATCCTCTTTTCCGTCCTCAGTTTCCGCCGGTTCAGTGCCAAGTAAATTTCATAGCATGGGCAAAAAAAAGAGTGTTGGAAAATTTTTAAACGGTTTTATGAAAGTTATAAACTGTTGAACACGATCTCCGCTTGGTTTTTTTTTTTTTTCCACGTCATTTGGTATGTTTTGTCACTTTGGGCGTTGGACACTTTGGGCGTGCAATAAGTTCTTATCATTTTCTTTCTATGATTTTGCAATACGGGTCCGATACTTCATTTCAGAAAGAAGGCGCCCGTCGCCAGACATTGAACGAATTTGCCGTTCGCAATTGACAAATTTTGTCTCTCTGCTACCGTCTCGTTCCCCGTCGCCATCCCTCGTGCTCATCCTCGTCGGACGTGCCCACCACCCCTCCCCACGCCCCCTTCCTCTCCTCTTCTCACGTCTAGCCACCTAGCATAGAGGGTTGGCGACGATATCTACCTCGGATCTTATCCAGATGGAAGTCGGCCGGCTGGCTGGCCACCAAATCATGTGACTTGCTCGACTGTTGAGGGGCTGATTGAGAGAGAGAGAGATAGAGAGTCGGGGCAAAGTGCCGCATTGGGAAAGAAAGGTTATGGGAAACCATCTAGGATCCACGATTAATTAAGGATGAATAGGTGGTTCTTGGATAGTTACTTCTGTCTCGAGATGCAAATTTTATATTTGGAGGCAGACATTGATGGAAGATGTATTTTGCGATCGTCCCTTTCTAAGTACTTTAAATCATCATGCTTGTATCTATATTATCTCTAAAGAGTCCGAAGCAAATAAGAATGCCCCACCAGACAATCTCTATGCTCGCAATGCAATCTAGTTTCTACCAACCAAAAATTTGGCAGGCATAAAGAGCACATGAGTCCATTCCAATGTTACCATTCCAATGTTAGGCATTGAGCTCCATGCAATTCAACGGTTAAGATAGAATAGACTAAGGCTGTCAAATGAATAGGTCGAATCGGATTGGGTCTGGTTAAGTTTGGGTTGGGTAAAAAATGATCCGATCCAAATTGACCCATTTATATACGGTACAAATTTCGTGACTCGACCCATTTACTAAAATATTTCCATATTTTAATCCAACCTATGAAAATCCGTCATCACCTAGTTAACCTACTTTAAACTCTCGATATGTATATGTTATTCAGATAAAATCGCTATTTCGACTATAAGATGCTAAAGAATTGGCATTCAATATTGCATAGAATTTTCAATTTCCGTATTAATTCACAACGAAGAATAAAAGAAAGTTGGTACTTCTTGGTAGTAAATTTATAAAATCACAGCAACAAAATAACGCGGACGAATCGAAATTTTAATTAAATGGAATGCAAGCTATCAAAGAAGGTGATTTGTGCCGACCATAGATTGCAACGACAAGAATTAAGATTAGACTATTACCCACACATAACAATGCCACACGCAACCAATGAAAGATATACTCCAATAACTAATATACGAAACTTACAAGACTAATAAGAATAAAAGAAATAACGAGACCAAAAAAAAAAAAAAGAAGACCATCTCGATAGTCTTAATTAGGCCGAAATCGGGCCCGTCTTGCGGGCCCACCGAGACTTCTCCAAACTCGAAAGAGTCCGAGGAGCCCATTCTTTCCTCACAGAGGGTGAACAGGGAATCGCGAAAAAGTGGATTTGGGTTCGGGTAAATTGCGAACCCAGTCAAACGCCCCGTTCATTTTTTCGGGGCTTTGCCATATTCAAAAACCTTTGTTGAGCATACCCAATCCGTATGATAACGACTCGGACCCATGGAATACGGGGGTTGAGAAATGGGGGTCCGGACCGATGTCGACGGGTCCCGAACGCGGACTCATGAAAATACCGGATTCTCCGGGAGAGATCCGGCGGGGCGCAATCACCAGCGCGAACGCGCAGGGAGAGAAACCCCCGGCGAAAAGAAAGGGGGCGAAAAATTGCGGATCTCCCGAAATAGTTCGTATCAAAAACCGCAAGAGATCCCCCCACCCACCCCTCCCCTCGCCCCCGAAAAAATCACAACGAACACACAGATCAATCCCCCACCCCCATCGGGATTCCGTTTTCTCATCCCCCCCCTCACGCACACACACACAAGGAAACGAATCGTCACGAACGAACCGTGTTGCTCGCCCTCCCTCCCCACGATAGCCTGCATTCCCGTTCCCCGTTCCCCGTGTTCGAATCGGTAGGTTTCCGATCATGGGTCTCCGCTCCCTCTTCCGTCGGAAGAAACCCACCTCGCCGTCGGCGGCGGGGGGGTCCGCATTGGCCACCCCGCTGGGGTCGCGGTCCTCGTCGATGGGGTCCCGGTCCCGGTCCCGGTCCCAGATCGAGGAGCTGGAGCAGGTGTTCAGGAAGTTCGACGCCAACGGGGACGGCAAGATCTCGGCGTCGGAGCTGGGGTCCATCATGGGCTCCCTCGGGCACCCGGAGACGGAGGAGGAGCTGGCCAAGATGATCCGCGAGGTGGACTCCGACGGGGACGGGTTCATCGACTTCGGGGAGTTCGTGGAGATGAACACCAAGGGGGTCGACCCGGACGAGGCGATGGAGAACCTGAGGGACGCCTTCTCGGTGTACGACATCGACGGGGACGGGTCCATCACCGCGGAGGAGCTGCACAAGGTGCTGCGGAGCCTCGGCGAGGAGAGCTCGCTCGCCGAGTGCCGGAGGATGATCGGCGGCGTCGACAGCGACGGGGACGGCGCCATCAGCTTCGAGGAGTTCAAGGTGATGATGATGGTGGGCTCGCGCTACGACGGCACGACGTCGTCCGGCAACAACCGCAACGAGCAGACGGCGTCGAAGACGGATTGATCGAGGCAGTTTCATCCCAAATCCCGAATCACATCTCTCTCTCTCTCTCTCTGAATCTCTGGGATCTTCTTTCTTCTCCTCGTTCGTTGGAGGGTCTCACGGGTTTAGTTTTCCGTCGTCCATGGGAATTGATTGATGGTTCTTGATCCGGGAATGTTTGATTCGACGAGCAAATTGTCTATAAATGTTCAAGTTCTAACTGGATTTGATTCACCATCTCTAATGGGTATTCGCAGGGGACCACCGTACCGTTTCGTTTCGTTTCGTTTCGTTTCCTCTTCCTTTCCTTCCGTTCTTGAACCTCCCTTTTTCTTTGCCACCCAAATGTCACCACGACGGTATCTGCGTCCTCGATCTTCTTCCCTTGACTCGGTTTTCTTGGTCAAGATTAGTTTTTTTTGGGATTATCACGACGAGTTTTCTTTTTCCAAATTCAAAAGGGCGTTCACGGAATCGAGCGTCAGATATTTTGTTCTGCGCGTCGTTCGTACGCGACGCTTCCATTGGATTCCATTGGCATGATCTTGCTCGAGCTATATCATGACCGAGAACGGAAAGGGTAGGGGTTGCGGGCTTCTTTCGCTTTCGTGAAACCGAAGAATCTCTCTTGACCATACAGAAGTCCAGGCGCCTGGGATTAGCTGGTCAAGGTTAATGCTAATTAAATATGATGCCATTAGATTAGTGTGTAGCTAAAGGCGTGCAGGGTCAAAAGGTCTAATGTATAATAATAATAATTATTATTAATAATAATATGCCGCACAGGACTTTTTAATTAGGAAGTACCTCGGAGCGCTTCTAAATTAGGAAGTATCACGAGTCCCAATGCGCCGCTCCCCCCTCGTATTTTCCCGTTAAGCGTGCTTAACATGAGGGCTCCGGACGCACTCGTTAACTTGGACCTTAATTTTGATGCTTTTAGATTAAGCTTCGATTGATTAGGTGCACTCGAGCTGGGTGGATCAAGTGGGCCAGCTTTGGGAATCAATTGTCCGTGCTGCCGATGCACCTCGATGGGCCCAAAAGTGTTGGCCAGGGCCTATTATGTCCAGCATTGCGCCAATTAGCAAAATTGGCTATACATATGTACACGAACGCAGCTTGAACCACTGTTGCGAAATTAAATGAGATTTCGAATTACTCAAAAAAGAAATGCACAACACTTTACCATTGTTGTAAATTTAGCATGGACTCTTAAGCATTTAAAGTAATGCACAACATTCTACCATTATTGTAAATTTTAGCATCTGTTAATATTTTTTCCATTTTCGACGTCATCACTTCCACGTGTCAGACAACGTGTTTGTCAATACGCTGATGGGCACGTAGTAATGCCACCCCGTCAAAACCACATGCTACAACTCATCCCTAGAAAAATTAATTCGCGATTAGGGCAAAACAAGAGCAGAAATCAAAGCTATCAAGGGTTTGGGGCTGTCGTTAGTGTTGGGGCTATGCCATTTAAAATTACCCTCTATATTGGATTGACGATAATATTAAGGCTGCTATCCGTGCTCACATGTTGTGTACCGGGTGTCATAATTATGTCTATGTCCAGTCGTGTCATTGAAGAGCACTACTTTTTTGTTAATTATGCTTAAAAATTGATGCATTTTGAATGTGCGTCTTGCGAGCGAAAGCGACGATGGCGAATATGGAAAGAAATCTAACGGATGTCAAATTTGCAACGAAGTTGTTCACCTTTTGAGACTGTTTAAGTTTGTGCCGAATCTACAACAATGATAGATAAAAGGCTGTACCATTTTCTGAGACGTTTGACGGTTCGTGTTAATTTTGCAACAATGGTCAAAGGGTAGTGCATTTTTTTGGTTAATTATGTTAAGAGAGATCTCAAATATCAAATGCAATACACCTTGTTCTCATTTCATCTATGGCGGAAAATGTAACATATCCATATTAGGAATACAACAATTGAAATTTGGGTTAATACCACAAAAAACCCAAACCCTGTACACCTATGACAAATTTACCCAAATTATTTTTTTTTTCACAAAAAATTTTAAACCGGTACACCTGTGACAATTTTACCTTAAACTATTTTTTTGACTACCAAAAATCTCAAACTAGTAAACCCGTGGCAATTTTACTCCAAACTAATTTTTTGATCAACAAAAATCTCAAATTGGTATACCCATGACAAATTTATTCTCCGTTAGTTTCCGCTAAATCTTACTATCAAATTGCTAAGTTTGATGACACGTGGTAGTCGACGAATGTACCAGTTTGGGGTTTTACCCCTCTATTTGTCATAAGTTTATCAATTTGTGATTTTTCATGATATTAATTCAATTTAACGGAGGGTAAATTTGTTGCAAATGTACCAATTTGCGGTTTTTATTAGTGAAAAAATTAGTTTAGGATAAAATTATCACAAGTGTATCCATTTAGAATTTTTGATGGTCAAAAAATTAATTTTAGGTAAAATTATTACAAGTGTACCAGTTTGGGGTTTTTCGTGATATTAACCCTCGAAATTTTCTTCTTCTTTTTCTTGGTTTTCAATAATTGGCAATCTCATAGATTTAGGATTCCAATTACCTTCTGAAAGGGTCCAAAGCACGTCTTATCTGTTAAGTTACTGGTGATTGGAAAATTTAGAATCGTCCAAAGGTCAAGAGTACGACGATAACAATATAAAAACCTTCCCCATCAATTAGGAAACCTCACCATTTGTCCTTGAGTGCGTCCCAGTTGGAGTTCCATGAGGCCTGGTCCACATTTGAACCGTGTAGTTACTTATCAAGATTGAGAAAGATGGGAGATTGGAGGGAGGTGTTGCAACTTGTAGTACGCAATATTATCACATGTCCACATCAAACAGGTCAGTTTTTTGGACTGGACGGGATGACTTCTTTAGAATATGCTCTTGTCCTGCATAACATAAGCACAAAGAATACGCGCAAAGAGAGAGAGAGAGAGAGAGAGAGAGAGAGAGAGAGAGATAATTCAGTCAAGACTCAGTAGTAGCCTTTACCATCAATCAACTTATTCTACTCCGCTAAGCCTCAAAAGATTACGTTGAAACCAAGGCTGTCCACAACCAAGCGAGACAGCTACTCCATGAAACATGTCAACAGGATTCCCCAAAATCTGCTTTCTAAACTTCAATACCGACGGCAAAGCATCACGTGCCAGAATGTTAGCTAGACATCTTGTGAGGGGCCACTATGATCTGTCCAGTAATTTCTTGTTTACATCAACAGTTGTACTCAGCTAAGTCCACCAACTTCACCTATTCATTTTGTATCCCGGAAGGGTATCACTGGATCAGAGTAGATTGCTTTTGATTCCACCGCACCAAAAGGATCATATTTGATGTTCGCCACCAAGGATGCAAAAATAGATTTTATCATCTGTCGATTCTTTTTCAGTTTTCCATATAGACAAAGGAAAAGGAGAATCCAAAACATGCTTGACAAAAGCAGAAATGGGCCTCCAAAAATAATCATAAATTAGTAGACCCGCCAGAAGTGTAGATAGAAAAAGAAACAACTTGACTGTTAAACATCTGATTACAAGACTATTAACAAACGTGAACAACAATCGCAGTACTCGCTGATTGATTACATATACAAACTGCCCCCAGATAAAAAGATAAAAAATATGTCAACTGATATAAAATGAAGGCCAGAAAGCTACCCATAAAACAACACAACCACTGCCACTCAAAACCTGATAAAAGGTTAGCCCAGCATCAATGCCTTTGTCCTTCTGTCTGATTCTCTAAGCAGATGAATAACATTCTACGTTAGAAGCACACAAATATGATTCACTGTTTTGATCTCTTTATGACTCTCCTACACTTTACCAAATTCTATAGGGACAATGGCACCGGCATGGCAGTTACAAACTTACAATCTTATAATCAACCTCTAAGGGGTCGACGAATAATAAAAAAAAAATCAAGGAACTCACAAACATAGCTTATGCCAACATGTTCCTTACAGCTCTTGCATTTGGGCTTCTGGTTATTGGGTGCTGCGTGTTAACCCAGTTCGAGCCACATTCCTGCACAACGATGGGTAAATATGTCAATGCCATGGCTACACAGGGAAGAAACAGATTCCAGACTAGATCTACTCGGAGGAAAAATACATATAGAGTGAATAAAGGAAATAATTAGTCGAATGTAAGACTCGCACCACGACTAAGGAAACAAGTTGATCTGACACCTCAACAAGTACAAAAGCCTACATGCAAACATTTTCGGTAAAGATGGGCAATGCCAAATCCTCTCAAGCTTATTTGGACTTGATTCAAAATTGGCAAATATCGGCAAATAAGGTGTGATTAAATTTTGGTCTCACCTAATTGATCAGAATAAAATGGGCAGAAGAGACTGTAGGTTTGCGCAAGTAAAATTTCAACTGGTAAGTATGATCAAACATAACTTGCATATCAAAATGAGGTACAATGAATACTAGATTGTCAGCTATGTATTGAAGTTGAATGTTCCTGCACAGTTTGTTTCTGAGAAGGCAAACCAAAAGCATAAATTGTTAGATTACAGCCAAGCAGCCTACCATGTACATATTATTTGGGGGTTGGGAAGGAGTTTTAAATACTACATTTTACCCGACCATACTTTGTTGTACCCTAGCAAGAGATGCATTCAGAAAAGCCTTGTGTATAAAAGCAGACCAAAAATGGGGGATGTGCCATGTAGTTCGATGTTTCAATAGGTTATAGGCAATGTGTGCATATACTGATGTGAACGCCTCCAAGCATAAAAGGATCCTAGCCAGAAGGCTGAAAATTAATGTTCTAATGCTTCCATTAATGCAAATGTCAGATGACTATATCTGAGAAAATTATAAGTACTTTACGAAAAGGTTATTTTGAACAGCAGAAATATAAAGACTTTGTCATAAAATGAGCTTGATGAACAAGCTAAAAAAGCCCTTTACCACCAACTTATCTAAGACTAAGATCTATAGTCGAATGCACCCCATGATGAATTGGATGAGTGTCTTTCCTTTGACAGAATAGAGGTGAAAGGTTTTTTTACTTGCTAGGCACCCAATATATGGTTATTAAAGATTGACAGACGTGATATAGGACCCTAGGGATGCACTCATCTTCTTTGCTTAAAAATTGGTTTGAATCACCACACTAATTCTCTTGGGACACTCCTAGGAGCATGAACCTGTGTGCTCCGATAATTACCTACCATGGGACAAAGGGATTGCCATGACCAATTGGAAATATTCGAATGCTCAAAGAGTCCAAACGACCCCATTTATACCCCCAAAAGAAAGATGTGATATTAGACAGGGTCATTATCTTAACCCAAACATGACAACCTTATAAGGACATGACACTTTTTGACCAAGCACGACCACATGGCTTCAAATATAGGAGTTGAAAAGATACGAAGAGTTGAAGGATCAATGTACAGGCACAACAAAAGGAGACAGAAAGAATGAATGATTTCCATATGTTGACAACCAAAACCCAACAAGATTAGTTCTGAGTATAAATATAAGATAGAATCTAAGTACTTTTAAGTTTTGACACAATGAAATTTATGTTTTTTCTTCAGGTGACAAGGATAAAGTTCACATGCATGCAACCAGACATGACTACTGATAAGAGACCAAGTTGGTGCATCGTCCTCCATGTCTAAGAAAAAGCAACTTTTATACACCACGGAATACTAAGCTTAACTCAGATACAGACAATAAATATCTGGTTTGATTCACCTCAAAAGTATAATAGAATTTCATCAAGTTCTATAAACTCAGTGGAGCAGATGTAAGATTCTTTGGGTGAAAAAAAAAAAACATTCATCAAAAGAGTACCAAGAAGGCACTAGGAACGTGTCAATATTTTATGGGAGAGGTACTTTATCAACTCAAGAACATCTAAAGCATCAAAAAATGGAATCCTAAAGCAAAAGGTTCAAGGCTAAAAACCAAGACTCTACTTCTTACTACTTAGGGGACTTCACTTAATTATCTTCTATACAAGTATAAATAGGATGTCAACCACTCCTTAGAGATCAAAATACTTCACGGAAATCAGAAATAGAGCAAGTTTCATCGAGTTACCTTCCCGTTAGCAGCTGAGAACTGCCGATTGGATTCTTCTGATTGCTAAACCTTTTTGATCTACTTTCATGTTCCTTGTCTACCCGCATAGCAGCAACCTCCTTCTCCATCGCAGCTACTTCCCTTCTCATCTTCTTTGCTTCAACCTCCATGGCCTTGGTTAGAGTTTCTACTTTTTTAGCAAGCATCTGCAGTGTAGGAAATTACACCAATAAAACACTGAAAAATAAAACTGTAGAATATCATGACAAAAGCTTGACAAATTATCAACCTCTATTGCATCATCCTTGTCTTTGAGGCTTTGATCTTTCTCGTGACCAGCTCTCCTTAAAGCTACAACTTCTTTTTGTAAAATGTCATATAAAACCCCAGGAACAGTGTCTTGAGTCTCAGCAGGAGCGAATTCATTTGATTTATCATCAGAGTTTCCCTTTGAGAAGTCATTGTCTTCTCTCTCCTTGGATGCGTCACATGACTGGTTTGGAGAGTAATTTGTACCGGTTCCATTGGAAAGTAATTTACCCCTGTCTAAAGATCTTGTGCCGCCATCAAATGACCTTGATGTTCCTTTGGCATGTTTCAATACCGTAGTAGCACCAGAAGAGAAAGATTTTGATTGTGAAGCTGTTTTCCTGGATAAGAGTCCACTTGCAGTAAGCCTAGACACATTATCAGCCCCACCAAGAGACTGGCGCCGGGAGGGCCCATTGCTGATGCTCCTCCCCTCTAATGCACTACGATTATTGCTGCCTGAAGATCCCCTCACACTCTCCTCTATAACTTTGAGCCTCGACTGATATCTCTCCTGAAAAAGTTGGAAGATGAGACTTCAGAACCTGCCTAAATAATCCACACAACTACAACAGCCTAAAATGCAAGATAAGTATTACCTTTAAAAGAGCCTCGGATCTCGCCGCTCTCTCAGCTATAGCAAGTTTATCGCGCAGTTGCTGCATTTCTCCCTGTACAACTCATAAACAGCAACATAAACTTTTGAGAACGGAACGTGCGCAACATATTAACTCCCCAGAAGAAAGAAATGGTGGCGAGGGGCCTTCAATGCCAATAACTAAGATAGCTTAAGAATTACCTGCAAGAATCTTCGTTCTTCAAGCCATTGCTTAACAGGCATTACTTTGTCATTGGCATCTTTCCACTCGTTTGCTACCACAGTGGCCACTCTGTTTGCAGTGACCTTTGCTCGGGCCAACTCCCTGTCAAGGGTTCTCCTCTCTTCCTGGAAAAACATATTATTGAATAAGAACTTAAAAAGATATATTCGCTCAAACAAATTCTCTAGCTGTGCATGCAATAATCCAAATGAATTACATTCATTTCTTGCACTTTGCGTTGATAATCCCTCACAGCATTTGCAGCTGCACCACCAGCCAGAACAGCCTCTTCTAGCTCCCTTACAGTCTGTGTAAGCTTTTCAACCTCAGCAACCTTTTGCCTGTGCAGTCTGTCCAAAATTTTATTTTCTTCCTGGTTCAAGAAGAGAGGACAAGTTTGAGAAATAATTCTGGATAAGTTCTGAGAATCAAGCCCAAGTTACGATAAAATACTCAAAAATCCAGCAGCCAATTTAACCTGGCAAATTTCGATTTGTTTCATCAATTCTTGATTCTTATTTTGGAGATCATCCACCATAGAGGCCTTAGCTAAGGCAACCTGAACAGTCCTCTCAGCTTCCAGTAAAGCTGCTTCTTTGGATTTAGTAAGACGGTCTAGAGCTTTGTTATCATCTTGAAGCTTTGCAATCTGAATAGAAATGAGGCAAGAAACAAAATTGTCAGATCAACGGCTTCCATCAAGTGGCACCTTTTACTTTGAAAAGGCTAATTACATCATGGAGTCACTACCTCCTGCTTTGCAAGCTTAAGCTCAGCCTCCAAAGGAGCGAGAATGGCCTCAATGGGAGGCATGTCATCATCTTTCTGAGCAGCATGAACCCTTCGAAGAGTGGCTTCAGCTGCAAATTGAGCTGCCATGGATGCCTTCTTCTCTTCATTGATTTTCTTGATTTCCAGATTCTGTTATTCAATTTAAAGATTAAAATAGCTTTGATGAGAAGGCACAGGAAAGGGGCGTGTAAATATATATTTCAGTACATTGGCCAAAAAACAGAAGAAAAGTTTCAGTAGGTACTTTATTTTCAAGAAGCTTCTCAGTCAACTTGAGCTTCTCTTCCACCTTAGACAGTTCCTCAGTGAGCTACACAACACAGACACACAGAGAGAGAAGTCAATGTTTATCCTCTTACTACCAAAGAAATAAAAAGAATAAGAAAAGGAAAAATGGTGTTAAGAGTATCTACGGTAACAAGTTAATAATGTTTTACCCTTACAAAATAACCGCACTATTCTTAGTGGTCTTCCTAGTCTTGGATATACCAATAACAGAAGTTCAGCTTCTTTCATACTGTGGGATATGCCATATGGGCTCTCTTAAACAACGTAGGGCTGCATTATCTAGATCCAGATGCTAAGGGCGCTTTAGTTTTCTTTACAACCCAAAGTCACGTTATCAAGTAGTATCATCTTTAAATCACCCATTCTCATAATAAAGCACTGTAATGAGTACTTATTTGGGAGGTCAACCCATTTCCATCGCTAATACACATTCTGATTCCATTGGTCCTTGCATGCCCACAGGTCTATTAGAGCTCTCGTGTCAACAGCACTCGTTCTCTGCAGATGTTGATATCCTAATAACCAAACTCTCAATCCGACAAAAATTGCCCCAAAATGGCCTTCCAAATAAGAATTTCCTTTATTAGCACAACGCATGTCCATGAAAGAAAATACTATTATCAGCCGCATTTGAATATGGAGATGTGCATTAGAACCAAGAAATGGAACTTTCTAAAGTATCAAATTTCATAAACTATTTAATGCGTTATCGAACTCTGAAAACCCACATAATAAATGCACGCAGATTTTATCCCTGAATCAGATAAGGAAGACACTCCCCCGCGAATGTGTCCCCCGACATCCACTGAGCTGCAAGGCGGTGGCATTGAGCAAGAAGAATCGAAAATCCAAAATATGCTTACAAAACCTGTAGAGCAATCCGGCGGCAGGCAAATGAAGCAAAAATCTCGCCTTCATAATATTTCGGGGATTCGAATCACTTCACAATGTGACGAAGTAAATGCATTAACCACGTGCTTCAGTAGCCATATCGAGGATGTTAAGATAATTCCGAGTAATTTGCTTTTAATTTCAAACAAATACAACCGTAGGAGCTAACGGAATATTAACGATACAGTTTCATCGCATCCAAAATGGCAATGTAGAAAATAAACGAAAGATTCCAGGCGATATTATCACCTCCTCAACAGCCTTCTCTCTGAGCCGCTCGGACAACCTCAGCGCCCTGATCTCCGCTTGCGCCTCCCCGAGCTCTCTGTCCTTATCTGAAACCCCATCATGAAGCCACGCACGCACGCACGGTGAAGAAAAAAAAGTAACAAACGGAACTCAAACAACAAAGACACGCCAAATCAACACGAGAATCCAGGCGGAAGCCGCCGGATCCAGCCGCATTCGCACCTCTGACTTCGTTCTCGAGCCGATTGAGCTCGACCTTGACGGGATCTGAGCCGTGGAGTAGGGTGATGAACTCGTTGTCGGCGTCGAAGCTGCGCCGGACCGAGGTGCGCCTGCGGGAGCCGCTCCGTCCGCCATCCTTGAAGGACGCCGACGCGGTGAGGGCCGCCGCCGCCTCCGCCCTGCCGCCGTTGCTGCTGCTGCTGCAGCTGGTGGTGGTGGTGGTGGTGGTGGTGGGGAGCAGCAGCAGCTCCGGGGTCGCTCCCCCGTCGCCGGACGCCTCCGCCATTCGCCCGATCTGGATCAATGCCCCTCCTCCCCCTCCCCCGCTCACGCCCGAAGATCCATCCGCTAGGGTTTCCACCACAGCGGAAGCGAGAGAGAGAAACTATCCCCCCCCCCCGCGCGCGCGCAGCGCGGCTTTGCGAGCGAGCCGGGACGAAGGCGAGAGCGCGCTCTAGAGAGAGAGAGAGACGGAGAGAGAGAGAGAGAGTGGAGCAAAGCGAAATGGCGATGAGAGAAACTTTCTCTCTCTAAAAAACGCGGATTTAAATCTGGGTTTAGGGGGACTGACAGAGGACCGTGCGGGGATGGAAGAGAGAGAGAGAGAGAGGGAGAGAGATTAGCAGATGGCTTTTGCTTGCTGCTGCTGCTGCTGCTGATGCTGATGCTGCTGTTAAAAATAATCTCCGACAGTGCGCGGAAGGAAGGGAAGAGGGAGAGCGGTGCTGTTTGTTGTGTACTCAGAAGCGCGTGTACTCGTTTACTGATCTTTTAAATTATTTTCCATTTGTTACTTTTTTTGGATTTTTGTTTTTAACCACCGCCTACTTCTCCTGTTCTCCTTCCTGCCCTTTTTGGCTCCTTTTTTTTTCCGATTTTCTTTCTTCCTTTTTTTTGATTTTCCGCCACCCGGTGCTCTCTTTTCATTTTTAGCTCTCTTGGTTTTCATTCGGGCGCGGGGGTGGCTACGGTGCGCGGGATGCGCAGTGCGCACCCGACCGTCGGGAAAGGGGATGCATTTCCGCGGAAGTAGAAGCGTCGTGCGCGCTTTTTTTTTTTTTTTGTCTTTTCTTTATCTTTCCTTGTTTTTTTAAATTCTCTTGGCACTTGTGTTGGGGTTGGATTTATCGTATCGTTATGTTTCGTGCGTTCAAACTTCGAAGCCCACGGCCCGGAATTTGGATATGTGCTTTTGGCAATTGGACAAAACAAAGGAAACGTGAGTTTTTCTTTTTCTTGAAAACGGAAAAAATAACATTATGGTCACGGCCGTGAGGTATTCGATTGACCGCCATACAAGAAAGTACAATCGCTGAAACCATTAGAATTAGGCTTTGTTTGTTTCGCGGATAATACATGTTTCCCAAGAAGTCATTATCCAGAAAAAATGATAGTATTTTCTGATATTTAACCGCAATCTGAAAATGAACTATGAAATATATTATGTCGTTTGGTATAGAAAGTCTGATTTGATTTTCCTAGATAGACACACACTATTCAAACGTTGGAATCTTGTGAATGGGCAACCGGAGAACTAGGTACAAGCACTAGAGTCTCGGGTTCGGCCACGACGGACCTCGACCCAAGCACCGGGGGTCGGGGCACAGGCACTTGGGTCTCGAGCATAGCTCGATGGACCTTAGCGTGGGCACTGGAGTCCCTGGCTTGGGCACGATCTTTGTGGACGTGAGCACGAACTTTGTGGACTCGGGCTCAAGTGTTAGGAATCTAAGCTCGGGTACCGGGATCCCTCGCCTGGCCTTTGTGGACCTAGGTCCAGGTGTTAGGGCATCAAGGCTTCGAGCCGAACCATGATGGATTCAGGCATGGGCGCCGGGGGCTCGGGCTCAGGCTTGGCCTTAATGAACCTGAACGGGGCGTCAGGGATTCCAGCATGGGCACCGAGGTCACAGGCACAGGCACCAAAGACCCAGTCTTGGATGCACTAGAGACCTGGTCTTGGATGCCGAAGACCCAAGAAGCAATGTTGGGGTGAGTAGAATTTCAAGCCCAAGTACTGATATCTAATCAATTTTTGAAAATTATTTTCAATTTCTTAAAGAGAAAATCATTTTCCTGAATTTAAACATAAGTTTTTCGTTAACGCATTTTCCTAAGCAAACCAAACGCTCGAAAAATAAGGAATTATTTTTTTTGTGAAATCAACGGAGCCTAAATGACCTTGCTATGACTCGGTTCGATCAATCCGGTTCCAACTTCTAAAATGACGAGAACTAGAGGATACTCGATGATCTACTCTACAGTTCTCTTTGTTTAAGCTACCGGCTTCTTGTTCGATTTTTAGTAGATTTTCAATACTCCTATATTTATTACCTTCTCTTTCATAGTTTTCATCAAGAAAAAATTGTCTCGCACTAATAAATAATAGTTACCTTGATCACATGTCCACGATTATGAGATATCGAGATTATGCAACTAGCTCAATATCAAAATTTTTAGTAAACTTGAATAACCATTTGTGGAAGAATATCTATTGCTATGAATTTTTTTCTATTTATAATATATAAAACTACATAAATAATTTAGGTTCCTATAAGAGTACAAAAATTCTCCAACAAAATAATTATCGTATTTGGGTTCAAACTATCCATGAGATAAATACTCGTTTCAAACCTTATGCTTCGTTTGGTAGTACGAATTTGAGTCAGTATATAATAACAAATTAAATTATTTGATATTTGGCGATGTTCTCCACACCGGATAAACTTAAATATATCCGTATAAAATGCCAAATAAGAAATTCATACAATGTATGCATCCAATATTGCTTGGCTAGCCACCGCGTGAGGACCATCACCACAATAGCCAATTGTTTTCACTTCTGACCACCGCACGATTATCGTCGCTTCGACGATTGAGGGTGAAAAGGAGAAGTTATACGTCACATGGCTATCACCATTGAAGAACTCGATCCCTTCATTAGTGCCCTAGGTCCTTCAAGCCTCATCACTCGGCGGCCCAACGTCATCCGCCCATGGATTTTCGTCCATCCTCTCTCTGCCCCTCACTAGCCCCAGATCGTTAGCTTCGACGTCAATTGGTGTCCACACTTTGCGCACGACGTTTGCCACCTTGTCACCACCCCTTCACCTCTACATCAACCGTTGCTACCTCGCATACCAAATCAAGCACGCCTACTGCCTCCCTCTGTTGCTCCACTAGAGACTCATCTAGGCAGGCGTCTAGATCGCCTCTAACTCGGTGAAGCTGAACGAGGATTACGACCTAGAGGTGGAGATGGCAAAGCTGGCGGCGAAGGAGACAAACTCGAAGAAGCCGAAGAGAGAGCTGGTGAGAGAGCTCAAGGGGTGAGATTTGGAGATATTGCGTGGGAGATTGCAATAGACAAGTGGGATTTTCAAAATTTTTCATTTGCATCTCAAATTGCATCAAACATATGATGAAATTTTTTTATAATCCGAAAGTTATACGTAAAATTTGTATACCTATCTTATTATATTATATTATAATCCATGTCCGAACGATCAAATACAATCTTAAAGTATTTCCTCGTATCCATCCCAAAACCTTAAAGCTTAACCCGTTTAAGTTCGGTTAGGCCTGGGACGGTCTGATCCCTTGCTATGCTAGTCCCACTGTCATCCATAATTTTCCTACAAACAAATGTAGATTTTCTTTCAGTTGTCAATTGAAAACACGACAAGAAAGAGTTGATCATCGATCACGGTTCCTTTGTCATGGAGCGTGCACGTGGCAACAGGTTTGCGGAATAATTCTCTCGTCACTTTGTCCTGAAACGAAGCCAAGGACGAAGCGATGGAAGCCCATTGGAGCTTTTTTTCAACTCGCGTTCCATTCCCCATGGTTAAAAGGCTAGGAATCAGTGCATCACATTCACGGGCGGCCGGTCCCCTTCGATTAAAATTTTCGTGAACGCATTGTGCCCTAATGGCTACGAGTCTAGGATCTACGTGTACTTTTTGACAAGGAATTTATCAATTATCATCGCAAGTGGGACTTCACCAATCTCTCTACCCAAACACATTTTCGTCGAGTTCAAGAATCCCGAGCCAGATGAAGATCTTTTACATTAACGAGCGTCTAGAGATGTCTACGAAGCAGCCGTTGAAGGAAACATTGTAGTTTCAACGTGCCCCAACTATGTCTGCGCTGATCAACTCATTCCAAATTAAGTATGCTCCGTTATTCGTACTTGATAAGTGAAAAATATTTTCGTTTTCATTGCCTTAATAACCACATAACACGGCATAGATTGTTTAGAAAATGAAGGGATACTTGGTAAGCGTATCAGAACAGTTGTTAACGAAATCCATTTCGAAATCGCAGTTTTTCCAGGGTCTTGTCACACATCATGACCTTATTTTACGGCGCTATGCTCTGTGCCGGGCAATAGATACCATACATTTTGCCGCATCATCGAGTATGTGTGCCGTAAACGAGCAACATGGACAAGCATCGTGCCTAGAAATGCCGCTTTGAACAGCGTCCTAAAACCGAAGGCCTAACAAGCGAGGTAATGATACCATTGGATCTATGACTAATTGATTCTGTCGTGGTACAATCGCGTGGTGTTTACAACTAGAATTGGTACATGATACTGATGAAAAAAAGGAGACAATTATGTGGGGGGAGGTGGAGGTTTGCTCGGAGATACACATTTGATACCTTGCTTTGAGGAGTTGTATCGAGCAGGACTAAAAATGACACATCATGCTTCTTGTGGTGCAAAATTTCGTACTTGTTTTACCAATTCATAAAGGTCTTAACTCCGTGTTTTAAGGGCGGGTTAGGGACCCCTCTATGTTCAACAAGTCCCTAGACTGTGTTATGGGGTTGTTGTCGCCTTGTTGAGTAGGACCCTTCAAGAAAGGATGAGACTATGCCTAATTATTTGATGATGTGTGTGCCGAACATATTCAAGAACAATCTACATGTGAGATACGTGAGACTAGATATAGAAAATGGGGAGATAGACCCTTTTTTTTTCTTTTTCTTCTTTTAGGTACAGGCGATGACCGAATTAGTATATTCATATCTCGGCTGGTCTACCTCGCCGGGCGAAATTAAAGGTGCACTCCCAACTTCGTCCCGGTACATTCGGGACTTCACTCATGGGAATGCTCCCAACAAGGTCGGAGGATAATGAATTGAAGGGTGAAGTTTGCCCATCGCGTTTGATCCCCCCATTATTACGATCTTCTTTTAGAAAGAAAGTCGGCTTATTAGCATCCTCCTCTCCCTCTCTTTTCTGGATTCATTCCCTACCGCAGAAATTTCATTATGCTTATGGGGAACCTGGACACTTTCCCTTCATCATATCCATCCAAAGTATTGCAACGAAATAGCGAAGCGTATCCGCACAAGTCACAACCAACATCATTCAATTCAATATACTTACCATACTCGTCGAATACTTGCTCCTTTTGCAGCATGGAGGAAACGAAACAGCAAAGGAAATGGATAGGAAAAGGGGGCAAAAAGCTGCAGGTACTTGGGGCATTTTTGAAAGCGTTGCTATTACTTCAAGAATAAACCTGGAAATGAGAGAGAGAGAGAGAGAGAGAGAGAGAGAGCGCCATGTCCAGCGACCGGTTACTGAATTAGGAAGGGGTCGATGAAGGGACACGAACGCAATCCTCCTGTCGTTTGGAAACAAACGAACAGAAATCGACACTAATTGCAGGGGGAATCGACGGCCAAGTGGATGTGGACACTCCACCTACTCCTCTTTGGGGGCTTTTGCTTAGCGTTCATGCGGGGCCTCCCTTCCCTTTCTTCTGTTCCCTCCACATCTTTCTTTCGTGCTTCTCCTACTCCTGTAAAAACGACGCCATGTTGGGGAAATATTCATCAGGCAATGCTTAGCCGTTAGCAACCGTTGAGTAATGACATCGTAGGTCTCGATACGTAATAGATCTCAACTGTTTAATCAAGGAATTTTCTAAGTGTCTACATGCCATGATGCTTTGGATAGAAATGGCGAGCAAACGCATGTGACTAATGGTCGGCATCGATCTCTTGAGAGATCATAAGAGTGGTCTCTCTTTCTCTTGTATGGCATGAATTTTAGTGATATTATGTTGGATTTGTGGTTACGAGTGAGGAGTGATATGCTTTGACATTATGCAATAATTGTTGACCTTTGAAAATTGCTGCATCTTATTTCTCTATGTCATTTTATTGTCTAACCACAAATTAGCTATGTTGTAAGATTGCATTGGGTTCACATAATCTTGATTGATGGACAGCTAGATTTTGTTATAAAATAACCCATCGCGTGCCTTTGAATACCCTCATTTATCTCCAGGAAATTCTCCATTTTATCGGGTGATAAAAAAAAGCCGTTCGATCAAATCATGTATGAACCTATAATTTCATGCCCTCAAGAGCCTACTATTACATACGGACTTTAAGAAATACAAGTAGGGAACACATCGCAGTATAGATTACTGAAACTAAAGCAGAAAACATGAGCATCCGATTGAATTCCCTCGTCATCCACGACTACACACCCCTAGCTCAAAGCGTACTAAAAAATTGCGATAAGGTGCAATGCAATAATGCTTTTTCGTGTAGCAAAACCTGGAAGTGGGTGATATAATGCCTCATTGTTTTGACTTAAATCAAGGGGGACTATAATTCCTCACAAAAAAAAGTCCTACAAGTTCCTCTTTTTGCGGGTTGATCCAGACGTCTCCGTTGATTTATGTTCCTAATTTTTTATCGTGAAGCTGGAAAAAATGAAAATCTAATAGGCTTGTAAATCTTCCTTCATGTCATAATTGCATGTATGGGTAGGCCTAGGGCAGTAGCAACTTGAAAACCCTGCACGATCCCTTCTCTTTAGGCCTCTAGGGTTCTATTGCTCGTATAGGGTCGGGGGCAATATTATTGATACGTGCCACGTTTGTCTTTTTTTGCACTTGTTTGTCCTGAAACGTCTCGTTTAATCTCGGTGGTGCAACATCAAAGATGCTTACCTTGATTTGATTGGGAAGTTTTGAGACATGGGGTTGGCTTGAAAGTATGAAAGCCTTCTTGAGGTTTCGAAGAAGTTGGCGACTTTGCATTAGTGGGTGGAATTTTAAGACAAAATCTCTCCAAGGATGATTTTACTAAACTTTGCTTAGGCATATGATACATAATCTACCCTAGCTGAATCTCTGTGTTTTGTGGACCGGCCTTTGTATTGAACAGGGTGATGGCCGCAACGGCGACGGTGACGGTAATGCTTGTAGAATTAACCAGTAATTTGTACGAGCATTGCAAACTTTGGTGAACTATAAGAGTCAAATTTTTAACACCCTTCGTGAATAGGATGGTAGTAAAGTGAATTCCGTAAAATGATTTTTTCAAGAAGAATTTTGGCATTCTAAAAGTACTTGAGTTTCCTTATTCGTATCAATTGTGGGGAAAATTGTCTAAAACGTCATAAATCTATTTTATGGTGGTCAATTCAATCATAAAATTTTTAATTGAGTCAATTAGGTCCTTAACCTCATGACAATTTGCCAATAGAGTCATTTTAGTCAATTTTGGCTGAAAATTATTGAAGTTGATATTTTTTTTTAAAATTTTCTGAATTTTTTCTTTTTTTCCTCTTTTTTCTTTTTTCCCTATTTCCCTTTATCGGTCGGCGGCCACCGCTTGTCGTAATCTGGCAAGGGCTATGGCTAACAACCTTCGCCGCCCATCGCCAAGGCCCCGACAACCAGCAAAGGAAAATAGGACTGACAAAAAATAGGAAAGAAAAAATTCAAAAAATTCAAAAAAATTTATCCGCGTTAGAGCCGATGGACGGCCGGTGACCATGTTAGCGATTTCCAGTCAAAATTAAACAGAAGGATTATATTGGCAACTCGTCAAAAGATTTAGGACTAAATTGGCCAAAATGAAAAGTTTAGGACTGAGTTGACTGTCGTGCAATAGGTTTATAATTTTTTGAACAATCATCCCATCATGTGTGACTTAATTTCCTATTCCGAGTCTTCAGACTCTCAAAGACAGACAATTCATGCTCGGTCTAGAAGGATTTTTCGCCAAGATGAGAAAATGGGAAAAAGGATACTATGGTGTTATAACTTTCGTACGACCCTCACTTGAGTGCCATAACTTTTCAATCGATTACTTGAGTGCTAAAACAAAAGGCGTTTGTAACGAATGGTGTGTGCTTTTAATCAGTCGCTCAATTGGCAATACTTTCTAAAAAAGTTCACTACAACTACCAAAGATCCGACATGGCAAGATAGTTACAAGGAATATTTTTTTAAAGTTATGGCATTAGAGTGATCGATTAAAAGCTATAACACCCAAGTAAATGCTTTTCAGCAGTTACGACACTCAAGTGAAAAAAAAAAAGAAGATATATAATTATGGTCATCAAGTAAGCACCGCATAAAAGTTATAATACTTATGGTATCTTTTTCTCGTCCTTTGGTTATTTCCCAATCATTTTACATTCAAGCAGAATAACAGCAACCCAGTTTAGAACCAAAATGGTTTAAGATTAAAAAAAAAAAAAAACCAATTTCTACGAACTATAAGATGGATCGGAAAGTAAAATCTCGCCACACCTTCAAGGGCGAACGTCGAAACGCTAGAGGTTAGCGCAACACCTGACCTGGATTATTCTATTGTTGTGGTGACTTGGGAGAGAGGTAAGATCCGATAATATAGGCTTTTATGTGCCGCAGAGAATTATGGCATCGGATTGGAGAGCGATTGATTCGGACCCAAGACTACGTTTAGTGTCTATACGTGGGCAGTCCTAGCGTGCATGTGTCGTTCCTCTCTTTCAATATAAAACCACCGTGTTTCCTTTTCTGTGGTGCCCGTCGCCGGGACAAAGTGGAAAGTGTTCTTTGCGTGTGTCAGTCGTCCTTTGGCCTTGGCTTTTGGCTTCAAGCTCGATATCTTCAACTGATTTTTAGGGAAAGGATACTTAGGACCATTTGCCCGCAATGAGGAAAAGGCACCCTAGTTCTGGTTGGACCATCCCACTTGGAGGGACTAGGTCATTCGAGTGAGATACGACTTTAATGTACCTCGGGTAAGTTAGGTCTGTTCAATGAAAGCGATCCCGTTGTGCGGCGTGGAATGTACTTGAAGCCGCGTGCGGCTTGGAGTTTGGATTTCTATCTGGTGCGATTTGGTGCTGGCATGTGTTTTCAATGAAGACTGAGCGTAATGAGACGGGCATCGCGGTTGATAAAAGGTAAACAGAAGCAGTAAAAGCGGCCGTCGTGGTGGATGTGGTATTGATGGCAGCGATGCAGATGGACTTGGCTACGACTCTGACTTGATCATGGGAAAATTGGTCCGGTGACTTTAGGAGGTAAGGCCAGTCACTCGAGAGGCATTTGGTAGAGATTTCGACTCATCTATCCCGATTTCGCATGAGCATATTATATAAGTTGCGGCACATATGTGGACGAGAATCCGATAAGACAGTACGTAACTTTCTCGGTTCAGTGATTCGGTTGAAACAGGGCTTGTAAGGATCAATGCAAGCCCCAGATCATACATAATTCCTAGACTTATGCATAGAGTCGATCCTTATGGATCCAATCTACCTGTCAATAAGGTGTAGTGGTGATAGTGAACTAGAAGAAAAGGTGGAAATATGTAGATCTTTCCGGCTAATAACCGAAAAGTAAAGGTTTAATACTTAACTGAGCTTGTGAATACAGATGAGTATTAGATAAAATTGATGATCATAGACAGAAGAAACAGGAGCTCCGAGCATACTTGTGATGACAAAGTTCTCGTATAGGTCAGTTAATCACCAAATGAAATTCAGTTCAGCTAGGTGTCAAGAGTGCGGCACCAAAACACCAGCTTAATACTTTTGAAAGATGTAACAAATCAAAGGTTTGGAGGTGTCGCAAAGGAAGAGAACAGGTAAGAAGAGGGAAAAAGACTGAAGGAAAACACAGGCAAACATATGCCTGAGAATTTCCATTTCACGATACATCTTGGCGGCCTACAAATATCAGTTCATACAGATGCTTTTATGAGGTACCTAGTGATAAATAATAGTTGTCACCTGCTAACAATAGTTCCTGTCTTAAACTCCAGCAACCATAGATAATCTCTCCCTTCTAACCATCCGGATAGAAAGACCGTAATCAAGAATGCATGTTTAAACAAGGAATGAGCTTATACACTATCTTCGAGACTTTAAAAGTAACCCAAAAGCCTTCTCCATGGCAGAATTTCCCCCAAGTTGCCAGTAGCTGCTTTAGTGCGGAGAGCTAACTTCAACTTCCGGCAAGAAAAGGCTGACTGATACTGTTGCTAACCCCGCGTGCAAGCATCCGAGCATCTTATAGTGATAGACCAATTCGATGTTCTTATCAAGAAGGTTCTTTCTTGGCTTTGAGCAGAATAATCTTAGGATGATGTTGAGATGATCCCTAGAGCATTCAAACTGCTGCTCTTATAGTATTTTCATCTAGGAGAGTAAGAACATATTCTATCGTCTAGTTCCTTGCATTGTGACTGGGACTTTAATCTGGGACATCTTGAGCACAGTTAGCCAATCTTGCTCACGAACTATAACAAGCAGCGTAAAAACCCAGCATGCAGCGCATGGCCACTCTGTGATTATATCCAAAAGTTAGCATTTTAACATTCTTGAGATTGCATATCACAGTTCACGCTTATCACAACTATACATAAGTACAGAACTATGAAGCCAGTAAAAGCATACTCCATGTCGAAAATATAATTACCCATGTTACGTAGAACAGAAGAAATGCAGCCAAAAGGAATGTTTCCATGTTCAACTTTCTCTACTTTTGGATCAAAAGGAAGTACTGAATACAAGACGAAACAATAGCATAAAAGGTTCTGAACGTGAGTGTGCTAGTCGAAATACAGAGCAATTAAATGGGGATTGAAAGGGAAAACTGCATGTACACACCCCTTGCTTTGGGTGCTAGCTTAAGTGAGCCAGTGTACTTTATATTTGATGATGTTAGTCCCTACATATATTTGATTATCCGGTATATTCCATTAAATGTCAATGCACCAACGATGCCCACAACATTTCCACGTCGGACATTGGCAGGGGGGAATCCCATTGGAAGTTTGTCAGAGGTGGCATCAACAACTTGTCAAAATTGCAGGGACTGATATTGCCAATTTTGAATCCAAGGGGTCTCTAACTAAAACACCCATAATAAAGTGACTCTATAAGGACAACCCCCAGTCAAAATTGCCACACAATGCCCAATTGCTACAAGGGCACTGCGAAGAAAAGATTAAATCCAAACGTAAACTGAAAATTTATAGAGATTGACTATTTGATACTCTCCTTCAACCCCCCCTCCCCTTCCCTCCTTTACAATTTCTAAATTTGTGTTCTGAGCTCTCTCATCCTCTGCTCTTTTGGGTAAAGCCACGGGAGGACAATTTTCCCCCATCAAATTGCCAAACAATGCGTCGTTGCTACAGAGGTGCCAAGAAGAGAAGACTGCATCCAAAGATACGACAGCGTACACTGAAAATTTCTAGAGATAGACTATTTGATACTCTTCTTTAACCCCCACCCTGCTCCCTCTTCTAATTACTAAATTAGCATTCTGTGCTTCCTCTGTCTATATCCCCTGCTATTTTGGGTAAGGCCACAGGTGGTCTTTTTTTCGGTGTTGTGGGAGAAAGAGAGGGGTTTCCATTGGCAGCAGTGGTTAGTGTATGCCTAACAAATAAGCTGCAGCATAAGGCATTAAGCATCCCATCGAAGGAATAAACTTGAGTCCACTTGAGCCAACTACAGCAGGGGTTAGAGTTATTATCTTAACAATGTGAGTCTTCCCTTTGTGTAAGTTCGGAAATCTGGAATTACTTTTCCACTCTTAAGCAAAACCCATTAACCATTATTTGCTATAGGTAGCATTGACAACAAGGAACATCAGAAAGCATAAACATGCTCAATAGCAATCAATTTCTGCCAGAATTGACTCCGAATGCTACATCAATCACTCCATGCAAGTGAAAATGATCTTCCATTTTTCTTAAGAAACCAAACAGCCAAAAGGATCCTTAAGTATGCAGGGAACATCTCCGTAACCATTGACACAGTGATAGATAACTCAGAAAGTTGGACAAAGTCAATGCCATCCATCCGAATATCTCGCATACGATGCGAACCTAAGTCAAGCAGGGCTACCCGCTAAGGTTAAGCATATCCGAATATCTCGCTTATAGCAATGATAAGGTGATATCATTATGTCACATCAAGTTTTACAATGCATCTACTTTCCCTATATGAAGGCGTGCCTTAATATTTAATTAGTTTAACACTACCTTTCACGCTTAATCTAGTATCTTTGTCTAGTACTAAGCGTGGACATTGCCCTAGAAAGATTTGCGCTCAGAACCTCCTACTCTGATACCATGTGATATTTTGTGGGACTACTGCCAAATATTCTAAAAGCTTAAGCTGTTAGGTGAAGTTGTGGTTTAATATTTAATTATTCTAACAATAATGTTTCATGGTCGGTACAATTCAGATTTCTAATTTATTAGGAAATTTGAATGTACTTATGAGTTTCTCAATTGGTACACTTCATTTTGCACCATCATAATCACCTTAATATTTGCACGTGAAAGTTTACACATTGTAATTTTTCCTTTGGCAGGAAAAAAAAAGCACATATTCCAATATGGCAATCTTAGGTTGCATGGAAAACATGAAAAATTTAAAAGCAAAATTGGTTAAATACCTTGTAAGCAACTACATGTCCCATTGGAAGCCCTTGACTACCACACCGTGCAAAAAGAGAAAGATCACCAATAAGATCCAAGGCCTTATGGCGACATGGTTCCGCATCGAAACGCAATGGTGGGTTTAACCAACCTTTATCTGCACTGTAGATGATTGCCGGGATGCAAAATGTCAATCAATGGAGCAAACGAGAAAAAAGTATGCTGCCTGCTTTGGCATGTTGCTTCGAAAATTTTTAAAAAACAACCTTGGGACGTTACGCAGCATAATATCTTGCACCGTCTTCCAACATAACTTAAGCATTTCTTCTTTGAAAATTCAGGTTCTAAAATTACCAGTAGAAGCTGACCCTCGTTTTGGCCATTCACATAACTCACTAGGGGAAAAAAACGACAGAATAAAAGAGGTTTGAAGGTCTCACCTACAAACCAAGGCATTTTCTAGTGAGCCTCCTTTTATCAATCCGCTACTGCGCATTTTCTCTACCTAAGAAAATATTGCAATATGAGTTCTGGCTTTAGGTGGAAAAGCAAAAACTAAGGGAGATCTTCTGCTGGAAACAAGGTCCTTATCATTCAAGACGAATGCAAATATGGGCCAGTTAGAAACAGGCAAGTAATTTCATGGAAAAAAAAGATATTCTGTTGTCCAGATGGCACAAATTAAGGTAATAAGACAAGTGCGTTTACCAAACAAAACAAAAGGCGTAAGTGGATAGGAAATGAACAAGATAATATTCCCAACCACTGATCTTATAGCAATTTTCATACTACTAATAGTATTCATAAGTCACCCAGCACTGCAAAAATCCTGGTCGTGGGTGAGGCAGACATGAAATTTGCATACTCAGTATGTCAAATTTCTAGACTGCCAGTTCAAGCAAATATATTTCACAAACATGGATAGAAACATATCAAAATGCAAGGAGGAATTTTATATTTTGTTTACTCTGTTATTCTTTTCTTTTTAGTTGTTAAAAGGTACGAAAAATGAACACAAAAGGCAAGCCAAGGTAATATCCAACGATTTGTCAGACAGCAGTATTTTACAGGCATGAAAAAAAGTAATTGATGTCAATAGTTTATCTGATGGATATTAAAAGATGCAAGATTGTTTTTTCATTCATTACTGCATAAGTGAGACCCTCACTACAGACGATTTAGTATCCCTCAGTTCCTTGATCAGTGCTGGGATAGCTGAAGCTGTGTAAATGGGCATGGACTGACGAACTGCCTTGACTTTATAAGTCAAAATTTCCAGTTGTCAAAATCATGATTAAAATCAGGGAAGGCAAGTTTAGTAATTGAAAAAGAAGTGCGTGTGGCCGTGTAGCCACTCTAAAGTATAAGCTTATTCTATTATAGTGAGGGAAGGGAAGATCCATGCATAGGAGAGTAAGATATGGATTGTGATGAGTGGCAAGTGCCATGGTGACAAAACAACCGACCTCCTCGTAAATGCAAAAGGTTCGTGAAGGAGCAATTTCCCTCTTATAAAAGGAGTCGTATTCAATAGAAGAGGAGAACCACTGGCAGCCAATAGATGGGACCTGCATCACCAGCATAATAATGGAAATTAGAGCTATCAGTTAATGACTCAAACACCGTATTGCATCTGATGACCCCACTAATGCACTTCTTCATCTGATTGCTTAGCTCAACCTTACATTTACACTTTAGCCATATAGATGCACATGTAACTAGAATGAGCAGAGATCACAGATTTAGCTTCCAATGACTACAAATAAGGTGGTAGTATAGTGGTGCTAAAAAGCATCACTCAAGCAAAGAATCCGGGGCCTGAGAAACACTACTTTGAATAACAACATGATGAGAGCTTGAAAGGTCCAACAAAACCAGATCTATTCAACAGCCACTTTGAAACTTCAAAATATATCTGAAAAAGATTTTAGTCAGATTAATCAAGCTAGTGACCCAGACAATTACAGATAAGTGTTATAGACAGTACGTATACACATGTAGAAGTGCATCCATGCACAAAATACATTTGCCAACCTCAATCTGAAATCAGGGACGGAGATATAACTTCTCCTGATTTATAAAAAACGGAAAGTGGTGCACAGAGCAACAGCAAGAAGAGAATTGCTATGAGTGGAGAGCCATGATGGAAGTTACAATGTCCTAGATCGAATAAGTAAACCCATAATTCTGGAGTTTTCATCTCCATGTAATGGAAACCTGTCACAGAGAAATTTAGATAAAGAATTGCTAATCAAGACAAGAATCTTATGATATCACCATGATGAGGAAGATGGCAATGTAGAGATCACTACATTAACCATTCATAGCTCGTGATCCGTAATTAGCTGGCCTATCATAAATCTCTGGTTCAGATGCTCAGACACAGAATCCCTTGAAGGTGCTCATATTTTGTTCTCAAACTAAGGCTAATATCTCAGTTGACAAAAACCAGCCCCAAATGGACCCTACACTGATATACTACTATTACTAAAATCATCTTGTCCCATGATGAATATGGAAGGTTTTTGGGCAATTATAATTCAAATAAGGAAAAAGTGTCATCTAACAACTTTCCCAATATCCAGGTTATATGAAGGTGCATGCTTCCCCAATTCATGATTGTGAATGTACGTAGCCCCTCCCCTCCTGTAACAGATTGGTATCTCCTTGAACTTGTTGAAAGAAGTAAAAGAACTTGAGTAATTCCATAGCTAACAAAATCTTCATTCGAAAAAGGAAATAGTTAAGAAAGGCTTAAGAAATTATCATGGCATTTGCCATTTGAACAAAATCAGGTAAACCACTGGAAGAACAAGAATAAGTAAGTAGTCAAACAACCTACCAATGACTCTCTTTTTAAGCAAGATTAGCAATTATTAAAGAAGAGGGGATAACTTCTGTGCCTTCCAATAGGCAAAGCCTCAGCCTCTTGTATAAAAGAAGATACGTACATGTGGAAAGTTGATCCCACAACTGATGTGGACCTGTGATGAGGGGAATGCAACCACAAAAGAATCATTCCTCCGGACATGCACCGGTTCATCCAAATATGGCGCCATTTTCTCAAGACTGTTGCCACAAGCATCTTTCGCCACCTCTAAACCAACCCCTTCTATTGCCTCCACCCATTCACCGGCTGATCCATCTAAAATAGGAACCTGCAAAACAAATATCACGAATCATATCTGTGTTCTCATCTGATTCTATAACATTTGCACCCCAGCTATTGACCTTGGAACAGGCACTGAACCTTTGTTTGCAATGCACTGAAACTATAGGATCAAACATAGATATATGTCTGTTAATTGCCATGATGCATTTAACAGAGCAATCCGCCAATGAGGTGAAATTTTGTACTAAAACTACATTGTGACAAACAACAGATACTTTCTGGACTGAGATTACTTTAAAACCTTGATGGGAGGGATCCTAGACTAAGCGGCAAGGAAACCGAGCAGCATATGTACTACCTCAATGGAGTATATGTTGTCATGCTCAAGGCCTTCGCTGTTGTAGTTTATTGGGGGAAAAACTTACTTTCCGAAAGAAGAATTGGTCAGATCAAAGCCCTGGCTGTATTTTTGTTACAATTAACTGACAAGAGAAAGGGGCAATATGGAGCATCCGCGAAGCTTAGCTCAAAAGTCACGGAAGTTAAATGACCATATATTCTGCGTGAATAATGCAGATATGCAAGCTACAAAGACTGCTATATGAAAGTATCTTAAGAGATTACGGTAGAAATTCTTGTCGGATGCTTGAAGACAACGCACTCGTTTAGGTTGTCACAAAGTTTGTCGCGTTGCTTGATAGATCAATTCTGCAATCAATCTTCACGTTCCTAACCTTGCTCGTTGAGAGTATACCAACACCAAGAAATACCAAGCAGAAAAATTCAACGGAAAGAACAACCGGGAGTAAAATCTCACGCTTCTCCAGAATTCTCTCGTCAGACGCGCCACAAAATGCAATCTTGATAGCGAAAAAAGAAAACCTCATCTACCGAAACAACTTCAGACATACAGCACGAACCTCCACATCGCAATCTCCGGCGTCGAGGCCGACAACCTCGATCCGGCAATTGTCGACGCCAGTGGCCTCCAGAGCGGAGAGCAAGTGCTCCACGGTGCGGACCCTGCACCCGTCCTTGGAGAGGGTGGTGCAGAGGGGCGATTCCTCCACGTGATCGATCGACGCCGGCACGAGGCGGGAGCGGAGGTCGAAGCACCTGCCGCCGCCGGCGAGGTGCGGCCGTATCTTCACCGTCGCGACCTCGCCGGAGTGCAGGCCCACGCCCGTCTTCTCCAAGCTTCCGGCTAGGGTCTGCTGCAGCTTCCCGGTCTGCTAGAGAGAGAGAGAGAGAGAGAGAGAAGGAGGGGGTCAATGCATATCGTTCTGCCGGGGAAACTCGATCGGCGTCCAACTGGTTGGTCAAACGGTTGAACCGCGACCGAAGTCTTGGAGAAAAACAACAGAGAGAGAGAGAGAGAGAGAGAGAGAGAGTGTACGGATTTCCAGGAGATGCGAGAGGAGGACTTGAACAAGGCCTGGAAGGCGGAGGAGGAGAGCGCCATGATGGCGGTGGTGGCGGTCGAGCGAGAGACCAGAGACGCTCGTCGACGCAAAAGGCCGCCTCCTCATTCACTCACTCGACAGTGGCCCTGATGCGACGGTGCCATGTCCGCGAGCGCCAATTGTGCTCGTGTTAGAAATTTTTTTCCCTTTTTTTGTCGAGAAAACGGCATAAACAAGCGGCGTAAACAAACCGCCTCTCAATTTTGACTCAGTATATAATATAATTACGAAACTTTTAATTTATTCAATATCGTCCCCGAAGTTCAACATTAGGTTAAAGTTTATGAACTATATAGTTCATGGATCACGTTGCACATTGTGTTAAATTTTAGGAACCGTTTGTGCCGTTATCCTTTTTTTTTTATCAAGATGTCTGTGTCGAAATTTAGAATTTCTTTTTTATTTTCAATTTTACCTATATAATTTAAGTCAAATATTGTTTGGCGTGAATTTACATATTAATATTGATATATTATAAAAATCTCCTGAGTTTCAAGTTTAAAAGAAATTATTAAGTGCTGAACAAGCAAAAAAAATAAAGTAAAAAGCAAAAGATAAATTTGAATTCAATATATGCTTTCATGCACCTTTTTTTTTTAACTAATTCAAATCCTAACTAGCTACAAATATACACGCACATATACATATATATATATATATATATTCGTAATCTCTATGTTAGAGGGAATAGCATGCAAAAAATTAAAATATGTCCGACATTTATTCATTTTATTTTATGGTTATATCAATTAACTCTTAATCAGAAAAATCTCGGGTCATTATAAAACCGTCCCTTTTTTTTGTGGTCCAAAAATTAATTTAAGATAAATTTATCATAAAAAGTATCAATTTAAAATTTTCCATAATATTATCCCAAAAAATTATCATCACATTTTCAAATTTCGAATACAAACGGTCTCACGAGACATTCACGACGAGTTAACATCGGCCCTCCCGTTGCTTTCATGCCTCACCCGTCACGAAGCTTCGCTTCTTAGCTCCAACGGGTTCGGAGGAATTTGGACGGTGACACGTGGCATTACATGAGAGAGAGGGAGGGAGGATGGTGGGCTCAAATAACGGCCCAATTCTTAAAAAAAAAAAAACGAAATGCTTGAATTTATACTATTCAAGTTATAAATAGTATCGTTTTCCAAAGAATTCATAAAATGCACCAACTTTCACTCGAAGAATAAAACTACCCGCTGTCGAATCCTCCCTCCCTACAAGCGGATTGACATATTTGACTTGACTAACTATGCCACCTTGTACATTAGACTCGTCGGCAGGGTAACACGACTGTCGTTTTTCACGAATCGTCGTTAGTGGCGGCGCAATCTCCTTTCCAATAATCACGGCTTACTTAGAACGACATCGCTTGTTTTGTTTTGGTGCCGAAAGAGATACGTTCTTGTGGGATGAGAGTTTGCTTATCATCTCACGATCTGTGCAATTTAAGATGTTGTGGAAACATCTCGTGTCATGAGTTGCTGGAAAATGTTGTGCACAGCGTTTCGATGCCCATGCCCAAACAGCAGAGTTCGCTCCGTCGTATCCACATATCATTTTGTTTTGTCGGCAAGACAAAACGCCGATCCATCTACAACTGTATCTTCATAAAATCAAATGATTCTACTCGATTATTACACAACCAAAGGAGCATCATCGGGCCTTGCACTACGCACCGATTGGCGAATTCGATGTTTTTTTTTCTGTTTGAACCAAAAATCATCGCCAGATCGGTCAATTAATGGGAGAACAAGCAACGAGGAATTGCTGTTGATAATACAAAATTGCAACGAATGATGGTATGTTACGACATCCATCGCGACTAATTTTTTTTTTATTTGTAGCAAATTTATTTTCCATTCGAACCTAGACCGGTTAACCAATCGCGAAAAAGGGCGAACAACGCGAGAACTAAGGCCTAACAATTGCTCTTGATTACGAAAGATTGCAGGAGTTTCCCCCTTTTAACCTTTTGTAGTATATGGGAAAACGAATTCCTTTAGGACTAATTTTCAATGACTTTATGTTGGTACGCATGAGTCGGGCGCGAGCATGAATACTACAAGTAACAAATTGACGGTTCTTTTTTGTCAAGATAACATTTCATTCATTTTCTTGTATTTAGTCCAACTGCAAATCGAGATAAATCTCGTACAACTTCTAAACAAAGCAAGCTCCAAATAATAAAATAAATCATCAAAATAAGATTAGAGAACATCCGCATAAAAAGCAAATCTGTGACTTCTTCAAATCAAAATTGACAACCGATTACTAAATCTATTTTCCCTAATAAACATATGTTTCTACAGTTTTACCTTTCGAGAGTGTACACCTTACACCTAAGTTCGACGTTCCCAACATCATCATCGTTCAGAATAACAAAGGGAGAATGGAAATGCGGCGCTACTCTTTAGCTCACTGGAACTTGAATTCTTCTAACAAATTGCCACTTGAAGGTGAACAATTCGGACATCCTCGGGTCATACGAGATAGTCTACTAGTCTGAAACAGAATAAAGGAACAAAAAAGCAGCCGTAGAGAGAATTTGAGACGTAGATATAGATCTACATAATTGCTACGGTGAAATGATTTCGGGTAAGAAGGTATAAAAATGACTAGAAGCGCCACTCGAAAGCATCCAAGCATATAAGAAAGTATTACGTGAATCATACCATGCTTAGATACACTGTGAAACAGATCCACGAATTCAAGCTAAAAACACAAGTAAAATAGCTACGTAGGTCATAAATACATAATCAGCTACTTGTATGTTCCGATCATCCTGCACAATAACATCAACCCTGTGGAGAGCTTCCTAGGATAAGTTCCTATATACAAAGCATTAACTTACTTTCCAAGAGCGAGACGATGCACATGTTAGCAACCTATCTACCTATACATTCTGTACTTCATCAGCACTGCCATTGCTGAATTGCTGATGTCAGAGGCAATTGGCAACGGTAGACAATGCTCAGGCCTAATGTTAGCAGAGAATACCATAGTGCTCAAGGGTGATTGATTCATGACTCACAAAGGATAGGAGTCGTGTCGGATATTACACGGGGCGTACTGGATTTTTCATCATGTATCTGCACTTATGCGCATGCTGTTGGGATTGCTGATCAATTGCAGGGCCACTTGCGATACGTTTCTTCTCTCTAGGCGGCTGCAAATGGACTCCAGAGGAAGAAGCGGGTGTGCTAGTTGGCGCTAAGATAAATCAGTAAGAATGCAAACAAGGTTCAGGTGCAATGATCTAAAGTAAAGAAACAACTAACAAAAGAGCACTCTCCATTACTTCAAGACCAATTTTCATTAGCTCAATGACTTAAAAGCGAACGGAACTTTATAAAGCAGCGTTAACAAGAAAAATAGTACATTAAAATGTAAAAAAGATCAGAATAGTAGCAATCAGATGGACATTAAAGTGAAGCTTGGGATGCCACCTACAGCATTCGAAATTTTTCATGCCCTCATTCAATGTAATAGTTGCACCAGAACATAAAAGAGCAAAACCATACAGCTTTGGGCAATTAGGAAGCATAAGTGCCCTGAATGAGTAGAAGTATATGTTATGGTACCATGCACAATTAATACTCTCAAAGACCCAATGAAAAAGTGCCATGGTTATTCGCTGTCTTAAATAATAAAAGAGAGTAGCAGGATAGAAGGAAAATGCAGACAGCTAGATATTGAATACTTTTTATGCAGCAACTCAGCAAGAGTCTTGCAGTTGCGGCTTTAAAACTTTTCTCACTAAATGAGTACTCTAAAGATTCGCGCAGCAAATTAAACTCCAACATCTTATAGATTGTAAACTTCGTGATAAACCTGGCTGTCAAGCATGTAGTGTTGGCTTTGGCTTCTGGTCATACCAAACCAAGTCATAAACCGAGTCATTTTGAATGGGTAGAAACATGCTTATTATCTAGCCAACTCCATACCAACCAAGTTGACCCTTTTTGACCAATCCTCCGTTTAGTCTGCTCCATACGTGTATACGCAAGACAAGAATATTGTACATAACTAGACCTGTCAAATGGGTGAGTCGGGTTGGATTTGGGTCGGGTCATAAATGGTCCGACCCAAATTGACCCATTAACCCGTTTATGACCCATTTATGCGCAATGCAATTTTGTTGACCCATACCCGACCCGACCCATACCCGACCCATACCCGATTAGACCCATATTACTAAAATACTTCCATATTTAATTAAATATAGGAAAATTCATACCCAAGCTGAAATGAGAGTGCAGAATGAGTGAGTGCAAGATTGAGTGAGGGTGAGAGAAATGCGTTGAGTTTAAATCAGTTGTAAACTCATTTATGACCCATTTGCGACCCATTTATGACCCATTTAACACTAATATAAGACTTCTACCCATTTATGACCCATTTACTAAATATAACTAACCCATTTATGACCCATTTACTAATAAATGGGTTAAGAAATGGGTTTATGACCCATTTTGACAGGTCTATACATAACAAAGAAATAGATGGGTTATCAAAACCTGGCATCAAAGTGAAACACAACCGGAACTCAGTGAAAAAATAAAGATCTGCAAAGTTTTTGGGTCTGCCGTCATTCTATAAGAAAGCATGCGCCAAAAAAATTTCTTTCGAAAAGCCAAAAGAGGGGAGAAAGGAGAAGAATATTAAGAGTCATAGAAAATTTACCCGTCATCCTGTTGGCAAGACCAAGGGTCTGGCATAACAGAGGAGCATTGTCATTCAGCGAAACATGATCCGCTAGATTCAGAATCTCATTTTCATTGAAGCAAGAAACCAACTTAAATGCAGCCAAGAAATGCAGAAAACTGAAAACCTCTAACAAACTCTCGGCTTTTTCTGTCAGTTTCACTTTCCATTCTCTTGCCAGCTTCATTGCTCCTTCTTTAACTTCATTCGTTGGTGAAGGTGAAACTTTTATCAGCTGCTCTAACAGAAAAATTTGACTCCTGAGAACATCAGTATGCAAATTCATATCCATACTATTTGAGAGTTGCCTATGAGACCCCTCAATTACACCCAGAACAAGTTTTGCAGGGTCAGAGGAGCTTTGCAGCTCATCCGAGATTTCTTTGAGGATTGCACGATCTTCAGTCAAAAGCTCAGTTTTGAGAAACTGCAAAGTTCCTCCAACAGAGCCAGTTGGTGGTGGAGGAATTATAACCAAAGAATCATCTCCATTGTGCACAATACAAAGCTCTGACTCGGTCTTTATTTGCCACTGTTGAATGGATCTCAAGGAGCCTGTCATATACAAAGCAGTTGATAAGAATCCAAACCACCTTAATCAAGATGCTTGTAGCCAATGTGGCTTCCCGTGAAATCAAAATCAAACAAGAGTTTATACTAATTACTAACTAGCTACAAGGAGTAGGAAAGACAGCAAGACGAAAATCTAAAGACTAAGCAAAAGCCAATATCAAAAGAAAGGTTGAAGGTTGCAACTGCTAATTAGATATCTTTAGAGAAATATTTTTGAGCTCCAAACATAGATCTCCAACTATTGGATGGAACCTTAACAGAGCAATATCTATATTTGGTGCCGTATCAACATGAACCTAAGCACTCCATTAAACTCTCTATAGATGACCCATCGTTCCAAACCAAAAGATGGTAAAGAAATCGCTGACTAGGAGCATTAATGAATCGATTTGCTAAAATTTGGTATGTCTAGACTAGCGAAAAAGCACAAAGTTTGCATGTAGAAAGAAAATGAAAAGCAAATATGTTAAAAGAATAACCGTGTGAAGGTTTGTTCTATTCAGAAAAGCACACAATTTTTTTAAAAATAAGAAGACTTTACCTTACGAAAAAAATAAGAAAGATTTACATATAAATTCAGTAAGTGTTAAAGGCTAAGGAATCATGATTAATTGTATACTATTTTATTCAGTTAGTATGATATGTGGGTGTTCGTGGAATTTATCAATCAAATTTTGAGGTTAGAGCTCTCTTTTGGATTTGCTTTATCATAAAGAAAGATATGTTCTGGAGGCCTAACCTGATCAAGTTTGGAATATAGTTCAAACAAAATGGACTTATCGATGTAGAGAATTCAAAGTTTAAATAAAAAACTAAAAAGAGCAAGTTGTTTGAGATCAACCACATATATTGGTTGGGCATATTTTAGAACGAAGTAAATATGAGTTAAGAACTTGAGACAGTTTATCTAAAAGGTCATTAAATATACACTGATTTGTGTTTTATTTCTGTCCATCATAAGCACTAGCATTAAGCCCGAATGAAATTTTCACTTACCTTATCAATCAGACATTTAAAATTTATCAAATTAAATATTAGAAAAAAAATCCAGTTAATGATTTTTTTAATTGATATGGGGAAAACTTGAACCTGCAAGAAAGCGTAAATCAGCATCAAGTTTTTGCAAGATCAAATCATTACAAAGTGCTGAATCTGCCATGCATATCTGGCAAAAATGGGAATACTTACCTTGCACAAGTTAAAATCCACAGCCATTGTCGTGTATACAAATTTTGTTAGCATAGAGAGATAAGAGCTGAAGCAATATCAATATTGCAAAAACCAGGCACAAAATGATAAAGAAACCAGCAACCAGATCCATCAATGCAAGTTGATAGCTGCGCGAAAACTTACCAGGTTGTGCATCTGAAGAACCTTGGAGATGGCGCATTTCATCCGCCTCTCTGAAATGCATTACAGAATTGACAAGATTTTGAATTTCATCTGCATTGAAAGGGGAGGCCAGCTTATATGCCACTAAAAGTCGCAAAAAACCCAAGATCTCCGAATAATTCTCTGGCGATGGCAAAACACTTAGCTTCGCTTTCCATTCATTAGCCACTTTCATTGCAGCTTTCCTCACCTGAGGCTTCACCTCTGCTGAAAATGTAATTATAGACTCTAAGAGGAAGATACAAATCCTTCGGATTATGCCAATATCAAATCCATCTCCATTACTTGAGTCCTGAGGATAGAATCCTTCAATGGCATCTAATAACAATTTTGCAGCGTCAGGTGATGCTTGAATTATTTCCAGCACCTTAGAGCACACCCTGTCGTGCTTCTTGAATTGCTGACCTAGGAACATCAGCAGATTCTTTCCATCAACAACAATTCTGGGTTGAGAATTTACTTGTGAAGCCGAAGCAGATTCATTTACTAATGCATGAGCCGTTAACCCAGAAAGTACATTAAAACTCTCCCTCAACTCCAATTCCCTAGAGCGGGTCTTGAGTGATTTTTCAATCAAATCAAGGCGTTCCCTCCTCAATTCCAGTTCATTACGTAGGACCTCACATTCTTTCTCTTTCATTTCAAGTATCTTAGAGCATTCTTCAATTAACAAGTTAAGCGCATTGAGGTGCTTTTCCTTGAGTTCGAGATCTCTGTGGCCTTCCTTGTTTCTCTCTTCAATTTGATCCAACTGCCCTTTTCTAAATTCAAGCTCTTGAGAGCACTCTGCCATCGACTTCTGCATCAAATCCAATTGCTCCTTTTTGGACTTGAGGGTCAATGAGCATTCAAGAATTGAGCTTTGGACGGAAGCATACTCTTGTTCTTTCAGTTGAAGTCCCTCTGCAGATTTCCTAATATGAATTTCAATGGACTCTAGCTGTTTCCTTTTGGATTCAATTTCAAGATCGTGGTCTTTTATGGACTCTTTGGTTGCATTTAATTTCCTGCATAGATATTCAAGAGATTTGCCAGCCTTTCTTTCTTTTCCTTTAACTGAAGCAAGCTCTTCCATTTTTGTCTTCATTTCCTCTTCAATCTGCTTTACACACTTCCGGATACCCTCCAAATGACCTTCCTTGGATTTAAGCTCTTCTGAGAGCTCTCCAATAGTTGTTTTGATTAACCCAAACTCCCTCTCTTTCAAATCAAGTACTGCCGACCGCTCACTGATCAACTTTTTAATTGCATCAAATTGCTTTTCCTTCGATTCAAGCTCTTCATTGTTCTCCTTGATCAATGTTTTGATTGAATCAAGGAGACTCTCTTTCGATTCGAGCGCTTCAGTAAACTCTTCAACGCATTTCTTGACTCGACCAAGTTCCTCCTCCTTAACTTGGAGTTCAAGGCAGCAGCCATTTATCTTATCTATGAGGGATTGCAATTCACCGTGTTTGAGCACAATCACCCCATCAAGCTCTTCGATAGAGTGTTCCAGAATGCTCAACTCCTTCTCTCTCGAGCCCATTTCCTTGTAACTATCCTCGATCAGATCCTGTACCATGCTCAAGTCCTGTCTTTTCAAATCGACCTCTGCCGACAATTCTTTGTGAGAACTCCTGGTCGATTTCAACTTCTCTATTTCCAAATCTAGTTCCCTAGCATTCTCCTCTAGCAATTTCTGCATCTGTTCAACTTTTTCCTCTTGCAAGCTTACTTTCTGTTGCAGCAGCTCCATCTCCTCTTTTTTCGAACCATAATTCCCAAGGCATTCCTCGGTCGACCGCCTCAGGGAACTCAACTCCTTCTCCTTGTCTCTGATCAACGAAACGCAATCACCGAGCGCGCCACGCATGAGAACCAGTCGCTTCTCCTCCGACTCGCGCTCGTCACGCAACCTCTCAACCTGCTCCTCCACCGAAGCCAGCTCCCTCGTCTTCCTACCGATCTCCCCCTCGCACTCCTCGATCCTCCGCCGGAACTCGCGCAGCTCGAACTCCCTGGACTCGACCGCACGGGCGCGCTCCTCGAGCGACCTCTCGCCCTCGAGGAGCTGCTCGGAGCGGCACTGCAACGAGCTCTGGATGGAGTCGAAATGCTCCTCCAAGTCCTTCCACAGGAAGGTGAACAGCAGGACCTTCGACGCCTGGGCTTGCGCTCGCTCGAACGCCCTGGAGACGCTCTCCTTCTTCAGCGCCGCTTGCTTCAGCTTGTCGGACACGTCCTCCATCGAAGCACCGGCAATGGCGGAAAAACGAAAGAACAAAATAAAAAAAAAAAGCACACTCCTCTCCCTCCAGAATCCAAACAGGAAACCAAAAACCAAGCGCGAAGAAGCAACGCGAGGTCCTGCAACGAAGACGAACCTGGCGCTGGAGGAGGAGGGAGACGAAACCCTAGAGAGAGAAAGTTGACGAGCAGGCTCCGATTTCCTCTTTTTCGCAGGTGAATAGGACGAGCACGATTTGGAGAGAGAGAGAGAGAGCGCGAGCGAGTTTCTTGGTGTGGAAGCAAAACGGCCGGGATTCGACCTTGCGGTTGTAGAGGGGTACGGGGGGCGGGGGCCCGTAACGTGGCGAGAAATTACCGTCGCCGTGCCACGTGGGATTCGCTAGAGTTACGTGACAGCAGATCATGCAAGAGGGATACCTCTTATATTAGACCTCAGTCTCAGCCGACTAGATCGGATTGATTTCGACGAACCCAAAAAAAATAAAAGGTTAACACCATAAAAAATTCAAAACTGATATATTTATAATAAATTATTTTAAATTATCTTTCTAATCACAAAAAAAATAAAACTAGATGGATTAATCCTAAAAAGGATTGCATGTGAAAGAAGACAGATGAGGCGGGTCAATTCGAAAGCCCCCAAAATAAGGAAAGTCAAATTAATTTGGATTATATTTGAAATCGTAATAAATTGAAAAAGAGGAATGTAATCACGACTTCAAATATGAATAATCGGATGCTTTAATGATAGGAAAGAGGAATATTACATAATTTCATCGGAGTCAAATAAATGCTGAGCGCCAACTTTTCCTTTGTTCATCGTTTTTGCGAATTTTGTCATGCACTGTGCACTCGATCCTTTTAGCCGGAGGGAAACATGTAAAATCCCTCTAAACCGGTCTTAATGTTCTGGAAATTAGACCACGATTTTTATTTTTTTCCGCAAAAGACCGTGTAATTGAAACGAGCACACGCGCCTTTGGCATGTGTCGCTGTTCCGGAGGAGGAAGGGAGGGAGGGAGGAGCCGATTTGCTAGAGTGCGCCGGTGACAGCGTGACAGGAAGCACGGTCCTATCGCGTGAGGAGAGCGAAACGCGTGTGTCGTACGACCGTGCGGTACACTCGTCCCCAGTCGGGGTGTGGGAGGTGGAGGGGAGAGAGAGAGAGAGGGGTCGTTCGGTGGATTTGATCGGAGGATTCGTACGGCGCGGGTTTTGATCAAGGGCCGAGATTTGTTCTCTGCAATTTTTGTAACGGAAAAGGGGCGGAAAAATAGAAGAAGAAAAATAATTAAGGCCACCTCTAAATTGAAAGGAATACGGATGGAGAAAAGACGAAAACACGTCCAAAATCAAAAGATCCGATAAAGGAAAAGAAAATTAAGTGCACGAATGATAATTATTAAATTTTTTTATTTTTTTATTTTTTAAAATAAGTTTGGAATAGAAATCGGTTTGATAAAATAATTTCATTATTTTATTTCTGAGACAAATTTTGGCCTAGAAATGTATTTGGAATAAAAATAAGAAGTTAAAATTTTCTCCTTTTCTGTTTCTGTTCCAGAAATAGAAATAATAGCTCTCTTTTATTGTTCACCTTTGCCATTTGCCGCTCGCCATCCACTGCCGTTGCCCATCGCCGGCCGTCCGTTGCTGCCTGCCGTCGTCGCTTGCCAATTGCCCGCCGCCAGCTAACCGGTGGAAGTAGAAATTTTGTGTCGTTATCAAACGCTACTTTTAACTTAGAATCTCATCCGGAAAAGAGAAATAGATTTTTCTATTTCTAGCCAGAAATAGGATTAGGGAAGAGAAATGTTTTCATTCGCGCTCTAAATAGCGAAAAAAGTCCATTCCGAACGATGTGTGTGTGATTTCACTTGATCACGTGAAATTTGATTTTTCGCATTTTATATAAATTGACTTATTTTAACTTTTTCTAATATTGAAAGGCCGAAAACCACCATATATAATTTTGGGTTAATACCACAAAATCTAAACTGGTACACCATGACAAATCCATCACAAATTATCTTTTTAATTAACAAAAACTCAAAACTAAAACACATGTGATAAATTTACCTCAAATTAATTTTTGGGCAACAAAAATCACAAATTGGTACATATGTAACAAACATAATAAACCACTTCGTATGTGCATCGACCACTGGGTGCTGAAAAAGCTGAAGATAAAGTGCGAGTATCTTATTCCAGTCATCACCAATTCGATCGACTGGCTTGGTGCTGTGCGATTATTCATGAAATTGGATTTGTGATTGGGATACTATCAAATGCGGATTGTTGAGGGGATAAGTAGAAGACCGCACATGTGACACACTATGACTCGTATGAGTTTCTTGTCATGCCTTTTGGCCTTACAAATGCACCGACAACATTTTGCACACTGATGAATAAGGTACTCCGCCCATTCTTTGATTGTTTTTTTGTTGTTTACCTATATTATATTATAGGGTATAGTGGAACGCTTTAAGAGCACATCGAACATCTTAGACAGGTTTTTCAAGTTTTGTGAGAAACTAACCTGTATATTACGTACGAGAAGTGCACATTGTTGGGTAAGCCACGACAAAACAGGAAGTATCATTCCTAGGTCACATTGTTGGGGCTGGACAAGTGTGCATGGATTTGATCAAGATTCGCCCCATCATGGAGCGAGAACCGCCAACCAAGGTAACATAGTTACAATTGTTCCTTAACCTCACCAATTATTGCCGGCGGATTGCAATGAGTCGGAAAGGTGGCATATAAGCTCGAACTCTCACCAAAGTTAAATGTACATCCAGTGTCCAGGTAAGTATGCTTAAACCATTTTATCTAGATGAAGAAGACTTGGATCGAGGAGAGTCTCAACGGGCACTTCTTGGGCCAATGACCTCGTATGATCATAATGTTGATTTCATCATGGAGGTTCGAGTCATGCGGAAGCGATACTGCGCGCCAAAACGATAATATTTGATCCAATAAAATGGTTTACCGAAGAGTGAAGCAAGTTGGGAATCTGTGGAAGCTCTTTAGTAGTTTAAAGAGCAAATCGATGTCTTCCACGTCGAAGATGCGGCAAGGGCTTTGTCAGATTAGGGGAGAACGCCTTGGTCCAAAGGTTTTCCACATACAAAGGATTGTGAATAAACCAAAAACACCGAATGAGCCTCCTTAGGATTTCTTGTGTACTTTAGAATATTCGTAGGGGCGGTATGGAAAATGCATTCTATTCCAGAGAATTCTTATAATTAATACAGATAGTTGGTAGAGAAGATAGAAACCTCCACCGTTAGATAAAAGAGAGATCTATGATTATGATTAGGGTCCCTTCCCCTCATTTCTATCATCTTACAAGTAGTATAAAATATTGAATTTTTCTCTCCAAAAATTTTTCTAAGTGAGGTGAGAAAAACTGACTAGGAAAAAAATTTCTAATGCCCGATAAGAAAAATCTAGATCAGTTGGCCCTTGACAAATTGCTCAAAGCCGAAGCCGCTTACTTCTTATTATTAGTCAGCGACGACTTCCCTTTCCAATCCCACCAAAGGCATCTTCACCTCATATTTAATGCGAGATCTACTTCCCAAATTGTTGGAAAATTTTAAAAGTAAGCTCAAGCCCATTGAACAGCATCTTCCATGTCGCTCTTGTAAATTCAAGCAGTTCTATGCAAATCAAACCCTAATATTTGCACAAGACATAATTTCCAAAATCTTATAACAAGATGATTTTCATAACATTATAAGAGACGAGAAACATACCTTGATCCATGATGATTCCTTGTGAAGAAATCAATTGTAGATGAAAAATCTTTGAAGAAATCAGTTTCTCTTTCTTAACCCCTTTTCGCTTTCTGACGTTCTTGATGGAAAAGAAACCGTCGTTCTATTCTAGGGTTGAGAGATGACCAGTTTTTAATTGGTTCTTTTATAATCACACCATCTATCATGGTGTATAATAATTAGAATACACCTCTCTATTGACAAATAGAAATTTAGCATATAATAATTGTTAAACTTAAACCACGTATGGGCCATGCCATTGAGCACGTGGGCCATAATAAAATCCAACATTCTCCCACTTGGCCCATGTGATATTATTAACTTTAAGGTTTAATAATAAAACATAATGCGCAAAATATAAGCTAAATTCTTTCTCAAATTGGCCAAATCATAAATCATTATTAAGTAAGAATTTATAAGGATCATAGCGGCTGTATGTCATTAGTTCGACATAGTCCCTTCCATGTATCACAGTATCAGTCCTATACTTAACATTATCAATAATGAGAGATAACATAATGGTCTAGCAATAATGCTTCTTTTCAGAAACAAATTCTGTTAACATTTACATAATTCATTCATGTATATACCAACATAAGGAAACATGATGCATAAGTATATCGGAAACAATACATAAGTGATATCGGAGTGTCAAGTACATAAAGAGCATAAAACTTTAACATAATGTCAATGGTGGTTTTCAATAATGCCCATTCTTTCGACATGTTCGCTAAATGTCTTTGGTGGCAACCCTTTAGTTAACGAATCCGAAACCATAAAATTGGTGCTAATGTGCTCAATTGATACTCTTCGTTTCTGAACTTCTTCTTTAACGGCAAAAATTTTCAATTCCATGTGTTTAGCACCCTTCTAATACTTGTCGTTTTTTGAGAAGAAAACTGCTGCTGTATTATCACAATAAATTTTTAGCGGCTTGGCAATACTATCGACAATTCCAAGTCCTGAAATAAAGTTCCGCAGCCATAATTCATGAACAGTGGCCTCAAACATGCCACAAAACTCAGCTTCCATAGTGGATGCAGCAATGACAGACTGCTTCGCACTTTTCCATGAAATTGCTCCTCTAGCTAAAAGGAACAAATATCCATACGTAGATTTTCTAGTATCCACACACCCAGACTAGTTTGAATCTAAATAACCTATCACCTCAAGGTGATCCCTCCTAAACGTGAGCATATGATCTTTTGTCCCTTGCAAGTATCTCAATACTTTCTTTGCAGCTTTTCAATGATCCAATCCTGGATTTCTTTGATACCTGCCTAGCATTCCGACAGCAAAACTAATGTCTGGCCTGGTATAAGTCTGAGCATATATCGAGCTCCCAATAATAGATGCACAAGGAATTTTTTCCATTTGTTTGCATTCCAATTAACTCTTTGGACATTGCATAAGGCCTGATTTATCTCCTTTCTGAATTGGAACAACACTTGCAGAGCATTTTTCCATCTTGAATCTCTCTAGAACTTTATTAATATATGCTTTTTGAGACAACTCTAACAATCCTTGTGATTTATCACGAAATATTTCAATTCTAATCACATATGATACCTCACTTCGTTTCAAAGTTCTTAGAAAGGTATTTCTTGGTCTCATGTAACGAACCAAGATTATCAGTAGCAAGCAAGATATCATCAACATACAAAATTAGAAATATAAACTTACTCCCACTGACCTTCAGATATATACATCAATCAATAGTGTTTTCCTTAAATCCAAAGGAAGTAATAGTATCATTGAACTTAAGATACAATTGTTGGGAAGCTTGTTTAAGTCCGTATATTAACTTTTTAAGTTTACACACCATGTGTTCTTTTCCTTTAACTGAAAACCCCTTCGATTGGTCCATATAAACTTCTTCATCTAAATTTCCATTCAAAAAGGCAGTTTTTACATCCATTTTTGTGGTTCTATACTCCCACTAGTTTCATCATTGTCAATGAACCTAGCATTTTCAGTTTCAACAATTCTTGTACTATGGTTAGAACAGTAAAATCTATATCCTTTAGATTTTTCTGGATAACCAATGAAGAAACCACCAGTTATTCTTGAGTCTAGTTTCTTTTCATGAGGATTATAAATCCTTGCTTCTACTGGGCAATCCCAAACATGCAGGTGCCTCAAACTGGGTTTCCTTCCTTTCCACTGTTCAAAAGGAGTCTTTGGAACTGTCTTACTAGGAACCCTATTTAATAAATACATGGCGATTTTCAAAGCATGCATCTACAATGATAAGGGTATAGAAGAATTACTTAACATACTCCTAACCATATCCATTAATGTACAGTTACGCCTTTTGCAACACTATTTTGTTGTGGTGTACCTGGCATAATAGATTGAGCACAAATGCCACGCTTTTCAAGGAATGTAGCAAATGGACCAGGACATTGTCCAGTTTTTTCATACCTTCCATAATACTCACCACCTCTATCAGATCTGACAATTTTCAAATTTCTATCTAGCTGTCTTTCAACCTCATTGATAAACACCTCTAATGTATCTACCGATTGAGATTTTTCATGCAACAGATATATATAACCATAACGTGAAAAATCATTAATAAAGGTGATAAAGTACTTTTCTCCACCAAACAATGGAACATCAAAAGGTCCATATATATCATTGTGTATTACTTTAAGGAGTTTTTTTTTTGGTAAGGTTTATTACTTTAAGGAGTTGTGTGCTTCTTGTGGCTACTTTCTTAATTGTGTGTTTTGTGTGTTCTCCTTTAATGTAATCCACACAAATATCAGGATTTCATTTTTTACTAATCTTTGTATTCTTTCCTTGGATATATGACCCAAACATTTATGTCACAAGTAAGCTGAACTTTCATCCACTGAGCCACGTTTCAAAACAACATTATGATGTAGGGTTAATAGAGTCTCAACAAATAAATTATCAAGTTTTAATTTGTACAAACCACCACAAAGCACATCAGAACCAATAAAATGATTATGCTTAAATAAACCGAAACATCATTTTCCAAACTTAAAAGAATATCTAGCTGTATCAAGTTGCGATAATGAAACTAAATTCTAAGAAACAAAAGGAACATAAAATGTTTGGAAAAGATCTAAATGATGTCCAGTATCCAAAATCAAACAGTACGTTCCAATGGCTTCAACTGGAGCTTTGACTCTATTCATGAAAATAAACTTTTCATTTGGATTTATGGTTTGGGTTGTGAGGAATCGTTGCATCGTATTCGAAACATGAATGGTACAGCCAGAATCAACCTACTAAGTATTATAAGGAACCTCTGCCTAGTATGATTCGAAACATACAAAGCACTACGCTTACCTTTCTTTTCGAACCATGTCTTACGTTTCAGGCAGTCTTTCTAATAGTGTCCAGGTTTTTTGCAGAAATGACACTTATCATTCTTTTGTTCATTCTTATGGATTTGAGCAGATGACTCATTAATCTTTATTGGTCATTTATTGCTCTTTCTATTCTTCCTTCCTGATTTTCTTCTAGCTCCTAGATGACCCATGAAGTTGACAGAGTGGATTCCTTGCTTCTTAAGCCTTGCTTCCTCTTGAATGAGCATACTTTGTAGTTCGGTCATATTCCACTTATCCTTTATAGTATTATAATTTATTTGGAATGGACCATACCCAAGAGGTAAGGAATTTATGATAAGCTGCATAAGGTAACTTTCATCTACTTTCATTCCCATGGAACTCAATCTTGTTGCTATATTTGCCATTTCAGTGACATGCTTATGCATGGTACGAGAACTATCGAACTTCATGGTGGTTAATGTACCCATTAATGTCTCAGCAACTGACTTATCAGCAGAATCAGACTGAGAACAACTTTCCACTAACTTCATAAATTCCTTAGCATTGTCAATTTCAGGAATGCTTGACTTAATGTTGTTTACTACTATCATCCGCATGAACATTAAGCTTAGTCTGTTTGATCTTTTCCAAGCCTTATGGAAGGACCTTTCTTCAGTGCTGCTAGAAGCAGTAAGAACAATGGGCTTATCATTCATGAGTGCTAAATCAAGATCAAGAACACCTAGGTGAAACTTGACTTGTTCACTCCATTCAGAAAAGTTAAGCCCATTGAACTTCACAATAAACGAAGCTTGCGAATGAAGAGAAACAGAAACAAATGTTGCAAAATATATCGAATGTTCACATATTAATGCTTTGAGTCATAACTTAAACACATAACATTAACTGTACATCGAAGTTCTCCTTTGGGTGATACAACAATGTATAACCATAAAACATAATTGATACTTAAATTTAAGTTCATATCATTGGTAATTATACATACTCCAATTAGACACGTTTGCTATCTTTGGATATCCTAAACATATCTAACCAAGTATACTAATTAACCACTATTATGTTCATGATTATAAAATTAACCGATCAACCTTTTGGTGATCCTTAAATATTTTATAATCAATGATTATAAATTAACCACCATTATCAATGTTGCCTCCCAATCGGAGATTCCACCTCCAACCCGACAAGGCCTCCGCCTTGACAAATCTCCTGCAGTAAACACTAATCCAATCCTTCAACTGGATGACGCCATTTTGATCGACGCTAGTGCTTCTCCGTCGGTCCCTGTTCCTCATTCACCCCCCAATGATGAGAATGCCAAGTTGTTGGCCAAACTCGACCAGAGGTTACGTGAAGTGGAGGGAACTCAAAATGTTACGCCTGTTGATTTGTCCATTTTTACCTGGGTCCAAGTGCCTGATAAATTCAAGATGCCAGCCTTTGAAAAGTACGACGGCACCTCGAACCCAATTCAGCACATCGATATGTACTAGGGGCTCATGAATAGATATGTGTCTAACGGACCCCTAATGATCCAAACCTTCCGAGCAAGCTTGAAGGATGCTGCAATCAGGTGGTATACCAACCACCAGATCAACCAGAAAGACTCGTGGGAAGAGGTGACAAACCTTTTTGTCAAGGACTTCAAATTCAATCTCGACGTCACTATTACAAGGGAAGACCTGGAGAGAGCTGAGCAGAAAAAGGGCGAAACTCTGAAGGAGTATGCCACTCGTTGGAGGAACATGGCAGGGCAGATCATGCTTGAACCCTCAGAACGTGACCTAATGAAGTTGTTCGTGTCCACTTTACCGCAGCCGGTTCGTTCACGAATGTTAGTAACGGCCGCCCAATCTTTTGGCCAGCTGATAGCCATGGGTGAGGAGATTGAGACCGGGCTCAAGAAAGGATGATACAGTGAATCAGGTTCATCAAGCAAGAGATTTACTAGTAAGAAGGACAAAGAGCATGTCCCCGAAGTCAACATGACCTATGTGTAGAAGACGCCAGCTCAGGCCCCGAAACTACAATTTAGCACCCAGCAGATGACCTCTTATGGACGGCAAGGCCAGCAGGACCCACGCCAACAACGCTAATCCTGCCAGTTTACTCCACTTCCCTGGACGTTATCTCAGGTGCTGGCGGTGCTAAGGAAGAAGAACTTGCTGAATTCAGAGCCATAAAGATCTAACGCTGCCGGCTATGCAAAGTATGATCCGTCGAAGAAATGCGATTACCATAGAGGTGAGGTTGGGCATTCGACAGATGATTGCCAAGTGCTCAAACATCGAGTGCAGGATCTACTCAAGACTGGAGCGTTTGCACTACAGCCAGCCGGTAAGCCCAATGTGCAGAACAATCCACTCCCTGATCATTCGAGCAGTACAAATGTTGTCCTTGGCCCGGGAGTCAAGCAGGTTCAAGGCTTCAGGGTCCCTCTCGAGGATATGGTCTATGCTTTAGTCCGAGCTGATTATGTTTCGACTGGTGAAGTGGTGCCATTCAGTGAAATAGAAAAGAAAGTGGATGAGTTGGTAAGAGAGGGAATGATTGGGACAGCGGATGAATTCGGGGTAGTGGCCGCTATATCCCAAGTCATCATTGATTGGAATGAAGAACTCGCAAGGATGACCGATGAATAAGTTAAGTTGGATCCTGACATGCCCCCTCTCGAGGACGCCTCTGACGATGACCTCAGGATCATTATACCCGATGCTTCAGAAGTACTGGTCCTAGCATCACCTCAGCCCTACGCTTATGAAAGTGACAAGATGGTTTCATGGTCGTATGACGCTGATCTAAAGCACAAGGTTCAGGACCTCTTAGATACAGGGGCATCAACATTTCGTGCTTCGTGGCTCTGCCAAGGCCGAGACGATCTTCTCATAGTTCCAAACATCCGGACTACACCCCCGAGTCCTGCAAGAATGATACATGAAGAGAAAGAGGTGATCGACACTTTGGGGCAACCGAGCGACAAGTTCGACTACTACGTGAAATATTCGGATCCCCCGAGCTTCTATATTGACCCGCGTGATATCGTCCCCGATGGATGGGGAGGTATGAATGATCTAATACCTCCAGCGACAGAAGATCCTGATGATGTGATAGAGGGAATCACTGCTCTGTTCAATAACATGCTCATTGGAGCTATCGAGGAGCGACTGTCGGATGAAATGGGTACTGGCCCGTGAGAGTAACATCTTTACTTTTTCGCACACTCCCATGCGTGGGAATTTCTATTGCTTTCTAGGACTTGCCCCGTCTCGAGAGCTGTTTTTTAGGATTTTTCATTTCTATGACTTTATTGTTCTAGTTTCCATTCCAATAAATGTAATTCATTCGGTGATAATCAATGAAATTACAAATTATTTTCATTTTTTGAGGGCATGTTGAGGTACATCAAATCAGCCGGGTGATGATATCCAACCAATAAAAGAAAATATAGTCCAAGAAGAATTCTGAGGCCTGGGCTTCTTCATGTTCCCTCGTGTTAAAACCTTTTTAAAAAGAATTTAAAAAAAAAATTCAAAAATTTTAAAAATAAAAAAAGAGAAATTTTAAAAAAAATGCAATGTTTAGCCCTGTTTGTCCTTCTGAACCCCCTACTTTATGTTTCAGGGGCAATTTTGTGACACGTGAGGGTATGCGAACGGTCCATTATGATGAATTATGCGCCACCGAGTCTGATCTCGATGACACCGACGAACTCGAAGATTCCTCGGAAATGCTGCGTGGCCTAGAACGACATGAAAGGTCCAAAGTTCTTACTTCAGACTGAACCATCACTATTAACCTGAGTGATACGAAGGAACCCAAGGAAGTAAAGATAAGAGCAAATCTCCCTAAAAGTGAAACGAAACGCTTAATCCAGTTGCCGCACAAGAATAGTTGGATCCTTCAACCGAAAGGTACGTCAAGGACACTTTCAAGTAATTGACCTAGTCCTAAGGAAAGTACTGCTAGTCTTTCCTATTCCTGGGGGAAAATTCGCCCCAAGCTACAATGGTCCATATGTGGTCAATAAGGTGCTTCCCGGAGGTGCTCTGATTCTCGCAGAAATGGATAGTCGTGAGTTCACCACTCCTGTTAATTCTGATGCTGTGAAGATGTATCACCCCTGATAAAATCTAACATTTTACAGCAAAAGCTTTCAAGTGTTTAGTTTTATATTCTGAATTACAAACATTTCACTGATGAATAAACGGTATCAATCAATTTCAAGTTAATATGTTTGCTTCGGCTTTAAATTCTGCATGGTTATTTTATCGGTCTGCATCATCGATTTCAAAAGGGAAATCTATTTGGACAATCTTATAATTCATGTAGAATGAATTGAATGTGTTGAATGAGGTACATCGGGATGATGAAAGGCAAGCCCTATCCTATACACAGTCCCTTGTACTAATCCCCAGTGAGTTGAGCGGAAAAATTTCATGTCTGTAAGGTAAAGGGTTATCTCGCAAAAGGTACGGCAACTGAAGTGATGAAAGGCAGTTCATTTCTCTATCCCAAACACTACAGGTTATCCATTGTTTCGCCACTTTGAGCCTAAATGTTTGGAGAAATCCTTTCAAATTATCCCTGTCAAGAACCACCCTACATCGGGGTAAACTGGAGGTAAGTCAGCATTATAAGGTGAAAAATGAATAGAGATTGTCTTGCTCTCACTTGCATCAATCTTCGAGTGTTGCTTTTTCAGATGAATTCACGCGAAGTTCAAGTGCCTTAGGATGATGAAGAGCATTTCTTTCTTTATCCTATACACATTTTATCATTTGCTAAGCCCAATTGAGCCTACAATTTTATTTCATGTGAACCCAGTTAGTGATCATCCCCCACACTGGGGCAAGGTAACAGTCATTATTGTTCAAGCAGCATATTCGGAGCGCTGATAAAAGATGAAGACCCCTGAGAGTTCGAATGTCGAGTAATTTGGTAAAAACAAACCAAAGTATGGTCGGCCGATATATGCATTATAGACAGTGTGTGTCAAAAGTCAAAAAAAAAGGAAGGGCAAGAAAAGCAGTGTGCCTGGTAAAAGCAAGGCCAATGCCTCCCTAAAAAAAAAGGGAGATCTTTAGAGAAAAATGTCAAGATATGACATGTCAAAGTCATGAATCCCAGTGGAACAGAAGTTCTACAAGTATCAAAGGAATCAAGTGACGAATTCTCGAAACCACTGGAGCATCTACCGAGAAGACAATCCCTGCTGAAGAAGAAGACCGGTGATAATGCCAAGATGATCACCAACTTATTCGCCCCAATTATACACATTTTGAGCCTAATGATCCATTCATTTATCAACCCATGAGCCTAGCCTACATTACGTCCCTTGCAAAGTCTCTTCAGATTAGGGCACTTGAACTAACGTAGAGTTTCAGATGTTTATAAGCTTAGCTCGAAGAAGTGCGAGCAAGTCCACTTCTATCTCATTTTGCAGGGTTCTTGACTTGTAAACCCGAAGACAATTGCGGAGCATTTTCTTTCAATAGCCTTGACTCGAAGAGTCCCTTTTGCTAAGCCATTGACCAAGCCCACGTTATAGACCTGACAAAGACATCTCAGATTGGTAAGGTCGTACCGTTTGCGAGAATACTCGGATCCTTGTCCACAGGATGAATGTGAGATAGAGCGATTTTCATAAATTAGCCACTTTTTGATGAGGATGAGGGAAAGCCCTTCCGGACCGAAAGTCCCTCATTCGATATTTTCAAGATATCTGCTTGTGAATTCGGATTGTTTTGTCATGATTCTCCCCAGTGAAATTTTGTAATACCGACTCGATAAAATCGTCATGCATGAAAACCAGTCGAATTTATAATGCATGAATATATGCGTCCTTGATTACCCATGAATGCATATTACTTGTTGTCTATAACCGTGTCTAGCAGGAGACACGCCCTCAAGAGTCAGAGATATCACCAGGTAAGTATATCTCTATCCCTTGGATGTCTGTGACTATCCAGGTATCCCTAACCTATTCGAGCAATTGTCAGGTCCTATATTTGATTATCTCTAGATGTCTCTAGCGATATCCAGGCATCTATTGATCAATCCTTTTCAAGTACCTCTGATGATATCCAGGTACTTTGTTAAAAAACCCATGAGCATTCAGGATAGCCCCTGGTTCACCCAATCGTTAAGTGTCCAAGACGATATCCAGAAGATTTCCCCATGACACGCCTATGAGGAAGGCCACTGAAGTCCATCAACGTTCATCAAGCAACATCTTTGGAACAAAGCATAAGTGATTGTCAGATGGTACAGAATCAGAATCATGCATCGATTTACTTTACCACTCCTATAAGGTAAGAAGAATTCAGGTACGTCTGCTAATTATTCTTCATCGTTTCTCTCTCCGGAATAGGAGAAATTATCTCTCTCATATGTTCACCAAGTGGAACAGGTGACATTTGGTGTTGCTAAGTGGAGTACGCGGCACACCCCATTTCATATTTGCCAAGTAGAGTACGCGGCAACATAATTTCTCATTTGGTGTTGTCAAGTGGAGTAAGCGGCATACCCCATTTTATGTTCGCCCAATAGGATAGGCGGCATAATTTCTCATTTGGTGTTGCCAAGTGGAGTACGCGGCACACCCCATTTCATGTTTGCCAAGTGGAGTACGCGGCAGCATAATTTCTCATTTGGTGTTGCCAAGTAGAGTACGCGGCACACCCCATTTCATGTTTGCCAAGTGGAGTACGCGGCAGCATAATTTCTCATTTGGTGTTGCCAAGTGGAGTACGCGGCACACCCCATTTCATGTTTGCCAAGTGGAGTACGCGGCAGCATAATTTCTCATTTGGTGTTGCCAAGTGGAGTACGCAGCACACCTTATTTCATGTCTGCCCAGTAGTACAGGCAACATAATTTTTTAATCTGTGTTCACCCAGTGGAATATGTGACACAACCAACCTCATGCTCACCCAATGGAGGGGCGACATGATCCTTTTAGTAATTGCTTAGTGGTATAGGCAACACGTCCCATTTTTTCTTCATATCATGCGCTATTTCGCATCTGTAGGAAACTACAGGTAACAGATAGGCAATCATGTACCTCGAGAATCTTACTTCCAGTGGGATAGAAGTTTGGAGATCGAGGGAGTTCACAACATTATAAAGCTTTCCATCACTTGATTGCTTTTTGTGCGATCCGTATGTAAGACTCTTTCACCGCTCCACACGAAGTGAGAAGCCTTAACATACGTTCCTTATTGTTTGCATATCATACATCATTGCATTTAAAAAAAAATCAAAATCATTCATCATTTTGCATAATTTAAATTTAGGTCTCAGTCTTTGAGCGAAACCTCTGCGAGCCTCCACTCAAAGAGGGGCAGCTGTTGACACCTAAATTTCGGCGCATCATTTAGTGGTTAATTGCATAGAAAATTAGGGATTAAATTTTAACTCCTAAACAAAAATATTAAAATTGCATAGCATATAGTTTAGGTTCATATAGATTAATTGCATTCCGCATCGGATTGACGGTGGCAAGCGAGCTTAAAATTCATCACGTAAATTGAGCTCGGGTACCGAACGAGACTCGGCTCACTCGGAAAGCATGGGTCGAAAATCACACGCAAAAGGGCTTGGTTGTCTTAATTTGAGCTTAAATTAGCCCATTATGCTTAATTAAAGAAAAGCCCAACTTAATTCAGTCAACTTAGAATTAAATTAAAGCCTAAACCTAAGCCCATTAGGACTAGAAAGGCCGGCTAATTGACCTAGGTTTATACTATAAATATATGTTAATGTCTCATAATCGAGGGGCTCTCATGATTTTCAGATCAAATTTTTTTAGAGACACACGAGTGAATCACTTGAGAGAGAGGGAGGCGTGAGACCATTGAGAGGAAAGAAAATTGTGAAGAGAGGGGGCTTCATAGAATTCACGGCACCCATAGGCGGATACAAAGAAAAGAGAGGAAAGAGGGCCATTGATTCAAGAGGGAGATACAGACACACGGCCACGATGGAGGAAAAAAGAAAATCGTGAGAGGGGGGTGCCATACAGGGGAAGACTCGGTCAACAGAGGAGGCTTTTCTTTTGGGATCTGACAACACTCAAAGAAAAAGCGTCAGAAAAAAAAAGAGGAGGGCTGGATCATCATCATCAGGGCTTTTCTTTTGCCTTCACTTCATACAAAAGAGGAGAAAACAGGCGAGAGTAAAAGGAAAGAGAAGAATCGTCCCCTTTCTCGGGCGTGCGTCTTCGTAGTCACAACCGAATTCCTCCAACTCCACAACTCGGTGCTGCTTCCTTGGCGACAATCCAACGTAGCCAAGCTCCCTGTTCCAGCAACAACATTGTTGTTCTCTGCTGCTGACTCGTGATGTCCCCCAGTTGAAGAGTCTCGCCTTAGTTATTGCACCAGCGCCGACGAACCCGCACCGGATCGTGAAGACAACCGCTGTTCTGATTTTCACCACTGCGACGTCAGCTGCTTGCCCTTCTAGCCCCGATTCATGAGGCCTGCCCCACCACAACGCCAACATCCTCCGAAGTTGCTGCCATCCTCGACGTTCGTCGCCCTCCCGTGGTGAGCTGCTGCTGTTCCGCGACTTCCGAAGACTGCTCGTCGCTGCTATCGTCTACCACCGCAAGTTGCCGCCATTCCCGACGTCGCCCTGCCGCCCCCGACGCCGCGCCGCCGCCCCCGACGCACCGCCGGTCGCCATCCCGATTCGCAATCCCGATCCGCTGCAAATTTAAATTAGGAAAGAAATCTGCAAACCAGGTAATTATCTTATCCCGATTTGATTTGAATATTTTATTGCTTAGTTCGTGCTTATTGATATCTAATCTTGCACATTTAGATAATAGGCATTATTTCAATTAAGATTTATTTCCTAATCCGCAACGCGATATGTCCTTTTGATTCTATCTATAAATCTTTAGATGGAATTATTAGATTGCGCGGTTAGAAAATTTATCTTGATCTTTAAGCCTTAAGATTATGATATTGATTCTATTTTTGCGGAAATATTAATTTGATGGGATAACGTTGCTAATTGTTATCTTTGGTGGGTGATTAATTTGTTTACCTTTGATTGCTTACGTTATAGGATATATATTGCATGTTATATAGAATTTAGAATTTTCAAAATCTTTTGAATATATCCGAAATATTTAAGATATCTAAATTTTTTCAAGATGTGATCGATTAGGAAAATTTCCTAATCCGCAACCGCACACGTGGGAATAAATCTATCTATCAGGCTTTAGATAGAGTTATTTCCATAGCGGGTATTTCGAATTTTAGGATCGATCTGTCAGGCTTCAGATCGAGACTTAATTCGAAAGATTTAGCGGTTATATTTTTTTACTTGATTTTAATTTCGAATTTTGATAAAAAAAATACCAAAAATATTACTCTAGAATAGGTTAATTTCTTTAGTTTAAAATTGCGTGTTTAGATAATTGGCATTTTTAATTCCGAATTTCATTAAAAAAATACAAAAAAATAATATGCCCGTCATTAGAAATAGGTCACGTCGTCGCATGACGTGTAGTTTGCATGTTAGGTTGCATTAATTGCATGCCAATTTTTGCACGTCATTACATATATGTTAGCTTTCATTTAAATAAGTGAAAATCAAAAAAATTTCTGCACCTTTGAACTTATTTTTCTTGAAATCGGTACCGAAAGGGCGTTAGGGAATCTAGCGTAACCAAGTCCCCGAATCTATAATTTCTGGTTCGCAGAAATAAAATAGTACTCCCGCTATTTTATTTAGGTTTCCAATCAACCTATCTTAAATAATTAGTGGCGACTCCCATTGAAAATATTTGCATGCTCACAATTGGACCTAAGTTGCGATTTGGTAGAGTTTGGGAGAACTCGAGCTAGGTTAGTTAATTTAATTAATCTAGTAATCTATTAGCCTAAGATCGGAAATCACGATTTTTAGGTCGCAACACTAGTGACTGCACGCACCTGCCCTTTGCGTGGGCTCGTGGATACACGTGCCTGTCCCCTTCAACGTGCCTGTTCACAAATCTTTTTTTTTTGTCTTCACTGCGCCTTCAGCCGTTTTGCCACCCGATTCTCCTTCCAGCAGCCCACTATAGATTAAAATAAATTGTGGGTTTTCCGATACCACGCCGGCGCAATCGCATAGGTCCAAGAATTGATAAAAAATCGGCCAAGAAATTGCCTCGAATCAAGCAAAGTTCTGTCAAAATGCAAACCCTAACTACCATGACTTCCGTCGCGCAATTCACGTCTGGCGATAACCATGGTGCCAAATTAACTTAGGATTTTTGTTTTCCATGATGGTGCGACTTGTGGCTCGTTCATGTAAATCAAATAATGAATGAAAAACTACTGGCTCTCAAACCATGCTCTGATACTACACGTAAATTCAATTAGTTCTATCCAAATCAAACCCTAATATTTGCATTTTAAATAATTCTCAAATTCTTAGAATAAGATGGCCATTGATCACGTGGCCATAATAGAATCCAACAGCTCCCACATCTCAGCTCCTCTTGTCTTGTAATGAATCTCCCGCGATGTTCATTCTCGTCCTCCATTTCGTCAACGCAAGCAAGGCTCTAACCACACTCCACCTTCTCTTGCTCCGTAGCTGAAGCCTCTTCTTTTCTTGCCTGAATCAAGAATCCGAAGCTTAGACCACTCCGAAAGCACCATTATGGAGAAAAGCCAAGAACTTGCGCTGACCCAGATGAGGAAATCAGTTCAGAAGCTCGGTTCTTCGACGGAGGTAATGAATTTCCGTTTTCTTCACAAGCAATGCATTTTTGCTCTTGTTTGATTAGTTTCGAGTGTTTTTTCTTTGTTTGCCGTTGGGTTTGCAGGAATTTGGCGAAACGACGCTCATGCGGTTCTTGATAGCCAGATCGATGGACGCCGATAAGGCAGCGAAGATGTTTGTGAAATGGCAGGAATGGAGGTCGACATGGGTCCCGAATGGGTTCGTTCCAGAGTCGGATATAGGTGAGCAATTGGAAGCCAGGAAGATTTTTTTGCAGGGCTTGTCGAGGAGTGGTCAACCACTGATGGTCGCCAAGGCGAGCAAGCATTTCCCTGCGAAAGATCAGCTCCAATTTAAGAGTAAGAAGCTCTTTTCACCTGCTCAAATTTCATCTTTTTCTTTTGATTTTTCTATTCGTGTAATTGTGCTGACCATTGATGAAGATATGCGTGTGACTAAATGCAAATGCTAGGCGTTCGTTCATACGGAGATATGTCGATGATACTGTTCCCGAATTGTTGCATGTGTTGTCAATTTGTAGATGGTCACACTCCCCTGAGATAAAAGTTTCCAGCATATAGTGCAACTTGAGTCAGAATGACTTGGCCTTTATGTTTTGGGGCCCAGCTTTGTTTGTTTGTTGGCTTTTGACAATAGCCGGAGGTAGTTCCATGTCTCTCTTTTTATCCTGTTCCTTTGAATATACTGTCAAAAGGAAATAATTGACATCATTTTATCAGTCACCCTCCAAACTATTACTTTCTCAAAGATGGTGAATCGTTGATTATGGAGCTAGGGAGCCTGGTATTAATTACACGTATTCTGTATTTATTTATTACCTGATCATAATGAATGAAGGGATCTCCATCTTGGGCCCCAGATGCACCCTTAGGATCAACTTTTTGCAATTTGGTTTATGATCATACCTGTCTTGGCCTTTGGCTAAGATCAAACGTGCAATGTGGTTCATGATCAGATGCTTCATCTTCAATTTGTTGCTTGAGTTAAAGATAATAAATTTGCTATATTAGATTAGGGAAAGCTTAATTACCTTAACTTGCTGTTTGCTTTGGTAAACTCCTGATTATAAACAGATCCATGGACTGATATTGGAGGTCAAGATGCCTAAATTTTGTTATGGGTTTTGGCATCTGCCGTAAATGGATAATTATTAATTACATGGACGTTTGCAAGTCAGTTAGCTAAACGAGATTGATGGCCAAAAGAAAAAGTTAACTATATGTGATCAGTTTCTCATGAGCCAGCATCCTCGTCCATGTGTGTATGTGGTGGTTTAGCTTTATCTATGCCACCTTTGCCGTTGACATTTCTCATTTTCTTAGCTTTTGCAAATTTGGTACCATCACTATTTTTGAGCTTTCTCTGTCATGTGGTGAATGTAGAGATTCAAAATACAAACTCTGTATTGCTTGATTCAGTTTGTCATCTGTCGAATCTTGTGTCTTAATTCTTATCATTTATGCTTATTCCACTTTATAGAAAGCCAACAAGGTGATGGTAATAAACTCATCAACTGGGCAAAAAATGGTTTTCTTCATGATATGGAGTATATTGCATACTAACATCATGTCTTTAATACTTGTTAGTTGCATTTATAAGTAGATTGTTCCTATTTATCTGAGTGCTGATACCATCAGCGCAGGAATCAGATTAGAAAGTGAGAACAAAATGGTTTTCCATTTTCCTTTTTTGTTTCACGACAATGGTTGGACTGAAGTAATGATTAACCCTACTTCCCTTATTGATGCAGAATTCGTAATTTATGTACTGGACAAGACCATTGCAAGGTGCATAACATACTCATTGCGCTCTATCAAACATGCACGTACAACTAGTCTGTGTTTAATTTTGAATTTTGGTATGGCAGGGGGCTTCGTCATTGGTAGCTAAATTGTTATTGTTCGTCTTGACCACAAAAATTGTTTGTTAATAAATTTGTAATTTGAGAGGGGGGCGGGGAAGGGAGAGGGTTGCTCGTGATAGATATTCAGGATGATTGTATTCAATGTGCAAAAAAGATAAAGTGATCTTGGGTCGTGTAGCAGCCACAATGGAATTTGTGGGTGTCATTAGACAAGTACATTGGCATTGTGCTTGTCAGACATTCATAGGCACATTAGAGTTAACACACACAGAGAAAAGTCATGAAATGACTGAGTATTACACCTGAAACTGGTTTTCATCTTTTTAACTTTTGCATCTCTCATTTAGTATTGGACATGTAGAAGGATTTCTTCGCTGTCATGAATCTTTCAGATGTCGTTTAAAGGTTGCGAAAATTTTGTGGATCACCTTTCAATGACTTGATCAGTAAATAGATAAAATTTCTGATTGTAGATCCTTGTTTGGTTTTTGCCAGTACTAGTACATTGACGTCTCTATATTCAATTCTTTCTGTTTCTGTCCTTCCCTTCTCAACTCTCTTAAAATGTTCCTTGTGTACATTGAAGAATTTCCGGACATCTGCGAACCTGTTCCTTGTTTAGTTTTTGCCAGTACCAGTACATCGACATCTCTATACTCTACGCTTTCTGTTTCTGTCCTTCCTTTCTCAACTCTCTTAAAATGTTCCTTGTCTACATGGGAGAATTTCTGGCCATCTGCAAACCTGTTCCCCCAAAATAATTAGGAATCTACCTAAGGCTGATGAAAATCTCCCACTTACAAAGAGAGTTATGCTTTCATCTATGCCGAATTAGTGGATCATGTTTCCTGACTAGTACATGTGATTATTGAGGTCCTGTTTTTTGAGTTAGTCAACTAAATTAAGGTGTATGCATTCCATTTCAGTTCTTTCAAAGGACGGGAAATAGGGAATGAAAAGTTGATTGTCATTCTTGATCTGCAAAATCTAAGTTATAAGAACGTCGATGCACGTGGCTTGATCACTGGATTTCAGTTTTTACAGGTACTTATCTCACTTTAAATTTTGTTTCTTATTTATCTCATATATCTGTCTGCTAGTCCTTTGGACTAGAACTATCTGCTCATAGATGAGAACAAGGATAGCAGCTAGGAGAAAATTATTTTATTCTTATAGATAATCTAGTTGGAAAAACGATCCAAATGAATTATATTGTGTAAATATCTGGTCTCCACTTCAGTTGCAGTAAGCTACAAATTTAAAGCAAAACAAACACAAGAAGAAAAGAGCAACTGAAACAAAAGGAAAACACAAACTCTGCTTAATAATTCTCTTTCGTTAATTCCTTTGAAAAGTTTTATGATTGCTTAAGGTACATTGTCTGAAAGGTCCTCTTAGATTTGCATTTACAAATGTCATGAGACTGAGACCAATTGTTTAGGAAGAACACTTTTTACCTCCTTGTTTGCCCAAGCACAGAGATTCCACTAGCAGCTTTTCTTAGAGCTGTTTTACTTGGGTATATTGAGGACTTTTGGTTTTACATGAGAAGAAATATGACCATGTCCTGCACATGAAGTACAATTCTAGAAATAAATTTATAAGCTTGTTATGGGTGACATGATTGATGTGGAGCAATACAACTTCATCGGCAATGAAAATTATCTGCGTCATTTTATTGCAAGCTACTGCACTCAGTTCTATCGACTTTGGGTACTTCAAAACATGTCATAGGAGAGAAAACTAAGCTATTCAATTCTACTCTAACCCTTTGGGTTCTATCACTTATTAAAGAAAGAATGCAGTCTAGAACTTTATTCTTTAAGCAAATGCATTTGTATCTAGTCAGAATTTCTTATACTGCGAGTCTTGAACATATTGAATAGTTGATTTACATGGAAAAAGAAGACAGGATTTTCGGTCTAACTCAGAGATATGTCTAATTTGCAAGATGAAACCATAACTTTCACAGGAGCCTTAATGCATGAACTTGCAGGGGATATCATAAAGTTCAAAATGCCCAACCAAAGTTGTGTAGACCAAGAAGGAAAGAAACCCTAACGCCCAAGCACACAAATTGGAATCTCATGCATATAGTTACGTGCTATCTCTGTTGACTTGAATTTTGTCAATTGTCTTTCTTCTCTTTGCCTTAATTTCAATCTGTTTAAGTTGTCTTTCTTTTTTCCATTTCAGTATTGAGTATTTTGTGCTTCGGATTGAAGCTTTAGAACAGAGTTCTTCCATTTAATTCTTTTAGATTTATGTCCCCCTTTTAGCCTTTGGTCTAATTGGATTAATTTTCCTTCCCTACTTCAAGTTGGATCAACCTCTAAGGGTATGTTAGATTCAATTGCTGCAAGTAAGAAGTCGTCGACTGTCTTGAAATTGCAGCCAGAAGGTCGATCATGTGACCAACTTAAACCGTAGTATGTGGACAGACCTCAGTGATGTCAAGTCAAAGGTTGTGTAGTTATTTGATTCAAAGACAAAAGCTTGTTGGGTAAAGTGAAACCTATCTAACAAAAGATTGACAATAATTATACTAACTCCATATTGTATACCATGTCTGGGATGAAGCATCAGTTGGACAAGAAGTAGACATTATTCTTTAGCGAATGGTTCTACCACTAAAAATTCAATGCCTTGATATTTACATTCCTCTAAATCACGAGCTTCTTGTTACGCAGGCTTACTATCCTGAGCGCCTGGCCAAGCTCTTCATTCTGGATATGCCACGCTTCTTTGTCAGTGTTTGGAAAATGATATCTCGCTTCCTTGAGAAGGCAACACTGGAAAAGGTGCACTTGTTTTGCCTCTGCACATAATTATTCAGAACATTCGATGCATAATTTCTCTCATTTTGCACATTATTCAAATTTTGGCCTAATATGATTTATCCATCCTGCACACCTTTTTGTTTTCTTAATAGGAAGATAGTATCGCTATAGGGCACCAAGGCAGTGTAAGCACATATACAAAAAGAGCTTAAGCAACAAAAACGGAGCTCAATCACAAGACGAAACATCTACAATGTCAATCAAAGCATCTGTCTTGCCCCCAAAAAAAAAAAAAATCGAAGCATTTGTGTCAATGAGTAATTTTCCTCTATGTGAAAATGTAGCAATTTGAACTGATTGTTCAATAGCTACAAAAATTGAGGATGCCTCTCCTTCATAGGTTCTCTTGTGTTGATCTCCCCACATCTGCTAAAAAACAGAAGGAATATGAGTCTGAGGTGCACCTGATGATAAATTCTTGCTTGTCAAGCATCCCCTTCTAATCTTGACCCTTTATCCTGAAATAAATTCTGCAGATCGTGATTGTGAGCAATGAAGATGAACGAGAAGACCTCATCAAGGAAATTGGCCGCGAAGTCTTGCCCGAAGAGTTTGGGGGGCAAGCAAAGCTTGTGCCCATACAGGATGTTGTTTTGCCCCCTTTGGATGATCGATATTAGTGACTGGATTTAAACAGCTTCATTTTTTGGTTAAAAGGGGAGGTAAAATATAAAATAAAACAAAAGAGCAGCTGCAATCTCGGCGTCAGCTTTCTCATATGTACTCGTAATGTATGTATATCTTTTTCGACGGACTGTTATGTACGTATCACGTATGTAGTAACTTGCTGGGCAACTTTATATGCATAACTAAGGTTGCTGTTGATCTTAAGGTATCAATCACTGTACCGAGCAGGCCTAGCAAATTTTAGCAAACCAAACATCAAGATGAACCAACAGGGTGAACAATTCGAGCTCAGCTAGAAACCTCGAATCCTAGCCCTCAGCTTAGTACAGGAATGTATTTCATTTTTTCCTCCAAAATCCACAATTAACTAATCATATCATCGATACTGTCCGTGAAGTTAATTTGGGCTACTTGTTTGTCAAGTATAAAGTGCTTATGTTTCAAGGCTTAGCATTCCAGCAATGAAGAAAGTTGCGAAGGAAAAAGAGGGAATAAGTGAAAAAGAACGTGCAGAAGAGGAAAAGGTGCATTCGCAAATTATATTCTTCAAGCGCCTTGTTTAGGGGATTAACTATTAGACGGAAATAAGAAGGAGGGATCAACTGGGTCCCGGTCGCATGGTGTCACAAGAAAGCAAACCAATCATCTGCCTTGCTCAACAAGGAGTCGTTCGTGGTGTGATCAATCTAGGCCTATTCGACTAAGTTAGCTAAAAATTAAATTATCAAAAGACTCGATCCTTACGTACATCGCACGTCTCTGTGTAAGTCACTTTGGTGTAAATCTCAATATCCTCCATGTCGTAATATATTCTGTCCGAATGGGACGATCATGGATAACCTGAGGGACATGAATCACCTCTTGGGAAAATAATATAAATAATCTCTGAACTTTCTTGAATTTTTATTTTGTTAAATGTAGTCCATGAACTTTAACCCAATATGTATGTGATCCCTTAATTTTTAGTTCATTCAATGTCATCCCTGAACTTTTGCTATATGTTCAATTTAGTCCCTGAATTTTATGAAAATGTTCAATATAGTCCTTCAATTAATTCAAGTTCAGAGACTACACTACATTGAACATGTACCAAAAGTCTAGGGAAGGCATTGAACAAATTAAAAATTCATGGAACATATTGAACATTATGTTAAAGTTCATAGATTACGTTAAACAAATTAAAAGTCCAAGAGCCATATTATATATTAAACCAAAGTTCATGGATTATTTGTGTTATTATCCCTTACCTCTTCTATACTTTAACATGTAGAGACCATCTCTTTACACACTGTCCATTTGCATCTTGAGCTTGGTATTCAACATGCCGGGGAGGACTCTATCTTCAAATTAATCACATGGCGTAAATGGGTGGTTATTTGTTGAACTTAATTCCATTGTGTTAAACATTAGAACCTCAATTGATCATATCGATCTTTGTCAAGTGCTGAAAATTCTTAGATCTTGTATCGGCTGTGGCGGATAAGTTATGTAAATCTCTCTATTATGGAGTAACGTTGTTTTTCGGAATTTTGACCAAAAGAAGCAAACATGTATAGACGGGAATGAATTGTTATACCGACAAGAAGGGTACTGACGAAAAGGACATCAGCTTTCTTTTCACTGGATGAGGTAGTCGCCTTCTTCGGTTACTCAGAATTGCCATGGTGTACCATGATGGACTCCCATATGAAGTCCTTGCTCCATCGGCTGGGTCATAGTTTGATTTCTCTCATAAGGGATTAATAAACAAAGCATGCCCAAGTCAAAAAAGAAAAAGATATAGTGTACCCAAATGATGTCCTTTTGTTTTTGGATCCCCCACCAGGAAGAAGCTAAAGGGCACGTGACTCCATCCATGTTTTATCGTTGCTCTGATCAGACACGCCAATGAAAATGCTGCATCTCTCAGAGATTCGACCAGATGACAAAAGCCCGCCAATGGCAATCCTCGGATGGGCTTAGAGTGGGTGAATTGGTCGACCTGACCTTCTAAGCTTTCGTTTGGTGGTCACAGAGCGTAGATGCTTGAGATTGAGGTATACAAGCAAGCTGTGATAAGTGCAAAACTTTGTATTTACATAAAATAAGCAAGACAGTATAAAAGATGTAGAAAATAGACTTATACAGTGATTCGATAATCCCTCAGTTCACATTGTCTTTCTTCCCTAGTAGCCCAATAAAAATCGAGATTTATATTAAAAAATCTCAAGATATTAACGAAATCGACATAAAATGTTTCAAATTTGCCCACACCAATGGACTTATAAGCGGTCGTCGTCCGTATAGGTTGGAATCTATAGACATTTTGATGATATTGTTGTCTTCGAAATCATCTCGTTCTTGTACATGTTTTTCCTCAGCCCATATTATACGTACGCACAAAAGTGGACACAGTAGGACTGGAAATTCCTGCGATGGACTGAATCACAGCCCATGGGAAGAGAGAGGGAGACAGAGAGAGAGACCTCTGAAGTTGGAATCTTTTCTCCCGGGGAGAAAGAAAGAGAAGAAAAGAACTTCTGAAGGTGGGAAGGGACGAGAGAGAGAGAGAAACTTCGGCAGGTGGGATTGTTGACTACAGTTGACGGACAGCCCTCTTCTGATTTCACTGTTCTTTTCCGGCTTATAAATAGCCCTCACTTCTCCCATTTTCCGGCAGCGCTCACTCTCTGCTGCAACATCCAAGCATTTTGGCGCATTTCTGTCGATCCTCCGTCGCGGTGAGTCCCCAATCTCTCTTTCCCCTTCGCGCACTCACTCCCACATCATCGGATCATCTCTCTGTCTCTCTCTCTCTCTCTCTTCTCATCTGGGTCGCATCTGCAAGTTCTGTAATGGTTAGCGATGCAATGCTCGGGAGGCGCGGGTTCTTGTTATGTTTGATCCACCGCCGCTGTCTTCATCCCCAAATGAGTCTCTGCACGTCGCATGGGTCCGTACTTGATGCGTGATTGCACGAGTTGAATTGTCTTGTGTGCTCTTGTTTCCGTCTTGTTGGTCCAAAGTTCTGTAATGTCACTATACTCCCAAAGGCATTCCATTCTATAGGTCCATTATACTTAGTTGCAGCAAACCTAGTCTAATTAATGTTGTGTATATGATGAGCGAACAAACATTCATAGGACAAAACCACATAGTATAGAAAACAACCATGATAAGACGGACAGGGATAGGTTTGAAACTGGGCCTCCGTTTAATGTCAAACTTACGGTGAACTTATTTTGAGTTCAACTATCGAAAAAGAAAAGCATTTTTTGATCTCTTCTCCATCTCTTCCTCAAGAGTTTTTCTTTTTCAAATACGTCCGATGTTCGCTTCTCATTTTTTCATATTGAATTTTAGCCTGTGTAAAGTAAGTCCAGTCCGACCGATTTTATTAACATGCCCGACTTTATTTTGATACATTGTCGAAATCCGGTTATTTTGTGGAGTTTTTGATTTGTGACTCTTTTTTTTGTTGATTCAAGCTTCCTTATTTTCCAATGTTGTTCTTAGCTTGTTATTATTATATTTGGTGATTTTTGCAATTTGGAGTTGAGAAATACATTCTTTATTCCGGAGTTGAATTTTCTTTCCCGTGATTCTATTATTTTTTTTTCTAAAACTCATTTTTATGATTTTCATTTTTTTTCCATTTATTTGCTGACTCAACGTCCGCGGGGGACGTGTCATGGCCACGTCGACATTAGCATACTAAAGTTAATACGCCTCCAATCCAATAAATCTAGCATTTCTCTTTTTTTTTTTTTAAATTTTAAGATCTTGAATATTATTAACGATGGAAAAAATTACTAGCATCAGTACTTTCTAAATTGTAAAAACATATAAAGTAAAATTCCACGGCGGCGCGTGAGACGACGCGGCTGTGACAGTCCGAGCGACTGCCAGTCGCGCTGCTCAACGTTCTTCTTTTGTCTTCCAACTCCGGCGTTGACGGTGGTCAAACTCCCATTACGGCACTGAAGAGCCTGAAATCTCTCTCTCTCTCTCTCTCTCTCCTACTTCTGTCATGGCTTTGGCCACGACGGAGCCTCCGGAGATGGCCTGCCGCGTCCGGTGCATCGGCTGCGGATGCCGACTCCACGTAAGAAGACGGCTTCCATGATCGCCACAGTCGCTCTGTTGACTTGGATTTTGAAACTCTCAGATTTTGTTCGTCTCTGTGTTCATCATGCCTCGCCTTTCTTTGGAGCGAAGTTTTCTTATTCCGATCGGTCGTAGCTGTTTTTGAAAAGGCCTCCTCCGGCTGTCCGGCTTTGCTAAGACGCTCTCGCGTTTCTTAGTTCGGTCGAAGATGCGCGGCCGCCGTGACCATAGTCGAGTCGTTCCGGCAAGGGAGAGACGGAGCTAGACGCTAGTGATGAATCAGAGAACATCTGCTTTGACTTGGCCGCCGTCGAGTTCCCGCATTGTTATGAGGTGGTTGCTAGCTGATGAGCTGTGAATAGGCACTTTTGACCACGTCTAGTTTTTGTTCTTGAAAATGTGCCTAGATGTACCTGCAAATAGTGTAAGACTTGAGATTGCGTAGTTCAAGCCTTTTGTTCTGGTTATGTGGAGCTCAATCTGTCATCTTCATGAGCATTGCCTGGAGGCAATATCCATGTTATGTCTTTAAGTTAACTTCATTCTTTTTTTCAAATGCAGTTAAAGTCTTTGAGGTAGCATGGGTAGGACTATTCAGTTGTACGGGTTCCCCTCACCCATTAGTGCAGAAGAAGTCAAGGATTTTCTGGAGCAGTATCTTGGCAAAATGACTGTTTATGCAGTGGAAATTCTGAAACCTGGAGTTGGAGAGCAAAGAGCATGCGCGCATGTTCAATTTGCTGCTAAAGGTGATGGCGAAGATATTATTTCTCTCGTTAATAGTAAGGATATCTGGTATGGTGATTCATATTTGAAGGCTAGGGAACGAGATTCTGATATTGTTCCAAATCCCAAGGTCTTTCAGCACTGCCTGGATAATGTAACTCTGCATTTTGGATGTCAGACTTCTGAGGATATATTCACTGCCTTGTGGGAGAGCCCAAATGCCTCCGTAAAATTTGGATTTGGCATGAGAAAGTTGTTGTTCTTTTTAACCTATAATTTTGTGGACTACAAGCTTGAGCTCTCCTACGAGAATATTGGGCAGATTCAGCTGCACCAACCACGTGGTCAAACTCTGAAGTATCTAGTCATTCAGGTTTGATGCTTCAACTTAATGCTTAAAGTTTTTAAGCCATTACATCGAATTGCTATGTTCTTGTCCGTAGAGGATATGTTGATGAATCATATGCGGTAGGAGGGCCTAAAACAGTGCAGGTTGTAGTGAATCACAATATATAAAAGACCTGGTGTTTTACTTCTTCGAGGATGATACTCTTTCTATGATGTTTGATTTATGAACTTCCCCAATACCCATATAATTGGTAGAGCAGCAATTTTCCCTTGAAATAGCATATTGGTTTTATATGCCCGTCAAGCTGGACACTACTAATTTTTTCTTTTCTTTGCTGTGGTCTAATTTCACCAGTTACTAGGTGCCCCTCGGATCTATGAAAAAGAGTCCTCCACTCTCAAATATTTTATGGCAGCTCCTGATGACCAATGGGTTCGGGAAGTTGATTTTACCCCATCATTCTGTATTGGCCAATCTTCCTCTTTGTGTTTGGAACTTCGGCATCGTCATCAGCTTCCTGATTTTGATAAGCATCTTGTTAGCTACAAAGAACAGAGTGGGCAGCTGACCCTGAAAAGTGCCCCTCCTTGTTCTTATCGTTCAGATCTTGTACCCGTTGTGCTTCCTCCTGCTGAAGTTGCCTTGCCATATGGAATCTTGTTCAAGGTCTGCTCTTTGGTTCAGCATGGGTATCTACCCTGGCCGGCTCTGGATTCAAAATTTTTCCGGCTGGTTGATCCGAGAAGAATGGACATGAATGTTACTTGCATAGAACATGCTTTGGAAAAACTGGGTCGTCGAAAAGATTGCTGTTACCATCCTGTAACTTGGCTCGAGGATCAGTATCGGCAGTATTTGAGTTCTGACCATAAACCTACAGCTGGCACACTTTCTTTAGATGATGGATTGATGTATGTGCGTAGGGTTCAAGTAACTCCTTCTAAGATGTATTTCTGTGGTCCAGAAGTGAATGTTTCGAATCGGGTGCTGCGGAACTATCCTGGCGATATTGATAATTTTCTCCGTGTTTCTTTTGTTGATGAGGAACTCGACAAAATTTATTCAACGAATTGGTCTCCGCCAAACTCTGAAAATGATGAAAGGCGAAGCGGAATTTATAAGAGGATAGTCTCAACATTGAGAGATGGAATTGTCATTGGTGATAAGAGGTTTGAGTTTCTTGCCTTTTCGACAAGTCAATTACAGGAAAGTTCTGTTTGGATGTTTGCTTCCAGGGAAGGGCTTACTGCAGCAGATATAAGGAAGTGGATGGGGGATTTTCATAAGATACGAAATGTGGCAAAATATGCTGCCAGACTCGGTCAGTCGTTCAGTTCATCAACAGAAACTCTTAGCGTCGGGAAAGATGAAGTTGAAAGGATACCAGATGTGGAAACCATGAGGGGTCGCAATAAATATGTTTTCTCTGATGGTATTGGGAAAATATCTCGCCAATTTGCTGTGCAAGTGGCTAGAAAATGTGGTCTTACAATTTCAACCCCATCTGCATTTCAGATTCGATATGGTGGGTTCAAAGGTGTTGTGGCAGTGGATCCAACTTCATCAAAAAAATTATCATTAAGAAGCAGCATGCTCAAATACGAATCATCAAATACAAAACTAGATGTTTTAGCGTGGAGCAGGTATCAACCTTGCTTTCTTAATCGCCAGATTATTACTCTTTTGTCTACTCTTGGAGTCATGGATCATATTTTTGAAAGGAAGCAAAGAGAGGCGCTACGTCAGCTGGATGATATATTAACGGATCGTCTGGTGGCGCAGCAAGCACTGGAGCTCATGTCTCCAGGAGAGAATACAAAGGTTCTTCTAGAAATGCTTCTCTGTGGTTATGACCCAGATGTGGAACCCTTTCTACAAATGATGCTTAGAACATTCTGTGCATCGAAGTTGCTTGACTTGCGTACCAAAGCAAGGATCTTTGTGCCAAATGGAAGATTGATGATGGGGTGTTTGGATGAAACAAAGACTTTGGAATATGGTCAGGTGTTTGTACAACTCTCTAGAGTTAGAAATTTGCAGATGAGAAGCAAAACCATGCTAAAGTCGAGCAGAAATGAGTCACCCCTCGACACCGTTATCTTTCGGGGAAAGTTGGTGGTTGCGAAAAACCCTTGCCTGCATCCTGGAGATGTCCGTGTCTTAAAGGCTGTTGATGTTCCCTCTCTGCACCATATGGTTGATTGCATTGTTTTTCCTCAGAAAGGAAAGAGGTAAATTTTTTCCCTTTTACTGCTGGTACTCATTTTCTTACTATGTCAGTTCTTCTCATTCCCACCGAGTAACATTTTAGGCAGTTGAGTCTGGACTCATATCTCTCTGTTTTGTTTTTTCTTTCACTTTTTCAAACCTTGGGTCTCAAGTCTCTCAGCCAACCGTTTGCCCCAAAAAAAAAAAGAAAAAACCTCAGCCAACCTTACCATAGTGGGTTTATTGGGTAATTGTGATAATTTTGTAAAAAGATGGAGAGTGCACTAGTTTGTTCATAAAGATACCAAGGTGGCGTTGACAATGTACAGAAATTTTTATGAGAAAGATTTTGTCAAAGCTAACAAGGACTGAGTATTCAGCGTGTGAATGAACTAAAAGACGTATCAGTATTTTCTTTGTTTGGTCATGTTTTTAATTATTTATATAGATAGAAACATTCATGTAACTGGGGATTCGTACAAACAATATGTGGACTTCTGCACAAAAGATTTTGTACGAACAAACCCATATCATTAATCTTTGACAACCATATGTAACTAGATAAAACCATGATCAGATTACCTCTCGACTCTATTTTTTTCCCTAGTTGGTCAACTGGCATCTTTGGCTATAAGTAGAATTTGAGATATTTCTTCACTCGTGATTATCATTGTAGCTCTCATGTTGTTTACATAATAGATACCAAAAAGATTAATTTATCCGGACTCGCTGGACTCTCTTACTTTTTCTTTTGATTTTAGATGGCAAGATTTCAAAATTATGAGCAATCATAGAACAGATCTAGATTTAATTTCCCTGTTTGTTCATGCAAGTTCCTGCCCCGTACCAGATACCATTTACGCATTATCTACATGTTTTTCTGATATTTTGCTACTAACCTCCAGGCCACATCCGAATGAATGTTCGGGAAGTGATCTGGATGGGGATCTGTACTTTGTTTGTTGGGATCCTGATCTGATTCCTCCTCGTCGGTGTCAACCCATGGATTATACCCCAGCACCTACTGTAACTCTTGATCATGATGTCACCATTGAGGTACTCATTGGCCACTAACAAACTGCTACACCTGTTATCTCTGATAGTACAGGCGTGCTTGCCCATTAAACATTATCTTTGAGAGGACCACACTGATTGTAGTTTGCATTCATATTGTTTGAGTAATATGCTTATATGCAAAACATCTTATATGAGGCTGTTGAATGAGATCAATGACTTTTAAAGAACAGTTGCAATGGTAATTTAGTGTGGTCTTGTTTTACCCAGATATCGTATTCTTTTGACAAGCAATATGAACAGAAATTTTGATAAAAACCTGAGTTGGATGTCCTTACCAGTTATTAAATAGATATGCCATTATTGCTGTAACTGGACCATAATTTATGTGGACTGGGGACATCTTCAATTTACGCAAAACTGAATTGGAAAAGAATACCTTGTCATGGCTTAGCAAATTGAACTTTTCAAATTAGTACAGATAGTTGTCATCTTTGGCATTGACATTCCATGTTTCTTCCCTTTCGGTTCTCCATCTTGTGGTTCTTCAAATATATTTGTAATCCTAAAATACAATATGTAGAATGGAATAGGCTCTGTTCTGGTACTTCCGAATGGATAGTTTCTACGTGCAACCATGTAAGTAATCTATCAGGGAAACCAGTAGATGCACAAGTATCAGACATCACAAGATCCCTTCATAGTTTATGAAGGAATGAGATACTTGAAAGCTAGATCATAGGGCTCTGTTTAATTCAATTTATTGGGAACTCATTTGGCAATGTTCGTTTCAAGGCGGATATTTGAGCATCGAGTCTGTTTATTAGCATAGCGTAATTCTTGTTGCTCAGCATGTGAACCTTATAGTTCTTTAACTTGTTAAAGAAAGTGCCCTTCTGTACCGTAGCTTACCTCTTCAAAATTTTCTTGCAAACTCTTTCTCATTTGACATCTCTATATCAGTTTCACGAGGAACTTCATTTATTAGCATCTTCTGCTGATATATACCTTCTCTGTGGTTAACTGAAAAACTCATGCCATCCCAATTTAATGTTCTACCATCCAGGAGGTCGTGGAGTACTTTGCAGATTACATGGTCAACAATAGTTTAGGGGTTATTGCAAACTCTCACACAGTGTTTGCAGATAAGGAGCCAAGGAAGGCGTGCAGCAAATCATGTACTGAGCTTGCAAAATTATTTTCCATAGCAGTTGACTTCCCAAAAACTGGTGTTCCCGCTAAAATTCCGTGTCATCTGCGTGTTCGAGAATACCCAGACTTTTTGGAAAAGTCTGATAGGTGCACCTACGAGTCTCAGCATGTGATTGGGAAGCTTTACAGAGAGGTCAAGGGGATCGCACCTCATACCAATTCCATAATTTCCTTCACGAGGGAAGTTGCTCTGAGCTCCTACGATCGTAGAATGGAAATAGAAGGCTTTGAGAACTATGTCACGGAAGCCTTTCATTACAAACTTGAGTATGACTGCAAATTGAGGAGGTTGATGCATTATTATGACATCAAAACCGAGGCTGAAATGATGAGTGGGAATATCCTGATGAAGTCGAAATATTTTGATAAAAAAAGAGACCTGGAAGGTATAAATTCTGCTGCGAGGTCCTTGAGAAAGGAAGCCAGGTCATGGTTCAATGATACGGAGTCAGGATCAGATTCTGGCGGTGTTAATATATATGCGAAGGCATCAGCTTGGTATCATGTCACCTACCACCCAAATTTCTGGGGCCGCTACAAGGAGGAGGCTCGTGAAGATCATTTCCTAAGCTTTCCGTGGTGTGTTTATGACAAGCTTCTTCACATAAAGAGAGAGAGAGCTTCAATAGAGAAGTTAGCAGAAATCAGCATTTGACTGCAGATTCTGAGTTAAGTTCTCTGAAGCATTCGAGCATATCTTAGGTGTATGTCTTCTCTGTGAAGAAAAATGATTTGCATTAGTTGTCATGTAAGTTCGACGGACATGCTCTTATGGCATATGCCGATCTTTAACTATTTTGGTACTGTTGTATATTGCTTTTATGTGTGAATATATATAAGGAACTACTTTTTATTTCAGTGTCATAGTTATGCAGGCAAACGATCCAATGTCGGTGCTAGTCTGTACAATGAAAATGGCATGCATGTCGCCATATTCTTTCAAGTTGAAGTTCTTTCGTCCCCCCTTTGGATTTCTTTACCAGAATTCTTGAAATATTCATTGTTCATTTCTTTAGTTTCTCTCTAGGACTGCAGGATGGGGTTTGAATCTCTTGTGAAGCATTCCATAAGGAACTCATTGACTCTAACGAGCGATTGATATTGAAATGGAAATGTTGACCTCTTAACTCGAAGTAATTTTTGCAATCTGAACTTGAATAAAATTAAGATTGCCATACCTTCTCTTCCAAGAATAATCTCCTTAAATAAAATATCTAAAGGCATTTATCAGACTTACAAAACAAATGAATAATTTTGTTAACTTCAAAGTCTATTAGGAGGTTTTCTCAATAGGATCAACCTCTAAGGGTATGTTAGATTCAATTGCTGCAAGTAAGAAGTCGTCGACTGGGTTGAAATTGCAGCCAGAAGGTCGATCATGAAACCAACTTAAATCAGTATGTGGACAGACCTCAGCGATGTCAAGTCAAAGTTTGTGTAGTTGTTTGATTCAAAGACAAAAGCTTGTTGGGTAAAGTGAAACCTGTCTAACAAAAGATTGACAATAATTATACTAACTCCATAATGTATTCCATGTCTAGGATGAAGCATCAGTTGGACAAGATGTAGACATTATTCTTTGGCGAATGGTTCTACCGCTAAAAATTCGATGCCTTGACGTTGACGCTCCTTTGAATCACGAGCTTCTTATTACGCAGGCTTACTATCCTGAGCGCATGGCCAAGCTCTTCATTCTGAAATATATGCCACGGTTCTTTGTCAGTGTTTGGAAAATTTCTCGCTTCCTTGAGAAGGCAACACTGGAAAAGGTGCACTTGTTTTGCCTCTGCACATAATTATTCAGAACATTCGATGCATAATTTCTCTCATTTTGCACATTATTCAAATTTTGGCCTAACATGATTTATCCATCTTCCACACCTTTTTGTTTTCTTGATAGGAAGATGGTATTGCTATGGGGCACCAAGGGAGTGCAAGCACATATACAAAAAGAACTTAAGCAATAAACAAAGAGCTCAATCACAAGACCAAACATCTACAATGTCAATCAAAGCATTTGCGTCAATGAGTAATTTTCCTCTATGCGAAAATGTCGCATTTTGAACCGATTGTTCAATAGTTACAAAAACTGAGGATGCCTCTCCTTCATAGGCTCTCTTGTTTTGATCTCTCCACTGAAAAGGCTAGCAAGGGTCACCTAGAGGGGGGTGAATAGGTGATCCTAAACAGTTTCTAAATTTTTATGCGGAAATAAAACAAATCACAGAAGAGTCTGAATAAAATTCAGATTCAAGACAGATTATATAAGAGGTGTTCTGATGTGCAGAATGTAAAGTAAGAGATAAGGGATAGAGAATCTGCACACAAGTTTATAGTGGTTCGGCTTATAGCAAACCTACGTCCACTCTTCCACGCTTACAGCCTACCGGCTGGATTTCACTAAATAAACAAGAGGAATTTACAGATTCTGAGTGATATCACTCTCGTGTATGATAGGACTCTCTATCTCACACAATCACTCTTACAAAGTAACCCTCAAGTTCTAAACTCTTTGGCTCAGAAAGATAAGAGAAAAGATTGGAGTATGCTTAGACTTTGGACTTGTTGATTCTTGATTCTGTTCCTACCTTTAGCTGCTCGTTGATTTCCTTAAATACTCCTCTTAATCCAAACTAGCCGTTGGACAGCATTCAGAGGATCATCTTCCAATTTTCATCTTGGACAGATTTATATAATAAGGATTGAGTAGCCGTTGGATGACAGATTCTGAATCCCGCTGATTCTGGTCGCCCATACAATCAGAATCTTGGTTTCCATAAGTAGAGCTTTGTCCGTAGTAATGCATTCTTGTCGTAATATTTGATTGTCAATCAATTTGATTAAGATTGAAACAATCAAAACTTTCCTTCTGTGAAATCCATACCAGATCACTAGCTGTTATGTTGAGTTCTGTGTTTTGTGTCTGAATAATTTCAGTGTCTGCGTCTGCTTCTGAAAAATTTCATCTTACGTGTCTGCTTCTGAAACTTTCAACTTACGCGTCTGCTTCTGAAAAATTTCAACGTCTACATCTGCTTCTAAAAAACTTCAGTGTCTGCGTCTGAACTTCTCGTTGTGTGTCTGAATCTCAGAACTTTAGATTATGTGGGTCTTCAAAGAACTTATTTTATTCAAATTGTAAAGTCTGAAAAATTTCCTTCAGATTTTCCAGAACATGTATATATTCCTGGAATAAAAATGGTTCAAAATAAGTATCAAATTTACAATTATCATGGAAGGTTTTGTCAACTTCAAAATCAGTAGGAGTTTTCCTCAACAATCTCCCCCTTTTTGATGGTGACAAAACTTTCCTGTAGATTGAAACACAAAGAAGTAAATAAGCATATTTAAATTGAAGTTGAAAGTGCAAACTCCTCTGTTGATATCTATGTCTTTGCTTTCTTTGTACCTGCATATTGAATCTGCATATAATTTCTCTCCCTTTTTATCATCAGCAAAAAGAAAGGCAATAAAAGAGAGTGTAAAGCATCTATATTAAGCAATCAATTTGTCTAACAAGAAATGTTAGTGTATATTACAGACCAATTGAAGAGATAGGACGGTTTGTAAAAACAGGCTATTTTTTCGAAGGAGTACGAATCAGTTGAAAATTCTCCAATATTGAGACAGCCTCCTCAATCTTCGAACTGCATTGACTCACGGCCTTATCCATGTTGGATGAGCATAGAGTAATGGCTTCCTCGAGTTCTGCTTTGTCTGCTGCTGCTTGGAGTCGTTGAGTGTTGTAGTTTTCCTCAACAATTTTCTGTAGATTATTCCTATTCTATTCTAGTGCAGCTTGCTTGTCCCTAATCTCGAGCAGAATAGAGAGGATGTTCTGATTTTCCGAAGACTGATCTTGGACATTAGTTGGCTCAGACTGATCGAACCCCATTGTTGCTTCTTGTGGAATCTCCCCCTGAACAGGTGCCTGTTCTTCAGAAACATGTTCCGTAGGAGTTGGTTCTGAAACATTTGGAGTTTGTTCATAAACATGTTCTGGAGCATCAGCATGGCCTGTATCAAGATGTTTTGCTTCTGCTTCGTCACTTTCATCATGCAGAAGAATTTTTCTTTTCTTGCTATACACCTTCAGTGGGATTGGAGATTCTTTCTTCTTGCTTGCTGATCCTGCACCTTTTCTCTGCTCTGTCCTTTTCACACTTGATTTTTCAGTAGATCTTGCTTCAGATTGGTGAGCCTCTTTTCCCCTTATTCTTTCCCTTATATCATGAAGCTGCTTCATTTTTTAGAGCATTTTCTCTCCAACAAACATACAGGGAATAATGTTCTGGTGCAATTCATCAGGAATTGATATGTTTAGGAACATGAAAATTCGAGAGATTAATGTACCATATGGCAGTTTTCCCTTGTCCTTTTGTAACGCCCTGTACATATAGAAGATAATGATATGAGGAAGAGAAAAGGGCTGACCTGTCAAGATGGCCCAGATGAGCTTAATTTCTGATTTGGAGAGGTCAGTTTTAGAGGCAGCCTTGGGCTTCAAGCAATTTATAATGATCTTGTGCAGAATCACGGATCTTCTGGATAAGTCAGAGTAAGAGAGATGCCGGTTTGATCCTAGAGCAAAGTTGGGATTTTCAGATGCAATCTTGGAAGCATCCTCAAGATTTACTTCTAACGGAGTAAACTTGCAGTATTTTGCTCCAATTATTCTTGCCAAAATATCCGCCTTCAAATCGAATTTCTTGTCACAAACAGTGAATTGGAGCCAGTTGGGCGACAAAATAAAGAGATTGGAATAGAAATAGGCAGTTAATTTAGCAAAAACATTTGCAGATTGGAGGCAAAATTCATAAATTCCTAGCTTCTCAAAAAGGTGCTTGACTGAAATGTCAGCCTTCTCTAAACAGTCGAAATCCACAGTTCGGTGATTCATTATCCCACGAGCAAGCAATAACTTATAGCAAACTTGATGCTCAGAGCTTCTGAACAATCCTCCTGTACCTGGCACGCCAGATGCTATTCCAATCTTCATTTCAAAAAGCTCAAAAAATCGAGCATCATCTTCAGGAATTACAAACTTGGTTGCACTGGTAGATTTAGGGCTGATATGAGCAGATTGTTTGCCAGAGGGAGTTGATGATTCCCCGACTTTTTCTTTGCCCCTTTTGGAAGAGGGCTCTTTTGGTAAAGAACTGGCTGGAACATTGTCAGTTTTAATACAAAACTGAGAGTAGCTTTCAGCGAGATGCTCTTCAGAGAAAAAATTATTATCTCTAAGAAAGTCACGCAGAACTGATGCAGATGCATTGCTTCTCTTTAACATCTGATAGGCATTCCATACATGCTTGATACTCTTAAAGCGAAAATCTGATTTACCAGAAGGTTTGGGTGAAGACGATCGTTGAGGAGGTGTCGCTTCAACAGGGTCGTCACCACGGTCTGATTCTGTATTTGAGATCTCCATAAACTCCGCCGGTGCAGTAGATTTAGAGTCTTGATTCAGAATACGTGAAGATCTTCTTTTGAACGGCATTTTGATCACTTCTGGAGCAGAAAGTTTCGATCTTTGAAGGAAAGAAGACGAGAAGAGTCTCTGAATATCGGAAGGGTTTGGGGAGTAAAAATCGTACTGATAGGGTTTTGAAAAGTGACTAACAGGTTTATAAATGAGAAGGACTGGTTTTAGTAATAAAAGGTTATTTTTAGAAAGTAAAAATACGTCCAAACAAGTAGGAAGGAAATATTCTTTCTGAAGCATAAAAGATCAGTACAATATCATTACAATATTTTAAGCACAATTAATCAGATAAATTTGGATACGTACCTGATTTGCTTCCAAAGATAACAAATGTGAAAATATCCTGCCAAAAATATTCCCGCCAAACTTTAAACTATGTACGTACCATTCTTTGAGAGTCTGAAAAATGTTCAGACCGAGAACACTTGAGTCTGAAAAAAAATTCCTGTCTGTCAAACACTGCAAGAGAATAGATAAGTAATGCACAGTTTGTTTCTAATATACTCAAATGAGGATTTGTCAAGAGGTTTTGTGAATATATCAACTAATTGATTCTTAGAATCAATGAATTGAATATTCACATCGCCATTTTGAACATGATTTCGAATGAAATGATGTTTAATATCAATATGTTTTGCACGAGAGTGAAGAATAGGATTTTTGGACAGATTAATAGCACTTGTGTTGTCACAATTGATTGCAACACTTGATTCTTCAACGGCAAAGTCTCGCAACTGCTGCTTCATCCACAGAATATGTGCACAGCAACTTCCCAACGCTACATATTCTGCTTCTGCTGTAGAAAGTGCGACTGTACTTTGCTTCTTTGAGTACCAGGATACCAACATATTTCCAAGTAGTTGACATGTACCTGTAGTACTTTTCCTGTCCACTTTACATCCAGCTAAATCAGCATCTGAATAACCAGTAAGAATAAAATCTGAATCTTTGGAGTACCAAAGACCTAGCATTGGATAAGTTCCAATATATTTGATTATCCTTTTTACTGCAGGAAGATGCGATTCCTTTGGGTCTGATTGAAATCTTGCGCACATATAAACACTAAAAAGAATGTCAGGTCTAGAAGTAGTAAGATACAATAATGAACCTATCATGCTTCTGTACACCTTCTGATCCACCTTTTTACCAAGTTCATCCTTGTCCAGTTTGGATGATTGAGACATTGGAGTGTCTGTTTTCTTGCCGTTTTGCAATCCAAATTTCTTGATAATCTCCTTAGCATACTTCTCTTGACAAATGAAGTACCTTTTTTGGTTTGTTTTATTTGTAAGTCAAGAAAGAATGTTATTTCTCCCATCATGCTCATCTCGAACTCATTCTGCATATTCTTAGAGAATTCCTTGCAAAGCAATTCGTTAGAAGATCCAAAGATTATATCATCAACATAGATTTGAACAAGTAGAAAATCCTTACCCTTTTTCTTAACAAATAAAGTTGTATCAACCTTACCTTTGATGAAATCGTTCTGTAGAAGGAAGTTACTTAACCTTTCGTACCAAGCTCTGGATGCTTGTTTCAAACCGTAAAGGGCCTTTTTGAGTCTGTAGACGTAATCAGTCTTCCTTGGTTCTTCAAAACCAGGTGGTTGTTCCACATATACTTCTTCTTTGATATATCCATTCAGGAAAGCACTTTTTACGTCCATCTGAAACAGTTTAAAGTTATGGAAATAAGCATAAGCTAATAATAGCCGAACGGCTTCTAACCTTGCAACTGGTGCATATGTTTCATCATAGTCTATGCCTTCTTCTTGAGAATAGCCTTTTGCAACCAGTCTTGATTTGTTTCTAGTGACTTTCCCTTTGTCATCCAGTTTGTTTCTGAATGCCCATTTTGTTCTTATTACTGGATGATTTTTGGGTCTTGGCACAAGCTCCTATACTTCATTGATTCTGAACTGCTGAAGTTCTTCCTTCATAGCTTCTATCCAGCTTTCATCTGATAAAGCTTCACCAACTTCTTTTGGTTCGATTTCTGATATCAATGCCAAGTTGCTGATGTTTTTCTTGTGTTTGGATCTAGTCTTGATTCCATCTTCTATTGCTCCAATGATGAGATTCTTCGGATGATTGGATTTATGTTTCCAGTTTTTGTCAAATCTTTCCTTCTGAATATCTGTAGACTCTGAAGGTTCTGATTGAGTCTGAACTACATCTTCATTTCTTTCTTCTGCAGATTCTATGATCTTTGGAGATTCTTGATGAATTTCTGTTAGCTCTTGAATGTTGGGAGATGGTTCAGATTCATTTTTGTGAGTCTGAATATTTTCTTCAAACTTCACATTCATTGTTTCTTCCATAGTTTGAGAATTCTTATTAAAGACTCTGTATGCTTTGCTTGTAGTAGAATATCCAAGGAAGAATCCTTCATCTGCTTTCTTATCAAACTTACTAATGCGGTCATTTGGATTTTTGAGAATAAAGCATTTACAACCAAATACACGAAAATACGAAATGTTTGGCTTTCTACCTTTGAAAAGCTCATAGGGGGTTTTCTTAAGAATGGGTCTGAGAAAAGCCCTGTTGATGATATAACATGCTGTAAATACTGCATCTGCCCAGAATTGATAAGGAATCTTGCTTTCAATCAACAGTGTTCTTGTCATTTCTTGCAAAGAATGATTTTTTCTTTCCACAACACCATTTTGTTCTGGTGTATATGGAGTAGAAAAATTATGTTGAAGGCCATTTTCCTCACAAAAATCTGAAAAACTTTGATTTTCAAATTCTCCCCCATGATCTGTTTTAATGCAGGAGATGGAATAGCCCTTTTCATTCTGAACTTTTTTTGCAAATTTTGAAAAGCATGAAAATGCCTCATTTTTATGAGCAAGAAAGAACACCCAAGTAAACCTTGTGAAATCATCAACAATAACCAAACAATATTTCTTACCACCAATACTTTGTGTTCTGGTTGGTCCAAACAGATCTATATGGAGAAGCTGCAAAGCACGATAAGTGGAAACATGATGTATAGATTTGAAAGAACTTCTTACTTGTTTTCCTAGAGTGCAGGCATTGCATAATTCTGTTTTCCTGTATTTCAAATATGGCAAACCTCGAACCAGTTTCTTGTTTGAGATCTTTGAGATTTGTTTCATACTGATGTGCCACAACCTTCTGTGCCACAGTTCTTCATCCTCTTTGATTGAGATCAAGCAATGAGTGGAGTTTGGATTGACATCTAGAAGATAGATATTTCCATGTCTTCTTTCTGTAAATGTTTGAGAAGAATCTTTGCTTGTTCCTGAACAGGTATCTTCTTGAAAGTTGATTCTGAAACATGTATCACATAGCTGGCTTATGCTTATCAAATTGTAGTTGAGTCCTTTAACCAACGAAACATCATTGATTGTGAGTCCTCCAATTTCAACCGTTCCTTTGCCAATGATTTTTCCTTTGGTATTTCCTCCAAAGGAAACTTTTCCATCATTCAGATTGTGTAGATCAACAAATATGCTTGGATCTCCTGTCATGTGTCTAGAGCATCCATTGTCTAGGTACCACTTTCTTTTTCTCTTTGTGGTTACTTGCAAGAATTAGAACATCTCAAGTTTTCTTTGGTACCCAAGCTTGTTTGGGTCCTTGATCATTAGTATAGGCTGTCTTAACAAAATATCTTCGAATAGGTCTCCAGACCTTAGGACATTCATTCTCAAAATGTTGTGGATCTCCACAATTTGAGCATTTGAGAGCACTTCGGCCAACAGGTTTGATAAAATTCTTTTTGAAATGTTTTTTGTAAGCTTGTCGAGGAGGTCTTTGTCTTAATCTTTCCTTGACTTTTGGAAAATCAATCAAGTTATCACTTTCCTTTACAAATCCCAATTTAGATTTGTTATAGTAAGGAATTTGAATGGAAAGGATATGCTTCAAGGTTTCTGAACCTTTTGAAAACTTGGAAGTAATTTCTGAAATTTCCTTTTTCAAAACAGCATTTTCTTTGGAAAAAAAATCTCGATTTTCCTTGATTTGATGAAATTCTTTTTGAAGGAAATCGATTTTTTCCTCTTGAGAAATATCATGTTGCCTTAGTGATGAATTTTCCTTTTTCAGAGAAGAGATTCTTTTAAGAGCAGTCTTAAATTCAAAGCATAATTCATCAATATAATTTGACACTTCAATAGACATTTCAGAAAGTTTTACCTCGATTTCCACTTTGGGATCAGAATCAGAATCTGAGTCTGAATCTGACTTTGCCATTAGAAAGAAATTTGAGATATCTTCATCACTATTTTTGCACTCTGTGTCACTCTAAGTTTCTGCTTTTAAGGCCTTCTTTGCTTTATCAAATTTGGTCTTCTTTTTCAGAAGTGGACAGTTAGGCTTGATATGTCCACGTTTCCTACACTAAAAGCATATTATATCCTTTGATCTCTCTGTCTCATCGATAGGCTTCTTATTTTCAAAAGGCTTCTTCCCTTTGAGGTTTCTTCCTCTGATTTTCATTCTCTTATACTTCTTTATGAAGAGAGCTAGTTCTTCATCATCAACATCTTCATCTTCAAAATCTGCATCAGAATCAATGTTAGTTTTCAATGCAATTGACTTATTACCTCTGGTTTCAATCTCCTCATTTCGTTTCTCAGTCTCATATGATTGAAGAGTTCCAATTAACTCATTCATTGATAGAGGCTTGATCCTTTGAGTCTCACGAAAAGATATTTTGATGTTATCCCACTGATTTGTCAGTCCTCTCAGAAGTTTATTGACTTTCAATGCATCTGGGACTGGTTGTCCTTGATAGGCAAGACCGTTTACTATGTCAGTAAACCTGTCATAAAAATCAGCAATTAATTCTCCAGACTTCATTTTGAAGGATTCATATTGACCAAGCAAAATATTGATTTGAGTTTCCTTGGCTCGATCTGTTCCTTCATAAGTAATATAGAGAGTATCCCAGATTTCCTTAGCAGATTCACAAGCAGCAATTTTCTTATATTCAACAGGAGATAAAGCACAGTAGAGAGAATAAATTGCTTTTGAATTTAAAGTTTCTCTTTTGGATATCTCAGTTTGAGATAATGGAAGATCTGTTGCTTTGCTTGCATCTGCCTTTTCTTTTGAATATGAAGACTTTGGGTTGACTCCTTTGATGATGACATCACATTGCATATGATCAATTGACTTAATGAATGCCTTCATCTTGTTCTTCCAGACACTATATTCCTTACCATCGAAATATGGTGGTCTGTTGTTGCTCTGACCTTCAATGAGCCTTGGAGCACCATAGCTAGCAATGTAGATCGTTAGCTCAGAAGTAAAACACTTCAGTAAAATGAGCAACCTGCTCTGATACCAATTGAAAAGGCTAACAAGGGTCACCTAGAGGGGGGTGAATAGGTGATCCTAAACAGTTTCTAAATTTTTATGCGGAAATAAAACAAATCACAGAAGAGTCTGAATAAAATTCAGATTCAAGACAGATTATATAAGAGGTGTTCTGATGTGCAGAATGTAAAGTAAGAGATAAGTGATAGAGAATCTGCATACAAGTTTATAGTGGTTCGGCTTATAGCAAACCTACGTCCACTCTTCCACGCTTACAGCCTACCGGCTGGATTTCACTAAATAAACAAGAGGAATTTACAGATTCTGAGTGATATCACTCTCGTGTATGATAGGACTCTCTATCTCACACAATCACTCTTACAAAGTAACCCTCAAGTTCTAAACTTTTTGGCTCAGAAAGACAAGAGAAAAGATTGGAGTATGCTCAAACTTTGGACTTGTTGATTCTTGATTCTGTTCCTACCTTTAGCTGCTCGTTGATCTCCTTAAATACTCCTTTTAATCCAAACTAGCCGTTGGACAACATTCAGAGGATCATCTTCCAATCTTCATCTTGAACAGATTTGTATAATAAGGATTGAGTAGCCGTTGGATAACAGATTCTGAATCCCGCTAATTCTGGTCGCCCATACAATCAGAATCTTGATTTCCATAAGTAGAGCTTTGTCCGTAGTAATGCATTCTTGTCGTAATATTTGATTGTCAATCAATTTGATTAAGATTGAAACAATCAAAACTTTCCTTCTGTGAAATCCATACCAGATCACTAGCTGTTATGTTGAGTTTTGTGTTTTGTGTCTGAATAATTTCAGTGCCTGCGTCTGCTTCTGAAAATTTTATCTTCTGCGTCTGCTTCTGAAAAATTTCATCTTACGTGTCTACTTCTGAAACTTTCAACTTACGCGTCTGCTTCTGAAAAATTTCAACGTCTGCATCTGCTTCTAAAAAACTTCAGTGTCTGCGTCTAAACTTCTCGTTGTGTGTCTGAATCTCAGAACTTTAGATTATGTGGGTCTTCAAAGAACTTATTTTATTCAGATTGTAAAGTCTGAAAAATTTCCTTCAGATTTTCCAGAACATGTATATATTCCTGGAATAAAAATGGTTCAAAATAAGTATCAGATTTATAATTATCATGGAAGGTTTTGTCAACTTCAAAATCAGTAGGAATTTTCCTCAATACCCACATCTGCCAAAAAACTGAAGAAGGCAATATGAGTGCGAGGGACACCAGATGATAAATCATTTTAAACAATATCTACTTCACCACTCTTGCTTGTCAAGTATCTCCTTCTAATCTTGACCCTTTATCCTGAAATAAATTCTGCAGATCGTGATTGTGAGCAATGAAGATGAACGAGAAGACCTCATCAAGGAAATTGGCAGCGAAGTCTTACCCGAAGAGTATGGGGGCAAGCAAAGCTTGCGCCCATACAGGATGTTGTTTTGCCCCCTCTGGATAATTGATTTTAGTGACTGGTTTTAAACAGCTTCGTTTTTGGTTAAAAGGGGAGGTAAAATATAAAATAAAATAAAAAGAGCTGCTGCAATCTCGGCGTCAGCTTCCTCATATGTACTCGTAATGTATGTATATCTTTTTCGACGAACTGTTATGTACGTAGTAACTTGCTGGGCGACTTTATATGCATAACTAAGGTTGCTGTTGATCTTAGTATCAATCACTTTCACTGAGCAGGCCAAGCAAATTTTGGTAAACCAAACATCAAGATGAATCAACAGAGCGAGCAGTTCGAGCTCAACTAGAAACCTTGAATCCTAGCCCTCGGGCCACGGCTTAGTACAGAAACGTATTTCATTTTTTTCCTCCAAAATCCACAGTTAGCTAAGCAGATTATCGTTACTGTCCGTGAAGTTAATTTGTGCTACTTGCTTTTCAAGTATAGAGTGCTTATGTTTCAAGGATTAGCGATTCAGCATTGAAGAAAGTTGGGATGGAAAAAGAAGGAATAAGTGAAAAAGGACGTGCAGAAGAGGAAAAGGTGCATCCGCAAATTATATTCTTCAAGGACCTTCTCAAAGGGATTCACTTGGGTCCCGTTCGGATCGTGTCACAAAAAAGCAAAGCAACCATGTCCTGTTCAACAAGGAGTGGCTCGTGGCGTGACCAATCTAGGCCCATTAGGCTAAGTTAGCTGAAAATTAAATTATCAAAGGACTCAAACCTTACGTATATGGCACATCTCTATGTACAAAACACTCATAAATCTATTGAAATGGTGTCAATTCAGTCATAAACCTTTATATTTGTACCAATTCGGTCCATCATGCCAATTTTGATTGGCTGGTGCTAATGTGGATGCCAGCCAACGCTGACGTGTCAATTTTTTAATATTATTTTTATTTTTTTATTTTTCCTTTCCTTTTCTTTTTCCCTTTCTTTTGTTTTTTCCTTCATTTTCATCTTCAACCTCTAGCTGATCGCTGGACCGATGATTGGCCAGAGGTGGAGTCCGGCGAGGTCAACCTCGCCGGTTGCTGGGAAGGCTCAACTTTGCCGTCATTGGGCGAGGCTAACCTCGTTGTCGCTAGCGAGTTCGAACCTCACCAGATCTGGTGAGTTCAAACATGAATTTGCTTATTCAACCCAAATGCCTCCACAAGAAGATTACATCGAGTTGTCGGCAAGTTCAAACCTCGCAAGATCTAGTTAGGTTGGCCTTTGCCTCTGGCTGGTCGCCGGTCCAGCGACTGGCTAGAGGTTGAAGATGAAGATGAAGAAAAAGAAAACGAAAGGAAAAATAAAAAATAAAAAGTTTAATTAAAAAATTCGAAAAAATAAAAATAATATTAAAAAAATTATCACGTTAGCGTTGGCTAGACGCCCGGTGTCAATGTCAGTGCCGGCTGGCTAAACTTGACCGAATGGACTGAATTGGCACAAATGTAAAAGGTTTAGGACTCAATTGGCACAAAAAAAATGTTTAGGACTAAATTGCAATATGTTTATGACTGTTTTGGTAATTTTCCCAAGTCACTTTGGTGTAAATCTCAATATCCTCCTTGTCGTAATATATTATGTCTTACTGGGACAATCATGGATAGCCCGAGGGACATGAATCACCTTTTGTGAAAATGACACAAACAATCCCTTTACTTTAGCTCAATATGTAATGTGGTCCCTGAAGTGCACTGACAATTCTAAAACTTATCACAAAAGTGCAATTTAGTCATAAAACTTGTCATAAAAATGCAACCGAGTCCTAAAACTTAGAAAAAGTGCAATAAAATCCTAAAACTGGCCACGAAAGTGTAATCGAGTTCTAAAATTTTCAAAAAATGTAATCAACATAAGGACTTAATTGGACCAATTTGACAAGTTTTAGGACTTGATTGCATTTTTTTTGAAATTTTTAGGACTCGATTGTACTGTCGTGATAAGTTTTAGGATTTAATTGCACTTTTTGAAATTTTTAGGACTAAATTGCTTTTTTATGATAAGTTTTAGGACATATAATGGACTTATCCTTTTGTTCAATATGGTTCATGAACTTTAATCCAATATGTAGTGTGGTCTCTGAACTTTAAATTTATTCGATATTATTCCTAAACTTTTGGTACATGTGCAATTTAATCCCTAAATATATGAAAATATTCAATGTAATCCTTCCATTAATTCAAGTTTAGGGACTATATTAAACATGTACTAAAAGTCCAGAGAAAGTATTGAACAAATTAAAAGTTCGGGGGCCACAGTGAATATTAGGCTAAAATCCATGGACTATATTGAACAAATTAAAAGTTTAGGGACTACATTGCGTATTAGGCTAAAATTCATGAACTAGTTTTATCGTTATCCCTTACCTCTTCTATATTTTGACATGTACAGACCATCTCTTTACACACTGTCCATTTGCGTCACGAGCTTGGTATTCAACATACCGAGGAAGACTCTAGCTTCAAATTAGTCACATGGCGTAAATGGGTGGTTGTTTGTTGAACTTAACCCCATTGTGTTGAACATTAGGATCTCGGTTGATCATATCGATCTTTGTCAAGTGCTGAAAATTCCCAAATCTCGTGTCGGTGTGGGCTGATAAGTTACGTAAATCCCTCTATTATGGGGTAGTGTTGTTTGTTGAAGTTTTGAGGAAAAAGAAGCAAACATGTACAGATAGGAATGAATTGTTATACCGATAAGAAGGTACTGAGGAAAAGGACATCACCTTTCTTTTCACTGGATGAGGTAGTTGTCTTCTTCGGTTACTCCTATTTGCCATGGTGCATCGTGGGCTCCCACATGAAGTCCTTGCTCCATCAGCTAGGCGATAGCTTGATTCCTCCCTTAAGGGATTAATAAACAAAGCATACCCAAGTTAAAAAGGAAAAAGATAAGAGCATACCCAAATCATGTGGGTCACGCTAATCATTCCCCTCTCCTTTTGTTTTTAGCTTCCCCGCCATGTTTTATCGTTGCTCTGATCAGACACGCCAATGAAAATGATGCATCTTTCAAAGATTCGACCAGATGACACAAGCCCGCCAATGGCAATCCTCGGACGGGCTTGGACAGCGTGAATTGGTTGACAATTTGACATGACCTGACCTTTTGAGCTTTCCTTTGGGGTGGTCACGGAGCGTAGATGGTGGACATTGAGGTATACAAGCTGTGATGAGTGCAAAACTGCGTACTTTAAATTAAAAAAAGCAAGAAATTATAAAACGTACGAGAATACAGAAGATATACTTATACAGTGATTCGATAATCTCTCAATTTCCTTTACTAATAGCCCAATAAAGGTTGAGATCTAAATAAGTAATCTGGAGATGTTAACGAATTTACAGAAAAAGTTTACTCGTGCCAAATAGACTTATAAGTCATAGTTGTCTGTATATATTCAAGTGCATTCATAATCTGTCGTACGTTCGAACGTGCGGACATTTTGATTATCTTGTCATCTTCAAAATCTATCTCATTCTCGTGCATGTCTTTCCTCGGCACATATTATACGTACACAAAAGTGGACACAGCAGGAGTGGACATTCCTGCGATGGACTGAATCACAGCCCATGGGAAGTGAGAGGGAGTGACTTCCGAAGTTGGGATCTTATCAGGAAGAGAGAGAGAAAGAACTTCTGAAGGCGGGAAGGGTAAATAGAGAGAGAAAGAAACTTCTGAAAGTGGGATTGTCGACTAGAGTTGGCAGACAACCCTCTCTTCTGATTTCACTGTTCTTTTCCAGCTTATAAAAAGGCCTCACATCTCCCACTTTCGGGCAACGCATACTCTCTGCAACATCCAAGCAATTTTGCGCATCTCTGTCGATTCTCCGTCCTGGTGAGTCCCCAATCTCTCTTTTCCCTTCATGCACTCGCTCCCACATCACTGGATCATCCCTCTCTCTCCTCATTTGGGTCACATTTCTTTCTCGAACGTGTGCGAGCTCTGTAATGGTTAGCGATGCGATGGTTGGGAGGGTGCGTGTTCTTGTAATGCTCGATCCACCGCCACCATCATCATCATCCTAGAAAGAGTCCCTGCATGTTTCATGGGTCTGTACCCGTTGTGCGTGGTTGCACAAGTTGAATTCTCTCGAATGCTCTAGTTTCAGTGTTCTTGGTCCGAAATTCTATCGCAGGGACATTGCTTGCTTAGGATGTCATTATACTCCCAGGGCATTCCATTCTATAGGTCCACTATACTTAGTTGCAGCAAACCTAGTCTAATTAATGTTGTGTATATGGCGAGCACACAAACATTCATTGGACAAAACCACATAGTATAGAAAACTACCATGATAAGATGGAGAATGATAGGTTTGAAACCGGACATCTGTTTAATGTCGAGCCTACTGTGAACTTATCTTAAATTCAACCGTCGAAAGAAAAAAGAGCATTTTTTTATCCCTTCTTCATCTTTTGCTCGGAGTTTTTCTTTTTCAAATATGTCTAATCTTGGCTTTTCATTTTTTAAATTGAATTTTAAGCATATGTAAAGTAAATCCAGTTCGACCGAATTCATTAATAATCATGACTTTATTTTGATACATCGTCGAAATCCGATTATTTTGTGGAGTTTTTGACTTTCGATTGTTTGTTTGTTGATTCAAGCTTTCTTATTTTCCAATGTTGTTCTTAGCTTGTGATTATATATGGTGATTTTTGCAATTTCGAGTTGAGAAATAAATTCTTTGTTCCGGAGTTGAATTTTCTTTTCCGTGATTCTATTTTTTTTTCTTAAATTCATTTTTTTCCTTTTATTTGCTGACTCAACGTCCACGGGGGACGTGTCAAGGCCACGTCAACATTAGCATACTAAAGTTAATATGCCTCCAATAAATCTAGCATTTTCTCTTTTTTAAATTTTAAGATCTTGAATATTATCGATGAAAAAATTACTAGCGTCAATACTTCGTAAATTGCAAAAACACATGAAGTGCAATTCCACGGCGGCGCGTGAGACGAGGCGGCGGTGACAGGTCCGAGCGACCGCCAGTTGCGCTGCTCGATGATCTTCTTTTATATGCCAACTCTAGCGTTGACTGACAGTAGTCAAACTCCCGTTACGGCACTGAAGAGTCTGAACTCTCTCTCTCGCTCTCTCTCTCCTCCTCCTCCTGTCATGGCTTTTGCCACGACGGAGCCTCCGCAGATGGACTGCTCCGTCCGGTGCGACCCACGCACCCGCCGCTTCCGGCGGCGCCGGCCGCTTCCGGTGCGTCGGCTGCGAATGCCGATTCCACGTAAGAACACGACTTCCATGATCGCGGCACTCGATCTGTTGACTTGGATTTCGAAACTCTCCGATTTTGTCCGTCTCTGTGATCATCATGCCTCGCCTTTCTTTCGAGCGAAGTTTTCTTACTCCGATCAGTCGTAGATGTTTTTGAAAAAGGCCTCCTCCGGCTGTCCTGCTTTGCTAAGATGCTCTCGCGCTTCTTGGTTCGGTCGAAGATGCGCGGCCGCCGTGTGGGCGTAATCAGAGTCGTTCCGGCGAGGGAGAGACGGAGCTAGACGCTAGTGATGAATCGGGGAACATCTGCTTTGACTGTGCACTTCATTTGAAATAGACAGTGTTGGGTCAAGAATACATTTTGCGTTTGTTTCGGACATGGATCGATGAACTCGTTAGGAGGAAGCGGATCGACATGCTTGTGTTGTTGTACTTGGCTCGGTGATCTCTTAGGATATGAATTTCTCATCCTGCCGAGCGCTTAATTTGGTCATGGAATCATATATAGGACTTGGCCGCTGTCGAGTTCCCGCATAGTCATGAGGTGGTTACTGGTTGATGAGTTGTGAATAGGCACTTCTTACCATGTCTAGTTTTTGTTCTTGAAAATGTGCCTAGATGTACCTGCAAATAGTTAAAAAGGTAAGAATTGAGATTGCGTTGTTTGACTCTTTAGTTTTGGTTATGTGGAACTCAGTTTGTCATCTTTATGAGCATTGCCTGGAGGCAATATCCATTTTATGTCTTAAAGTTAACTTCATTCTTTTTTCTTGTTTTCTTTCTTTCAAATGCAGTTAAAGTCTTTGAGATAGCATGGGTAGGACTATTCAGTTGTACGGGTTCCCCTCTCCCATTAGTGCAAAAGAAGTCAAGGATTTTCTGGAGCAATATCTTGGCAAAATGACTGTTTATGCAGTGGAAATTCTGAAACCTGGAGAGCGACGAACATGTGCACATGTTCAATTTACTGCTAAATGTGATGGCAAAGATATTATTTCTCTCGCTAATAATATGATTCTCTGGTATGGTAATTCATATCTAAAGGCTTGGGAACGACATTCCGATATTGTTCGAAATCCCAAGGTCTTTCAGCACTGCCTGGATAATGTAACTCTGCATTTTGGATGTCAGACTTCTGAGGATATATTCACTGCCTTGTGGGAAAGCCCAAATGCCTCCGTAAAATTTGGATTTGGCATGAGAAAATTGTTGTTCTTTTTAACCTATAATTTTGTGGACTACAAGCTTGAGCTCTCCTATGAGAATATTGGGCAGATTCAGCTGCACCAACCACGTGGTCAAACTCTGAAGTATCTAGTCATTCAGGTTTGATGCTTCAACTTAATGCTGGAAGTTTTTAAGCCATAACATCGAATTGCTATGTTCTCGTTGGAAGTGGATATGTTGATGAATCATATGCGGTAGGAGGGCCTAAAACAGTGCAGGTTGTAGTGAAACACAATATATAAAAGACCTGCTGTTTTACTTCTTTGAGGATGATTCTTTCTATGATGTATGATTTATGAACCTCCCCAGTTCCCATTTTATTGGTAGAGCAGCAATTTTCCTCTGAAATAGCACGTTGGTTTTATATGCCCGTCAAGCTGGACACTACTAATTTTTTTTTCTTTCTGTGGTCATATTTCACCAGTTACTAGGTGCCCCTCGGATCTATGAAAAAGATTCCTCCACTTTCAAATATTTTATGGCTGCTCCTGATGACCAATGGGTTCGGCAAGTTGATTTTACCCCATCATTCCGTATTGGCCAATCTTCCTGTTTGTGTTTGGAACTTTGCCATCGCCATCAGCTTCCTGATTTTGATAAGTATCTTGTTGGCTACAAAGAACAGAGTGGGCAGTTCACCCTGGAATGGGCCCCTCCTTGTACTTATTGTTCAGATCTTGTACCCATTGTGCTTCCTCCTGCTGGAGTTGCCTTGCCATTTGGAATCTTGTTCAAGGTCTGTTCCTTGGTTCAGCATGGGTATCTACCGTGGCCGGTTCTGGATTCAAAATTTTTTCGGCTCGTTGACCCGAGAAGAATGGACATGAACGTTGCTTGCATAGAACATGCATTGGAAAAATTGGGTCGTCTAAAAGATTGCTGTTACCATCCTGTAACTTGGCTTGGGGAGCAGTATGGGCAGTATCTGAGTTCTGACCATAAACCTACAGCTGGCACACTTTCTTTAGATGATGGATTGGTGTATGTGCGTAGGGTTCAAGTAACTCCTTCTAAGATGTATTTCTGTGGTCCAGAAGTGAATGTTTCCAATCGGGTGCTGCGGAACTATCCTGGCGATATTGATAATTTTCTCCGTGTTTCTTTTGTTGATGAGGAACTCGACAAAATTTATTCAACAAATTGGTCTCCACGCAACTCTGCAAATGATGAAAGGCAAAGCAGAATTTATAAGAGGATAGTCTCAACATTGAGAGATGGAATTGTTATTGGTGATAAGAGGTTTGAGTTTCTTGCCTTTTCGACAAGTCAATTACGGGAAAGTTCTGTTTGGATGTTTGCTTCCAGGGAAGGGCTGACTGCAGCAGATATAAGGGAGTGGATGGGGGATTTTCGTAAGATACGAAATGTGGCAAAATATGCTGCCAGACTCGGTCAGTCCTTCAGTTCATCAACAGAAACTCTTAGCGTCAGGAAAGATGAAGTTGAAAGGATACCAGATGTGGAAACCATGAGGGGTCGCAATAAATATGTTTTCTCTGATGGTATTGGGAAAATATCTCGCCAATTTGCTGTGCAAGTGGCTAGAAAATGTGGTCTTACAATTTCAACCCCATCTGCATTTCAGATTCGATATGGTGGGTTCAAAGGTGTCGTGGCAGTGGATCCAACTTCATCAAAAAAATTATCATTAAGAAGCAGCATGCTCAAATACGAATCATCAAATACAAAACTAGATGTTTTAGCATGGAGCAGGTATCAGCCTTGCTTTCTTAATCGCCAGATTATTACTCTTTTGTCTACTCTTGGAGTCAAGGATCATATTTTTGAAAGGAAGCAAAGAGAGGCGCTACGTCAACTGGATGATATATTAACGGATCGTCTGGTGGCGCAGCAAGCACTGGAGCTTATGTCTCCAGGAGAGAATACGAAGGTTCTTCTAGAAATGCTTATCTGTGGTTACGAGCCAGATGTGGAACCCTTTCTATCAATGATGCTTCGAACATTCTGTGCATCGAAGGTTCTTGACTTGCGTACCAAAGCAAGGATCTTTGTGCCAGATGGAAGATCGATGATGGGATGTTTGGATGAAACAAGGACTTTGGAATATGGTCAGGTGTTTGTACAACTCTCTAGCGTTGGAAATTTGCAGATTGGAAGCCAAACCATGCTAAAGTCGAGCAGAAATGAGTCACCCCTCGACACCTCTATCTTTCAGGGAAAGTTGGTGGTTGCGAAAAACCCTTGCCTGCATCCTGGAGATGTCCGTGTCTTAGAGGCTGTTGATGTTCCATCTCTGCATCATATGGTTGACTGCATTGTTTTTCCTCAGAAAGGAAAGAGGTAAATTTTTTCCTTTTACTGCTGGTACTCATTTTCTAACTATGTATGTTCTTCTCATTCCCACCGAGTAACATTCTAGGCGGTTGAGTCTGGACTCATTTCTCTCTGTTTTTTTTTTCCTTTCACTTTGTATTGGCTCAAACCTCGGGTCTCAGCGAACCGTTTGCCCCTAAAAAATAAAGACAAAAAAACCTCAGCCAACCTTACCATAGTGGGTTTATTGGGTAATTGTTATATTTTTGTAAAAGGATGGAGAGTGCACTAGTTTGTTCATAAAGATGCCAAGGTGGCGTTGACAATGTACAGAAATCTTCCCGAGAAGGATTTTGTCAAAGCTATCAAGAACTGAGTATTCAGCATGTGAATGAACTGAAAGACGTATCAGTGTTTTCTTTGTTTGGTCATGTTTTTAATTATTTATAAAGATAGAAAAATTCTTGTAACTGGGGATTCGTACAAACAATATGTGGACTTCGGCACAAAAGATGTTGTACGAACAAACCCATATCATGAATCTTAGACAACCATTTGTAAGTAGATAAAATCACGATGACATTGCCTCTCAACTCCATTTTTTCCCCTAGTTGGTCAACTGGCCTATTTGGCTATAAGCAGAACTTGACATATTTCTTCAGTCGTGATTATTATTGTAGCTCTCTTGTTATTTACTTAATAGATGCCAAAAAGATTGATTTATCCGCACTGACTGGACTCTCTTACTTTTTCTTTTGATTTTAGATGGTAAGATTTCATAATTACGAGCAATCATGGAACAGATCTAGATTTAATTTCCCTAGTTGTTCGTGCAAGTTCCTGCCCCGTTCCGGATAGCATTTATGCATAATCTACATGTTTTTTTGATATTTTGCTACTGACCTCCAGGCCGCATCCAAATGAATGTTCGGGAAGTGATCTGGATGGAGATCTCTACTTTGTTTGTTGGGATCCTGATCTGGTTCCTTCTCATTTGTGTCGACCCATGGATTATACCCCAGCACCTACTGTAACTCTTGATCGTGATGTCATCATTGAGGTACTCATTGGCCATTAACAAACAGCTACACCTATTATCTCTGAAAGCACACGCATGCTTGCCCGTTAAATATTATCTTTGAGAGGACCGCACTGATGGTAGTGTCTGCATTCATATTGTTCGAGTGATATGCTTATATGCAAAACATCTTACATGAGGCTGTTGAATGAGATCAATGACTTTTAAAGAACAGTTGCAATGGTAATTTAGTGCGGTTTTGTTTTACCCAGATATCGTATTGTTTTGACAAGCAATATGAACGAAAATTTTGATAAAAACCTGAGTTGAATGTCCTTACCAGTTATCAAATAGATACGCCATCATTGCTGTAACTGGACCGTAATTATGTGGACTGAGGACATCTTCAATTTACGCAATTGGAAAGGAATACCTTGTCATGGCTTAGCAAATTGAACTTTTCAAATTTGTACGGACAGTTGTCATCTTTGGTATTGACATTCCATGTTTCTTCCCTTTCAGTTGTCCATCTTTTGGTTCTTCAAATATATTTGTAATCCTAATATACAATATGTAGAACGGAATAGGCCATGTTCTGGTACTTCTGAATGGAGAGTTTCTATGTGCAACCATGTAAGTCATCTATCAGGGAAACCAGTAGATGCACAAGTATCGGACATCACTAGATCCCCTCATAGTTTATGAAGGAATGAGATACTCGAAAGCTAGATCATAAGGATGGCACTGTTTAATTCAATTTATTGGGGAACTCATTTGGCAATGTTCGTTACAAAGCGGATATTTGAGCATCTAGTCCTTTTTATTAGCATAGAGCAATTCTTGTTGCTCAGCATGTGAACCTTATAGTTCTTTAACTTGTTAAAGAAAGTGCCCTTCTGTGCTGTAGCACGCCTCTTCAAAATTTACTTGCAAACTCTTTCTCATTCGACATCTTTATATTAGTTTGATGAGGAACTTCATTTATTAGCATCTTCTGCTGATTTTTTTTTGCTAAAATAGCGGCTTCTGCTGATATATACCTTCTCCATGGTTAACTAATAAACTCATGCCATCCCAATTTAATGTTTTACCATCCAGGAGGTCGTGGAGTACTTCGCAGATTACATGGTCAATAATAGTTTAGGGGTTATTGCAAACTCACACACAGTGTTCGCAGATAAGGAGCCAATGAAGGCGTACAGCGAATCATGTACTGAGCTTGCAAAGTTATTTTCCATAGCAGTTGACTTCCCAAAAACTGGTGTTCCCGCTAAAATTCCGGGTCATCTGCGAGTTCGAGAATACCCAGACTTCATGGAAAAGTCTGATAAGTGCACCTACGAGTCTCAGCATGTGATTGGGAAGCTTTACAGAGAGGTCAAGGGGATCGCACCATATACCAATTCCATAAATTCCTTCACGAGGGAAGTTGCTCTGAGCTCCTACGATTGTAAATTGGAAGTACAAGGCTTTGAGGTCTATGTCACGGAAGCCTTTCACTACAAACTTGAGTATGACTGTAAATTGAGGAGCTTGATGCATTATTATGACATCAAAACCGAGGCTGAAATGATGAGTGGGAATATCCTGACGAAGTCGAAATATTTTGATAAAAAAAGAGACCTGGAAGGTATAAACTCTGCTGTGAGGTCCTTGAGAAAGGAAGCCAGGTCATGGTTCAATGGCATGGAGTCAGGATCAGCTTCTGGCGGTGTTAATATATATGCAAAGGCATCAGCTTGGTATCATGTCACCTACCACCCGGAATTCTGGGGCCGCTATAAGGAGGAGGCTCACGAAGATCATTTCTTAAGTTTTCCTTGGTGTGTTTATGACGAGCTCCTTCACATTAAAAGAGAGAGAGCTTCTATAGAGAGGTTAGCAGAAATCAGCATTTGACTGCAGATTCTGAGTTAAATTCTCTGAAGCGTTCAAGCATAACTTAGCTGTATGTCTTCTTTGTGAAGACAAATAATTTGCATTAGTTGTCGTGTAAGTTCCACGGACATGTTCTTATGGCATATGTCGATCCGTAACTATTTTGGTACTGTTGTATATTGCTTTTATGTGTGAATATATATAAGGAACTACTTTTTATCTCAGTGTCATAGTTATCCTGGCAGACGATCCAATCTCGGTGCTAGTCTACTCAATGAAATGGCATGCATGTCGCCATATTCTTCCATGTCAAAGTTCTCTGTCCCCCCTTTGGATTTCTTTATGAGAATTCTTTGAGATATTCATTGTTTATTTCTTTAGTTTCTCTCTAGGACTGCAGGATAGGTTTTGAATCTCTTGTGAAGCATTCCATAAGGCACTCATCGACTCTAACAAGCGATTGATATTGAAATGGAAATGCTGACATTGAAATCGCCACGAAAGATCACTTGATCTATATATAACAGAGTAATTTAGGTACTAGCGACTTTATTCTAGTTAATCGAATTTTAGGGCAGTAGAGTCATCTTCAAAGGATGCATCAGTGGCGTTTGAGAACAACGAACATAAGAGTCCCTTCCTTGTAGCACGATTCCAGTAGGTGGCTGAACTCCCGAGTCTTTTCCACAATACGTCGGAAGAGTTCGTCAACAATCTTGCTTCCGAAGTGTTTGCTGATAATCCCCTCCAAGCCTGCTCTTAGGTGTATCACAATCTCCTGTGCGTTGACTCCACCTTCATACCTCGTTTGGGTGTTGAGCAACTCCATCTTCTCTATGTGAAAACTACCGTCCATTTCGACTAGCCGTGCAATCTCTGCTGGAGATGCAGGATACAGTGGCAAGTTGAAGCAATCCACTTGCTCTTCACTTATTATTCCCTGCAGAATTTGTGGCTTTCCGTCAGTTCAATGAAGTTAAGAGTATATGCAATCTCACGTCGATCTCTCTGATAAATGACTTGGTCAGGGGTGTGGCTTTTTCTTATCATCATCATCATCATCATCATGGAAGCTAATTTTAGTGGCCTAAGAGGAAAGCTGTGAAATTTCTGGATTAGAAGAATTGCGAAAACATTATTTAAAGAAAGGTCATTATAATAGAGTCACATATTCTAAGAAACTTGAGTAGAGCTTCAGTTCTTGGATGTGAGACTACCTCGGTGGTATTATTCGTCGATGTATATAGATTTGCATATGAAGGAAACCTTTTCTTGAGTTGAATAAACTTCATATTGTGATAACCAGAAAGACTTATTTTTTTCTTCTTCAGTCTAATAAAGGATTTAAGTAAAAGGATGACAAGAATTGGAAATATTGTGATAACCATACCTCTTTGGCCATATCCATGAGACTCAATCCAATAAGATCGTACATTACACACACCGATATCTTTGAATATGAAACCTCATCTGGTTTTCCAGGCATGGTTAGGACTACTATCCCTCCTGAGGTGATCTCTTCTGCTCTATATTTCAGAAACGCTTCCATATCCATGTGGAACTGACCTGCATATGCCTCACACACCGCCTCGGAAGCGTTTGTGCAGTGAATTTTCCCCTTATTCCATGCCGGAGAGTTTCTATTTGATATCGCGTCCGGAATTCTCGAAAGCCACTGGAGTGCGTACTGCGAGTGCACAAAGTGGAGGGAAGACTCCGGGAACAGCCGCCCATGGAATGACCCCGGAACCCCTGCAGCATAGTAGGGTTTTTCTGGAGGGAGGGACTTGAAGAGGGTGTTGAAGTCATTGGCGGCATGATCGTTGAAGAAAACCTGGAATTCGGGCATCCTGGTAAGGAGGCCTTTGGATGTGAGATTCTTTTGGATGGCATGCACGGCGTTTTGCATGGCAATGAAGGTGTTTGGTCCGACCGAGCAGCCGAGGTCGGCAAGGCGAATCGTGGCAGGACTGGAGGAGACATAAGCTTCTATGTCGAGCTTCTCAATGATTACCTCATCAATCATAGCCTTCAGAACATTTGTGGTCGCTCTCTGTAAATTGGTATTCAAATTCGTGAGGATGACAGTCCGTGCCCTAGTGGAAAGGTCAAGCAAGACTCGTAGAATCAGCCCTTTCTCTCGGATAAAAAAATAAGGAGACTGACTCATGAAACGTGAAATCAGCATGAATATTAGCATCTATCAGGATATTTCCGAGGCAAGTTACGTAGCAGTAGGGAGTTGTACAGTGTGATAAGCGTCGGATTTGTAGAGAAGTCTTGGAACTACTGCAGTACAGGTTTATGGTTTCTGCATCTGTTATTTACTTGCGCATTTGCTTAGCGACGATATTGTTAAAATGCATGAAAATCAAAACCTGGAAGTAAGAGTTCTTGCTGTAGCTGTAAGCCCCCTCCCCACTGTTCATCGGGTATGTTGCCGGCACTTGGGTTTCGACGTTGCTCATATCTCTCCCTCTCTCTCTCGCTCTCTCTCTCTCTCTCTCTCTCTCTCTGTGAACTTCTCGATGCCCCTCAAGTGCTGGACAATTTGAACTCAGCTGTTAGTTTGCTCAGTGGTTCAGCACCTCTTTATATCAAGTGAAACCTTGTTGGTGGTCTGAATTTTCAAGTGACTTGTCGGAGCCATCATCAGCAAAAGCGAAAATTCGATGCACAACCAACGTCCGTCTTGATTCTCCACTTCGGTTCAATATCCTGGTGGTTTAATAAAGCAGCCAGAGCAGACTTTTTTGCGCATGCGACAACGCAGCATTCAACCTCGACTCGATCGTGTGTATCTTGGACTTTTCAAGGAGTGACTATTCCAAATTTTCGTTTATAGCTGAGTCATCGCTTGCCGGTCGCGCGGACACCTCGATTATTAAAAAAAAAAAGACTATTCCAAATTTTCTGGGCAAATCGCGTGTCCCCCGCTTAGCATTTCCTCGAAATTAGCTGGATTTCCATCCAAGTCAAAAACCAATTGCAAAAAGTCACAAGTTAGTGCCATGAGTAATTATAATCGAAGTTCAGTTAGTTAACTGCCAAACCCAAAACTTTCCTCTAAAAGAAAGTTAAAAAACTGCATATTTGAAGATCTTCATGCCTTCATCTTCTGCAAGCTATCTTTAGAGGGCATAGTTTAGATATGCTCCTCTAACTTAGGCTGTTTGTGAAATTTGAGTTTCTAACTCTTTCTTTAAAATATTCGAGTATCTGCCGTTGATTGATGACCAACTAGCCTTCCATCGGTTGTGGCCGTCTTCGTATTCCATCTCTATACTTCATATTTATAGAGTCACGCAATTCTATGGCTCTTGAGGATGAGGACCCTATGAGCAACATTAGAGGTCATACTTGGTACCTCTGGTTTTGTTAGGTGAAAGGTCCAAACAACTTATCAGTGCGCTAGTCCACGAGATGTTTTGGTACTCTAATAATCTGATTATCGGAAGAGGCAAGATAATCTTATTATGAGGTCTTCGAAAAATTATATTCCCCTGCTACTCCCATTGTAGATAACCTGATCTGTAAATGTGTGACCGAACACAACAATCCTTTTCACGGGAATGAATTTCTCGTTGCATGGGAACCAAGCAAGGCATAAATTCTTTCTTCATAAACACGATGCAGTGACTGAGCGATTTTCTCAATAAATAATAGGATTTTTTTATTAATAAAACTCGGAAATAGGATGTTTGTTAATAAAAACTAGAAAGTAGACATAAAGCACAACCTTACACTACAAGACAAACTTCTTTTACAAGCAAATCTTGAGTAGGGAACAAAGGACAAGCGGAGGGAATCAAATCAACATTCGTAAGCGCACAAGCGACTACGCACCGATCATTATCAATACTTTATCTGCGTTTCAAAACGATGAACAGTTGAATGCCTTCTCTGTAGCATGATTCAAGCTCTTGAGAACACTCGTCGGACAGCTTCTGAACCAATCGATCAAACAACTCGTCGATCTTGTCCTTGTCGAAGTGCTTCATAAGCATGCCTTCCATTGCTGCCCTCACGTGCACCATCCATCCACGGACGTTGATGGAGCCGTTCGTGTTGGGCAATGGGTTTGTTAGCTCCATTGCTTCGATGTTGAAATCGCCATTTTTGGTCACTAGCATGGTCATCTCTTCCGGCGAGGGTGCATACAGTGGCAAGTTGAAGGAATCCACTTCATCTTCGCTGATTAGACCCTGTAAAATGTAGGTAAAAAAGCAAAGGCGGTTTGCGTTTGAGTACTTGAAAAGGTATTGACGGCGAGGAGATTCGTATTTAGAAAGTCATTAATGCCTTGCTCTTGTGCATTCAATCACTGCACAAATGAGGAAAATTGTCCGAGGAGACTACTATAATGGAATATTGAGCACACTTTGCAACAAGAAGCAAGACAAAAAGTGGCGATGAGAAAACATGTCAAAAGACTTTCGATATAACCTTGGGATGTCAAGTGATGAAAATTACTTTCTTATCAACAAAAAGCCAACCAATTTTATAATGTTCGATCTTCATAGCTCCCTGTGTAGAAGTATCGTCACGTTATATTATGAGAAAACTAAAAATAACCTTTATATAATGGTAAAAGACATAAACGACAAGTAACTTTTCTTGTATGAAGATGAATAGTTTTTCTTTTATCTCTTCCCCTGGCCCTTCTGTCTTGAGTTTTGGTTGTCATGAAAAGGGCACTTTAAGGTACTTACTTCATTCACCATGTCCATGAGACTAGAAGCCATGACATCATACATAAGCCCGCTTGGAACTCGCCGTTGAGGCATACCATGCGGAATTCCAGGCATGATAATCACCACCATCCCTCCGCTCACTACCTCCTCAGCCCTAGTCCTCAAAAACTGCTCCGTATCCTTCGCAAACTGCTCTGCATAAGCTGCAACCACTTCTTCCGGGGCACTAGTGTAGTGAACCCTACCTTTGTTCCATGCTGCCGATTCCCGATCCGTCACTTTCTCAGGGACCTCGGAGAGCCAGTGCAGCGCGATGGAGGAGTACACGAAGTGAAGGGACGCGTTGGGGAACAACCTGGTGTGGAAAGAGCCGGGAACGCCTGCCGCAAAGTAGGGTTTATCAGAGGGGAGGGTTGCGAAGAGGGTGTTGAAGTCGTTCGAGATCTTGTCGTTGAAGAACACGTGGAACTCGGGCAGGGTTCGAGAATTAGGGCATTGAGATTTGAACTTCCTTTGCAAGATTTGTACGATGTTTTGCATCGCTGTGATCGTGTTGGGACCGGTAGCACATCCCAGGTCGGCAAGTCGGATTGCATGGGAAGGAGAGGATAGACTTGCAATGTCGAATTTCTCTGTTATAGCGGCATCAAGCTTTTCGCTCAAGACATTGGTGGCCAGTCTCTGAGAATCAACTCAACAAACACCAGTCATTCTCTTCTCCATCTTATAAGTCGCAATTAAGATACGAAGTATTTTAGTACAGTTTTATCTGGTGTGAAGAAGTATAGTGACCGGTTCTTCTTCACCACTTTTCCCTAGTTTGAGATTATTTCGAAATGATGTGTTAGAGCTCGTGCTTATTCATGCAACAAATGGAGATTGTCAGCAGTGACGAATCATAAAAAGAAAAAGGAAAGGATGAAGAGACCTGGTATTGGGAATTTTTGCTGTAGCTGTACCTTCCATCTCCTCCATTTGTTGCAGGAGAATCCACTTCAGGGTTTCTGTTGCCCATCTCTCTCTCTCTCTCTCTCTCTCTCTCTCTCTCTGTTTAGATGGGTGGACGGTTGGAAATTATATAAATGAAACTAATCCAAGTAAACTATTGTAGCTAAATTATAGTGTCCATGAAACCATGCAGAAAAAGTAATCTCAAGGAATTTGTCTGAGCACTGGTAAAATTATTAAGAATATTCCAAAAGGAAAGCTTTAGTTTTTAAGATATCGAATTACGCATACAATGAGAATCAAGATAGATCGATGTTTTGGAAACCAAGCAGGATCTTTGTTTGGTTTTATAATAAGTGCCCATTGAGTTCTAAACTAGTTAACAAAATCCTTAGAAAATGATATCGCGTTTTATGTACACGAACCTTCTTTAGATAAATCATGTAGTCTTCACGTTCCAAATTTCACTTAGCAATTCTTATGTGATAGCACCCAATCAAGTCGAGTCAAAATGGCCAAACCTGCGAACTTAAAAGCACCTGGATAAATAAATTACAACTGGCTAGAAAAAGAATTATGTAAAAATAATGGCACTTAATCGAATTAATACATCATCAAAAAAATTGATTTGTAAAGAATCTTTTGAGAGATGGACAACAACTATAAAGGTCAAAGAAAGATCTCTTTCATGCCATAGTATTATCGATCTCCATGTATTTAAACTATTTCCTACGCAACTTGTGACTTATTTTGGACCACCCTTGCGTGGGTGTATCGCAATAATGCACCACTTTTCTAATTCATTTTCGTTGGGTATAGAATAATGATAAGGATTGTAAATTCGCGACATGGAAATGGTCAAGGATAATGAAGATTGCATTAAAAAAAATTTAATTGTACGATGCGAAGGTTATATAATTTTTCTAAAAAGTCTTGATGGCGACGATAATTTTTTTACTAATTAGATCATATCATCCTTAATTGTCCTTTACTTGGCGATGTGTCAAGGTAACTATATGAGACAAAATTAATCAGAAGATGTCTATGTTCTAACAATAGTTGAGGAGGGGACCGATTAGTCCCATCCAATGAGCAATGTGTAATTATTGTGGACCTTAATTGTCCTTTATTTGAAACTATGGTAATTATGAGTGACAAATTAATCACAAAGATGTCTGAATCCTAACGATAGCTGAAGAGGGGACCAATTAGCCCCATCTAATAAGCAATGAGCACATTGCATGGACCTTGATTGTCCTTTACTTGGGCTCAGTCAATTAATCACGAGTGACACAAATTAATCACATGATGTCTAAGTTCTAACAAAAGTTGGAGAGGGGACCAATTAGTCCCATCTAACGAACGATGTGTACATTGCATGGACCACGTCGTTTTAAACTTACACCAACTCTCTTGTTCTCTAAGTTTAGTAGTTGATTTTTTTCTTGAAAAAAATTACCCAAGTTGTCATTAGATTACATAGGAAACTATGCCTTGAGTTTGACTATATAAGATATAATATCTTCAATTGGATCGAATCAATCTCATGAAGGTCATGCATGCTACCATGCTCAAATTATTCCAATTGGTGATCAGAAAGAATCTCCATCGACAGCCTTTGTCTCACTAGAATTGTTCAATAAAATTTCATTTACGTCAATATTTCGAGATTCAAAGACCGGAATTAAGGTTTCACTTTCAACTCAACCTTTTTTTCTGGATTTTAAGTCAAAACTGAGTTTTCTTTTAGATCAATTCTCGTGAACAAGTCATATAAGCCATAACGAAGAAAGCCCCACGGTTTTACGATTTGATTTCGGTTTTCGAAACGTTTACAACTTGATTTCATTCTGTATAAACTTTGAAAAGTTTCAGTATTATTTTTCCGGGTGAAAAATAAATTACTGAGCTTACCCGCTCGTGGACAACTCCTTGTTTTTTTGTCACTCTATGACCTTTTCTTATGACATTATTGAAAGAAAAGGGACATGAATTTAGGCGCAGGGAGAATACTCCTTACCCATGTATAAGCGACTTATCTTTTCACGGTTTCGTAAAAAGTACAATCACCATCGGCACGATATCATCATGTTTGAAATGGTTTTTTTGCTAGATCAATCATGCTAAAATGTATTCTCAACAATAGAGATACGAACACATGACCAATTTTACTTCTTAAGAGAATATCGAATCACATATCAAAAGTCTACAAGCAACGATCCAAATTTTCCTACTTCTGTTAACAACAGAGAATACTCAATTTGGATAATCAATCTCTTTCCTTCTTCATGAGATGAATCAATCCCGCTTTCAGTCTCCTAAATCATAATTTTCGTGCAATTTTGCCCCTCAAACAATTTCTCACGCAGCCAGATCCTCCAACTCTCTCGATTTACGAAAGACATTTGTCCCTCAAAAGCCATTGCGGCGTCACATCGAACATTGCGCGACATCGCCGGCGCACGAAGAGAATACTTCAAACGCGCCTCAAGATGACATACAATTGAATCTTGTCCCTATAGCTGGATTCCACCTCTCGAGAGCGCTCCACGAGTTTCCTCACCAACCGATCGAATATCTCGTCCACAATCGCCGGGTCTCCGAAATGGGCGGCGAAGAGCGGCTCCATGGCGGCCCTCACGTGGTTGGTCCACTCTTGCATGTTGACCGGGCCGGTCAACCACGGCGACGGGTTGGCCAAGTCCATGGCCTCGATGCTGAAGTTTCCGTCCCTCTCCACGATCTCCCTCATCTCCTGCGGCGACGCTGCATATATGGGCAAGTTGAACGAGTCCACTTGTCCCTCCGTTATCACTCCCTGCAGATTAATCTATAAGTTCCCATCATCTGATACATCACAGCGACGAGTCTCGACACAGGTCTCACCAGGAACACGAAGGAGTATACAAACATCTCAATCATTAGGATGCGATTAGGACAGTCTGAAGTTTACCTCTCGTGCCATCTCCATTAGGGCTAACCCAAGAAGATCATACATCACCCCAGCTGGGAGCATAGCGTGCGGCATCCCGTGAGGGATGCCGGTCATGATGATCACCATCAGCCCTCCCGCCATGACCTCTTCCGCCCTCGCCCTCAGGAAATCCTCCATGTCCGCCGCGAACTGGGCTCTATACGCGCCCACCACCTGGTCCGGCGCGCTCGTGTAGTGGACCCTCCCCTTGTTCCACGCGGCGCAGCCCTCGTGGAGGATCTCGTCCGGAACCCTAGAGAGCCAGTGGAGCGAGACCGCACAGTGGACAAAGTGGAGGGATGACTCGGGGAACAGCCTCCCGTGGAACGAGCCCGGGACGCCGGCTGCGAAGTACCGCCTCTCCCTGGGGAGCGAGCGGAAGAGGGTGTTGAAGTCGTTTTCCGGGAGGTCGTTGAAGAAGACGGAGAATTTGGGGTTTTCGCGACCAGGGCATTGGGTTCGGTACTTCCTCTCGATGAAGTTGAGGATGTTTTGCATGGACAAGAAGGTGTTCGGTCCAACGGCGCACCCCAGATCGGCGATATTGATTGTGCTCGCCGTTGATGATAGTCTCTCCACGTCCATTTTGTGGATTATCGCTTCTTCAATTTTGTCCTTCACAACGTTTACTGCCAGTCCCTACAGCTCAGGACGAATGAGAAATAATTTAACCGTATATCACCCAATGTTTTTCAATCAATTGCCGTTGCCAATATCAAGCATGAATACCAGACAAGAAAATAAACGAGAAATCCTATAATAAAAATTGATATGACCCTCGTTTGCCTCGAACATAGGTAGCATTGTTGGCTTTTGACCAACTCAATCCCAAGGTATATAATTTCTTAGCCTGTTAGAACACCCCAAAGCAACCCAACAATGTCAATGGAAATTAGGTCACACGTTAGAAAATTTTTAACTTAAATTACATGAAACTAAGTGGTCATAATATGTTAAGGTCACAGTCCTTGCACGAACTAGACAAGATTCAAAATCTGGGTGTTGAAATATCTTTAGATTATCAAAAGTATCTTTAAAATTGGGGTCGCATCCAAGGATAGTAACTCAAAAATGAAAGTTAAGATATTAGAATCACAAAAAACAAGGACACTTAAGGACTAAAAACCTTAGTTATCAATTATCTTACTTCTATTTAAGCAATTATATAGTTGAGCGAGTTTACTATTTGTGAATCTTTTGTTGTTGTGATTTATGGGTCCAATTTCTTGTTTGAAATACTTAGTGGTGTCAGAACCAAAATAAAAAATAATGGGGAATTTATATACTCAAAAAAATATAGGTATAAACAATATTCTTTTAAAATTAAGTGGGGTCAATCTACCTTACTCAACATTATATGGCACCGCCACAAGCGCCAACAGAGTGTTGCTCTCTGAATTTTCTTTTAGTCGATTCTATCTACGTGAAATAGGTCACATCGATCATATAATATAGTATCACGTGGATACTTATTTTCTTTTTCTAAAGGTCATATGTTTCTATATTTTTCTCTAACTATATATGTGATTGATGGATTATAAATATATTTTAATATCTTCCTCCTATTGAAAATGGAGGAAAGTATTGTCACGCGATGTGATGATATGGAGTATAAAACAATATGTAAGAGCATCTATCGAGTTGATGCTCAACGATCCCCACTTAGACTTACATGCATGCATGCATGATCTTCAACACATTGACTCTAAAAGAATAAATGAAAGTGGGGTTTAAAAGCTAGAACAAGTGCGATTGCATGTTATGCCACAATGGGATTGAAGTTGACGAGCAAAAGCTTCGATTTGATGCCGCCACAAGCGGATTCCATTTTACATCGAATTGATTGGCGAGACCCAACTCATGTTTGATTACAGGCGAGGTTGACCCGCTGGTCCCGATATATTTGTCATCTATTGGTCCCGTGACGTGATTAGGTTTTAGCTCTTGCTCGTGTGTGGTCCATATACCCTCTTTTTAATTTAGATTTAAATGAGTTTATTATTGTTATATTTTCTTTTTTCGGGACGAGAACCTGCTAAAAACTTAGTATATACCAAGAGAACCAACGTTTAAGCCCCAGATTTGTGACTTAGGCACCAAAGCAAATGTTGGTTGAATAACATGGGTAATATCACCAATGAGAACACCTAATCAGAGGAAGTTTCCTTCGTTCAAGGAGGGAGAAAAATATGGTCCAACAATAAATTCCTCGCATAACTCATAGGATCCATCACAATGCACTTATCTAGAGCATATAGGTATATACATACGTACATATACGTTTTGCAAAGAGCTCATTATCATTTTAATGTTCGAACACGAGACGGATAAAAGTTTATATCACTCGCTAAAAGTGAAGTCTTCGAAGAAGGTGGTTGCACATTCAATTTCAAAGTTGAGTGAGCACCGGTCTTCTCTAGGAGCGGCACGTAAGATATCTTGTGCTATAACAATAAGTTTCTTACATTTTGCTAGCATTTGGTTGGCAAAAATTAGTGGCCTGATCGATGGAGAACAACATCTTTCGAAGCAGCACTAATATGTAGTATTTGTCCAAACAATAGAGAGAGGGAGGGTTTGCATCCAAACTTGTATGTCCAAGACATAGATATATTCCATGTACTTGCTAACTTGGTAAGTAAAAGGGTAAGAGTTTTTACGATCACTCAAAGAACCATTTCTCGAATACATCATTGCAAACCTTCTTAAGTGTTTCTATATTTTATATAGAAATTACGGCAATATATTTGTTCTTTGACCTTGGAAGCCCCTTGAGAGAGAGAGAGAGAGAGAGAGAGAGAGAGAGAGAGAGAGAGAGCGAGAGAGAGAGAGAGAGAGAGAGAGAGAGAGAGAGAGAGAGAGAGGTCATGGTTTGATCAAGTGCTATTAGGAAACGTAGATAATTACCTGATAGTACGAGTTCTTCTGATAGCTGAAACTTCCATTTCCCCCATTCGTTGGAAGTGATGCATAAGGTACCATCTTTGCCATCTCTCTGTCTCTCTCTCTTCTGCGTGTGCTTTTGTTTGAGAGGAATAGCTTCGAGGGTTGATTGGGAGGCTCTTTTATAGAAGACGAGAAAGCATGCACACGCATGTCACCCTATTTGATTATTACTGAGTCTTTCTTGATTACCACTATACATGTAGGTAAATAAGAGATTCAGAAGATAAGTTTGGACACTCCATGAGTTGTTTTTTTTTCTTTTTTAGGACGGTAGGATTAATTAGTACTCTACTATCTGAGCAACGATATCTACTAATATCTCATTAAGTACTATTGAATGGCGTCTAGATACCCCTAATTACACTTTAGGTGCGACTCACAACTTCTCGAATTTGGCAACTATATCTTCAAGAGTTATAGGCCTCTTTCTTTTAAGAAAAACAACATTATTTCTCTTAAAAAGCAGAGACAAAAAAAAGTGAAAAAAGAATCGAGAAAAAAAAGCAGACTGGCCTTAATGATTGACGACATTTCACGATTGAGGGTAAGATATACTGTCAACATTATTCATCTATTTGAAAATTCTCGAGTGCAATAATTCTTCTGGGAGTACTCTTCTTGTTGAGAATTTCAAGAATATTATATGATTAATTCAAGAAAACAACAGAAAAAAATATTAATAATCAGTATTAAAACTCGCGTAATTTCCTTCGGAAATTTTTACGGACAGCCTTATTGGGTTCCATTCATGGCTTTCCTTGATCTAGTTTGTGGACCGACTCCATATAAATGAATTTGAATTAATGAGTGACAAGCATTGACCTTTCGAATCGAAGATGTTTTGTTTTGTTATAGGAGAGTGGGGAGCACAGTCTGCATTGCATTATTCGCAAGTTGCTGCCGCAGATGCTTTATTTTATCTGCAGAAAATCAATGTCATTGTCATTTGTCCAGAAAATCCATCTTTTTCTTGATTTAATGACAGCGACCATTGGCTAGTTTAAGTTCAGGCCACACTAATCAGCTTCATCATGAGATAATCACTGTGAGGATGCTTCCATGAAAAGAGCAGCACTGTAAATTCTCTTACTGACGGTATTTTGCTTGAGAAAATGCTCATCTGGCAAGGTATGTATCTGGGGTTACAAGGTTCAGTGCACGAATAATTCCTGTTTTTCAGCAGAACAAGAGCAAGAAATCATGTATTTCACTTAATAAGATTAAGACAGTTTCGACCAACTTTGTTTCCAAAAGCAAATTAATGGTTCGTGGATTCTTCTTGGATTCTTCTAATTTACAGTATATTTTCTTTGTTTTGAAAAGAAATCAGAAAAGCTTCATTTGCAATCATGATATTTTTTTTAAAAAAATAGTTTATTCATCCTAAAAAGATGTATATTCTGCTACCTGGTTGCCCTACTGAAAGGTGAGGATACATGTGAATGTGACCCTAGCCATCTTCACCTGTTTGTCGCCCTACACTAAAAAAAAACTAGATTTTTGCCACGAAAATTTAGGACGAAAAAATTTTCGTCGCAAATTTGCGACAAATTTTCCAACGAAAAGTAAAATTCGTCGGAAATTAGCAACGAAATTTTTCATCGCAAAATTCGTTGGAAATTAGCGATGAAAAATTTTTCGTCGCAAAATTCGTTCGAAATTAGCAACGAAAAATTTTTCGTTGGAAATTTCCAATGAATTTTGCAACGAAAATTTTTTAGTCGCTAATTTCCAACGAATTTTGCGACGAAAAATTTTTCGTTGGAAATTTCCAACAAATTTTGCGACGAAAATTGTACACACTGAAATAATTGCCCGGAAAATTGAAATTCGTGGGAAAATTCGTTGGAAATTTCCCACGAATTTTGCAACGAATTTGAAAGATGCCACATGTACTAATTTTGTCGCAAAATTCGTTGGAAATTTCCAATGAATTTTCTCGCGAATTTAAAAAATGCCGAACAATACCGGGTTTTTTTGAATTCGTCACAAAATTCGTTGGAAATTTCCAACGAAAAATTTTTCGTAGCAAAATTCATTGGAAATTAGTGACGAAAAATTTTTCGTTGGAAATTTCCAACGAATTTTGCGACGAATTCAAAAAAACCGGGTATTGTTTAGCATTTTTTAAATTCGTAGGAAAATTCGTTGGAAATTTCAATTTTCCGGGCAATTATTTTAGTGTGTACAATTTTTGTTGCAAAATTCGTGGGAAATTTCCCACGAATTTTGCAATGAAAACCCTACTCCTTCCTTGTTCAACATTTTTGCGCTCATTATTCGAGCAATTTCGCAACGATTCTCAATTTACACATTCTCTCTCTCTCTCTCTCTCTCTCTCTCTCTCTCTCTCTCTCTCTCTCTCTCTCTCTCTCTCTCTCTCTCTCTCTCTCTCTCTCTCTCTCTCTCTCTCTCTCTCCGCGATCGATGCCTCCACCTGCTCCACCGCGTCCGCGTACTGGTCGGCGCACTCACTGAGGCACTGCTCCACCGCCGGGCCCAAGCTCCCCCCGCCGCCGTCGAGCATCCGGCTGATGAAGGGGGCGGTGTTCGTCGCGTTCGCGACGGCGAGGCTGAGCGCAACAGCCGTGAGCTAGGCCCTCGCCATGGCTGGCGAGCTCGAGCTCGCCCAGATCTGGGCGAGTTCTGGGCGACCTCGAGCTCGCCGGCGACGAGGCTGGCCCTCGCCGGCCATGGCGAGGGCCGAGCTCGCCATGGCCGGCGACGAGGCTAGCCCTCGCCGGCGGTGAGGCTGGCCCTCGCCAGTGCCGGCGGCGAGGCTGGCCCTCGCCCGCACGATTTTTGTCACGACAAATTTTGCAACAAATAATTACCAACTAATTTTGCCACGATTTTTTGACCAAAAAAAAATTTTGTAGTTTTTCCAACAAATTTAGCCACGAATTTTTCAACGAATTTTCCAACGAAAAAAATTTCGTCGCAAATTTTCAACGAAAATTTAAATTTTTCGTTGGAAAAATTTGCGACGACGAATTACCAACGAATTTTTTTTCGTTGGAAATTCGTTTTCCAATGAATTTTTCCAAATTTTTCGTTGGAAATTTCGTCTGAAAAAAGATGTTTTTTTGTAGTGCTAGCTATTGTCTTCGACATAAACAAGTAGGGTCTTATACTATCAATGCAAATTTTATTTTTAAAAATTAAATTGATTTTTAATTCTTTTGTTGTTCTCTAGCTTTTTATGCAGTTGTGTCTCCATATACAAGTAGAATTGTTACAGCATGGTCCTTTCGTCATTGACATAAAATTAATAAGTTGATTGGCATGCTGACACATTTTTTCCACTATTAAGAGGATGGAAAGCAACTCCTAAGAAAATATGCATTATTAATCAAGGAAAAACGCGAAAATATTAAGAAAAGTAATGAAAAAAAAAGGTTGAGATAGAGGGCGAGGTGTTCATGACAAAAATTGACGAATGGGACTGCCTCGAGGGGGAGAAATATGAACTTCCTTTCCAAAATTAATTGGATCTCAAAATCTTTATTTAAGATGTTGTCAAGCCCATGATCAGGTCTATTCATAACAACTATCACTGGCAACTATTATATGTGGTCTCAAGGTACAATAATTAGTATTATAAGCCATTGCCAACTAAACATTTCATCGTAAATCAATATGGAGTGTGATAATATAAAACTAGGGATCATGCATACCTAATTTTGTTATAAGAGCATTTGAAAGCACATGAAATTTTGCGAAGTGCAGGCTTTATGGGTAAATATTCTTGTCTAGACTTAGTCTATTTTATGCTGAGTAATTCGAGTCATGAGATTTGGTTATTCCAACATAGAGATCGTGTGTCAAATGGATCATATCACTTAGTCTACAGGGGAATCATTGTCGGTAAAACTTTTTCCACTCTAAATAATGCCCACTAGTTGTTAAAAAACTATGCTTAACAAGAATCGAGTTTTTCTAGGAACATGCGAGTTGTTGGGTGTCTTGGGACCAAGAGTAGCCACTATTGGTCTCCTGTACATGTTTTAGTTAAAAAAAATGTATTTAATGCCAGTTTTATGAATATAGAAATTTAGGTGCACTTTTGCACAAAAATGAAAATTGTGGAGGCATGGGAAATTGGGACTTCATATCCTATAGAATTTTTTTGCTTTGGGGTTTTCCTTGGTAAATTTTTCGATGAAACTTTTCGCAAAGATTGCAAAGCAAACGAGCAAAAATTTACTCTCATCCACACATACATGGAAAAGGCGCGTGACAAAAGTTCATTTTTCCACAATATCATATAGTAATAATCTCATTTCGGGCTCTATCAAAACTTTAGTTGCTTGATATATGCATGTGCAAAAGATACGTAAAACCCTGGCTACCCAAGAAGGACTATGTACGATAAATTCTTCAATTTTATGTCTCCCCTTATCCCTTACGTATCGATGTGTTGCTTCATTATATGCATCCCGCTACGATAAAAGTATCGTATTGTTAGATAAAAGAAGCGAAACAAGCAGCTTTTATGCTACTAGGGCACGAAGCAAGCTACCCTGTTATGTTACTTTTTTTTCAAACGGGGAAAGAGATGTATTCAACTTTTTGGTGGAAAACACGAATTTTATAAAAAGAAAGGAAAGGATGTGAAGACAATTTAGTCTCCTAGATGTGTCTTCCTACCAAGCAAAAAACAAAATAAAAAGGAAATACCTTTTAAAATTGATGATATTCAAAATAAATAGGCTGTATGCACATAGGGTGGGGACTAAAGGCAATAACCATTTTATTAAAACATGCAAGATTAACTGTTTCGAAATTTAATTAATCTGAATTAAAGCTGGCAAGCCATGCTAGAGCCTCGGCCTAGGGCTCGAAGATTCTCGCCTAGCAATGAATAATTGATCATCCATGTAGCCCCAAGCTAATTCACAGTGATTTTGTTTAGTTTTAGTTCGTAGGTAGATATGTCGAGTCAAGGAGTCTAGTAGTATAAAAAGAAACAAAATTGAAAAGAAGTGGCGCATCTGTCTTCCACGAGAGAGGTTCCTTAAAAATAAAAGGGTTCATGTAGTATAAGAACATACAAACTTGCCTTACCATATTGGATTCATATTTGGACCTAAGCATATCCTTAAAAGGCTTCATCTTGATTTAATTCGGACCTCCAAGATGTAAAGCATATGAAGAATATTGCTTGGGGCTGGGCAAGAAAAAGATACAAACTCCAATTGAGGAGAGCATGGCGTGCGGATATCGGCATATTAAAATAAGGAACTCAATATGGCAGCCCGCCACATTAGTGGATAGACGCAGACGGCCTTTGATGATTTGAAATAACCTCTGTCTTGGTGAAGTTACCCTGAACCCAGACAACTAAGGTTAAGAACACACCAATTTGCCTTACCATATTTGACTCATCTTGATAAATCACGTGAGTTTGTAAACACAAAGAGATTGATTTGACCCCATTACAGAAGCACCTCTATGTTTCCAGCAATTTGAAGTAGTTTTTAGAAAACTGTCTCCTGCTCGAAAATATTATTGTCACTCTTAAAAGCTATATATCACCATGCACTCGCCTTCGTTCCGTAACATTTCTATCAACAGTCGCACGTTCTTGCATATATTATGCATGATTCTGAACAAGAATTAGGGCATATGTGGTGAAGAAATTTTAGGACAACCCAACTCTCAATTTAGGTTTTTACATGAAACTAATATTTTTTTTCATTACAATTTCTTATCTTATATGTCAATGGAATCCAAAGAACCTAGGCTTCATCAGTTGACCTTCCATTTATATATATAAACCTAATCAAAGTCCATACAAGTTACCAGAATTAAACTCAGTTGTCATTGCTAAACAATGAGTAAATTCATCCTTTCAATATAGCCAGGATAATTAACAACGCGATTTCTCAAATCTCTCAAACTATCTAAACTTCAATTCGAATCTTTTTAGTTGCACAACAACTTAATTTCATTTTTTTCCAGAATAGATCGAACTTTCAACTTAATTTCATTTCTTTCATTACCTACACAAAGCCCTTTGTTTTTCATCGCTATTTTTCCTTGCATTCACATGGGGTCCTCTCTTTGCTTTGCTAGTCCGTAGAAAGATAGACCTCAAACTTTACCAAGGGTCCATCAGAGAAATCGGGCCAAACAAAAGCCAACTAGAGAACAAATGTACTAGTTTTCGCACGTTGTGTCTTTTCCTAGGCCCTTTGAATTGGGCCAGAAATGGAATCCATAAGGTAATTGGCTAAGTTAATATCTCTATTGGGAATTTTCATTTGGAATTGGAATACAATGCTTATTTTAACTACCTATTTTTATCTAGGAAACCCACCATGCCTAATATACGCATTTTTTTCCCTCAAATCAATTAATCAAATCTCTAAACTTTTGCATAATTTTTAACCTTTCCATGTCTCCTACTTCAAATCCGATTAATTAGAGCTTATGTATCCATAGCCTTCAATGGGAGCCTATGTGAAAAAAAGATTTTTGCAGATGTGACCTATCGACTATTGCCTTGGAGTAACCACCCAAAGATGAAAACCACGTTAGATTCTTACCGCTCCAACTTACATGCTAACTTTAACTTACGTCCTAGCTCTAATTAACTTAAGGTGCGTTTGTTTCACAAAAAATGAATAATTTAGAAAACTTTTTTCTAAAAATGATCGCTTATAAAATGAATGAACTAAGAAAATTCTCCGTGTTCATGAAAATTTTTAGTTAAAAGTTGATGTTGATAATGAAGCATTTTCAATGATTAATTATTCCAAGCGACGCAAGTGATCATTTTTAGGAAAATGTATTTCAAATTATTCATTTTTTGAAAAACAAATAGAGCCGCAATAATTATAAAGACCTTTTACAACTTTACTCATAATATCAAATATCCTTCCCTTATTTCAAAACATAGTACTTCACATCTCTCTCGCAAACGTAAAACGCTCATTTACTCTTCATGCCCACCTAATATTTACACCCTAAACCCTCTCTCTTCTCTCTTCTCCTGTTGTTCCCCCGTCACCGGGTGGCAAATTATCACCAGCCCAACCTCGAGCCAGCCCCTGGACCATCACCAGCCTTGAATGTGAGTTGCATCATGGTCGGGACGACAGCACATGGCAAAGAGATCGAGATACGTTCATGGGTGAGTCGGACCCGTCTACCCGGAGGAAGAGAAGAGGGGGCATATAGGTTCTTTTAGAGTGAGATGATGATAATTTGATTAATTATGTACGAGCCAGAGATTGCAACTTAAAATGTGTCACGAAAATTGAAGATAATAATTACAGTATTGGAATAATGAGAAGGATCCTTTGATAAGGAGAGCACAATTAAGGATGATACTAGTAATTAGCTCACCTTAACTTAGAAGGTAAGGAACTTGACTGTAAGGTTCAACGGGAAGAAAGGAAAAAATAATGCAAGCTCAAGAATAAAAGTCTTCCTAGTACTTCTCAAGCACAGAAATCCAAGGCAAGAGGACTGACTGTATTCGCTGAAGATTATTATTATCAGTTCAAGCGGTGGAAGTGTGTGGATCAAGCTCAACAGTTTTAAAATGGCAAAAGCCATATTTACATCTACACTAAACCGAAACCCGGCCAAAACCGGGATGTTAAAGCAGTAAACAGCAGGTGCAAACATGTTATACAGTTGCAAACGAATGAAGGGACGACCGCTCTTCTCGGTAAGACCTTAAGCGGGCTCCGAGAGCTCCGAAACAGAAGCCAGACCCTGCATCAGCCTGACGATCTCTGCTGTATCATCCAGATAGTACTTGGCCTTGCTTGGCTTACGGCAAACAGTACATGCAAACACCTCCGCATTGGGAGCGATGGTCGAATTGGCCACGGAACTAGTAATCACCTCAAACATGTCCTCATCGGATCTGTCATCGCCTATGCACAGGACGAAATCCGGCGTCATTCCCCTCTCTTGCATGGCAGACAATAATCGCTTGGCGACAATTCCCTTGCTCACTCCCTGCACATTCAGAATTTTACTACAGGCATATCGACATTACGAGGCTTCTCTAAATCTTTCTTTGCTTCTATAAGAGTAGCGCCACTCACTTCCTATCTTAAAGAATCATTCCTATATGATTATCATTTGCTTATGGAAACACTACTCTTACATCAGTGGGAAAGTAAAAATACTCATTTGAACATATAAAGATGTACTAACCTTTCTTTTCTATAGAGAAAACTGAGAGACAAATTAATAAGCACTGGTCAGCACGTAAGGAAGTACTTTCTTAGGATAGAGCATGACAAAGCCCAGGCTAATCTAAGTAAAAACCACACCCCCGACTCTGATTCGGTATGTTAATGCAATGGACGCAAGCATATAATGGATAAAGGCAGGTCATATTTATGCTCCGGCCGGTACATTCGAACTTTGATTTTCTCTGGTTCAGTCAAGTATAGTAGAGTGCGGCTTAGGCTTCTAGGAGCACAAAATATAGACAAATTACTATGCTAGTTCACTCTAGAAGACCTAGTCTTTAGTAGTCGTATTAGATTTGTAGAATAGAAGAAGAGCCTTGAATTGATATTCTATAAGTAAAGCGTTAGCACCCCCATAGAGTAAGGCTCTCTTCTGGTTTCATGTTGGTATGGAGACAGCATAGACAATATGACCCAAACAAGTTCTTACACCAATGCTTGCAGTAAATAAATAATGCACAGCTAGACAAGAATGCAACACAGACCTGTGGCTTAACCTCCACTGTGTTTTGCCCGCTCTTGACAGTCACTGGCTCATTGGCAAGCACACTTTCAAGATGATCAAGAAGTTCCTTAGCCTGGCACGATCCAAAGTCTGGATCTGCATCTTCATAGGACCAAACAAGTGCGGTTTCTTTGTTTTCAATGGTCGAGCCATCAGTTGTCTCGGTGTAGAGGTTCATAACTGGTTCCGCGATCTGTTTCCAGCTACACTCTGCAACCGGTACACACGTCTCCCATTCTGCATCTCGGTTCATCCTAAAAAACACAGAAAAGCACGAGCTCAAAAAAAAGGCTCACCGGTGTCGAAAGCAAAGCAAGACCATTAAATAGGCATTCTCAAATTTTTCACACTGACTTACCTAATATGGTAGACAAAATCAAACGAAAAGTAAGGCTCACCTCAAGAAGTAACCGTGCTCAGCAGCTATTCCTAATCTTCTGCAAGGAGCGAACCACTCAGATAGCGTCTCCCTGGTTCTAGCACTGACAATAAATACCATGTTGTTCTTATCTCGGCAGAGACTATTTAGGATCTCAACTGATTTCTGAGTCGGCTTCTTGTCAATGGAACCTTGGGGCATCAAAGTACCATCATAGTCCAGAAGTATAGCCCTCATCGTGGTCCTCTTGTAAGCCGACACTATGTGCTCCATGACAAGCTTCCTGAAATTCAAATCTAATGCAACTACTCTAAAACTGAGCCCAAACCCGATGCCCCAGCACCTCCTGCGCGAGTGATCTCGACACGTTCTCTCCAAGTCCTGAAGGAAACTGCGGGCCCAGTATCCAACATGATGCGTGCTGACATACTTATAATGCTTTTCATGACGGAGCTGCTTCTCCCCCTCCGGCATTTCCAAGGCACAGTCCATCGCATCAGCCACGGCATCTATATTCCAAGGATTCACCCTAATTGCTCCGCTCAAGGATGGCGAACACCCTATGAACTCGGAGACGACCAGCATGCTCTTTTTGGGAGTGGAAGGTTCCAAACCAAAGACCTCATCCAGTTTCTCGTTTCCTTGGCGACTGATTATGTACTCGTAAGGAATGAGATTCATGCCATCCCTGACGGCCGTTACCAAACAACACTCGGCAACGACATAGTAGGCGATTCTCTCGTAAAACTTAAGAGGCTGGTCAATCAACACTACGGGCTCATAACCCGGTCTGCCAAAACTTTCGTTGATACGTTTCACGGTAGAATAGGTTTCTGCTTGCACTTCCTTCACGTCCTTCCCTTTGCCCCGAGCCGGATTGGCTATCTGCACTAAAACAACTTTACCCTGATACTCCGGGTGTTGAACTAGGAGTTGCTCCATGGCCAACAACTTCAAGCTAATTCCTTTGAAAATATCCATGTCATCTACACCGAGCAACATTATCCTACCCTGACCACAGAACTGCTTAATAAGTTCGGCGACCTTGGCATGGGTCTCAGGAAGGCTTAAAACCGACTGCAATTGTCCCATGTGTATCCCGACCGGAAGAATTTTAATACTAACAGTCCGACCATAATAGTCTAGGCCTATATAACCCCTCTTCGATTCATAGGTAAGACCAAGCATCCGACTGCAACAAGACAGGAAATGGCGTGCATAGTCGAAAGTGTGGAACCCTATCAAATCAGAATTCAGGAGCGCCCTCAGAAGCTCCTCCCTGATCGGCAACGTCTTGTAAATCTCCGAAGAGGGAAACGGGCTGTGAAGGAAGAACCCAAGCTTCACTCTATTGAACCTTTTCCTCAAGAAAGTCGGCAACACCATCAAATGGTAATCATGTACCCAAACGAAATCATCCTCCGGATTAATCACTTCCATGATCCTATCCGCGAAAATCTTATTGACCGAGACATAAGCCTGCCACAAGGACCGGTTGAACCGACCACCGAGGTCGGGCGACAAAGGCAACATGTAATGGAACAATGGCCACAGCTGTTGCTTGCAGAACCCATGATAATATCTACTAAACAAATCATGCGGCAAAAAAGTCGGGACACACCTAAAATTTTCAAGTAGCATTTGAGAGACCTCATCCTGCTCACTAGGGTGGACATCTTCCTTAAGACAGCCAACATAGATAAACTCAGTGTCATTATCACCTAAACCATCTTTCAGCTGGAGGAGCAGCGAGTTCTCATCCCAATTAAAGATCCAACCTATACCATTGCTATCCGATTTCCGCTGAGCTCGGATGGGCAGCTGATTGGCCACGATGATAATCCGGTCCCGTTGGGTCGAGGACGAGGAGGGGTCGGAGCACGAGCCCTCCGACGGGTTGTCGTCGTCGACGTCCGAGATGATGCCCGCAACCGCCATGATGCGCGGGATCCGCCGGCTCATCCGGCTGAACGAGGGAGACTCGCCGGAGGCGAGCTCCAGCAGGTTCGAATAAGATCTAGACATCGCACCTCGACAACAAATCCCCCCGAAAAATCAAAACAAGAACTCCTAAGCCAATACAGACCGGACTCCAAGCACACCCACATAATAAAAGAGCAACCCCATCAATTCAAGAAACAAATCTGGAGCAAGCTAGTCAAATTCAAAACGAACTGAAAGCCCGGAGAAGAAGAGGGGCGAGCGCGAGCACGAAAAGAGGGGAACGGGGAAAAGAAAAACAAATACCCGGGTCAAACGCTAGATTGGAAAGAAGCCGAACTAGCGGCGAATCTAGCCAAAGATTTCAAGAAATGAACCAAATTTGGGCGATGGACAAGCAAGAAAGAGAGAGACAGAGTGAGAGAGAGAGAGAGAGAGCGACAGAGAGAGAAAAGCGGAGGGGAATAGATTCAGATCAAAACGGCTAAGGCCGTCACAAATCCATAGACAGGGACAGAGACAGGTACAGAGACAGAGAGAGCGAAGAAGAGAGATGGTATCGGCGAGGGAAGGAAGGCAGAGAGGCCTTGGAAGTATCAAGAAAATAAAGAAAATGGGAAAAAAGCGGACGATGCAGAAATTCCCGGAATTTTTCCTGCTGTGTGGAGTGGCCAGGGCCTCTGAGAGAGCGAGAGGGACAGTGACCAGGAACAATTGACGCAGGAGAAAAGGCAAAATTGAGGAGCGCAACGCTGGTCCGAAATTGGGCAAAAGAATATTAAAGGGTGGAAGAGGAAGGAGGAAGAACGAGGACGAGGATGGACCGAGACTGCCCCCACCTCGCTCCGACAGCAGCAAAATATCGGGGGATGCGAAGTCGCGGCAGAAACCAATACAGCTGGACGTCACATTGACCACTCTCCCCCCGCCACGTCACCACGCCCCGCGGCGGGGGGCGGGGCCCGCCCCCACTGGCGGAAAGCCATTTTCAATGCGGGAGATCGAAGTGGATAAGAACGAACGCGTGGGGTAGGGGGGGTTGGAGGCCAGTGTGGTGGGTTCGCGCCACGTGGTGTTGGACGCTGCCTCCTCACCCCATTTTCGAAATTCCTCGTATTTTTTCCTTCTTTTTTTCTGCCTAATTTTTTGCATGGCAGGAGTTATGTTGCCGTATTTAAAATAGGGCCGACACCGTAGAAAATCCTCCTCGACAAAACGTTAAACCGATACATCTGTGATAATTTAACTCGTTATTATTTTTTATTAATTCTTATCATAAAATTTTTTAGTTGAATAGTTTACGATTTAACTTTCGTTTATCACAGATGTACTTATTTATAATTTTTATCATAAATATATCAATTTAGAATTTTTCGTGATATTCACTCTTGAAAATAAGAATTGGGACGTCGAGCGACTCCAACATGCGGTTATTAAGGGCGCGCATGATAACCATTCTGTTCCGGAATGAGTTCCTGAACCAGAAATAGATTTTTCTATTTCTGATTCCTGGATGAGTTTCTGAGAAAAAAACCCGTTTGATAATGACAAAAAATTTCTATTTCTAGAACAGAAACCCGTTTGATAACAGCACAAAATTTCTATATCCTGAAATAAAATCCCATTTGATAAACAACAGAAAATTCTATTTCCAGGAACAAAAATCCATTTTTTTAGAAATGGAATAAAAATAATAAAAAATCCGAAAAATTCATAAAAATATTTAAAAAAATTCAGAAAATCCCAAAAAATTGAAAAATTCCAGAAAAAATCATCAAAATGTCGAGAAAATAAAAAAAAATTAGATTTCGGGAAAATAGGAATTTGGTTGAATTTTTTCAAAAAAAATCAAGAAATCAAAAATTTCAAAACTTCACAGAATTGCTTAGAATACCTGTGGCCACCCACTTTTAGTGAAATTTAAATTTTTTTAGGTGCCCAAAAAAAATAAAAAAATAAAAAATTTCAAAACTTACAGAATGACTTACAATACCTCTAGACACCCACTTTGAGTAAAATTTAAATTTTTTTAGATGCTCAAATGGTATTTTTGATTTTTTTTTATTTTTTTTGGTTCCTAAAGAAAATTAAATTTCACTCAAAGTGGATGGTCACATGTATTCTAAGTCACTCTGTGAAGTTTTGAAAATTTTTCTTTTTTGCTTATTTTTATTTTTTTTCGACACCTAAAAAAATTAAATTTCACTCAAAGTGGGTGGCCATAGGTATTCTAAGTAATTATGTGAAGTTTTTTATTTTTTATTTTTTTATTTTTTTCGGCACATAAAAAATTTAAATTTCGCTTAAAGTGGATGGCCACAGGTATTCTAAGCCATTTTGTGAAATTTTTCTTTTTTTCTTTTTCTTTTTTTTTATTTTTTTCGGCACCTAAAATATAAAATTTCGCTCAAAGTGGGTGGCCACAGGTATTTTAAGCCATTCTGTAAAGTTTTGAAATTTTTACTTTTTTGCTTATTTTTATTTTTTTGGCATATAAAAAAATTTAAATTTCACTCAAAGTGGGTGGCCACAGATATTTTAAGTTATTCTGTGAAGTTTTGAAATTTTTTATTTTTTTCGGCACCTAAAAAAATTTAAATTTCACTCAAAGTGGATGGCCACAAGTATTCTAAGCCATTATGTGAATTTTTGAAATTTTTGATTTTTTGTTTTTTTTAATTTTTTTCAGCACCTAAAAAAATAAAATTTCGCTCAAATTGGGTGGCCACAGGTATTCTAAGATATTCTGTGAAGTTTTTAAATTTTAGAATTTATTATTATTTTTTATTTTTTTGGCAACTAAAATAATTAAATTTTGCTCAAAGTGGGTGGCCATAGGTTTTCTAAGCTATTTTGTGAAATTTTGAAATTTTTTATTTTTATTTATTTTTTATTTTTATTTATTATGTTAAGTTTTGAAATTTTTGATTTTTTGCTTTTCTTTCTCACCTCAAAGATCGTGACTTTCATATGAATATGTGTGTTGAAGAAAATGAATTCCTCAGAAATGGTTCTCACTTTTGTTCCAGAAATGAAAAATCAACTTTTTTTTTGTTCTCATTTCTGGTTTCAGAATCAGTTTTGGAAGCAAACTTGTCCCGGAAATAGAAAAATGAAATTGCGTTACCAAACGGATTTCTGATCCAAAACTGATTCCGGGAACAAAAAACCAGTTCTGGACTGAACCAGAATGGTTATCATGCAGACCCTAAACATGGCTTGGTTTCAAATAGTATAACTCCACACCGCTAAGGGTACATAACACTGGAATAATCGGTGCGCCGAAAACGAATATTTTTTTTTGGCACTCCCATTAATAAAAAGGCTTTCCAGTATCTTATCCTCGAGATAACCTACCCAATAAATAATCTGGGAAATTAATGCTTAACTTTTGTACACGAATTGTTTAATTAGATGGATAGGGACGAGACAGAGAGACAGAGAGAGATGGAGGATAAGGTTAGGTTCTGTCAGTGTGGGCTGGAGTGGGGCTTCGTAATTGGCTCTTTGGAAGACCTCCCCTGTTTTTTAATTTTTTTTTAAATTTTAATTACCTTTTTTCTTTTTCTCTTTGGGGGAGGGGGGGTATAATCCACGGTGGAATCGTTCGGTGGCCCCTGGATTTTTGCAGTTCCGCCGGCTGCTTTCCTGTGGGTTTTGTCTCTTCATCTGACGTCTAGGGCTTCTCCACGCCCGCCCGCGCCGTGGTCCTCGTGCGCTCTCTCTCTCTCTCTCTCTCTTCCTTTCTCTTTTTGGATAAACTCCATCGTGGAGAGAGAGCAATTGGGTACTCCGAACCTACGGTAGCCCCGCTTCGGTAGAGCCGTTAGATGGTACGGGATTCATGTCACGTAACCTAACGTATCTTATAGAGTGGGCTACAGTAGGGCGGGAGGATCCGAAAAAAAAAATATAAATAAATAAAAAAGGGGACCCTCCCCGAAAGGCCTCGCGACTTTTAAGGATCGCCTTGCAAAAGCTCCTCCAAAGCCCTCGGTAAACTGTACCTACCATCTGTAACGGTCGGTGGACTTATTTTACACGGGCACGACTCGAAAGAAGTATTGAAATGCGGATCATTTGACAGTGATTTAGGATACATGTGCCGTTTAAACATTTCCCCACTTCGATGTATCCGAGTTACTTTTACTTTCCTTACTTAACTTTTTCGTGTCTCTGTAAATTTGGTCGGAAAATCAATTCATAACCTTTCGCCGAAAATAAATCAAAACAAACGAGTTACAAAAGATTATAATATATCCCCTAGACCTTAGTCTTCACTTTCTACCGTGGACCACGGGACTTAGTTTTTGAGTAGCTGGGGCTCTTGCCCCCACTCATTTTGTCAGAATTTGGGAATATGTCAAGTTTCTTATGATTCTGCCGAATTACTTTTGGCCTAACAACAACTCTTGGCCCTCATTAAATTTCTCAAAATTGTACAGCTATGTCAAAACTCAAAAGTAAACTTTTTTTTTTCATTTTAATTTTCCCCAACAAATTGATAAAAGACCGTTTGAGAATCATGAAAATGTAGTTAGTATAGCCAAACAAAACCTATATGATGTTAAGTTTTGTAGTATTTTTAAGTGTACAGGCAATTATTTGTTGAACTACTGATTGATCAGAATTTGTCCATCCTAGTCTACCACAGCACAATTTATTTGCAAGAAATTTCCTAAATAATGGCTTATAGAGCGATGCTGCAATTGATTAAATCAATTTGGCGAGACTTCTTAATTTTGTTTCGCTAGAATTTACAAAATAAAGTTTTCAAACTTCAAATCAACGATATATGACTGATAGGATATCTCCACACACTCTTTTCAAAGTACGTTGATGGACACGATGCATCGATATTTATACACAGTTTTCGTTTTCTTTTCCCATTTCAGTTTGGAACGATCGATGAGACAAAAAAGATTCGAACAAAAAATATAAAGAGAAAAAGAAAACACTTCGTGGAAATTAAGATACATCTATAACCATCCTGCGATCTAATTATCCACTAACAGAATGATTATAGATGATTATATAGCTAAGAGGGACTGTAGTTGTCTTCGATTTTATACACAAACTGTATTAACTGTTATCCTCATAAGATGTGGACATAAATTTTGACAAAACCTAGAAAAGCATCATTAAATAATTCTAATAGAATAAAACCCTTTTCTTTCCCATTCGATTTACTAAAATTCGATGTGGATATTTCCCCGACAAATCGACCGAAAAAGAGAAAAAAAAAACCCTCAAAAAAATAATTTCTTAGGTCGACCGGTGGATTAGTTAAAGTCAACTCTCATCCGTTGGCGGGCACGAAATTGAAATTCACGCATGGTGGGACCCAGTAAGTGAGAAGTCGCAGCGATTCAGAGCGTTGAAGAATGGGAAGAAAGAAACGAATTTTAGGGCAATAAATGAAGGGTGTGGATATGTAGTGGAATAATCTTATCCCAACATGCACGCACCCGATGCTTGCGTCGAAGGCGCCCCCCCTTCTTGCAGAAGAATATAGAATATGCTGCATTGGTAAGACAGGGTGTTTAGGAAGAAAGCAACTATCCGAACAAGATGAATATAGGTTCCCTTCCCCATTTTTCGGCATTTGATTTGTATAGGAGAAAGAGTAAATGGAAAATCTATATCTAAATTCAAGAAAAATGATTTTCGATTTAAAACATAACTAGATATCATTATTTGACCCGAAACTCTATGTTTGGGCATGAAAATCCAATGCTGATTCCCAGGTTTTTGGTGTCCAGGATTAGGTCTCCCACGCCCGAGCTCGGGTCCATTGAGGCCAAATCCATGACCCCAATGTCGATGCCTAGGTCTCTAGCGCCCGCGTCCGGTCTATTGAGGCCAAGCCCCGGACCTTAGTGTTGGTAGTCAGACCCCGACGCCCACGCTCGAGTCCATCGAGGCCAAGCCCAAAGCCCCGGTGCCTATGCCCACGCCTAATGCCACGGCACCCTGGCCCAAGTCCACATAGGCCGAGTGTGAGATCCCAAAACCTAACACTTAGGCCTAAGCCCACAAAAGCCGTGCTCAAATCCACAAAAGCCTTTGCCCAAGTCCATCAAGATTGCAAGACCCAGGTGCCCGTGCCCCGATCCCAAGCGCCCTAGTAGGGGTCCATTCAGGCCAGACTTGAAACTCTAGTGCTCGTATCCAGTTCCTCGACTGCCTATGCGCAAGTAACTAATACTGAATAGTGTATGTCTATTTAGGAAAATTAAATCAGATTTACCATTTTAAATGATGGAAAATATTTTTCTATTCATTTTCAAGTTTTAGCCAAACATCACAAAAATATCTTCCTAAAAATATTTTGCGGAAATGTCATATTTTTAGTGAAACAAACGGAGCCTTGCAGAAAATATAATATTTGTAGAAAACATTTTAAGAAGTTACTTTTCAAGAAAATGACATCATTTTTCGATATTTGCCTGAAACCTGAAAAAAAGCTGGAAAATATTTTATGTCTTTTAGTATGGAAACTCTGGATTTTCCAAAATAAACATACATCATTAGGGGGATGGTGACTTGTGTATAGACTATAGGGGAACTAGGTACGAGCACCAGGGGCCCGAGTCCAGCCCTGATGGACCCCAACTCGGGCATTGGGGATCCGAGCTTGGCCTTAATGGACACAAGCCCTAAGACTAGGACACGAGCTCCAGGGTCACTATTCCTACCTTAATGGACCCGGCACGAGTGTCGGGGACCTAGGCTTGGGTACCGAGGTCCCAGGCCCGAACCCAATGGACATGGGCCCGGTCTAAATGGACCTAGGCATGGGCGTCGAGGTCTCGCGCTTGGCCTTGCATGACCTAGACAAGAATTGGCATCTCAAACCTAGCCTCAATGGACCCAGAACCCGCCCCTAGATGCCAAGGACCCAAGTAGGGACGCCATCCTAAGCACAAGCACCGAGGTCCCAAGCCCGACCGCAATGGATATGGGCACGAGTGTCGGGGATCTAGGCCTAGCCTCAATGGATACGAGCGCAGCCTAGTTGGACACCAGCCTGAGCACCAAGGACTTAGGTACTAGCACTAGGGTCATGGTCCCTGCCTTGATGGACCTAGTGCCGGGCGCAGGGTCTCGAGCCCAATCTTTGTGGACCTAAGCTGAGGCGCTAAGGAGTCGAGCAACAGTATCGGAGTCCTTGACCCAAGTTTGGCCTTATTGGACCCTAGCGGACCCGGCCTGAGGCCCCTGTTAAGGGCCTAGGAACAAGCGTTGGGGTTCCTGTACCCAAACGTAGAGTTTTGGTCGAAATGCCGCTATCTAATCATATTTGGAAAATGATTTCTAATTTTTAAACAGGAAATCATTTTTCTTAAATTAAACATAAATTTTCCGTTGACTAGGAAAAAATTTCTATTGACTCATTTTCCTATTTGATCCAAATTTTAGAAAATGAGGAAAATATTTTTGGTGAATCAAACAGAGCTTTCGGATAACATTTTTATCTCTTGAACAATATCCATACGAATAACATAATAATAAGACTGATGAGATGACCAACAACAGGAAGGTTGGCATCGATAGGATTTGCAAGAATGGCTGGCGCCGATGCGGTGTCCGAGCAAACCCGCAACTTTGCTCAAGGACAATGTTAATGCGATAACGATTTGTTCAAATAACCAAAATTAAACACTCAATGTATTTTGAGATAACTGAAAAAATCACTATAGATTTTTGTTGATCATTTCCTTTGGAAAATTATCGAAAAAAGTCTTAAACGTATTATATGACGGCCAATTTAATCATAAATCTTTTAATTTGGCCAAGTTAATCCTAATCATTCCGACAATTTGCATGTAATCATTCCGACAATTTGGTAAAAAATCATTGATGTGGACATTAGCCATCTTACGTGGCATAACCAGCGCTCAGCACTAACATGGACAATTTTTACAATTTTTTTATGAATTTTATAGTTTTTTAAGTTTACTTTTCTGTTCATTCTTCTTTTCTATTTTCTTTCATTTCTTTTTTTTTTTCCAACTCTAGGCCGGCGAGGTCACCGAGCGACCCTCGCCTGGTCTGGGTGAGGCAGTCTCGCTCGATCTAGGCAAGGGCCAACGCCCTTGCTTGTGGTTGGCGAGGGCGTGGAGGCCCTTGCTTGTTGCTAAGGGTTTGTCAACGACCTTACACAGCCCAAATTTGGACAAAAAGAGGGAAAGAAAAGAAAAGAAAAGAGAAAAGAGAAAAAGAAGAATATTAGAAAAAATTAAAATTACAAAAACTGTCCATGTTAACGTCAGCTATGCCACATGGGACGACATGTGTCCATGTTATCAATTTATAGCCAAAATTGATCGAAATGATTACATTAGTAAATCATCTAAAGATTTATGACTAAATTGGCAAAATCGAAAGGTTTAAGATATTATTGGCCATCGTACGATATGTTGAAGACCTTTTCGGTAATTTTCCCCGATTTCTGTTATAAGTTGAGAACATCATTTCCTTTTATAATTCTTTTAAGTGTTTTTGTTAATCAATCTACTTTACATTCATTGACACTTTATAATGAGTTACCCATTGTTATCATTTGATCTTTTTTGTTATTTAGACCTTTTCCCTATTTTTTAATCTAATTTGTGTTTATTTCTTTTCTTAAAAATATTTTATACAGTTCTATTAAACTAGCTATATTTAATCAAATATTAACAAATTTTTATTGTTTGACATTATTATTGATATTTATTTTTCCTATTATTTTTTTATATTTTTTCTATTATTTGGACCTTAGTTAATATTTCTCACATGTCTATATTTTTCTTTTCTTTAACAGCAATTAAAGGTAAAAAGAGAGACTTTACCCAAAAAAAAAGGTAAAAAGAGAGGGTTCTTTAAAAAATGAAGTATAAATATGCTTTTACCCTTTAAAAGTCACATGCAGTGTATATGCTAACGAGAAAAAAATATGCTTTTGCCCTTAAAAAATCCGTGCGATGTATATGTTAACGAGAAAAGTGACGAAGAGTTATTAATTGTAACAAAATGAAAGCTTATACCAACAATGATACAATTCATTAGAGGGTAATATTTCTCCTATCGATAAAGAAAGCTTTCTTTGTATAATTTTCAAGGAAGTTGACAAATTGGGGGTATGTAAAACTTAGGCTTTCTTTTCCATCGTTTCGACATGTATCGTCTCTACATGTATAAAAGAAAATGTTGTGACATATCATTTTTTACAGCATTTTCATGTTGATTGTATTTCGTATATTGCCATGAACAATTCCGTCATTTATAGTCGAAAAGAAGAGTTGCAAGAGGTTTTTCAAACTATAATAAACTGGGCTATCTTTATAGAACAGCTCTAGAAAGTTTTATGGCGGTTGGAAGTTAGGGAGATAAACATGGACAACCCCAAATTTTTAAGGGATTTTGTGTAGTTTCCCCTTTATTATTGCACACAAAAGAGCATGTGAGCGTTGCGCATGCTCAAGATTTAGTTTGTAATTATTTGTATACTTGCACAAGATTGTCAACAAAGTAGGGTGTGTTTGTTTCGTGAAAAAAATACATTTTTGAAAAATACTTTTCAAGAAGTCATTTTCCAGGAAAACTAGTTTATTTTTCAGTGTTTGGTTAAACCCTAAAAAAGACTTGAAAAGTATTTTTAGTTGTTTGATGAGGAAAATTTGATGATGAAATTTGTCAAAAAAATTTATATTTTTCAAATTATTTTAAATTATTTGTTATTTTTAAATTATTTTTATTAAGATAGGAAAAAGAAAAGAAAAGAAAGAAAAGAAGAAAATATTAACAGATTTAAGATGAGTAATTTCGGAAAGTATTTTCACCTTTTTAGATTAAAAAATTCACTTTCTTAATTTTATACATGAATATTTTCTTTGAAAGGAAAGTGTTTTAAGTTGACTTACCATTTTTAGCTAACCAAATGGGTAAAAATCTGGAAAACGGATTCTCGAAAAATATTTTCCCTCAAACAAACGCACCCGTAATGCACGCATGCTTTCATTGTTGAGTTTCTTTAGTATGTTGATAAATTTTTTACTAATTAGCACGCTTACATCTCGATTCCAACTAATTAAGTTGTGAGTCCACAACATGAGTTTAGTGCGATGATAGAACCTAAACAACACATGAATTGAATTATCAAAACAGACAAATAATGCTTGCAACATCAATGTAGTTCTAGTCCACTTTAATATATCTACTAGACTTTATCGGCACGGTCCACATGAATCTTGACATTAGGGTAGCGACATCCCTCGTGTCTAACCTTTTTTCTATTTTTTGAGAGTCACGATGATTCCCCAACGATTGACCAATGGATCGCATGGAAATGGCTGTCTTCTTTATATATTCGGTTCAACCTATTTAATCGCTAATGGTACACGACTTTTTGTAGTCGCGTGTTTGACATTCTTCCACTCACAATAACGACAAAAAAGCCATCTAAAAATCAATCATAAGATGTCGAAGGAATCTTGGGTGGCCATCGGAAGCGCCGAAAGATAATAGCACTCGCCTTTTTTAGTCTCGATAATTGGCTTAGGTTGTCTCGTACTGAATTTGCAAGTAGTAAGCTGAATGATCAACCACGTAATCTGCAATCAATCATCCTCTTACTTTTGAAAGGCCTTTTTTTTTTTCTTCAAATGGTCTCAATTCGATGTACATGAATGATACGAAGTTTCGGTACATTTGCGAGATTGACGTAAGTCAAAATTTGTAGGCGCATTTGTTATCTTGAGATGTGTCTCCAAGGCTATTTGAACTCATGAATGATGAACAAGAGACTTTTTTCGTAGTCGTGTGTTTGACATTCTTCCACTCACAATAACGATAACAAAACTATTTGAAAATCAATCATAAGAAGTCGAAGGAATCTCGGGTGGCCATCGAAAGCGCCAAAAGATAATAGTGTATGCCCCTTTTAGTCCCGATAATTGGCTTAGTGTGGTCTCGCACTAAATTTGTAAGTAGTGAACTAAATGATCAATCACGTAATCTGTAATCAATCATCCACTTACTTTCGAGTGGTCTCTCTTTTTTTCTTTTCAAATGCTCTCAAATTCGATGTACATAAATGATACGGAGCTTCGGTACATTCGCGAGATTAGCCAAAGTCAAAATTTGTAGGCACTTTTATTATCAAGACGTGTCTCCAAGGCTGTTCGGACTCGAGAATGATGAACAAGAGACCAAAAGCTGCAGCTCCTTGATTACATGTTGGACTACTCATGGCCACCAACAACACCATGTTAAGAAACCCTTTTGTGCTCCGTAATCCCCATTTGACTGGATTACATGTAGGACTACTGTTTGTGGAGCCATTCGAGAGCGTGTGAATCTGAGTCCACCCGCATCATGGGTGGATGGATAGTAGAAAGATTCGATTTGGCTCTTGCCAAAGCTAATGCGAGAGGAAATCTCCATGCCCTCATTATTAAAATCGGCGTGGAGAATTGTCCAGATAAAAGCGATGATGATGGGGTTTTGTTTTGCCTCAGCGTTTTCGGGTAGCAGCGTGCTTGAGTTGATGAGAAATCTCGAAATCTTATTGTCCAAATGTCATAATGATGATTGCGTTCCCTTCGATTTTAGTGGATCGCTGTCCAATGTAGGAAAGGAGGTGAGAAAAGAGAGGACGAACCGACAAATAGATTTGGCTGTGGAAGTGTGAAATGACCCCCCACTGTTCTTCTTCTATTCTTGTAGGTCCTGTGTAAAAAGGTGCGTGGTGATGGAAAATCACAGTGCAAATTGCTCCGTCGGGCTCGATACAAAGCATCGGATAGAGAAGAAGAAACCCGACGGCTCATCATGATAAGCGCGTTGTCTTCCTTTGTTTAAGATTTTAGATTCGAGTTAGCACAGCTCCGCGTCTTTTGAGTCTCCTCCGAAAGCCATACAAGAGTGTGGTTTTGGGTTTAATTTTTTGGCAATGTGCCTTTTATTGATTAAGTTTCTTCGAGAGTGACGTGCATGCCTCGTTACCCATCAATTAAAGGTCTCATATTTTTTGGTTAAAAATAGGGAAAACTATGGCCCTGATAAGTAGGATGATCAAAATGAATCAAGAATCCGTATTCTAGCCCGCATTTATTTAAATAGGCCATAAACGACTCATGTCAAATTAAAAAAAATGGTTCATAAAGGATTTTAAAATTAAAAGTCCAAATCACGTGGGTTTTAGTGGGGTCTGTTATAAACCCATTTAATAAGCAGGTCAGGATTATGGTCTTAATTTTGTCTCCTTTCGTGATGTAAGAAGATCCTTGCACAGGAGGTACTTAGAAGCTCAACATGGCAATAGTTGTACTGCCTTGTTCATTTGCATAGGCTTCTCTTCTTGTAATTATTGATTTAAATGGAGGTAAATATGTGTTAGATAATATAAGAGTATGAGGGTATTTTAGTCTTTATTATGTCTAAGGGTTACGGTGTATAAGTACCAAGTATTTTTCTGAATAAACTAATTTTTAGTTTGCCGTCTAACATGGTATCAAAGCAAGCCTAAACCACCGCCCACCTGAACCCCATCTGAACTCCGGCGATCTAGTCGCCGGCAACCCAGCGCGCCTAGCGCGCCTCCACCGGCGCGACCCAGCGCGCTTCCACCGGCGCGACCCAGCGCGCCTCAGCGCTCCTCCACCGGCGCGACCAGCGTCTTCGCGCAGAAGCGCGACCTCGCGCCTCTCACCCGCGCGACCCCAGCGCGGTTCCAGCGTTTGCGCGACTTCAGCGCGCCCTCAACCCGCGACCCCAGTGCTCCAGATGTGAATTCCTGCGTGCACGACCATTGATGTAAGACTGGTCAGCGTCGTGCACGCGAACTAGTTGTGAAATTGGTGAAGTCTGAAGTTTATGTGATTTTTTCTATGTGATGTTGTGGCTTCTTATGATGATATGGTAATCCGTGGTGAGTTTGATTGAGAGAATCGTGCTGTGGTTGTGATGTGTTGAGGTTGATATGTGTTGGTAGTGGTCTTATTTGGTGTAGAGCTGTGACTCGTCCTGGTTGAGGTTGGACATTGGAACTGATTTGGTGGAGTTGACTGTTGGATATCTGTTATTTTGCTTTGGAGTGATTAGAGTTTTGTTGAAAACATGAGTAATAATGATCAGAAACTTACTGCTGGGAGTAGTTCTGTTGAAGTATTTACATCTTCTTCGGCTCGGCTTACTGATTTTAAATTGGAGGGGATCGGCAATTTTCTAGACTGGAAGAAAATTATCAGGTTGACTTTGACGGGTAGGAATCAGCATAATCACTTGACTGAATCTAAACCGGCTAATGATGCCAATTGGGATGTGGTTGATGCACTCATTTTGAGTCAAATGCTGGGGTCTATGGAAAAAGAAGTTGTTAGATTGGTCACTCATTGTGATACAGTGAAACAGTTGTGGGAGTATCTAGATGTGTTGTATTCTGGTCGAAATAACCTTTCTCGAGTTTATGAGCTTTCACAGGCATTTTATCGATCTGAGAGAAAGGGGCGTCCTATCACTGAACACTTTGCTGACTTCAAGAGATTGTATGAAGAGTTGCATGCTCTACTTCCTATTTCGACTGATGTTGAACAGATGCGACTTCAAAGAGAGCAATTGGCTGTTATGGTATACTTGGGAAGTCTGGGTCCAGAATATGAAAATGTCAGATCACAGATTCTTGCAGGAGAGATAGTGGCATCATTGACAGATACATTTGCTCGTGTCCTTCGGGTGTCTCATGAGCCTTCCCAAGATTCCACATCCATGGCAGGTAATTCAGCTCTTGTATCTCAGTCCCGTCTTGGAGGAGTTGGTAGAGGTGACACTGGTTATCGAGGTGGATATCGTGGACGTGGAGGTACAGGTCGCGGGTTTGGCAGAGGCTCACTTCCTTCATCTGGCCAGTCTACTGGTGATACACGAGCTGTTCGAGTTTGTCATTACTGTGGTGCACCGGGACACATTCAGAAGTTTTGTTATAAACTTCATGGTCGGCCATCTCAACAAGCAACAGCTAATGTGGCTGATGCAACCGAGTCTGGTACTCAACCTTTTGCTCCATCAGAATCCTCCTCCTCAGCTACCTTTGTTCAGACAGGTAATGCAACAGCGTGTCTCTCTTCCAGCTCTCGCTCCTGGGTCATTGATTCAGGTGCTTCAGATCATATGACAGGCGTTTCAGGTACCTTTTCTGATTTTCATAAGACTATATCCATGGTTACCTTAGCTGATGGCTCGTTATCCACAGTTAAGGGAATAGGAACAGTTCCACTCACATCATCTATCTCTTTGTCCTCGGTTATGTATCTTCCCAAATTTCCTTTCAACCTCATGTCTGTCAGTCGTCTTACCAAAACTTATAACTGTTCAGTAACCTTTTACCCTGATTCTTGTGTCTTTCAGGATTTGAAGACGGGGAAGACGATTGGTAGAGGACACCTCTCGGGGGAGCTATATATGTTTGATGAGGACACTGGTGTTGCCTGTTCTGCATCTTCTCCACATCAAGTTCATTGTCGTTTGGGTCATCCTTCCTTGGCTACTTTGAAGAAGTTAGATAGTCAGTTTAGTTCTTTATCCAGTCTTGAGTGTGAGTCATGCCAATTTGGCAAACTTCATCGTATTAGTTATAGTCCAAGAGTCAATAAACGGTCATCTCGACCATTTGATTTAGTTCATTCTGATGTCTGGGGGCCATGTCCTGTGTTATCCAAGTTAGGATTCAGATACTTTGTTACTTTTGTTGATGACTATTCAAGAGTTACTTGGTTATATTTAATGAAAAATCGTTCTGAGTTGTTTTCCATATTTTGTACGTTTGTGAATGAAGTTCATACTCAGTTTTCTGTTCCTGTTTGTGTTCTTCGAAGTGATAATGCCAAAGAGTATTTTTCTCACACCTTCAATAACTTCATGACTCAACGAGGCATTCTTCATCAGTCTTCCTGTTCAGATACACCACAACAAAATGGTGTTGCTGAAAGGAAGAATCGTCATTTGCTAGAAGTTGCTCGTTCATTATTATTTGAAATGAAGGTACACAAATCTTTTTGGGCTGATGCAGTCATGACTGCTTGTTATCTTATCAATCGCATGCCTTCTTCTGTTCTTCAAGGTGGAATTCCACACTCTCTCCTTTTTCCTTCTGCACCCTTGTTTCATCTACTGCCTCGTGTATTTGGGTGTGTCTGCTATATCCGAGATCATCGTCCGGGTATATCTAAACTCGATCCCAGATCTCTTAAGTGTATTTTTGTCGGATATTCTCGCACACAAAAGGGGTATAGGTGTTATTGTCCTTCTTTGCAGAAGTATTTTGCTACTGCAGATGTCTCCTTTTTTGAATCCACCATCTATCAAGATGAACTTGTTGAGTCTCCTATAGTAGAAGATGATGTCCTTACATATGTTGTGAAATCTGCTATGGAATCTTCACCTGTTCCTCCAATTCAACATGTATACAGCAAACGCCCTCGTCAGCATGTCGAGCCCCCTGCGGATGTGCCTCCATCTACTTTGTCTCCCTCGTCTTCTGAGCCTGAGGTAAGTCCTTCTCTCACTGATCTTGATATCCCTATTGCACATCGTAAAGGTGTTCGTAGTTGCACTCAACATCCGATCACTCAATTTGTTTCCTATTCTGGTCTATCTACTTCTTTTCGTGCTTGCCTAAACACTATCGATACACATTCAATTCCAAAGAATGTCGCTGAAGCATTATCTAGTCCGGGCTGGAGGTCAGCTATGGAGGAGGAACTCTCAGCACTGGAACAGAACCAGACTTGGGAGCTTGTTCCCTTACCTGTTGGGAAATCTGCCATTGGATGTAAGTGGGTCTTTACCGTTAAAGTTAATTCTGATGGTTTTCTGGCTCGTCTCAAAGCCAGATTAGTTGCTAAAGGATATGCACAGGTCTATGGCATTGACTATGGTGATACATTTTCTCCTGTGGCTAAGATGACCTCTGTTCGCCTTTTATTTTCCTTGGCTGCTTCTGCTTCTTGGCCTCTCTATCAGCTGGACGTTAAAAATGCTTTCTGTTGACACCTAAATTTTGCCTAGATTACTTAGGGTTTTATCGCACAAAAATTAGGGTTTAATTTCCTTAATCCCTAAATCAAAAATATTTTCTTTAAATTTCATTGCATGTAGACTTTAGGCGCATTTACATTAATAGGGCATATTGGAACATCCTTTCTTGGTTCAAATTCAAAAAATAATCTCAAAAAAATAAAATAAAATAAAATAATAATATTATTAAATTGTTATTTTTTTTTATTTTTTTTATTTTTTTTATTTTTTTTAAAAAAAAATTCGAAAAGGGGGGCAGCATTATCCAACTCCGGCCAACACAGCATTTAGATCTAAAAAAATATAAATATATTTAAAAAAAAAAAAAGGAGAGAGAGGGACCAGCGTTGAATTAGTCAACGCTGGCCCCCTTCTCTAAACCTACGCCCACCCCTCTGCTGCTGCTTGCATAGAAAAGGAAAACGAAGGACGAAGCAGAGGAAGCGGAGTAGGAGCAGAACGACGAACGCCAGAAGTCGGGACGGACAAGACGGACAAGTGCTCTGCACGAGGAGACCGAAGCTGCGATTCCAGAAGCGGGAAGCAGTGGCGCAGTGCTGCGCCTTGACGGCGCAAGAACCCAAGAGATCCGCGGCCGTCTTAGCCGAAAATGGACCTGGTTTGGTCCCAGGAGGAAGACGCGACTGCCGGCATAAACACAAAGGGAGAGGACGTTCTGACCGAGGAGGTCTTAGAGCTGAAAACGGAACATCGAGCGTCGCCGGGAGGGGAAAGCCGAAGGGAAGAGTTTCTCCTCTCTCGGTCGACGTTAAAAGGAGCGAGAGAAACAGAGAGATGGAAGAAGAGAGACCCAAGGAGAGTGATATGAGGGAGAGAGAACGAAGAGCTTGCCTGTAGCCCGATCGCGCCCGAGCGTCGTTCGACGACTTCCGTTTCCCTTTTGCGCCCAAGGTAGATCTCGGTTATTTGGATTTTCTTCAAAGATTTTGAGTCGATTACCCGAGGATCCTAGTTCGGAGACGTGATGAGGCGACCGGACTGAGTCCGATGTATCTCAAATTCGCCCGTTACTCGCCGTCGCCTAACTGGGTAGGGTCACTTTCGGAGATTGAGCTCGCATTTCTTGCGATTTCTGGATGTCCTTTTCTCCATTTTTTAACCTTAACCGATGCCAGGGATCTGTGGTTCCCTGTTTAAGTTTGTGTCAAGTGTAGATGGACAGCCATTGAATGGTCTCAGGCGTGTTTTGGTTGCTGTATGTTGATGGTGATCTGTATTTCATACTTCGTTTGAGTTCGTGGCCTCCCCTTTCATGTCGCACACCACGTGCTCGCCGAAATGTTTGAATGAAATCCGCAGGTTGTTTCCTTTGCGTATGATGCGTTCTTTACTGGCCGTGTCTTGGCCGAACCGTGAAATCAAGGCTCGTTCTTTGTCTTGGGATTCATAGGCATACTGAGTTTGAATCTGTTGATGTGGTTATTTTTGTTTGTCGCGAGATGACTTTCTCTGGGTCTGGATCTGGGTTCGAGTTTGAAAAATGCTAAATTCCGTCTCCTTAACGTGCGCACACTGCAGGCTTGACCACATGTTCGAACCAGACTCGTCTCTGTACCATATATACGAACTGACCGCCAGGTGTTTGTAATAATGTCTGAATGAAGTTATGTTTTTGTTTAAGGAAAAGCTTTTGAACTAAAACGCTTGGTCGCGCATTTCATTATCGCAATGTTAGTCTTCGCTTTGTCCATACCGCATTCATTCTCTCGCGATGTGAGTCTATGTCCGTGGGCCTCCGCATCCTCTTCGCTCTTGTTGCCTATCCTTATAGTTGTTAACACATGGATTCGGTTTGTCGGACTATCAAAATGCACGTTGGTTTGTCGAACTTGATGGTGTCGGGTTATATGATCTTCTGAGCCGTACTATTTATGGCAGACACCTTCATTGTTCCATATTTGTCCTTCTTTGTTCTTCCGTCTTTTGCGTGTTCTCTGATGATATAGTTGCGTATGTTGACATGTTTGACTGGTCATTGTGGTGGGTGGTGGTAAGATTCGCTAACTCTGATGGTTGCTTCGGTAGCGAGAAATGTTGTCATTCTTGTCGAACATGGGATGTTGTTATTGTTCTTAAGGTCATGGCAATTCAGAACGTGTGTGACGTTTAAAAAAAAAAATTTTTTTTTTCTAGGCAGCAAGAGTGCGAAGCAAAAGTTGGCATTCTGGGCTTCATGCGTTAGTTTCTGGGCAATGGAAGAAGACGTCCAAAAAGGAAAAAAGCAAGCGGAGGAAAAAGGGGGGGGGACGTATAAAAAAAAAGAGAAAAGGGAAAAGGGGAAGAGAGTCAAAATGACGTCCAGAGAGGGGAAGAGGGTTAGACCACGCAAAAAAAAAAAAAAGAAGGAAACAGAAAGAAAGAAAAATAGAGGGGAAAGAGGAAATACAAAAAAAACAGAAAAATGGAAGAGAAAAGATAAAAAAAAGGGGAATAAAAAGGGCGATCCTGGACGGGTAGGTTTTTTGTCGAGTCGGGTTGGCGGTCGTAAATCGGGTTGAGCGAGCAAGTCACAATCGAGTAGATTTTCCTTTTTGTTTAATATTTGGGCCTGAATTTAGGTTTTGGTTTAGAGTTAGAATAGTTTTCTTGGTCTTGGGCTTTTCGCGTATGGGCCGAATTTGGTTAATTTGGGCTGAAGTGTTATTTAGGTTTTTATTTGTAGTGGGTTGGGCCTAGGTTTTTTTTAACTAATTGTTTTGTAGTTTTTTATTCCGAAGTGGGCCTTCGCCGCGCCCACCTCGCGGCGGACCCGGGCCGGCGCGCCCGGGTCAGCCCCGATCCGAGGTCGGATGTGGAGATCCGACCCGGACCCGATTTTATAATATTTTAATATTATAATTTTAATATTAAAAAATATATTATTTTTTTTAATAAAAAAAATTTAAAAAAAAAAATTAAAGAAAATCTTTGAAAATCAAAAATTGGAATTTGGGTTTTAGAATTGCTTTTCTCTCCCTTCTTGTGTGATTAGCGTATGTTTGATTGCTCATCGCTTGATTCGCACGCTTTGAATTACGCGTTTAATTTAATCTCGCATGTGGTTTATTGTGCATGTTAGGGTCATGTAGTGATTGTTGCTTCCATTAGCTCGGTTAGGAATGAATTTTTTGAGATTCCCGATTAGCGAGAACATGTTAGGTGGTGAATTGAACAAGATTAGGTACCGAAAGGGCGCTAATTAGTCGATTAGTGTAATCAAGTCCCCGTACCCGTTGAATCTCTGGTTCGTAGAAGTGAAGCTTTTCTCCCGTGCTTCGCTTAGGTGTCTAATCGACCTATCAAAAACTGATTAGTGGCGACTCCTAGATGAAATCGATTTGCATGTCAATGATTTAAATTTAAGTCGCGAATTGGTATGGGCTTGGGAGAGCCCGAGCTAGGTTTAACTTAGCAGTCCATTAGCCAAACCCCTTAGGTCTCGGGGCCGTTTCGGGGAGGTCGCGACAGCTTGGCAACTCCGCTGGGGACCATTTTGTGGACTAAGGCCGTTTATCTTGTTCAATTATGTCCTTAATGTGAATGTTCTTGCAGTTGGAAGTTATAGGGTGATCAATGATTGTTAACCCCTTGTTTTGCAGGTTTTGGGTTTTGGAATGAATGTCTATTATTGCATTTTTGAAGTGATGATCACATATGAATTGTTGTGTATGTCTTTGTTGCGTTAGCACTACACTATGACACACACAACCCGTCGTCGGTCCTGGGCTGCACTAGGAATGTTTAGGATGGTATTGAGTTGGATACGACTTCGACCGCGAGGCCGCGTAGTAGAGGTTGCCCAACTCAATCCCGAAAGTTTCCTTCTTGGTGTCAAGAATGCTTACCTTTGCCCGTGAGGCCACGTCGCATCGGGGTATCATTCTTGACCAAGCCGGAGTTGTAAGGACTTGGCTTAGTGTGCGAGGCCGCGACTAGTCATCCCACCCTTGCAACTTCAATTTGTCAAGCCATCTAGAGTAGAAATCAAGCCGCACGTTTCATGCGCATGTCTATGTGGTTGGCATAATTGTTTGGTGAAGTAAGTTTCATGCCCTTTACTTTTGCAATTTACTTACCTTTATACTTTGGCTGGTCCATGACATTTAGGTTGGTCGAGTCTTGGTCTATATGCAATGGGAAGATCCGACATTCGATTCATTCCTACTCCGAAGGCCGAACTCAAGCAATGGTGGGATCAATTGGATCGTGAGGGCCGAGCCTATGTGGAAAACCGACTTGGTCGTCTTTTGCCTCTCCTCGATATTGACATCCAAAGTGGGGTTATGCAAGCAATAGCTCATTTCTGGTGTCCCCAAACATCCACATTCATATTTGATAAACATGAGTTGACTCCGACTTTGGAGGAATATAGCGTTGCCATAGGAAAACCTTTGGATTTGGAACTAATTGATCCACCTCTTGGGATAGAGCCGGAGTCGATTTTGTCTGACTTTCTTAGGATGAATAAGAATCAAATAGGAAGAGTGCTAAAAGATAATTGTCATGCATGCCCACTCCCCTTCTTAGGTCAGTGTTTTGCGAATGCCGCGCCCCTTTTGAGAGGAAAGATCTTTCTTCTAGCTTTCTTTGGGTCAATAATATTCCCCTTTCGTAATAATGCTATCGATCCTTCCGTTGCGTGGGTAGTCAGACAAATTTGTGGTGGAGTTAGCTTTGTCAACACTATTCTGGCCGAAACATTTTTGTCGCTTACCCGATTTAAAGAAAATGAAGAAAAGGTTTTTCGTGCTCCCGTCGAACTTTTACAAATATGGTTTTTCTCCCACATAAGTAGGTTCGGTATTCACATGAACATTAGTGTCATTAGTGAGGCTAATCACCCTATTGAGGCATTTAGGAATCATCAGGATCGAACCCCAAACCTTTCTTTCTCAGAATGGGTGAATTTGTTGAAAAATCCAAAAGCTAAGGTTTTCCTATGGCAGGCTAAATGGTTCCGACTTCGCGAGGCATGTCTCTCTCATGGCGATACCGAACCGATCCCGCTGTTGGGAATTACTGGCATCACTTCCTACTACCCACTCCGTGTGGCCCGCCAATATCGGGTTGTCCAAGATTTACCACCCCCTCTTAAGCCGGATTCGTTCCATGTCCGATTCGTGGGAAGGGGAGAAGATTACAAAGGAGAGCTTCGCCGTGTCGAACAAGCTTGGCTAGCCTGCCGTGCTCGAAAGCTGAATTGGCCCGAAGATGAGCTCGGAGGGAAGGAAAAGGCATACTATGCCACGACCCGATACATCCGTCGACACAAGATCCCGACTGAGCTCCTCCCAAAGATCCCGGAGGTGACAGAGAAGCCGACTCGCCAAGCGGAAATCAACTGTCTCAAGAGGAGGGCAGAGAAAGCTGAAGGAAGTCTCAAGAGTGTTGCTAAGGAGAATAGGCAATTACGTCGAGCATTGGCTTCCCATTCGCATATAGATCATGAAGAGTGAAATGGATTGAGTCTGTTATTTTAAGATCTAGTCGCTCCTTTTCTAAGTTCATTTGTTTTTTGTTTTTCTTTATTAGTTGGATGTTTAGGGTCTTTGAGTTTCTAGCTCGTCTTTTGAGTTTAGGAATGTTATTCAGTCAAGAACCATTTAATGATTCAATAAAAACGGCTAGGCCATTGTCATGGACCGGTCTTCTATATGAATCGTGTACTTATGTATACTTGCTTATCCATGATTCAGGGGAGGAATCGAGAAACCGAGAGGCCGGAGAGTGACTCCTTCCGACAATCTAGCGACCCGCCAACACTCCTTTCCGCCGTTAAGTCAAAGCTACGGCTTCAAGGCAATCGCCGATTCGAACACGATCAAGGGCCGCACAAATGAATATCGAGGAGCAGAACGCCCGTTTCGCCGCTCTCGACGACAAGATCAATGATCTCGCGACTCAGCTTACTCGATTCGCCGATGATATGAGGGCCGCATTAGCAGCACCGAATGCTGGTCAAACCATGCCCCAAGCTATTCCCGAGCCGGTGGAGGGGCCTGCAAGAAGGAATGTTACTGAAGAGGCATTAGGTTCCACGCCCGTGGTAGTCGAACTAGACCCCGTCTCAGAAGCCGTCACCGCTCGTTTGGAGGAGGAACACAACAAAAGGTTCGCAAAGATAGAAGAGAAGCTCCGTACGCTGCGAGGATACGAAGAGCATATGATCGAGGACCTGTCTCGATATGCACAGATGAGTTTTCCTGAGAAGTTCAAGATTCCCGACTTCACTAAGTATGATGGAACCGGAGACCCGAAGATCCACTTGAAGTACTATTTGAACAGGATGGCAAGGTATGCCCAGAATATCCCATTAATGGTTCAGACCTTCCAAGAAAGTCTGACAGGACCTGCACTGCAATGGTTCGTGTTGTCAGAACCCGAGAAGTTCGAGAAGTGGGAAGAGCTAGCTGAGGCGTTCGTCTTGCAGTACAAGTACAATACCGAGATAGCCCCTACGCGCGAAGTGCTGACCCGAACTGAAAAGAGGAGGAGCGAGTCTTTCAGAGCTTTCGCTCAAAGGTGGCGTACTCTCGCCGCTCAAGTTCGACCTCCGCTCAGTGAAAAAGAGCTGCTCGATCTTTTCCTCAAGACCCTACCTAGTGATTTCTATTTAAAGTTGGTGGGTTCAGGATGCTTGACCTTCTCCCAGCTAGTAGATGTCGGGGAGAGGATAGAGGGGGCCATGCATGACGGTAGACTGAGCGAAGGGGTTAGTCGAAAGGTCCCGAATAGAAAGGAGAAGGACGTGGAGATCGCGTATGTGCAAGCGCCAATCATGACAAGGCCCTCCGCCTCATCTTTTCAAGGCTCGTCCGTATTTCGAGATAGGGCGTATCAAAACCAGGAATTTAAAAGGCGAACACCCAGGCAATTCACTCCCCTACCTAGGCCCCTGTCTAAATTATTGCCCATGCTGTTGAAAAGGGGGATGGTAGCTAAAGAGGTGCCTCGGGACAATCCTCCAAGATCCCCCGGATTCGATTTATCGAAGTCCTGTGAGTTCCATAGGGGCGAAAAGGGGCATGATGTGGATGACTGTTTCGTTCTTAAGATCAAGGTTCAGAATCTACTCGATAAAGGTATTTTATCTTTTAAGGAATCGACCCCTAATGTTCAACAAAACCCATTGCCCAATCATGCTGGGGATGTCAATGTAGTTATTGAAAAGGGTGGCGAGAGTAAGCAGACCTTTAATGTGGATGCTCATAGACTTTATAAATTACTAGTGTCAGCTGGACACTTTGAAGACGGGGAGGATATTCCGTTGAAAGAAAAATTGAAATGCATCACCCAAATGGTGGACATGGGAGTAATCTACAGTACGAAGGAAGATAGTATGGCAACCATGGCGGCTGTTGTTAACTCGTTTCACGAGGAGTTGGAAGAAACACTTGCTGAGCCTCTTGAAATTGACAGGCTACCTAATGAGGATGCGCCAGGAAGTCAAATTGTGACCAGCAGTGAGGGAGGAAATTTGTATGAGGACTTCGGGCCTCAAGCTAGCAATGTGGATTGGAATTATGAGTTCGTAAAGCTCGCTCATGAGAATGGAGAAGTAGTCGACACACTGGGTCAGCCCAGCGGCAAATTCGACTATCTTGTGAAGTATTCACCGCCGCCCAGTTTCTTCATCAATCCCAGGGATGTTGTTCCCGATGGGTGGGGAGGTATGGATGACCCGCCTGAACCCGAAGAGATGGTTGGCATGATTACCCCTGTGGTGATTGACTTATCTGTCGAAGAAGATTTATGGATGCTGGACGGGGGAGATGTTGAGCAGTTAGTCGTTGACCTGGCGACCGAAGAGTTCGCTACCCTAGAGATCGATGATAGCGTCATGGAGCCAATGGTGATTGAACTCCCGCCCGAGGACGAAGAAGATATAATAGTGGACAGAACCCCAAGTTACAACCCCAAGGCAGTTCCTTGGAATTACAAGGCGAACGAAATCGACGTCATCACACGCTCAGGCCGTTGCTATGCATCTACAGGGATAGTGGAGAAGAAAGCCGTCACAGATGAGGAGGCAAAGCAATTTTTAGCAATTGTTAAGACTAGCGAGTTCGATGTTGTTAATCAGCTAAGGAGGATGCCGGCCCAGATATCACTCCTGGATCTTTTCAAATCCTCCGAGAAACACAAAAATGCACTACTTAAGGTTCTAAATGAAGTACACGTTCCTGAAACCATCGATGACACCCAATTGGAAGAGTTTGTGGGGTCTATCTTGCTGAAAGATCAGATTTCTTTCGCCGATGAGGATTTCCCCCCAGAAGGTCGTAATCATACCAAGGCGCTGCTTATTTCGGTTAAGTGTCGTGATAGAATGGTAGCAAGAGCGCTAATTGACAACGGGTCTGCATTAAACATTTGCCCACTCGCCACCCTTCGTCGTCTGGGAGTGAGTGAAGGGAAAATTCTGCCGTCTAAATCTACCGTTCGAGCTTTTGACGGCATGAAGAAGGAGGTCATTGGCGAGATCGAACTTGAACTATTGATTGGTCCGATTCTTTTTCTAGTCAACTTCCAGGTCCTGGACATTCCTAGTGCATTCAATTTTCTGCTAGGACGACCGTGGATACACACCGCCGGAGCTGTGCCCTCAAGCTTGCATCAAAAGGTTAAGTTCATCGTGGATGGGAAGTTGATAACTATTCACGGAGAGACCGATTTTAAAGTTTTCCACGACACTGCGATTCCATACATAGAGCCTGAGAATGAGGCTGAATCAAGCTACCAGACTTTTGAGTTAGTGTCGGTAATCCATGTGCCTGTGGGGACCATTATGCGCAACCCGGAAGTGGCTAAGCCTTCGATGATGTCGAGTAGGGTGTTGCTCGAGAACGGTCATATTCCTGGAACTGGCCTAGGACTACACGGACAAGGCATCAAAGAGCCTATTCAGGCTTCCAAGTGGCATAAAAAAACAGGCCTAGGTTATCATGGTAGCAATTCTAATGGCCCAAATAATCATGAAGAACGAGGTGATTTCGGAGGCCGGGCTAATCGTGGAGGTCGTGGTGGCCCTGGAGGCTATACTAGCCACGGGGGCCGTGGAGTCGGTGGAGGCCGTGGTGACCATATAGGCCTAGCTAATCATGGAGGCAATGGAGGTCGTGGAAATCTATTTGGATTAAAAGAGGGCCAGAAAGGTTTACTCCTTCCGGAGTTAAAGGAGATCTTCCCAGGTCCGCCCAAGCTGCTGCAGGAGGAGGAGGCCATCCTTGGCCTAGCCGACTTGTTCGAGGAGGAGTTTACTTGTGTCATCGTGGGAAATGAGGAGGCTGAGTCCTCTACCGCTACCACCAACCCGTCTGAGTAGGGATGCTGTTTTTTCTTCCCTGTTTCGTTTAGTTTGAGTCTGTGTCTATCCCTTGCATGGGAAGTTTGTTTAGGTCTAGCTGCTGCTTTCCTTTGTAATCAAAATCTTGGACTGCGAGCCGTCGGTCCAAGACCTTGAGTCATGTAAACGGCTTTATCCTGCTAGTAGAATCATGATCATGTTTTATTAAGGACGTGCGGAAGTACCCAAACCAGACTGATGATGATGCTTTGAGGCCTGGACTTCCGCACGCTTCCTGGTTTTCAAAATCATTTGCAAATAGAGACGTCCAAGGATATGAGGACGAATCTTTCCTTTTCAAAACTCTTTCAAAACAACTCCAAAACACGTGCATATCAGTAGCTGCAGTAATATTTGCCAATTTAATTACTAACCTTCTTTGTGGCATCTCAGGCATAACATGTCGCATGATCATGATAGGTGCATATGTGAGTCGGATTCGCTCGACGAAAATTCCTCGGGGACCGAGGATGACAAGGATGACTGTGATCGGGAAAGCATCGAGCAAGAATGGATTCGGCATGACGAGTCTAAGCCATTGACCGCAGAACCTACAATCACGATAAATTTGGGCGATTCGGAGAACGTTAGAGAAATCAAGGTTGGAGCTGGCCTTTCTGAAATCAACATTAAAAGGATGGTCGACCTTCTAAAAGAGTACCAAGATGTGTTCGCATGGTCATATGCGGATATGCCAGGGTTGGATAAAGAAATTGTAGAGCATGCTCTATCAATTGATCTGAGCATCCCGCCAAAGAAACAAAGGCTCAGAAGAACGAAGCCCGAATTATCCAAGAAGATCGAAGAAGAAGTCATGAAGTTGTTGAAGGTAGGCTTTATAGAAGTGTCGCATTATTCTGACTGGATCGCTAATGTAGTCCCTGTCATGAAGAAGGATGGTCGTGTCAGGATTTGCATTGACTATCGCGACCTGAATCGAGCAAGTCCGAAAGATGACTTTCCGCTGCCTCACATCGATGTATTGGTCGACAGCACCGCGGGTTTTGAGTTATTTTCTTTTATGGATGGATTTTCGGGCTACAATCAAATTCGGATGAAAGAAGAGGATAAAAGTAAGACCTCCTTCATTACTCCTTGGGGGACCTTTTGTTACAAGGTAATGCCTTTCGGCTTGAAGAACGCCGGGGCAACGTACCAAAGAGCGATGGTCACCCTATTCCACGATATAATGCATAAGGAGGTAGAGGTCTACGTAGACGATATGATTGCCAAATCCAAACATGGAGAAGACCACGTTGAGGTGTTGCGCAAGCTATTTGACCGACTTCGAAGGTTCAAGCTAAGACTTAACCCCGCCAAATGTGTGTTTGGGGCAAAGTCTGGGAAATTATTGGGGTTCATGGTCAGCAGCCGAGGCATTGAAATTGACCCATCGAAGGTTAAGGCCATTTGTGATTTGAAGCCTCCTTCCACTGTCAGAGAGGTTCGGAGCCTGCTGGGGAGACTGAACTATGTGGCGAGATTCATTTCTCAATTGTCTGAGACGGCTAAACCTTTTTTCAAGCTCCTGAAAAAGAACGCCAAAGTTAAATGGGATACTGATTGTCAAGAAGCATTTGAGAAAATAAAACAATATCTTTCTCATCCGCCAGTCCTAGTGCCGCCTGTCCCTAGAGTACCATTAATACTCTACCTGACTATCCATGAGGAGTCGTTGGGGGCCCTGCTAGCTCAGAGGAGACCAAGCGATGGTAAAGAATGTGCGATATACTACCTCAGTAAGAAGTTTACTTCGTCCGAAATAAATTATCCCGGAGTTGAAAAGACGTGTGTGGCTTTGGTGTGGGTATTACACCGCTTACGCCAATACACACTTCATCATCGGATCCTGCTTGTAACAGAGAATGATCCCATCAAATATTTGCTGGAAAAACCTGCGTTAGTTGGAAAGTTAGCAAAGTGGCAAGTACTGGTATCCGAATTCGACGTCCACAGCATGACGCAGAAATCTGTCAAGGGGAGAGCTATAGCTGATCTGTTGGCAGAAAACGTTGAAAGGTCAGAAGACCATCATCAGTCAGATCCCATAGAGGAGCGTGTTTCAGAGATAGTGAGCGATAAGTGGACTATGTACTTCGACGGCGCCGTCAACCTGGCTGGTTCTGGGACTGGGGCAGTTCTTATCTCCCCGACGGGTCAACATCACCCTGTGGCCGCCAAGTTAGTATTCCCTTGCACCAACAATATCTCAGAATACGAAGCCTGCGTACTGGGATTGCAATTGGCCGTCGACATGAAGGTTAAGAAGCTGCAGGTTTACGGCGATTCCGCCCTCATCATTCTTCAGACAGAGGGCCAATGGCGAACCCGCGACTCCAAGTTGATTCCTTACCACGAATTCCTCGAGGAGTTAATAAAGGAATTTGAAGAGATTTCTTTTGAGTATTTACCTCGATCGCAAAATCAGTTTGCCGATGCCCTAGCAACGTTATCATCAATGCTGCAGGTTATGGAGGGGTTAGACATCGAGCCACTGAAAATCGAAATACTGACACGTCCGGCTTACTGTTCGGTGATCGCAGAAGAGCCTGATGAGAAGCCGTGGTATCACGACATCCTGAACTATCTTCGGAGGGGTGAATATCCTCCTGGAAGTGAGCTAACGGATCAGAAATACTTAAGGAAGCTAGCATCAAAGTTCTTCATCAGTGGCAACGCTCTTTACAAGAGGTCCTTTGACTCAGTTCTGTTGAAATGCGTCGATGCCAGAGAAGCTAATAGGTTGATGAGGGAAATTCATGAAGGAGAATGCGGTCCGCACATGAACGGTCATCTCTTGGCCAGAAAAATCATGAGACTGGGTTATTTCTGGATGGCCATGGAGACCGATTGTATTCGGCACGTTCGTTATTGCCATCGGTGCCAAATCTATGCAGATAAAATCAACGTACCGCCAAATGAATTGCGCCAAATGTCCGAGCCATGGCCTTTCTCAATGTGGGGGATCGATATGATTGGGCCAATTAATCCCAAGGCTTCCAATGGACATCGTTTCATCTTGGTGGCCATCGATTACTTTACCAAGTGGATCGAGGCAAGCTCATATGCCAATGTCACTGCCAAGAATGTGGTCAAGTTTATTCGCCGTGACATCATCGCTCGCTATGGAGTCCCGGAGGCGATCATTACTGACAACGGCTCAAATCTGAACAACAAGATTGTGGATGGCTTACTCGGCGAGTTTCGTATTCGTCACTTGAACTCCTCACCTTACCGCCCACAAATGAATGGAGCTGTGGAGGCGGCCAATAAGAACATAAAGAAGATCTTGTCAAAAACTGCTGACAACTATCGAGACTGGCATGAACGGTTGCCCTACGCATTAATGGCGTACCGAACTTCGATCCGCACTTCGACAGGGGCGACTCCTTTCTCGCTCGTTTACGGTATGGAAGCGGTTTTACCCGTGGAAGTCGAAATCCCTTCATTAAGGATTCTCTCACAAGCTGAGCTCTCTGAGGAGGAGTGGGCTCAACAGAGATGGGATCAGTTGAATATGATCGATGAGAAGAGGCTGAAGGCTCTATGCCACGGTCAATGCTACCAAAAGCGGGTAGCCAAGTCTTTCAATCGCAAAGTTCGGCCTCGGCACTTTGAAGCCGGAGATCTTGTACTAAGGAAAGTACTGTCCGCCACACTCGAATTAGGTGGGAAGTTCGCCCCAAATTACGATGGTACATATGTCGTTAGAAAGGTTCTACCTGGGGGTGCTTTAATTCTTGTAGAAATGGATGGCCAAGAGTTGCCAAAGCCTGTAAACGCCGATTCGGTGAAAAAGTATTTTCCTTGAATGAAATCCAAGGCCCGAAAGCCATTTTCGATGCAATCCGAATCACTGTAGGGTATTCACATCATGCATATCATGCATACATACATACATGTTTACATTGTAGGCCCCAAACAACCCACAAATTGATCATCAAACGACTGAACCGTCTTGGCGAGCATCCAGTGAGCTAATTAAGGGGTTACCAAGTCACCAGGCTACAGGTAAGTACCTTCTTCTCAATACCAAAGGATTGTAAAATGGAAAATTTGCTTCAAAAAAAAAAAAAAAAAGAGGAACAAAAAAGCACATCAGTCGAAACTCTGAAAATAAACTTTTGATAGTCATCTCGATGCTTGGTGGGACATTCATTTTGAATCAAAATTCCCTGTGGAGATCAATCAACTCAGCTGATCCTGGCGAAACAAGAGGAAATACGTTAATCATGCCAAGCAAGAAGCACTTAGGGTGAAGAAAGGCAAGCCATTCCCAAACACGTCCCACAAACACTTTGAGAGTTGAGCGGAAAAGAAAATTAGTGTTGTTTAAGAGCAAGAGATTCATTCGCAAGTAGTACATGGATCGAAATAAAAGGAGGCATTTCCTTCTTCTATCCTATACACTACAGGTGATCATAGCTAGCCTATTTGAGCCATTAAATGTGAAGAGTTTGCGAAATACCCCTGTCAAGAACCACCCTACAACAGGGCAAATTTGGAGGTTTTGATTGACATGCTTTGGAGAAAAAGATGAGAAAGACCTCTCTGCCCTTACTTGCATTAATCTTTTTGTGGTAACTTCAGGTGAGTCCTTATGGAAGCTTGAAACATCCCAAAATGAAGAAGAGCATTCATTTCTCTATCCAAACACTCATACCATTTGCTTAGCCAAGTTGAGCCTGAATATTCATTTCTAAAGCCCGAATGGTGATTGTCTTCCCACCTGGGAGAAAGGCACATTATTTACCATGGCGATTGGTGCTTATGTCACAATAAGTAAAAAAAAAGGGATCTCGAAAGTCCTAGGAGCTCAAAAGATTCGAATGAGCAAAAGTCAAATGAAAACTATGGGGCATGAAAAAGCAGTGTGCCTGGTAAAAGCAAGGCCAATGCCCACTGAAAAAAAAAAAAAAGCATCGAGAGAAGAATTCTTTCGCAAGAAAAAGTGTCAAAAGCAAGATGCTTGCATTAGAGAAAAGAGCAAAGCTCTTACATTAAAATGATTAGTCAATGGGCTTTCGAGACAAGTTGGGCTTCAAAAGTTAAGCGCCTTCAAAAGATTGACTGATATGGTAATGATGCCATGGTGATCACCAACCTTTAAACCCTTTTTGAAAATTTCTGAGCCTTTCGAGCTTTTACCCAAACCAATGTTACAACCTTCTCCAAAGTCTCTTCCGATTGGGATGGCTCAAGCGGAAATTTGGATTCCCCAAACAAGTTATTGCTTGAAGAAGTTGGGGCAAAGTTGTCTTATCTCATCTTAAGGTTCCTTGACTTATAACCTGGCGAAGATGCCGTTCCATAATTATTTCATCGCTCGCCCGATAGTGCTAATCCGTTGTTAAAACCGAGACCAAGCCTACATCACAGTCCTTAAAAGACCTCTCCGATTGGTCAATGTGTACTCATTGCGAATGACCCTCGAAGCCTTTGGCACTGATAGTGAAAGGTATACAGAGAGAACATGCCTATCTCCCACATCAATGGATGGGAGCAGACAGCCTTCTTTGAGAGTTTGTGAGAGGCCCTTTTTGACTAAGCAACTCTTGTTTGGCATACCTAACGAACCCTTCGCATGAGCCAGGGCCTTTCTGATAAAGGTTTATCTCCTAAGAGAATTCGATGATCAATGGCATTTCCCAAACCCAATGGCAGTTTTATGACATTGAATGATGCTAAGTGTTTTCTAAACAATTGAAACCGGTCGGATTTGCCCACGCAATCTATGCTTTGTTGGTGATGCTATTCTTTTGATAGTGTCCTTCATGACGTCTGAATGATATCAATCTTGCCTGATATGCTTTCCCTACTAGGGTATTTGTTATGACATGTTCCATTAGATGTGCAGTGGCCATTTCGGAACCTTCCTGATTGATAGGCTTGCAACCTTGGAATTGCACGGTAAGATTTTACAGCCTAGAGTACTCTTATTGACCTGGCGAGCTTTTGCAGCCCAGAGTCTTCCTCTTTTCTCGTCCGGCGAGCTTTCGCAGCCCGGAGCACCTCAGCGACCTGGCGAGCTTTCGTAGCCCAGGGTCTTTCTTTTTCCTGGTCCATTGAGATTTCGTAGCGTAAAGTACCACATCGATCTGGCGAGCTTTCGCAGCCAAGAGTTTCCTTCTTTACATAGCAAGACTTCATGTAGTCGAGAGCCCGTTTTTACACGGTATGGCTTCCTTTTCGGTCAAAAGTCCGTTCTTACACGGTATGACCTCTTCATCGAGCCAAGAGCCCGTTCTTACACGGTATGGCTTCCCTTTCGGTCAAAAGTCCGTTCTTACACGGTATGACCTCTTCATCGAGCCAAGAGCCCGTTCTTACACGGTATGGCTTCCCTTTCGGTCAAAAGTCCGTTCTTACACGGTATAACCCCTTCATCGAGCCGAGAGCCCGTTTTTACACGGTATGGCTTCCTTTTCGGTCAAAGTCCGTTCTTACACGGTATGACCCCTTCATTGAGCCAAGAGCCCGTTCTTACACGGTATGGCTTCCCTTTCGGTCAAAAGTCCGTTCTTACACGGTATGACCTCTTCATCGAGCCAAGAGCCCGTTCTTACACGGTATGGCTTCCCTTTCGGTCAAAAGTCCGTTCTTACACGGTATGACCCCTTCATCGAGCCAAGAGCCCGTTTTTACACGGTATGGCTTCCTTTTCGGTCAAAGTCCGTTCTTACACGGTATGACCCCTTCATTGAGCCAAGAGCCCGTTTTTACACGGTATGGCTTCCCGTCCAGTCAAAGTCCGTTCTTACACGGTGTGACCTCTTCGTTTAGCCGAAAGCCCGTTCTTACACGGTGTGGCTTTCTTCTTGGTTGAAACCATTCTTACATGGTAAAGCCTTGTCGAGTAAAAGAATTCCCCTTTTGGATAGTATTCGTGAAAATAATAATAACAATAATAATCAACCCCATGCCTCAAGCATTGTGCCATCCCATGCCTCCCCCCAACAAAATTTAGGTGTCTTTTATCTTTGAATGGAACTTCTTCGAACTTCCCTTCAAAGAGGGGCAGCTGTTGACACCTAAATTTTGCCTAGATTACTTAGGGTTTTATCGCACAAAAATTAGGGTTTAATTTCCTTAATCCCTAAATCAAAAATATTTTCTTTAAATTTCATTGCATGTAGACTTTAGGCGCATTTACATTAATAGGGCATATTGGAACATGCTTTCTTGGTTCAAATTCAAAAAATAATCTCAAAAAAAATAAAATAAAATAATAATAATAATATTATTAAATTGTTATTTTTTTATTTTTTTTATTTTTTTTATTTTTTTTAAAAAAAAATTCGAAAAGGGGGGCAGCATTATCCAACTCCGGCCAACACAGCATTTAGATCTAAAAAAATATAAATATATTTAAAAAAAAAAAAAGGAGAGAGAGGGACCAGCGTTGAATTAGTCAACGCTGGCCCCCTTCTCTAAACCTACGCCCACCCCTCTGCTGCTGCTTGCATAGAAAAGGAAAACGAAGGACGAAGCAGAGGAAGCGGAGCAGGAGCAGAACGACGAATGCCAGAAGTCGGGACGGACAAGACGGACGAGTGCTCTGCACGAGGAGACCGAAGCTGCGATTCCAGAAGCGGGAAGCAGTGGCGCAGTGCTGCGCCTTGACGGCGCAAGAACCCAAGAGATCCGCGGCCGTCTTAGCCGAAAATGGACCTGGTTTGGTCCCAGGAGGAAGACGCGGCTGCCGGCATAAACACAAAGGGAGAGGACGTTCTGACCGAGGAGGTCTTAGAGCTGAAAACGGAACATCGAGCGTCGCCGGGAGGGGAAAGCCGAAGGGAAGAGTTTCTCCTCTCTCGGTCGACGTTAAAAGGAGCGAGAGAAACAGAGAGATGGAAGAAGAGAGACCCAAGGAGAGTGATCTGAGGGAGAGAGAACGAAGAGCTTGCCTGTAGCCCGATCGCGCCCGAGCGTCGTTCGACGACTTCCGTTTCCCTTTTGCGCCCAAGGTAGATCTCGGTTATTTGGATTTTCTTCAAAGATTTTGAGTCGATTACCCGAGGATCCTAGTTCGGAGACGTGATGAGGCGACCGGACTGAGTCCGATGTATCTCAAATTCGCCCGTTACTCGCCGTCGCCTAACTGGGTAGGGTCACTTTCGGAGATTGAGCTCGCATTTCTTGCGATTTCTGGATGTCCTTTTCTCCATTTTTTAACCTTAACCGATGCCAGGGATCTGTGGTTCCCTGTTTAAGTTTGTGTCAAGTGTAGATGGACAGCCATTGAATGGTCTCAGGCGTGTTTTGGTTGCTGTATGTTGATGGTGATCTGTATTTCATACTTCGTTTGAGTTCGTGGCCTCCCCTTTCATGTCGCACACCACGTGCTCGCCGAAATGTTTGAATGAAATCCGCAGGTTGTTTCCTTTGCGTATGATGCGTTCTTTACTGGCCGTGTCTTGGCCGAACCGTGAAATCAAGGCTCGTTCTTTGTCTTGGGATTCATAGGCATACTGAGTTTGAATCTGTTGATGTGGTTATTTTTGTTTGTCGCGAGATGACTTTCTCTGGGTCTGGATCTGGGTTCGAGTTTGAAAAATGCTAAATTCCGTCTCCTTAACGTGCGCACACTGCAGGCTTGACCACATGTTCGAACCAGACTCGTCTCTGTACCATATATACGAACTGACCGCCAGGTGTTTGTAATAATGTCTGAATGAAGTTATGTTTTTGTTTAAGGAAAAGCTTTTGAACTAAAACGCTTGGTCGCGCATTTCATTATCGCAATGTTAGTCTTCGCTTTGTCCATACCGCATTCATTCTCTCGCGATGTGAGTCTATGTCCGTGGGCCTCCGCATCCTCTTCGCTCTTGTTGCCTATCCTTATAGTTGTTAACACATGGATTCGGTTTGTCGGACTATCAAAATGCACGTTGGTTTGTCGAACTTGATGGTGTCGGGTTATATGATCTTCTGAGCCGTACTATTTATGGCAGACACCTTCATTGTTCCATATTTGTCCTTCTTTGTTCTTCCGTCTTTTGCGTGTTCTCTGATGATATAGTTGCGTATGTTGACATGTTTGACTGGTCATTGTGGTGGGTGGTGGTAAGATTCGCTAACTCTGATGGTTGCTTCGGTAGCGAGAAATGTTGTCATTCTTGTCGAACATGGGATGTTGTTATTGTTCTTAAGGTCATGGCAATTCAGAACGTGTGTGGCGTTTAAAAAAAAAAAAAAATTTTTTTCTAGGCAGCAAGAGTGCGAAGCAAAAGTTGGCATTCTGGGCTTCATGCGTTAGTTTCTGGGCAATGGAAGAAGACGTCCAAAAAGGAAAAAAGCAAGCGGAGGAAAAAGGGGGGGGGACGTATAAAAAAAAAGAGAAAAGGGAAAAGGGGAAGAGAGTCAAAATGACGTCCAGAGAGGGGAAGAGGGTTAGACCACGCAAAAAAAAAAAAGAAGGAAACAGAAAGAAAGAAAAATAGAGGGGAAAGAGGAAATACAAAAAAAACAGAAAAATGGAAGAGAAAAGATAAAAAAAAAGGGGAATAAAAAGGGCGATCCTGGACGGGTAGGTTTTTTGTCGAGTCGGGTTGGCGGTCGTAAATCGGGTTGAGCGAGCAAGTCACAATCGAGTAGATTTTCCTTTTTGTTTAATATTTGGGCCTGAATTTAGGTTTTGGTTTAGAGTTAGAATAGTTTTCTTGGTCTTGGGCTTTTCGCGTATGGGCCGAATTTGATTAATTTGGGCTGAAGTGTTATTTAGGTTTTTATTTGTAGTGGGTTGGGCCTAGGTTTTTTTTAACTAATTGTTTTGTAGTTTTTTATTCCGAAGTGGGCCTTCGCCGCGCCCACCTCGCGGCGGACCCGGGCCGGCGCGCCCGGGTCAGCCCCGATCCGAGGTCGGATGTGGAGATCCGACCCGGACCCGATTTTATAATATTTTAATATTATAATTTTAATATTAAAAAATATATTATTTTTTTTAATAAAAAAAATTTAAAAAAAAAAATTAAAGAAAATCTTTGAAAATCAAAAATTGGAATTTGGGTTTTAGAATTGCTTTTCTCTCCCTTCTTGTGTGATTAGCGTATGTTTGATTGCTCATCGCTTGATTCGCACGCTTTGAATTACGCGTTTAATTTAATCTCGCATGTGGTTTATTGTGCATGTTAGGGTCATGTAGTGATTGTTGCTTCCATTAGCTCGGTTAGGAATGAATTTTTTGAGATTCCCGATTAGCGAGAACATGTTAGGTGGTGAATTGAACAAGATTAGGTACCGAAAGGGCGCTAGTTAGTCGATTAGTGTAATCAAGTCCCCGTACCCGTTGAATCTCTGGTTCGTAGAAGTGAAACTTTTCTCCCGTGCTTCTCTTAGGTGTCTAATCGACCTATCAAAAACTGATTAGTGGCGACTCCTAGATGAAATCGATTTGCATGTCAATGATTTAAATTTAAGTCGCGAATTGGTATGGGCTTGGGAGAGCCCGAGCTAGGTTTAACTTAGCAGTCCATTAGCCAAACCCCTTAGGTCTCGGGGCCGTTTCGGGGAGGTCGCGACACTTTCCTCCATGGAGAGTTACATGAGGAGGTGTATCTGGAGCAACCACCTGGGTTTGTTGCTCAGGGGGAGTCTGGGTATGTATGTCGCTTGAAGAAATCTTTATATGGCTTAAAGCAGTCTCCTAGAGCTTGGTTTGGAAGATTTTCTGAGGTAGTGCTGCAGTTTGGGTTGTCCAGATGTAATGGTGATCATTCTATGTTTTATCGAACTTCTGCCACTGGTTGGATCTTTCTTGTGGTTTATGTGGATGATATTGTCATAACTGGAGATGATTCTGTAGGAATTGATGAACTGAAACGATATTTGCAGCAACAGTTCCATACAAAAGATTTGGGACGACTCAGATATTTTTTGGGTATTGAAGTGGCGCAAGCAAAGAGAGGTATTCATATCTCTCAACGTAAATATGTTTTAGATTTACTTACGGAGACAGGTATGTTAGGAGCCAAACCATTAGATGTTCCTATGGAAGCTGGTTTGAAACTGAAGGTAGAGGATGGTGAGGTGTTGGATGATCCAGAAAGGTATCGGAGACTTGTGGGAAAACTAAATTATTTGACTATTACTCGGCCAGACATTTCTTTTCCTGTGAGTGTTGTGAGTCAGTTTATGTCTTCGCCTCGTACTTCTCATTGGGATGCTGTGATCAGAATTTTGAGGTACTTGAAGAAAACTCCAGGTTGTGGCATTCTTTATCAGAATCATGGCCATGGAAAGGTGGAAGCCTATTCGGATGCAGATTGGGCCGGGTCTCCTTCAGATAGAAAATCTACATCAGGCTACTGCATTTTTGTAGGAGGGAATCTGGTTTCCTGGAAGAGTAAGAAGCAAAGTGTCGTGGCAAGGTCGAGTGCAGAATCAGAGTATAGAGCTATGGCACAAGCTACGTCCGAGTTAATTTGGCTACGTCAGTTATTGGTCGAACTTGGACTCAATGATCCTGCCCCAATGGTTCTGAGGTGTGATAATCAAGCAGCTATTCATATAGCCTCGAATCCAGTGTTCCATGAACGCACCAAACATATTGAAGTCGACTGCCATTTTGTTCGTGAAAAGCTTCAAGAAGGTGTCATCTCTACTAGTCATGTTCGAACCGGTGAACAGCTTGCGGATATCTTGACAAAGGCTTTGGGGAGTAGTAGGGTTGAATATATATGTAACAAGCTGGGCATGATTAATATCTATGCTCCAGCTTGAGGGGGAGTGTTAGATAATATAAGAGTATGAGGGTATTTTAGTCTTTATTATGTCTAAGGGTTACGGTGTATAAGTACCAAGTATTTTTCTGAATAAACTAATTTTTAGTTTGCCGTCTAACAATATGAAATAAGGAAGACTATGCAAGCTCATCAATTTCATTTCTAAATGCTCGACTCGGGCCTTGTCTTGAATTTATTTTCCGTTTTTCACTATATGCACAGTCGAATACACTCCATCGCGTCATGATAAATATTAAAGTATTTCTTTTATTGTTATCATTATCTCAAAAATAAAAAAATGAAGACTGGACCAAAAATCATCAACTCTTTAGTTTGATAAAGATTCTCTACTTCGCATGGTGCTTCCTTAGGTGTGGCAATCTCAAACACCGATAACAACACAATGTTCTACGAATCACGGTCGAGATTTATTAAAACACTAAGGAGGGTGCTAACGGAGTAGAGGCTCTACGTTTTCCTTAGCTAACCCCATGATTGGGACGTGCTATGAAAAACAATATATCGACCCTTTATTATCCAAACATGAAAGATTATTAATTTGATAATTAAAAAATTTCCGTTGTTGCCTCGAGCTCTATTTTGGAGCTCGATTTTGCCTCAAGCTCTGTGCATAAGATTCGTCTAGGGCACATGGGCTCACAATGCTTCTCATTCTCAGACTGCGCATGACGATGGGCCGGACCGCCCGGATTTTCGCCACCATCTTCGCATCTCCAGTCCCTAACCCGACTCCCGAGCTCTCTCGATAACTTGATAAGTCGGTCTATGGGGCCACCCATCTTTCAAAAAGCAACAATTAAAGAAGAAAAGTTACTAAACATTGATTCTTGGTCGGGTCGGTATGAGTCGCTAATTTTGCATTGGATATAAATTGGTCAATTTGGGTTGGATCATTTTCGACTTGACACAACTTTTTAACGGGTCTACTAATAAACAACAATATATGAAAAAGACAAGTCGAGCTTCTTTGCGAATGGATGCTAATCAGAAAGTCGTCAAATTTGATGCAACTGATCCGTGTATGTTGGTACCATGCATGAAACACATCCCTGGCACGGGCTTTGTAAAAAGATAAAATCGGACTGTCATTTTAAAATTCAATTTCCTTCCGCGAGTTCGATGAACTGCTCATTCGAAGTTATTTTGCATCATATAAATTCACAAAAAAATCCAATGTGTCCACTCTGTAACAGATCAGTCCATGCATCTATGGTAGCTCGAACAAGTCCCGGATCTAGAACGGGTAGCCGGAGCTTCCACCGCATTAAGTTCCACTACTGCAGGCGCCTACACAAGGTGACTCCATCTCCGATGGGGACCTGAGAGATGTCGACTCGCGGGTCGGAAGCTAAGAACTCATTGAACTCGACGACCGCAGTGTGGCCTTTGTAGAAGTAGCTGCCGACGCCCTCCATTGCCCGGCTCCTGAGGAACTGAGGCAGCTCCTCCTGGCCCTTGGCCACAGAGCCATACCACAATGTGTTGTCGTACGCAACAACGCCCCCGATTCTCAAGAGCCTCATCACGCGCTCGTGGTAGCCGCGATAGTCAGACTTGTCGGCGTCCACGAACACAAAGTCGAACTCCTCTGCTTGGCCTTGCCCGCACACCTGCGAATTGATTCGACGATTTGTCTGCGTCGGCTGTTTTCCGGCTCAGGAAGATAATAAAATCAATGAATTTAGTGTTGGTTTTATGCAGTAAATACCTTTTGACTGAGCATCTGGTCCAGAACTGAGAGGGCGTCTGATTGGATGAAGTTGACCTTGTGAGCCACACCAGCTTTTTCAATGAACGGCAATCCAACTTCATACGCTTCTCGGTCCAAGTCTACGGCTGTTACCTTCAGAAAGAGAGGCAACGTCTTTCCTTATAATTTAAGAAACAAATTTGTCCCAACTCAAACAAGAGAGAGTTATATTAATTTCTCACATGATCATAGAAACTCAACTAGATTCGGTAATTCATTAAATCAAGAAACAAAAGAAGTCTCGACGTCAAATGGAATCGGTTAGCCCCAAATGGAGGTGGCATAGCACATACCTCACCATCATTAGGCAATGCGAGGGCGGTGGTTAGAAGAGAGTACCCCGTGAAAACACCGATCTCCATTGTCTTCTTCGCGTTGATCATTTTCAGAAGCATTGATAAGAACATTCCTTCATCGCCGGGGACGCTCAGTTCACATCTGTATAAACCCCGAAGAGATCTCATTATTCATCTACTAGACTCATACACATGCATTTCATGCATATATTCTACGACATAATAGTACAATCTTCATCGGTTTTTGCACACTAAATCTCGTCTAAAGTGTTAGCGAAGTTACTATAACCTTAGCACGAGTAGAAAGAGATCATCTTGGACGATTCCACATCAAGTCGTGGTGATATTAACTGAGAAATTTATCAAATGAACCAGACATTATATATGTACTAAGGGTGCGTTTGCACGGAAAATGAGCAATTTGGAAAATATTTTCCAAAAAATGATCACTTTTATCCTATAGAAAAATAAATGAATGGAAAATTTTTTCATCACCCATGAAAATATGTAGGCATAGATTGTTATCAATAATGAAAATATTTTCCGTTGACTAATTTTTCTAAACGACATAAGCAATCATTTTTCGGAAAATATTTTCTAAATCACTCATTTCTGCGAAACGAAGGCACCCTAAATTGAATTTGGATTGTCAAATTTGATGAGAGTTACATGAGATTTACATGAAATCCATCATTTTCGATAATCCAAATTCAGTTTAATACATATATTATAACTTGTATAATAATTTACTCGAGGAGTAGAGATACTTACCGGTGGCCATACTTCTCAAACGTAGTTGTTCGGAGTTGCATGAGGAGTTCATGCTCCCTCGGGTACACAGTTGTGTCCAAGATGTACTGTCGCATATACGTTACAACAGTTTAAGATCTACTATTTTTTTTTGGTCAGAAGATCTACTCAAATATGCAATATCATCATAATAAGGAAAATATTGAATGCGCGATCTATCATTCATCCATGCACAAAATAAAAAATTGGCATTCGTTTTTTTTCTATATATTTGAAGGTTATTATCACAGATATCCGGTACTTTGAAAGGCTCACGAAATAATATACAAATCTCATGAACCAGTTAAATAAAAGAAAAAAGAAATATGAACCAAAAACATTACAAACAGATCCATTCTCAAGTCATTGTGTACTCACTCGAACCTTGGAAAAGATCAAAATTTGGAATAAGATTCTCAATTCATTTCCACAAGGGTAGGGGGTAACGTACAAGCTCTTTACATGGTCGATCCGTTACCAAAAATTATTAGCAAATGAAAAGAATTGTCCAGGGTTTCGTGTTGTACTTGTTCTGACATCCCAAGAAATTGACAGTATGATATATATTCATAAGAAAAACACGATTGAAGAGACAAGGAAATGGCAAAAAAATCGACACCTGCTGGAGAGCTTCGCTATGGAGAAGAGTCTTGATGACACTTTCAGCCATCACTGGAGGAACAGGACAGGATAATCGGCGAAGCACTCGAGCAAGCCGAGAATTCTACACCACGAAAGCACCAATGTCTGCCTCGAAGCAATGAAATGCTGAGTTCAGAGAGAACTCAATCTGATACACCTTCTTCTTCCCCACCTCCGAGCGCGTCTAATGCTCATCAGATCGGTTACTTCTTTGAATTTATCATTAATCCGGGATCGCCTTCCGTTGAATAAGTTAAGTTATGGCTGTCCATGTTACTATCAAGAAACTGAAACATTTCTGCATTAACTTCTCTTTTAAAGGCATACCGCAACACCCCCTGCTTTAACTGATGATTTTCCCTCATGTTGTTGCTGTTAGAAAGAGTCGTAAAGTGTGCACATGACAAAAGCAATAATCAACTCTTTTTGATTCGCCTCGCTATGCTTTTTCCCTGTCTAATTTGCTACATGCTGATGCCAAAGTACTTGAACCCATTTAATGTACTGTTAAGGATGGACCTGGAATGCATTGGATCGGTCTTTTCTCTCTAATGCCAAGATCGAACCCTGAAATTGGGCTAAAAGGTCGTCACGTGCCCAAAAATTGGTTACGTATCGGGAGTTGTGAAATAATGCGGAAAATTGAATTTCTGTGTAATTCGACATATAGAAAGCAGTACATGAAGAGCCTATTTATAGGTTTTATTAAATAACTATATAAATTAATAAGATAAACACAATATCAAATATAATCAATTAAAAATATGCACTATAATTTTAAATATACGTGGAATCAAGTAAATATCATAATATCACTAATATCGAGCATCAAAAACCTTACTCAGAGTCCTCACATGATATTAGAAAAATATTGAAAAATATTGAGCATAAAAAATCTTTTGTTAGCATGTTTCACTTAATTTTAAGTTACCATAAACGTAACGATGAAAGCACCACATACTTTATAGTTTAACTTGAGAAATATAATGAAGCTAATGATTTCTTAGAGGTCACAAAGTAGGAAACATATAACTCTATATATTATAAATAATACCAGACACTATCTCTGCTCACTATACAATGCTTGTAAAGTATAAAGAGGTTCACACATAGAAAGTGATAGATTAAAATAACAAGGCAAAAGAATATGATTCCAATCGGGTTAGTCTGTTAATTCTCTAATGGGTGGGACATTTATATAGCAAGAATTCATTACTTCATTATAATTAAACATTACGACCACGCGCAGTACTTATCTTACTTCCATATATGAATTTAAAGAAAATTTAAATTCCGAGTGATAAAAAAAAAGGTTCACTAAATTGGATATATCAAATACAAATTAATTAGATTTATGAAGAAGAATATACGTTGAACCTTACTAATATGTTAACTTTTAAATTACACTACAAAAAAATACGAAAATTGCGACGGAAATTTGCGACAAAATATTTTCCGTATCAAATTTGCGACGGAATTTGCGACGGAAAAAATTTCGTCGCAAATTTGCGACGGAAATTAATACCGTCGCAAATTCCGTCGCAAATTTGCGATGGAAATTTTTTCCGTCGCAAATTCCGTAGCAAATTTGCGACGGATTATATTTTTCCGTCGCAAATTTGCAACGGAAAAAATTTCGTCGCAAATTTCCGACGAAAAATAATTCCGTCGCAAATTTGCGAAGGTAAATAAAGTCCGTCGCAAATTTGCGACGAGAACTAGGATCCGTCGCAAATTCGTAGTTTATAATCCGTCCGTGACCTGCAATCACTATCTCTCTCGCTGTCTCTCGCTATCTCTCGCTCTCTCTCGCTTTTCTCCCTCTTTCATATGTCTGAAATCAGTAAAATCCGCGCACGCACGTATTAATCTTGGTGAAGCTTTTGTACCGGTAAGTGCAAAATTGCTAGCTTCATGACTATTCATCGTTGCATTGTAATTTTTTTTTAATATATGTTTATGTTTGTTTTTTTTCGTACCTGCATCACCGATTTAATGACCGGCGACCGGTGACACCTCGGCGGCCTTCGGATGAGGCGAACGGCCACGCCGTTTTGCGACGGAATGTGGTATCCGTCGCAAATTTGCGACGGACACTATGTTCCGTCGCAAATTTGCGACGAATAAGTTAAAATTCCGTCGCAAATTTGCGACGGAATACTACGTTCCGTCGCAAATTTGCGACGGACACTTGCGACGGAAGCTAGTATCCGTCGCAAATTTGCGACGGATACTCGTTCTCCGTCGCAAATTTGCGACGGATACTAGCTTCCGTCGCAAGTGTCCGACGCAAATTTTGCGACGGATACTAGTTTCCGTCGCAAATTTACGACGGAATTTTCATTTATTCATCGCAAATTTGCGAGGAATGAATTCCGTTTCCATCGTACATTAAAAATTAGTTCTGAAAAATATTGATTCTTATGTGATTATTCTTTTTTGGGTTTGTGCCTAATTGAAGGTCTCGCAATCCAAGTAGACTTTGCAATTCTCATCAAATTGGGAAACTTTGTCCTACCAATATTTCAGTCAAATATTTAGGTAAGTCTTCTTTTCATTGTAATTTTTTCTATTTTTGCAATTACATATTAATTGTTGCGTGAATAACAAAAATTATAATTTTCAAAATTTTATAGTTTTAATTAAGAACAATAGATATGATATTTTAAATATTTTACAAGAATTTTTAATTTTAATACAGACACAATGCAAAGAGAAAGGGCTTGGATGTATAATAAGAACTTACCTGGACGTCAAGGATTGACAGATGAGTTTCGTACTGGGTTGGAACTATTTTTAGACTTTGCTAGTAGTAAATATGAGTTTATGGATGGAAATAAGTTAAGGTGTCCGTGCAAAAAGTGCGGTAATGGTAAATTTCTTGTGTGTGATCAAATTAGAGAACACCTTACTAGATTTGGGTTTACTCCGAACTATTGTAATTGGACTTCCCATGGTGAACCATTTATATCTGATGAAGGATATGGAAGAAGTGACCAATTTTCAGTTAGGGAAGAATGTGGCTATTATGAGCAATTGAATCCATACGAGAGGATGGTGATTGATGCAGCTAGTTATAATTTTGTCATAGAATCAAATCATGCAAGTACTAGTTTTACTCCTACACGTGAACAAGTGGGTACTAGTCATGCTTCACAATTGGAAGATATAGGAGTAACGGGTTTTGAGGAGAATGTGTATAATGAAACTTTTCAATCTAATCAATTCTGGGATGTGTTGAAAGCAGCAGATGAACCTCTATGGGCAGGTTGTGAGGACCACACTAAGTTATCGGTAACAGCCCGGCTATTAAATATCAAGGCAGAGCATAATGTGTCTGCGGATTGTTTCAACTCTTTTGTTGAAGTAATGCGGGAATCATTGCCTCGTGATAACAACATGCCAAGTGATTTTTTTGATATGAAAAAGCTAGTGGATAACTTAGGTCTTCCGGTTGTAAGAATTGATGTATGTAGTAGGGGTTGTATGATATATTGGAGAGATGATGAAAATGCAGAATGGTGCAAATTCTGTAGCCAACCTAGGTACAAGATTAACAGGAGGCCGGGTCGTAATCAGAAGCGTAGACCATGCAAGCAAATATTTTATCTGCCCTTAATCCCCAGATTACAAAGGCTTTATGCTTCTAAAGCCACTGCTGAACACATGACTTGGCATGCAAATCATGAAACAGAAGAGGGTCTAATGTGTCATCCTTCAGATGCGGAGGCATGGCAACATTTTAATAGAACATACCCTGAGTTTGCAATGGAGCCTCGGAACATCAGGTTAGGTCTATGTGCCGATGGATTTGCTCCATTTGGGAAAACAGGAAAAAGTTATTCATGCTGGCCAGTTATCTTAACGCCGTACAATCTTCCACCTGGTATGTGCATGAAGACACCTTATATGTTTTTGACATTGATCGTGACAGGGCCGCAAAATCCGAAAAAGTTGATAGATGTTTATATGCAACCATTGATTGAGGAGTTACAACGGCTATGGGTTGAAGGTGTCCCTACGTATGACGTTTCAACCGATCAAACATTTGTAATGAAGGCTGCCCTTCTTTGGACGATCAATGACTTTCCAGCGTACGGAATGTTATCTGGATGGAGTACAGCTGGGATCTTAGGATGTCCGATATGTTTGGAGAGGTCCAAGTCATTTAGATTAAAACATGGAAAGAAGCCTAGCTATTTTGACTGTCACAGACAATTTTTACCGCCAAGTCATCCTTTCATAAGGAATAAGAAAGAATTCATCAAGAATAGGACTGAAAGAACGCGTCCACCACTGAGGTTGACCGGCGATCAAATTTGGGAGCGTGTGAAGGACTTTCTAACTGTTGTTGAGAACCCGCACGGTACGACTTTTGCGTACGGAAGTACGCATAAGTGGACAAAACGCAGTATATTTTGGGATCTACCATATTGGAAGGTCCATCTTATTCATCATAATCTTGACGTCATGCACATAGAAAAGAATGTTTTCGACAATGTCATAAATACTGTGATGAATGTCGCCGAAAAAACAAAAGACAACTTGAACGCAAGAAAAGATATGAGAGATATTTGCGATCGGCCAATACTAGCTGTGGATGCAAGCAGTAGGGGACCAAAACCGAAAGCAGTTTATACATTGGATAAGGAGCAGAGGCGAGTTGTTTGTCAATGGTTGAAATCTGTGCGGTTTCCTGATGGATATGCTTCGAACCTCGGGAGATGTGTTGATTTGAATGAATGCAAGTTGACAGGTTTGAAGAGTCATGATTGTCACATCCCGATGGAAAGGCTAATTCCAATAGCTTTGAAGGAAGTTCTACCGAACTTTGTATGGGGCGCCATTGCAGAATTAAGCAATTTCCTCCATGATATTTGCTCGACAGTGTTAAAAGCATCGCACATGGAAAAACTAGAGAGAGATATTCCAGTTATTCTTGGCAACTTAGAAAGGATATTTCCTCCAGCGTTTTTTGATTCGATGGAGCATCTCTTAGTTCACTTGCCTTATGAGGCCAAAGTTGCAGGTCCCGTCCAATTTCGATGGATGTATCCATTTGAGAGGTAATGTTTTTTTTATAATACAGCTCAAATTAGTTTATCATATAATATGTTCCGATAAGCTTCTTTCTATTTCAACTAGATTCTTATATCATTTGAAGAAAAAAGTGAAGAATAAGGCACGTGTTGAAGCTTCAATTTGTAATGCATATATTGTGGAAGAAGTGACAACATTTGCATCATACTATTTTGAGCCGCACGTTCAGTGCAAGAGCCGGAGAGCAGGCAGAAATGATGAGGGCCCCATTGATCCCAATTGCACGGCATTCTCTATTTTCAATTATCTGGGTCGACCAAGCGGCGCATGTCAGTTTCGTTACTTATCAGGCGAAGAATTTCATGCAGCCCATACTTATATTTTACTGAACTGCCCAGAAGTCGAGCCATACTTCAAGTAAGTGTAAATTCACCATTATATGTTTTGCGTGTCAAATATTTGCTAATAATGATATGATTTTTAATATTAGGATTTTCCAAACTGAAATGTTTGGACTACAACCAAATGAGTTTGACCGTTTGTGCGATGAACAATTTGCATCATGGTTCAAGACATATGTAAGTTGCCTATGGATCAAAATCAAGTTATTCAAATTATATACATCATTTAGTAAAATATATATTATTGACTTCGCATGTGTAACTTTAGGTTCACAGTCATTATGATGAATTTGGAGGGCAAGGATTGCTATATTATCTGTCATGGGGTCCACAGTTAAAAGTTCGAAGTTGGCCAGCATATTTCATAAATGGATATAATTTTCATACTCAAGAATATGGTATGGGAAAATCCACAATGAATAGTGGTGTGTCTATTCGGTCATCCAATGGTGACAGTTGGAAAGATGATTTTTATGGCTTGTTGGATGAAATCATAGAAATAGAGTATCCTGGACCATTAATGATGCGGGTTGTGTTATTTAAGTGCACGTGGTTCGACCCCGTCAAAGGAATGAAGGTGCATACGAAGTTCAATTTGGTTGAAATAAATCACAAGAAAAGGTATATGAAGTATGAACCATTTGTTTTGGCACAACAAGCAATTCAAGTATGTTATGCATCATATCCTAGTTTGAAACGTGACAAAGTTGATTGGTGGGATGTATGTAAAATCAAAGCACGGAGGAAAATCGAGGAACACTGGAAGGATAGAGCCTACCAACAAGAGGAAGTGTGTAACACGGTTGAAATTGAGGAATATAACATACCAACTTTACGAGATCCGTGTGGAGCAATGATAGATGTGGATCCAACTGAAATTTGCGAATTAAATGTGCACGGATGTTCTGAATCTGATATTCAGACAGATGACGAGGACGAGGACGAGGACGAGGACGAGGACGAAGACGAAGACGAAGACGAAGATTAAAATTTTTGTCACAAAACACTACAGATGTGTAATTATTAATGCTACAAGTGCTATTTTGGTTGTTATCATTATTGTTCTTGTTATTATTGTTATTGCGCTTTTTTATTATTGTTATTGTCGATTATTCTTTCTATTTTAATTTATTGTCCGAAATTTTGTCCCTAAATGCCGAAAAGTTAAATATTTTTAACGTGCCGTAACATTTCCGATATTGTAATTTCCATTGCAAAATTTGAGATGCCAAAATTTAACGGACATAGTGTCCGTCGCAAAATTTGCGACGGACAGAGCCTGTCCGTCGCAAATTTGCGACGGCCGGGCTTGTCCATCGCAAATTTTCATCGATAAAAATTTGCGACGGACCTCGAATGTCCGTCGCAAATTTCGAGCGGGAAGAATTTCCCGCTCAAAAATTGCGACGGCTTTTTTATTTCCCTTGCAAAATTTTTGCATATATAATTTGCGACGGACATTCTCGGTCCGTCGCAAATATTTGTCGGTAAAATATTTGCGACGGACGAGCACGTCCGTCGCAATCTTGCGACGGACGTGCCAGTTCCGTCGCAAAATTTGCGACGGACGTGCCAGTTCCGTCGCAAAATTTGCGACGGACGTGCCAGTTCCGTAGCAAATTTGCGATGGACCTGCGCTTCCGTCGCAAATTTGCGACGGAACAGCACGTCCGTATGGTCGTCCGTCGCAAATTTGCGACCTGCGCTTCCGTCGCAAATTTGCGAGATTTGTACCTGCGCTTTCCTCTTCTCCCCCTTCCCCGACTCAGATCTGCAAATTCGCAAGGTAAGCTCTGTCCGTCGCCGTCGCAGCCGTCGCCGTCGCCGCCCAGCCGTCGTCCGTCGTCGCCCAGCCGTCCCCCGTCGCCGCCGCCGTCGCAGCTCCCCCGCCCGTCGCCGCCCAGCCCGGCAGGCCCCCCCGCCCGTCGCCGGTCGTGCCCCCGAGGCCCCCGCCCGTCGCCGGTCGTGCCCCCGAGGCCCCCGCCCGTCGCCTGCCCTCGCCCCCGCGTCGCCTGCCCTCGCCCCCGCGTCGCCCCCCGCCCGTCGCCGGTCGCCCTCGCCCCCGCCCAACGCCAGTCGCGCCTCGCCGCCCCCCCGCCCGTCGCCCGTCGCCCGTCGCCCGTCGCCCTCGGCCCCGCCCCCGCCCCCGCCCCGCCCGTCGCCCCGCCCCCACCGTCGCCCTCGCCCCCGCCTCGCCCCCGCCCCGCCCCGGCCCCCGCCCTCGCCGCCGCCCCGCCCCCGTCGCCGTCGCCGCCGCCCCGCACCGGTCGCCGTCGCCGCCGCCCCGTCGCCGTCGCCGCCGCCGCCCTCGTGACCATCGCCGCCGGACCATCGCCGCCAGCCAGCCGCCGCCGACGTCGTTGCCGGACCATCGCCGCCGCCGCCCTCGCCGTCGCCCACGCCCGTGCCAGAATCGCCACTGTCCATTCCGCCGGTTTTTGTTGTCCTTGAACCAAGTAAGCCAACTCTCTAACCCCTAGTTAGTATAATTAGGTAATTAGTCGGACTTGTTTAGGGATTATTTAAGATTACTTTTCATTGGTTAAATTACGGGTTCATTTCAGGATTGTATGTGGCTTTGATCGATGGTCGACTGGTTAATTTGTTTATTATGTGGATGTTTAAGCGTTAAATGACGATAGGATGATTGATTAAGCGTTTTCACAGAAAATGCTTGAAAATTAAATAATTCTATAAAAAATCATGAAAAATAATGGAAAATTAAAAAAATTGTATATGTTGACAACAAAAATGAAATTTGACTGTAAAAGTTTGTTAAAATTTTTAACAAACTAAAATTTCATAATATGGATCAAAATTGTAAAAATTAATAGTGCCAACCTATTTTCAGTGAAATTAAAATTTTTTAACGTTACAGGGAAAAAATTATTAAAAAATTTAAAATTTCCATAAATTGATAAAATGGCTTAGCATAAATGTGGTCACCCATTGTGAGGGAAATTTTTTTTTGGTGAAGAAAAATTACAAAAATATAAAATTTCAAAAATGCACATAATTACCTAGAAAACATGTGGCCATCTACTTGCAGTGAAATTAAAATTTCTTTAGATGGCAAAACAATTTAGAATTTAAAAATTTTCAAAACTTCACGTAATGGCTTATAATACATGTGGCCACCCACTTTTAGTTATATTTAATTTTTTTAACGTGCCCTAAAAATTATTAAAATAAAGAAGGATTACAATTTGGGAAACTTTACCTAATAGCTTAGACCACCTGTGGCCACCCAATTTTAGTATGGAATTTTTTTTTCCACGGAAAAAATTTTATATTAAAAATAATAACTTTAAATTTCGTAAAATTTAAAAATTTCAGAACTTTACAGAATGTCTTAGCATATCAGTTGCCACCAACTTTTAGTGAAATTTTTTATAATGTCCCAAAAAAAATTTAACAATAATAATAATTTATTTCTTACAAAACTTTACAGAATTACTTAGAATATTTGTGGCCACCCACTTTCAGTGAAATTTAAATTTTTGTACGTGGTAAAAAAAATTTAACCAAAATGCATGCGATTCATATAGTGATGTTTGATACTTGTGGCCACCCATATCGTGCTCATACATTGATGTTTCATATCAAAATGAATGAGATTCATAGTATATTTGTTTGTAGGAAATTGCACATCATAAACACTCGCCATTGGCTCATTTGAAGGAAACATTTTCTCAGTCTTTCTATCAAAATGATAAGCTTCGTCATGTACATCATTATGTGTTCGTAATACGTGTCAATAGTTCTTTACATATTCGCATAACCTTCCTACTTGTCAGTTTAAACGTGGAGGTCACATGCCTAGAAGACAAGGCTCTTCCTCGTCTTCGTCCCCGTCCCTTTCCTCTTCTCCTGTCCCGGCATCTAACCCTCAACCACAATATGATCCGTCACAATATGGGCACGTTGGCCCTTCCTCCCACCCTCAACAATATGTTACGGGACTTGACCACATGCGAACTGAACGTTCTCCAGTTCAATCTCCTTTAGCTCCTTCTCCTTCCGTTCCACCCCATTATTCGGCGGAACAATCGAATATTGACGGAAACAGAGGTCAAGAAGATAACCGATTCTTCATATGCCTATTTGGAGATTCGTAAGTGCTTCATTTTTATTTTAGTATATGTCATATTTAGGGCTTTAGATATTGATGTCAACTGAATTATCCATGTTGTACAATATTTGTATGAATGCAGATTCACGGATGTTACGACTGTTGTGAGGGAATTGAACAAAATAGTAAGAAACTTTTGGATGGGAGAGTATATGAATTACAGAAGTGTTCCACAAGAAGTGAAAGAAATGTGGTGGAATGAGTTCAAGGTAAGTTTTACATATTTTATTTTTTCATTAATTAAGTTTGGTATAGTATATTGATGGTTAAGAATGATGTAAAGGGACCAGAACAACTCTGTAGTTTTCGATACGTAAAGGACCAGATATTTTCCCCGATATGAACTTTACAAAATCTGTCTATATGTGTCTGGTGCATGGTTATGGATATGTGATCATCATAATAATTTTCAATTTGTGTTTTTATTCATTGCAGTGGAAGTTCAAGTGGGAGGAAGCGGAAAACAATGAAGTGAGAAGAATTTTCGATAAGAAAATAAGTGATTTTATGCGAAATGTCATGAATAGAGCGAAGAGCAAGCAAGCGAAGCCGTCTTTCTTTACGGCTGACAATTGGGTGGCGATGAACACATTTTGGGCATCTGAACAGAGTCGGCAACTCTGTGAGCAGAATAAGAAGAATCGCTCTTCTAGTTCTAGTGAAGGGTCAGCCACATATGCCGGTGGCTCTATCAACATTGTCGAGCATCGCAAGCGATTGGTAAGTCTGTTAAATGAGTTATAAGTTAATTTAATTCGATTCAATTACTCAAGTTTACATTTTGTAGGCACATGAATTGGGGACGGAACCGACATTTGCAGCTACATTTGAACGCACATTTCAAAAGAAAGATAAGACATGGACAGGCGATCGAGCAAAAGCTGTTAAGGTATGTAAGGTTATACTTTGGCTTATATGTTAACTATAATGAAAACCGTGAATGCTTTCAATATTTATGGTATATATATATATAGTGATTTTATTTTCATCTACATTGTTAATGTAGGAAAAATATGATGATCTTTTACTGAGCAGTGCTAGTGGTAGTGATGATTGTCCTGAGCGCCGCCCACCAGTTGATAATATGGCATTGTGGATGGAGGCAGCGGGTGGGCCGAAAAAAGGGAAAATATTTGGGCTCGGATCGTTGTCAAGGATGTTCATGCCGAATAGTCCTGGAAGTTCATCATCCGCTGGGACTGGTCGAAGGAAGACACGCACAGAGGAGCTTTTGACCCAAGAAGTTCATCGTCTGAATAATTTACTTGTTAAGAAGGATGAATGAATAGATAGCTTGGAAGATCAAATGAGAATGGTTATGCAACACCTTAACCTCCAGCGCAATGACGGGCCTCCTGTACCTCCAGCCAATCCAATGGGTCATGGGCACATTGATGCCGAGAATGCTGATGCTGGTGCTGATGCTGATGATGATGATGATGATGATTTTCTCCAGTCTCCCTAGTAGTAATTGTGGGTAAGCTTGCTTCATAATCTTGGTTTTTCATTATTTCACTCATATTCATATGTAAGAACATTTATGTTCGTCCTGAAACGTATTTTTGTTATTTTATACCTAGTTCCACATCCATGCTTAAACGCTGTTTTTATATTCTGGACTGATTTTTGTATCGACATTTCCTCAGGTTTCGACAAAGGTGACTACTTTTGGTGTCCTGCCATCGTATCAAAGCCGCGTCTTCTTCTGTATGGTTTTTTTGCGTCTTCTATGGTTATCCCGTCTCTTAGTTCATGTTTTCAATGTATTGTAAGATTGGATATCAAATAGCATTATGTCAGACTCTATAACTTTCCTTCTGTTATTTGTTTCAATTATATGTCATTGTGGCTGGTTTGTCAGAATTTATGGTTTGTTCGTTTTTCTGTTTCAATTATATGTCATTGTCTCCTTTGATTGATATGGACAATAATTTATGGCCGAAATGATGTAAAAATAACGACGAATATTTTAAGCCAAGTTTGCGATGAAATTTTCGACGAATTTGCGACGATTTTTTGCGATGAATTTTGCGACGGATTGAGTTCGTCGCAAATTTGCGACGGAATTTGCGACGGATTTTGCAACGAATTTTGCGACGGATTGAGTTCGTCGCAAATTTGCGACGGAATTTGCGACGATTTTTGCGACGAATTTTGCGACGGATTGAGTTCGTCGCAAATTTGGGACGGAAATATTTGCGACGGATTTTGCGACGGATCTGGTCCGTCGCAAATTTGCAACGAATTTTGCGACGATTTTTGCGACGGATTTTGTGACGAATTTGCGACGAAATTTGCGACGGATTGAGTTCGTCGCAAATTTGCGACGGAATTTGCGACGGATTTTGCGACGAATTTTGCGACGGATTGTGTTCGTCGCAAATTTGCGACGGAATTTGCGACGGAATTTGCGACGAATTTTGCGACGGATTATTTGCGACGAATTTTGCGACGGATATGGTCCGTCGAAAATTTGCGACGAATTTTTTTCCGTCGCAAATTTGCGACGAATTTTCGAATTTTCCGTCGAAAAAATTTGCGACGCACTAGTAGCGACGGAATTTTTTCCGTCACAAAATCCGTCGCAAATTCGATTTGCGACGGATTTTTCCGAAATTTCCGTCGCAAATTTCGTGGCAAAAAACTAGTTTTTTTGTAGTGTTAACTTAATAAAACAGAGACAGAGAAATAAAGTGATAAAAAAAAGGAAGGGGGGTTTATAAAATTGCATGCATCATATAATAATTCCAAGGGAAAATTCCAAAAAAGAGGTTGAAGTGAAGTCATTTTCTCAAAAAATGGTATATAATGAACTTTATTTCAAATAAGTGCCTAAATTGATCAACTCAGTCTCAAACGAGGGCATATCTCACCACCTAGCCACAATGACATAGGCATTTTTTTCCTTGTTTCTTTTTCTTTTTCTTTCTTCTATTCTCTCTTTGTTCTCTTCCTCTACAAACCAACTGATAACGGCCAAGTCCTAGGCCGTCTTCCTCACCGACCTTGCCACGCCTTCGTTGGGGTCGGCATCCATGAATTAAGATGTTGAGAAGCTTCTCTGTGACTACTCGACATCAACAGCATGGTGGACCTGAGGGCCCTTGGCCGCGAGGGAGCTAGGTCGGGAGAAGCTAAGGAGTGCCAGGCTGAAAAAGTTGGCGAGGCAGGTCTTAGGGAGATAGATCGAGAATCCAAAGCAGTCCTGACAAGCTCATGGGACTACCCATAGCTAACAAGCATGTAGGCCTGGTACGATGGCGAACAACCGCAACGACCGACAATGGGCTCCAATTTACAAAAAGAGTTTATCGATCAAGCTAATTCGACTCTAATTTCGAGATAAATCTTTTGATGTAATCGTTGTTCAATGATTTCCGAATTTCTAAATCTGTGGATACACATTTGATGTATCCTGGAAGTGATTTTTTATTTCCAATTTTAGCGGTCAATATACTCCGAAATGTCTCATTCTCAAGTCTCATCTGTATACATGAGCGTCACCTCATAGTCATGTCTTGCTAAAATAGAGAGTTCTAAACCAGTAGATAATGGAGTTCGTGCTTTTGTGGACATGCGCGATTTTATTTTATTTTTTGTCAAATGACGTGAGTGATTTGGCTGAAGCCACGGAGGGAAAGATATACATGTGTGTTCATCTTATAAAATTAATACTCAAGGTCCGGTACAAAAGCTGAAGAGATGAACCTAAAAGGCGAATTCCAATCTCCGATGGCAAGATGAACACCAGTAAGACAGAGAAAATGATTCAAGACTGTCTTCGCAATAAAAAAACAAAGGTGATCTCGATTCAAAAGCTAAAGCTATAAAGCCAAAACTTGGCACATTTGAATAAAACTACTCCAAATAATGCCAAGTAACCTTCAGCTTCCTCATTCTAAGTAGAATCCGGCAATCACCAGAAGAGAAATCACCGTTAGAAGATCCAGTAAACACCACAAAATCCTCAGCCACAGAGCAAGGTATAGTAGCATTGCATAAGCCAGCCACGAGTATTACCAAATGCGTTCTCCCTTACAACTGAACACACCCCTGCATGTACACTGAAACAAGAGTCATATTTGACCCTACGAGGGAAGACAACATATGACATACTCAAAGGATTCATCCTCAGCTTCAGAGCAAGGTATAATAGCATCCCATAAGCCAGCCCTAAATATCAACAAGTGTGCTTTCCCTTACAACTGAACACACCCTTGCATGTACATTAAAACAAGAGTCATATTTGACCCTATGAGGGAAGACAACAAATGACACACCCAAAGGATGCATCCTCAACTTCAGAGCAAGGTATAGTAGCATTGCATAAGCCAGCCCCACATATTAACAAGTGCATCCTCCCTTACAACCGAACACACCCCTACATGTACACTAAAACAAGAGTCATATTTGACCCTATGAGGGAAGACAGAAGATGGCATACCCAAATGATGCCAATTATTATGCCACAAGGAAATACAATTGCCATTACCAATCAAATACTTTGTGTGAACGGTAGCTGTCGAGGTATGCAAACTGAGCAACACCCTCGTCAGCCATGGGTTGTGCCTTCGACTCGTCAAGACCAAGTCGGATTCTTGATCCACCTCTCTAAGATGTGTCGCCAACGTCTTCAGCCCGCTTCCCAGCTCTTCCCGACCCGGCTCCCTCAGAGCTAGGCCCTCAGGTCCACCGTGTTGGTGATATCGAGATTATAGTCATAGAGAAGCTTTTCGACGTCTTCGTAAGTGCCGACCCAACGAAGACGTGGAGGGGGTTGCGAAGGAAGTCGGCCAGGGCCAATGTGTAAAAGGAAGAAGAAAAAGAGAGAATAGAAGAAAGAAAAAGATAAAAAAAAAACAAGGAAAATAATTCCTTCGACGAAAATGCCAATACCATTATGGCTAGTTGGTGAGCTAAGCCTTTATTTAAGACTGACTTAACCATTCTAGGTCATTATTTGAGACAATATTAACATTAAACCATATTTTGAAAAAATGACAGTACCTGAAGAGAAAATATTCAGTGGCTTGCGAACGTCATATCGCTAATTGATGTGGTGAGCTTTTTTTTTAATAAACTACTTTCAATTTGACACGTCTTAAATAAAAAATGTAAAAAAATTTTGTTTTTCTTTGCCTTCCTCCTCCATCCAACCACCATTTGCCCAGCCACTTGAGAATCCAACTCACCCATCTTCATTGCACAAGCCGCCGCAACCTCCATCCTCGACGCCCAGTGCCGCACTGTGACCGCCATGCCCATCATGAGTTTTCTCCCTCTGCCCTTATTGTCGCACCTCCCTCATGCCTCCTGATCTAGCCTTTGGCGATATCGATGGAGACCACGAGCTTGACAGAAAAAATGGAGGGAATGGCTCAGCTTGATGGAGGCCGCTGCGATGAGCGCAACCCTTGACGAAGCTGACCAGAGGCTGCGATACAAGATAGAGTCGAAAAACTTCCAGATTTGGCATGACCTTGACGAAGCCGACCACAAAATCTGCGATGCCACAAATAGAGCCAAACTTCTAAATCTGGAGCCATGCCTTCAGATTCGGCAACGGCAGCTTATCAATGGCCTCGAGTCTTGACGGCGAGGTTGGGATGCCATGGACGAGCCGCCGTGACGAGCCGCATTGCCAACTCAAAATGCAAAATGAAAAACAGCATAACATAGGTCATGTTCCGGAAGACGGAGCCGACCACGAAGACAACGGAGGCGGTGGCTGACCTAGACGTGGCGCAGGCGACTCCGCCGGTGGCGACACCCGAGGAAAGCTCTGAGCTTGGGCAAAGCGATGGCCAGATGGAGGAGGAAGAAAGATATATATAAAAAAGACAGTCGTTTTAATTTTTTCTTTCTGCATTTGTGTCAAATTGTGACTGGTTTATTCAAAAGAAATGCTCGCTGCCTCAGCTGATGAAGTGGCGCCCACAGACCACAAAATATTTTCTCCCACTTGAGACTTTTATTCGGGGTTTTTCATTATTCCAAGAATCTTTTCGGACGAATGAAAAACAAAAGAAATCGGGAGTAGCTAAAAAGGGTTAATATCACGAAAAATTTTAAATTGATATAGTCATAATAAATTTACACCAAATTATTTTTTTATCACAAAAAACCTCAAATTGATATATCTGTGATAATTTTACTCCGAATTATTTTTTTACCACAAAAACCCAACACTAGTACATCTATGACAATTTTACCCCGAATTAATTTTTTAATCACAAAAAACCTCAAACTGATACACTTGTAATAAATTTACCCTCCGTTAATTTTCGTTAAATTTTACTGTTAAATTACTAAGTTTAATGACACGTTGTAGTTGACATGTGTACCGGTTTAGGGTTTTACTCCTTTGTTTGTCACAAGTTTACCAATTTGCGATTTTTCGTGATATTTATCCAATTTAATGGACACTAACGGAAAGTAAATTTGTCACAAATGTACTAATTTGGAGTTTTTAGTGGTAAAAATATTAGTTCGGGGTAAAATTATCACAAGTGTACTAGTTTGGAGTTTTTTGTAGTAAAAAAATTATTTCGAGATAAAATTGTTACAGGCGTACCGGTTTGGGGTTTTTAGTTATCAAAAAAATAGTTCGGAATAAATTTGTCACAGGTATATCGGTTTGGGATTTTTTATGATCAAAAAAATAATTCGGCGTAAAATTACCATGAATATACTAATTTGAAATTTTCGGCCATATTAATCTTAAAGAAAAAAAGGGAAAGTCAAAAATGCACTTCCCTCAATTCCGCTGCTCCTCAACCTCCTCTCCCTCGTACACGCCTCCGTCCCTCCCTCGTACATTCATCCCGTCGTCCTCCGAAACGGAGCATGAAAGCCCGCACGCGGTAGACTTGCTTGTTATTGGATACTGGATTTGTCCCAAAATATCTCCCTCCCATCCCGACGTTAATCAAACGACGGACCGAGCGACACAAGAACTCACGGACAAGACGAGAATACAAAAAAAGGGAATTCCCGTGCCGTCGCTGCCGCTGTTCCCTCTCGGAATCCTTCCGCCCCACCCCACGCCCCTCCCCGGCCGTCGATCCCGCCCGCATCCCGGTGGTTCCCGATTCTCTCCGGCGGCGCGGCGACATGGGGAAGCCGGGCGGCGGCGACCGAGGGGCCCCGCTGGCTCCCTTCCTCAGCAAGTGCTACGAGATGGTCGAGGACGAGGCGGCCGACCCCATCATCTCGTGGGGGAGGGGCGGCGACACCTTCGTCATCTGGGACATCACTCAGTTCACCCTCCAATTGCTCCCCCACTACTTCAAGCACTCCAACTTCTCCAGCTTCATGCGTCAGCTCAACATCTACGTGCGTCGTTGTTTGACCTAAACCCCCTCCTCCTCCTCCTCCTTTTTCGCTTCTTTGCTCGTCGATTCTGTGGCTCCTTTTTTTGGGGGTTCGTTGTTCGTGTGGAAGTGGGGCTTTTGACTGCTCGTGGAATCGTTTTGTGTGTTCTCTTGGCTGCGTTTGTTCTCGGTTTCGATGTCTGGGGACGGGTTGTGTTGGCTGGAGTGATTCGATAGACAGCGTTTGCTGCTTGGGAATTATAAATTTTGGGTGTAGATTCATGGTTGGGTGCGCTGAAGCTGACATTGCGCTGTGTAAACCCTAAAAAGTGCATTTTTATGAGTGGTTTTGTTGCTGCGATGCGAAATCAGATCGGTGGTTGCTTTGTTTATGTGCGAAGCAGCAAAGCAACAATGGTTCGATTGAGAATTTGTGATGTGGTACTCATTAGAGCTAACAATGAGAATAGCCATAGTTTTTGCCCGATAATTCAATTGTGTAACTTGGAAGATTTTTCTTCGTTTAAAGTTTGCTGATAATTCTCGGTTGAGCTGATGCACGGCATATGCATATCTTATTAGAGGAGCGGACAGACACTAGTTTCTTACGGATATCGATACTGATGTTGGATGAAAACCCACCTTCCACCCTGCTTTTGCCGACGAGGTCATACCTTAAATGTCTGTGTCAAATGGATTAGAAAGGTGCTATGAATGAGACATGATTGTTTTCACTTTCCTTTCATAAAGAAAGTAGCTTATAGACGAATTGGATTTACCCATGGAGTCAGTAGTCGGCTGGATCTGCCCCTTCACTGTTGTGCTACTCTTTTGATAATCATCTTCTTTGATGTCAATCACGCAAAAGCTGAGATATGCAAAGATCACATTTCTCTAGTTGCCTATATGTATGTGGCTCGCTCCGGCTTCATCGACTTGATTATTCTTGTGGAACATTAACATCGTTGTCTCTGTTTTTCTGCTATATCTTCGCTATTTTGGTGCTCTAACAACTTTTTAGCTCTTTTCCTGTGGAAATAAGTGGCGCAATCATAGAAGTACGGCAGGCATTAGTAGATGTGTCTAACTAAAGTCTTTAAGTTTTATGACTTGGAACTTTGTTTAGACTCTTCCATAGCGAAGTGGATGGTAGACCAAGGTGTAGATTAGACACTACCAACCCTAGTCTTGCTCTGCTATGGGTTGTCTTGCCTCTTTAGCATGAAGAAATTAATTTCTGCATAAGAGAGGAAATCATCTTATGACTAGTTGCATTTCTTCAATGCAAAATTCCTTAGATAAAGATATCCGATCTGACTTTAGCTGGTTCTGATAAGTAGTGAATGCCATAGAATTAGCTGAGGATTCAGCCACTTCATAGTGATTTCGAACTTGAAGATGACTGCAATCCAAATCCCGATGTCCCAGAAAGATTGGTACTTTGTTGTTTTCCTTTTCTTTTATGTATTTCAACAAATTAATCAGGTTTATCAAGTAGCTTTCTTTTGTCTAATTTAGATTGTCTATTCTGCTTTTGATGCTATATGTTTTCTACCATTTTCGCTTGATGCCATTCTTGGAGGATTACATCGTACTGATTATAGTTACTGTTATAGTTACTTGATGCCATTTTTCTTTTCTTGTCAGAGCTGATGCCATTTGACACTATATGTTTTCTACCATTTTCGCTTGATGCCATTCTTGGAGGGTTACATCGTACTGCTTATTACTTTTATAGTTTCTTGTGTTCTAAACATCCAATGTGTTCTTTGTTAATTGCTTTATGTTGAGACTACCCCTGCTCTTTTTTTTTGGCCAAAGTGATTGCCCCTACTTCACTCCTGGGTTTTTAAGCCTCTGATAACTGACACCTTTCTGTTCTCATGTAGTCTTTATAGTAGTTGTATTGATATTTAACAAAGTGATGTTGCATGGATTTTACCAAACATTTGGTAACTAGAGTCTGTCTTATGGAGAGACATGAAAATCAGCAGCAACAGCAGGTTTTTTGCCACTTCAATGTCTAAAGAATTGACAAGTATACTTCTGGATACTAATTTTGTTTCTCATGGTGTTGATGTCCTAACTGCTGCAATTAGTTACAATTGTACTTGTGGTCGTATTTTAAACAAGGCTAATACAAGTAATGCATATGAGGAGAGAGCTTATTAACTGCGTTTGTACTTATAAGCAACTGCATGCGAATGATTATGGGTCTTTCCTTCAACTTTTATTAGTCGATATTAATGGCTTTGTCCTGAATCTCTACCAGGGTTTCAGAAAAGTTGATTCAGATCGTTGGGAATTTGCAAATGATCAATTCGTCAAAGGTCAAAAGCATTTGTTGAAGAATATACGCAGGAGGAAGAATGTTCAGGTTGGGGATCAGAAGATATCATTGCAGAAGCAGGATAATTCCGTTGAAGAAGTTGATAAAATAAAAAAAGATGGGCTTTGGAAAGAAGTTGAAAAATTGAAGATTGATAAGAAAGCCCTTTCGCTGGAGTTAGGTAAACTTAGACAGCTCCAGGAAACTTCAGAGAATAAGTTGGTCCTCCTGAGAGACCGTATTCAGGGAATGGAAAATAATCAGCAGCAGATGTTATCATTCTTAGTAATGGCGATGCAAAACCCAGGGTTCTTGGTTCAGCTGCTCCAGCCAAAAGAAAAGCACTGTCGTGTGACCGAAATGGGTAACATGCTAGAACAACAAGGAGCAGAAAATGGAACATTGATTTCTGAGGGAACAATAGTGAAGTACCAGCCTTTAACTGATGGAAAAACAAACCCTGAATTATCCCCATTATCAGGTTTGGGGGAAACACCAAAATCTGGCCCTTCTTTTGATGGGACAAGAGATGTTTTAATGAACAACGATCTTATGTCGATTCTTATGAATGAAAAATTCTCTTTGGATACTCCATTGATATTTCCCGACTCTCCTGATGATGGTGCATGGGAAAAACTTCTTTTAGCTTGTCCTTTTATTGAGAGCGCTGGTGAGATTAGGCAAGACACGGAAGGGCCCAATTATTTGGGCATGGAGACAGAATCAGCATTTCCTGGAGCAAGCTCAGTCTCTCATGATTTTGAAGCTTTGATAAGACAGATGGGGAACCCTCAAGAAGCTGAGACTGAGTCAGAAGTTGATGGAGATGATTGGGAGGACGCTCCAAGTGTTGATTTTCTAGCGGAGCAAATGGAATATTTGGCTTCGGAGTCTGGTCTCAATCTTCAGGCAACATAGAGCATTTAGCTTTTGGAAGGGTAGCTGCAGCTTCAGTGTTTTAGGGGCTACTCTGGTTTCTTCTGCATGCTATAACATATCTTGGAAATGCATCCTCCTATCTCTGCCACTGGATGGAGCTTTCCCGCAAAGATGTAAGTTAATTTCTAACTGACTGACTTTTAAGCAATCAGACACGGCAATGCACGCAATGCTGGGAAACTAGTGCAGTTAACCACGATTGCAATGCGGAGTGGAGACTACATAATCTGATTGAATTAAAAAAATGTCATGGTACCGTGTTTTCTATCCTGGATATGGCACAGGAAATTTTCCCGTTGAAGTTTCCCTTGTTGATGGTTGCATTCATGTTGGTTGTTGACAGAGTTCATATGGGTGGGCAACTCGACATGATCTTTTTCTTGCAGCCTGTGGGGTTAACCACAAAATGTTTATGTACCTTCTCAAATGACATTGTAAATTACTTGCAGAGAATCATAATACAGATGGACGCCACCTTTTCGGTGGTTTATTAGTATTTTGTACATTGCAATTCCTCTCAACATTGTTGCAGGAGTTTGAAATGGCTATAAAGTATGTCTTCATTATAGCCCATTAGCCTAACGAATCCGACTGCAACGTACACTGTCCACTTCTTTGTTTGTTTTACATCTGCTCTGATGATGATTGTTCTGAGTTTAAATGGAATGATCACCACAATGCGAGCACCGCAAATTGCACGTCCTATCATGATTCTGCATGTTCTTGCGTCAGTTCTACTTAATGGATTATCATAATTGAAGATCATGTGTTTTCCTTAGGCCGTCAAATGGGTGGGTCAGGGTTTAGATCGAGTAAAAAATGGTCCGATCAAAATCGATTCATTTAACCCGTTTGATCCATTTATATGCAATACAAATTCAATGATCCAAACCAAACTTAATCCGGATCCTACCTATGTCCAATTCATCCCTCGTTACTAAAACACAAATATTTAAAAACTAGAACTTTTATAAGTAGTTTTATAAGGTTCTAAATAAGATTTTCGACTTGTTTGTGTTATTTTCTTTATTACAAATTTGTCAATTTTCACAATTAAGTAACCGACATCTCTTAAAATCAAGAAGTCAATAAATATTTACATGTAAAATCAAATACTAATTTTCATGGTCTTCTGAAGGTTGAAAGATAGTAAACCTTTTACTATTTTTCAATTTTGAAAAAGAGAAGATCATAAGTAGAAGATAAAACTGAAAAAAAAAAAAAAGTTGCCCCACCCGAAAACACCCAACCTAAACCTGAAGACAAGTGAAGAAGGACAGCAGGTGGGTTGGGCTTTAGACCCATTGAAAGCCTACATTTTTTTTTGACTTTATCACTCAACCCCATATCAACCTACTTAGCAAAATTTAGCTAACCTATATATGACCCAATATATGGGATAATAAATGGGTTTTCAACCTATTTTGACACCTCTAATATTTCCCGATATTGTATTCTCATGTACGAGGGAATGCTAATGGCTTGTCATTGCAATTTGCTCTCCTCCTTTACTACCAAATTTTGAGGGAATATCCAGTTGACTTTACCCCCATCTGAGAGGGAGCTCTATTAACTCCAAGCTTAAGTTTCTCTGCTTTGGTCATTTTTGGTCTTAAAAGGGGACACAAATTGACAACTATCGCCATATCATAGTCAGTACCAAGCATAGGCACGAGAGTGCTCATTGCTTTCCTCAAGTTTCCATTTCCTTCTAGCTGCACTTCATTTCATCTCATTTCTACACGACACAAATGCAAGCCAAGGATACGTAACTTGATACCGAAAGGCCGACAGAAATATGCTCATGCCGTAAAATGCCTAGCCGATCAATGACGATGCACCGAGACCATATTCAGGAGTTCAAGAAAGAGACAATCAAGTTCCACCAGATCCGGAAAAGGTACAAAGATACCGAGTCTTATCACACAAAGCAGGATCTTATGTGGGGCAAACACGAAACACCCCTACTTATTTTGCCTGAACAGCCTTGGCCATGCCAAAAGCGGCCGCGGAGGCAATGGCGCCGATGAATGTGGTTTGCAGAGCACTTTGGAAGGGCTTGCTGCCAGTAAAATGGCCCTTGACATAGCCGAAGATGAGCAGAGCAATGAGAGTGAGGACAACAGATAAGGCCATAGCGTCTGTGGCTCTTGGGATGAACATGTAAGGAACAAGAGGCACCAATCCACCCAATACGTAAGCTACTGCAATCGTGAGCGCACTCTGTAATGCTCTTCTTGGGTCTGGCTTTTCCAATCCCAGCTCAAACCTGCATTCACGACACTTTCATTTTTTGGCACAATAATGAAGGGAAAGCCAGTAGATACGTAATCAAAATAGACGTGGTGTTGATAGACACCACCATTGCTTGGTGCAAACCTATCGTCACGTTGCTAGTTTTTTAGGCCCTAGGCACATGGACAACGATAAATTCTTGGAAAGATTACAATGACAGCAATTGGCAATCATACTGCATAATAGAAAACAACTATTGAACATAAAAGCAAGACTTCACTGAAAAAAGAGGATCCAAGAAGCTATCTTCATATGTGTCATATAATATGCCACTCTATAGTTTCCTAAATGTTTTCACTCACTATCTGTTTGCTCGAGCAACCCGGACGAGAAACAGGTGTGTGCCAGACTGAAAAGATACAAAACTAAAAGAGATAAGAGAGCGGTGGTGGTGTTGCCATCAAGAAGCACGTGTCAATAGCGGCCATTCTAGGGTTTTTGCCCGTGTTCTGGCCCAAAGCCACATGCCCTCGACATTTTCTGTGAAGACTTAAAGAGCACTGCTTGTTCAACTTTTGTTCTTGTTTTGTTCTGTAACAGCATTTTGTGCGTGAACATAGTAAGAAAAAAAGTGTTGTCATGCTTTGGTTCTTCCCAAAGCAGCAGGCGAAACAGAACCAACGTCCCGTCCTGCCTCAATGCTTTAAGCGAGGATGCTCAGAAACATATCGCAGCTTGCAGAACATACTTTTTCTCAAGGATTAAGCACTATCACTTGTCAGATGGAAAGGTCTGTGAATTCTCTCTCTCTCGCTTTCTCCAAAGTTGATTAGGATAGTTGTACTATTGAATGTCTTCTACTTGATTCTGTAAAGGTTTCTGCAAAGTTTTTGATTTTGCCCGATTCCTACTTTTAACCAGACTAATGGGAAACACCATTGGGTCCTCAGTTGAATCAGTAAATTTGGTCAAATCAAATCTATGGGGGCATATAAAATAAAAAGAGTTCGTGATTAGAAAGACCATCACTTACTTCATCATGAACTCGAGCCAGGCTTGGGGCCTCTTCCTCAGCGCATTCACAACCGGCCTGTATTCATTCGGCTCTAATCCGTATTGCGCCAATATCTCTGCCACCTCAGCCGCTTCTGCACAACCCAAAAAAAAGAAAATGATCTCACTCTCACTCTTTCTATATACTTTACATAATGAATCCAAGATTGACTCCAATCGAGAAAGACCATTAATTATTTGCTATATAGGAATGTTCGGATTAAAATAAACTATGATTAAGTAGTGACCGAGTATTTAAATGAGCGGGTTGTATTCAAATATTTTTAAAAAAATGCTCATATATTAGAAAGGAAAGTTAAAAAAAAAAGTTAAATGGGTGATGAGAAGGGAGAGTACCAGCATCAGGAACACTGATGATCTCTTCCTGCTCCCTTTTGAGTTCCCTCGTGTAGTGGTCTGCCTCACTTTTAGCTGCAAGATACCTGACATACACCAATTTCACAGTCCCATCAGCTTTAAATCGCAGACTTTGCAAACTCAGAAAATCAACCAATTTCTATTCTTTCGCTTGTACCGGATGCACGTCAACCAAATCTATCACAACCTGATGATGACTGTAATCTAAGTGGGTGAATGGTACTATAGTAGCTTATACGTGCTACAAGCTCAATGAAAATAAGGAAAATTTGCTATGGTTCTCTGCATTACATCATGTTTCACGAGTCCCTAAAACAACAAGAAATGGAAATGAGTACAAGAATGATCGTGAGAGAATCTCATCTTGCTAAGGAAAAGGTTGACTGCAAAGCTGTCACCTTGTTTCTAAGGCAGAATCATGTTTTACAGTCCGCGAACACACAGCATATGAGTTTCACATCTGCACTTCAAAAGTGATGTCTGATGGTATATAAAATCTCCTGTAATCTGCTGGAGATGATTATATGACGAAAATAAACTACAAAACAACACCACCAAACCATACCGCCACCATACACACATGGCGAACACTTATGCAGGAGAGTCATAGTAGACGTACCCGCCAAGGCCCATGGAGATGGCGCCGGCGACGACCTCAGCGACGCCGGCGGTGAGGACGATGGAGGAGGGGGCGTTGGCGCCGGAGAGGCCTGCCGCGAGGGCGAAGGGGACGGTCAGGCCGTCGGAGACGCCAATGATGATGTCGCGGATGATCTCACCGGAGGTGAAGTGGGACTCCGTGTGCTGGTTTAGGAGACTCCGCTTCTCCGGCTCCGGCTTGTTCCCCTTCTCGTTCCCGTCCGCCATTGGAATATGGGTGTGTTTGAGTCGGCGAGAGAGAGAGAGAGAGAGAGAGGAAGCGACAGGAAGGAGGAATGAAGAGACGTCTCTCCATTTTGTTAATGTATAGAAGGTCGAGAATTTGAGTATGGGTAACTCTATAATATTTTTACCAATTATGAAAACTCTACCAAACTTTATTGAGAAAGTGTGATCTCATGATCGAATACCGTTTCAGGAGTCAGACCTCATCATCTAATATCATCCTTTGATGTGAAATTTAGGAATTTAAATTGACAATCAAACACGTGAAGATTTGATTCCCCGTATTACCGAGGGCAGTTGCAACTTATTCCACGTCTGCAAGTTCGATTAGACTCTACATTACGTTTGGTCGTCTAGATTTCTAGTCAGGAAAGGACTCGTGGGATTTTGTTATATCCTATCTAACGTTTAGTAAATCGTAATAATAAAGTTGGATATTTTCACATTCTATCTTGTCCATTATTTGGTATGAACAGCATATCAGTGTAAATGAATCTAAAAATTGCACAAACAAAAATGTTAAGAATCTCTCACGATACTCTTGCCTACTTCACTTTTTTTTGCTTATTTTGTTATTACTTTTCCCTCTTTTTTTAATTCTTTTATTTATTTATTTATTTTTTCCCCTTCCATCATTCTCTAGTAAAATTTTATTAAATAGTAAACTATACTAACATACCTAAAAGGGAAAATGCCATAAAAAACTCCAAACTATGCCACTTGTGATACATTTATCCTGAACTTTTTTTTGTGACACGAAAACTCCAAATTATGCCACTTGTGACAAATTTACCTTGAACTTTTTTTTTATGATACAAAAAACTCCAAACTATGTCACTTGTGACATATTTACTTCACAATACTTTAACCCATGGGCATTTTTACCTTTTTCCTTTTTCCTTTTTTCCTTTTTTTTTCCTTTCTTCTCTGGTGGAGGGAAGCCAGCAAGGACAGTCCTCGCCGGTGGTGGGTTGGGCGAGGGCAGCCCTCACCTAGGTCGGGTGAAGGTCGCCTCGCCCGGGTGAGCCAGGGCAGCCTCGCCCGACACCGGCGAGGGTCACCCTCGCCCGTCCAGGCATGGGCGACCCTCGCCAGTGTCGGGCGAAGGTCGCCCTCACCAGATCTTGTGTCGGGTGAGGGCAACCCTTGCCTAATGCGGGCGAGGGTTGCCCACGCCTGGGTGGGCGAGGGTGACCCTCGCCGGCATCGGACGAGGCTGCCCTTGCTCGCCCAGGTGTGGACGACCCTCGCTAGACCCGGCGAGGGCAGCCTTCGCCAGACCCGGCGAGGGCAGCCTTCGCCCAACCCACTGCCAGCGAGGACTGCCCTCGCCGGCTTTCGTCCGCCGGAGAAGAAAGGAAAAAAAAAGAAAAAGAAAAAAGGCGAAAATGCCCATGGGTCAAAGTATTGTGGGGCAAATATGTCATAAGTGGCATAGTTTGGGGTTTTTCATGTCATAAAAAAAAGTTCAAGGTAAATTTGTCACAAGTGGCATAGTTTGGGTTTTTCATGTCACAAAAAAAAAGTTCAGGGTAAATATGTCACAAGTGGCATAGTTTGGGATTTTTGGTGGCATTTTCCCTACCTAAAATATGTAATAGATATAAATACTATACATTATTATATATATTGAATTTATATTATAAGATAGAAAGAAAGTTGAATATATAAATAAAAATAGGAATAAACAAAAATGAAATTGCTGTTATTTTTTGTTATTTTGAATTTTTATATTATAATTCAAATATTATTTTATTAATTAAAGAAATTTATTATCCAAGAAAAATAACTTTTCTATTATGAATATTAAAAATCCTATTCATCTTTATCGCACATCCCCCTTGGGATAATATTATTCGGGTTATATCTCTATTATATCCAACTTTATCTTGTTTTGGGTAGATACCAAATATAGGATATCCTGAATTTTATCATGACTATCAAACGCAGACAAAGTTTTGACTCGCATTTCATTTGACTCGTACCGTTAATGAGATACATGGGTCATGAATGCGGAGTTTACTAAATCAAGACGCATTTTTCCCTTAATAAATATATTTTCAATTAGGAAAAAAGCCACAAAAAACTATAAACTATACGCACCGTGACCCATATACCCTAAAATTTTTTTTGTGATATAAAAAATCTCAAACTATGCCCATTGTGCCACATTTACCCTAAACTTTTTCTTGTAACATAAAAACTCCAAACTTATACCTTATGACACATTTACCCTCCGTTAAGGTTCCGTTATATGATTTCTTAACCAAAATAATGTTGTTTTATATCACTTATGCCGTGTGGACACCATATCAATATTGTTTGCTTTATGACATCATTGTAGGCAGGTTTTTAACAGTTTTCTTTAATATAACTTTAATGTAGGGTAAATGTGTTATACAGATACAAGTTTGGGATGTCCTAGTGGGTATAATTTATGATTTTTGATGGCTTTTTCCTTTTCAATTATAATGGAAAGAATGGATTATTGTGGTGTTAAAAGTTGGTTTATAAAGAAACTAGAAATAGGAGTGTTTTTGGGTGGGGAGTGAAGGGGTAGGTTCACAATAATAAGGGAAATTACCAAATAAGTCATAAACTTATTTCACTTGTGCCGATTCAATTATAAACTTTTCAATTTGACCAATTTTTTCTATCTCTAACTTTGCCCACTCTCTGACTTTTGCTCTGCCTCTTGCAGAGTGTAGAAGTCAAATTCCGAACCTATGATACTAACGTCCCCACCCCCAATCCCTTTACCGACATGGTCACATTCCCACAACACTCGTTAATTATGCTTTCGATGCATAAATATTACTATTTGAATCAAATAAGTTGCTGCTCAATTTCCAAAATTTGTTGACATCCGTTGTTATTACTTGCTCGTTAGCACGGTCACCTTTCGGTTTAGTGTTGAACACCCCAAGACTTCCCAATAATGAATATTTAAAGCCACGTAAATTTTGTTATAATCATCTCAAAATTACGTCAGATCCATGTAATCAATAATTTATTATTTTGACAAATTGATTCTTGGCCAGAAAATGCTGCGAAATATTATATTACAGCAAGGGTTCTAATTGGATTTTTGTCGTTTCATTAAATTTCCTGACATCACTGGGACCAGCGGAATAATATAAAGACTGTCGAGGCGGTTTGGTTTGTCTCACTCGCATTTTCGACCAAGCGTGTGGCAACCACTCGTCTCATCCGAACGTAAAGTTCAATGGTTCGATACTGTCGTGCTGATTCTCTAGGCATCGCAAGATGAGACGATTTGTTTTCTAAGTACATAAGATTATATACTAATAACTAAACAAATTATCCACGTCAGATTAGATCATAACGATTAGGATTGTGGCCCAAAACACGCAACTCGGTTAACAAAGTTTGAAAGAAGCAAAAGCCACACAATGCCCATTGACCACCACATTGCAACCCAGGTCCGAAGCCCAATGCCTGCCATTAAACAAAAATAAGTAGTTATGGTACTTGAAAGAAGCGCTCGTTCCTTTGCAAGCTTCAAACGTGAAGTATTAGCAATTACAAATTGGGGAAAGAAAATTTGTTGCGGACGTCTTAAATGTTATATACAAATTACGACCTAAACCTTCCGATCGGCTCGTTCAAGTCCTTCAACTGATTCAATGCCGGAAATTATCTACATGACATTTTCGAAAGTCGTTTAAACGGTAGCCTTAAATGGCACTTTCCAACATAGATCTAAGACTTGATCATACATTTTGGCATAGTTCTGTTTTCCTTTCCTCACCGATGGTCGGTATTCAAAGCGTGGGCATTTTGTGCTTCCCAAATAACCCAAAAGTACACCGGCGAGTTCCTCATTTGAAGGTAGGTCCGTGCTTCATTCAAAGCTGTTGCAAGATCCATTTATTTGTTCTGGTAAAGTTATGCTCATAGGAGGAAGAAGTGCTCTGTTGTTTCCGGAGCTCGGCGACATAGAGGGCACATGGGGTCAGGTAAGATTTTTTTGTTGAAGAGATTCTCTCTTGCGGGCATACGGTTTGGAGAGAGTCCAATTTCCAGATTTTCTTCCAAAGTATACTGGGTGTCTGATGATGATGAGGCTTGGCAAAGCGCAAAACATACCTCATCTTGAAGATGTAAACATCGACATCGTCAATACCAACAACGGACTTGAGGCCGGCCCATAAAATATCAAACATCGATGACGAGCCAAATCCTCCCCGAGAGGCTAACACGGCCAATGTTAATTTAACTCTTCAAGTCCAGTCTCCAGAAGCTCATTTGCCGAGTGCGCCAGCAGAACAATGTTGTGATTACAGTGACTAAAGTAATAATGATCGGTATTATATATATCCTTATTGTTGCCACTTGTAATATCTTTTGTTTGCTAAATCTTCTTTACTCGAGATAGTTTTGCCTTCCTTTAATTTTATCATACTATCTTTCAAGAGTAAATCAAACATTTCATCCAACTTAGTAATGTCAAACGAGTATATCTGATTGTCTTTAGCGCTAGCCACGGTAGGTGCCTTTACCTTGGCCGATTTTAAGGCTTGACAGACATATGGTTTGTCTAGCATCATCTTATCCATGGCTATTTCCATATTCTCATCTTGATCGGATTTGATTTTGGACTCATAATTCTCAATAAAAGCCACATTCCGTTGAAAATCTGTATGTGACCTTTTATCTTTTTTCTTTTAATAAATGTTCCTATTTAGACACCCCTGCAGTCAATTGAAACACGTCGGTGAAAGCATGACCTTCAAATCTTTACCTTAAATTGAATTTTAACCCATTGAAAGCCAAGTCCGTAAATATATTTTCCTGAAAGTGGAGTGAGGCATCCATCTCACGACGTTTTAAATCGATAAATTAATCAATCTACCGATTCGTTGTTACATTGATATAGTTTGGCTAAATCAGCCACTATTACTTCAGGTATTGTTCTATAAAATTGGGAATGGAATTGCCTTTCCATTTCTTCTCATTTATACATCGAATAAGGTAACAAATTAGTATACCATATGAAGGCAGTTTTTGATAAAGACAAAAGAAATAACCTAAGTTTTAAAACTTATTTGTTCTTCTTTTGTCACATTGAGCCACAAATTGGCGAATATGCTCGACAATCAGTTGATCATCCCAGCTAGTTGTAGGCAGCTAGTGTCGGGAGAATCTACTAATCTGTTCGATGCACTTCAAATCAATTTTTCAGGATCGTACGTTGAATCACCAGCGAACAATGAACGATTCAAAAGGTGTCTCTTAAACACACTTATAATTAGAGCAAATGGTGCCCCTTGGACACATTCATCATGGGCGGACCGACGAAATATAACATTAGTAAATATGGTGAAGTCAGGTATTTTAAACCCACTTGGAAAGGGTTGATCATTTACCCATTCAGGATATGGTTTCAGGTCTTGCAACCCCTCTATTAGCTCCTAGTTGTTGTAAAACAACTTCAGCCACTTGGTCAACCCATCGTCGATGAAATTGGCCTTCCTACCCCAGACGGTGGCTAGGCCTGATTATCTATATTATCGACAAATTTGGCCTATAGGGCATATGTCCTAGATTTGGTGGTATGGCTACACTGAGTGACCTTATGTTATCAGCATTTTGTATCGGCCACATAGTTGTAATGTTTTCTACATCGGGCAAAGGTCCATTACGTGGATCATTTTGATTTGCCAAATTGTTGTCATCGTTTGGATTAATCTGACCAGGATTAACTTGGTTATTTCCATTAAATACATCAACCAAATTTGCATTATATTGACCATGGTTAGAAGTTTCCGGCCTTCATAAAATTCTCACACGAGGTGAATTTACTTTGCCTAAATTTTCGACATTATTAAATTGACAACAAGTCAAAGGGACATTCCCCGGAACCGCTAGACTTCCTTCAAGTGAAAATGGTTGGTTGGATGATCCTGGCCTAGAAACGGCATCGTTGACCGTAGGAGTGAGTGGTTCTAGATTCCTTATAGGTTCCACCTGGAACCTGTAACCTACTCTCTGGTACAAGTTCCTCATTTTTTGGAACCTGGAACCTACCCGTCGGAATCTAGAACCTACCCTTGTAGGTTCTAGGGTCTAATAGGTTCTTTTTATTTTATTTTATTTTTAGTTAAACAAAATGAAAATGAACGCAATAATACTTAACAAGCTTGTTATTCATCAAAGAGAATACAAAAGACTAGTTTTCCTGATATTACGCTTCAAATAAATACAATCAAAATAAGAAGTCATTTCGTGAATCGATACTAGAGGTGAGTGGTTCCATGTTCCATATAGGTTGCACCTGGAACCCGAAACCTACCCATGAGAATAGGTTCCTCATTTTTTGAACCTAGAACCTACCTTATCATAGATTCCAAAGTCTACTCAGGTTTCACCTATATTATTAATTTACAATTGCAGTGAAGCAACACTTTAATGACCACCACTTGCTATTATGATCCATTAATCACAACTTATATTTAGAAACATGAAAAATATGAAATATTAAAAAGTCATAAAATGAAAACTCATACTAGTGGTTCCAGATTATACATTCATCATCTAATGCTACAAAACACTGTAAGATCACGTGAAGACATAAACCAAGAAAAAACGCAAAAAAATTGTTTAGGTTTCAGGTTCTAGGTTACAGGTTTCAGGTTTCACCTACCTAGAACCTGAAACCTACTTGTCGAAATAGGTTCCTTAATTTTTGGAACCTAAATCCTACTATTCATACCTTGAAACTTGGAACCTATATATTCCTATTGGTCAGGTTATCAGGTTTCAAGTTCTATCCTAGAACCATGCTCGCCCCTAGTTGACCATATTGATGACCATTGGTCTAATCATATCGGGCATATGCCTCACAATGTAGTTTGGCAAGTCGTTTTGTTGCTCCTCGAACAACCTTCGTATGGTTGAAAGCACACAAGGGTTTGGTGACGTTTCCCTTATTTGTTCATTTGTGGGATGCCTTGGGACCGTTAGCATTTCCTCGTTGGGTTTCTTCCATCGCGGCCCGAGTGGCTGAAGACTCAAAGTGCGCAACCCTATCGTTATCGTTGTGCGGTGAAGGATTTGCACATGCGGGATTGTCAAGCTCCTCTTGGTTCCTTGCTCTCGTCATTACAATTCCTCATATAGATCCACAAAGGATTTACTCAGTATGCCAAAAAGATGTTTTACCAAAATGAGTGTTTACCCAAATAGTAAAAATTCTTTCACTAAAAAGACGGTTCTCGGCTTTTATCGAAATGGATCCGGAAACGATTTTGGATGGGAAAGTGTTTGGCATGGTCAATGGTAAAAATGAAATGCACGGATGATAAAAGTAAGCGCTGGAAATGAAAAGACCGGAAAATAAAACGACTAGAAATTAATGCATTTATTGAGCACATTGGAAGCTTGTGTATGTAGTGATGATCATATTGTTACAATGGAAATTCTGGGTATCCATGGCTCACTAGCCATGATTGCGACAAGTGGTTATCACGCTAAATGTAGTTACAAAACAATTGCACACCGAGATTTTTGGAATGCTATTCATAAGTTGGCAATCATTATCTACGAAAAGTTACAACTTCTAAGGCCATTGGGATGCTCGACCTTAATGCGGTATTCTTGCCTCCATTCGACATCTTAGTCCATTTGTTTTTCTCTTTTATCCCCAACACTTCGTCAAATTTAAGATAGCTAATCCCTTGATATTTCATTGATGAATCATGATGTTTGCTGAACATTTCTCAACTGATTGTCGATACCGATATTAATATCATGTGGTTGCCGATGACCGTATAGTTGTCGATGCTCTCGCCGCATGATTGTTGCTTACCACTCCCGATTGATCGATCAGACTCCATTATTTGCCTATTACAATGAATTACCCAAAAAAAACAAAATTAACCATCAGACGACATTAAATGATCCTTTTGAAGGTTGGTAAGTGTGTTGTCCGGTTGCACATTAAGACAGCTTACTCATGCGGACATTCCACGATAATGTAAAAGTAGGTGTGCAGTCGATGGCGATGGGCCTCACTTTGTTTCCCCTTTAGAAAGGTTGCTGGGATCACTCACTTCGCCTTACTTCTGTCGTTTTGTATGACTTTCCCTCGTCGCCGGTCCACTCCATGACCAATTGACTAAAATTCCTTTTTAGATGCTTCTGCTTTTCTTTTAGCTTAAATCGATGTTGGGGTGGTCATTCAATTTGGTGCTGTCCTTTCTTAACAGTGGGGACCAACCGATCCAATTTGGTCCACCGGGAAGCTTTGGGGCGTGTGTCCGGCACCCGCCTTCTCAATTAAGTACCGATAAATCGATACAAATTCACATATCCGAAAGTACTCTAGTCTCATTTCTCGAGATATACTCATGTCATATTTATGCTGAAATAATTTTCGTATCATAAAAGAGAAAGCACGAATTGTAAAATTTAGTTTGGGTAAGTTATTAGATGTTGATGTAAATAGCTTGGGATACGTGGGAGATTGCTTTGAGAGGCCTTGCTTGCATTATGTTTGACGAAATGAATGCGACGGGCTTCTTCACCAGTTGCCTTTGGCCCGTGAAGATGAGGAGATAGTTTATAATGTTATATTCGCCTTTCACGTTGAAAAAGAGCTTTAAAAAGCTAGTGATTCCGTCTTGCTTTTGCGTCGCCTCCGTTAGTTCGGCATCGTGGTCTTCGGTTTCACCGGTTATTTTTAGGCGGGTATCGCACAATGGACTCATCCACCGCATCAAAGCGTTTTACTAACCTTAGGTAGGTCCATGAAATATATTTACTAACCCTCCTTAATAGGATAAGATGCCGATCATAATCTTGGCAATCAATCCCAATATGAAATTATTCACGCTCGACTCGACTATGACGGAGATAATTGATTTCAAGTCGTCTACATAGCCGTGATATATATATTGATAACTTCTTGTTGGAAATCTTCACGCATCCGAGAGAGAGAAAAGAAGAATTGGAAAACTTCGAAAACTAGTTCAGTTTCTAATTGAATCAGTCTCACAAACATGTAACGGTCAAAGGAAATGCGTGTAACAACTGGGATTTGCCTCGTTAGCCACCCTTTCTACTTGGTAGGGGTGTCAATGGGTCGGGTCGGGTCGGGCTTTCTTAATACCCGACCCGACCCGAAAACTACAAGGTCATGCTTGACCCGCCCAGACCCACCCAAGACCCTGTTCTCCGTACACCCCAAGGCCCCGGGTCGGGCCGGGTCGGGTCGGGCCGGGCTATGGGTTTTTTTTTCTCTCTCCTCTCTCCTCTCTCTCTCTCTCGGCCGAACCCCCCCTTGCGCACGTTACCCCTCCCTCTCTCTTCCTTTTTCCCCCTCTGCGCACGTCCCCTCCCCCTGCATGCACCCATCCCCTCTGTCTCCCTCTTCTCTCTCCTCTCTCCTCCCCTTTTCCTCTTCTCCTTCGTTTCTCTTTCTCCTTCTTCGGCTTCTCTGGTTCTGCTTCGCCCCGCCCCCGCTCGCCCAGCCGACGCCGCGCCACCGCCTTCCGCCTGACTGCCGAGCTCCGCCGCGTCGCGCCGCTCCGCCGCCGTCGCCAGCGAGCTCCGCCGGTCGCCCCGACCGCCCCGTCGCCGGCCTGCCCGCGAGGCGCGCACAGCGCGGCAGCGAGCTCGTCGCCGCTGCTCGTCGCGCTCGGAGCCGGCCCAGCTCGACGGCGCGTCGTCCGGCCGTCGCCTCCGCCCCGTCGCCGTCGCCGCCGCCCTCTGCAGCTCCGCCAGCCCCCCTTGCCTCCCCCTTCCCCCGGTCTCATTCCTGCCCTGTTTTGCCCGAGCCCGAGCCGGCGAGCTCGTCGCCCGCCGGTCAGCTCGTCCGGCCGCCAGCTGCCGCTGCCCGCCGCGCCGTGCCGCCCCGCCGGCCAGCCCGCCGCCGCCGGCCCGTTCGCCCGTCCGGCCGCCGCCCCTCAGCCCTCCCTCTCCCTTCCCCTCTCCCCCTCACCTCTCGGCCAACCCTCCCCGCCCCTGTTCAGCCGTCGCCGCCGGTCGCCGTCGCCGCCGTCGCCCTCCTCCCCCCTCCCCCCTCCGTTTCTGCTGCCGATGCACTTCTCCGTGCTCTGATTCCATGGCCGATCCCGTCGACTTCGACGCGGATCTCGGGGCATTGCGATCGCTGCCGTGGCTGATGAGGGCTGCTAGTTTGCTTAGGATTTTGCTTTTCTTTTGTGGTGGTGGTGGAGAGAGAGAGAGGGAGAGAGAGCTGGGAGAGTGGCGAGAGCTCAAGCCGGCGGCGACGGTCGGCACGGCGGCGTCGCAGGCGGCGGGGCTGGTTCCGGCGACGAACGGAGCTTGGTCGCGGCGGCTGGGCCAGCGGAGAGCGCTGCTCGCGCGCCGCGCGGGCAAGCCGGCGACAGGCGGTCACGGCTCGGTCGGGGAGGAGCTGGGGTGGCGCGACGGCGCGAGGCGGCGGGTGGCTGGGCCGGCGAGGGCAAGCCGGCGACAGGGTGATCGGCGGCGACGGGCTCGGGCGAGCAGAGGAAAACAGAAGCAGAACTCGTCGGGGAGGGGGGGAAAGAAGAAGGAAGAGAAAGGAAGAGAGAGAGAAAAGAGAGGAGAGAGAGTCTGACAGGGGGGTGGAAAACGCGTGCGGAGAGGAGAGAGGAGAGAGAGAGAGGGGGGATGGGCCGGCCCAGAGTGTTAATGGGTTGGCCTGACCCTACCCAATCCTAATGAAACCTCAAATTTTAGGGTCATATTCGAAGAAAATTAAGGCCCGACCCCAAAATACCCTAAATTTTAGGGCCGGACCGGGTCGGCGCGGGTCGGGCCGGGCCGGCCCGGGTCTTATTGACACCCCTACTACTTGGGAAGAAGGAGGTGGGTAGTTCAAATTTTCACCTCCTCAGGAGATTCGAAATACAAAAAAAGGAAATGTGTGTGATCTAGCCCTGAAAACCAAATATGCGCAACTAAAGCAATAGAATATGTGATGATACAAAACTAGCGTTTGCTTTTCGATTCCCATTTCCGTGAAAGTGAGATCGAAAACTTTTGAAATGCCATGCGACGTGAACAACCGATAAGTAAGATTTCTAATGAAAGTGCATGAAATAATGGAACTACAAAAATTTACTCGTAATGAACAAAAAATGCATAGGACTTAGCCAAAGGATCGACTCGGACAGAATCATGTTGATTTATCGTGTCGTATCTCATCGAGACGCATCCCGTTATGTTAAGCGGGATATGAACATGCCCGGTGCTTAAAGTCTTTAGGACTTTGGCATCATCTAGCAAGGCCGTCATGGATCTACCTTTCTTAGTAATGGCGATAAGTTATCTTTCTTCTTTGGATGGTGTGTTAATTAATGCTTAGGTGCTTTTCATCTGACCATAATAATGATTGAACCATGTGTAGTCGACGCGCACCCAAATTGATTAATAAGAGACGTGCGAGGCCAAAATGAATCGCTGCCAAACTCGAAATTATTGGTCCACATGCGCCTATCACGTGTCTCGATCTGGCCTTTTTTCTATTTTAGTCAATTTGCATGAATTTAAAACAACATTTTTTTCTTCATAATTAGTCAATTGGTGTGAAAAATCATATTTTTTTCTATGTACTCATTTTAATTTTTTGCTATTTATTTTTTTAAAAATCATATTTTAATTATTTTTATTTTCTTTTTCTTTTTCTTTTTTTCTTATTTTTCTTTTCTTTTTTCCTTTTTCTTTTTTTTTATTTTTTCTTCTTACCCCACCGGAGGCCGGCGAAGCTTGGGCTTGCCGATCTAGCGAGGCCGACGAGGCTCAAGGTTGCTAGTGGCCGACAAGGCCTCGACCTCGCCAGTAGTCGGCGAGCCCAAGCTTCACCGGCCTCCAGTGAGCTTGTCCCTCGCCTGTGGCCAACCGTTGATAGAGAAGAAAAAAAAAGAAAAGGAAAAAGGAAAATAAAAAAAAGAATATAAAAATTATAAAAATCAGAAAATTAAAAAATTTGCAAATTTCACCTAAGCTTATTGGATTTCCATTTATGACCCATTTAAAACCCATTAAGTTAATAAGCAACCCATTAATGACTCATTTAAGTATATTTTAAAAACTAAACCGAACCCACTTATGACCCACAATCATTAAATATGGGTTAATATATGGGTTCTTGACCCATTTACCACCTCTACCAAAAACTCTAAACTATGTCAATGCGACATATCTATCTTAAACTTTTGTCTGTGACACCAAAAATTCCAAACTAGTACTTGTGTGATATATTTGCCCTCCATCAAAGTTCTGTCAATGGTAACTGATAAAATTTGCCTATATAGATGCCAAAAAGCAAACAGTGTTGACATAGCGCCTACATGATTTAAGTGGAATAAAAAAGTCCGTTGTTTTGGCTTAACAGAATCTTGACAGAAGGTAAAATGTATCACATAGGTACAAGTTTGGGGTTTTTTATGTCACAAGAAAAATTTTAGGATAAATGTGTCACAATGGGCATAGTTTGGGATTTTTGATGTAACAAAAAAGAGTTTAAGGTGAATGTATAACAGTGGGCACAATTTGGAGTTTTTTGTGACTTTTTCCTAAAAACAATGTTGACATGGCCCCCTACCGGCCATTGGGCTAGGTTCAATGACCCCTACTGGACCTTAATAGTAAAAAAATAAAAGAAAAAAATTCAATTTTTTTTTGTTATTGTTAGCATCGACCGTGGTACGGGGGACAGCCGACGTTTACATCAGCGATATTCATTCAATGAATTGGTCGGAATGACTACATTAACAAATCGTCAGAAAGTTTATAACTAAATTGGTACAATTGCATGGTTTAGTATTGAATTGGCTGCCGTACACTACATTTAGGACTTTTTAGACAATTTTTCCCGTTATCAATCAGTGGAGTCTCACCCAATATACATGGGCTAGATGTTTGAATTTGAGTGCAATGGTGGAGATTAGGTAGTTCGAAAGGTTTGGTATGCCATAGTTAAATATAGACTGATCATTTGGACATGATTCATATATGATTCACGAAACATTTGAAGTAGTTCGTTTATTATCTTTCCATTTCTTATATGTATCTTTTTAACTTATTACAACAATATTGTCACCCCATAGCAAGAATAGCCATTTATCACAACACAACTTTAATCTCAAAGCATGACATACAACCAAGTTGGGTGGAGATCATGAAGAGGCAATTTTGTCCCCTAGATCAAACCAAAAGAAACTAGAGACTCTGATGTTAAACTACAAACCAAATTTATTGACACAAACAGAACCCGAAAGAAGCAAAAAGGGAGGACGAGTTCATTCTCTGAAGAGTTTAGCTATGCTGAAAGCAGCGGCGGACGCAACTGCGCCAATGAGGGCGGTTTGGAAAGCGCTCTTGAAGGGTTGATTCCCGGTGAAGTAGCCCTTGATGAAGCCGAAGACGAGCAAGGCGATTATGGTCACCACAACCGACGCAATCAGGGCGTCTTGGGCAACCGGCAGGATCATGTATGGTGACAACGGCACCGTCCCGCCTGCGACGTAGGAAAGTGCTATCGTGATTGCACTCCACAGGGCTCTCAGTGGATCTGGCTCCTCAAGCCCGAGCTCGAACCTGGATCAAGTTCAGGACATGTGCCTCGACATGTTAATTAGGATAACCCAGGTTGAAGTTTAAAATTTCTTTAGATGAACTGACTATGAAATTACTTCATCATGAAATCTAGCCATGCTTGGGGATTCCTCCTCAGAGCATTCAATACGGGCTCGTATTCATGTGGCTCCACACCGTACTGTGAGAGAATCTCTGCGATTTCAGCGGCCTCTGCAGTTCAACGTTCAAAAGATTAGCTTAATCTATCAGTCTTTTCCCAAAGTACTTGCAGTAAAATCAAGTGATAAAGATGAAAGCGTGGAAGAGATAGAAGGACCTATGTCAGGGACATTGACGATCTCTTCTTGCTCTCTCTTGAGCTCCCTCGCGTAATGATCAGCTTCGCTCTTTGCCGCTAGATACCTGCGTGCGTTGTTCTCTTGTTAGGAATATAGTCATTTTCATAGCCAGAATATTAGCGAAGCAGCCTTTCTTTTTTCCGGAACATGAATTAGAAACTCTTTCTCCAACTATGTCTTCACAGAGAAAGCTAACTATGAACAAACTCATGGAATTATACTGTAATGAACATATTTAGCATAGTTATAATTACCCTCCAAGTCCCATAGAAATAGCACCGGCCACGACTTCCGCAATCCCGGCGACGAGGATGATGCCCGACTTCACTTGAGCCCCCGACAAGCCGGCGGCGAGGGCGAAAGGGACGGTGAGGCCGTCGGAGACGCCGATGATGATGTCCCGGACGACCTCGCTGGACATGAAGTGCTTCTCCCCATGGTCTTGCAGAAGCAGCCTCTGCTTCTCTAGGTCTACATGCCCATTTTCCGCCATTGATGGACCGCTATAAAGCTACGTTAAAATAGGAAAAGAATAGAGAGAGAATGGAGACTTCAGAGACAAAGCAGAACTCTCTTTGGGCAATGGGATAAAGCTGGGGATGGTTTCGGGGTTGTTTTTATTGGAAAAGAACGCGGTTTTATGAAGAAAAGGACAAAATAGACAGATGCACGCCTTTTGATAACGTTTTTCGTATTAACGCTTCCGTCATCAAGCACGCATAAAACGAAAATACGGATAAGCAACTAGTAAGCGTTGGCACCACCGAGCATGGTAGCCCAAGCGTTAAAGAAATCACAATTTCTTCGTGAGGTAACACGTTCAAATCTATGTCCCAGAGGGACGTTTTGCCAGATTGTGCATTGAATATTTGCCACCTCATGTGCAATGGCGGGCTCGTATATCTATGGGTGAAACGAGTGACTATGGTATAAACCGAACATTCTGTGAAAAGTATGAAATCCTTATGATAATACCCAAAGAGGATAATTGTGCTATTCGTTTCTTCTCACCCTATTTACTAATAATGAAAAAACGGTTCAGCATTGGCTAATAGAAGGGTGGATAGTTTTCAAGGTTTTTCATTACATGGCCTAGAGCGAAAAGAAAGTTTAGTTGTTTAGGGGTGGTACGTTTTGGAATACAATCCTAAAGTCCTTTAAGCTACAAATGCTAAATATTTTGATGAAGAAATTTTGGAGGCTCATTCAGGAAATGCAATGCATTTCTGAAGTCCTCCAGAGGTCTTTCTCTCAAGGCCACTAAAGACCAGCATTGGGCATTCCAGCATTTTCGGAATACTAGGGCCCATAATTAATGAAAAATTTTATTCGAATTTTGCCCACACCAACTCTATGTATTCCCTTTTTGCTCCTGAATATTGATATTGTTCATTTCTCTACCACTACTCGTCAACTCTATCTGTGAACCAAGGGCACTATGCTCCATATTTTGGTCGTCGAGGGACGATCGCCAGGGTCGAGTGTCTTTAAGGGTCGATGGTCGGGGATCGCAAGTCAGCGAAGCCGGATTTGAAGGGTCGATGCGAGATCTAAAGAATCGAGGCTCGCCATGTCTAGAGGGTCAAGGCAAAATCTGGAAAACTGAGGCTTGCCAACGGTCGCCAATTGTCACGTAGGCACGTTAGCATTCGCCGAGAATTGCATCTCAAGTGTTGCGCTTGAACTCGTCATTGTTCTCAGATCTAGCTCTCTACTATTCTTGGATTCGACACCTGAGCTTACCCTTCGCCTGAGGTTGCGCGACTCCGGTGTCTCCTTGCCTAGGATTGCATGACCTTGGGCAAGAGCGATACCTACTGCTTTGTTCGTTGTTGATTCGTTTGCTTTATTTGCTTCGCCTCTGGTCTAGACATGGCTTGCCTAAGGTCGCGCGATATTTAGTGAGGACGGTAGCTACAACTCCCTAATATTCCTTTACAACGGCCCGTTTAACATCTTTATTGGACATTGAATTACTAAAAATAATTAAATAACCATTAAACAACCAAAATTAAATCTTTTGGGAGGTTGGTAAAATGAATGGGTTGTCCGGCTGCACATTAAGAGAGTTTTCTGCGGAGATTCCAAGAAAAAAGTAGGGTAAGTGTACGGTCGACGTGACGGGTGTACTTGTCTTCTTGTACATTCGGCCGCCGTAGATTGTTTCTGGAAAAAGTTTGGTGCACTTTGGCTCGATTTCGTCGTTTTCCAACGACATCCCTTCGTCATCAATCATCATCGGTCAGAGTTTCACATGGGAAGCCCTAGGGGCGTGTGTAGGACAGGACTTCTCATCCAAAAGACTTTTAAATTGGATGTACTCAAAACGTACCTCAAAAGTACTCAAATTTTATTTTTTCTCGTGAAAAGACACCGAGTTTAATTCGAGTTCTTAATTCTAACCTAAAGATTTTAATGTCTCGCGAAAAAAGTGCCGGTTTTTTCGTTGGGTATCCAAATCCGACCCCTGTCGAGTTTTCATCCAATAGGCGCCATTGGAGATTCGAAGTGCCGTTCTAAGTGTGCTCGGCAACATGGGAAGGAAAAGTGATGGCGTCGAGATTTGGCTGTCGACTGAAAGCTGGTATTTCTTTTTTTTATTTGTATGATGCTTGTATGTTTCTCCTTCCACTAACCTAGTTCCTCCTTTCTAAATCTTGACCTCACACATTATTCTTATGGAAGCTCAATACAAGTTTAATCTAATCGAAAAGCACATTGGCTATTTTTTTTTCCCGGAATCATGCGATTATCATACAAATAGAAGGGCTAATTTTCTCAAATAGATTTTTATTACTTCCAAAGGCAAATAAAAAAAATGCTTTATAGATTAAGGAATAGTGACAAAGAGTACCTAAGCATGGCTTTTTGTGTACATAAAGAATGTTCTTTTTTGGCATATGATATGACCAATTCGTCTCACTTTCTGCTTCGCAATCCGCAGCCATTGCTCTTCGTTTACATTTCTTGCGGTGAAGACGATCTCATGGTAAAGATAGGCCCCATTGGTACTCTATCTTTGTTAAAATTTAGAAAATTGAAGCATGTGCCTTTCTTGGGTTTTGATATAAAAAAATTTTGAAAATTTCTGTGAGCAAGAATTGTCCCATATGTTGGGAGAAATTGTCCAGTCAGTCTTATAATTACTGTGCAATTTTCAGCGAAAATTGATCAAAAAGACTACAATGATTATTTCACACAAAGGTTCAAGACCATATTGCCAAAATTGAAAAATTTAGAACTGAATTGACATCTGCATAATAGGGTTAAGGCTGTTTGAGTAATTTACTCTGTATCTTGTGCATGCAGGTTTAAGAGGCACGGCTTGCACTATGTTTGACAAAATGAACGTGAAAGAGGAAATTGTCCAAAAAATCATATACCTTTTGTATGATGGCCGATTCAATATTAATTGCCAATTTAGCTCTTCTGATCAATTTTGATCGAAAATCGCCAACGTGTTCGCCGGCCGACCGACCTTTGCCAATGGTAGAAGAAATCCGAAAATCATCCATGTCGGCACCAACCACGCCACGTAGACCGGTCGGCATCCGTGTGGTCGATTTCCAACCATAATCGCCCTGAACGACCAAATTGGCAAATGATTAGAAAGACCAAGGACTAAATCAGTACAATCGAAAAGCTCGTAATTCATTGCCGTACAATAAGCTTCAAACTTTTCGAACAATTATCCCGAATGTGAACGATATCTTCACCGCTTGCCTGAGCTGGCGAAAATATGGAGATAATATAAAGTCATGATTGCCTTTCACGTTGACAAGATTTGTAAATGCAAAAGATTCCGTGCTGCTTTTGTCGGCTCCCTTTGGCACGGCATCGTGGTCGCTCGTCGGATTCACGTGTCTTTCGGGCGTGTGTCAGACACAGGCCCTCGCTCATCCACATTTCGTAGGTCCACAGTCATGCATTTATGTTTTTCCTCAAGAATTCGACAGTTTTTGATTTTTATCCAACACGAGGCACCTGAAATAATTCGAGCACGATTAAAAAAAGAAATTCGCGAAATTATTAACATTCGTTTTTCGCAACTGTTTAAAGTTTTTTTTTCTTTTTTGGGTCCTCAAATGTTCGAGGTCAGTTACGATATTTAAGGCAAACCAAATGAAAAAAGAGAGAAAAAGAGTTATATAAATGATGCGCATCGAGGGCACATCGCGTGCGCATGTTATTGGCAATTTTGAATTTTAAAAAGAGCAAACACAAAAATAATCGCAGATATTCATCTCGCAAATTGAAAGGAAAAGGAGAAAATCTCCCTTGATCTCTCTCTCTCTCTCTCTTTCGCTGTCTGCGCACGCCCGGTTGGAACTGAAATCGGACATCCATAGCCCCTAAGTTTGTCTGCATCGATGAGGGTAGAAATAACCAAACAAGATCACCGAACCCCACGGTAATTGATATGCTTCCAGGAAGTTTATTCATCAGCTCATGGCCTAGGACAATTATAGACGTTCGACCATGGTAGAATCATTCTTTCTCGTCTCCACCAATGGCATAGGACAATTACTGAAGCCTGAGCATGACGTGATTTGGTGTCCAGTCCGGCGGCTTCGGCTGTTATCGTGCCATTTTGCGACATTTCACATCCAATCCAATCTAAGCAAAACATTACAAACAGTTGAAGCAGTACCACCATGCAATTTTCGTTTCGCTGAGGGAATATTCACATAGAAGAACCAAAAAACTTTTACACAAGATGTCACAAAAGGCAATGAGGCTTACTAAAACTAAACAGTAAACATCATGTAGATCGGCCAAAATATGTACTGATGCCTCCTACTGCTCAAATACATTGTGACCCTTTCATCTGAAGAAAGCACAATAATGTGTCCTCAGGGTCACGGTCCAGAAGAATTCAACATGACCTGCTCAGGATAAGAATCCCAAAGTCTAAAAGCATAACAGCCAAAATTTTATATAGCACAGCAAGATGGAAGGAAGCAAATTTTATATGCTACAGTGAAGTGAGAGTGATGTACAGAGGAGGGCACCTGTACCTCGCATCTGCTCTCCAGGTAAATGTATAAGCAAGGGATATTTATAATATCTTGCATCATTCCGCTGAAATTGCTCCAAATGTGCAAAACTGAATGCTCTCAATCCAAGGAGAAGGCTCCATTGCAGTACCTGGTTTATTTACAAACAGATGGTCAAGGAAAGGAAGTTTTTTTAAGTTTAACTTTTTCTTCAGCCATCTGAAAAAATGTCAAAAGAGCCAAAGATAAACAGTAAACTCAAATGGGAACACGTAAAACTCTGTTAGTATCAGAAATTCAATAAATAAGTTGTCCCAAGGAGTGTTACTTTTTGAGAGCTTCAATGGAAAAAATGCCCGTGCAAGAAGTTCAGTTGAATTAGGAGGTTTAATCCAAGTTTTCCATAATTAGTTGGAGAACATCGAAAATAGAATGAGATTAGCAAAAAGTAGACAAAAAGGGGAAGAGTTTCTCCTTTTAGGCTTATGTAAAGCCATATTATTCTCATTAGAACTACTCTTGACAATTTTCAAGATAACAGTCTCGGGATTATATGTCCCCAGGCAGGATGGCAAAGCACAATTTCAAAGAAAACATAAGCGACACTACCTGTTGCTGAACTTCTGAACAGCATCAGAGGCATAAAGAAGGGTCTCGTTGGCATTCTCAAGAACCATGTAAAGCTCTTTTCCCCTTGTAACACGAGAGATAACCCATGCATTGTTTCTAGCCCTAGTGCATATTTCAAGATCTTTCTCATGACCATCATTATCCCATCTTGCCCTGGCTTTTTCTATGTCAACCTCTTCTCTGAGCTTACTCAATGTAAGCAAAGAATCCTGCAAAAGAAATTCATCTCAGAATAATTCTAGCTTTATGAATTGCAATTGAATTCTGAAGCATACAACACAAATATTTTAGAGGGGCCAGAATTCCACCTTGCAAAACTGCCACAGGGAAAAAAGGAACTTAACTTCAAAATCCCCCTCGTCCCCCTCCCAAAAATAAAAAATAAAAGGGGAAAAAAAGCATATTCCTAATGCTAAATGGGAACATGCCACATATAGTAGATGTGATAATAGTTCAGTAGCTACTTCCCATCCCAAAAAGAAAAAAAGGAAAAATGCTAGCTAAATGGGCATGTGCCATATAACGTAGGTGCACTTATAGTTAAGGAGAAAACAGAACCTTCATGACTTAGCTAATTGAACTGCAATCTCACTAGGATGATTTTCGTTCGTTCACACTGAGAACATAAATAGCATAGGATCCAAAGGAACTTTAAAGTTATATTATATTTGGTACTGAGGGAGAGGGTCCATAAATTGCTTCCTTAGAAAAAAATATTTAGTTCTTATGATAATCATAAGTAGTCCCAAATGACAAAATTTGGATGTAAGAGAACACATCGAGAATTAGCTAACTGAACTGCACTCTCTTGATCGTGCAGAATCCAGTATTTGTCACCGAAGTTACACCTAGAACATAAATTGCTTATGATCCCAACGAAGTTTAAAGTCGGATTAAATATGGTACCGCGGAAGAGGCTCCATAATATGCATACTTAGAATAAGAAAATCCTTGCATAGTTATATATAGCTCACCAAGCACTCTGGTCAATGCACTATACTGATGATCTATTGATGCAACTACCCGAGTCCTGCCCTTTATAGGGAATTAGAGCTCCGGATGATAATCTAAGTAGCCCAGGAAGAGATTATATTTGTTATCAGCAAAGGCTAGCCTCTTAGGGTAAAGTTATCTCCAACAAATTGACCATACACAAAAATAAAGAGTTACAGCAATTGACCTTTGTTAGCGTAGTAACTTTGCCTGGCGGTGAAGCCCTGGATAAGTTTCTGTCACCATCTACAAGCAAATAACGGTACCCACTAACATGGTATGCATTCTCACCACCCCATCCTTTTGAAAGCTTTTCTTCAACTTTCAACATCTTCAATGATGCCTGACAATTCAGGAAAAAAAATTAATTAGCAAATGGATGGAGAGTAGGAAGTCAAATATGGCACACGGATGAAAGCAAGAAGCTTTCCTCAAGCCTTTGGTAGGTGGACTAGCAGCATTAAGGAAAAATCACTAGATGTAAATGCTTTAGATTCTCATCAACCCTTTTCCGGTGGCATCTCTTTCTCAGTGAAGAAACTGGACAATATTCATACAAAGAAGTCGTCCATGAACCAACTCACATATCAGAGTCAGTGCCAATAAGAAAGGCATGAATTCTCTAATTCCTAAAGGAATGGTCTTTGAGACCAACATGAAGATTCAAGATGACTTTTGTCATTTTCAGCATTTTCCTCCAACTCAATCGAAATTTACCTAGAACCGAGAATACTAAAATATGACAGAATGCGTTTGCAAACACAACCTACTGGACCCATGGAAGCAACATCGATAAAAGATGTGTATATCGAATTATGCTCCAGCGCTCAATATACTGACAGAGGGACAAGTCCTGATGCTGATAATTCTCTAAGGAGTAAAAGACAGATAGTTCAAGTACTTTTCCAGTAAATTATATCTAATCCTTGCTGAAAGATACCAAATCAGCAAACACAAGTTGACAAAAGTCAATCACATCGAATACTAAACAAATTGCATTCGAGTAAGGTGATCATGCTATTTGCAGAGAATGATTTGTGAAGAAAGTACAAAACCAAAAAAGTAGATAAGGACATCATGGTTCCTTTACTGTGTCCAGCTTTGTCTATCATGGAAGAATATGAATATGGTGGTGTATAACAATGAGATCACACAGTCCAATGCAGCATGTCAATGTAGACAACCATCATAAGTCCAGAGAGGAACATTAACCCATCACAAACTAGGAAAACTTATGGAGCACTGAACATCAAAGTTTCAATAGCAGAAAATAAGAGTCACAGATATGTTCGATGCTTAGAGCATGAACACAAAAGGACTCGGTATACTAGAATTTGATACTCACAATAAAAACAAGTAAATATAAAGCGGCGGCTACACAAGAATGATGGGAAATTCACACTAAATAACTAGTACATAAAACAGCGCCAGAAACTGTCCAGCCATGAACAAGGATGACCCACAAAAATATGAAGATGTGAAATAATATTAATGGCAGTAAAAACCCCTAATTTGTTAGATTAACTATGCCATCCTAAAAAGCATATCAAAATGCAAGTTAACCTTGAAATGCCTAGCCACCCATAATTCATATAGAAGTATAGCAGTATAAGAACAGCAGCTAAAACAGACATCAGTGGAAGACTAACATTTTCGAAAACTAGCTGCTTCACTGCTAAAATGCCTTGTTCCCCATTAATGACAGAGGACACAGGAATCAGAAGGATTAAGGTAATGCTCTTGTGCTGATAAGCACAGAGATACATTTTCTCTTCAGTCTGCTGGAGCCAAATTGATGGGGTGACAGAAACTAAGCTCTCAGGCTCAGCTTGCCAGATATCTGTGAAAAGAAATCCATCCTTTCCTTTGGACCATCTATCATGCTGCAGAGGTCTCATGGCATGACTGTGATCGTCAGCTGTGGAGGTACCACGTGAACCATGGAAACGTTCTGAAAGAGAAGTCGCGCTTCCCACAGCAGGCCCTGTTGCAGCAGCAGATGCAGTACTTCCCTTACGTAGATAGGACCAGGAGCTTGACCCCAAAGAGAGAGCACGGGGAGTCAATCTTAGAACAGCATATGTAAATAGATTGATGGTGTCGTCCTGAGAAAAAACGAGAATGATGACAGCTAGGTTAAGATAGAAATTTACTGTACACTGTACGGTCAAATTTAAGACAAAAGAGCCGCATAAAAATGGATTATGCAAAAACAGAAATTTGAAATAAGCTTTACAGCCAAAACATACTGGAGAAAGTGTCGTAGAAACTAGAAGGTCCTGAAACAAGAGCAACGAGTGGCATGATGGGCTTCCAGTGCATGATTCTACAACCCTGACAAGCGACTGACAAAACAGCAGTATAACTATTTGAGAGAATCCACCACCGGGAATGTATGCATAGCAAAAATTGCAGAAATAACCAAGCACTACGGGGAGCTGCCCAATTTGTCAGTGCATTGAGAAGGCCCTTTAATTCCCAACAGTGCATCGTGGTCAGCAATGAAAAAGTATTGGTGCGCCATGTCAATAAGAATCAAGTCAAACTGGCATCTACATTCCCCAGAGAATCGTGCAATAAGAAAATTATACAAAACCTACCTGAACTTCTATTGCAGCCTCACGTCCTACGGTCAGCATCTGTACAGTTCCACGCTCCTTCAAAGAATCACGGAATGATGGTAATTGGAGTTTCTTCGAAGAGAGAAAATCTGCCTCAAAGAGAAAATTCATGTGTGAGGTGCCAGAAACAGCAGCTTCAGCACAAGTGGAGTAGCAGAAATCCAAAGATGACCATTTGATAGAGCAAACTTCGCATTACCCCAGCAGCAGTAATCCAATGGAGACCGCTTTTCAAATGCTGACAATTAGTGACTCACGATGAAATACTTTGAACTAATGATAGAAAATATGATGCTCAGAAATAACTTTCACGCTAAATTAAGAACGTTACTATGGTCAAAATACTACACAAAAAAAAACTCACCACTAAGATAATCCATGATGAATATGTACAACTGAGATCTGACCAATCCCGCAGCCGGTTCCTTCTCGAGCAACGACCTTATAGACCCATGGAACATCAAGAAAAGAGAGTGGACTTCCTTCAGGACCTTTCTCAAGGCGTCGACTCTCCAAATCGCTTCTGCTTCCTTGTTCTTCTCAACAATCTTACAAAAAGAAGAAGAAAAGCATAATCAAGGGTAAAGAACGAAAGACATCGACGCTTTCAGATGCGAGAGCCTAAAAAGAGACGGAACAGAAAGCGCACCATGACCATCCAAATATCCGGTTCCGCCTCGAAGAACACATGAGAGTGCCTCTCTGCTTCAATGACCTCGCAAGCAGCCTCGGGAGAGAAAATCCTTTTGACCCAACAAAAAGAACAAACACAAAGCAAGCTCACTCCACTAAACCCAACAGATCAACGAAACAAACGGAAAAAAAAACGAACTTTCGACAAGCCAAAGAGCACTCGGGAACTAAAACAAAGTGGGGGGTGATCAAACTACTCAACGCCACTCCATGTAGAATTCGCAAAGGGGATCTGTCGCCCAACCTCGTGAAGGTGATGAGGCCCTCGCTCAGGCCAATGACGGAGAGCTGGGCGGAGAAGGGCAAATCGGCAGGATAGAAGAAGAGGATCTTGTCCAGCTCCTGCCCCTCGTTTTGCCCTCTCCTCAGGTCGAAGATGCACAACTGCATGCCCTCGCTGCCGCTCGCGACCGACGACAAGCCCATTATCGCATCAATTCAACCCTGGGGAGCGAGTTCCGAGATCAGAACCGCGATTGCGCACCGATCGCAATCATGTCCCAGATCCGAAGGTCGCGCGAGGGGAAATCTGCGAACGGCGCCGGACCGGACCGGACCGGAGATTCGTCTTCCGATGCGTGAAGTTCGACCTAATCTCGCCTTGGAGACGACGCAGGAGCAAAGCGGAGAAGGCGATGGATGATGTGGAGCTCCGTGCGCCCAAAACGGCACCGGGTCGGGTCGGGTCGGGTTTGAATGGCGGGTAGGCGATGACGAACTGAACAGTGAAATGGCTCACGTACGGGAATTCGAGAAAGGAAAAACAAGCAGAAGCTTCTTTGGCAACTTTTGCGGGGGCGAGTCCCAGTCTACTATCGGTGAAATTTGCTGGAACTTTCCGCTTGACGTTGAAGCTGATCGCGGGGACGGTGAGAATAATTTGGTCAAATGAAAGAAAAATATCGGCAACAAGTTACATGTGTAGAAAGGGGAAACGATTTGACCTCCCCATGCTATATGTTCGGACGAAAGGGCAAGGCCGGCTAGCTCTCACATGCAAATCTGTTGCCCTTCATGTTGGCGGAAATTGCAGCACTGCCATTGCGAGCATTCCGCATAACCACTTCAAAAACAAAACTCGATAACCGGTAAACTTATTCTTTGCATAACTTATTAAAATGAATGAGAAATATTTTTTATAGCTCGCGAAAATACTTAGAAAGAATTTATTATGGATGATCGAAATATTTTCCTTCAGCTAATATTATTCAAAATGTTTCGCATTGAGTTTTTTTCATGAAATAAAGTCAGGCAACGCATAAATCATCTCGGCCCCTGAACAATCCTCGATATCATTGTGGGGCCCATGGCCCGGGCCAGTGCGGGCCGCACGATGACCGAGTCGATCATATCGACGGCCGCGGTCGATCCGCAGTTCAGCGCAGGAGATGTGGAGCGATCCACTACATCGAGTCCCCCTTCACGACGTGATGGTTTGGTTACTTCCACCCCCACATTAAACCCACGTAAAACCACGCTCCCCGAACTCCCATAACCGCCTCTTCTTCTTCTTCTTCTTCTTCTTCAGCTACTCCTCCTCCTCACTACACCGCGATCACTTCACAACATTCCATAAAACCATAACCAATTTCTCTCTCTCTCTCTCTCTCTGAGTCGTCCTCCATCACCAAACTTGTAACACGGCATCGTCTCGAAGCTCGAACCAGTTCGACAGAGTTCAATTCCGACGACGACAGGAGCCGAGCCGGATAGGGAACCCGCCGGGAAATGAAGCCGCCGCCGCTGAGGATACGCAGGATGCTCCGGTCGAAGCTTCCCCAGAGAAGGCGGTCGCAGTTCTCTCCCCTTCCTTGCTTCTCGCGCGACTCCACCATCTCCGCTTCCGTGGATTCCAGCTACCTGGACGGCGAAGCCTCCGTCGGGAGCACTCGGAAGCGGCGATCCGATGCTGCCGGCGGAGGCGGCGACTGCGAGCTCAGGAGAGCGGCGAGGCCGCCGTGCAGGCGGCGGGAGGAGGGCGAAGGCGGAGCTGCTGGAGCTGTCGCGGAGGCCTCGGCGTCGGAGTCGTGCTCCGGTTCGTCTGTCGAGGTCGATTCCAGAGAGGAGAGCTCCGAGTTGAAGGACACTGGAGCCTGCCGCGGTTTGGAGGAATTCAGAGAGAATGCGGCTTCGGAGTCGATCGCGCGGTCGGAGATCTCTTGCGTTCACCAGCATGAGCCGGCGACGTCCGGTGAGCTCTCCAGCGAATTGTCGAGGAACAGGAATGCTGAAAATGAGGCCGTCTCTCGTCCGTCTTTCGTTGACTTGCGCTCTAAGGCAACTAGCGGTTTCCGATTTGCCGAATTGGAGGACGAGACGCTTGCAGTCGAGTGCCATGAGAACAGAGCATCGTCGGAGATCTTCTCCGAAACGTCAAAAGATCACGTCGCCGGTTGTTTACCCGCTTCAAAGTCGGAATCGACGGTCGATCAAAAGCCAAGCGACATCAATTACGACGCTGACCTCGCCTGCACAGAGCAAATCCCGTACGACGGCATCTCGGACTACTCTTCCGATCTCGATCTCGATCTCGATTCATTCTCCGAGCTACAAAAGGAGCTGTTCGAGGAAAACTCGGACGAGTACTCCTCCGAGTACATTCTGTCGATTTCCTCTGAATCTGGACCTGAGTTCTCCGAGAAATCAGATGAAGATTCGAATCCTTCTCCAACCTTCTCTTTGCTCATCCAGTACAGGGAGCAATTTTTGAGATCGAGTACCCGTTCAGACAACCGCAAAGCTTGGAGTCTCATTTCCGAAGTAAATGTAAGCTGTTACTGTACGCGCGTACGATTTTTCGTTGTTTGAAATTTTGCATTTGATTAATTTTTTTGGGAACTTGAATTTTAGCATGGGTGTGGCGACGAGGAGGATGCGGAGAGCTACCAGCTGTTGAGAAACAGAGAGAGGAGAGAAGTCTTCTTGCGGAACTACGTCGAGGAGTACGGTGAGCCCGTGCTCAAGGAAAGGACACGAATGGTTCACTGGATAATTGAGGTGAGTTACTCGCAGAGTCGGTTAGTCCAAGATTTCCACCCTCATCTTTAATTAGATACAAATGTCGATGGCCAAGACATTCCATATCAATTCACGATTGTTTTGTAAAGACGCTAAGATGTTTTGCTTTGCACACATCGGATTGGCCAATGCAATTTCTTAGAGTTTGAATGCAAGGGCTCTTCTTCCTCTTTCTCTCCGATATTATTGCATTGATATGTTGAAATCCATTTATAATTTGCATATATTGCTTGTAGAGACTACTTTCGCATGACATATAGATAACTGCATACATTCCTTACTGTAAGATCCATGCCTGCACATAGGAGGTTGCTTCAAGCTGGGCAACACGTCATGCCTATATGTTTACATGGATCCTTCTGGGGTCCTTCCTTTGACCTCTTCTAAGTTTGATATTCCATGTCAACAGCAATCTACTGCGAGAGAGCTCCACAACGAGACTTTGTTTCTAGGGGTGAGCCTCTTTGACAGATTCCTCAGTAAAGGATACTTCAAACAGCGAAGGAACTTTCGAATTGCTGGAATAGCCTGTCTCACCCTAGCCACCAGGATTGAGGAGAATCAACCTTACAACAGGTAATTAGATTTCTTACCTTCGTCTTCATATAGAGGGATGCCAATCAAAGCCCTCCTTAGAAGGCAATAATTGCTTTGGACCTTTCGGTTAGCAACTGTAAAGATGCTTAAGACCTTGACTTTACAAATCTCCTTTTTACATATGCCCAGCTCCCAGCAATCATTTCGCCATAACTTCAGACAACACCACATTTAGAATGTTCACTGAATTGGATAATTTCAGTCACATTTAGTAGACCGTTAGGAAATACATCATGAACAAATTCAAAAGTTTCCCATCGCAAAGGAATTGCCAATCATCTCAACCTTCACTATGTCCGAGTTGCCAGTAGTGACTTACAATCACTCCACTGCATAACTCATTTATGGATGATAGACACCAAATTGGGTTATGCCGAGTTCCTAACAGATGCAAATGGTACTGGTATTTCAGCGTAAGACAAAAGAACTTCGGTGTGGGGAGTGACAACTACAGCAGATGCGAAGTGGTGGCAATGGAGTGGTTGGTACTGGAGGTTCTCAACTTTCAGTGTGCATTGCCTACCATACACAACTTCTTATGGTACAGTCCATATCTTGTCTGCGCAACCTCGACCAGCAGACTTATTTTCTTTTCTCTTCATTTTGCGTGTTTTCATGTGTTGGACCTACTTTTGAGACTTTTCAAATTCCAATCACTTGAATAATCTGTGTAAAGAAAGTGATTTTGCTGAATATCACTGAAATATGAAGAAACGATTGCAGGTTCTACTCGAGAGCTGCAAGAGCTGATGCTAGAGTGAATAAGAGGGCCATAAACTTGGCAGCTTTAGCTCTGCTAGACCATGAGCAGCTGTCCTACTGGCCTTCCACAGTTGCAGCTGCGCTGGTCATCCTGGCATCAGTGGAAGATGCATCCTGCAAGCGAGTCATGCAGGTAAGTAAACCTGTCTTAAAGCAGCTTCATTGGATGAATGTGACATGTTTAGGCACCAGTGTTTTTTGAAGACTTCAATAGCTAAATTGTCGCTCGAGGCACCTAAGCTTTTTAAATATGCCGCAAGTTAGCTGAACATGATACAATGAAACATCATCTGCTTTGGCGAGGATTCTCCGTGTCTTACTATATCATTTACAGTTTTCTTGTTTGTCAGAGAAAATTTAATGGCATTGCACTTTGAGTGACTGATCCAATATAGGAATTGATTACATTCATTTCTACCTTCTTAATATTCTCTTCTGATTTTGCAGACTCATCTCAGAACAGAAGGTGATGAAATAGTGAGATGCATAGAGGTATGTCATAATTAGTCGAGTTCAGCCCACTTCTTTATCTCACATCACTTCGCCATGCATATGTGACATTCTAATTTGCAAAGATGCACCCATCAGAGCATTAGAGCATTCTCCATGACACATTATGCTTAATCTATTCTTAAATTTTCAGCATCTCAATTAAAACCAATGACACAGGGTGCTCTAATCTTGGCAGAGCTTGCAGTGGGTAGCAAAGTACATTGCAGAAGTAGCAGATTAGCGACGTCATAAATCAGCCTTATGTTCAATTAAACTCTCTGCTTTCCATTATATCCATACAAATTGATTGATTAAAAAACATTCTTTTCATATACTACAGAAGTTCATTATGTCTGAAGCCCGAGTGGCAATACATTAGATGAAATACAATTCTTTTATTCAGTTTTAATGGCCTCAATAACAACCGTTGCACATTCCTTGCACCATTTCGCAGCTGCCAATTTTGATCGGTTGGTGGCAGATTTGAAAGCAGCGAGGGTCTCCATCAACGGAAAGATAGACTGCTTTTGACTTTTGTGGCTTCGAAATGATAAGACTTTTCCCTTTGTGTGCTATTTAATGCGTTGTGCATCCTGTATTTGTTCCTATTGCCTTCAGGTAAAGGAACACACGAAAGGAAGGATTGGAAAATTATCTTTATACAAGAAACTCACCAACCTAAAGCCCCATTTACTCGTCATCCTCATCACCATTGATCTGGATGTACCTTCAAAAGTTAAAAGAGGAGACAGATCTGCGATCACCGTTCGGATAAGTATACGTATAAACATCTCACGTCTGTATTATTACTGAAAAAACCACAAACGGTTTTTCAATTCATCAAACGAAACTGAGGACTTCAAAAGCCCATAACCCTTCAGTGTTATCTGCATCTAGAGGGAAGGAATGACAAAACAAATCGGGGAACCCCATGCCAATGCCATTGCTTCGCAAGAAGTTCTTTCATAAGCTGACGGCCTCATTACGAACTTTTTTTAAGGACGAGTAGTGTTCCTTGCACCTAAAGACGTTGCACCTAAAGACGGAACAATGTTTCGCGACTGGAAACTTTTCTTTGCCCGGTGTACTATTTATGGTTTACCAACAAATGAATAATTTTACTATTTACAAATCTAATATCCTGCTTTACATTACCAATGCATTTCACATTAAAAATCGGTCCGTGGCTTGCCAACAAGATAATGATTTTACTGCTCTAACATCTACAGCAGATTACCCAGTATTCTAAAAATTGATAAGTGGACTCGTCAACCAAATAGTACCAAGGAACACGTTTCACCATTTTGAAATCTAATATTTGGTGGATCGGGCCAGGCAAGTAGTTAGTAACATTCTATTTAAACAATAATGTTTTCACAGCCACATCTAGTGATAGGTTACGAAGTGTGAGCTCCGTTTATTAATTAGTAATTTACCACTGAGAAAACAGTTTTGCATCGCGAAGACTAGTGTCTAGTATTACATTATCAAGTATTTTAACATCTTACGGGTGGACCCAGTGGACAGCTCAGAATCCATCGACGGAAATAATGAGTTTATCAAAGTGCATCGAAATTTTACGGGAGGACCGGTCAATTAAATTGTTACTTACCCGCGAAATAACATCTTAAATATTCTCAAATCTAGTATCCAGTAATAGATTACCAAGTGCAATAAAAATTGCACAAATGCGCAAGGCAAGCAGTTCGTTCATCTACCAATGAAAACTGATTATGTCACCTTATGATACAGTAGATTAGTAGCGCGCTTTAGAATTTCACTGCGATTCTAAGCGTAACGATACTACGTCAAGTACTAAAAAGATCATTGACCGAATCATGCAACAGCTAAAAAAATTATCTAGATCCGTCCCTGCCATCAATTGAACTGAATGGATTCTAATGAGAAGATGAAAAAAAAACACGAGGAGTCTGAACTTTCCCACCTTCGCTTCTTCAAAGCAATGGGCCTCTAAATCTAACTGGACCAACTAAAGCCAAAGAAAACACAACAACAGCTGCAAAAGCAAACAGCAAGCATATTGCTAGATCGGCTCATGGTTTGGAAACTTTGAGGTTCTCCCGGTCAAAAGAAGGGAGCCCTGTGAGGAATCCCTTTCCTCTTCAACAGGCGGTGTCTCGGCCTGAACGACCGCCTCGGCTCGTCGCCGCCGCTCCGAGCATTACCAGCATTCTCGTGGCTGCTGCTCGACTCCTCCTTTCTGTTTTGCAATGTGATCGTGCTGCTTTCTTTCCGAGAGCCCTCGTCGGCAGCCTTCTCTTGCTGGTCCGCCAGCTCCGACGACGCCTGCGCAGTTCCTCAAAACAGCCATAAACAAACTACCTCATCAGGTCCGTCGATGCGATTTACCTTTTGATATTGGACTTCCATCGTCAAGATAGTAACTTTCCAAACGCATGCACACGAGGTTATACCAAAACTCGATTGAGATAAACGCGTTCCGCACGTATTGTGTCTCGGAGGGTAATCCGCGGTTACTAGGACGGAGGAAACATGTCGCTAATATCTTCATGAAGGGGATCGCTAGATCTCACGTTCATGAAGGGGCGCAGTCGAAATGACAAAGCCTAGCTATAGGCTTGTGGGAGATGTCACAAGATGGTTTCCAACTTCTCCACCTAGTCCGACATTCTAACATTTGCACCTGCACGAGCTTCTTTACCCACGAATCTGGAGCAGGCCAAGAAAAGTTGGGTTTTGGATACGTCTCTAATCACACAAAATTAACATATGAGTCGTTGCGCCAGTAGATAAGTCTTACAAAATCTCAAACCAGTATGACAGCATTTTTAACTCATATTTTCTGAACCATGTTAAATGAGTTATCTAAAATTTTCTAAAAGAGGTTGAAATGGGTTTTAAAAAATAAAACCCAAATAGGTACAGGTTTGGATGTGTTTGGACCATAACAATTTTCAACCCGATATTATCAAAACTTGAAAAGAAAACACAATCCATCGTAAAAGAGCGGCGAATGAGTAGGGATGCCGCCGTCGCCTTTGATAACCATCCCTAATGGCCACATCACGGTGGTGGCCGGGGGCCAACAATCTTGATGATGGCCGCCATCGTTGCCTTTGATGACCATCCCTGACGGCCACCTCGCCTTGTCAAAGGTGACAGGGACCACCATGCCGTGGCCTAGAAAGGGCCACAAACCCGTAGTTGCATTTTTGTAAGTTTTACAATATTTCTTTGACTTTGATTTCTTTTAATGTGTAAAATTCTCATATATATTTTTTAAACTTGAATTTTATTTTTCCATTATTCACATATATAATATAATATGATTAAGTGGAAATACGATATAGAGGTGGGCATGGGCTATGAATGGATACAACTTAAATAAGTAAAAATGTGTCGACTTATTTATGATCTGATCTTAACCTGACTCAATCCCACCCATTTACCACCTTAAAAAGTGGCCGAGTCACTCGATGAAAGAAAGTAATGCTAAAATCCAATGGAATAAGATCACTGTACAAGAGATATGGATTACAAGAAAATTTCCAACATAAACAAAAATGGAAGAGAAAGCAGGAGGAGAAATTTAGTAAATCAATAAAATATGGAATAGAAAACAAACATTAAGTAAGGCAAAAAGAAATAAAAAGCACAACCAACAGCTAGTAATAAAACAAATAAAATCACATTCTATTTGTCTTTATGATGATCGAGTTAAATCTAATTTCCGCAACATATGATATAATACGTTTTGGCCAGTCACAGTTGTGTACACATACTTGGCGACCGAACTACGTACCTTGCAAGCAATGGAGCAGTACGTATCAGACGAGCGTTGGATGGATACGCCGCAAGCTGCGCACGAACGGCAGTTCTTGGGTTGCTCCGATGTCTCCGATGGAGATCTTGGACTTATGAGCACCACTTTGTCCTCGTTGATTATGTACGCCTGCATGCAAAGAAACCCAACAATTATTTGGAAAGAAAATCAGATCACAAAAGATCACTTTGATTACCCATTGACAAATCAACTATCCAATCCCAGGCAATGCGGGAAATCGAGTAATTTTCATTAAGCAAAACAAGCACAATAGACATTGTCTTGCACTCGAGTTTTCAAATCGTTCTCTTCATGTCAGAATAAGAAAAATGATGTAGAAACCTTAATTTCAGAGCAATTGTAGTAGCTGCGCATGTCCTGGACGCGAACCGCGTTGTCGCACTTGTACTTGAGGATGTGGAGACGGGGATGGTGTCCATGGTCGTCGGCAGCGCAGTGCTTGCAGATGGCGAGATTGCAGTCCATGCAGTAGAGCCTCTGCTCGCTCCTCGGCATCTCGCAGTGGCGGCTGCACAGGCCGAAGAAGCCGCACTGCAGGAGATCGCTCAGCCATTCCGGCCTCTTCTTTCCTTCGGGTGAAGAAGCTTTTCGTCCTCTCTGAAATAATATTAACAAACCTATGGAGTCATAAAAGAGTTCGATGGCATGGAAGTGGATCATAAGGTGAAATGAAGCCAGACCATCAAGCTGAAATAAATCACAAAAAGTAAACAGTCAAAGTGCCATCATTTAGGGAGAAGCAAAAACCGTCGAATTATCAAGAAACACCGCGAATCAGAAACCCTAATCTCTCACCATTTTTCTTTCAGTGATGGAAGCATCCGAGAGGACAAGAAGATGGGGAAATCAAAGTGGAAGGAAACCCAGAAACATAAACAGTGCAAAGGCGAAGTTTAAGATTTGGCAGGTTCTGTTCGAGCCAATGTTCTGTTAGCGAAATTTTGGAGTTTTGAATTCTTGTTACATCCTCATTGCGGCCTTGTGATCCTAAATCTTAACTGTTGTTATAGATTTCTAGCAAGATTATTTGATTAGAGGGGTCAAAATGGGATGATAAGAGGCTTCTCCACAAAATTAGCAGTTTTTTTTAACAATGTAAATGGAAAATCGAACAAACTAAATATATTTCTAATCAAATTTATGCTCTCTGATTCATTTCTATTTCAGTACCAACCTATTACATTAACCTTCAAAAAATAATATATGTTGCTGATATATAAGATTTTGTCGGTAAATCAACACCAAGTAAGAGAGCTCAGAGGTCATCATGGCCTTGACTTTAGACGAATAGAAAAGAGTTGCACAAAAAGCCAGAAGTTGATAGACTTGCACCACCATGCATAAACACATACAGTGATATTATCGCTGAGGACGAAAAAGGAGCAAGAGAGAGCTCAGAGGTGAAGAGAAAGAAGATTTTTTTTATTTTTTACTTAGATTCCGCGTAACTAGATCGGTGGACAAGTGTCAATATGCTAGTGGATAGGAGTGAAAAAATACACGCTACATGGGATTATAATGTGTTGGTATCAAACTACTGAATAATTTCTCCGCTTTATAGATGAGAAATTATCAAAAAAGTTATAAACCTAGTTATGCCAAAAATTGGCACAATTGAACGAGCACAGAAACGTCTTTAAGGAACTCCCAAATCTATATCTAGATCGGAAGAGAAGAGCTCCCAAATCTAGATGAAAGCTTTCAAAACTCGGAAGAGTCGTATAACCGCTTCCAGTGTAGTATGAACTCATTTTATTCATCTCCGAACTTGTCGGACTTCTCCGATTGGAGGATCTGAAATAGCAAGTTGATTCCTAACGATGGAAGCGGAAGATATGCACATCAAGCAGAGAAGAGCATCAATAGCAAGCAAATGAAGAAAAAAACAAAAAGCTATATAAAAACAATTAAAGAAACTCCCAAACCAGATTGGGAGTGAAAATCCCAATTCGAGTTGAGAAGATGGAGCCATCTCAGTCGAGGGAGCTTGAAGTGGAAGAGAAAAATCGAACCAAAGAGAGAGAGAGGTATCTTGAGGGATTAATTGACATAATTGAAAGATTTATGACTGAATTGATATACGTGTAATATATTTACGATTTTTTTGGTAATTGTCCCCATTATATATCGCAGTCTTCCATCGTTAAGTGACTAGAATTATATTTAGCTCTATGCATCAAGACGAAGCTCATAAAACGTGTCATACATCACGAGAAACCTACTAAAGCCTGCAGAATCCCCACATCGTCCACATTTCTCTTGCCAAAGAAACTTAACAACAACAAACGTGAAACCGGTTTTGCTAATGCGATTCTTAAATTCTGAACATGCTATGGGCGCATTTGGTAACGTTTCTGTTTCTGGGAACAATTTCTTTTCAGAAATAGTTTTTTCTATTTCTATTTCCTGAATGAGTTTTTGAGCAAAAGAGTACGTTTGGTAACTGTACAAAATTTCTATTCTTAGAATAGAAAAAAAATAGAAATGCGTTTGATACAACCAAAATAATTTCTATTCCCAATTTTTTGCATTCAAATCTATATCTTTTATTTAACTATAAGTGCAAGTTATAAGTGAAAAAAATCAATAAGCATGGTTTATTGGTTTGTCTAATCCTTTTTAGGGGTTTAAAACCCCTTTTAATCCATAAACTAAGAAATCTTCAAAAATACCACTTGGGCACCTAAAAAAATTTAAATTTCACTCAAAATGAGTGGTCATAGGTATTCTAAGCCATTTTGTGAATTTTTTTTGGGGTAAAATTTATTAAAATTTTTTACTTTCCCTAAATCTGTTTCTTTTTATTTTCCAGAAACTTTTTTATGGTTTTTTTTAAAAAAATTTCAATTTCGGAATTTTGCAAATTTTTATGGGTTTTCTGAGTTTTTCTTATTTTTATGGATTTTCTGAGAATTTTTCTGATTTTTATGAATTTTTGGAATTTTTTAATTTTGTAATTTTTTTAGGGATTTTTCCGAAATTTTTCTAATTTTTTTGAATTTTATGAATTTTTTAATTTATTCTAAGCCATTTTGTGAATTTTTTATTTTTTTGGGGAAAATTTTATTAAAATTTTTTACTTTCCCAAAATCTGTCTCTTTTTATTTTCTAGAAACTTTTTTATGGATTTTTTAAATTTTTTCAGTTTCAGAATTTTACAAATTTTTATGGGTTTTCTAAGCTTTCCTGATTTTTATGGATTTTCTGAGAATTTTTATGAATTTTTGGAATTTTTTAATTTTTTATGAATTTTTTTTATTATTCCCGCCGGAAATCGATCGGACCGGTGCTTTGAGATGGTCTACGGACGACAGAGGATGGAGGAGGAGCTGAGGCCGCGGCTTGAGAACTGAACCTTTCTATTTCTTTTTTTGTTTATGGAAACAAAGAAGTAGAAAAAATCTACTTCTTATTTCTGTTTCAAATCTATTTCTTGACTATTTTTCTATTCCAGGAAATAGAAATATAAAATGCTACCAAACAGATTTCTGTTCTTTTTTTATTCCAGGGAAGAGAAGAACAAAAAAATAGAGAAGTAGAAACATTACCAAACACGCCCTATAAGGCTGTTAAGAGCACTGAACATCCAATTTCATATGGAGATATCTCAAGTAATTACTTGAGTTACAGATACTCTTGTACACGGACAACCTAACGAGAAACGACTAGGTAGTAGCGATAACCGGCCTAAAACGACAAACACGAATCCAGTCGACAGTTAAATGAATATCGTGATAACTCTTCCACTCCGCAAGGACTAAAGTGAAAGCGGTCCACAACCCAACCATAACAAGCAGACGATCCCACAAGGAACTCTTCGAAACAATTTTGTGCCTGAGCACGCTAGGCCATACCATTCGCTGAACCGATAGGCAAAACTGTTAGGGATACAGCCGCAATATGTAACTGGAGTACTCGGTTATGTACATTACATGGGGCGAAACAAAGCATCCTCTTTTCTATCCAGCTTCAAGAATGCTCTTTACATGAAAATCATTACATAAAGAATCCAGCGCACTATCGTCCTGTAGTTTGAAGAAACGAAATAAGACATTGTGCAACGTTCACTGGATTAAGGAGAAGCTCAGCACACAAAATGTTGAATTGGAAGTTGGAACTTCAACCAATCGCATGAAGCTCGTGAGCTGATTCCTTGTAATAAAGGCTTCAGGACACCAAGAGGATCAAAGCCAGCACAGTACCAGATGGCCTCCAGGGGTAACTGGTCCATTTCCTGAGCTAAAAGCGACATCTCGCCGATGCCTTGGAAATTATAGGTCTCAAAATCTCTACTCATCTACTTGCGATGCCTTCGCTTCTGTTCAGCTCTTTGCCTCTTTTCATCGTCCCATTCTCGTTCATACATCCTACACCAGTTAAGGATCTTAATTTCAAAGATGATGCCATTATTGCATCAACCCAGAGAACATAATAAATGCAAAAATAATGTTGCTAACAGAGGAAAACTTTTTTTCGCACAAAAACCTCTTCTCTCAAAGAGCATGGGAGGTTCCACAAAATGGCAGCACTCTTCTAACAGTGATTCGATCTACAACTACAATGCACAAGGGAGGCTGACACCGCACGATGGGGCAACTTCTAAATACTACAACAAACTACCATCGAACAAAGTCATTAATGCGTCGGGCACAGAAAATGATAGAAAGAGATGAAAAGTAGCAGCAGCAAGACATTATTAGAGGATCAAACAAGTGCTGTCATTCATGACAAGGCCTCTTGCTATAATTCAAAACCTATTGTGTAAAAACAGGATCAATATGATAGAAAATGATTTTCAAGGATACGGGTCAACATCACGACGGCCCATCTTGCTTGTCGCCTCTTTACCATGCGCCCTTGGTCCTGGTTCCTCCATGTAACCTGGGCGTTGGGTCATGAGAGCTTTCCTTTCTCCCCTGTCCCTACTATCATAGGATTGTGACATGCCGACAGTTAGGGCAGGAGGAGGGCCCACTGGTGAAAACTCCCCAGGTTCCCCAGATGGAAGATGCTCCCTTTTCAGTTTCCGCCTTTTTGAAGCAGCATTTGCATCCATTTCCTCTTTCAGAAGGGTCGCTTTATCCCTATCCCTGTCTCTCTCATCCACCTTAATGCACAAAGTCAACAATATGAGCAAAAATGTTCCAATCTAAAGAATGATAATCAATAATCTAAACTTTGATACTTGTTTCTCCAAAATTAAAAGGAAAGGATAAAAAATTCCATTATGCAGCATAACCAGTAACATGTATCTGAGAGAAAAATATTAATTAACATTTGATGAAAAGCCATTCATTATATACGGAATATTTTAATATAATTTCTTAAATTAATTACAATTTGAGAATAGATCAAAAAACCCACAACAATAATCCTACAGGGGGAAAATAAGCTTTTTAGATCACGTAAAACTTTAGTTATCTTCAATCAAGTTTCTATCAATGTCAGCCGAACTCACTTCATCCATGAGCCACAATCTGGTGGGGGCAGGGCTTACAGCCAAAGGGTTCCACTGTCTTTCAGAATAAGTCCCCATGTATAAGATAGATGAGGGAAACATCATACGTCCAAAGATCAAGTTTGACTATCATCCCAGGATAAAAAGACTTGAGTGTAAAGAGGTGATTATGAGTATCATTTTTTGCCAAACTCAAAAACCCTGTAGTGGAATGACGAGGTTCTGTGTTGCACCAAAGACAATACATACAACTTAGCAAAACCAAGCCTCGGTTTTTTTTTTCAACCAAGAACCTTTATCAGAAGTTAAAGAATGTCTCGCCACTATAGAACTCGACATTAAGATATATGCAATTGTCATGGGCCTGTTGCCGTGACACAATGCCCACCAATTAGAACACAATGATCTCTGAGTACTTATAGATAAATATCCTTCCAGCCATTGTACTAAATTACTCTTAACACAATTAAAGGTGGCACATACCTTCAATGACATCCCTTCTCGTTCCTCTCGTTTCCTATCGCGAAAATCATCCTCTTTCTTTCGTTTTGCATCGTCCTGTGAAGCTATGTTCTCTTCAGACCGCCTGCGCTCCCTCTCATCATGTCTTGGAGAAAGTCTTTGAGCATGCCTGGTAACTCCAAACCTTCTATCGCTGTCCTCATCCCTTCTACTGGAACCAAGTGACTGAGGTACCACATGGGGTGGCAAGGGCGGTGGTGGTGGCAGGCTCTGCCCATGAAACCGGTCATCTGCATGAACTTTTTCCGAAGCAGTTTCACCGTACCTCAGCTTGCTTCTATCATCTTTTCCCCTATCTTTTTCAGGGAGCCTATCAAAAGTCCTGTCATTACTTCTCTCCTGCACTCTATCAACTGAACGTTCTCTAACATATCGTTCCATTGACCGATCCCTTGCCCTTTCGACCACTACATCATCTCCACGAGGACGCTCCCTGTAATCTCGGTCATATCTATCAACAACTCTCTCTTTTGTTCTGTCCAAAATCTTATCTGTGTTCCTATAGATGCTTTGCTCATCGCTCCCCGTTTTCTCAAGATCCAGAAATCGAGCATCTACAGACCTCTCTCTATCTGGGTACCGAGCATCTCCCTCCAAATCTTTGGAGTCACTGTCCCCCTTTCTACGCTTGCTAACCCTGTCAGCTTCATCTGGAGGACTACTCCTTTTCTGCAGCTTGTCGCCAGACTTCGAAGAAGCTAAAGAACTCTCATGTCTTGGGGAATGAACAAGTCGAGAAGGAGGTTTTAGTGCATCATAATTATCATTTCCATCATCTTTAACATGAGAAGACCTCCCATCAGATGACTTGGCCGCTCCACCCTCTGTCTTCGCTTCAACCCCATGCAAATCAATTGAAGATCTTCCAGATGGAGTAGAACCTTTAGCATTCCCATTAGTTGTCAGAGTTGTAGACACATTCGTAGCAGCTACTTGCCTACCCTCAGATGTATGAGCAGAAACATTCCTATCATTTGTAGAAGAAGCAGTCTTTCCAGATTTCTCATCCTTACCATCTTGTTTTGGCGGCTTAGCATGTGATACAGCAGGTATGGCTCTTTTGGCTGGAGCTTTCAACTGTCATCAGTCAAAATTAAGAAAATAAATTGGCATTGAAGATCAATTGAGCTTCCAGATCATGTATAAAGCCACAAGGAGCAAACACATTGAGCAACAGGAAATTCTAATGTATATAGAACTATGACAGAGAGTCATTTCCACAACAAAATTAATTAATATAACATCCAAAGATAAGAATGGGAACCCCATGGCAACCATATTTCTTGTAGAGGAAATAATGATCAATTCGAGGAACAGTTTGTAGGAGGGGCAAGCGAACCAAACAAAATCTAAGGTACTCAGACCACACTTAAAAGAAGCTACTGTTTTTAAACAGTCTCCACTGAAATATCACAGCTAAGAGTGCACCGCCATGTACAATTGGTTATGATGATAATCAGATGCTGCATAGTTGCACTTTTTTGGCTTAGCATGCAACGATACTCTCAAAAGGCTATATTCTCATTTCTTTATCTTTTGAAAGCCTCAAGAAGCTATTTCTTTCACTGAGCAAATGTCAACTAAACTATCTATCACTAAGAAGAATGGCCAATTTCCCATGAGAAGAAAGAATTTCAAGCATCAATCATCATGTGTAATACTTTATCAACCAGCAGTAAGCTATTGGACCTAATTAAAACACTTAATCGACAAATGGATGAAAATGCTAACAAAAAGCATAAAAGCAATTCATAGACAGCAATGGTAGTTCACACATGCTTTCTCCCCTAAGCAGTAAATTTCAGTCTCTCTCCTTCCCTCTGTACATTAATAGTACACCTGATGAGCAAGTCTCTCAATAGCAATTGGGCATGAGAGTAAACTTCTTCTCAAGCAACTTTGCACAAACAAAATAAGAGCCTAAACACCAAAGATAATTCCAAATTTCAATGGCAATAAAACTTAAGTAGCTTTTATACACAAGACGCGGTTATGTATTTTGACGTAATGTACTTATAATGTCATCATTAATGGACATTCCAAAGAACTTCTTAATCTTTCAAGGAAAAGTTTGTACTATTTAGTATGTTGGGTTGTTGAACATTATTCAAAAGTCATGAAGAATCATGATACCATATGAGATTTGTGGGACCACTATTAACTATTCTAAAAGCTTAAGCTATTAGATGAAAGCGTGATTTATTATTTAAATATTCCAACATCGCCCCCCTCCCCCCTTCATGCCTAGTCTAGTCTTTTTGCCTAGTACTACGCATGAAAATAATTTATTGGGGAGGCAAATGGGGCCTGAAAAGATTCGCATTCAGGACCTCCAACTCTGATACCATGTGAGAGGGAAAAGTGTATCGTATTATTCAATAAAGTTCAATATATACATAAAAATAACCCTAAAGGTCTTAAAGACCACTTTACCCTTTATGCTTCTAACAATAGGAGGTCTACCGCTGGCTATTGTACCTTGGTTGGAGGAAGTCTAGTATCATGGAAGAGTAAGAAACAGAGTGTTGTGGCACGCTCTAGTACTGAGTCAGAATATAAAGCCATGGCACAAGTGACATGTGAATTAGTGTGGATTCAGCAATTATTGGCCGAGTTAGACTTGCTTCAATACCCATGACTCTGTGGTGTGATAATAAAGCTACAGTGCATACAGCTTCCAACCCCATGTTTCATGAGAGAACAAAACATATTGAGGTCGACTGTCATTTTATTTGAGAAAAGTTGCCGAGTGGATTGATTCTTCCCCGTCACATTTGAACTAGTGAACAACTTGCAGGCATTTTTACTAAACCTTTGTGTAATGGGAGGATAGATTATATTTGCAACAAGCTGGGCATGATTAATATCTATGCTCTAGCTTGAGGGCCAATGTTAGAAGTATAAAGGGTAAAGTGGTCTTTGAGACCTTTAGGGTTATTTTGATGTATATATTGAACTTTATTGAATAAAACGATACACTTTTCCCTCTCACAATGATAAATGCCATCATGCCTACATATGCAGGCTTGATAAACTCATAAAACCTAAGTGCAAAAATTACAATCATACTAGAGTTTAATATCCAATTTGTATCCTCCATTTTTTGATGTATTCCCTCAAAGGCAAACACAAGCTGTTTCGAAGTAAAAGTTTTCTGCAAAGATAATCGAACAAACCTGTTTGATATTATTTTTAAAAGCAAACAAAAGCAACATAAAAATGCAAAACAAATGGCTGAAAATTACTAAGCAGCAATTAACTCCTAGCACAAGTAAATAACTGTCACAAAATGGTAAGGTTTTGGCTAAACAAAATCAGGAGAAAATGCAATGACAAAAAAGAGAGAGCTCACATGGGGATAACCTGATTAATTGGCATGCTCGTGGCCATGTGTGACTACAGTGTAAAGATTCATTTAAAAATGATTAAAACATTTGCGTTGAGTAAATGAATATATCCTAAGTTTGCAACGTGATAACTAAGAAACCATAGATTAGCATTTTTTATGATACAGGACCGACCACCACATCGACAATTACTAGCTTATTACCCGATGCATCCCACAGGCCCTCAGCTTAGCACTATGAAATTATCCCACTATACTGAATTACTCTTATTGTCTGGCGAGTCAGGTCCTACTACTCTCCTCAACCTCCACAAATCCATCAATCTATACAGTGAATTACAACTCCTGCAATATGAAACTAACCATTAACAGTTAAAATTAGGAGTACCTCAGAATCAGTGGAGTCCTTTGGAGCAGCTTTAGAATTGCTTTCATCAAATTTTGCTGCAGATTCTTCCACATATCTTTGATGTGATGATCCAGACTGTGCAACAGCTGGAATAGTAGTTATCTGAGCCTCTGAACCATTTGCAGCTGACCCACCTTTCACTTTTAAATTTCCAGTATCAGTTTTTCCACCTGAAGTATCTGTTTTCTCTAGCCCTCTCTCTGCGTTTTTTGTCCTTAAGGCTTGCTCTTTGACTGAGTTCCCAGCATCGGTTTGTGCTCCTCTTCCCCCAACATGTTCATTCTGAGCTAGAGCTGGACCGTTTGACGCTGTTAAATTGGTTGAAACAGACTTCGAAGCAAGTGATGGTGGTTTTACTTCCAAATAGCCCATGCCAAATTCTTCATCGGTAACCCATGAAGGCTACAAACAAGAGCACTTAACTACCGTGTAAATTAAAAAGATAAATGAACAATCAAAATCAGAAGTTACCTTCCTAGCAGCCATTGCAGCAGCCACACCTGTTGCCAATACCTTGAGATCTTCTCTTTCATCACTTTTAATCTTAGCAACCTATAGATTTGGAGAGATAAACATAAGAATTCCCTTCGATGCCTGATTTTTTCTTCATAAAGATAGATATAGTATCTATTGGGCAATGACTTAGAAGTACATCTTGTCTAATGGCACAAGCAATTTAGACATCATCAAATTCACATTAAAATCATTAACAACCAAGCAGACGATGCTAACCCGTTTTTCAAGGTTAATCCCACTCTTTCGAGTAACTGGGAAAACACCAGAAATTTTTGTCAGCATGATGAGGGCATTCCGTATCTCCATGTACTCTGTTGATTCCAGACATTGGATCAATAACCTCGTAATTCTTTGACTCCATTTCCAGTGCACCTATGCGAAAAAGGAAAATTCAGACGACAGCACCTATATGCAAAATGAACAAGCTTTCACTTGATAATGAGTACCGCTTTTTGAGTAAAGAACCTTAGTTCTTCAAACAACACAATAATGAAAGAAAATACACTTTAAGAGGCCCGAAGCAGTCTTTCTAGTTCTATACTTCTTCATTGTTTGCCGTAGTTCTATGCACCAGTATCATAAAACAAAGTTCTAAGGTATTATATAACAAACAAAAATAAAATATGATGATTTAAAAAAAGACAAATGAAAAGTGAAAATATATCCTTTCTTTAGTGAGATCGTGTTGGTTTTACATTGAATGATCATGAAATGAATGGGGTGGATAGATATCCGAGACAAATTGTATGAATGATCATTATAATACAAGAATAGTTTAAATATGGAAATTTCCTGTTCATGGAAATTTAGCATATATACAGCATATACAAGCAGCAAGAATAAGGAAACCCACATCTAGCAGCATAGAAGACAAATATTACCATAAGAGACTATTCACAGAAAAGAGACAAAGCATTCAGGAGGTACATGAAAAAATCTTATTCCTATGACATAAAGGTAAGAGTTTCAAGCAGAAATCAATGAAAGATTACCTTTATGAACTGCCCATATGTAACACGCTGGCTGTTTGGGTAACGATAATAGACAGCGAAGCCTGGCATGTTACCACATTCACGTTCATATATGGATTCGTCACTCTGGAAAAAAAGCGCAAGTTGACCCCCGTAGGCCAAAAACATATAAGTCTTTGTTGTTATCATGATCAAGATGTTATAAAATAAAAAAAGTCCGTCAGCTGAATAACTATGAAGAAGAGTCATACATATATGTATACACCTCGAAGCCTAAGCTGCATAATGACAATATAAGAAAAGACCACGATGCTATTACTGCAAAAACCAGACCGAAAATTACCTTCCAATAGTAGGCTGTCTTTAAAGTCTCATACAAGAACCTCCCAAGTCTTCCCACTTCATATTCGGTACAGCAGCATATCATGGGTTGTAATGTTTTACATATCAAAACATCAATGTGGTTAACTGTGTTGAAGAAGGGGGTCCCCAGGGAATGAAGAGTATGTACAAACATAGCACAGTAGACAGCATCGGACATGCTAAAAGTGCACCGTGGAAATATACAACGTTGAAGGAACTCCATATTTATCTTCAGAGTATCAGGGCAGGAGCTTAACCATTTATCTTTTTCACGTGAAAGTCGTCTCCGAACAGAAGCAACATGTTCTTCATGCTTGTGGAGTTCGCTGGTCAGACGATCAAGAGATTCCTGAATTTTCTCTTTCTCTTTCTTCCTTTTGGTAATTGCAGAACTTGAATTATCAGAAAGTTCCTCCAAAGCCTTAAGTGCCGCATGTTGCTTTGCAATTTCAGAATCATAACGACTCCTAGGAACATAGAGATCATACAATGTGAGCCCCCAAAATGTAGCATAAAGATCAGGGGAGAGGCTATTCCAAGCTTTTGCAGGCAACATAGACTTGACAGTCACAAGAAGGTCCGACCACCTGCATAAAACGACACTTTAGTAGCTACAAGTCAAATAAAATTCTATAAGGTCCACACACCAGAAATCTACTAGAAAGACAAAAAAAGGGTGTTACATGAAGAGAAAAGTGCTTTCAAGTTTCGACACATGCACATAAAAAGATGACGACATGAGAGTCCATCAATACATGATTGGCTTCATTTGTCGGCCAAGATTGAGAACTAAGTTGCAAGACTTCTCTTCACTTTCAGCCTCTAAGTTCATAGTCTCATTGTCATCCAAAGGCCAGCAAACTTCTGAACTTCCATGAGCCTTGAAAAGCCTCATTACTGGACGGTATATCAAGAAAGCTACCTGAATCAAGGTGAAACAAAAAAAAGGATCATAATACTACAAAAATGTAGCAATCGCATAATCACACTACTCAGTAACAATAAAAACCGAGGAGGTGAATATCTTTCTCTCTTTGTTTCTCATTTTTCCGAGAGAGAGAGAGAGAGAGAGAGAGAGACCTCAGGATCTAGGTGATACAGGTGAACAAGATCATCAAGTGAGGGAATCAGCTGTGCATATGCTGTAGGTGGTGTCACAGCACTACAGAGAAATTCCACATACTGAAGAAGGGTTCCATGGCATCTATCAAATTGCTCACTGACCATCTTAATGTATGGTGCTTCAGCACTTATGACAACCCTGCAGAAAAAGGCATGACATGTCTTACTTGACAGTAGTCACAGAGCAAAAGAATTGGGCTTGCAATCACATAATCAGTATTTCACAAAGGATAACAGATATAACCATTGCAGCAATTATTTGTGAATGATCAACAACTTGGACGAAGTAAAGGGAAATTCATTATGCCTAGCCTAAGGAAAATAACAATGTCTTTAAACAGAAAAAGTGATGCAGCAACTTTGCATTCAATTAGAGTCTCTCATGCCTGAAAACATTTTTCTCCTCAACAAGGTGGGAAACAGATGCAGCATAAGCTTCAAAGTTGAGGGGCAAAAAAACCAAGGGAGAACACAAGCAATAGGAAGGACTGTCAAGCATCAACTCCACATTGTCCATGGTATTATTGTGCTGTATCAACAACAACAAACAATAAAGTACCGCAGACATAATCATGCCAACATGGGAAGAGGTTCCGATATTTAAATCAAACATATTGTAAGTATGACTCTAAGATTAATGACACCATTAGCTTCATCACGAATGTAAGCCATCGCTTCAACAGACACCAAACAAACAATCATTTGATTCCACTTTTATCTTTCACGGATAATGAATCTAGGTTAGTAGTAGAATATGTTGACAGTTCATGTATAATAGTAAGTCCTTATGCACACAACACTAATCAGAAAATCTTACACAGAACGATGTTGAGCAATGAGCAACAAAAGCGGTATGGCCAACTTTGGTTCATCCTTCGGAAGCAATGAATCCCTTAGCCGGTTAGTTGATTTGACCAATGCCTGCACCATCATCACAATTGAGAAAGAAGAAAATGATGAATAGGTTTCAGATTGTACATGAATCTTTTTTTCCTTTTCAGATCCATAACCAGCCACTTGGCAGAAGGAAATCCACTTACTATATTATCAAAATGGGGAACATACGTTAACTCTTAATAGTAGGATCACTGAAAATGTGTCTGAAGCCCAAAGTCAAGAAACTAGAAATAATGAATGTACCCAAGTTCCTAAGAGTAAGACCTATATAAAATTCTTCTGCAGAAAAGTAATATAAAATAACAGTCATCTTCAACAAACAATTTGGAAAAATTTCAAGTATTAAGAAGGTGACTACATAAAAAAAATCAGTCAAAAACCATACAGAGAAAGCAGAGACTGTGATTGTGGAAAAGCAAGTTCAGAGTACCTTATTGTTGCGAGTCACACCAAAAGAAGTAGCTTGATACCGGAGAGTTTCACCCCCTGCCATGGCATCCAGTTGTTCTTCTGTTAGATTCTCAGTGTACTGGACATTTGCCATTTGTTGAATAAGCTCCTGTTTCAGGCATGAGATTCATATAGTCACAGACAAGAAAAACTGAGTAGTGCATCAAAATTGGCATAACCTGTAGATTTTTATCACCTGCAGAAGAACAAGTTCAATTCCTTGACCCCTTTTCAGCTCGTTGACAAGATACTGAAAAAGACCCCTCAATTCCATTGATGGATATTTCTTACACCTAGAAAAAACATAATTACCGAAAGTTCAATAAATGCAAAACTAGCACTCAATTCCTAAAGCAAAAGAGAAGAGACAAGATATGAATAAAAGCTCCAACTATTATTTGCAAGGCCAGATGCAGCATTGTGTCTATGTGAGCCAGTGTATGAGTTTGTCTGCATGCATGCATGTCAGTTGGGTACATGTGCATGTCCATGTCTACATGTGCAGAGAAAGAATGGATCATTTTAATTATCAACAACGTTATTTTCAACATAACTGACTTCTGACAACTTTGCAGCTCAAGGTAAATGATAAGCTCTGGCCCTCTAACTTACTGCTTTTCAACTCAAACAAGATAGAACAATTCTTTGATCTGGCATCCTTCTCTAGCGCTCAGAAGTAGGTGCATAGTGCTTCTTTTGATCAAAATGCAACAAACTACATCCCAGTAAACCAGATGGGCTGAATCATAACAGATGTTGTGCTATACTGATAGCTGACAAAGCCTTGAAGACGGCAATGCCAGCTATATTGATAGAACAGGAACCATTCAACCATTCTTCATTCATGCAACAAGCACCATCTATTTATTCCATCCATAGTAAACTCAACCAAAACACCATGAACATGACTCCCATTGTCCAATTCATCGGCTTAAAATGAGCAATATGAAGCTGCCAACTCAAGGACAGTGAATGCCAGCAGGAACCTCAAAAGCCAGACCAAGCCTCTAAATTTGGCATCCCCAAGCTGCCTGGAGAGGCCACACGTGACTAGAGAAAATCTATAATCACAATGCAGAGAGGCAGCCCCCTTCTTTAGCTCCAATATAGTCACCAGTAGTCTTGCAAGGGGGTGGTAAACTCATGTCCAATCATCATATCCAGATGAAATTAATTTTTTATTTTTTCCTCTCTGGGTCTGATGCAGATGCAACTAAAATGTGCATCAACTTCCAATTTTTTTGCAGTCAAGAACTGAAAATTTATCAGCAATCTACTAGTGTTACTGTGGGCTAGTAGAGATTTTTCCTTTCTCCATCTGAGCCATGACCTTTCTACTCAAGACAATTTGAGGCAACTCTTCTTATATTTATGGCACAAAGAAACCCATCTCAGTCAAACTTCTACTAGATGTACAAATGCCCTCCACTCCATATGAAAAATTTTAATCCTAATAGCTGCTCCAAGATGTCAAATGATTATTCACCAACCAACGCGATCAAAGACCTCTTATAATAAGCCAATTAACATCTGCAAACTGAAGTTGAAGTGAGAATATGAACCATTCCAATGAAGTCCTAATAAGATCCTGAGCCATGACCTTTCTACTCAAGACAATTTGAGGCAAATCTTCTTATATTTATGGCACAAAGAAACCCATCTCAGTCAAACTTCTACTAGATGTACAAATGTCCTCCACTCCATATGAAAAATTTTAATCCTAACAGCTGCTCCAAGATGTCAAATGATTATTCACCAACCAACGCGATCAAAGACCTCTTATAACGAGCCAATTAACATCTGCAAACTGAAGTTGAAGTGAGAATATGAACCATTCCAACAAAGTCCTAATAAGATCCTGCCTCATTGCTCTTCAGGGAATAGCACGCGTTCCAATCAGTCAAATCTGTGCACATGCATGACATGAGCAATATTCAAACGGTGCTTGACCTTGATTGCCTCCTAGATAGTAACACAGGTCATACAAAATGACCTAACGTTCATCAATGGACCTGAACCTTGAACTTTCACAAAGTTTCCACCATCAGTTAACACTCATTTTCTGGGGTCAATCTGCAACCCAGACACTGAAATGAGGATTCTCCAGTCATCAAGGGTGCATAAACAAACTAAGAGTTGTAACTGTATTCCAAGCTAAAATGAGGTGAATGTCGACTGTGGCAGAAGTAGATCTATAACTAAAATTAATTGAAAGGGACAGTACGATTATTTGGCAAAGACAACATTGACATCCAAGAATGCCGAATATCATAAAGTTTATCTTAGCTAGACCACAACGAACTCACATCAACAAGAATGGAACAGCAACTACACATATAGAAAGAAAAATCCACCAAAAGCTATTTTTCCTCATACGTTAGCAAACAAGTAGTCTAACCTCTGGTAGTATAAGATGTTATGTCAAGCAATACACATAGAGCAAATTAAAGAAAGGATCAGTAGTAATTCCTAAAACTTCGTATTCATATTAAGAGTGAATGGAAAAATCTGCAATAAAGAATGCTAATACATACAGGTGACCCCAGAATGAAGCCAGTGACTGGAGCCAGTCTGACAGATTAAGTCCATCATCTTTCAACTTTTCTCGCCCTCCTTGTGCCAGGCGCTCAATTACCACGTATTCCAAAATGTCGTACTCAAGCTGCATAGATAACTGGAAGAGTGAGATTGAAGTAAACGGAATCATAATGGAAGAACATGCAGTTCCCAAAATAGATCATAGCAGAAGATATCCAGAATGACGATCAAGAAGCTTCTACAAAAGAATCCTAAATAGCAAGTGGTCAGATGGGACATTGGTAATTGATTTAACTGCAGTCATTTCCAACATGCTATCTCGTGGCATTTCAGACTTGATAGAATAATTAAATAATAAACCACGCCTTCATCTAATAGTTTAAGCTTTTAGAACAGTTGACTATGGTTATACAAAATCTCACATGGTTTCAAAGCGAGAGGTCTTGAGTTCAAACCTTTCCAGGCCCCATTTGCCTCCCCAATTAAATGTCTATGCTTAGTACTAGGCAAAAAGACCAGACTAAACGTGAGGGAGAGTGTTAAAATAATTAAACATTAAACCACGCCTTCATCTTATAGCTAAAGCTTTTAGTACAGTTAGATGTGGTTCCACAAAATCTCACAAGACTGACCAAGGGTCTATATATATTATAGCCTTCATGACATTAACGCTGACTTGGGATTAGTCACCTATGCATCCAGCAACATTTTACCAGCTTAAAGGCATATAGATTTACAGAGCTTTAACAGCAATTTTAACCACCTGTGCCAACTGCACCGGATACAGGCAAAATTAGTATCCCTACTAGCATAATAGTGTTTTACCATTTCTTCACCGCACCTCTAACTGATTCTATTATGCAGGGGTCCAGCAGTATTTTACTTTCTCAGTTGTACTTCATGCTGACAAAATTCTCCTTAAAGCAGCATACTGTTACTAACTCTACTTTGGAGCCTCTCATTCGCTTAGCAGGAAAAGTAGGCAGGATAACTTCCAACGACCACCACGATAGCTGCCATTCAACTCATCAAATTCTTCAGAAGATGTGCAATAACCTTGTTGTGCTTGTTGAAACGAATGTGATTTGTGGAAGGCAGAATTTTTACCATACGGCAGCAGCCTCACTAAGCTAAGTTTTTGAATGAAGCGTTTTAGACTTTGAGGTTTAGCGCAAATGGCAGGTGGAGCCACAGGCGGAAGATGCACTTAAAGTACATGATTATCGTTTTTCTAAAAGTAAAATTATTCATTAAAGAACTGAAAATAAAATTAGGTAGAAAGAACACATGGTAAGCCAAAGAAACTAGTACTAAGTGAGACAAAAGTGCATGATTAGCATACCGGGAGAAGAAAAACATTTATTTAGTGAAGGGCGTCCATTTTACACAAGGACATATCAAGAAAGCCTCTGATGTAAAATATTGTTCAAGAAACTGAGACCTCTTCCAGTGTAAAGTGAAGAAAATATTAAAAAGAAAGAAGTCTTCAGCCAAAAGTCATGAAGTGATAGTGTATGCACACCTGTGTCAGGTATTTGAATGCATCAACAACAGGAGTGATCATATCCCTGTATGCCTCAATCTGGATATAGCATCGAAATCATTATATTCAGTACACTCAAAGTACTGCTACTACAAATTAAGCATTTTCCCACTAGGTGGGATCTGCTCTTAAAAGTACAAATTCCACAAAAATAAAAATAATGCTTGCTAATTACCTGGTGAACAATTGTACGGAGCACTGTCATTGGGTTGGCATGAGCTAGTTTGGCAACCATTCGACCAAGCTGCTTCAAGTTTTCTTTTGCAAGTCGTTTCAAGATTCTTCTAGTATCCAACTATAATGAGATGAAAGTACAAACTGAGCTTCAAACAAGACAAATATACTACAAATTTTAACTCACATATAAAACAAAGCAAGTGAATTGCGACCTTTGCAGTCTGCCGTGCTGCCAAAATCATGGGCGTTCTTTCATCATCTTTTTCCCATTCACCATATAAACGATATCTCACCTAACAATATAAGATTCGTTTGGTAAGACCATTTAAAGTCCAAAAATGGTTTTTAACCAATATTATTAAATTGCTTGATGGAAGCCCTAACCTCATATGGAAGGAGACACATAACTTCCCAGATCTCTTGTCCCACAGCTGGATTTGCAGGCACTAACTGCAAAGAGGGGAGCAGGCATGTTCCTAAAGCTTCCTCTACCCTTAGCCTGGCTTCTTTAAGGTGCATGCGAGGAACTTTATTTTGACCGGCAAGAAACTCGGGATTTGATACTTTATCACCACCCTCCACAAGTTCAAGTGCAGAAAGGTAATAACCTCTTAAAACTCTGCATACCTGCTCATGGATGTGAGCAAAGTTCAACAAAAATTTGTAAAGTCAAATTCCAGAATATTATCACACGTCTATGAAAAGATTGTCAAACCTTCTGCAGTAATATAGTATCACGATAGAGATAAGGTCCAGCACAAGCAAGCATCTGAAAAAGTTCTTTAGGAAGATCAATAAAAGAATTATGAGCCAACTCTGTAGCACCCATGGCATCCACACCAGCAGCAGAGGAAGACACTAGAGTATGTGCTTGCCGAACAATATTATATGATGGAGTCATCATCATATCAATGAGCCTGGAAACAAGACCAAAACTTTGATAAGTGAAAGACAGCCCTGTCCCCCCCACACCAGGGCATACCGCTACAGGAAATGGGGGCTCGTGAAAAGAATGTAGCAAAATGTCTGATCTCACTTCTAAGAGACACAATGTCAGCACTGCAAAGTTTTCGATCATGAGAAAACCAAGCTACTGAACCTATCAATATATTTACCTAAATAAGCCGTTGCAGATTGGGAGATGTGCCACGGGATTAAGGGGTGACAGTCGATCAAGTAGAGTGTAGGCATGGCACCTGACAAAATAAAAAATACTTATGATCCAAGAAGTTGCCACATGACAAAGACAAACTTCAAATCTGAAGTTCCGATATACTCGCAAAAAGTTAATTAAACCTGCCCCAGGGAACAGCATCATGCTGTGACCCTTTATAAATGCCTCACTTAAAGCATAGATTGGACCATTACTTCAGTTTATGAACCAAAAATAAAAAAAGAATCTTGTGTAACATTCTAATTGAATGTGTCAAGACTTCATGATGTAGTTTGCCCAATTCAGGAGTGCCAGACAAAATCAGACAACAGACACAAATAACTGACACTCACAGCTCAGAGACCCCAAACTGAGGAAGAAGGATACTCACGCCAATAGTTACAGAAAAGTAAAACAACCAGGAAGTTGAAAATAAAAGAACTGCTATTAATATACCAGTCATCCACAGAAAGGAAACCACAAAGCAAGCCCAAAGTTTGGTTGTTTTCCAGTTCTGCAGAATGCTCAGCTACTGCTTCAGATTCCATGTCCAAAGAAGTAAAAAGATCTACCGTCACATCGACTTGTTTCTCATCCTCCATAAGATCCTTCCCAGTAGCAGCAAGGTTTATTCTACCAATTTTATTAGCCTGCACGAAATAGCCAGTCAATCCACTGATAGCAGAACACATTCAACGGTCACAAAGATCAATTCAAACTAAACTAAAGAAGATACAAATAAGTAGGCTTCATAAGAGAAGACAAACAGTAACAGACCAAAACTAGATATCATTTGGTAGCAAATCAGAGCATAAACTTGGCTCACAATAAACCTTTTTGCAAGAAAGCACTAACATTGCTCTTCAAGATTTGATGATTTCGAATATCCTCAAAAAGGAAGAGCAATAAAATTCTACAACAATCAGAAGAGAAAATAACGCAAAATTCAATAAATTGCTTTACATACCTCATCAAGTCGCTTGACAGAAAACGCATTGTGTTGCTCAAATGCCTCCTCATCCTTAGGAAGTAAATGTGCACATCTGCATCGCACACACAATAAGGAAACAAACAGGCATCTCAATTTTCTTTCAATCGCATAGAAGCTGCTAATGGAGGTGAAAAGAAGATAAATAATAATTCACACCAGACAACTTGCCCTATTCCTAATCTACACAGCATAAAAAGAAGAAAAAAGCAGGACAAAGAAAATCTGGACGCAATGTTTAATGCAATGGCAAAATACCATAACCAACTTCAAACACAAAGTGAAAAGGCCTTTATACACGTATTGCCACACATAAATCATTTTTTTTTTTGATAATCCAGGGAACCCCCGCACGGCCGACAGCCGGGGAGTAAACCCTGGGGGCGACACGTGCTAGCCACCACACACGTGCCACCGGTTAAGTCACCTTGCGGCGCCCGGGATTCGAACACTCAACCTTTTGCGAGAGGAAGAGTGCGCGCTCCAGCAGCGCCACCCAGGCGGGTGGTGCCACACATAAATCATTGACCTCAAAACAACCAACAATTTTGCGTATTCAAATTTCACCATTTCGGGTACATATATCGAGAAATGCTCCTCTTATGCAAAGTAAACGCACACGCACAATCACATACACACAAGGAACAAGCCCACACACATTACATTGATATAGAAAGACACGTGCATCCACACAGGCACACAGCACAGAGACAAGAACCTGTCCTAAGAGTAGAGGGACGTTAAACCATCAATAAGTACGAGACATGTTTTAAATAAATTAATTAGAGAAGTATCCCCAACTTTAGTCATCTCCTCTTAATTAAACTAGCACACATATGCACTCATGTTGTAAAGATTTTCAAACATCATTTTAACCAGCAATCTTCCACCAGCAAAAAAGCTCATGACATTATAAACTATGTCACCTGCACTTGGGTGAGACTAGTGCCGGTGCGATTCCGCATGTCTGACTTTCCTTTTGAGAAAATGCTGGACATGGGGACTAGTCTATAAAGAATTTATCAAATGGACATGGTACAGGGACACACCAATTCATCTTAATTCTAAAAGGCATCGTAGCACAAATTTCAACTCAATCTTTGACTACTTTCTTGACTTACACATGCTTTTTAGGTTTTTTTCCTAAATTCCTCTTCAAAGATAGTCATCTTTTCTAAAACTGTACATACAAGTATGGCTTGGTCTACGAACCTAGCGTTATTTAACTAGTTATTAAAAAATTTTGGTGGACCATTGCCTGTTCCTATAGCTTAAGCTAGTAGATGAGCGTGAGATGTAATGTATATTTGTTTTTATCACTCCACTCACAATTAGGCTAGGATTGGGGAGGTAAATAAGAGGGTTGGAAAAGATTTAAACTCAGGATCTCTTACTTGGACCCTGACAATTTTTGTAAGACCGTTGCCAACTATTTTAAAAGCTTAAGTTATTACATAAAAGCACAATTTAATATTTAAATATTGCAATAATTGCGAAAATGATTTCGATGTTTTCCTTTGTGCCGGGCCTTTTCCTTTTATTACCTTTCATTCTTGTTGGTGCACTTTGTGAAGATCAAGCATGACAGCAACAAAAGCAGACACTATTTTCTTTTGTGGAGAACCACACTACTGCTCTCTCTCTCCCTCTACCCCCCTCCCCCTTTTTCTTCTTCTTCTAACCAAATGCAGACTATTTCTAAGGTAGATCTCGTGTCCACACTTGTGGAGTATCGCTTTGACAGGACTTCAGCCTAAAAGTGCCGAGTCTGGATCTTAGAAGTATATAAGACTACAAATGAGAAAGACATACATGTCTATCATCACCAGGAATCACCATATCTACTTAAAGAGCAATAAGCAAGCTGGTGCATGCTGGCACTAGATGATTACATTCTTCTTCTATGCTCCAAGCATTTTATGACAAAGATATAGACATATCCTCTTCTTCCCTAAATTTGAATTATTTTAGATTACTAAGATTAAACCAAACATCATTATAAGTGATTTAGCAGAAGAAAATTTGGGTAAGGCGCTTTAGGTCACATAATTTTCAAGGGCATTGGCTTTGAAAGCACATAAAATGTCTTATTAACACCTAGTGATGCATCCAGATTTATATTAATTTCTACGGAAGACATTCGACCATAAACACCAGATATCCTTACTCAAAAGACTAAAACTAGAGCAACCCAACTTAACCTAATAACCATTCACCTCAAAGAAGCATTGGCAAAACATGATCTTAGCCTAAAAAATGCCTTGCAAAAACATTATAGCCTACGGATGCAAGCCCAACAAGATGAAAATTGCACTATGGCGCTAAACAAGAAAATAATGCAACCACATTTAATTAAAAGGGTCGAAGAACTCACACACTGTCGAGATCAATGAAATCTTCCCTCACCAACAAAGCTGTAAGCTTGTAGAGCCCAAATGGTACAGGACTTTTTACATCCATTCTCTGGTAATACTGGAACTTAAACCCCAGGATCTGTGAAGCATGTGACTGCAAAACCAAATAGGAAACCGTTAGCAGATCGACTATTACCTCCTCAAAATAATTAAACAGAAAAATTATGTAATTTAACTCCAGTAGCATCCCACTACCTTCGGAAAAATAGGAATGAGGTCCAAAAATATAGTTGCATCAGACTGAAGTTCAAAGCACTCCAAGACCTGACAGGTCCGATTATTAACAAACAAGGAAATTATGGATATTGGAATTTCCTAAACAGAAGTAAAAATCTGCACAAATCCACACAAGACAGCACAAGCATATGGCACAGGCGTAAGGCAGGAAGACAGCCTCCCCACAGAAAATAAAAAGATGAAAGTATTTGCCAAAAGAGACTTACGATGTCAAAAACACGATTTGGGTCCAAATCAAAGTGCCCAATTAATGACTGCAGGGGTTATCAAATATGGACAGTTAGAGTCCAGAACAAATTGATTACTGAAAGACATGTATGCATTAATAATAACCTTAATAACGCCTATTGTAGCTGCTTTTGCACTATCGCTGGAAGCATCAGAAACTTGACAAAGTTGGGTCACCTGTGAACCATAAGAATCAAGAGAAATAGTTGTCAGATACAGAGGCATCCAAAGTCTCCAAAGAACCTCCATTCCCCCTTTAGTGGCTGACTTATGGGAATTTGTTGTGACAACGATCAAGCAATTGCTCCAACTAGAGGTACTATACATCCCTATTGCTCAAACAGAACATCACTAGCGGCCAATCTAAGCAATTTCAAAGTATTGAAAAATTACAGCATCATCCAGGTCATCAACAACTCAATCGCTAAAATTCTAGAGAGTACTCAAGCAAAACACGCTATTTAAGAAACTCAAATTTCAAAAGAGGACAATTACCAAATCATACTAGTAAATCATGTTGCAAAGGTGGATAAAGCCATCTACACAAGCGATGCATGAAAAAGTAGTGTCTACAAATGAAATATGTACACATATCTACGTCATATCTGCATCCGTGTAATTATGTAGATATCATTAAAATCTATTTCTAAAAGACATCATAGAGAACTAAGTCAGAGTAAAATTTTAGAATCAAATGTCATGATAGATCAGGATCGTACCAGTTTGGCATAGCCCTCGCTCTCTTCACGGAGAAGGTTAAACTTTGTTTGCTGATAAAGTAGACGTGTGTTAACTCTGACCTGTCATTATCAGCAAATTAGCACCAATTTAACATGTTTTCCTATTATTCTCTCTCCTAATACAAATAGCGTCCTCCTGCCATTTTGCACATGTTATTAAATGAACTGAGTTCCGTCTCTCTATGTGGCAATACAAGCACTCCTATAGCATTTATCATTTCATGTTACTGCTGACAATCTTTTATAGAATACATCGAGTATGTGCATATCATATCTAGTAGATCGAACTTAGACAGACTGGAACACAGTAAATGGGAGGGGGGGGGAGAAGTATTATTCGTTAATATCACTTGACTGAAAAAGAAATTAGGAGAAAAAAAACCCATCGATCTTGCTAATTCCTAAGTACCTGTGACTGTTCCTAAAAAATCTAGACGAGAAGCATATGGGACATGCAACGGATATTTACAAGCAACTCACCTCTTTGTTTTTTAACTCTTGAGCTTTTATCTTGATCAGTTCAGCCTCCCAAAGAAATTCTTCCTACATTCCATAGATACACATCAGATATTATGTTAACATGAAAAGGGAACAATAGAAGTCATATTTTTCTTTTTTTGAAATTATAAACACTAAAATATGAGTAACCAAGGACAGTTTCAAGATTACAGAAAACTCACCTCACAGCGTTCCTGGAAAAGTCTAAGCGGAACCAGTGAACAGTCTACAAGCCATTTAGCCTAGAAGAGAAGGCACAGGTGATGAAGAATATTCCAAGCCACAAATTGAGGCATCATAATTAAGAAGTCCATGCCACAGACGATACAAGAAATACCAACTTTCCGAAACGCAGTAAATGTAGAGAAACGACTCTGGAATTCAAGGGAAAATAACATTCCTCTACCCTGGTCAGCTAAACTCTATGAAAATGTGAGATATTCTCACCACATTAGAGCTGATGCTCAATATGATAATTCTCTTTATTGACTAGAAAAGAGAAGCGAAGAAAAACTTGCTGGATATTAGTAAAACATTGATACTTTATGTAACAGTGGGGTGTCATACAATTGACACTGGCACTATCAACAGTCTATAATGATTATTAACATTCAAAACAGTATTGGTAACGTACCCAAAAATATAACAAGGACATTCTAACAGTGGGGTGTCATGCAATTGACACTGGTACTATCAACAGTCTGTAATGATTATTAACATACGAAACAAATTTGGTAAGGTACCCAAAAGAATATAACAAGGACGTCTAATTCCTGTGATAGGCCACAATAATGTACCCATACAAAATTGGAGTGACTTCTACTTTGTCAAATCTTGCGGCTCTCAAAATTTGACTTTGGTTCACTGCGAAACACCTAAACCTTTCGAACTATACATATATTGATATGTAGAATTATTTGTAGTTTGTTCATAATTATTTACAATGGTTGCGCAATTGCATGAATTAGTGCAAAACAAGGACAAATTACCATGATGTTATTTAACCAACTAACACATCAAGCAAATGACAGTCCTCGCCGAAAAGTTTCCATCAATCCAGAGACATCATTTAAGGAAAAAAAATAAGACTTACATCCTACAAGGGGGTAGGGCAATCTTCAGCAAGAATAATAAGGACCTATCCAATGCTTTTGGGGTTGAGGGGAGGGGAGGGGAGGAGAGGAGAGGGGAGAGGAGATGGAGATCCCATCATGTCGAGATATCCAATTACTTTCCCCACAATTACTGTGAAGAGTGTCTCTGGAGTTGGACAAACCCAACATTCATCAGTTGATCCAAAAATCTTACTCGATGTGCCAAAAGTGATAAATCACATTAAACCACGAGCAATACAGAACTGCTCAAGAAATTGCGCAACAAACAGAAAAGCCACCCTTTTATATCCATAAAGAAGTACTAGAATGATCTTTCTGCATGAAACAACCGCATAAGAGCTATCAACAACCTACCAATTTTGTCAAACGAGCACGAAACTCCCCAGGCAGAGTAAGCTGCAAAAAAGATTCAATTTCCGTCATCAGTGAAAACTCAGTCACCAAAGCACAATGGATAACCCAAACTGCTATAAAAAAGTACATCACAGCTTGAATAACAATGACTAGCTCAATCAAAGATGAAAATCAAAACAGAATCATTTCTCTAAAGAAAGAAAGAGAAAAATAAATAAATAAAATCCTAGAACACATGCAAGCCACACTGAACCTTTATCACATAAATGCTCCACACATGAGCATTCATGATCGGCATGCCTGCCAAGAGCCTCTTGATTCAATAGAATCAACATGCTTATAAAGTCAAAACGGGTGTGCATCCGAGGTAAGTAAGGCCTTTGTCATACCACGGAACCTCCCTTATGCACAGAAACTCTAAGTTTTCAACCCCAAAAGGCAAGTGCATTATGCTGTAGATTACATGTTTATGCCAACAAATAAAAATGATCATCAAACATTATGACATTGTCTGTACAAACCAATTTCATATCTTCAAGATGGCCATAAAGCCAACAATGTTCAATAGCACGAAAGGCAATCGAGAAGCATCATGTGCACAAAATAAGCATAACGTTGATTACGATGCTTCATTTGAATGTGCAAGCACTGGCATAACCCGCAAAAATGTGCAATTGAGAAAAAGTCAATGTCGCCCTAATCAACAGAAAAAGAGAGGCACATCTAAAGCCAATTAGACACTTAAACCTTTCGATGCTCCTATGAGAATATAGGACTCTATGATGGAGAAAAGGTTAAAAAGGGTAGGAACATATAGTTGATCTCATTTAGCGGAATGAGGCTCACATTGTTGTTGCCTGGTGACATGGGTACCATCCTTTCAAGTTAACATTTTTAGTCTACTCGAATAAAAATAAACGCAAAATTCAAACCACTCATCTTATTTACTAAATTGGTGGATCCAACATACTGACAATGTTTTTGAGTAGTTCCCTTGAAAAAAAAAAGGAAAGGTGAAGGGGTGTCCACACTTGTTGGTCAAAATATAAGGAGAATTGGAGTAAGTTACCCTCTATTCCTATCATTCCAACTTCGCAATTGGTAATTTGACCTTTTAGCTCATTTTTGCATTCTCCCTCTAATGACTTTCCTCTATTGAATTAAATACAATTCCATCCTCTTCCTTTACAAATACTTTCTTCTCTCTCAGACAGTTTCCGTCCACAATGCAACTATCATTATACATACTTCAACAGCATCACCTGTTTCTCCACTGGCATTATATAACTTCCTTTTCTTTATCTATATGGTACATGCACACAATTAAACATACTCTCAAAAGTTTGAATACTTGCCACTGACCAAAGAGTCTTTAGACTCATATCTTATGCATATATAGAAGAGATTGAATTTCTAAGAAATTGCACAAGACTATCCTAATGCTAAGATCCACTTAGCTGAGCATCCTATAAAATGAGACTATCATCTAGCTTTGTATAAATATGGTATCTACGTTGACACCCATTCGATAAACGACTTTAACATTCAAAAAATAAACACCTGCCACCTCATGTAACTCAATCTCAACAATTTTGGTGCAACTTCATGCCTCTTGACAAACAACACCACTAAGAAGGCAGCAGAACGATCAGAATTTACCTAACATACCCCATCGTACAAGCTCAGCCATTTCTGTTACTAAGATTCTATAACACAGAAAGCCAAATTTAGCTTTCGATAGGCAGAACAAAACACCTAGAGGCAAAGAGAAAACTTCTCTGATCAAAAGGTGCACATAAGTGGTATTAAAACTCAATAGCATGAGAACTCAATGTCGCAAAGAGCGGCTAAAATAGAAGAAGCGCAATTCACAAAATGTAGGACAAAAGCTCTTGGAAGGTATCACTGAATGTTTTAGCATGAAAACATTAAAAGGGAGTCCTTGATCTTGTAGTTTAGAATGACTGAAATATGAAGTAATTCCGCCAGTGTGCTTGGTTTTGGATTCAGTTTTAACTTTGACGAAAAAATTACGAAACTTATTATCAATACACAATTTTCCATTTCTGTCTGGTATTGAGTGTTGCATTCTGATTTATCCTTGATTTAGGTGGGAGATAAATGTTTCTGAATGCTGATAAGCTAAAATATTCATCAAAGAGTTATCACCGGGCTGAAAGAGGTTGAAGTTGAACGAGGAGCTTATTTATGAGAGATTCCAAAATGTCTATCAACAGATTCACATTTATGGATATATACCACTATACAAAAAGAATGAAGTTTCAAACCCTAAAAGTATCAAAAGAAAGCTCTTTTCCCTGAAAAGCTCTTTTGTTCCTCCTTATCCAAACTAGCCAAAGTGTGGAGAAATGAACAGTATTAACAAACTCTGTTCTCACCAGAAGAGACTCTTATACACTGCCAACCCAGTTTCATGCTCCACGGATCCTGCCATGACCCAATTCATTTGCTGAAGTATAAAAACTTGACCATGTCTGCCTTATCCAAGGATACTGAAGAAAGACGGAAGCAACGATCTCCTCTTTCTTAAAAAATAGAAAGCAACAATTTGCCAAAACTTGTCCTCCCTTTGGAAGGTTATCTAAACTGAGAACAAGACCACATACACTTCCCCCATTAAGAAACTGTTTATTGGGATATTTCTTTTCCAAGTTACCTCCCACGGAAAGTCTTACGAACTGATCAACAATACTTTCCAAGGCCCAATTAGTGCCGTTTCACTGTGAACACCACGATTTACTCCATTTCCACAGAACAGCACCCCATCTTTCATCCACGCGACCGGAACTTAAGAGCCCTATCAATTACTAGCTAGTCTCCTTCCTCCTGCTAAATTGCCGAAGAAATTTTTTCGAACTCTACCACCTACATTACCAAAGCAGCTATTCTGAACAAACATATTATATACTATCAAGCCGATGCTTCTTTGACAAATATTGCGATAAGCCATAGCAACGTAGTCACGACTGGCCAAATTTCGTTGAGGGAGACCACCCTATTCAGCCGCTAAAATCAAGTCAAGAGCCCTCGTTTTCACATTCCCCAGCCCAACTCCTCCACGGCAACCCACCAAATGGAGACAGCAAACCAAAGGGAGCTCGAAAAGATGGTACGACTTACGTCGAGAGCCATTTGACCGATGATGTCGGCGAAACCCGAGCCCAGCTCCTCCTTGGACGGTCTATCCAAGAACTCCACCGAGTCCAACACCGGCTTACACTTCTGAAACGGCAACTCTCCCCGCACCTGTCGCAGGACAAGCAGAACTGAGCAGGAGCCCCACGAACACCCAAAAAAAAATAAAAAAACAAACCCAACCCGAAAGGGGGAAAAGACCCGGAAATCGAATGCGCATAATTCAATCGAAAGGAGCGGAGAATCGGGGGGGGGGGGGGGGGGGGGGCGGGGCGCGAGAGCCGAACCATGGCCCAGCAGAGCTCGTAGAGGAAGCGGAGCGCGGGGGCGGGGTCGGGAGGCCTGGGGACGGAGCTCCCGGCGGCGGACTTCCATTCGCGGACGAGGTCGTCGGTGACGTACGCGCACTCCACGGACGGGAGAGACATGGGATCGGTGCTACGCCGAGATGGGTCTCCGCCGATTCACCGGCATGAACGCGGAGACGAGGAGGAGGGAGGGAGGGCGAGGGTGGGGAGATTGGAGTGGGAGTGGGAGCGGAGTGAGGAGGTCCGGGGTCCTCGATCCCGATTCGGAGGAGGGAGGAGGGAGAGGATTTTAGGGTTTTGCAGGTTGGGATTTTCTGGGGGAAGACGACGGAGAGGTATATGCGCTCGCGGTGGGATCGGTCGATTGTCCCCTCTCCCCGCCCGCGCTCGCGGGTCCGCGCTTTTGCTTTTACCTCGCTTCTCTTCTCCCCGCTCTGCAAAATTTCGCGACTTTGCGGCGGTTTTGTGTTGGGGGGGGAGGATCAAAGGCAAATTCCGGAGGGACGGCACGGTTTAAGACCCTGCTTTTCGTGCATAAATTATGAACTTCCTTTTTTGGTTCTCTCTCTCTCTCCTCATCTTTCATTCAATCCTTACATCATACCTCCTCGTAATCGTGTCCATATTGATCCGGAGCAAGACCTTCAGAGAGAGAGAGGATTCATCTCAGTCTTCGTTCCGGACCATGAATTCGTCGGGATATAAAAATTCTAAAGATCACGAAGGAATTGAGGGTGTAAGGCGTGCAGGCGCCATCACATTAAAATAAGGAACACATTTTTGGAATCTACCCTTTAGGGAGAGAACAGGCCGCAAAGGTCTTTATAGGAGTGAAAGCTTCCTCTTTTAGGTGAAGTTAACATTTAACCTTATACCAAGGATCCCAATTTTCAGGGTTGGTTAACCTTGTATCTTATATCGAGGATGTAAGGAGAGCTCCTCATTTTAAGAAACCCTTTCCGTGCATAGTTGTGAAATTTCTTGTCTTTTCTCTCTCCCCATCTTTCATTCCTTTCTTCCGTTTTTTTGATAATTGTGTCGTATAAATAGTAATATCTTTATCTAAATTCTTTATTGTCAGAAACAGACCGCTTTCGTTACTTCAAATAAGTCCATGAGTATACGATAAATTGGCCTAGAGCAAATTAGGTCCCATAAATTTGTGGGGATTAGAAGCCCGATTACGAGGGAAAGTTTTTTGCCATTGGTTTTTCGTGATATAATCTGCCACTTGATTTGCTTCCTAAAATGTGGGCCAATTGGATGTTCTTGTAATGGGCCTTCAAAAGTTTGCATTCGGTGATAATTGGTCATACTTCCCAACTTGGCAGATCGCGATCTGTGAGAGCACTTTTCATTGATCAGCTATTAGTCTCCAATGGGAGCTTGCATGCAAAACTAGATCTGAAATCTGAAATACCGGAGTGCGACAAAGCAAGCAAGGGCTTCCACCCTGCTCGGTCGTGGCCACTCGCACCTCCTTTGCGAATCCATCGATGATCTTCCCAAAATCATCTCAACATATGCCGCCGATGCTGCCAATTGTCTCTCTTCCACGAATGGTCCGATTGCGTTAATATTCAATGCGCCTTCTGGTGGTGGAGTCCAATTCGCAGGTCAGGCTTTTATTCTTCTGTTCACTCTTTTCTTTCCTCTGATTCCGCTTCATGGAATGTTTGTGTGATGCTACGTATAACTACCCATCGCGAAGCATTTATTGTAGCGATGTAGGAGGATGTTGGAAATCGGACACTTCCTTGCCCCGACGTGTTATTCAATTTCGGGCGTTGTTGTCTGAAGACAAAATGATTTCTTGATCTATACAAGTGCCTAAAAACCTCGGACGGCAAATTTGGTGAAAGTAAGTTGTTCGTTGGACTCCCTTGTCGTGAAAACCACTCTTCCATTCGAGTGAGGCCTTGATCCGAGACTCTTATGTTCGAATCAGGGTGTCACAATACTTTCTTTGTCCATGCGTAGAGGGGAAAGATGTGCTCCACAGTTTTAGGGTGCTTTTAAGAGAGAGAGCATATAGGCTTAGGTAAGATTAGGGTTATTAAAATGGGTCATAAATTCATATCTTAACTCATATTTATGGAAGTGGGTCATAAATGAGTTAGCTTAAACTTAAAATATGGGTCAAAATAGGTTTTAAAGAAAAAAGGCCAAAAAAAGATGGGTTTTGGTAGGTTATGATGCGTTTGGTAACCATTCTATTCTTAGAAATAATTTCTGTTCATAAATATTTTTTTTTATTCCGTACCCGAAAACAATTTATAAGCATTTGAAGTCATTTAGTAACGGTTCAAAATTTCCATTCGTGGAATAAGAAAAGAATAAAAATGCGTTTGATAACTGCACAAATTTTCTTTTTATTAATAATATTTTAGTAATATTTTAAATTTTTTAATATTTCTTTCTTTCTTTTCTTTTCTTCTTTTCTCCTTCTTGGCCATGGCCGGCGAGAGCGTCGTGGCCCTCGTTGGGCACAGGCAAGGGTCTAGCCCTTGTCGGCCCTAGCCTGTGGTCGGTCCTCGGCCACTGGCCACGAGTCAAGAAAGAAGAAGAAGGAAAAAAAAAATTTCTAGCTCCTTTCATTTATCATGCAAGCAGCAATAGCACGCTTAGCAAATCGACAAATGGTCAATACTTGGTAAGTGTTTACATTCGGCAAATAGCAAATGGATATACTCAGCAAATGAGTATACTCGGCTAGTAATTATATGTAACGACCTGAGTCCCACTTGTAAGATATTATCCTCTTTGGACACTAAGTGCTCATGATTTTATTCTTCCGAGGGCAGCCTATACTACTCTAGAAAAGGCCTCTTGCAAGTTAAGACTTTCAAAGTTTTTATAAGTTGCCCAGGACTCCTCCCTCAAGCGATGTAGAACAGGAGAGACATGCCCCCTTCGCCATCCTAAAAGCCTACCAGGAGCTGCTCCTTATCTAAGTCCTCAGACCCCGGTGACCACTCCTTGCCCTCATCGGACCGGGTTGTCACATTATATTTGGCAAGTGAATATGAGTAGTAAGTGGTCAAACTCCATGAGTGGATTTAGCCAATGAATACGAACCCCAATGATCGTACTTGTTGACACATGAATTTTCCCAAATGGTGTATTAAATGTTGTTTCTTTAAGGCGTTCACCCCAATTTCCGTCAACCCATTTCCATTACCGTTGTATTGTGAATGTTGGTGGCTCAATGTGATGGTCGATGGTGGCATTCCTGCGATTAGAGACATTTCTATAAGTAGAGCCGTTCATGGTGGTGGCTAGTAACGATGATTTAATATGGTGGCCGATGGTGGAGCTCCGATGAATGAGTGTGTACGGGCTGACTCTGAAATGTGAGGTTCTTGGCTGGAGTTTTGGGTGTTCTGGGCGTGCTAGGAGAGAAAATAACATTAGGGGGATGTTGGGCTAAAAAGAAAGAGGCAATAGTAAGAAAATGGGCTCATTAGGCTATTATCTAGATTTGGGGTTTAATGTCTTGGGCTTGTCTCAGTTATTAGATTAGTTTTGGGCTTTGATTGTTGAAATTAGCTTTGGGCTGAACTTAATCTATTGAGGTTGGGTTCGGTTAATTGCTGGAGGAATTGGGCTTAATTCTATGAGTTGAGCCTAATTCGTTTGTTAATTGAAGCTTCATAATGTAGAGAGCCCTTTTGTCTTTGTGCCCTTGGCCCATATCCCATAGTCCACAACGGCCCACATTCTGACCAGGGCCGAGTTCCCATTTTTGGAATTAAATAAATTTTTAAAAATAAAAAATGAACTAAAATTTGAAAATTAAAAAATAAAAAAATTGGAAAATGGCTTAGAGGTTGGTCTCGATTAGGTTGTCCTAGTTTAGTACTAGATCATGCCTAATTTCATTTAGTTGACATTACTTTTAGTTTAGGGGTTTTAGTGGTTACCTTACAGATTGCTTAGGTTTAGATAAATTGAACTTTTATGTTAGAAATTGGACTTAATTTGAACCAAGCTCATGGGGGATAATGTCCATGGGTTTAGAACGACATCGTGTATATTGTTTGCCCGACGAGTATCAAGTTTCCTCTTTCGTACCTTACTTTAAGCAGTTTTCAATACTTGGGTATTTAATTTCTGCATATTCCAATTTAATGGTATTGAAAGGGTGTTAATAGACATTAGCGTAATCAAGTCCCTGAACTAGAATCTCTAGTTGCATAGAATGAACCTCCCATGTCTCATTTAGTTTCTAGCCAACCCCAAATGGCTAGTGGCAACTCCTAAAAATGCCTTAGTCTAATTGAACTTAAAACGAAATCCAATATCACTGGAGGTATGCACTTAAGAGAACCCGCGCCTAAACCAATGGGCCAATTGGCTTGCCATTAGGCATGGCAATGCCCTAAAACCTCTTTTTCTCCCAACCGCTTCAGAAATTTAGGTCGCGACAATACTCAACAAGTGAATATGAGCAGTAAATAATCATGCTCAATAAGTGGATATGAGCATCATGTGGTTATACTTAGCAAGTATACCCAACAAGTGAACATAAGTAATAAGTGGTCATACTCAACAAATAAAAATGAGCAGTATGCGATTATACCTAGCGAGTGAATATAAGTAGTAAGTAGTCATACTCAGGAAGTGGATATAAGCAATATGCTATTATACTTAGCAAGTGGATATAAGGATCTGTTTAGCTAATCATATTTGTCATATGTAGGATCTATTTTTAGCTTTAGCTTGCTTCTATTTCTATTGTTTGACAAGTTTTTTAACTCTTATGGTTTGACCTGTATTTAATACGAAGCATCTGTAATCATCGAACACATATAAGTATAGATATGAGGAAGCATATTCACATTTTTATCATGATTTTTCAAAATTTAAATTTTGTTCAATTGTTAGAATATTGTGACAAGTAAAACAAAAAGAAATCCTTCTTTTAAAGTCCACGAAACTGATTCCTATTAGAGGAAACCTGAACACTTTGTTTGGCAATTTTAATTTGGGAGGGAAGTGAAGGGAAAATAAAAGAAAGGAAATAAAGAGAAAAGAGGAAATAGAGAGAATTTCTTGCGTTGGATGCACATTGAGGAGAGATGATGAGGAGAGGATTAGAAATAAGATGACAACAAAAAAATGATCCTTTATACTATCCTTTTAAAACAGGAAGGAAGAGTAAAATTGGAAATAAACTACGCTGAAGCAATCTCCCTCCATTTCCCCCCACTTTTGGAAAGAAAATTAGGGTTGGTAGGGGGAGAAACTGTCCAATCAATCCTAAACCTATTATACGGTATAGTCATAAATCGAACTTTCCAGTTTAGTTATAAACATTTGCGCTAAATTCAATTTAGTCCTTCCGACTTATTTTTATCGAAAATCACTGACGTAACGATGCCCCCTGTAGGATGGCCGACGGGCGATGATTGGACTGCCACGTTAGAGATTTCCGGCAAAAATTGACTAAAGGAACCACATTGGAATTCTGCACAAAGGTTTAAGATTAAGTTGGCAAAATTGAAAAATTTTAAATTGAATTGACATCCATATAATAAAGTAAGCTCCATTTATTTCACGAAAAATGAATGATTTGAAAAATATTTTCCAAAAAAATCACTTCAATCGCTTGAAATAATTAATCAATGAATTTTTTTTTTATTATTGACAACAATTTATGTCTAACAGATTTGTTGGACGATGAATATATTTTTTTTATTCATTTTTGTAAGCAATATGAGCGATTATTTTTTGAAAAATATTTTCTAAATTGTTCATATTCTGCGAAATAAATGGAATTTTAGGACTGATTGGTAATTTTTCCTCAAAAAAAAATGTTTCCTTTCATTATCACTTATGCCTCTGTCATTTTCATATAAACCTTGTATCATGATATCTCAACCGCCACAATAAACCTCACCCCCAACAAACAACTCAGTTTGGTTCATAAAAATAATTATTTTGATAGAGCAATCATTCGGTTATTTGATATGATATTGGGAAAATGACGTAAATAGTCCATGAACTTTAACCCAATGTGCAATATAGTCCCTAAACTTTAGCTCAATCTGCAATGCCGTCCCTGAGCTTTCAATTTGTTCAATGTGATTCCTGAACTTTTGATAGATATTCAATCTAGTCCTTGGATTATATGAAAATATTTAATATTGTTCCTAAACTTGAATTAATGGAAGAATAAATATTTAACATTTTCATATAGTCCATGACTAGCTTGAACATGTACCACAAGTTTAGAGACCATATTGAACAAATTAAAAGTTCATGGATCATATTACACATTAGGCTAAAGTTTAAGGATCACATTACATATTGGGTCGAAGTTCATGGACTATTTGTGTCATTATTCCATATGAAATCAATGCAGGGGTTACTCCAAGAAGCGAAGTGTAAATTTTTTCTTAAATGAAGAAAAAACCAGCCCATCTGTTCAGAAGAGTTGAGCTTCGAAATAATGGATGACAGAAAAGTCTTAACCCAAAAGTTTTTTGTTTCCTTAAATCAGAAGTTCAATCTTCTTTCTTGAGAAAAGGTTCTATGAAAGTTCATTTCTACCCACCCATGGATAGCTCAGTTGGTTAGGGCGTACTTGGGATTGTGTGGTTAGGCGCACTGATCCCAGGTTTGATTCCCCAGCTGAGCACTTGTGATTTAAGTGGGGGGCCATGGCGGTGGATTGCTGTGCTAGTCTCCCCCGAGAAATAGTCGAGGTGAGCGCAAGTTGGTCCGGACACCTCGATTACCAAAAAAAAAATTCATTTCTCTACAAGATCTTGAATAAAAACATAGTCGGAGATAGTCTCTGCACAACTGAAGAAATGCAACTACAATCCTTGGGATACAATCATTCTCAATCGAGGCATGCTTACGACTCTAGCAATTGTTCTTCATTAAACAAGGAAATTTGTATCTTTCAGAAAGGCTATGACAAGGCCAATTCAAGATTTTCCTTACCTTATGGAGATATCGCTTCATGTTTAAATTTATTTTAAAACAATCTTAGTTCGTTTGATCTTTGATTAGGAGCACTTAAGGAGAATCATGTGTTAAAGTTACACATAACATTTAAACAACTATAACAAAAGACAACATGAGCTAAAGTTCAGACCCTAAACAAAGAGGAACGACAATCAGAAGTAATCATATTCACAAATTAACATAGCGCAACTCATGAAGCATGTAATAACTTTGTTTTCCTCCAACCATAATCACAAATTAACATTACCTCCACATGCACAGTTGCACCAGTATGCGTATATGAAGATCCTGATAAATAAGCAAACCGAAATAGTGAATTCTGTATCTTTGTTTTCCTCCAATCGGTCGAAATTCTGTACATGTAAATCTCTTGAAGCACGTAATAACTCAGTCTTATTATCTATAACACTTCCTGCCTTTTTCCTATCTACAATTAACAGTAAAGATACACACTCGATCAGTTAACGATCAAAAAGGCCTCTTCAGATCCTTGAAGTCCAGCGAATCGATACACTCCAACGTCTCTCTGTGGAGATTCAACAGCTTCACCGCCTGTGTCGCCTTCTCTTTGGTCGTCTCTCCACACCCGACCTGAAGCAGCAACAGCAGCTTTTGGAAAGCACCCACCAGAAGAGCTTCGGCCAAAACCCCTCCACCATCTTTGCTGCCCTCGCCGATTGCCATCAGCTTCCACAGAACCGACACCGAGAACTCCGTGGCCAAATCTGAGACCCGCAGCAACTTCTTCACCAGGACTGGCACGGCCAATGAATTATCACGCACCGCTTCTTTCCCTTCTTCATTGTCGCAGATCCCATCAAGAACCCCCAACGCCTTCTCAGATGTGCTCCGATCAGCGTCCACGAGCGTCTCCACAAGCAAAGAGACCAAGCCCATTTGCACGAATCTAGATATGATAGCGTTCTTAGCCGGATGGGACGACGTGACCATGTGATAAATGACTATCAATGAAGATTTCGTTGCCGCGGGGCAAATGGGTTCCTTGACGAGCTTGAACAGGGATTTTGAGGCCCCTTCGATCTCAGCCAAAGCCTCGATCTTCCGCTTATCCGACGAGACGATCTCTCTCAGCGCCAAAGCTGAGTTCCATCTCGAGGACAAGTCGCCGCTTGTCAAGAACCCGACCATGCAGCGTAAAGAAGAGGGCGATCCTAGGCACGACTTGGCCTCTACACCAAGAGGCAGCAACAATGTCAAAACCGATAATATTTCCTTCAAGATGGCATCATTCTCTTCATCCGGGCTCGATGTCTCCGAGAAATCTTCAAACGCTGCCGCCAAGACGGAACCCGTTCCGTTGGATTTGAAGCACCTCTTGTTCCGTTCGCTTTCCTTGGTCAAGGCCTTGATCTTCACCACCTGCTTCCTGCAAAAACTTTGGTCTTTCGCTTTGCTAGCCTCGGAAATCTTAGCGAGCATCTCCGCAACTTCCATCGAGCTCACGGGGATCCTCGGGGTCGGGATCCGCTCTATCCCGTGGGATCGGTTCTCGACGCACCAGTCCTGGATCATTCTCCTTATCATGTGGTTCGGCACCGGCTCGAGGCTTCCGAGGGCCCGGTTGGTGATGGGGCACGTCCGGTTCCCAGCCTCGATCCACGTCTCGATGCTCTCACGGTCGTACGTGATCCCGGAACACAGGGTGACCGGGTCCTTCATCAGGTCGAGTGATATCGGGCACTTGAACTCGCTCGGGACGGTCAGCTCCACTTCCTCGTAGGCTTCGTCCCCGCTCCGGACCTCCAGCTTGCGGGCACGCCGGGCGGCCATCCGTCGCCTCCACGTCGAGATCATCTCTTCAGCCGAAAGAACGAGTTCTTGGGGGGGGGGGGGGAGATTGAACTGTTAGAAACGAGAAAGTCTTCGAGGTTCTAGGTACAGCCTGCAATGTTTGAAGGAAGACAGGAGAATGATTCCCTGGTATTTATACAAGGGGCATGCAAATGCAAAGGCAAAGGCAAAAGCTAGGTTAAGGGTGGGTGATGCACGCGGTTCAACTTTCAAAACTCGGATAATTATGTTGGAATAATATAAAGAGGGAAGTTTGCAGAGAGAGACAAGTATTGTGGCATGAGTTTTTGAACGGTTGACCGTTGAAACGCTGAAATGGTGGGAAAGAGAGGGAAAAGACGAATTGGACAGCGTCTAGAGAGGAGGCTGACAACCTAAACAGTGGAGGGTCTTAGTTGCCCAATCATATTTTTAAAACATAGTGGATCAAAGGTCAAAAGGTTTGACGTTCGTGGAGGTGGAGGTGGAAGAGGTCTCCGGTCAACGGGGTCGGTAGGGTTGACCATGCGCACGATCTCCGCATGCATGTGAAGGTACTACTGCTGTACACAGATTAGTTTGGCTTTAATTACAAATTATCGCTCTAATCGATCTTAAAGCCGATGACACGTTGACCTGATCTGGGCCGTCATTAAGCTCCCTTAATAGTGGCCACTTAACAACACGCACCCGTACGCGTAACCCAAGAGCTTCGGTAGTTGTGTGGTCGGTTTGTCCTTAGCCGCGTTGTTGACTGACCCTTTCAAAATCTTGGTAGATGCATGCATGCTTGTCCCTTAAGGCTTAAGATTGGGATGCTCCCGAGGCATGAGCCAACCCAAGGTCCCGCTGGTCGTACGTTATGATATTTCTCTCTTTTTTTTAAGGATTAATACCATTAAAAACTTCAAACTAATATGCATGTGGCATTTTTACCCCGAACTTTTTTTTTATCACCAAAAATTCCAAACTGGTACACCTGTAACAATTTTACGCTGAACATACCACAAAAAACCCTAAACTGGTATACTTGTGACAATTTTACCCTGAACATACCACAAAAAATCCAAAACTGGTGCACATGTGACAATTTTACCGCTAACTAAAATTTTAATATTATTTTTTTATTTTTTTGAATTTTTAATTAATTTTTTATTTTTCTTTTTTCCTCATCTTCAAGCTCTAGCCGGTCACCGGACTGGCAACCGGCCAGAGGCGGAAGCTAGTGAGGTCGGCCCTGTCAGCTGCTGGTCAGGCTCGACCGTGCCGGCGTAGGCGAGGGCCGCCCTTGCCGGAGTTAGGCGAGGCCGACCCTCGGTCGAGGTAGGCGAGGGCTGCCCTCACCGACGTCGGGCACTCGCCTAGGCGGGCAAGCGAGGACCGCCCTCACCAAATCCGGCGAGGGCGAGAGCTGTCCTCGCCCACCCAAGCGAGGGCCGACCTCGCCAACTTCCACCTCTGGCCGGTTGCCGGTCCAGCAACCGATTAGAGGTTGAAGATGAAGAAAAGAAAAGAAAAAAATACAAAAAATTCGAAAAAAATAATATTAAAAATTATTAGTTCGAGGTAAAATTGTCACATGTGTACTAGTTTGGAGTTTTTCGTGGTCAAAAAAATAGTTTAGGGTAAATTTGCCATGAGTTTATCAGTTTGTAGTAAAATTGTTATAGGTGTATTAGTTTTGGGTTTTTAGTGGTAAAAAAAGGTTTGGGGTAAAATTGTTACAGGTGTACCAGTTTGGGGTTTTTTATGATAAAAAAGGAAATTCAGGGTAAAATTGTCATACGCGTACCAGTCTGGGGTTTTTTGTAGTATTAACCCTTTTTTTAATTACAAGATTTTTGAAATCCCTTGAGTAGCCTACCGATTTCAAGGGTACTGAATGTTCCTTCTCCTGGAATGACACCGAGAGAGCAGGCGAATTCGAATTTTAAACGGGGAAAATGGGCATCTTATAAATGCTCTTTAGGGGAAGATTATAAAAAAAAGAGAGTCATAAACCTATTATGCGATAGCCAATTCAATCATAAACCTTTTAATTTTATCAATTCAGTTCTAAACTTTTTGATAACTTGCCAATGCAGTCTTAAACCTTTCAATTGTGCCAATTTAGTCATAAATATTTTAACAATTTGCCAATTCAATCATTCCGGTTAATTTTGATAAGAAATTATTGACGCGGTGGTCCAGTCGATACCAGTTGTCCTATGTGGTGCAACTTACGCTGACGTGGATAAATTTTTATTTTAAAAAGTTATGATTTTTTATTTATTTTTTATTCTTTTCTTCTTCTTTTTTTCCATTTCTTCTTCATTTAGCTGGCTAGGCTGCCGGCCACTTGTCGAGTTTGGGCAAGGGCTCGCGATGCCCTTGTCAGCCGCATTAGGGGCTCGCAAGCCCTCGCCTAGGCCCTCGTCGACTACAGCGAGGGCGAGCGAGGGTTGCAACGCCCTCACTGTCTTGCTTGCCCTTGCTATGGCTAGCGAGGGCTTTGTTGCCCACAGGCCCGGCCGGCTCATTGAAGAAGGAAAGGAAAAAAAAAATAAGATAAGAAAATAATAAAAAATATCAATAAAAGTAATTAAAAATTGAAATTTTTAAAAAAAATAAAAAATTATCTGCGTCAACACTGGCTGTGCTATGTAGGCCGGGTGACGCCAACTGGACAGCCATGTTAGCGATTTTTTTATCAAAATTACCTGGAATGACTACATTGGTAATTTATTAAAAAGTTTATGACTAAATTGACAAATCATTAAAATGTTTAGGACTAAATTAGCGCAATTGAAAAGTTTAGGATTGAATTGGAAAGTTGTCAAAAAGTTTAGGACTGAATTGGAAAGTTGTCAAAAGGTTCAAGACTGAATTGGAAAGTTATCGAAATGTTTAGAACTGAATTGGCAAGTCATCAAAAAGTTTAGGACTGAATTGACAAAATTGAAAGAATTGAGACTGAATTTGCCATTGTATAACATATTTATGACTTTTTTTGACAATTTTTTCTTCTAGATGGTCTTTGCTCGGATTATGTAGTTAATAGGGGTGATCGGTTCCCGGTTCGGTTCAGTTCCAAAGTGGAACCGGGAACCGGACCGAGAGAAATGGTTCCCAATTTTGGGAACCGCAGACCGGATCAGTTGGTTCTAGGATCGAGAACCAGACTGGACCGCTGGTTCGGTTCGGTTCCGGTCCGGTCTAATGGAACCGGTCACTTAGAGTTTAGTTTTTTTTTTGTTAAACACTTAAGGTTTGGTTAACATTTTACTAATTTTTGTCAATGAATTTACGTCAATGAAGTTCACTTAGGGTTTAATTCACATTTTACTAATTTTTATCAATAAATTTATGATAATGAAGTTCACTTAGAGTTTAGTTCACATCTTATTAATTTTTTTAAAGAAAAAATAACAAAAATATATATTACATAATCGGTCCGGTCCGATCCGGTCCGATCCAGTCCAATTCCCCCTTGGAATCAGGAACCGGACCGCCCGGAAACCGATTCCACTTTTAGGAATCGGGAACCGTACCAATAATCTTGAGAACCGAACTAAATCTGTCGGTCCGGTCTGGTCCGGTCCGATCCTAGTTTAGGCGGTCCAAGTTGCTTATCCCTAATAGTTAATTGGTGCTGTAAAGCTCTTTGAATTGAGATAGAAAAGCTGGCAAATACACAAACTTTGTGTAGTGGGTCAGGCTAAAAACTAAGTCTTGACTGTGTCCAATTTTTTTTTAATTGACCATACCCAAGTAGCTCGCCGACGATCACGCGATCAGCTTCAACATTTGTTGGCGATGTACGGCAAGACCTCCCGATGCGCGCAATCTAAATCCGCGTGGCCTGATAAAAAGAAATATAGACGAATTTTCCATTTTTGACCATACAGAATGTGCGCGAACAGTAAAGTTTGGAGCAGCACTATTATTGTAGCACGTGAAGTTTTTCCCAATGTGTCAAAAAAGCAACACGCCTTTTGTTCGGTCGCCCCCACACTTTTTCCCTCGGTACGTGCATGTGGGGGCGATGGCGGGCGAAAAGAGATGCCATGCGAGGGATGGAAATTCGCCTAAATTCACGCCTCGGGAAAATTAGTAGGGGTGAGCGGTTCTCGGTCCGGTCCGATTTCAAGGTGAAATCGGGAACCGGATCGAGAAAATCGATTCCCAATTTTCGAAACCGCGGACTGGACCGGTTAGTTCTAGGACCGAGAACTGGACCGGACCGTTGGTTCGGTCCGGTCCAATGGAACTGGTTACTTAGAGTTTAGAGTTTTTATTTTTGTTAAACACTTAAAGTTTGGTTCACATTTTACTAATTTTTGTCAATAAATTTATGTCAATGAAGTTCACTTAGGGTTTACTTCACATTTTACTATTTTTTATCAATGAATTTATGATAATGAAGTTCACTTAGAGTTTAGTTCACATTTTATTAATTTTTTTAAAGAAAAAAATAACAAAAATATATATTAAACAGTCGGTCCGGTCCGGTCCGGTTCCCCCTTGGAACCGGGAATCGGATCGCCCGGAAACCGGTTCCGCTTTTAGGAACCGGGAACCGGACCGATAGTCTCGAGAACCGGACCAAACTCGTCGGTCCGGTCCGGTCCGGTCCGATTCCGGTTTGGGCGGTCCAAGTTGCTCACCCCTAAAAATTAGCCCCAAAAAAGAGTTGATAACATAAAAATAATAAAACATGGGTTTTAACCAAACAAATCAATCTGACCTGCGTTTAAAAAAAACAGCGAACAGTATGACTATTTAGCCACAAAATCCGATTAATTAATTAACTTCTAGATACGAGATTAACTATGTAACCTTTTGCTCCCACGTCTTTTCTCTCGTAATTTCTTTTCACGTCAGTTGATTACGATTGGTGCGATTTCGTGTCGATGCACGTGCGTGCTTGTACGTGGAATTGGACCGAAGCTGCGCGAGCAGATGGTGAGCCATTTAGTTTGACCATCTAATCCATTGTTTATGGTTTTTTCTTTTTATTTTATAGAGAAACTTTTCCGTCAAATGTTTTCTAGATTTTGTTGGCCAACTTTATCGTTAAAAAAAATAATTATTTGCTAAAAAATGTTTTTGGCGAACTGGGCTATTCAACAGCTAGTTGTCTTCAGGAGACTGATCTCTCGGGTTTCGATTGCATTATTTTGGGCAAACACGGTGACGACGAATTACCATGTATTGGAATCGATCAAAGATCGGCGAAATTATTCGTTTTAGAATTTATACTATTTTACGCAGTCTATACAAAAAACTTAAAAAAGTATACATAAATTATTTTTTTAAAATTTTCGGTCGAGACCTGGTGGGAAGACACGTGTATCTTGTCAACAAAATTTGCTTGAGAAGGGTAACGTAGCTTGGGGGATTTTATCATTTGCGGACACAAACGGCCCGCGTTCGTTGAACCAGAACAGAAGAGCAGTCGAACTTTTCCACAGAAATCAACCGCACGCTTCAAACGCCCGCAATCGGTACATTCGTTCTCTCTTTTTATGCATCGTGAATCTACGCCTGAATCCTTTACATAACCTGATGAACAGTCCAGACTTCAAACTCAAAAGTCTACGTGCAACAATGTCGCATCTCTTCCTGTTTGAACAGCCATTTTCCTTTTTCTCTCCGCCCAGAATCGATTGGTGTAAGTCAAGCCAGAAAGTCTCGGCTTTTAAATTTTTCGCCTTGATCACTTCAAGATTTATCAGAGCCATTGCTGGCTCGCAGCGGTGGCGAGTATTCTCTCTGCAAGATCCTGCTCTAGCTAGTTCAAGCTTGAGAATGAACGAATTGGATTTCGAGGTCTTGAGCTATGATGATTCTTGGGTTAAACTTGGGTTTAGAGCACTGCAAAGAAATGGATCGTTGTTGTTTTCGTGCTGGATATTTTTAAATAATATTTTAATATTTTGACGGATTTTTATTAATTTTTCTGAATTAATTGACATAATTAAAATGTTTATGACTGAATTGGCATTAGTGCCACAGCCTTTACGACTTTTTTGGCCGGATTTCCCGCGCTATTTGCTCGGTCCTGAAGATATCCATTATAGCCATTCGGAATATGCCGGTCACAAGAATCGCAACAACCGCACCTTACATGTCGATCCACGCGACGCCCGAAATTCAAAGGCGCCTCTCGCTCCAATTGGCCACGCCGCTTCCCACTGTCGGGTGGTGCGACCGCCGTCGCGCGCGACACGCTCGGCTTTCATACACGGGACGCTCGGTCTGAATACCCACCGTGCAATGCTTTTGCCCCGGTCAAGATGCGATCGAACTTTTACACAAAACAAAATCCCTCCATGATTTCCGCGACACTGAACAAGTGGGAACAGCCGAAAAGAGCAAAAAACTTAGAATAATAGCAGCGATAATTGACGGGAGAATGCGACGGGACAAGACAAGGCACCCCCACCCCTCCCCCCCCCCCGTGGCCACGTCTGGCACGGGGGGCCTCACTGTATAGGTGGGAGGAGGATGATGACTCTGCTTTCACCAAATCTAGAAATCATCGACCGACCTACCCTTCGAAAGTTACTAAAAAAAAATTGGAAAAAAATATAAGGGGCAAGAATTTATGAAAAAAAAGATGAAAAGCATAGGCTAACTTTATAAAAAGAGAGAACAAGCATATAATGCCGGATGCAGAAAATTCGTGAATTATTGCGGTAGGGGTAAAGGGAGGGGGGAGATGTCGGTCCAAATGAGTCCAAGCGCTTTGGGCCACGATCGTGCCAATTATGCCGATTTGCACATTTTCACGGCTTGGGAAACGCCCATCGTGCTCGGGAGAGGGAGAGAAAGAGCTCACGACGAGAGTTGAAAATTGAGCGAAAACCCTCCTCCATCGAATCATTTGTCGCTTTGTCACCTGTTGAAATCATATGTCATCGATCCGCTAATCCGGCCATATCGACGGTCCAAAGATGGCGTCATCATTCTAGAATATTCCGGCGCGACGTGATACGAGATTGCATTTTTGTGTACCAATCGACAAAAAACATCGGATTCAAAATTGAAATGTAAGAGTCGATCGATAAGCACGTCGCGCGTGTAACACGGTTGGTCGGCTACATCACGTCAATCGCGAGATCGTCGCGTAGAATATTCTTTCCACACGGTAGGTCCCCCTCCGCAGCATCACGAACCCAGGATGGGGTCCTGCCCAAACACGAGGTTCCTATTGAAGGAGGCGAACATCGCAATTTCGGACGATTTTATGAAAGTCGGGAAGCGAACAAGAAACTAAGCACCCAGTAACTCCAAATACAGAAAACCATCGTTGTCGGGCCCAAAAAAATAGAATTTGATGCTGGTCCCGTAGTCACAGCCGTGGCTTCAAGAAACCCTCCAAAGCGCCACACTGAGCTGTCCACCACCACATCTAGACAGCCTGGCCTGATTAAATTCCTATACTTTTAATTTATTTGATCGAGTTCTTCTCTGACGCCAGATTCGACAATAATTTAACTGAACGCGATCACTGCGCGACGCCAGGATATGACGTGGATAAAACTAATTGCAAACGCCAAAGCGGGCGTGCGAGCAAAAATTTAGACACCGTAGATAAAGTCGGAGCCTCATATGGATAAAATCTAATCAATATGAACGCCCGAGTCCCATGTGTATGGCCTCGTCGGCCGGATTTAGACAGATTTTGGGTCGGAAAGGACCTGATTAGAAAAAAGACTATGAGAACCGAAAGATTCAGTAGAAACAACGTGAAAGTTGGGATACAAAAAGTTCGAATTTTTCCCATTCGAAAATCATCATTCAACACGAAAAAGCAAACGCTAGACAAATCTGGTGGGGTCTTTGGCTTAGCTGTTCCACCCGTTTGGTTTTGCTATCTTGCCGCTATCGAAACTTAACCAACTTGGCAGAGAAAGAGGTTTTTCTTTTTCCCTTCTGTGCTCCTCGCGACGCCATCAATCGAAGACCACAAAAATATTTCTCGAGCTTGGTCGATACGCTTGACCTACTCAGCTTCAACAAAAGCACCGCGGACTAAGCAGAAATCAAAAAAGGATCCAGAGAAAGACGCCGAAGTCCTCCCCAACACACAATCAGCACATGAAACATAGGACCACAAGAATCTGAATTCATCACCAGAAAATGTGGATCACACACGGTCCGGACTTATTTCTGAGCTCCACAAGATCTGCCTCATTCGATGCGAAACGGTTCGACGGTCAAGTCCGACACCAAGAAAAACCTGCACATAAATTATCGCTCGGCCGTTCAAGTTTAAGCTACATAGGATGATCATCTCTACAGAACGTTCAAGTTTAAGCTACATAGGATGATCATCTCTACAGCACATACCGGAACAAAGAAAGAAAGAGAGAAATAAATGAGCAAAGATCTCATAATTAACAGACGACGGGGAACAAAGCAAACCCCCATGAACCATCAACACGACCCCAACTCCTCCATTTTCCGTTTTGCTTTTGGTTTCTTTCGAGAACTCCCATACCTTCATCTCCCATCTGCCGAAGTGAATGAACTAGCGAACCCAGACGGCCGCGTTGGTATACTCGTCTGGGTGCTCTCGCCACTCGCTAAATATGAGGAAGAAGATTCGTCGATGTTAGTATTTCCCTCATAGGCCTGCCACTTCTTGAGCGCTTGGGGTAAGGTCATATCCAGGTCGATCCCATAAATGTCCTCGGAGTCCGGCTCAGATGGCTTCCAGAGCTCTACAAGTGACGAGAGCACGCTAACCGCGTGACCCATGTCTGGCCTCTGGTAGGGTTCCCTTGCCGAGCAATGGCCTGCGAGCTCGGCGATTGTGCTTATACTTGCCAGCGTTTCTTCGTCGAGGTCGATGACTGGGTCAATGGCTTTTCGGAATGTGTCCTTGTTGAGGTGCATTCTCCGGAACCATGTCACAAGGTGGACGCTGTCCTCAGGCTGGGTTTCGTCAAGAGCCCTTCTTCCCGTGATCATCTCCATAAGGATCACTCCGAAGCTGAAGACATCAGCTTTGGTGGTCACCCGTCCAGTCACTGTAAAGTACAGATGTAGGGCCATATCAAGCATTGATGATGAAGCAGTTTTTGCAGGACATTATGAAAATGTAGTATATGATCCCTATTCTACTTATCATTACCAGACATTTCTAATATCACCCCTCACTTATAAGATTCGACAGTAATATTATTCTCTTCAGTGGCAAAACGTAGATAAAGTAGGGAGGATGTCACTTTGACATTTTGGGAGTAGCAAATTGGCGATTTCAGCATTATTCAAATGATTGAGCATTCAGTTGCTCCGAAAAAAGAATTTGCACATGCAGATTAGAATGCTCCTCCATTTATGTAGGATGCTATTCCACTAACTTCAGTCAACTCACAAACTGCCACCTTCAAATGTTTATTAATCAATGATAATCTGCTGATTCTAGAGTGCAACACCAAGTATTGAAAGTTTTGGGCCATAAAAGCTTGAAGTGTCACATCATTTGAAACGGGACAAAGGGGTCGGCTGATCCAATCTAAGACACGCCTTAACAATGGCAACATTCATTTGCCAGATAAAAACATTACAGGGCTCGTTTTAGCATTGCACGGGAAGCAAGAAGCAGCCAAGGCAGCCAAGGCAGCCAAGGAAGAGTCTCTCTAACCAAAAAAAGAGCTACTGAGAATCAGAGAAAGACTTCAAATCATGCGATCACCTAAGAAAAGAAAAATATTTTTGCTCTGATCCTACTGTTCGCGTTAACCCGCGATCAAGTAATCCGCCAGTGTTGAAAATCCAAAAGCTATTAACTGTAAAAACCGACGGAGTTCTAGTTCAAGAAACCAATAATTCAAGAACCAAATAAGGTATCACATCAATCACACTGATCTAGCATGATTGACAAAATAAAGCTCTCTGGATGGGATATCTTCCTTCTAATATGTCAAATAGCCCAAGCTTTTTCTTTCTTCAGTAAGCATACATGGATGCGCGCTATGATTTAATTATTTTCTAGCCCGCTTCTGGTCCTAACATTTCTAATAATTCTACACGAAACTCATACTTGACTTTTGACTGACCTAATTATGGTTCCCCAATCACGGCCAAAATCCAAGGAAATCATCTACATGCTCGAATCCTGGACATTTTTAAGTAGCTTCCTATGGGTCTATAGCCATTTCAAGACATGTTGTCATTTGATCGAGGGTAATCATATGCGGGGAAAAAGAACAGACAGCAACACAAAGGCAACTTCACGTTTAATGTAATTCAAAGAAGACTTACCAGCATATTCTGGTGCAAGATACCCAAAAGTTCCAGCAAGACGCGTTTCAATCGAGCATTTACCCTCAGGGGCAAGACGTACAAGTCCGAAATCTGACACTTTTGCCCGCATATCATCCCCAAGCAGTATATTTGATGGTTTAAGATCACGATGAATAAAAGTCTGATGAGCTAAACCGTGAAGATATTCGACCCCTCTGGCAACATCCAAGGCAATGCTGAGTCTTCTTGTCCACTCAAGAGGTTTTATTCCATCGTCTTTCCAGTTGAAAAGATGTTTACTGAGAGTCCCCTGAGGCATGTACTCGTAAACAAGAAGCCTCTCGTTTCCTTCTAAGCAATACCCGAGCAATGCAACCAAATGCCTGTGCCTGACTTTGGTAAGAACGGCAATCTCAGACTTGAATTCATTCAAGCCCTTCTCTGACATCACACCGGACTCCATCCTCTTGACAGCAATCTTTGTCCCATCATGTAATTCGCCCTTGTAAACAGTCCCGAAACCACCTCTTCCCAATATATTGTCTTGACTAAAGTTGTTTGTTACATTCCTCAACACCTGAATAGAAATGACCATATTCCCAGCTTCAACCACATGAACGTCACCCGTCCCACCACTGCCTTGACTGTAGCTTTCGCTAGAACCACCATTAGCACTCGATCCTGCAACAGTGATCTTCACACCGTTTTGGTCGCCAGAATATCGAGGATGTATTACCATTACATTGTTTGGACTTTGCACTTTACCAGAACTCTTGGGCCTTTTTCTATACCAAATAAACAAACCGAGCAGCGCAATCACAGAAGCACCAGCAGCTAGAGGAACCAAAATCCTCGCAATACTGGATTTCTTCTTGTCACCACCCGGTCCCGGGGGAGGTGAATCAGGAGCGCTAGGAGGTACAGCAATGTCTTTACCCATGTTAGGATTACCACTTGTAATTACGTTCACATTGCTCTGAAAACTAGGTAATTTACCAGACAAATTGTTGTTGGAAACGTCCAACACTTTGAGATTAGGCAGAGTCGCAAGCTGATCAGGTATTGTACCGGTAAGATTATTTTTGGACAGTAACAACCTTTGCAGCGATGTAAGCTGAGAATATCGGGGAGAAATAGTTCCAGAAAGACCCATGTTTTGGAAATTAATAACTATGATGTTGCCACCAAAACACGTAATCCCTGTCCACGAATTCCCCGAGTCACAAGTATTGTTCCCTTGCCAAGCTTGAGCGAACTTAACAGGGTAACCCATTGGTTCAGCAATGGAGAGCAGTATATTAACTTTGGAATCGCAAGGAGCACCCTCAGTGGACGAGCAAAAGCTATTTTGACCCTCCATATCGACCCGAACAGCAGCACCAAAAGCAGGCATCGGTCCCTGGAGCAGATTATTCGTCAGATTCACAACCTTGAGGCTAGGAAGCTTCATCAGGGACTCGGGGACAACGCCAGTCAACTGATTGTCCCTCACACTGAAATCCCACAGACTCTGCAAATTCGAAACGTCGGGTATAGGACCCGTGAACTGGTTACTGTGCAACCAAACCTGTGCCAACTGGGTCATTTTTGCTATCACGTCCATCGTCCCGTTGAGCTTGGAATTCCCAGCCTTCCCATTCAGCCAGAGGATCTGAATCGGCAACCCGGCGAAGCTCGGGGGCAACCCGCCCTCCAGGTTATGAAAGGCCAATTGAAGCTCGGTCATACCGGGGAAATTATCCACATTTATGAAATCAGGGATTCGACCGTTCACGTTCGCTCCATTCGCGGTGAAATTTCGAAGGGAGGTGCAATTTCTCAGGCTATCAGGAATTTCCCAAGGAGCGAAGTCATTATAGCTCAGATCAACCACTTGCAAAGCTGACATACCAGAGAAGAAATCCGGAGGAATGGAGCTGAACTTGTTGCCGTTAAGAAACAACACCTGTTAGGAAAAAAAAGGGCCAACAAAAAATATTGAAAATCACTCACCTTTCGCCTGAAGAATTCTCTAGGCAAGCTCCGGCGAGAAGCCCAGAAGAGAAAAAAGGAAAAAATTCCCACAAAACTCGGTACCTGCAGCTGAGCCAACCCGGCGAAACTCGGCAGGGCGCCGGTGAGATTGTTCGTCATGACCTCGAATCGCACCAGGGAAGTGAAGTTGCCGAGGACCGGCGCGAGGGTCCCGGTGACGCCTCGGTTGCCTATCTGGATCCGGGCCACCCGGTTATCAGAGCACGAGACCTGGGTCCACCGGCACGGGTCGGGGTCGGACCAGTCGAGGGAAGAAGGGAGGACTAGGCTCTTCTTGAGCGCTTGCATTGCGAGGACGTCGCCCTGCTGGGTCTGGGCCGAGGCGGCGGTGAGGAGGAGGCAGCAGCAGCACAGGAGGGCCGGGAGGAGGGGGGCGAGGAGGACCCGGCGACCCATCTGGGGCCTCCGCGGGTTCCGCCGGGAGGCCGGCGGGGGAGCGGCGGGGGACGGAGGCGGAGGGGGGTCTTTGACGGGGGCCTTCCTAGGGTTCACGCGGGCCGTCCGCCGCGTGGGAGAGGCGCGGCCTCTCCTGACGTTCGACCATGGAAACGGAAACTGCACGCACAGTAGAGAGAGAGAGCGAGAGAGGTGATGTACTGTTGCTTTTGAGAGGGAGGGACGGAGAGAGAAGAAGAAGAAGAAGAAGCGGCGGAAATTGAGGATGCAGAAAATCAAGAAACAGCGACAGAGAGAGAGAGAGAGAGAGAGGAAAATGCTTTTGGAGTAAGCGTGGGTTCCGATGGAAAGTGAGAGTAAAAGAGGGAAAAACCAAACCTCCCTTTCCTTTTGCTTTTTGGTAAGAAGGGATTGCTCATTGAATGGCGACCACGGCCCCCCCTCCCCCCAAAGACATTTCTACCAAAACCCTCCCCAAACGAAAATACATATAACAAATTTACCATATGTTAATTCTCGTTAAATTAAATTAATATCACGAAAAATCATAAAACGGTATGCGCCCACGATAAATGGATACGCCCATTAGCTGTCACGTGTAATTTAGTTCAACAATCTGACGGAGAAATTTTTCACAGGTGTACCGATTTACAGTTTAATTTTAGGTAAATTCGTCATGGATGTATCAATTTAGGATTTTTCGTGACATTAACCCTGAACGTATGAAGACCGATCTTAGCGTAAAATAAAATAAATTATCTTTTTCGCCGTCGTCGTGATTTGAAAATTAGCTACTCCTTCCTCGTGCCAGATCTCCTGTAATAAGGCATGCAAATTATTTCTCGCGCCAAATGAGTTAACTTAGTAAGGGTGCGCATGAATACCATTCTGTGCCCGGGAACTATTTATGAACAGAAATGATTTTTTTTTATTCTGTGCCCGGAAACAATTTCTGAGCATTTGAAGGCGTTTGATAAACTGTCCAAAATTTCTATTCCTAAAGTAGAAAAGAACAGTAATGCGTTTGATAACTACACAGAATTTCTTTTTATTAATAATATTTTAATAATATTTGGATTTGTTTAATAATTTTTTTTTCTTTCTAAATATTTTCTTCCTTGGCCATGGCTGGCGGCCGGCGACCGGCCACAGCCCAGGGCCGGCGAGGGCGTCACGGCCCTCGCCGGCCGTCGGCGGAGGCGAGGGTCGCCCTCGCCGGTGAGGGCGAGGGCTGGACCCTCGCCGCCTGAGCGAGGCGAGGCTGAGCCTCGCTCGATCTGGGCGAGGCCGCCCTCGCCATGGCCGACGGCGAGGCAGCTCGCCCAGGCGGCGAGGGTCCAGCCCTCGCCCTCGCCGGCGAGGGCGACCCTCACCTCCGCCGGCGGTCGGCGAGGGTCGTGACGCCCTCGCCGGCCCTGGGCTGTGGCCGGTCGTCGGCGAGCGGCCATGGCCAAGGAAGAAAAGCAAAATAAAAATAAGAAAACAAAAAAAAGAAAAAGAAGAAAAAAAACTGATTCTCAAAATTGTGCCGAGAAACAAGAAGCAACTTTTTTTTATTTCTTGTTTTTCTTCCAAAACTGTTTCTGGGCACATATTTTTGTAAAAATGTGTCCGGGAACAAAAAATTTACTAAACGCATTTCTGTTCTCAAATTATTTCTGGGAACAAAAAAATAGAAATTTTTACTGTTTGGCACGTTACCAAACGGGCCCTAAATACCCCGATTCTTAAATCCATATATACGGCCCCGCGTGCTTTTCTTTTCTTTAATTTTTTTTTTCCTCTCGGAAAAGGACAAAATTTTGACCGCGCCCCTGTGTGTGGGAAGGGTAGCGCGACAGCTTGCACATGCGCGTGGGGCCCGCGGGGACTTTTAAATCGGGGAATTCAATTCATATTAGGTGCGACTTAGGACCAAAATGCTGGACACGCAAAGGACGGTGTAAGAATTTAAGGAGGTGATATACAGTTGTAATCACCAGAGGAGATTATGGCCTGCGTTTGGATTATTCAATGCCCTGTTCTTCGTGACGTGGAATGTGGTTGGATTTGACTAATCGAGCATGATATTGACCAGGATCGCTTGCGTTATTGCTAAAGATCTTTTGATTACCCTAAACTAGGAAATGCATCACATGCGAGCTCGCGTGGGAGAGGGAACGAAGAGTTTAATTGGGTGGAGAGACATGGATTGCTTGAAAAGCTCGTATGGGCATGTGGGATATCCACGCGCATTTTGCGCGTGGATACCCGTTAAACGAGTGGGCCGAATAGGATTTAGGTTCGTCGAAAATGGTCCGACTTAAATCGATCAGCTTGACCCGTTTTTAACCAATTTTTATACAATGCAAATTCATTGATCCATTCCTGACCGAAGACAATATCCGACCTGACCCGTATTACTAAAACAATTCTTTATCGAGGTAGGAGTGTGCAGTGAGCGAGATCGAGCAAGGGCAAGTGAGAGTAAAGAGAGAATCATAGAGATGAATTGAGTCGAAGTACGTTGTGAACCCATTTAACATCCGTATTATTTTGAGATTTACCATTTTAAATCAATTTACAACCCATTTACTGAATAAAACTAATGCACATAACAACTCAACTCATCAAATATAAATTAAGAAAAGTGTCCATGACTCATTTTGACAGGTTCACGCGTGTGCAAGAAATTAAAAGTTGAAAACTTAAGAAAGAAAATCACTTTTATTCCATGAAGTGTTGTACCGTGAGATACTAACAAGAAACCGTCGACGAAACCTCACGATCCAAGGAAATTGTAAATATGTAAAGATGACAACATTTGGAGATTGAAATTTTTTAAAAAAACGCAAGAAATAAAATTGCATTATTAATTTAATGCGCGTGCCACCGCGTGACGTATTTACAGGGTGAAAAAAGACAAATTTCCGAAAAGACACAAGGAAAATCGACGCGAAGCTGGCGGTTTGTCATTTAACTTGGAAATTACCCCTTTTATTAAATATTAGCCATTTTTTTTTACTAATAATAATTTTCCAGATTAGTTCACGCGTTGCCAAAGCCAAACAAGCAGACGACAGTTTCGCGGATGGAAGGATCTGCAGGTGGCGATGGGGCCCACAGAAGACCCGTGACCCAGACCCGAAAAAATCCAAAGATCCCGCTCGTCCTTTTCCGTCATTCGGACAATTTAAAAAAAGAAACCGAAAAGCATAAATGAAAATAAAATAAAATATTCGTCTCTCCAGGACATTCCAGTCCCACGTGGCGATGCGAGCGCGCGCCTTCCCGAACATAATCATCTTCTTATGTTAATCTAATCCAAACCCTCCCCCTTAATCTTAAATCTAATTTCCGTTTGTCACGACCCGCGTTGACAAATATGCCCTCCTCCTTCCGGTATGTCTGTCCACCTCCTTCGTCCCTGACAAACCCGCATTCACCCTTATCCAAACTCCAAACCGAGCCGAGCCGAGCCGAGCTGCATGGCATTACTGCGCTAATCGGGAATTAACAGTCGTCGGGCCCCACGTGATATTAATTCCTGACGTCATAAATAGGATTAGTTGGGTTAATGTGATGCTGTAGGCCGAGCCCGGCCCTATGCTGAGGACTCTGCCGGCCTCGGCTATTTAAGCTTTAGGTCCTAATCGGGTCCACAGGAAGAGGGACTTTCACAACAAGGCCCATCATGGAGTAGGGGGTTTTCCTCAGGCCATGTGGAAAAAAAACGTGCAGCATAAGATGGCAACCGCAGTATGGTTACAAGCTCTCATGTTTTCACCGACCCAATGTGATATGGAATCGATCTTTACATTGTCGGCGGCGTGAAAAAGTTCCATGCCCTGCACGCGGAGTTGTGGCAGGAAGGATATGCCGGATTACCCGCTTTTTTTTTTTCGGTTCAGAAACGTAAAACGGCTCGACTTTGAGACATTGGAATGAGATGAGGATTATGAAAGGCTTGGGGAACGAGATTGGGGTGGTACAGACACGCCATAGCGAACAATTAAGTTAATTTGGGTCTCTCATAATGTTATCCATTTGACTTGTGCCCCACAAAAAATAGTGCTTTTTCCGGACAATGTATTTCAACGCTTCTTGAACTGTGACGAGGAATAAAATATTTTTTTTGACACCTGTTTTGAAACCAGAGGTGATTAATAGGTGGGTCTATAAGGTTACTTAGGTCGGGCCTAAAGTGTTGTCCAAGCCTTCCCATAATAAAAGTTTTATACGCGATATAATCGAGCCGCAAAAAGGTGCCATTTGGACCGATATGGCACCAGCGGGCCCATGGGCTGTCAAGCCCATAATCACGTGCATTTGAAACTCAATTAAGTATTCATGAATGAACAAACGCAATGCACTGTAATCCATGCAGCCCTACTCTATGCATCTTCAACTGGCATGGGAATTTTCCCATCCATATGTCCTAATTTAGTCTTCACATGGAGCGCCAACAGTCATAGCTCCGATCCAAGCTGACGAGTTCCCTCGACCAATCAAGGTTGAGAGGCTAAACTTATACCGTTATTTATCGGCGGATGAATATAAAATGGATCATTTGTATCCACCACCGTTAGCTCATGTAAGGTCTGACTTCTTGATCGATTATTTATCACATTGGATCGATCGGAAGCCACGGAGGATCAACAAAAGACAATGAAACGAGATTGTAAATAATGTGGTGAAATGATCTTATGCTCTGATATCACGTAAATTTTGCAATAAGGTCAAAATTCTTAGCGTGAAAGCTTAACTTATGATTGATTCTCCTATACATACAAGTTTACAAGAGATGTGATATGGAATTGTGATACTAGATATGAGGTGATGGATGTGTTCAAGAGAGATTGTACTTACAGGAGGTGGTAGCTTACAGGAATCCCTTACCCCCATGTCATTTCTTCTTTAAATCATAGGCATGAGGTTGCATACCATTATGTGGATGAGTGTTACAAGAAGGCAAAGTTCTTTGCTGCATATAACATGATGATGCCAGTTTGAGGAGAGAGATTTTGGAAAAAACTAACGGGGAGGCACTTGAACGACTTTCAGCCAAGGTGAAGCTTTGTAGATGTAAACATAAAAGATTAAGGGAGGAAAGTGAGGTGGCAAGTGGAACTAGGATGTTGAGAAGAGTAATGAAGATGACTTGTTGAACTTGCAAGAAGATGGGAGACAATAGTTTGACATGTCCCATTTAGAAGGCTTGATCTACGGTTTCATAAACACAATTGTCAAGGCAAAAACTTACGGTGATTACTTCTATTTCCATGGTGTCATGCTTGCTTCATGGATAAAACTTTAAATGAAGTTACTCTTTCTAGGTTTAGAGTCGTACAAGCAAAAGTTCAAATAGCAGTGTTGGTGGGACACCAATTGCTAGTTCTACTTGTAGAACTCATGTTCATGGGACAGTGAGTAGTATTTCGTTTAATTCAAATATATGAACAATTTTTTATTAACTAATGAAATCTAATAATGTCATATTAAGAGTACAAGTGCCCTACAAGGCAAAAGACAATGAGTTGATATAAAAACACAGGTTGAATCAACATTACAAGCACTAACAGTTGAACTTCGAGTTAAAGCAAAAGGCCCATCAAAAAAGAAGAAAAATATTGAGAGGAGGCAACTCCGCGGTGTAAAAAGTGATAGGAAGTAGTGTTGTGGTTGTATTTTTGTTTGTTATTTATGGGTTCAATGAAGTAGCATTATGGCCCATATTTTTGTTTGTCGATGATAGGTTGGTTCACTGAAGTAGTGTTGTAGGTTTTTTTTGGGCTCATTGACTTGGTTATAGGATCGTTGGACTACTGTGCTTGTAATCCCTTCTTTATTGCAGTGAAACGTGCTTATGTTTGTGATGATAGGTTGGTTCAGTGAAGTGTGTTGTGAGTTTTTTTTTTTTTTTGGCTTGATGATGACACATTGACTTGGTTGGGGGATCTGTGAAGTATTGCACTCATAATCCCTTTTTTTATTGCAATGGAACGTGTTTGTTCATTCTAATAAATTAGAGTTCATCTGTTGCTACTATTACTAGTTGTTACATATTCTACAACAAGTTAAATAAATGCTTAAGTTGAAGCAAGTGTTGGAGGGATAGTTGATGTTCAATTTTATCCGTGCATTGATCATTGTTCGTCTATTTAGATGCCGCCAAGGGGAGCTAAACAAAGACTAATACCCATGAGAAATGCTACTAAAAGTTGATTAGTCCGACTTCAAATATTTCTCGACGCAAGAACTATGCTTTACAGTGTCAACATTATGGATATAATCTTTACAATTTATTACTTCCCTATTCAGTGGAAACCTGAATAAAGGGATAAAAGGAAAAACTGGCAGGGTGGCCCCTATGTTTTTCTTAGCTTACTACTAAAGAAATATTTTAGTTAACATGTATGTTATAAGAAACTAATTCCTTTTGTCCCTGTTAGCTTCTATTTTTTCCTTTGAAACATGTGTCACTCGGGCCATGAGATTTCCTAGCTCTATTCCTGATTTAGGCATCATTTGTTTCCACATAGGATTTCGACTATTGAAAACTCAGACATCATAAAGAACATTGCCACAAACATTTGTGCTTTTCAAACTGCAAAAAACCCATCATTTCATTTATCCCATAAACAGAATGCACATACATGTACCAAACATGCTGATGAATACAAAACATGTTCAAAATAACACTCTTTGGCAAACTCATAGAGTGTGTTATTACTATAAACATCAACAACACAACCAACATTATCTTCAATCTGGAATTTTCTTTCTTCAGGTTTGCCGAATCTTGTTTCACATCTTTCAGTTGTGCCTTGAGAGCTTTGACTTTAGCATCCATCGAACAACCATCATCCTCATTATGTGTCAACATTGATTGTTGTTCGACATTGCTCCGGTGAAAACTTTTGGACGCATTCATTGTTGATTGACTAATTTCCCCATCAACCCAAATGAAAAAATAACTTTTCCCTCTATTGTTGTGGTTATATCTTTGGCAGCCATGATATCGGCTTCCCTGATTGTCCTTCATCCTTGCTGTTTGTAGAAGAGATTTGAGGCCACAATAGCAAAACACGGATGTAGTGTTGTCCATCGGAGGGACCGACGTCAACTATTGTGACAAATTGGCTGATCTCTTCATGAATTCACTAACCTCTTCTTGCGATGACACAACACTATCAATTCTAATGCATTTGCTATTATGCTTCCAAAATCACCACTAGAGTCTCCTTTTGTGATTTTGCCATCTCCAAAGGAAAAAGTGAGGATAAGATTAAAGAAAATCCAAAGGAACACTTCCAACAGTTAAGACACTAAGCAAACATATGATGGATAGATGCTATCAAATGAACGCTTCCAGTAGGAACTATTCCAATATGAACAGATGCTATAAGAGAATTCAAATGCATTCACAATCAGAAAGTGTACCCTTCAAGTATTTTCTTTAGCGATTGTTGTGAGCATCTAATTACTCATAAAGGCATCGCCGGGGTCACCGGTCACCACCACCGTCCACCATGACGATTTCCAACCATTCAATGTATACATGTCATAAATCACCGAGACATGTGGTACATGAGCATAAGAGAAGTTGGGGTGCGACTAGTGTGAAGTTCACCAGAAAATCACTATGCGTATCAACGAATCCATATCATATCTCTTAGCGGGAACCACCATTGAAGGCCACAAAACTTAGCACATAAAATAGAGAAACAAACACTCTTAGTTTCGGATTCAAATCTCATAAAACGAGAGTAAACGAATAAATCAAAAGTGCTCATTATGATTTGGATATGCGATCAATGTTTAGATTTCTAGATCCAGATTCACTTGGGCATTTTCACAAATAGCTAGCAGACACTTCAACCAAGAGCTATAGACGTGAGCATGAAACAATGATTTGTCCCCAACTAATGATCAAGTCGTACCATAAAGTATTCCTTTCCTTGGGTGGCGGGGGGGGGGGGGTCATCGCTCTCGAGTTCGCGTTTTCTCGAGCTTTTCTCTCCCTTCTATGGGAGCTACCTCTCTCGATTTCAATATGAGAGTCCTTCCCCATCATCCCGCCTCCAATCCTCCATCGTCTACACCACCCTACGCCTCTGTGCTTCCACTTCCGCCCAGAGCTATATCATTTAATCTGAGTCGTTGTCCATCCGTGGTTACAGTTCCTTCTTCACTGCTGGTTTCAGTTCGTTGTTACTAGTTGTTGCGTCTGGAACCAAGCATTCTCAGCTGATGCTTGACTCATCTAGTTCATCACCGCCTTGATTGAGCCTCCAGTCCTTTGCTAATCGGAAGCTACTTCCACGTGCAGATCTAGTGTTCGACAAAATGCTTGATAGAAAGATAAGCTGGGATTCTTCTTTGTTGTGTCTCTCTGTGGCTACGTCAGTAGAGTTCATGGCAGTTGTTGTGGATATAATAGCCTGAAACTGTTGAGGTACTGTGAGCTTGATCTTTCTCTCTCGTTGGAGAGCTTTCTCGACCGTTGGGTAGCGCTCTTCACCCAAATCATCCTCACACTCTAATCCCCTCTTACCGGCAGACTACTTCCTACCGTTTTCCTTCTATTTGCTCGAAATGATGGCTGATACACAGAAACCATTCCAACAAATCTTCTTCCCACCCTAAATCCAATACCCTACTTCCATTCTAAATCCTCACTTTTTTCTTATCTTCTACATTTTATCCCTGAATCATAATTCTGAGCATCCTCTGTTTACTTCAACCACCCTTCACCCGTTGTTACGACCCTTTACCGAAAATCTCCAGCCCACTTCATGGAGGAGTCAGAGGAGTCTGAAATTCGTCTTGCTGCCTTGTGTAAGAAACCAGGAGGACTGTGGTCGAAGAGGAAGATTAAAGCAGTGGATGAGGCGATTTCTGCAGAAAAGATAAAGGAATGTCAGTTATCTTTAATCGGCCAACTCTACCAAAACCCTAAGATAAACATTCAGGCATTTCAGAATACAATGCGTAGGGTTTGGAAAATGGAGAATGTGGAAATATCTCTGATCGCCCGAAGCATTTTTGAGTTTCGATTCTAGTCGGAAATGGATAGAGATAAGGTTCTTGAGCAAGGCCCTTGGTCTTTTGCAAATCATCTACTCTTGCTCAAATCGTGGGAGCCGGACACTCCTCCTGCTTGTTACAACTTTAAGTCTTGCACATTTTGGGTCCATATACATGGATTGCCAGCAGAATGGATCTCTGAGAGTGTCATAGAAAAAGTGGCAGAAGAAATAGGTATTGTTTCAGATATTAAAATTGAAACCAGGGGGTAAACAGCCTACAAAGTAGGAAAGGCAAGAGTTTCTGTGGACATCTCGGCTCCTCTTTTACCGGGATCGATGTTTAGCAACAGGGGGAAGAAGTTGTGGCTGGACTTTAGGTATGAAAGACTCCCTCACTATTGTTATTCATGCGGAAGATTGGGACATTACGCACAACATTGTGGAGAAGTACCTTTCACTGAAGACCGTTTTGCAAATAGGAAAGAATTACCCTTTGGTTCATGGTTAAAGGCGGAGGCAAACGAATTCAACCCCTACTGGGATCTATTTTATGGAAAGAAGATAGAAGAACTGATGGAAGAAGATGCTATACCTGAGACACCAGAGAATTCAAGGTAGCTAGTGGTGTATGAGGGTACTCCGGAGATGGAAAGTAGTAGTAGTGCCGCCACAAAGGGCAAGAAAGTCATGATGGAGGAAATAATTAGGGAAGACATTGATAGGACAATGCTGGATCCTGCATCAGAATTGCAAGGTGGCACAGGGGTACTTTTAGCTTGTAACCAGCAAGGACCATTGGTTGTCAAGAAACTGAAAAAATGCAAAGGTCACAAGGCAAACATGAGTAAGAAGCAGAAGAGGTATTCCCCATATAAATTGCAGCTATCTAGCAAAGAGGCGTTAGATGAGAAGCGGTTATTGGACACTCCCATCCAGACTATGGAAGAAGCTCAAATTCGGGCTTTGGTGGCTAGCTCTAATAAGCCACCGGGGTACAAATGAGGTTAATTGGTTGGAATTGTCAAGGGTTGGGCTCATCCTTGACAATTCAGGCTATTCGAGCCCTCGTGGCTAAAGAAAAGCCTGCTATCCTGTTCTTAATGGAGACAAAAAATAAAGAAGACGTCGTTAAAAGGATTCAGCGAAAATTACAGTTTCGAGAATGCTTCATAGTGAACCCAATTGGCTTGGCTGGGGGAATAGCAGTATTTTGGAATGAACATGTTACTATTCCTATTGACTCTAGCTCCACATATTTTGTTAATGTGCTTTGTGTTATGGGAGAGAACAAACAGAAAATGCGTATTACCTTTGTCCATGCACCCACTGATTTTCAAGACAGATTAAGACTATGGGACAGAATCCAACAAATTAGTCGCTTAAACCGAGATCCTTGGTTGTGTGTTGGAGATTTTAATGAGATCATGTATCACTGGGAGAAAGTTGGGAAGAGATTGGCGGAGAATTACAGAAGTAAAGCCTTCCACGACTTTTTGGATGCTTGCGCTCTTATGGATTTGGAAAGCAAGGGTTGTGCCTATACCTGAGCCAATAATAGAGCAGGGGAAGCTTTGGTTAAGGAGAGACTGGATAGAGCGATGTGCAACATAGACTGGAGGGTTTCTTACCCTAATGCGGAGGCATTTGCGTTACCTGCTATTGGGTCGGATCATAGCCCAATTTTATTGAATCTATTTCCGGAGTATGGTAAACGAAAAAAGGAATTCAAATTTGAAGTATTTTGGTTAGAAGATGAAGAGTATGGGCAGATAGTATCAGACTCTTGGAATTCTTTTCAAGGAGAGTCAGTGGCTTTATCAGTTAGATTGACAAAGGTGGCTAAGAAGTTGGTTGGGTGGAGTAAGAGGAGGTTTTCAAATGCTGAAAAACAAATTTCGATGCTAAAAAGAGATACAAGAGATTACAAATAGTCCAAACCTAAACTTTGATAAAGAAAGGTTGAATTGGCTGAAAATGGAAGTGGAAAGATTGTGGAGACAAGAGGAGGTTTATTGGAGAATGAGATCCAGGATTAAGTGGCTTCAATGGGGGGACAAAAACACGAAATATTTCCATGCAACTATAGTGCAGAGGAGGCAGCAAAACAAAATAGCAATGCTGAAAAATGAAAATGATGAATGGAGTCGAGAGCCCAACCAGTTGAAATACATGACGGTCAACTATTTCAAAGAGCTATATACTACAATAAGGGCCTGAGAGTTCAAACCCGTACTTGATCAAATCCCATGCTTAATAAGTGAAGAGGTCAACTAGGATTTAACCAGGGAAGTGACTCTTGAGGAGGTTACTAAGGCAACCTTCCAGCTAGGCGCCTTAAAGGCCCTCGGACCAGATGGCTTGAGTGGAAAATTTTTTCAATATCACTGGAAGGACATCCAAAATGAAGTATTAAGTGAGGTAAGACTTTTCTTTAATTCAGGAAATCTTAACCCTGAATTAAATAAAACCTTTATTACCCTCGTTCCTAAAGTTCCTAATCCAGAGAAGCTAGATCAGTTTCGCCCTATAAGCTTGTGCAATTTTGCTTACAAAACCATTTCAAAAGTTATGGCTAATAGATTGAAACCGTGGCTCCCGAAATTCATAGCCAAGGAGCAAAGCGCCTTTGTTAGCGAGCGACAAATTCAAGACAATATATTAATAGTACATGAGGTACTCCATCAGTTACGAATTCAAAAGAGAAAAAAGAAATTTCATGCAGTGCTCAAATTAGACATGAAAAAAGCGTATGACCGTGTGGAATGGGATTTTCTGGAAGCGAGTATGCTGAAAATGGGATTCTGCAAAACATGGGTCTCCTGGATTATGAAATGTGTCTCTACAGTCTCATACAGTGTTAAAATGAATAGGGAACCTTTACCTACCTTTCATCCTACTAGAGGAATAAGACAAGGCGACCCCATTTCTCCCTACCTCTTCATCATTATGGCTAATGTGCTATCTGTTTTGCTACAGACAGCAGTGGGAAATGGAAGTATCAAAGGGATCAAATTAAACCACTTCTGCCCAACTTTATCTCATCTACTTTTTGCGGATGATTTAATACTCTTCCTTGCAGGAAAGATTGTTGAGTGTCAAAATGTGGCAGCGGTTCTGAATCAATACTGTTTTGCGTCTGGACAAGCACTAAATCTGAACAAGTCGGGTATGTTTTTCAGCAAAGACTACCGAAGGGAATTAAGAAGAAATATGACATACGAGCTGAGAGTTCCTGAAATAGAGAAGACAGGGAAGTATTTGGGAATACCATTCGACTGGGGCTGCTTAAAAAAACAAATGTTTGCTTGGATCCTCGATAGAGTTAATAAGAAACTGGAAGGTTGGAAAGAAAATTTTTTATCCAAGGCAAGGAAAGAAATCCTCCTTAAAATAGTGGTGCAAGCTATACCGCAGTATGCAATGTCCATCTTCAAAATCCCCCTATCCATTTGTCGAACTATTGAAAGGAAAATTACAGCTTTCTGGTGGAAAAATTCTGAAAATAGGAGGGGGTTACACTCGAAAAACTGGGACACTCTTAAAGCAAGAAAGGATGAAGGTGGCCTAGGTTTTCGAGACTTAATTACATTTAACAAGGCAATGTTGGGGCGACAGGCATGGAGACTAATCCAGAATCCATACTCTCTCTGGAGTCGGCTTTTTAAAGGATTGTATTATCCTCATACAGATTTATTACATGCAAAAAAAGGTTCAAGTCCCTCATGGGGATGGCGAAGCTTGATTTTAGGCCGTAATGTAATCAATCAGTCAATTCGATGGGTGGTTGGAAATGGTGACAAAATCAACATAAGGGAAGATAAGTGGCTGTCAAGAGGCTTGATTGGAGGGCCTGCGAACAGAGAGGATCCAACTCGGGTATCCGAACTAATGGTCCGGGAGGAACCCAAATGGAATGAAAAAAGGGTGAGAGAGGTGTTTGACTTTGAAACAACCTAGGAAATTTTAGCCGTTCCCATTAACCCCCAACTTCCAAAGGACAAATTGGTGTGGACACCAACCAAAACAGGGCAGTTCACAGTGAAGAGTGCGTATAACATTAGGATTGGGAATGGTAGCTCCAAGGATGCGAAAATATATAAAATACTTATTTTATTCCCCCACACAAGAACGTCGACAAATTTTATGTATAGTTAGAATCAACATTTCTAGCCCTACATTCATTCACCATGTTAGAATATGACAACCATCGTCTTTGTTGCTGGGTGCTTATCATCTTCGTAGAGCCTCATGAAAGCCTGCGTGAAGGATCGAAGGATCATTACTCGAGCGTGATAACTGATTCAGCAAATTAAAATCGTTGTTGATTATCAAGAGATTTCATCTCGCAGTTACCGATCATAGGTTACTTTTACTATGCCAGCAACCGGGTTCGCGATGGTCGCAAAAGCTTCTTTCGAGAGGTCAATGGAGCCGGTGCACCCGGCCGGGCAATGGTCGACGATCTTCACCACAACCGACCTGCCCAAGCACGGGTTCTGAATACCTGCGTAGGCAGCGCTGGTGCACGTTACCCGATACTTTTTCCCGCAGACGGCCCCGCCAGCCCAAAAGGTGTCACTCGCCGCGGCTATCATCGTGCCCTGAGGCTGGTTTCCATAGCATGCCGAAGCTGCGCAACCAAAGAATTTGACGATACAATTGATTAGCGAAAAAACAAGGATCACGCCAACAACTTCCATTAGACACCTTAGAAAGACTAAGTATACAACGCCTGTTTTCATCACCGTGATCTGCTAAGAATCATCTTGTCGTTTAGAATATGACATCAAAGAACTAAAATGTTAAACCATTTCTAAGCAACAACTTTCCAGCATACTGCATATTTTTTCCTTAAAAACGTCAAAAGACTTTAGATAACTATCAATATGTGAGCGCTCAACTCCCTAACTCCCGGCTCAACTCTACATAGAAACGTCTTCGCATGATGCACCATGACAAACTTACGAACGTATTTCTGGTAAAACGTTGCCGTGCCCAAATCAGCTAGAATCGCCAGTGGAATGGAGGAAAACACAAGAGCAAATAAGGTTAGGACAAAGACAATGTGATTAGCTGCCATCGTTGCTCTAATTCCTCGCTAATCTCGATTTTGTGATATATCCAGCCACCCCAATACGAGTTATTTATACTGTCCACTGGCAGCTCAGTATCCGAATTCCACATTTAACTAATTGATTAAGTTTTCAAAAATACTTATATTTACTCACTTTCAGAAAGGGGCCCTTTTTTAATCCTCTTTGTCTTTACTTCGGTTGTGGCCAAATTTCCTATTTCGCTGCATCAAATTGAATAGCTTACTCGTTTTGTTGATGTTATTCCCCTTCCAGATATGTCATGTAAATCTGACTCCTGTTTTCAACATCATGAAATTTCCAAGAATCGTTAGATCTACGTACGCATTGTTTCACAAATATATGAGCAAAGGACTCAAAGCTTCTCGAGATCCAGCGAGGTTGAGCCTCACCAAAGGCCCGCAAGGGTCGACCTTGCTAGCTTCAGGCGAGGCTGGCCCTCGCTAGATCCTTAGGGTGACCTTGCTTGAGGCCGGTGAGGGTTGCGGTAGTTGGCTTTGGCCGGTCATTGGCAGAGGAAGAAGGAAAAAAAAAGAAAGAGAAAATAAAATAAAATATAATATTAAAATATTAAAATATTTTTAAAAATTGTCCACATCGATGTCAGCTATACCGCGTAGGACGGCTGATGTCCATGTTAGCGATTTCCGACGAAAATTAGTCAGATGAACTCAATTAGCAAATCGTGAAAATATTTTGGACGGAATTGACAAAAGTGCAATATTTTTATGATTTTTTGGACAATTTTCCCTATAAATCTATTACGGAGAATCTATGTCGAGATCTCTTCACATAGTAGTCATGATATGTTGGATCCTAAAAAAAAAAATATTTAGAAATCCTCATGGAACATAAAGAATGGAAAAAAATATATTGTGAAAATGGTTATACAAGGAAAAAGTACCTTATATGTTTATGAACATTCACAAGGGAAGTTATCAAAAAAGTACTAAACCTATTATATTTGTCCTAATTCAGTTATAAACCTTTTAATGTAGTCAATTTAGTCCAAAATCTTTTGACTATTTGCCAATGTAGTTCTTCCGACTAATTTTGACCAAAAATCGTTAACTTGAATACCAGCCGTCTTACATGGCAGAGTAAGCGTTAACGTGGACAATTTTATAATTTTTTAAAAATATTTTTGAATTTTTTTCTCTTTTTCTTTTCTTTTTAATTTTCCTTTTTTTTCTTCTAAGCCTAGCGAGGATCGCTACCCTTGCCAAGTGGCTATTTAGGCAAGGGTCACGACCCTCACCCACTGCAGGTGAAGGTTTCATGGCCCTCGCTCAGTGGCTGGCGAGGGTCACCAACCTTTGCCTAGGGTTAGCAATGGTCGACAACCCTCATTGGACTTCATAGAAAAAAACTAAAAACTAAAAAAAAAATCATCAAAAAATTATAAAAATTATTCATGTCAATGTCGGTTGTCATACGTGGCACTATCAGTATTTATGTCAGCAATTTCCGACCAATTTTGATCGGAATGATTAAATTAGCAAATCATCAAAATGTTTAAAACTAAATTGGCCATATTGAAATGTTTATGAACGAATTAGCACAAAGACGGGAAAATTACCAAAATAGTCATAAACCTATTGCAATTATACCAATTCAGTCATAAATTTTTTTTGACCAATTCAGTCCTAAACCTTTTGCATTTGTGCCAATTCAGTCCATCCTATCAATTTTGGCAGGCCGGCGCTGACGTGGACGCCGGCCAACGCTAACGTGGTAATATTTTAATATATATATTGTTTATTTTTTATTTTTTTCTCTTTCTTTATTTTTTTTCCATCTTCTTCCTTGACTGGTTCAGCGACCGGCCAAAGGCTGAGGCTGGCGAATTCAACCTCGCTAGCCACTGGCAAGACTTGCCCTCGTCGACACTAGCTAGGGCGAGCCTCATCGTCGGTGGGCGAGGTGAGGTCGAGCTGGTGAGACTCGCCCTCGTCGGCACTAGCTAGGGTGAGCCTTGTCGCCGGTGGGCGAGGCAAGGTCGAGCCTTGCCATGGCCGGGTGAGCTCGATCTCGCCTAGCGACGGCGAGATCTCACCAGATCTAGGCAACCTCATTGTCGATGCGCGAGGTCGAGCCTCGCCATGGCTGGGCAAGCTCAACCTCACCCATTAACGGCGAGGTCTCTCACCAAGCCTCGCCATGGCTGGGTAAGCTCGACCTTGCCCAGCAACAGTGAGGCCGGCCATATCTGGCGAGACCTCTCCGTCGGTGGGCGAGGTCGAGCTCGCTCAACCATGGTGAGGCTCGACCTCGCCTAACCATGGTGAGGCTCGACCTCGCCTCGCCCACCGACGGCGAGGCTCGCTCTCGCTAGTGGCTGGCGAGGGCGAGTCTTGCCAGTGGCCGGCGAGGTTGAACTCGCTGGCCTCAGCCCCTGGCCGGTCGCTGGACCTACCAGGGAAGAAGATGGAAAAAAAATTAAAATATTGTCACGTCAGCGTCGGCTAGATGGCCGGTATCGGCCGGCGTTCACATCAGCAATGACGGGACAAAATTGACCGGATAGATTGAATTGGCACAAATACAAAAGGTTTAGAACTAAATTGAAATAAAAAAAAAAGTTTAGGACTGAATTGGCACAATTGTAATAAGTTTAGGGCTATTTTGGTAATTTTACCGCACAAAGACAATAGGTTGATCCCGGGCACCGTAGGGTGACTTAACCGGTGGCACGTGTGTGGTGGCTAGCACATGTCGCCCCCAGGGTTTACTCCCCGGCTGTCGGCCGTGCGGGGGTTCCCTGGATTATCAAAAAAAAAAAAAAAAGACAATAGGTTGATGATGTTTTTAGTAATATTTCCAACATTGACCACAATAAGATTCATGCTGTCTGGCAACTTGATTATATATAAATAGGTTAGTAATATAATAACCCTCATCACTTGTAGTTATTAATAACAAAATGATTCGTGGCAAACCAAAGAGAGAGAGCATGCGCTGTTTAAGGATGGTCGGGCGGGCCAAATTTCACTCTCATCAAGAGAGCTACGTTGTTTTGTTCTCTCGTGTTGTTGGAGGCGACACTATCCGTCGGTCGATCTCTTTTTATCATTTTTTACTCTCTCGTCACGCTGACTCGTGATTGACCTCATCGGTCTTCACCACGTATCCAATATCCATCAACATAAAAACTTGAGGGAAAATGTGACAGAAAAAACCTTAAATTATGTCAACTGTAGCATATTTATCCTAAACGTTTTCATGAAAAATCATAAATTTATACTCATGTAACATATTTACTCTCCGTCAAAGTTTCGTTAAATAATTTTCGACTAAAACAATGTCATTTTCATTTCACGTGAATATTATGTCCACACCATTTGCTTTCTAACATTCATGTAGACAGATTTTTACCGGTTCCCATCGATAGAATTTTGACGGAAGATAAATGCATTACACGGGTACAAGTTTGAGATTTTTGGTGTCACAGAAATTTTTTTTAAGATAAATATATCATAATGCGTATAGTTTAGGATTTTCGATGGCTTTTGCTTGACCCTAAGAAACTTTTAAGTTACAAAAAAGAAAGAAAAAAACAACTGCTCTGCCAGACTGGGAAAAATGAGATATGTTGGGATGGGAAATACTCGCTTGGAAAGTCCACAACTTTATTTATCGACATGGCATCATCAGTTACACCAACAAAAAAAAAAAAAAAGACCTGGGCATCATCAGTTTCGTGATGCTGAGTTTACATTCGATAAAGCAACCATTTTACATAACCATGCGAAATTTAGAACCATGCAACTTTATTTTCAAGCCCTTCCTCTGTTCCACCCTAGTGACAATAAGCGACGTCTCCTTGGCGTTGTCAGGTGCAATTCAAGAAATCAACTTCATGAAAGCCTGCATAAAGAAAGCCCGAAGACCATTGGTGCTTGAAGACATGTATGCGATTCATGAACAAAAACCGAAGAGAATCATTGTCGAGTACGCTAAAACTGTCCTTGATAACAATCGCGGAGATCGCGCATGAGATAGACGTACCGGTCATAGGATATGTATACTTTTCCGGCAGCTGGGTGGGCTATGGACTTGAAAGCTTCTTCCGAGAGGTCGATGGTGCCGCGACACCCCGGCCGGGCAATAGTCGACGATCTTCACCACCACCGACTCGCCGGTGCACAGGTGAAGATCGCCCAGGTTGGTGGCACCAGTGCACGTCACTGAGTACGTCCACCCGCAAGCAGCCCCACCTTACCAAAACTCATCGCTGGCCGCAGCTATCATCCCGCCCGGAGTGTCGAACCCATAACATGAGGAGGCTATACAGCGAAGGGACCGAGACCGAGAACAAACATTTAGTTGAAAAAGTAAAAAAAACGAAGATCACATCGGTAGAGTTCATGGACATCTTGAGTAGATCATTAATTCTGCAACTGAGTAATTTACCAGCTTACTAACTGGTCTCACTATTAATTATTTTCATATGACATGATCACATCTCCGCCTGTCAAAAGAAAAACCATCCGCTCACAATGTACATTCAAGAAGTCCTATACAATCTATTGGTCAGATCAATTGTAGAAGTATGCGAATGCATGGTTGTGTATACCACGCACGGACTGAACTGAACTATGGTTTGAGCACACTTACGGACATATTCAGTGTAATACGTTGCAGTCCTAGAATCAGCTAAGGTTGCCTGTGGAATGGCGCAAAAGACGAGAGCCAAGCTCGGGACGAAGATATAGGAATGAGCTGCCATGGCTCTCCTCTAGCAACTCTCTTCTGAGAACTCTATGTTCCTAATTGAAGATACTCTGAGAAGAGGGGTTGATTGGTTAACCAAGGAAAGAGCATGCTATTTATAGATGGTTGTCCAGCCAAATTCTATTCAGGAGATAGCGACATGGTTGTTCTTTCTCTGTGTAATTTTTGTGCGAAGACAGAAGCGTTGTTGTACACATCAAAGGCAATTCCACGGATTGTCGTCTCGTCGTCAATGTGCTCCCATTGTATTTACGTGCGTGTACTACGTGAATACATATCAACAGATCGTCTCGTTACTGCGTTTGCTGCATGAAACTAAATTTTCTGTTAGATTTTGGGAGTAAGTGGTCTGGCAATGGGGGTAAGCAAACAAGCTGTGTATCTTAATCCCCGACGGCATTGTTGATGTTTAAATCAGCCAATTGTGGCCTTTAGTTCGAGTGCCCAACAATAAGTCCAATTATATCTGAAGTGGCTAGCACGGGTCACCTAGAGGGGGGTGAATAGGTGATCCTAAACAAATCTTTGAAATTTGCGCGGAAATAAAACGAATAACAAAAGAGTCTGAATAAAATTCAGATTCAAGTTAGATCAAATGGGAAATGCAGAATGTAAAATAAGAGATAAGGAAAAGAGAATTTGTACACAAGTTTATAGTGGTTCGGCTTATAGCAAGCCTACGTCCACTCTCCCACGCTTACGGCCTACCGGCTGGATTTCACTACATAATCAAGAGGAATTTACAGATTCTGAGTCTAAGAACTATTGTGTATGATATGACTCTCTATCTCACACAATCACTCTTTACAAAGTAATCCTCAAGATCTTGATCTTAAGTGCAGAACGACAAGAGAACAGAATGGAGTAAGCTCAGACTTTGGACTTGTTGATTCTTGAATCTCTCTTCTTTTGCTGCTCGCGATCTCCTTAAATACTCCTCTACATCCACACTAGCCGTTGGACAACTTGCAGAGGATCATCTTCCAATCTTCACTTTGGACAGATTTGTATAATAAGGATTGAGTAGCCGTTAGATGACAAATTTTGAATCCCGCTGATTCTGGTCGCCCATACAATCAGAATCTTGGTTTCCATAAGTAGAGTTTTGTGCGTTGTAAAGCATTCTTGTCTTAGTATTTGATTGTCAATCAATTTGATTAAGATTGATCTAATCAAAACTTTCCTTCTGTGAAATCCATGCCAGATCACTAGCTGTTATTCTTCGTTCTGAATTCCGCGTCTGAATAATTTCAGCGTCTGAATCTTCTTCTGAAAAATTTCAGCGTCTGCGTCTGAAGAACTTCTGTGTCTGCATCTGAATAATTTCAACTTATACGTCTGCTTTTGAATTTTCTTGTTTTTGAGTCTGAATCTCAGAACTTTAGTTTTTGTGGGTCTTCAAGAACTTATAAAGTTTGAAATATTTCTGTGTCTGAAAAATATCTCAGAACTTAGATAATTCTTCTAACTCGTAAAAATCTGAAAAACTTCCTTCTAAGCTTCCAGAAACTTATATACCTGAAATGAGAAGGTTCAGAATAAGTATTAGATTTACAAACATTATGGAAGGTTTTGTCAACTTCAAAATTAGTAGGAGTTTTCCTCAACAATCTCCCCCTTTTTGATAATGACAAAACTTTCCTGCAGATTAAGTCAGTTTGAAATAAATTGGAAGTAAGCAATCATATTTAGCGCATTAATCACAGATTGAAATTGAAAAAATCAAACTCTGTTGAAATCTGTGTGCTCCTTTGCTTCCTTTGTCTATAGCCTGCATTAAATCTGCATATTTTCTCCCCCTTTTTGTCATCAGCAAAAAGATAAAGATAGAGAATGTAAAGCATTGATATTAAGAAGATAACCAGTCTAAACAAATAATGTTAATGACATTACAGACCAAAAATAAAACTTTGGAGAAGAAATTTTAAACAGGCTATTTTTTGGAAGGAGTTCGGATAAGTTGAAAGTTTTCCAAGATAGAGACAGCCTCCTCAATCCTCGAACTGCATTGACCCACTGCCTTCTCCATGTTGGATGAGCATTAAGTAATGGCCTCCTACAGTTCTACTTTGTCTGCAGCTGCTTGAAGTCGTTAAGTGTGGTTGTTTTCCTCAACAATTTTCTGCAGATTCTTTACTTCTTGTTCCAGTACATTTTGTTTGTCCTTGATTTCAAGCAGAAGTGAGAGGATGTTCTGGCTGTTGGAAGACTGTTCTTGGACATTATCTCGCTCAGGCTGTTCGTACTCCTTGGTTGCTTCTAGTGGAATCTCCCCCTGAACAGGTGCTTGTTCTTTAGAGACATGATCCGTAAAAGTTGGTTCTGAAACATTTGGAACTAGTTCAGAAGCATGTTCTGGAACATCAGCATGGCCTGTATGAAGGTGTTCTTCTTCTGCTTCATCACTTTCATCATGCAGAAGGATTTTTCTTTTCTTGCTATATACCTTCAATGGAATTGGAGATTGTTTCTTTTTGCTTCCTGGTCTTGCCCCTCTTCTCTGCTATGTTTTTCTAATATTTAACTTTTCAGCAGAAATAGCCTCAGAATGAAGAGCCTCTTTTCCCTTGATCTTTTCTCTTATATCATCAAATTGTTTCATCTTGGAGAGCATTTTTTCTCCAACAAATATACAGGAAACACTGTTCTGTTGCAATTCATCAGGAATTGATATTTTTAGGAACATAAAAATTCGTGAGATTAATGCACCATATGGTAGCTGTCCCTTGTCCTTTTGTAGTGTCCTGTACATATGGAATATGATGATATGGGGAAGGGAAAAAGATTGACCTTTCAATAGAGCCCAGATGAGTTTAAGTTCAGACTTGGACAGGTCAGTTTTGGAGGCTGCTTTCGGCTTCAAACAGTTTATGATGATTTTGTGCAGAATGATGGATCTTCTGGATAAGTCAGAATAAGTTATATGCCTCTTTGATTCCAGAGCAAAGTTGGGTTTTTCAGAAGCTACCTTGAAAGCCTCTTCATAGTTTACCTCCAATGGAATGAATTTGGAGTGTTTTGCTCCAATTATTCTTGCCAACAAATCAGCCTTTATATCAAATTTCTTGTCACCAACAGTGAACTGGAGCCAGTTGGGCGATAAAATTGAAAGATTTGAATAGAAATAGGCAGTTAACTCAGAATAAACAGTTGCAGATTGAAGACAAAACTCATAAATGCCTTGTTTCTCGAACAGATGTTTGACAAGAATATCAGCCTTCTCTAGACAGGCGAAGTCCACGGTTCTGTGATTCATAACTCCTCGAGCGAGTAAAAGCTTATAACATGTATTATGCTCAGAACTTCTAAACAATCTACCTGTTCCTGGCATACCAGATGCTATGCCCACCTTCATTTCAAAGAGCTCAAAAAGCCGAGCATCATCTTCAGGAACAACAAACTTTGATGCAGATGAAGATTTAGGGCTTACAGATTTCTTTGCAGACGGAGTGGATGTTTCTTCGACTTTTTCTTTCCCCTTTCTGGAAAGAGGCACATTTGGGGTTGTGCTGGCAGGAGTGTGATCAGTCCCAGCAGTAAACTCAGAATACTTTTGAACAAGATGAGTTTCAGACCGAAGATCATTGTCTTTGAGGCATTTTAGAAGAGCCGCAGAAGAAGTATTACCTCTCTTCAACCTTTCATAATTTTGCCACACAAGTTTGATGTTGTTGAAACGAAAATCTGTTTTACCTGTTGATTTGGGAGATGACAATTTAGGAGTTGGTGTCGCATGAGCAGGTTCTTCAAGATGTTCCGATTCTGTGTCCGAGATCTCCATAAACTCTGGTGGTGCAGGAGATTTAGACTCTTGATTCAAAATACGTGAAGATCTTCTCTTGAAAGGCATTTTGATTGCTTCTGGGACAAAAAGTTTTGATCTTTTGGAGGAAGGAAGACGAGGAGGGTCTCTGAGTATCGGAAAGGTTTGAGCAGAAAATCGTACTGATGATGGTTTTGATAAGAGACGAAAAGGTTTATAAAAGTGAAGGATGGGTTTTAGGAATAAAAGGTTATTTTTAGAAGGTAAAAATAAGCCAAAGTAAAATAGGAAGGAAATAGATTTTCTAAAGCATAAAAGATCAGTATAAAATCAAGATAATATTCTAAATGCAATTAACCAAATAAATTAGGATACGTACCTGATTTACTTCCAAATATAACAAATGTGAAAATATCCTGCCAAAAATATTTCCGCCAAACTTTAAACTATGTACGTACTGTTCTTGAGAGTCTGAGAAATGTTCAGACTAAGATCACTTGAGTCTGAAAAATTCCTGTCTGTAAAAAGCTTCAACAGAAAGGATAAGTAATGCACAGTTTGTTTCTAATATATTCAAACGAAGATTTATCAAGGGGTTTTGTGAATATATCAGCTAATTGATTCTTAGAATCAATAAATTGAACATTCACATCACCATTTTGAACATGATATCTAATAAAATGATGTTTGATCTCAATATGATTGACTCGAGAATGAAGAACGGGATTCTTAGTGAGATTAATGGCACTGGTATTGTCACATTTGATTGCAACATTTGAGTTTTCAATAGCAAAATCTCGCAACTGCTGCTTCATCCACAGAATCTATGCACAGCAACTTCCCAAGGCTACGTATTCTGCTTTTGCTGTTGAAAGTGCAACTGTATTCTGCTTCTTTGAATACCAGGATACTAGCATATTTCCAAGCAGTTGGCATGTACCTGTAATGCTTTTCCTGTCCACTTTACATCCAGCTAAGTCAGCATCTGAATAACCAGTAAGAGTAAATCTGAATCTTTGGAATACCAAAGACCTAGCATTTGATAAGTTCCAATGTATTTGATTATCCTCTTTACTGCAGAAAGATACGATTCCCTTGGATCTGACTGAAATCTCGCACACATACAGACGCTAAAAAGTATGTCAAGTCTAGATGCAGTAAGATATAATAGAGAGCCTATCATTCTTCTATATACCTTCTGATCAACCTTTTTACCATTTACATCTTTGTCTAGCTTGGATGATTGAGACATTGGAGTGTTTGTCTTCTTGTAATTTTGCAGTCCAAACTTCTTGACTATATCCTTGGCATACTTTTCTTGGCAAATGAAGGTACCATCTTTCATTTGTTTCACTTGTAAGCCAAGAAAGAATGTTAGTTCTCCCATCATGCTCATCTCGAACTCATTCTGCATATTCTTAGAGAATTCCTTGCAAAGTAATTCGTTAGAAGATCCAATATCATCAACATAGATTTGAACAAGTAGAAAATCCTTACCCTTTCTCTTAACAAATAGAGTTGTATCTACCTTACCCTTTGTGAAATCATTTTGCAGAAGGAAATTACTTAACCTTTCGTACCAAGCTCTGGGTGCCTGTTTCAGACCGTAAAGGGCCTTTTTGAGTCTGTAAACATAATCAGTCTTTCTTGGTTCTTCAAAACCAGGTGGTTGTTCCACATATACTTCTTCTTTAATGTATCCATTCAGGAAGACACTTTTCACGTCCATCTGAAACAGTTTAAAGTTATGGAAACAAGCATAAGCTAGTAATATCCGAATGGCTTCTAACCTTGCAACTGGTGCATATGTTTCATCATAATCAATGCCTTCTTCTTAAGAATAGCCTTTTGCAACCAGTCTTGCCTTGTTTCTTGTGACCTTCCCTTTGTCATCCAGTTTATTTTTGAACACCCATTTTGTTCCAATTACTTGATGGTTTTTGGGTCTTGGCACAAGCTCCCATACTTCATTGATTCTGAACTGCTGAAGTTCCTCTTGCATAGCTTCTATCCAGCTTTCATCTGATAAGGCTTCTTCAACATCTTTTGGTTCTATTTCAGATATCAATGCCAAGTTGCTGATGTTCTCCTTTTGTTTGGATCTGGTCTTGATACCATCTTCTATTTCTCCAATGATGAGGTTTTTCGGATGACTGGACTTATGTTTCCAGTTCTTGTCAAATCTTTCCTTTTGAATATCTGCAGACTCTAAATTTTCTGGTTGAGTCTGTATATTGTCTTTTTTTTCTTCTTCCACAGAATCTTCGATCTTTTGAGATTCTAGATGACCTTCTGAAGACACTTGAATGTGGGGAGGTGATTCAGATTCATCTTTGTGAGTCTGAATGTTTTCTTCAAACCGTACATTCATTGTTTCTTCCATAGTCTGAGAATTTTTGTTGAATACTCTGTATGATTTGCTTGTAGTAGAATATCCAAGTAAGAATCCTTCATCTGCTCTATCATCAAACTTACCAGGGCGATCATTTGAATTTTTGAGAATAAAGCATTTACAACCAAATACTCGAAAATATGAGATACTGGGCTTTCTACCTTTGTAAAGCTCATAGAGGGTTTTCTCAAAAATGGGTCTGAGAAAAACTCTGTTAATAATATAACATGCTGTAAAAACTGCATCTGCCCAGAAATGAAAAGGAATCTTGCTTTCAATCAATAAGGTTCTTGCCATTTCTTGCAAGGAACGATTTTTCCTTTCCACAACACCATTTTGTTCTTGTGTGTATGGAGTAGAAAAATTATGTTGAAAGCCATTTTCCTCACAAAAGTCTGAAAAACTTTGATTTTCAAATTCTCTCCCATGATCAGTTTTAATGCAGGAAATGGTATAGCCTTTTTCATTTTGAACTCTTTTTGCAAATTTTGTAAAATATGAAAATGCTTCATTTTTATGTGCAAGAAAGAACACCCATGTGAATCTTGTGAAGTCATCAACAATAACTAAACAATATTTCTTACCACCAATACTTTGTGTTTTGGTTGGTCCAAACAGGTCCATATGAAGAAGCTGCAAAGCACGATCAGTAGAAACATGATGTATAGATTTGAAAGAACTCCTTACTTGTTTTCCTAGCATGTAGGCATTGCATAAGTCTGTCTTTCTGTATTTCAAATCTGGCAAATCTCGAACCAGTTTCTTGTTTGAGATTTTTGAGATTTGTTTCATACTGATATGTCCCAACCTTCTATGCTAAAGATCTTCATCCTCTTTGATTGAGATTAAGCAATGATTGGAGTTTGGATTAACATCCAGAAGATAAATATTGCCATGTCTTCTTCCTGTGAATGTTTGAGAAGAATCTTTGCTTGTTCCTGAGCATGTATCTTCTTGAAAGTTGATTCTGAAACCTGTATCACAGAGCTGGCTTATGCTAATCAAATTGTAGTTGAGTCCTTTTACCAACGAAACGTCATTGATTCTAAGTCCTCCAATATCAACTGTTCCTTTGCCAATGATTTGTCCTTTGGTATTTCCTCCAAAGGAAACTTTTCCACCCTTCAGACTTTGAAGATCAGCGAATATGCTTGGATCTCCTGTCATGTGTCTAGAGCATCCACTGTCTAGGTACCACTTCCTTTTTCTCTTTGTGGTTACCTGCAAAAATTAGAACATCTCAAGTTTTCTTTGGTATCCAAACTTGTTTGGGTCCTTGAGCATTAGTATAGGCCGTCTTAACAAAATCTCTTCGAATAGGTCTCCAGGCCTTAGGACATTCATTCTCAAAATGTTGTGGATCTCCACAATTTGAGCATTTGAGAGCACTTCAGCCAACAGGTTTTACAAAATTCTTTTTGAAATGGTTTTTATAAGCTTGTCGATGAGGTCTTTGTCTTAATCTCTCCTTGACTTTTGGAAAATCAATCAAGCTGTCACTTTCCTTTACAAATCCCAGACCAGATTTGTTATAGTAAGGAATTTGAATGGAAACGATATGCTTCAAGGTATCTGAACCTTTTGAAAACTTGGAAGTAATTTCTGAAATTTTGTTTTTCAAAACAGTATTTTCTTTGGAAAGAAAATCTCGATTCTCCTTAATTTGATGAAATTCTTTTTGAAGGAAATCGATTCTTTCTTTTTGAGAAAGATCCTGTTGCCTTAGTGATGAAATTTCCTTTTTCAGAGAAGAGATTCTTTTAAGAGCAGTCTTAAATTCAAAGCATAATTCATCAATATAATTTGATACTTCAATAGACATTTCAGAAGGTTTTACCTCGATTTCCACTTTGGGATCAGAATCAGAATCTGAGTCTGAATCTGACTTTGCCATTAGACAGAAATTTGAGATATCTTCATCACTGTCTTCGCACTCTGTGTCACTCCAAGTTTCTGCCTTTAAGGCCTTCTTTGCTTTCTCAAATTTGGTCTTCTTTTTCAGAAGAGGACAGTTAGGCTTTATATGTCCACGTTTTCTACAGTGAAAGCATATTATATCCTTTAATCTCTCTGTCTCATCGATAGGCTTCTTATTTTCAAAAGGCTTCTTCCCTTTGAGGCTTCTTCCCTTTGAGGTTTCTTCCTTTGATTTTCATTCTCTTATACTTCTTTATGAAGAGAGCTAGTTCTTCATCATCAACATTTTCATCTTCAGAATCTGCATCAGAATCAATGTTAGTTTTTAAAGCAATTGACTTATTACCTCTGGTTTCAATCTCCTCATTTCGTTTCTCAGTCTCATATGATTGAAGAGTTCCAATCAACTCATTCATTGATAGAAGCTTGATCCTTTGAGTCTCACGAAGAGATGTTTTGATGTTATCCCATTGATTTGTCAGTCCTCTCATAAGCTTGTTGACTTTTAATGTATCTAGGACTGGTTGTCCTTGATAGGCAAGACCGTTTACTATGTCAGTGAACCTGTCATAAAAATCAGCAATTAGTTCTCCAGGCTTCATTTTGAAGGATTCATATTGACCAAGCAAGATATTGATCTGAGTTTTCTTGGCTCGATCTGTTCCTTCATAAGTAATATAGAGAGTATCCCAGATTTCCTTAGCAGATTCACAAGCAGCAATTTTTTTATATTCAACAAGAGATAAAGCACAGTAGAGAGAATAAATTGCTTTTGAATCTGAAGTTTCTCTTTTGGATATCTCAGTTTGAGATAGTGGAGGATCTGCCGCTTTGCTTGCATCTGCCTTTTCTTTTGAATCTGACGTCTTTGGTTTGACTCCATTGATGATGACATCCCATTGCATATGATCATTTGACTTAATGAATGCCTTCATCTTATTCTTCCAGACACTATATTCCTTGCCATCGAAATATGGTGGTCTGTTGTTGCTTTGACCTTCAATGAGCCCTGGAGCACCATAGCTAGCCATATAGATCGTTAGCTCAGAAGTAAAACACTTCAATAAATGAGCAACCTGCTCTGATACCAATTGAAGTGGCTAGCACGGGTCACCTAGAGGGGGGTGAATAGGTGATCCTAAACAAATCTTTGAAATTTGCACGGAAATAAAACGAACAACAAAAGAGTCTGAATAAAATTCAGATTCAAGTTAGATCAAATGGGAAATGCAGAATGTAAAATAAGAGATAAGGAAAAGAGAATCTATACACAAGTTTATAGTGGTTCGGCTTATAGCAAGCCTACGTCCACTCTCCCACGCTTACGGCCTACCGGCTGGATTTCACTACGTAATCAAGAGGTATTTACAGATTCTGAGTCTAAGAACTATTGTATATGATAGGACTCTCTATCTCACACAATCACTCTTTACAAAGTAATCCTCAAGATCTTGATTGTAAGTGCAGAACGACAAGAGAACAGAATGGAGTAAGCTCAGACTTTGGACTTGTTGATTCTTGAATCTCTCTTCTTTTGCTGCTCGCGATCTCCTTAAATACTCCTCTACATCCACACTAGCCGTTGGACAACTTGCAGAGGATCATCTTCCAATCTTCACTTTGGACAGATTTGTATAATAAGGATTGAGTAGTCGTTAGATGACAAATTCTGAATCCCGCTGATTCTGGTCGCCCATACAATCAGAATCTTGGTTTCCATAAGTAGAGTTTTGTGCGTTGTAAAGCATTCTTGTCTTAGTATTTGATTGTCAATCAATTTGATTAAGATTGATCTAATCAAAACTTTCCTTCTGTGAAATCTATGCCAGATCACTAGCTGTTATTCTTCGTTCTGAATTCCGCGTCTAAATAATTTCAGCGTCTGCGTCTGAAGAACTTCAGCGTCTGCGTCTGAATAATTTCAGCGTCTGCGTATGAATAATTTCAGCTTACGCGTCTGCTTCTGAAAAATTTCAACTTACACGTCTGCTTTTGAATTTTCTTGTTTTTGAGTCTGAATCTCAGAACTTTAGTTTTTGTGGGTCTTCAAGAACTTATAAAGTTTGAAATATTTCTGCGTCTGAAAAATATCTCAAAACTTAGATAATTCTTCTAACTTGTAAAAATCTGAAAGACTTCCTTCTAAGCTTCTAGAAACTTATATACCTGAAATGAGAAGGTTCAGAATAAGTATCAGATTTACAAACATTATGGAAGGTTTTGTCAACTTCAAAATCAGTAGGAGTTTTCCTCAACACTTTTATGTAATTGAAAAGGTGTTGCTAGGTCTATAGGTTTTTCATTACAACAGAGAATGTGCCAAACTATTAGTGGAAGCAAAAACTGCAATAGTTAAGAACTTGCATTCTTCCCAATAGGAAATGGCAATAATTCATGGATTTACCATGAAGGTAACAATGGTTATACATTGTGAATGAGAAAATTACCAAAAAAGTCATAAATCTTTTGTAATTATGCCAATTTAGTCTTAAACCTTTTTTTTGGCCAATTCAGTCCATTTGGCTGGCCAGTGCTGATGTGGCCGCCGGCCGGCTGACGTGGCGCTGGCCGGCGTACACGTGACAATATTTTAATATTTTTAAATATTTTCGAATTTTTTTCCTTTTTTCTTTCTTTTTCTTTTCCTTCTCCCCTTGGCCTGTCCGACCGAGGGGGAGGCTCGTCGGCGAGGGCCCAGCTGGGGCGAGGAGAGCTGGGCCCTCGTCGAAGCTTGCCATGGCTGGGCGAGCTGGGCCCTAGCTGCCGATGGGCGAGCCTCGCCCAGCTCCGGCGAGGCGGAGCTCACCATGGCTGGGCGAGCTCCACCTCGCCAGATCTGGGCGAGGGCGGAGCTCGCCCAGCCATGGCGAGCTCCGCCTCGCCGGAGCTGGGCCCTCGCCGGCGAGCCTCCCCCCTGGCTGGATAGGCCAAGGGGGAGAAGGAAAAGAAAAAAAAAAGGAAAAAAATTCGAAAATATTTAAAAAATATTAAAATATTGCCACGTGGATGCCGGCCGACGCCACGTCAGCCGGTTGGCGGCCACGTCAGCGCCGGCCGGTCAAATGGATTGAATTGGCTGATTTGCAAAAGGTTTAGAATTGAATTGGCCAAAAAAAAGGTTTATGACTGAATTGGCACAATTGCGAAAGGTTTATAACTTTTTTGGTAATTTTTCCCATTGTGAACCGATCCTCTAAGGTGAAATAGGCACAACGAAAGAATAATGGATTGGTCATCTATAATGTCAAATAAGGACGCTACATTCTCCGTATAATCAGTCATCCATGTTATCAAATAAACCATTTTTATTGTTGGTAAATTTGCCGAGGACCATAGTCATAGTGATCCTACCGTTCAACTACTTTAACACACCATTTCATCATGTTGTTACGCCCACCTCTGTCTTCCGGTGCTTGACCCCGTGATTGCCAATCATAATCTTGGTGTGTGTACGTACAAATCGTGAGGGCCTTGAAAAATGAGATCGGTGACCGCATATCAACCTCGATCTTTGGTAGCAGTACAAAATTTGCTAAAGATCACCCTTATAATTTGAGCAAGGACAAACGCTTGAGTGAGCACGAACACGGTTGTCACTTGTGCAACTCCTTGGGGTTATTAAGGGAGAGAGAGGTTAAGGCTTTGTGGATTGTAGGGTTTAAGAACGAGGATTTTATGGTTTAAGGACTGGGATTGCAGGAATGCTAATTGGTTCTTTCCATCATGAAGCTTCGTATTGAGATGCAAAGTTTCCTGTTTTAGCGGTTGCAAAGTGGCATAGAGGTTAATGTGTAAGAAGGAAAATTTGGTATCTTCCCGAAAACTAAACCCACGAAATTAGACACAAAAAAAAAACTCAAGAAGAAATTAGATTGAAATATGCAGTTCTTCTAGCTGAATTGAAATAGGCAGTAATAAGATTTGGTTTTTCACGGTTCTTTTGATGGTTGGAGTACCTCCTGCAACTATGTGCTGATGCTTGAGATGATCGAAGGACCTACATATACTGAGTAGACTCATCAGCACCAGTAATTGAACACCATGAAACTCTCGGATCTTTTCTACATGTATGAATCATAAGGGTAATTCCAAAGAATTTAGGTCTTCATTCTTGAATTTCGTTGGCTAGATATTGTTGAGGAAAACTCCTATTGATTTTGAAATTGACAAAACCTTCCATAATGTTTGTAAATCTAATACTTATTCTGAACCTTCTCATTTCAGGTATATAAGTTTCTGGAAGCTTAAAAGGAAGTTTTTCAGATTTTTACGAGTTAGAAGAATTATCTAAGTTCTGAGATATTTTTCAGACGCAGAAATATTTCAAACTTTATAAGTTCTTGAAGACCCACAAAAACTAAAGTTCTGAGATTCAGACTCAAAAACAAGAAAATTCAAAAGCAGACGTATAAGTTGAAATTATTCAGACGCAGACGCAGAAGTTCTTCAGACGCAGACGCTGAAATTTTTTAGAAGAAGATTCAGACGCTGAAATTATTCAGACGCGGAATTCAGAACGAAGAATAACAGCTAGTGATCTGGCATGGATTTCACAGAAGGAAAGTTTTGATTAGATCAATCTTAATCAAATTGATTGACAATCAAATACTAAGACAAGAATGCTTTACAACGGACAAAACTCTACTTATGGAAACCAAGATTCTGATTGTATGGGCGACCAGAATCAACGGGATTCAGAATTTGTCATCTAACGGCTACTCAATCCTTATTATACAAATCTGTCCAAAGTGAAGATTGGAAGATGATCCTCTGCAAGTTGTCCAACGGCTAGTGTGGATGTAGAGGAGTATTTAAGGAGATCGCGAGCAGCAAAAGAAGAGAGATTCAAGAATCAACAAGTCCAAAGTCTGAGCTTACTCCATTCTGTTCTCTTGTCGTTCTGCACTTAAGATCAAGATCTTGAGGATCACTTTGTAAAGAGTGATTGTGTGAGATAGAGAGTCCTATCATACACAATAGTTCTTAGACTCAGAATCTGTAAATTCCTCCTGATTACATAGTGAAATCCAGCCGGTAGGCCGTAAGAGTGGGAGAGTGAACGTAGGCTTGCTATAAGCCGAACCACTATAAACTTGTGTGCAGATTCTCTTTTCCTTATCTCTTATTTTACATTCTGCATTTCCCATTTGATCTAACTTGAATTTGAATTTTATTCAGACTCTTTTGTTATTCGTTTTATTTCCGCGCAAATTTCAAAGATTTATTTAGGATCACCTATTCACCCCCCTCTAGGTGACCCATGCTAGCCACTTCAATTGGTATTAGAGCAGGTTGCTCATTTATTGAAGTGTTTTACTTCTGAGCTAACGATCTATATGGCTAGCTATGGTGCTCCAGGGCTCATTGAAGGTCAAAGCAACAACAGACCACCATATTTCGATGGCAAGGAATATAGTGTCTGGAATAATAAGATGAAGGCATTCATTAAGTCAAATGATCATATGCAATGGGATGTCATCATCAATGGAGTCAAACCAAAGACGTCAGATTCAAAAGAAAAGGTAGATGCAAGCAAAGCGGCAGATCCTCCACTATCTCAAACTGAGATATCCAAAAGAGAAACTTCAGATTCAAAAGCAATTTATTCTCTCTACTGTGCTTTATCTCCTGTTGAATATAAAAAAATTGCTGCTTGTGAATCTGCTAAGGAAATCTGGGATACTCTCTATATTACTTATGAAGGAACAGATCGAGCCAAGGAAACTCAGATCAATATCTTGCTTGGTCAATATGAGTCCTTCAAAATGAAGCCTGGAGAACTAATTGCTGATTTTTATGACAGGTTCACTGACATAGTAAACGGTCTTGCCTATCAAGGACAACCAGTCCCAGATGCATTAAAAGTCAACAAGCTTATGAGAGGACTGACAAATCAGTGGGATAACATCAAAACATCTCTTCGTGAGACTCAAAGGATCAAGCCTCTATCAGTGAATGAGTTGATTGGAACTCTTCAATCATATGAGACTGAGAAACGAAATGAGGAGATTGAAACCAGAGGTAATAAGTCAATTGCTTTAAAAACTAACATTGATTCTGATGCAGATTCTGAAGATGAAAATGTTGATGATGAAGAACTAGCTCTCTTCATAAAGAAGTATAAGAGAATGAAAATCAAAGGAAGAACCCTCAAAGGGAAGAAGCCTTTTGAAAATAAGAAGCCTATCGATAAGACAGAGAGATCAAAGGATATAATATGCTTTCACTGTAGAAAACGTGGACATATAAAGCCTAACTGTCCTCTTCTGAAAAAGAAGACCAAATTTGAGAAAGCAAAGAAGGCCTTAAAGGCAGAAACTTGGAGTGACACAGAGTGCGAAGACAGTGATGAAGATATCTCAAATTTCTGTCTAATGGCAAAGTCAGATTCAGACTCAGATTCTGATTCTGATCCCAAAGTGGAAATCGAGGTAAAACCTTCTGAAATGTCTATTGAAGTATCAAATTATATTGATGAATTATGCTTTGAATTTAAGACTGCTCTTAAAAGAATCTCTTCTCTGAAAAAGGAAATTTCATCACTAAGGCAACAGGATCTTTCTCAAAAAGAAAGAATCGATTTCCTTCAAAAAGAATTTCATCAAATCAAGGAGAATCGAGATTTTGAGAAATTACTTCCAAGTTTTCAAAAGGTTCAGATACCTTGAAGCATATCATTTCCATTCAAATTCCTTACTATAACAAATCTGGTCTGGGATTTGTAAAGGAAAGTGACAGCTTGATTGATTTTCCAAAAGTCAAGGAGAGATTAAGACAAAGACCTCATCGACAAGCTTATAAAAACCATTTCAAAAAGAATTTTGTAAAACCTGTTGGCTGAAGTGCTCTCAAATGCTCAAATTGTGGAGATCCACAACATTTTGAGAATGAATGTCCTAAGGTCTGGAGACCTATTCGAAGAGATTTTGTTAAGACGGCCTATACTAATGCTCAAGGACCCAAACAAGTTTGGGTACCAAAGAAAACTTGAGATGTTCTAATTTTTGCAGGTAACCACAAAGAGAAAAAGGAAGTGGTACCTAGACAGTGGATGCTCTAGACACATGACAGGAGATCCAAGCATATTCGCTGATCTTCAAAGTCTGAAGGGTGGAAAAGTTTCCTTTGGAGGAAATACCAAAGGACAAATCATTGGCAAAGGAACAGTTGATATTGGAGGACTTAGAATCAATGACGTTTCGTTGGTAAAAGGACTCAACTACAATTTGATTAGCATAAGCCAGCTCTGTGATACAGGTTTCAGAATCAACTTTCAAGAAGATACATGCTCAGGAACAAGCAAAGATTCTTCTCAAACATTCACAGGAAGAAGACATGGCAATATTTATCTTCTGGATGTTAATCCAAACTCCAATCATTGCTTAATCTCAATCAAAGAGGATGAAGATCTTTGGCATAGAAGGTTGGGACATATCAGTATGAAACAAATCTCAAAAATCTCAAACAAGAAACTGGTTCGAGATTTGCCAGATTTGAAATACAGAAAGACAGACTTATGCAATGCCTGCATGCTAGGAAAACAAGTAAGGAGTTCTTTCAAATCTATACATCATGTATCTACTGATCGTGCTTTGCAGCTTCTTCATATGGACCTGTTTGGACCAACCAGAACACAAAGTATTGGTGGTAAGAAATATTGTTTAGTTATTGTTGATGACTTCACAAGATTCACATGGGTGTTCTTTCTTGCACATAAAAATGAAGCATTTTCATATTTTACAAAATTTGCAAAAAGAGTTCAAAATGAAAAAGGCTATACCATTTCCTGCATTAAAACTGATCATGGGGGAGAATTTGAAAATCAAACTTTTTTAGACTTTTGTGAGGAAAATGGCTTTCAACATAATTTTTTTACTCCATACACACCAGAACAAAATGGTGTTCTGGAAAGGAAAAATCATTCCTTGCAAGAAATGGCAAGAACCTTATTGATTGAAAGCAAGATTCCTTTTCATTTCTGGGCAGATGCAGTTTTTACAGCATGTTATATTATTAACAGAGTTTTTCTCAGACCCATTCTTGAGAAAACCCCCTATGAGCTTTACAAAGGTAGAAAGCCCAGTATCTCATATTTTCGAGCATTTGGTTGTAAATGCTTTATTCTCAAAAATTCAAATGATCGCCCTGGTAAGTTTGATGATAGAGCAGATGAAGGATTCTTACTTGGATATTCTACTACAAGATAATCATACAGAGTATTCAACAAAAATTCTCAGACTATGGAAGAAACAATGAATGTAAGGTTTGAAGAAAACATTCAGACTCACAAAGATGAATCTGAATCACCTCCCCACATTCAAGTGTCTTCAGAAGGTCATCTAGAATCTCAAAAGATCGAAGATTCTGTGGAAGAAGAAAATAAAGACAATATACAGACTCAACCAGAAAATTTAGAGTCTGCAGATATTCAGAAGGAAAGATTTGACAAGAACTGGAAACATAAGTCCAGTCATCCGAAAAACCTCATCATTGGAGAAATAGAAGATGGTATCAAGACCAGATCCAAACAAAAGGAGAACATCAGCAACTTGGCATTGATATCTGAAATAGAACCAAAAGATATTGAAGAAGCCTTATCAGATGAAAGCTGGACAGAAGCTATGCAAGAGAAACTTCAGCAGTTCAGAATCAATGAAGTATGGGAGCTTGTGCCAAGACCCAAAAGCCATCCAGTAATTGGAACAAAATGGGTGTTCAGAAACAAACTGGATGACAAAGGGAAGGTCACAAGAAACAAGGCAAGACTGGTTGCAAAAGGCTATTCTCAAGAAGAAGGCATTGATTATGATGAAATATATGCACCAGTTGCAAGGTTAGAAGCCATTCGACTATTATTAGCTTATGTTTGTTTCCATAACTTTAAACTATTTCAGATGGACGTGAAAAGTGCCTTCCTGAATGGATACATTAAAGAAGAAGTATATGTAGAATAACCACCTGGTTTTGAAGAACCAAGAAAGACTGATTATGTTTACAGACTCAAAAAGGCCATTTATGGTCTGAAACAGGCACCCAGAGCTTGGTACGAAAGGTTAAGTAATTTCCTTCTGCAAAATGATTTCATAAAGGGTAAGGTAGATACAACTCTATTTGTTAAGAGAAAGGGTAAGGATTTTCTACTTGTTCAAATCTATGTTGATGATATTGGATCTTCTAACGAATGACTTTGCAAGGAATTCTCTAAGAATATGCAAAACGAGTTTGAGATGAGCATGATGGGAGAACTAACATTCTTTCTTGGCTTACAAGTGAAACAAATGAAAGATGGTACCTTCATTTGCCAAGAAAAGTATGCCGAGGATATAGTCTAGAAGTTTGGACTGCAAAATTGCAAGAAGACAGACACTCCAATGTCTCAATCATCCAAGCTAGACAAAGATGTAAATGGTAAAAAGGTTGATCAGAAGGTATATAGAAGCATGATAGGCTCTCTATTATATCTTACTGCATCTAGACCTGACATACTTTTTAGCGTCTGTATGTGTGCGAGATTTCAATCAGATCCAAAGGAATCGCATCTTTCTGCAGTAAAGAGGATAATCAAATACATTTGAACTTATTCAATGTTAGGTCTTTGGTATTCCAAAGATTCAGATTTTACTCTTACTGGTTATTTAGATGCTGACTTAGCTGGATGTAAAGTGGACAGGAAAAGCCCTACAGGTACATGCCAACTGCTTGGAAATATGCTAGTATCCTGGTATTCAAAGAAGCAGAATACAGTTGCACTTTCAACAGCAGAAGCAGAATACGTAGCCTTGGGAAGTTGCTGTGCACAGATTCTGTGGATGAAGCAGCAGTTGCGAGATTTTGCTGTTGAAGACTCAAATGTTGCAATCAAATGTGACAATACTAGTGCCATTAATCTCACTAAGAATCCCATTCTTCATTCTCGAGCCAAGCATATTAAGATCAAACATCATTTCATTAGAGATCATGTTCAAAATGGTGATGTGAATGTTCAATTTATTGATTCTAAGAATCAATTAGCTGATATATTCACAAAACCCCTTGATAAATCTTTGTTTGAATATATTAGAAACAAACTATGCATTACTTATCCTTTCTGTTGAAGCTTTTTACAGATAGGAATTTTTTTCAGACTCAAATGATCTTGGTCTGAACATTTCTCAGACTCTCAAGAACGGTACGTATATAGTTTAAAGTTTGGCGGAAATATTTTTGGCAGGATATTTTCACATTTGTTATATTTGGAAGTAAATCAGGTACGTATCTTAATTTATTTGGTTAATTGCATTTAGAATATTATCTTGATTTTATACTGATCTTTTATGCTCCAGAAAATCTATTTCCTTCCTATTTTACTTTGGCTTATTTTTTTTACCTTGTAAAAATAACCTTTTATTCCTAAAATCCGTCCTTCACCTTTATAAATCTTTTCGTCTCTTATCAAAACCCTCATCAGTACGATTTTCTGCTCAAACCTTTCCGATACTCAGAGACCCTCCTCGTCTTCCATCCTCCAAAAGATCAAAACTTTTCGTCCCAGAAGCAATCAAAATACCTTTCAAGAGAAATCTTCACGTATTTTGAATCAAGAGTCTAAATCTCCTGCACCACCAGAGTTTATGGAGATCTCGGACACAGAATCGAAACATCTTGAAGAACCTACTCATGCGACACCAACTCCTCGATCGTCATCTCCCAAATCAACGGGTAAAACAGATTTTCGTTTCAAGAACATCAAACTTGTGTAGCAAAATTATCAAAGGTTGAAGAGAGGTAATGCTTCTTCTGATGCTCTTCTAAAATGCCTCAAAGACAATGATCTTCGGTCTGAAACTCATCTTGTTCAAAAGTATTCTGAGTTTACTGCTGGGACTGTTCACACTCCTGCCAGCACAACCCCAAATATGCCTCTTTCCAGAAAGGGGAAAGAAAAAGTCGGAAAAACATCCACTCCGTCTGCAACGAAATCTGTAAGCCCTAAATCTTCATCTGCATCAAAGTTTGTTGTTCCTGAAGATGATGCTCGGCTTTTTGAGCTCTTTGAAATGAAGATGGGCATAGCATCTGGTATGCCAGGAACAGGTAGATTGTTTAGAAGTTCTGAGCATAATACCTGTTATAAGCTTTTACTCGCTCGAGGAGTTATGAATCACAGAACCGTGGACTTCACCTGTCTAGAGAAAGCTGATATTCTTGTCAAACATCTATTCGAGAAACAAGGCATTTATGAGTTTTGTCTTCAGTCTGCAACTGTTTATTCTGAGTTAACTGCCTATTTCTATTCAAATCTTTCAATTTTGTCGCCCAACTGGCTCCAGTTCACTGTTGGTGACAAGAAATTTGATATGAAGGCTGATTTGTTGGCAAGAATAATTGGAGCAAAACACTCCAAATTCATTCCATTGGAGGTAAACTATGAAGAGGCTTTCAAGGTAGCTTCTGAAAAACCCAACTTTGCTCTGGAATCAAAGAGGCATATAACTTATTCTGACTTATCCAGAAGATCCATCATTCTGCACAAAATCATCATAAACTGTTTGAAGCCGAAAGCAGCCTCCAAAACTGACCTGTCCAAGTCTGAACTTAAACTCATCTGGGCTCTATTGAAAGGTCAATTTTTTTCTCTTCCCCATATCATCATATCACATATGTACAGGACACTACAAAAGGACAAGGGACAGCTACCATATGGTGCATTAATCTCACGAATTTTTATGTTCATGAAAATATCAATTCTTGATGAATTGCAACAGAACAGTGTTCTCTGTATGTTTGTTGGAGAAAAAATGCTCTCCAAGATGAAACAATTTGATGATATAAGGGAAAAGATCAAGGGAAAAGAGGCTCTTCATTCTGAGGCTATTTCTGCTGGAAAGTCAAATATTAGAAAAACAGAGCAGAGAAGAGGAGCAGAACCAGGAAGCAAGAAGAAAGAATCTCCAATCCCATTGAAGGTATATAGCAAGAGAAGAAAGATCCTTCTGCATGACGAAAATGATGAAGCAGAGAAAAAACACCTTCATACAGGCCATGCTGATGTTCCAGAACATGCTTCTGAACCAGTTCCAAATGTTTCAGAACCAACTTTTACAGATCATGTCTCTGAAGAACAAGTACCTGTTTAGGGGGAGATTCCACCAGAAGCAACCAAGGAGTTCGAACAGCCTGAGCGAGATAATGTTCAAGAACAGTCTTCCAACAGCCAGAACATCCTCTCACTTCTGCTTGAAATCAAGGACAAACAAACTGCACTGGAACAAGAAGTAAAGAATCTGCAGAAAATTGTTGAGGAAAACAATCACACTCAACGACTTCAAGCAACTGCAGACAAAGCAGAACTGGAGGAGGCCATTACTCAATACTCATCCAACATGGAGAAGGCAGTGGGTCAATGGAGTTCGAGGATTGAGGAGGCTGTCTTTATCTTGGAAAACTTTCAACTGATCCGAACTCCTTCCAAAAAATAGCCTGTTTAGACTGGTTATCTTCTTAATATCAATGCTTTACATTCTCTATCTTTATCTTTTTGCTGATGACAAAAAGGGGGAGAAAATGTGCAGATTTAATGCAGGCTATAGACAAAGGAAGCAAAGAAGCACACAGATTTCAACAGAGTTTGATTTTTCAATTTCAATCTGTGATTAATGCGCTAAATATGATTGCTTACTTCCAATTTATTTCAAACTGACTTAATCTGCAGGAAAGTTTTGTCACCATCAAAAAGGGGGAGATTGTTGAGGAAAACTCCTACTGATTTTGAAGTTGACAAAACCTTCCATAATGTTTGTAAATCTGATACTTATTCTGAACCTTGTCATTTCAGGTATATAAGTTTCTGGAAGCTTAGAAGGAAGTTTTTCAGATTTTTACAAGTTAGAAGAATTATCTAAGTTCTGAGATATTTTTCAGACGCAGAAATATTTCAAACTTTATAAGTTCTTGAAGACCCACAAAAACTAAAGTTCTGAGATTCAGACTCAAAAACAAGAAAATTCAAAAACAGACGTGTAAGTTGAAATTTTCAGAAGCAAACGCGTAAGCTGAAATTATTCAGACGCAGACGCAGAAGTTCTTCAGACGCAAACGCAGAAGTTCTTCAGACGCAGACGCTAAAATTATTCAGACGCAGACGCTGAAGTTCTTCAGACGCAGACGCTGAAATTTTTCAGAAGAAGATTCAGACGCTGAAATTATTCAGACGCAGAATTCAGAACGAAGAATAACAGCTAGTGATCTGGCATAAATTTCACAGAAGAAAAGTTTTGATTAGATCAATCTTAATCAAATTGATTGACAATCAAATACTAAGACAAGAATGCTTTACAACGGACAAACTCTACTTATGGAAACCAAGATTCTGATTGTATGGGCGACCAGAATCAACGGGATTCAGAATTTGTCATCTAACGGCTACTCAATCCTTATTATACAAATCTGTCCAAGGTGAAGATTGAAAGATGATCCTCTGCAAGTTGTCCAACGGCTAGTGTGGATGTAGAGGAGTATTTAAGGAGATCGCGAGCAGCAAAAGAAGAGAGATTCAAGAATCAACAAGTCCAAAGTCTGAGCTTACTCCATTTTGTTCTCTTGTCATTCTACACTTTAGATCAAGATCTTGAGGATTACTTTGTAAAGAGTGATTGTGTGAGATAGAGAGTCCTATCATACACAATAGTTCTGAGACTCAAAATCTGTAAATTCCTCTTGATTACATAGTGAAATCCAGCCGGTAGGCTGTAAGCGTGGGAGAGTGAACGTAGGCTTGCTATAAGCCGAACCACTATAAACTTGTGTGCAGATTCTCTTTTACTTATCTCTTATTTTACATTCTGCATTTCCCATTTGATCTAACTTGAATCTGAATTTTATTCAGACTCTTTTGTTATTCGTTTTATTTCCGCGCAAATATCAAAGATTTGTTTAGGATCACCTATTCACCCCCCTCTAGGTGACCCGTGCTAGCCACTTCAAAAAGCACTAAAAACAAAGAGCAAAGTCAAGATCTCTTCCTCCTCGTTGATCACATACATCCAAACATGTAAAACTATCAAAAGGCAAGGCAAAATCTTAGAAGGAATATGCCACGGATGTCCAAGAGAAGGTATTGTCTGCAGCAAACAGTGAATTCAAATAAAAACTTGTTGATTATTCAAAGAGACGGTGAGATTCTGCATCACATGCATTGTGTTGAAAAGAAAAGACAAGAATCACCCACCTCTTCAACAATATAGTTATTACCTATCGCGTACGTACGTCCAGTGAAAGATTCAGGCATGTCCAAGATATTTTTGTACATATGCGTAAATATGCAGGATGGATCTGGAAAGACAGGCCCATAAGAGCTCAGTCATTAGGACAAAATTAGCAAACATCCAACACAGGCGGTTCAGGTGGTGAGTAGGAAGATGTTGAAGCTTGTGGTGTTGGATTCCCATGTCCTCGTGCACGTACTAGTTGTGGCTGCCAAGTGCCAACTGAAAACTCAATGAACTTTCTCTGCTTGGAGTCTAGGAGAGATCCGCCCGCTAAATGCAGAGATATGATTCGTTTAACTTTTGTTTCTTATTGTTTTCATATTTCGAGCGTTTATACTTCCTTTTCGTCCTACAGTACTTGGAATTCAACCTCGCTTGTGCAGCCAGATTTTGTAGCCACCTTCTTATAATGTAATTAGCAAGTTTTCCAATTCAAATAACCCTTACAATTATTGCATGTGACTTGATAACGTAAAGCTCAGTTAAGAGTTCGAAACGCAAGAACAGGCGCATGTATAATTAGCATGGCAGATCTTAAAGTCATAAGTCACGCAACATGTAATTTTTCTCCTAAGAATGTAATGCAAAGTTCTGATTTTGAAGTTCGAGTATGATTTGTAATGCCAATTTTTCACGCAATCGCGAATCATATCTCAGGCAAGAGATCAGATTGACGATTTTCCGTGTGATCGCGAGTCATACTTCGGGTATGAAATCGGACTGTCAATCATATGCACGTTGTGAAATTAGGAAATAATTCCTAATTTAAAGGATATTCGGGAATTTAATGGATACGATAATATCATTTAAAGATTCACATAAGATTGTAATATTTCAAACAAGAAAATAATATATTCGAAAATCAAGTTAGATAAGATATTTACCTAATTCGAATATACACTTTCCAAGTTTGGACTGGAGGATGGTGGCGGACTGGCGGTGGTAGCGGCGGCGGTTCTCACGGTGGTGCTCGCGGTGGGTTGCGATGGCAAATTCACAAACGAGCTCTTGGACGGTGAGAAAGTTTGACCGAGAAGAGCTTTGACTTTGCCGTGGTTCTTTCGGGGGTTTCACTGGACACCTTCACTGATTAGTTCCACAAATTGGCTGGGTCTTCATGGATGGTAGGGCGCGAGATACTCCTGGGCAACCTACAAAAGAGAGCAGCTTCATTCGACTGAATGAAAGGTAGCAGATCGTCATCGTCTCCTGGGGTGATCTTAAGCCCGGGAACAGCGATGAAGTTGGAACACGAGCAGTCGTCGAAGTGGGGAAAAACAGCAGAGGTGCTGCGTTGGTCGCAGGTGACACAAGGGACTAAGGCTTGTCGGGGCAAAGACCTCCACAGGATCCGCAGCGAATAGGGCAGCGGACTTAATATTGGAGTAGATCGTCAGAGGAGCTTTTGGCTCGCGGTGAAAATAGCAGGTGTCGCCGAAGAAAATTACTAGCGTCAGTGGGATCGGCTCGTCTCCATGAACAGAATGCTTCGTCGTTGAGGCTCAGACCAGATTGGATTTCTTCGAAGTGGCTCCAAGAGGAATGTGCTGGTTGTCACCACGTGGGTAGCGATAGCAGCAACGCAGGCACAGTGGCAATCGTGGAACTTGGTGACCACATGCAGTGAACTACAAAAGGAGAGCAAAATCTCTACTGTTTTTTCTCTCCGTCTATATTGCGTATGTGATCAGACCAAAAGAAAAGCCCCTCTCCTCCTTTTTTGTCCGCAAGAGGTCCTTTTATAGGTGAGAATGCCTAGGCCCTTTTTAGAAAGAGATCCTACGAAGAATATTTAAAACATATTACACTTTGGCTTCTTTTCTTTTTGCTTGCGCCCATGACATCAGAATAAATATCCCCACGTTGACATTTTCCTTCTATCCTTCGTGTATATTTTTTTTCCTCTTGTACAAAAGATTCAAAGAAACAAAATCGGCTGGTACCCCTCCTTAGCGAAGAACGTCTCCCCTTGCTTTGTCATGACGCCCAAGATAATAAATCCCCCTTCCTTCTTGGTCTTCTATTTGTCCGAGAATATATATGCAGGAGATTTTTTTCTTGAAGTATCACATGGGCAAAACATATCAATTTCGGTTACGGGCTTGATTTAATTTAGCTCAAAACCGTTTGCTCGAGTCCATCCGCCGCCAGTCCGATAAATGTGCAAATTGTATGGGCCTAATTAACTATTAATGAAAATGCTCCTAAAAACTATATGATGTGCAATTTTAATATTTTTGTTTAGGGGTTAAAATTTAATCTCTAATTTTCTATGCAAATTAACATTAAATGGTCGGTCGAAATTTAGGTGTCAACATTGATAATAACACAAAATTTATGTTTTCGAAATAGAAATTCGTTTGATAAGTTATTCTTAAATTTTTGTTTGCGGCGACAGCAGACGGCCGACGAGTGGCGGCGACAGACCACACTGGCGAGCGATAAAAAGAGTTATTATTTCTGTTTCTGTTCCAGAAATAGAAAAATAAAAAAAAATTTACTTCTCATTTATGTTCCAAACCTATTTCTAAGCTAAAAATTTGTTTCGAAAATAAAAAAAAAATGAAGTTGCGCTACCAAATGGATTTGTGTTCCAAACTCGTTTCCAAGAACACGGAAATAGAATGGTTATCATGTTGGGGTGCGCATAATAGTCATTTTGTTTCTCTGTTTTTATATTCCAGGAATAGGTTTCGAACATAAATCCATTGAGTAATGCAATTTCAATTTTCTATTTCTGGAACAAATTTTTGATCAAGAAATAGGTTTGGAGCAGAAATAAAAAATAATTTTTTTTTTACTTATCTATTTCTTGAACAAAAAGATAAATAAAAACTCTTCTTATTGGTAGCCCTCGCCTCCCACCACCACCCCCCACCAGCGTCTTGTCGACCGTTCGTCGCCCGCCCGCCCACTGCCGTCGGTTAAAAAAGAGCGTAAAAGAGAGAAATTTTGTATCATTATCAAATGAATTTATGTTCTAGAAAGAGAATTTTTATATTGTTATCAAATGTGTATCGCTGTTAAGAAACTTATCCAGTGAATGGATATATAAGAATCTATTTCTGAAACAAAATGATTATTATCTAGATCGGTAGGTTCAATTGCAACAACTGAGCTTCGAACTATATCTCTAGAGTGCAAAACATGCATGATAGGATCCGGAGGCTATCTTGAAACCTACCATATGCAGTTTGACCTTCCGTAAGCGAATAAAGTTCTCCATTACAATGGAGTTGAAACTAGTTGTCAATTTCAATGTCTTACCATTCGGAAGACCTTATAATATCTCCCTCCCATGTGTAGAGATCGTGATCACGTAATATTCTGAACAGGCTTTTAGTGCACTTCCCTAGTGAGGCAAAAGCTTCTCCTCTGGTACACCACTCTTCTGGTGCGGAAAAAGTTTAAATAACTTTTAATACCATGATGCACAAGCTCAGATTTCATTACATTCATTTTCAACTCAGCCACATTCCAATGCCTCAGATTGCAGCTTTCCTGTTAGGATTTGACGAATTCTGAGCACATGAAGTAAGCTCTCATGTCTTTTGGCTATTCAGTATTGCAACTTTAACTCTCTGTGCATGCTTCCTTCGTAGGAAACTTTTATACCAAATTTCTTCTCAGCAGAACTTGCATCTCCCCCAATATGATCTTCCACCATTTATTGCATAGCTAACGCTACCACTTTCGATGCCAAGTCACAGTTAGGTCATCTCACCGGCTTCTTAGAGTAGGTCAAAATAATTATAAATATGGCCGGTCATTAGATAACCTATCTCAAACTCCAACCCGATTAGCTTCTCTATGCTCAAACATATGCATCAGAGAAAGCCAGAAATCACAAAAAGCAACTGTGTAGGCAAGACCCGGCAAGTCAAATGTCAAATGTAAACCAATGTGTAAACAAAGATTCGAGAGCTTGAAACCGTGATAATGACAAGTGTATCACATCTTTAATGAAGGAAAACAAGAAAAGAACATTTCTAGATTGTATTAAGTGGTTCAGAGCTTTCTGAGAAAAACATACGAGATTTTACGACGATGAAAATATACACCTTTTGGAATCCTCTCCCCTCCTCAAGATCTATACAGACAAGCAGGGCTGGATGTTCTATGGTAGTATACAAATACTCCGATTCATTCTACTCTAGTTAAATAATGATTCGAGTCAGGTCAGAACAATTTACCAGTGCCGGCATTTTTGAGTGGGCCCATTCTCGACATGAAAAACCAACCAGCAGAATCCAAAATCACTGGTCACTTTTGTCCACTGCAATGTCCTAGTTGCGACATCCATGAATTCACCAGACGCTCTAAGTTTTCAAGTCCTAGATGGGTTTGGCTATAAAGAATTTGGCAACTGCCTGGTAAAGATTCTCTTCGTCAAAAGGCTTTGAGACATACCCGTCCATCCCACATTTGAGGCATTCGTCATAGGTCGCGTGAATCACGTCTGCCGTCATTGCTAATATTGGCATGTGCCGCTCACCCCCTTTTACGTTTTCAACTGCTGATTCACTTTTCATTTGCTCATTCACCTGGCTCTCCATCAGCCTAATCTGGCGTGTCACCTCAAAGCTGCATATAGAAGGAAAAGAAATGAGAATATTAACTCCCTCCAGAAGTATAGAAAGAAAATAAACAGGGAAAATGATATTAAAGCAATTGATCAGCAAAAAGCTCAGTTTAGAAAGATATGGTAATTATTCCCTCCCGAAGGGTAGCTTCCACCACCTGATTCTGAGAGAGAGAGAGAGAGAGATCATTCTGACTTTAAAAATGCACATCCTTAATGCGATAAGATCATAAGTTGCAAAACTGACAACCGGATGAAGTCTTGGATGATTTTGATTAAGCTCCAGTAAGATTGAATCTTTACAAGCCAACAGATGCTCTTTTGCTCTTGCATTTCCAAGGAACTAAGTAGAGGATATCAGATGTTGAAATTGAATTGATTGTCTCCAGTTAAGTGACCTTGCACTGAAAAAATTTGCTACCTAAAAATAACTAGTGCACAAACAAGCTTGGTTTTTTGTCCAAGAGAATATTTGGTTGTTCAGGGAAACACATTTTAGCATATAAAAGCTAGTTTCAACAAATCAGAGTATGTATAAATCCATAAATATCAACGTCACTATTAAAATGCAGCATATAAAGAATATATATGCCAATGTCTTCTAAATCTCATCATAAAACATTAGTCCAATGAGGCTCCAACACCAAGACAAGCCGAACTCTCGAATGACAATGTCATACTTGGTGTAACTGTGATGCCTAAAATCTCTTACTCTGGATATTCACATCAAAAAATGTTGTTACAAATGAAAAAAAGTTAAAGGTCTTCCAACAGTATTGGTAGCAAAAGAACAATTGACAGGAATTGTTCCGACATTTTATCACTTCCGGGAGTGTCAAAGGGTAGCATAACACCCTTAAGAACCTTGTAAGCACCGAAATGCGTGATTATCTAAGGAACTTAAACTTAGGTCACTCTCGTTTAAAGTACTTCTCACATTTTCAAGAGTTCAACTATGTTCTCTAACAATGCTTGTGCACGAAAAGGGCGGCTGATGGAACTTTTATTGCTTAGTGGTCAGCGTACTTCCTACCATCGCATAGTCTATGCAATTTACTTAACTGACAAGCTTAAAACATGTTTCTCAATGTCCATGATTTTACCTTATCTGGAAACAGTGAAAGAAGGAAAGCTATAGTTATTTCTCTCTCAGCAGGAGAAACCAATTAATGCTTCAACAAATCCTTCATTTCACAAGTTTCGGGAAAAAGTCGCAAGCAAGGGGATTAATGCATAAGTATAGACAAACACTGGATTGAGTGCATCCTATCACATTTGGACGACAGACAGAGTGAGTAGAGCATACCCATCCATTTCAGGCATTTGGATATCCATGAAGCAAGCATCAAAGTCGTGTGGCAATTGAAGCAACTCCAATGCAGCTTTTCCACTCTCTGCGCACTCTACATTGGCCCCAAACTTCTTGAGTGCGCCCGCCGCGACTCTTCGGTTAACCTTGTTGTCATCGACCACCAATATCTTCTTCCCATAGAGAAGGCTCCGGAGAGCACTAGATCCATTTCGCATGTTCATATCCTTCTGCGATTGCTTCTTCCTTCCTATACCCAGAACCTGTTGCAGACATGCAGCAAGCATGCTTGCTCTCACTGGTTTCATAATGACTGTATCAGCAAAACCAGAAGCTTTTGCCTTCTCTAATTCGGAGGCGCTGATTTTGCTTGCGAGGAGGATTTTAGGAAACTGAATTAAATTGTCATTCTGTTTCCAGTCTCTTACTGTTGCACTTATACAGTTGTCAATGCTGGACATCCACGTATCTTTCTCAACTAGAATTATGTCCGGGTGCCGATATCTGTCACATAGGGCGAAAAAAGCAATCAGAAGCTACATTTTCCTCAAAACTCAGCTCATTGTGGGCTGGATATGTCAGTTAATTTAGTTTCTTCTGCTAGAAGCATGTAATTTGAGCCAACTAAGTACATCGACACACACTTATTGGCCAACTGGTATCTTTCTGCTTATTGACAACTACTATGAACCACCTGCAACAACGAGTAAAAAAGAAATCCACCATTTAAAGAAGATTCAGGCACTTCGATGAGGTCTAGCCAAAGCTACATTTTGTGTAGACTGAAGGAAAATCAGAAGAGAGAAATGAAGGAAAAATCTGCAACTTAAAATTTTCCCTCAAAAACATAGAGAATGTTATAATCAATGTAACTTAAGAAACAGATCATTTGTTAAGTTTTAAGTGAGATCCATCTAGAAGCTACCAATCAGTTGGCACAGTAACATTAACGGTGTGTTTGTCAAGATTCAAACTCTATATTGACATGATTCAAGAAACTAGTGAGGATGAAGACCTTATAAACTTTCTATTGATAGCATATACACCCTTGAAGTTTGCCGTTACATCTCTCATACCAGGGTTTTCTTCTCCATTATAAGCACGAAATTGAGAGTGTTAAAAAATGACCAGAGTTTACAAAGCTAATTATGTGCAAGAAGTTGAACATACCCAGCAGTCAGAGAACCATTTTTCCTGCACATAGCTGCCGCAACATTGATGCTACTTGCGACTTCAACATTAATGCCGAGTCTGTTCAAATGGTATCTAGTTACGGCAGCTCTGACTGGCTTACCATCAATCACTATTGCTTTCAATCCTTTAAACCCAGAAGGAAGATCTTCGAAAGTTGGCCTTTTCACATTAGCAAACACAAGCTTTTTGCATCTCCCAAACACAGCCGTAAAGGAAAATGTGCTCCCAATCTGAGGTCGGCTTATGAAGCTTATGTGTCCACCCATCAGTTCAACCAGACACTTGCTAATACTCAAGCCAATCCCAGTTCCACCATGAGTTCTAGAAGTTGAGCTATCTGCCTGCATGAAGGGCATAAATACACGATCCTGGGCCCGCAATGGAATGCCGATCCCGGTATCTTCAACACTGACCATTACTGTGAAATTTTCAGAAGCTTCGTTGCTCATCATCTTGGAATCAACGGAATTGAACTGGTCTTCAGCTATCAAAAGCTTAAAGGTATCCCAACTGTTCCTCTCATCGGCTACTTCACACCCACTCAATGTTTCAAACTGTGACCCACCAGAGATCAGTATATCTTCCTCTGGTCGTCCATTTAGGCAAGTTTTAGTGTGTGCAGTAGTTGCGCCCTTTACTTGGTCAGCTAGATGGACTTTCACAAATATATGTCCCTTCTCAGTGAACTGTCAAGGGTTCGATTTAGTGAGTACTAAACACAAGTGAAATGATATAAAACAAAATGAGAGCTGCAAGCATCTTGGCAATCTCTTGTTCACTAGCTCATAAAAGAAAAGGACATCAAGTATGGTACATCTGCGGAATTTGTAGCCAAATAATGTAAGATGACGACTCATTTGCAATTGCTAGACTAGTAGACACCCAAATAATGCTATTACTCAAATAGTTGAAACTTATTCCAATACACAGATTTCAAGTAGGTAATTTTTACACAAGCTGAACAATATGATTTGGTTATTTTATTGCTTGAATACAGAAAACAAAAATTGCACTTACTTTAACAGAGTTTCCAACAAGGTTAGTAATTATCTGTCTGAATCTTCCTGGATCCCCCATGACAATTTCTGGTACTTTCTCAGCAACAAAGACAGCGAGCTTCACTTCCAAAATGGGTTTTGATGCATGTGCCGTAGATCATCAAAGATGAAAGTAGTTGAAAGCGGTACCCAGACAGAGAAGCAGAGAACAACAGAAAGCACATCAGTTCCATAATGACAAGTGTGGACATCAAATTATAACTTCCACTACCATAATTAACAAATTGAGCATACTGTAAAAAATAATAAATCCAAAGAATCTTCATTGTTCAGACAATACATGAAACCATTTCTTTTGCACTTAAAAAGTATTAGCATGAGCATTCTTGCAATATGTTCAGACCTACCTCAATACCTTTGTGTCTGGACTCCTCAGAGAATAGGGAGAGAACATCATCGAGAATGGATCGAATGTCAAATGGGACTGTCTCTAGCTCTAACTTGCCCGCTTCAATTTTAGCACGGTCAAGTACCTCATTTATCAGTGCAATTAATGCCTTTCCACAGATTTGAGCAGTTTGTGTATAGTCTCTTTGAGTAGAACTCAATTCTGTGTCAAGAAGCAGAGCAAGCATTCCTGAAGATAGAACACCACCCAAGATGGTGATGCTGACCAAAAAGTCATAAGAGGGAAAAAAAATTCCCAAAAGGATATACAACGTACCAAGGATGCCATTCATTGGAGTTCTAATCTCATGAGAAACAGTAGCAAGAAACTGCAATCAGCAACTCATCAATTCAAATTGCTCTCGAGTATGTGCATTGAACTGTGCAAAAAGAATAACAGGAAATACCTGAGATTTGGCAACATCAGCAGCTTCTGCTCGAACCTTCAGTTCCTGCATCTCATGAAAATCATCTTCGACTTTGACAATGTGAGTTGCTGCACCATACAAAATATACCCTAATAATAAGCCTATCACAAAGGACAAAAATGCAGTAGTGAGGGCTGTCCATGATGGTGGTGCCTTTTGATGATATCTGCTCAGCAAAAAACAAAAGGAAAGGGTAGCATCAGATCCTCGGAAATTATCCACTCAGAAAGAAGTCTCCATGGATGGACCCACTAACCTACAAATCATTTGATGCTTCCTAAATGGATCACCTAAGTCAAGCTTGCTCTCGTGTAGAAGGGACATATCGCCCTCTTGATACTGGTGACCATACATGATAAGTGGTTCGGAAGAGTTTGTTACATCATATACATTGACCAAGATTGCCTGATTTCCATCGAGCTGCCCAAGTAGATTCTCCACAAGAGATTCGACATCAAAAGCTCCTCCAAGATATCTGCACAAATTGGAATTGGCCACGACTTCAGCACATCCATGCTTGCAAACTTGATATTAAGAATACTAAGTTTTTAAGATGTAATGTACACAAGGAAAGCAACTTTGCTCCTGTGTAAAGATGTGAAAGTACATTTGAAATAATCGCAAAAAACAGTAGCTACTATTCTCTCCTTCCCCCTTACAAACTCTATATATAGATTTGTTGATAATTAGTTCTAATTTATCCTTCTTCATTTTTCTTGGCTTAATATCTAACCTACCACCTTCCTATACAGTCATTTCATGTACATCATACGACAGACTATATGTTTGCATTAGTTATAGAAAGGAGCCAATAAACAATGTTAGAGAAGCTGCTAGTAAAGAGCCATGGTAGGCCCAGGACATCCTGTTGTGACTTGATCCAATCTTTAAAGGATATTGGTACAGAAGAAGCCTTGTGGCTTATATGCATGGACTAAGACTACTGCACCATTAAATACACCTGAGCGGCAACTAATAAAGGCCCCCATGAACTTCTATGTTCACAGAAATTTCTACCACGTCGTCAGAAAAGGATTAATTTTAAAGTTTTCTACATGATACATAGTGACAAAACAAGTAAATTTCACAAGTAAGATCAGGGAGATCATGGAAGTTAAGGGTTCGTTTACAAAAGAGGGGAGGGGGGAAATGAGCGGTAGGAAGCTGGGCAAAAATTGAAATTTTTGTGAGAGGAGGAGAGGAAAAAAAATTCCATCATTTCTTCCCATTTCCTCCCAATATCCTTTACATACAAAGCCTGAGGCATGATGTAAAGAGTGAGCTCAAAAGAGATGAAATAGGAACTGGATTAAGCATCCAAACTCCCTCTTTTTGCATCATCACCTAATTTTAGAACCCCCCACCCAAAATCTCCCCCAAATACACACACGGAGGGTGGTCGTTTTGAAGTTTGCCAGACTATTACCATATGACCTGTTTTTAAGAAGGAGAACAAAGCCATGGCTTAGTTGCTTTCAATTGAGAAATCTGTGCCAGCTTGATATTGCAGTCAAGTATAGTTCCATTTGCAAACTCCAAGTAGAAGACAATGAAAAATTTTCAATAGTTCAGAAAATGAGGCTTCAAAGACTTCTTTTTTTCCCCAGGGCAAAATCAGTTCCTTTTTTCTATGTCAATAAAGAATAAACATCTCCTTTTAGGCTGCAGCAGAAGGGGCTCACCCTGCAGTTGCCTCAATGCGCTCTTCCACAGTTGGATTCAGCGGGAGTTTTGACTTGTACACAGGAAATGTCAATACAACCCCCAAATGGTGGGAGCCCAACAGCCTAAATGGGCTTGTTAGAACAGCTTTTCCAGTTGCCCTCGCCCTCAGAATATTTTCCCGGTCCTCCTACAAGAAAAATGCATGTTCTTTCACTTCCATAAATCAATGGCAAATTACCAACAGGATCTCAAGCACAGAGAACGCGCATTGACAGGAAAAGAAAAGCCGCATAATCTGCATTTACCTCTCCTGACATCATGTCAAGTGATTCGATGTAGGATACAGTTTCTTGAGAAAAAATGACAGGCGCATATTCATCTCTAACAGGAGAAGGCTGTCTCTCCATTGTCTTAATCGTCCATCCATGTTGCTCTTCAAATTTCTCCCTCTCTGAATTAATCACTCTTTCCGCATACGCCACACCGCTCAGTACTGGGCGCTCAAAGGCGGTTCTTGCTGTGTACTCAGCAAATGTTTCCTTCAAGATGCCAATTTCGATCCGAGATAGTCAGTAATAAGCAACCCCATTGTGTCTTTTAGTACAACATAGACAGAAATGCTGCCATCTTTTCACTTGACAAAATCAGTTCAACTCCATCTGAAAATTAAACATGTCGGATAATCTCTAGAAAGGAACGAACTGTAACAAGTATATGTGGGACCCATGATAATTTTTCCTCTCATTTCCCCAGTCCTCCTCAATCAGAAGATCAAAATAAATGTTCGCTGGCCAACATAACAGAGAGCCAAAAGCCGAGACATTCCAAAAATCCTTCTTTCGCATGAAAAAAGGCAAGGTGATCCGGGAAAATCAAATGGGTGACCGGGGGAAAAAAGGAGAAACAAAAGATCTTCTGTTTCACATTTCCTAGATATCCTTCGATTAGAAGAGTACAAGGACGAACCTGATCAATTGCAGATGGGTTCTTGTAGTAATGAAAGGTTGAGACAAGAATGGCCAATGCATGGACATGATTAACGCTGACGCTGAACTGGTCTTTCAACATCCTTGCCCTCTGATCACACATGCTAACCAACACCTCCTTCCTCCTCACCTTGTTATCATCATCCATCCTTTTGTAGAACGACATGCTCATGAATGCTACCCCCAGCACAGACAGGACCAAGAATTTGGGAAGCCAAGCCCTGTTTGACTGAATGAATGTGTACCCTCGTTTTGTCCCCACTTGCTCATTCAACTTCACAGCCACCAGATGGTGGCTCTGTTGCATTTTCACCGCCATCCCTTCAGTGCCTCTGTGTAAAGCTCTCTGTCAGATTCTGCTCCTCCTCTGTTGTGCTTTTACCTCTTCTTGTTCTTCTTCTTCTTCTTTTGCTCCTTGTTTTCCTGATACCCACTTCATGCTATAGCTCAGAAAAGCTCAGGACTTGTTTACACAGCAGAATTACTAAAGTAATGATGATTTTTGGCGAGGACTCTTTTTTGGACAAAAAGAGTAAAGATGAACCCAGAGAAAATTATTTTGCAGCAGCATTCAAAGAACAGAAAGCAAAAAGGGTAACGAATGGAAAGGAAAAAACAAAGACAAAAGGTGTAAGATAAATCTGTTTCTCAAGGCTAAGCACACACACACCTGTAGAGGCTACAAACGCACACTCACACGTTCTCTCTCTCTCTCTCTAGAAACCCAATGGTAGAGCTTTCTAAAGAGAGGAGAGCAAGGAGAATTCAAAAAAAGACGAGTTTGCCTCAATTCACATAGAGAAGAGCATGGCTCTTAAAAGATGGAGAGAAAGCTCAAACTCCAAGACAAAGCCGCCCCCCCCCCCCCCGTCTCTCGCTCTCCTCGTATCTAAAAATGAGAACTGCCCACTGTTCCAATCTTTGAACAGAATAAAGAATACCCACGAAGAGAGAGAAAGCACCACTCACGTCCTGCCCCTCTCTCTCTCTCTCTATCTCCCCTATCTAGCATGTAAGGAGTGAAGTTTGGTAAGAGGGAGGAGGAGGGCGGAGGAGGAAGAGCACGTTCACTGATTTCCTGGCTTTGTTTATTCGAGCCAAGGCTCTCCCCCAAAAAGATTGACCTCCCAACCCAGCACAGCGAAGCAAAAGCAAACACACACACACACAAGCGGAGGCCAGGCCAAGAAGGGAGAGGGAGTGACCAGGAGACACAATGTCCAAGAAAGAGGCAGTGCGTGCGCCTGCGTGCGTGTGCGTGCGCTGGTGTTGTTGGGAGGGAAAGAATAAAGAAACAAACGGGTCCGTTCAAAGCGTGGGATGGAGGAGACGATGGTACATTGAACTGGGCGAGCGTCAAAGAGTTTTCTTTTCCTCGGGGTCTTCTCGGTCCAAGGGGGAAGTAGAGATTTGGTTTAATGGAGGAACTACGAGAGGAAGCGGAGAGAGAGAGAGAGAGAGATGAATTCTCTCTGTTTTTTTTTATTTAATTATTTATTTATTTTCTTTTGTTTATTTTTTTAATTGCTGGCCTTGCTTTGAAAAGCAAACTGAATCGAATTTTGTGGATTTTTTGCAGATACGCTCTTGTCCCCCCTCTCATTGTCTGCTCATTAAAAAAAGGACAAAAAAATTCAGACCAAAAAAAAAAAAGAACAAACTTATTTTGTTTCTCTCTCTCTCTCTCTCTCTCCCTCTCCGAGATCGACCCTTTACCTCTTTCGTCTCTCTTTTGGTTAAAAAAGCTTCCTCTACGATCTCTCTCTCCCACGGACATCGATTTCCTTTGCAACGCACGGTATCTCGATGTGTTTCCTTTTTTTTCATAATTTTTAAGTAATAGGTTGCGACACATTATTTAAAAAAATTTGTGTTCGGGATCGAAATCTATGTATCCGTTTCGTTAATCAATCGCTTATTCAAAAAATTCCTGAACGCAAATAATCCCAATATCAAAACCAGTTCTCTGTTCTTGAACCTGGAACCTGCCCCTATAGATTATGGAACCAACCTACCGGTCCGGTTCAGTTCCAGGGCGACCTATTCGTTATTTTTTGAAAGGACAAGCTTTGGTAAAACACCCCATAATTGCAATCGAAACAAATAGCAGTTACAGCAAAATAGTAGAGTAAAAATATGGCAAGAAGTACTTAGCAAAACAAACAAAAATTTAAAGAAATTGGGAAGTTGTCCACCTTATCTCTTAAACGACCAAAACGAAAGTTAAAGTAACAACAGAAATTCTTATTCACCAAACGATCCATAAAAATGAAAAAATTACGGCATTTTCAGCTATATTATTGTGAAGTGATGAGAGACATTAACGGCTTAAAATAATTAAATTCTTTTAAGGAATGACACGTGTCCCCAAAAAGTTTACTCGATGTGTCAGCATTCACCAAGTTAGAGATAGATTTGATGCCACTAGAAACTAGAATATAAGTTGCCCGGACTAGCATTCACCAAGTAGGGATGAATGGTTTCAAATGAGTAGGTGGAACCTCGAATCTACATCATCTTGACCGATTCCCATTTTTTGAAACTTGAAACCTACCTGTAGAACCTAAAATCAGACGAGGACCAACCATGTCAGTCCAGTCCTATTCTAAAGTTTACCCTAGACCAGTGCTCACCCTTGTAATTTTCTCAACATATACTTTACAATGTACAAAATGTTTTTTTGTGTTTTGAAGTAACCAATGAGCAAAACAAATTTAGAGAGATAAAATAAGAAAAGTTAGAAACTTAAAAATTAAAAAGAAATCAACATGATACCCATTTTGTTGGAGGAATCATCCAATCAAAGTTCAGGACAAATTAATCTGGCACATGATGAACAACCTCTTGCTCTAATACCACGTGAAATTTTTGTGGGACCACTACAAACTGTTCCCTAAGTTTAAGCTGTTAAATAAAGCGTAATTTAATATTTAATTACTCTAATACTCCCCCTTACACTTAGTTTGGTCTTTTTGCCTTAGTACTAAGCGTTGACATATTTAATTGGGGAGTCAAATGAAGTCCGGTAAGATTTGAACTCTGGATCTCCACCTTTGATACCGTGATAGAAAATATAGAGAAATATGAGAGAATTGTAATTGTATAAAAAAGTGATTTCATTGTACAAGTATGTGGGTGTATTTATAGCACAAAAGAAAACCCTGGAAAGAATATACACAATACTATCTTCCTAATTTATCCGCTGAATATTCTCTTAATATTCCATGTCGACGATTTATTGTATCGTCTATAGAATCATAATCGTGATCAAGGATCAATCAAGGATTAAATCAAATCCTTTCGCCAACACCCTTTTAATTTTGGACTGTCCATACTCTCTTTCTTTTTGTGGGCGGGGGAGTAATCTAGCAACTGCGCTTAAGCTGGAAGCGATCAAATATGCTCTATAGGTAATTCCCAAGTTCAATTAAACTCGAATTGTCAACGTGATTTGTTATTTTCCATAATGAGAACCATCACACAGATCATAGAGCACTAACAATTCGGGAATACCACATACTTTACTAAAATGATTATTGGGCCTCGGTTCTTTTGGCAACAGCCATAACCACGACAAGCTGTGTTGCAGTTTTTATAATGTACATGACATGTACCTCGGAGGTGTAGCATCTTCTGCTACGGCTGCATAACTTATGGGAGCTTTTGAGAAATGGCTTTTATCAAACCTTTTAACGTGTTGCGGCTTCAAAACATGCAATCCCAGTCGCATATGTCACAATACTTCGCAATGTAACCCAACTATAATTAGCAAACAGTAAGAGTCCGTTTGATAATTATAACAAGTGCTGCAAATTAGCATATTCGACATTTACTGATATTAATCACGTTTGATAATCATAGCAAGAAATGCCTCGAATTTCACCCGAAGATTGCTCCCACACCCTTGTTTTTTAAAATAAATACCGGTTTGTTACCTCTAAACAAATTGCCCTGCTCCAAAAGACCAAACTGTGCTCTTTTTCAAATCCCCAAATCGCCGAACTCTCTTACAGACTCTAGCCTACATCACCCTCAAATGGGAAAATTATTAGAGCAGTTATAAATCTATTACAATTGTATCAATTTAAATCTAAATTTTTTTATGCTAATTAATTCCTAAACATTTTATATTTATACTAAGTTCATCTAATCAATTTTGGTCGGAAATCGCTGATATTAACGCTAACCGTCCTACTTGAAGAGGCCGACATTGACGCTCATATTTTTTTAATAATATTTTAAATTTTTTCTTTTCTTTTCTTTGTCTTTTTTTTTTCTTCCCTTTTTCCTCTAGCCGGTCGCCGGCGAGCTCAATCTTGCTAGCTACTAGCAAAGACTACTTCCATACCCTTGTTTTTCGAAAATACTAGTGTGTTACCTCTAAACAAAAACGCCCTCCTACGAAAGACCAAACCGATCTCTTTGCAAATCCCCAAATCACTGAACTCTCCTATAAACTCTAGCCTACATCACCCACAAACGCTCATATCCCCTCAACCTCACACCATCATCCGCCACCATCATTGACACCCCGCCCCCTCATGGCCATTGTCGTCATTGACTCTCCTCCCCGCCTTTGCTGCTAACCCTCGTCAATTGATCTAAATCTCACGATTGTGGTAGCGAGTCATCGTATCTAGAGGCCATGGTTGCAAACTCAGAGTTTGAGTAATCATGGCCGCCAAATGCCCTAAATTCAATGGCCACGGCCTCAAAGCATAAGGGTTGAGAACTGGCAAACCTAGTCACGAGCTCAAAGCTTGAGCAGCCACGACCACAAGATCATACCTAGCACGGCCATGGCATCGAGCTCAAAGGTCGACACCATCTGAGAGAGAGAGAGAGAGATGTATACACACACACACACCAAGAAAAGAGAGTGAGAGAATGATATATTTTTTTAGGGATAAGTACACTGGAAGTTTTAAAAACTTGTCATGAAAATGCCATTGGGTTATAAAACTTATAAAAAGTGCAATTAAATCCTAAAACTTGTTAAATTGGTGCAATCAAATCATTCTATTTACTTTGTCCAATTTGGCTAACGGAAAATGCTGATTTAACTTTTTATTATTATTTTATCTCTCTTATGTGGCGCTAATGTGGCTAAAACAATGTAGCTTCGTTCCAAATTTGATTTTTAATAAAAATATTATTTGAATTATAATAAAAATAAGTTGATTCAAAAAAAGAAACAAGGCGAAGGTGACGGCGGCGACCACGGCCCTTGCCGTTTTTGACTTCCTTTGTCTCTCTTTTTTTATTTAAATAATATTTAGATAAAAAAATCATATTTAGATCAAGGCAATGTCATTTTAACCTTAACTTTCTTGTTTTAGTCACACTAGCGCCACGTAGGAGAGATAAAATAATTTTAAAAAAGCCACATTAGCATTTTTAATTAGCCAAATTTGATAAAGTTAATGGAAGGACTTTACTGCACTAATTTGATAAGTTTTGAGACTTGATTGTATATTTTGTAAATTTTAAGGATTAAATTGCATTCTCGTGACTAGTTTTAAGACTTCCAATACATTTATCTCTATTTTTTAGAAGGAAAATGTAAAAGATGTAAACGAAATTATTTGTTGAAATTTATTATTAGAGACTAATGCAAAATATATTTCACATCTTAACTATGCTCAATACCTTATTAATAGACATTTTTATCCAGGGACGTTTAGTTGATTAGTAAGTTCTTCCATTCATGGACACCATCTCCATTAACGGTTCCTTTTTGTAAAAGAGAAAAGGCTATTTAGATTAACCCGGTGCTTTCGAGCAAAAAATATGCTATACTTGAATTTCAATTTCATGAGCTCCTAACGGATATTATGACACGAAATGTTACAAAATACATTGAGATCGACTTTTAACTTAACATTATAGGCACAAGTCCATATTTATAAGACAATGAAAGTCCAACCTAGAAACTTAAAATAACACTATCTAATATCATGCTATTAATTATAACTTAAAAATTTAAATTGATAGACGGGAGAGAAATCACATGAATCCGACGACTTAGGATAATATTTTAATATAGAAATAGATATTGTTTTTACTTTACAGTTATATCAATTGTGATTTGGACACTAAAATTGTTTTTTTTGAAAATCATGCATTTTTGTCTCACCGTACTCTGTTCCCTCTTCCCACTTTGTCTCTCTCTCCCCCCAATTATTCAATTCGAGCTGATTGTTGATGCGGATTTTTTCCAAGTATTCGGTCGGACCAAATTTGTGCTTTGTCGTATTGCATGGCCTTGATTTGTCAAAAAAGTCAAAAAAATAATAATAAAATAAAAAAGATTTCGTTTTTTGGCCTTTGGAATTTCCATTCAACCCCGGTCGTGTTGAACACTCTCGATGTCACACATCAATCGTTTCATGTACTCCACGGACTTGGCAAATGTTGTTTTTGTATTTTTTTACTTTCTGACAATATGAAGTACGCTTTAGCAATTTCTTCGTTTTTTGTAGTAATTCTTCTTGGTTTTTTTTAATGTATTTTAAGATAATTTAAAATTTAAATAGAAAATTACTAGTCAGGATAAGTATAACCGTATAAGTCATGGAAGAAAAAGAAAATACTGTTCTTTTGCTATGCTAATTTGCGCCAATTTTTTTTTATCTCATTTCTAACTCTCCTTATTCTCTGATTTTTACCTTGTCCCCTGCACAGAGCACAATAATCTAACTCCGCATCCATGATATTAGCATCTATATCCCTTCAATCCATTTACTGGCGGGATCATATGGCCAGTGCTTAGGATGTTCGGTGCTTGAACTTTTCTGCGGCTCCAAATATTAAGGGATTATCGCGCGACATGTACACACAAATGTTGGTAAGCAATTGTCAAGGCTGTTAAGAGACAAAATCGTCAAATTGGAAATCTAATTACGAGAGAGAAAGATAGAGAAGCCATGATGAACATCGCTATCGGAGATCTCTGCGAAAAGGACGTCGCGACAAATGCGTGGATCTCATTCTCAACATGAACTGACACAGCCCCCCGTGCCCAGTCAACCAATTTTCCGAAATGCCTCTCGCCCGCTTGAATTTTGGTTTCATTTCATGCCCATTTTTGCCTTTCCACGAGGTCGAGTTCCTAAGCCACACCCTAAATTTTTTTTCGAAAAGAGAAACGTTTCGTTCGTTAATCGAGAAAAAAATGTTGTAAATTATGAGTTTCTAAATATAAAAAATCTCATAAAGATAAATGCGATTTTAAATGATGAACCTTGATCGAATTGTTGAGAAGATGGTCCTTTTTAGTTCATTAAATGCCTCTTTTCTTGAATTGCGTGTGGGCCGACAATTTCCCAATTAAGTGGCCCTCAAGGGCAAGCTCCCGTGAAAATGGATAGATCACAAATTCATAAGAATTTAATGCGGAGAGCGATCCAAATTAACGTTCAACGATCTATCCCTCAGATTCGATAGATCTTATTTGATCACCGATGGCGACTTTAATTGTCACGAGCATGCGACTCGATATCATTCGGACACCACCTATCGTGCAGACAATATTTTCCACGACGTTAGACATCGCGCCAATTCAAAAACAAATTTCATCACCTTCCTCCGCAAGCCCCGAGTCGACTTGGAGGCAAGTAAATCCGAGTGCATTCAAGTCTCGAAACTGTAGCGGGGCAGCAGCTAGACAAGGAACAAATCAGCCTCCTCTTCATCTGCTGGTACGCTGGGTAGGTTCGATCTCAATATAGGGGGGGCCAAAGATCTTGGCGAAGCGAGATGTGTAAATAGTGGAAGATGTTGGGGAGGTGCTTCATTTGGAAAAAAGGGTGCGTTGATATCTTTTGATGGAATAAGGAGAAGATTGCGTGGGGACCATTTGCCCCCTTTCTTCGTTCAAGCAACCGTTCCAAGGACACACGAGACTTTGTCCCGCACAAAAGCTTAAAAAAAAAACACACACACAGAAGAAAAAGTGGTGTGTGTAATTAAATTTGTTAGACTATACGTTAAACAACATGTTTGGAATGACCTCTTCTTTTATTACTCGTGCCCATGTTAATTACTGAACGCGAAAGAGAGAAGAAAAAAATCTCGAACCGTCAGGGACATATGCGATCGCTCACGCCGTGCCGCGCGGATTCTTTCGTAATTGGGGCCCGAGCTCCGAACGGGCATGGCCGTACGATCGTTTCGCATCAGAATCAGGTCGGCCCGCCGAGATCATTTCACACGGCAACACGAGCGCGAGCGAAGACGGGGCCGTCTCGAGAGCATGCTTTACCTCTTTCCCGTCCCGACAGCACGGCCCCGCGAGACGAGTAGACCCGATATTTGCCCGATCGATCGGGGCCACGTGTCCTTTTCGGGAAACACCGTCGTCTGTCGTCGAACGGTGTGTTCGGACGGATAGATGGCGTATCGTCACGTCGCGGCGGGAACGCCCCAAACCGACGGCAACTCTCTCTCTCTTTTTTTTTTCCCTCTGTCTGTCCAAAATCGGCCCTACGCCACACAAAGTGAGGGTCGACCGGGTGTGTCGGCCATGTGTGGCGTGGGCTAAGTCAAGGGGAGCCATCGCTTTTGTTGGGAAGAAGAAAGGAGGGGTTTTTACCCGGCCTTGGGTTGGCTCGTTCATGTGTGTTCAGTAAACGATCATCGTCGTCATCATATCATCCCATGTCCTGCCATCACTCCTCCTCACATGGCCCCTACCCCCTCCCCCTCCTCCCACAAAATCCACTGCTCTCCTGCCCTGCCTCCTTCCCTGGTCCCCCACCCTTCTTCATTGGACTCTCTCTCTCTCCATCTCATCAAGTACATGGAAGAACACTTTGTGATTCTCTCTGCCTCTTCAACGTTTATTTTTTTTGGGATAATAATACCAACAACCCTATCTCTCAATTTTAAATTTATTTAATATAATTCATTAATTTTTAACTCAATTTTCAATAAGATCCTTAAATTTTTAATTTGATCAATATGATTCCTGAATTTGTTTGTATATGTTGAATTTAGTCCCTAAATTATATAAAAATGTTTAATGTAGTTTGGGGATCAAATTACACGTTGAGTCAAAGTTTAAGAACGATTTATGTCATTTCCCCTAGTTTTTACCCCTCCTCCCCCTACCAAAAGTTTTAATGAGATTGGCTTGAAAATGTTTAGAACGGGGACAACCGGTTTCAATTTGAGATTGGAGTTGGGCAAAACCCTAAACCCTAATCTTGGCGATCTCCTCGAGCACTATTGATTACCTGATCTTGTTGTGTTTGTCTTTAGTTAGAGTGATATCTGATGCACCTAAGGGACAGGCGGACCCGTTATGCGACTAGACGAACCTACGGGCTTGAAGTCAACGATGGATTTTCGCGATTCGAGATTGTTTAGATGGATTTTTCTATTTTTTTTAGTATTTTTTTGGGGTTAATTTAATAAATGGCAGTTTTGTAATTTTACGTTTTGATGATTACGTTTCCTAATAGGGTTGGATTTGGGTCTTTATAAGCTTGTTTTAGGGTTTCCTTTGAACAGACTTTGGATATTTTTGATTTGATAATCATATTTAGAGGACGAATTGTCTTCTGTCGAATTTTCTTGTTCAGTCAATTTTTCTATCGCGTTTCGGCATCAATTGGTATCAGAGCATAGGTTGCTTGAATCAATGGCTGAACAGAATCGTGATCGTGGACGGCGGGCTCGTGGTGGCCGGGGGTGTGGAGGCGTTCCCGAAGCAGACGATCAACCGCGTCTAAGAGATCTGCGAGACGTAGAAATTGAAGAACAGAGAAGACGAATCCAGGATTTGGAGCGACAACTTGCGGAGGCGAGGTTGGGCGTTCAATCCGAAGAAGGAGAGGAATATGAGGATTCATCCGATGATGAAGAAGAAGACGTAAACCCTTTCGGGGTTCTGATCCAGGGGCGGAATCGAGGAGTACGACCTGAAAATCAGCGTTCTTCTCAAAATTTCGGAATGAAGATCGAGATTCCGGAGTTTAATGGTAAGGCTCATCCTGATGAGTTTATTGATTGGTTGCATACGGTAGAACGGATTTTTGATCTTAAAGATCTAACTGAGGGGCAAAAAGTGAAGTTAGTGGCTATTAGGCTGCGAAAACATGCTTCAATTTGGTGGGAACACGTGAAAAAGCAACGCGCTAGAGAGGGGAAGCCGAAGGTGGATCGCTGGGAGAAGATGAAAAAGTTATTGCAGAAAAAATTTTTGCCTACCCATTATAGGCAAGAGTTTATTGAGTATCATAACATCAAGCAATGTGATAAAACAGTTGAAGAGTTTACTGAAGAATTTGATCGTTTGCGGATGCGTTGTGATGTGGCGGAGGAAGACGAGCAGACGATTGCACGATATCTGGCAGGGCTGCGATATGAGATATCTGATGTTGTCCAATTGCAGCAGTATTGGACATATGAGGATGTGTGCAGACTAGCCCTAAAGGTGGAGGGACAATTTAAAAGAAAGAGCAGTAATTCTAAGTGGTCAGGCAGCAATTCCAAGTGGTTAGATAAAGAATCCCAAGGAAAAGCGAAAACATCGGCAGTAAATTCAACATCGATTACAGTTAAGGATGTGAGTTCTAAACCTTCATCCAACGAGGGGCAGAGTAGTACTAAAACTAGCAGGGGAGGAACTACAGTAAAGCGATGTTTCAAGTGTCAGGGATTCAGGCATTTTGCTGTTAATTGTCCGAACCGACAAATTGTGACGCTTGTTGATAATCCAGTCTTTGATGAAGGTCCAGTTTATGATGAATCTGAAGGTGAAGAAGAGGATGCGGATGTGGAACAGGAAGGGATTATCTATGCTGATTCTGGTGAATCTCTAATCGTTAGAAGAATATTAAATGTTGCTGTAGCGAATGATGAACCATGGCTTAGACATAATATTTTTCATACTAAGTGCACTAGTAGATGAAAAGTATGTAGCGTGATAATAGATGGTGGGAGTTGCGAGAATGCGGTGTCCACGATTATGGTGGAAAAGTTGGGATTGAAAACTGTCGAACATCCTCAACCATATAAGCTGTCATGGCTTAGGAAGGGGAATGAGGTAAAAGTGAGCAAGAGATGTTTAGTGCAGTTCTCGATTGGGAAGAAATATGTTGATGAAGTGTGGGGTGACGTAGTTCCAATGGATGCTTGTCATATCCTGTTAGGAAGACCTTGGCAGTTTGACAGAAAGACACAGCATGATGGTTTCAGAAATACTTATACCTTCAAGAAGGATGGTCGAACCATTACCCTAGGTCCTTTAGATTTGAGAAAGGAAGTGAAGAATAATCTGCTGTCCAAGTTAGAATTTCTAGAAGAGAAGGATGGTCGAACCATTACCCTAGGTCCTTTAGATTTGAGAAAGGAAGTGAAGAATAATCTGCTGTCCAAGTTAGAATTTCTAGAAGAGGCAGTAAACGCGTCTGAGCTTTTTGCTATTGTGGTGATGGAGCGGAATTCTGACAGTCCCGAAATTCCTACCCAAGTTTTGTCCTTGCTTGAGGAGTTTACTGATGTCGTACCGGAAGAGTTACCACCTGGGTTGCCGGGTGAGCACAATATTTCTAGAACTTTTAATGTAGCAGATTTGTCACTTTACTACACTGAAGAGGAAGAAGACCCTGAAGAAATTGATGACAATGAAGACGAAGCAGATTCGAGGACGAATCTTTCTCTAGCAGGGGAGAATGATGCACCTAAGGGACAGGCGGACCCGTTATGCGACTAGACGAACCTGCGGGCTTGAAGTCAACGATGGATTTTCGCGATTCGAGATTATTTAGATGGATTTTTCTATTTTTTTTAGTATTTTTTTGGGGTTAGTTTAATAAAGGGCAGTTTTGTAATTTTACGTTTTGATGATTACGTTTCCTAATAGGGTTGGATTTGGGTCTTTATAAGCTTGTTTTAGGGTTTCCTTTGAGCAGACTTTGGATATTTTTGATTTGATAATCATATTTAGAGGACGAATTGTCTTCTGTCGAATTTTCTTGTTCAGTCAATTTTTCTATCGCGTTTCGGCATCAATATCGTTCGATTATCACATTGCTATGCGTTAGACTTGGCTCGAACGGATGGACCGCATGGAGCTATTGTGCTAGTTCTACGTAATGTGAGATTTTGCGGGATTACTACTAATTATATTAGTCTGGTCTTTTTGCATTGTATTAAGCGTTGATATATTTAATTGGAAAGATAAATGAAGCCCGTAAAGGTTTGAACTTGAGACCTTTATCTCTGATATCATATGAGATTTTGTGGGATCGCTGTTAACAGTTCTAAATATTTAAACTGTTAAATGAAGACATAATTTATTATTTAAAAATTCTAACACGTAAGATTTTCTGAGAGCTGCCCGTTTGGCCTCGAGCTTGACAGGCGGAGCAAGCCACCAAGCCTTTTTCGGCCAAGTGTGCATGCTCATTCGACTTTTACTAAATGCTTTGATGCTTTCGCATTTTCGTAATCGAAGGGTTGGCACGCGTCCGTAGATATCAGTAGAATCGAAAGATTAAGATGTTCCAGACTTTAATAAAAAAAAAAAAGTTACAGCTAGAACACCACTTCTTTTATCCTTGAGAGTGAACATATATAAGATAAGGTGGCTTTGCCATAAGACTTGAAAATTGGGAGGTAATATATAAAATTAGGTAGTTACGCTATACGATTTGAAAATGAAATTCTTGTTTTTTAGTCGAAATTCTTGTTTTTCTAGTTGACGTAGTAAGGACTAGGATGTTTTTTTTACGTCAAGTAATAGGACGACTTTAAGCCAAAAAATAATAGCTAGCATCCGTAATTTTGGCCATAATATGGAAAAAGACAATTGAAGTTGAAAATAATAGAAAAGAACTTGTTAAGAACCAACATACTCATATCACAATTAACTATAAATCTTGTTTTTTTTCAATAATATAATGAAATGGGCATAAAAGTCAGGTCACTGGAAGCCTACCGAATCCCCACAAGTCTCACGAATCAGTTACGTTCGAACTCCTATCCTGTACAGATGACCTAACCCAAAATAACATGCAAGTAATTTATGAGATTCGAACGGATGATTATGAGTTCACGAATTGAAAATCCGGTGCGATTTCACGAATATTCTATTAATTTCAATCTCACACAAGCGTTCAACGAGATAGCAAAATCTCAAATGATCTTTGAAATCCTCAAATGATCTTTGGAATCCGGTGTCATGCTCGTCGTGTGGCACCTTGCGAGCTCTCCTTCCACACGGCAGAGGGGCCACTGTTTCAACTCCCGTGACCAAATATCGTGTACAGAAAATAGAAGAGAAAAAAAATAATATCCCTACCTTTTTAAAAGTCGTGAATAATCTCGAAATTTCAAACACAATCTCAATCGAATCTTGGCGTAATCTTTTCACAATCACCCACAAGCCTTTGTTTTTTCATGGGGTCAACTCCTAACCCCGCATAGGCCCCAGTGCATTTGAATATATGCCTCCCCTCTCCTTCGAAGTATATACAAGGAATCGTAATCATTTATGCCCACTCGACCCGGCCCTCTCTCTTTTAACATCATTTCCTTTGCCATCCACTTGCTCGCGCGACTGTTCGAACGAGAGGAACCGTACCGCATATATCTTCGAGTTTGATAACGAGAATATGGCAGCGATTAGGGTATAATTTCGTACGCCGCCCGCGATTTATTAAATGTAGAATCGACGTGGCTACGTTTAAAAGGTGTCTCTAGCTATGTGTTGTTCCCTCGGTCATGGTAAATTTGTTCACCTGGCCTGTCGACGCAATTTATGTGCTCGCTATGATTAGACATATAGTCTACTGTTGGTTTCGTCCCGAAATAAGATCTGATCATACGCCTTCGGCTCATCATGCCCGCCTGTGTGTATGGACACATACGTATGTATTTATCATATGGGTGGGTTGGATAAGAAGCCCAAACCCACGGCGTATACCGGTCCGCCAATTAGATTAGGGCTAGCTGTAATCCTTAGTTCCTCAAATTTACAATCCTTTCTTAGATGATATGACATGAAATAGTTATCGATGGTATGTATCGTCACTCTCGTTCCTGGAGATATGTGCAATGATGAGATTAGGTTCTTGACTCGTCCCCACCCATCTGGTTCGGTTTGCAAGATTGATTCGATATCCACTTTGGAAAACCCGAGAACGATAGGTGCAGCTATCCCAAAATTTGAACCTCATCAATCTCATAATATTCTATACTTACAGTTTCTTCTCGATACAATTGGTTACTTAGGTTATTGGTTATTCATATTTCTATATTTAAACTAATGTATTTCATATAAAATTCGCAGGGTTTCAAATGAAACCTGATTTAAAGTGAAAATATAAAAAGAACCCGTCTAGGGTTTTGAAATGGGTTCAGTTTTTGATACGGACTCGTATTCAGTTTTACATGTTTTTCTTCTTTTAGTCGTTGCATGTGATGTGATGTTACGGGACCGATAGGCATTGGTGATATCCACGTTTGCATGAGCATGAAAGTTCTACGTACGAAAAGTCCAATTATATGCCCAAAAAGTCTTCGAGGGATTGCCAAGAGGAAAGGAAAATGATAAGGTACAACGTCTGTCGTGGATTTGGGTGACTTTGCACTTCTTTTTCCAGACAATTTCCTTCGGGATAAATGATCTGCATGTTTTCGACATATGATCGCGAAAAGGGTGAGCTTTCATACGACTGCATCGCACTCTATCTTTGATTTCAACTCCGCCCTTAATATTCGAAAGCATAGTTTACACACACAATTACAGTAACTCGAGTTTAGGTTGGCGACAACCGTCGACTTCCTATCCGAGAGAGTGCGTGGAGAGAGACAAGGGGAGGGGCGGTTGCAGCGGCAACGGCGGAGGGTGGCAGCCGACGGGCATAGTGGCTATAGAGATCCAATAAGGAAGTGTAGGAAATGGAGTTGGCCCTGTTAGCTTATCCTTTGAGGATGGCCATCGTGAATGAAATGGAGATGGTGGGTGTGACAATTAAAGCAACGGATGCTATTCCTTCCTTCTCCTATTTTTCATCTTCCCTGGCTTTCAAAGAAAGCTTTCTTGAACTTGCTTGCAAATTTTTTGCTGGCATTTTGGTATGTTCTATATATCCGATCCGCTAGAATATATTAAGTTACATCTTTCATTGAATGTAAGTGACTATGAGTTTACATCTCAAAAACCGCAATCTCTTAGAGTTAGATCAATGCGAACTTTTAATCAAATCATTCGACTATTGACTTAATGTAGCGCGTAAAAGAGAATAGAATATAATTCGATCAAAAGAAGATAATATACGATCTAGCAACGTGGATACCTTTTTATAGCTTTCCTCTTGGTCAAAAGCATCCCAACACCAATAAAGAATGCCGCACTTGATTGATCAGGTGAAGACCAAAAGTATTACTTTTTCTCATGACTTTGTGGGCAAATCAAGCAGAAAGGTCCGGCCTTGGCTGATCAACTTTTTCAACAAGTCGGAGATTGTGGACCCAAGAAAAGAGCTCTATCTTATGCAAGGGAGATCATGATAATTGATGAGCCGTGCTTTGTCAATTTCATAATCGAAGATATGAGATCATAGCAATCCAAGTAGAGACGATATGTCATTTGCAGCTTGAAATCGTTTCTCCACTGTGTGACCTAGTAACAGACTCTATAATCAAAATACCTAAAGTGGGTTTTGACTGATCTAAGGACTGCGGTTGGTCCCTCGAAATTGTTGGACGGCAATTATGGAGCGTTATTAGTTTGAGTTTTGACCTCGACTGCGAGAGGTGGACCAGAATTGCCGCATTATTCTGGAAGGCAATAGGATCTTTGACTTCTTGGAGATCTGCAACACCCTAATAGGAACATGTCACCTCAGTTTGAACGTAAAGAAAACGAATAATACCTACTGGCCAAAGAGAATACCGATAATATCACGGGACCAAGAAGATATTTTCTTCAATTCCACGGGAAAAATAATCGTTTGCGGTCAAGGAAAATATACGAAGACATTTACAAAAAAACATCTTCAATTTGCCCTCGAACATAAATAGAATCAGCATGCACCACGTAAAAACATGAAAAACAAAAGTGTAAAGTAGTGTAGCAATGGGGAGATTACAAAATCATTTTGGCTTTACATATACTAGACACTACAAAAAAAACTGAATTTTTGCCACGAAAATTTGTGACGAAAAAATTTTCGTCCCAAATTTGCGATAAATTTTCCAACGAAAAGTAAAATTCGTCGGAAATTAGCGACGAAAAATTTTTCGTCGCAAAATTCGTTGGAAATTAGAGATGAAAAAATTTTCGTCGCAAAATTCGTTAGAAATTTCCAACGAAAAATTTTTCGTCGCTAATTTTCAACGAATTTTGCGACGAATTCAAAAAAACCCTGTATTGTTCGGCATTTTTTAAATTTGTGGGAAAATTCGTTGGAAAAATTTTTCGTCGCAAAAATCGTCGGAAATTTGCAACGACTTTTGCAACGAAAACTAAAATCGTCGGAAATTTGCGACAAAAAATTTTTCGTCTCAAATTTCCGACGAAATTAGTGACGAAACACTTTTCATCGCAAATTTCCGACGATTTTTGCGACGAAAAAATTTTCATTGCTAATTTCCAACGATTTTGGCTATGAAAAATTTTTCGTCACTAATTTCTGACGAATTTTGGCACAGAAATTTAGTCGTGGCAAAATTCGTTGGAAATTTCCGACGAATTTTGCCACGAAATTTTAAAATGCCGTATGTGGTAGTCTTTTTTAAATTCGTGGCAAAATTCGTAGAAAATTTCCAACGAATTTTGCCACGAATTTAAATTTTCCGGGCTATTATTGCACTATGTTCTATTTTCGTGGCAAAATTCGTCGGAAATTTCCGACGAATTTTGCCACGAAAATAGAACATAGTGCAATTTTCCGACGAATTTTTTCACGAAATTATAAAATGCCGTATGTGGGAGTCTTTTTTAAATTCGTGGCAAAATTCGTTGGAAATTTCCAATGAATTTTGCCACGAATTTAAATTTTCCGGGCTATTATTGCACTATGTTCTATTTTCGTGGCAAAATTCGTTGGAAATTTCCGACGAATTTTGCCACGAAATTTTAAAATGATGTATGTGGGAGTCTTTTTTAAATTTTAACATGATGTATGTGCGATTCCGGAGAAAATTCAAATTTATCAACGAAAATTCAAATTTACCAACCAAAATTCAAATTTTCGTCGTCAAAATTTGCGAAAAAAAATTTCCGACGAATTTTTTTATTCGTGGCAAAATACCGGGTTTTTCAATTTCGTGGCAAAATTCGTGGGAAATTTCCTACTAATTTTGCCACGACCCTGTTTTCGTTGCAAATTACCAACGAAAAATTAAAATTTTTTGTCGCGAAAAATTAAAATTTTTTGTTGCAAAAAATTTCCGACGCCGAATTAGCGACGAATTTTTTTCGTCAGAAATTCGTTTTGCCACGAATTTTACCACAAAAAATTACCGACGAATTTTGCCATAATTTTTGCAACGAATAATTAACGACGAATTTTTCAACGAACTTTGCAACGAATTTTGCGACGAAAAAATTTCGTCGCAAATTACCAACGAAAATTTAAATTTTTTGTCGCAAAAATTTGCGACGACAAACTACCAACGAATTTTTGTTCGTCGCTAATTTCCTTGGAAATTCGTTTTCCAACGAATTTTGCCAAATTTTTCGTTGGAAAATTCATGGCAAAACTCTTGTTTTTTTGTAGTGAAATTACCGATGAATTTTTCTACGACTTTTCCAACGAATAAGTAGCAACGAAATTTGCAACGAAGTTTCCAAGGAATTTACCCACGAATTTACCCACGAATAATTACCGATAAATTTTTCCACGAGTTTTCCAACGAATAATTAGCGATGAATTTTCCAACGAACTTTCCAAGAAATTTAGCCACTAATTTACCCACGAAGTTTCCAACGAAAAAATTTTCGTCGGAAATTTCCAACGAAAATTAAAATTTCTTGTTGGAAAATTTTCCGATGACAAATTACCCACGAATTTTTTTTCGTTGGAAAATTTGTTGGATTCAGAATTTTTCGTTGGAAATTTCGTCGGAAAAAATATGTTTTTTTGTAGTGAGAACAGAACATGTACTGCGAGCGCCACCCTTACTCATTAAGAATATATTATATGTCAAGAGCATATTGAATATTTCGACGGCGGACATCGAATTCAAAAGTCGACTTTGTATTCGGTATAGATAATATAATATAACACACTACATATTTTTGTTGTCTACTTTACTAAATGTATACATTCGGTTAATTTTATAATTGTCCCAAAATGCCATCTTCTCAAACTTGCCTGCCGTTCAAATTGTTAGACTTGGCCTAGCCATGCCACATGATTGTCGAAATATATATTGTTAAGTGCAAAGGATAATGGCAGGCGGGATTTACGTTAAATCTATTATCTTATTCACTTGCAATAGCTATGATGACCTTCATACGGCGGTTCTTGATTTGTTCATACGAAAAAGCTCAAATGAACTATTATCTTAACAAAATACGCATGTAGGTCAACAATTAAAGTAATATCATACTCGAAGCTTTCTTTTGTAAGCATTAAAGTAGGGAGATTCAGGAATAAGAGAATGCTATAATGCGATTTCTTTCTACCCTTTATTAAAGCGAAGGCAGATTACCAAATCGAGATACATTATCTTCGTGATCTCCATTCAGTGCCAAGCTTTTCTTGTCAAAGGCAGGAACAAGAAGAGAAGAATCGCAAAAAAATCGAGGAATCTGTTCTTTGATGGGATGGTTCATGCGATTCCAGTCCAGCAGAGATTACCGTGAAAGTTGGTGAAGGTTCTTTGAGTTCTTTTGATCATGGCATCAGCACCTAACGAGGTCCTGTGACATGATCTTGCTAGATAGGTTTGTCGATGAAATCTTGGATACGAAGACCATGTGATGTGAGGATTCTACACAATAATTAATTTCAATCTGATGTTGCAAGAAGCTCCAAAGCATGAAGCATATGTAGACAAAGATTAAAGATAAAGAATAGAATTGAAGAAATTGATCATTATATGGGTGCTAATATGTGGCGAGATATTTTAATAAAAACCTTCGCCGCGATACCATGTAAAGTTACGTGGAAACATGATGCAGAATCTATTAGTGGTGCGTTTCTAAACCGGTCGGACAGGCAGGAGTTCAAACGGAAGGCGAAATAGTGAGCGACTTGAATCGGCAGATCCGGTTGATGACATTAGATCGGGCTCAAATTCAGTCGTTTGAAGCGAAACGGTGGTTTGAACAAAATTCGCTGCCTTTGGCCATGACTAACGATGGATTTTAGCGATTCGAGATCGTTTATATGGGTTATTCTATTATTTTAATATTTTTTATGGGTTTTAATTTTAAGGGTAGTTTTGTAATTTTGATATTTTATGCTTTATAATCCTAGTAGGGTTTGGTTTAGGATATATAAGCTTATTTTAGGGTTCTTTTTGAAGAACAGAATATTATCATCAATATTGAATTTTGAAATTTCTTTCTCTAAGCAAGGTTTTGATTGAATTATTCGCTGAACGCTGCGTTAGGTGGTGTCAGAGCCTATGGCGACTAGTGGTGGTCTTCGTGATGATGATTAGGAGACTGGAGCTCCAATCCCTGGGGATGATGTGTTGCAACGTTTGAAGTAGCGTTTAATGGAACGCTTGGATCAACAAATCAATCAAAGTCTTCATTGTTTCGAAGAACTATTTGACGAGTTAACAGATTAATTTGAAGGTCTCGGCATTGATGTGAACCAGAATTGGCAAAACGGTAGAAGACCGGGTGTAGATCTTGCTTGCGGCGATCCAGTTGATAGGCCTGTTCCTGTCCGCAGGCAGAATAACCCTTTGTTTTCAGAGAGTTCGGATGAAGAAGAAAACGATTATTTTGATGAGGAACGTGCTGATTATGGCGGCAGACATCGTCATTGAAGATTTCAAAGAGGATATGATAGGAGAGATGGAAGACGACGTTACAACGATTATGAAGGTAACGACTTTAAATTGAAAGTTGATATTCCTTATTTTAATGGAAGTCTGGGCATGGAAGAATTTCTGGATGGGATTGCTGATATAGACAGATTTTTCGGTTATATGGAGACCCCTGGTGAGAAAAGGGTGCGATTAGTAGTTTGTAGATTAAAGGGGGGTGCGTCTACATGGATGGAGAGATTGCAGAATGAGATAGAGCGAGAAGAGAAAGAGAGAGTTCGAACTTGGACTAGGATGAGGAAGCTGCTGAAATAGAAGTTCCTTCCACCCGACTATGAACAGATTATGTTCTAGCAGTACCAACGTTGCCAGCAGGGCAATCGAACTGTACATGAGTATACGGCCGAATTTATGAGATTGACAGAGCGAAATAATCTATCGGAGACGGAGGGACAGCAGGTGACCAGATATCTCGATGGTTTGAAACTCTTCATTCGAGATAAAATTAAGGTGCAGTTTCTGCGAAATTTAACTGAAGCGAAGAATATGGCAATGAAGGTAAAATTGATGTAGCAAGACAAGGGAAAAAGAGCATACGAAAATTATCGGTTTCAGTTCGAGTAGTTCGATAGAGAAGAGCGGCTTCAACAATCGCAACAACCTAGGGCGAAATCAACAAGATAAAGCATTAGAAAGGCGTCCTATGAATAAGCCGAGGGATAAGAAAACGCAAGCACAGAAAACTGCGAATCCTAACCCTTATGCTAAACCAACCGCGATAAAGTATTATAGGTGTAATCAACCTGGACACCGATCTAATGAATGCCCTCAGAGAAAAACCATAAACATGGCAGCGAGAGATGAGGAAAAAGATGGGTATTGCTGTGAGCCAGATAGTGAAGAAGATGATTTTGAAGATGAAGAAGGGGAAGTAAATTGTGTGGTGCACAGGATGATGTTGGCCCCAAAATAGGAAGATGATTTGCAGCGCCATCAGTTATTCCAAACTAGATGCCCTATTTTGGGAAAAATATTTACTGTGGTTATTGATAGTGGGAGCATTGAGAATATTATTGGGAAAGAGGCAGTGAAGAAGTTGGGAATACCCGTGGAGAAACATCCTAATCCCTATACGTTAAGGTGGATTAAATTTGGAGCGGAAAGCATTCAAGTGACTAAGCGATGTAAAATTCCATTCTCCATTGGAAAATATCATGATGAACTGTATTATGATGTGGTAGATATGGATGTATGTCACGTGTTGTTTGGGAGGTCGTGGCAATTTGATGTAGGTGTAGCATTCGGAAAGGAGCAATCAGTATAACCTCGTGAAGGATGAAGTGAAGTACACGTTACTACCACTGAAGAATAACGGAAAGCAAGCTGCTGAAAATAATTTCCTTACCCTTATAAGGAAATTTGAAGCTGAGATTAAGGAGATCTGACAGATTGACGCGCTAATAGTGAAACAGGCATTCAAGCCAGAGGCTGAATTACAAGTGGAGTAGCAGCCCGAATCAGTTAAGCCTTTATTGAAGGAGTTTAGTGAGTTGATGCTTGTAGAGATCCTAGATAGGTTGCCGCCTATATGTGATAGTCAGAACTATATAGACTTAATTCTTGATGCTAGTCTGTCTAATTTACTACACTACAAGATGAGTCCTAAAGAGAGTGAGATTCTAAAAGAGAAGGTAGAGGAGTTGTTGTGAAAGGGGCGCATTCAGAATATCATGAGTTCATGTGTTGTTCCGGCCTTGTTGATTCCTAAGAAAGATGGGAGTTGGCGGATGTGTGTAGATAGGAGGGCCATTAATAAAATAATCGTGGGTTACAAGTTTTCAATTCCAAGATTGGATGACATGCTAGATAGGTTGCACGGTGCTAAGTGGTTCTCGAAGTTGGATTTGAAGAATGGGTACCATCGGATTCGGATTCGGCCTGGAGATTAGTGGAAGATAGGTTTCAAAACAAAGGAGGTGTTTTACGAATGATTGGTAATGCCTTTTGGACTTTTCAATGCTCTAAGTACTTTCATGAGGTTTATGAATCGGGTTTTGAAATCTTTTATTGGCAAATTCGTTGTAGTTTATTTTAATGATATCCTGATTTATAGTAAGACTGAGGAAGATCATCTGATGCACTTAAGGGAGGTATCGATAGGTTTGCAGATTAATAAGCTGTATGTTAATTTTAAGAAGTGCAGTTTTTTAACTAATAAGCTGTTATTCTTGGGATTTATTATTACTGTAGAAGGAATAGAGGTAGATGAGGTGAAGGTAAGAGCAATCAGGGAGTAGCCGACTCTTAAAACAGTTTCTGACGTTAAGAGTTTTCGTGGGTTGGCTACTTTCTATCGGCGATTTATTAAAAATTTCAGTATTATCGCAGCCCCTATTGCTGAATGTATGAAAAAAGGAAAATTTCTATAGGGAGAGGAAGCAGAGAATAGTTTTGCTATTTTGAAGGAAAAGTTATGTATTGCACCTGTTTTTGTCTTACCTGATTTTGATAAACTGTTTGAAGTGGACTGTGATACCAGTGGAGTGGGTATAGGAGCTGTTTTGTCTCAAGAGCGCAGACCAAATTGCTATTTCAGTGAGAAGCTTAGCGAGGCGAGGCAGAAGTCGAGCACTTATGACAAAGAATTCTATTCTGTCGTAAGGTCTTTGAAGACCTAGGAGCATTATCTGATTAGGAAAGAATTCGTCCTTTATTCTAATCATGAAGCTTTGAAGTATCTAAATAGTCAGAAGAAGATTAGAAAAAATATGCATGCGCGATGATGTCAATTTTTGCAAAAATTTCCTTTCAAATTGCAGTACAAGTTAGGTGTGCATAATGTCGTAGCAGATGTATTGAGTAGGAGAGCTGGCTTAATATTAAGCCAATACGTATTGGGGTTTGAGCAGTTGAAAGATTGTTATGCAGATGATGATAACTTTGGGTAAATTTGGAAGTCATGTGTTGCTGGTCAACCTGTGTAAGAATTTTATGTGCAGGATGGCTATTTGATGCGTAGCAATCAGCTTTACCTTCCTCGAACATCATTACGAGAGAAGGTAATTCGTGATTTTACATGATGGAGGATTAGCTGTACACTTGGGTCACGATAAAACCATTGCTGCAGTCCGGGAGCAAATTTACTAGCCTTAGTTGTGTAGAGATGTCAGCAGGTACGCACAAAAGTGTTATGTTTGTCAGACTGCTAAGGGGAAATCTAAGAATATAGGTCTGTATATGCCGTTTCCTGTTCCTGACAATATATGGGAAGATCTGTCCATGGATTTTGTGCTTGATTTGCCACGAACAAGAGGTGTGGATTCTGTTTTTGTTGTAGTTGATAGATTTTTCAAGATGATGTACTTCATTCCTTGTAGAAAGACTTCTGATGTAGTAAGTGTGGCTAGGTTATTCTTTAAGGAGGTGGTTCGTTTGCATGATGTTCCTAAGTCTATTACTTTGATAGGGACAACAAATTTCTAGGGCATTTTTGGCGAACTTTGTGGAAACTCTTTGATTCATCTTTGAATTTCAGTAGCACAGCTCACCCGCAGACTGATGGGCAAATAGAGGTGGTTAATAGAACTCTGGAAAACTTCATTCGAAGCATTTGTGGAGATAAGCCGAAGCAGTAGGATGTTGCTTTATCACATGCAGAGTTTGCTTATAATAATGCAGTTCATAGTTCTATTGGTAGGTCGCCTTTTTCTGTTATTTATACAAAAGCGCCTCAGCATACTCTGAATTTAGTACGGTTGCCTAAGCAAGCGGATAAGAGTGTAGCAGCGGATCATATGGCTAAATAGATTGTGGAAGTGCATCATGAAGTCCAACAGAAGCTAGAGGAAGCTGATCATAAGTATAAAGCTGTAGTAGATAAACACAGACTGAAGCAGGTGTTTGCGGTAGGTGATCAGGTCATGATTTTTCTTCGTAAAAAGCGATTACTAGTTGGATCTTATTGCAAATTGCAGCAAAAGAAGTATGGGCCTTATACTGTCAGCAAGAAGATCAACGATAATGCTTATGTTATAGACTTTCCACATAGCATGGACATATCTAACACTTTCAATTTTACTGATTTATCACCGTTTCATGAGTCCGCCAAGTCATTATATCTAAATCCTGAATTTAACTTGAGGACGAGTTCTTTTCAAGTGGAGAAGAATGATGCAGAATCTATTAGTAGTGCCTTTTTGGACCGGTTGGACAGGCAGAAGTTCAAACGGAAGGCAAAACAGTGATGCGACTAGAACCGACAGGCCCGATTGACGATATCGGATCGAGCTTAAATTCGGTTATTTGAAGCGAAACGGCGGTCTAAACAAAACTCACTGCCTTTGGCTATGATTAACGATGGATTTTAGCAATTCGGGATCGTTTATATGGATTTTTCTATTATTTTAATATTTTTTATGGGTTTTAATTTTAAGGGTAGTTTTGTAATATTGATATTTTATGATTTATAATCCTAGTAGGTTTTGGTTTAGGGATATATAAGCTTGTTTTAGGTTCTTTTTGAAGAACATAACATTATCATCAATATTGAATTTCGGGATTTCTTTCTCTAAGCAAGGTTTTGGTTGAATTATTCGCTAAACGCTGCGTCAAAACACTCCTGATTCTTGTGAAAGCTCTAATTAGTTGTTAAACGAAGACGCGATTTAATATTATTCTAGCACGATTTTTGTTATCGTGTAATATAAAATTGATAAATAGATTAGAACTCCTAAAATTTGTACATAGTCTACATTATTCTTTAGGTACACTTTTTCAAAATTAGTTACGTGATCACGATATTCTAGCGGCGGCTCAAATTTGTTCTTGCCATTGGAAAATCCGATTCCATGGTTCTATATGCAAGATTGTATTGCGCCACTGGTGAAGACTCTGTGGAATATTACATGTTGTGAATCGAAATTGTCCTATAATGCGTTAAAAATTACACAATTGAACTTTTGCCTGGCATCTTCTATACTGATTGACAGCGGCGAAAGGAAAAGATAACCTAAATTAAGAGAGAAGCAAATCTTAGCACATAACTATAACATCTTCCATTGATCAAATTTCAAAGGCCTAGATCACAAGTTAGAACCATGTCTTTTCATTGTCCTCGGACAGATATGGTAAAATATGCATTGGGGTCCCCTGGCACACTTTTGATGACTATGATGATTACCATTGTTGGCCCAAAGTATCTCTCTATGATGCCGCAAATTGTGCTCCCTTCACATAGGCTTCTTTCTGGTCAACACGTTTGCCCTTTGAAGGGTGTGAATGGTTACCATCGCCATGTGGTGACCCTTGTTCAAGTCTGAAAAGGAAGAAAGAGTGACGAGCCGAAGCTCACGGCTCTCTCTTGAACAAGTTGGAGTTTTGTGGACCATATGGGAAGAGCACTATAAAACACAATGTTGTTATGTGGGAGCAAGAAAGAAATGATGATGTTTTTTCTTCCTTATTTCTTTTGAAAAAAAAAGAAGTCACTGCATTGCATCTTGTGAAAAGGTTTTATGGCATGATCTACCACTTAAAAAAAATTTGGACCTGAACAGGTCTTTAAAAGGCTCGATCTCGATTTTCATCTGGGATTGCTTGGATGTAAAACTTTCAAAAGGTATTCTTTCTTATCGGGAAAGATAAAGATATAGGGAGAATGAGAGTGCGAGATATGCGGGTACCGGCACGTTAAAATAATGAACGCATCCGTGGAGCGTACCCTATCGGATGAGGACAGGCCGGAGAGTCCCTTGTAGGAGTGAAAGCTTCCCTCATTTGTTGAGGTTATCTCTTGACCCAATACCAATGATCCAACTGGTACACAACGATTGCTACCCTTTTCTTATTTCCTGAAATTTGTCGAGGCGATCTGACCAAATAAAAAAAAGAAATTTGTTGAGATGGTGCTCAGATTTTGGGAAGCCACTTCCGTGAAATATTCTTCTATCAGCTTACCTTTCAGCTCATAGAGGTTAATAAGCAAATTCTTGTTGGTGCAAATCAGGTTGGAAGTGAGCAAATAACGATGCTGTTTATTTTCGCAAGAACTTCTTAGGATGTGTATTGCACTTGCACTCATGATCGGTCTCCTATTGGTGCCAAGCATAATCTCTTGTTGGATTCCCTAGAAGTCCAACAATCAAACCCCTTTTTGGTGGCGCGCCGGTAAATTCAGAGTTTGTCTAGAGTGAGTTTTACTCCTCCTTTTTAAACTGATATTTTTCACGATTTATTCTTAATGTATCACTTGTGATATACGGGGCTTAGGACCTTAATAAATTGAGGACAATCATTGCGAACCGGGAAATTAAATTTGAAGAGGGGAAAAGATGAGAGGGAACTAAGAAGGGAAGTACAGACATTTGAAGGATCGAAACCCGTAAACATGTGCCCTTTACATCTAATCACATGAGTCGGTAGATTCCGATGAAGCGTGGAAGCTTTTGATAAGATTGAGGTGGGTTAGCGTGCGTGCTTTGTTCCAACCAAGATATGTTGGAATGACATCGAGCCTTGGGCTGTCCATAGGTGAGTGTTTCTACATCATGGCTCCCTTCACTAGAATGAAAATTTTACAAAGCATGCTAGTCAATAACACTCTTATTTCGCATTTCTTTCGCATGCGTTTGTACGGAAGTAAAATTTTCTATCCGGATTTAGTTCAGAAAATGTTTGGTTAATTGTATTGATTTTGATAATGAATTTTGGATACCATGAATTTAGGCGCATGCCTTGATGGCTTGATTTCGAGTCGAGGACGGATGGGGCCTTGATGATCTGAATCCGGCGGAGCTTCGCATTTTGAAAAAAAGTTATGATTTCCTGGAAACAACGGTTTTATTAAGCTTTACTCTCCAAGAAACAACAATTTTGTAGTCTATGAGAGGTATCATGTTAGGAATAGGCATATAAACACAACAAAGTAGAGAGTAAATATGAGAAAGAGAAATCAAGACAAAAGATTTATCATAATTCACCCTTAAATTAGGGCTATATCCAGCAAATGATTTTACTATAATTAACATCTTCCACTTATTTGTTGCAGCTCTCAATTACAAGAGAAATAGATTATATATAGGTAGTGGTTATGTAGGGCATAAGCTTAAAATATCAATAAAATATAAGACCAAACTGTAAAAGTCTTTTGGCGCCCAGCGAGATCCTCGTACATTCTTGTTGATGGGGAGTATGAGCCACACCCTAACACATCGAAATAAATGGGCAGCTTTCAATTTATAAAGAGGAAAAGAGGAACTTTGATCCTTATACTTGAACCTGATTGACCGATTCAAGATTTACCACATGTAGTTTTGGATTTAAACAAGTATTGATGAACTTATCTCTTTATCTAATTTTTTGAGAAAACATCTCAAATTTCAAATTGAATGATTTTGGTAAAAAAATTATTTTCATTTTCCTTTTTGTCTTTTGCAAAATAAATTTGCTTAGCACGTGTGTTTCCAATAAGTTGCAATATATATATTTTTGTAGTTTTTAAAATTCAGTGGACATTAAGTGAAATTTATTCAAGTTATTTTTATTACGTATAAGAATAAAAAACTACATGGGGCTTCTGATTAAGACTGGCTTACTTGTGTATAAGATTATGTAGGGCATGAAGTACAAATCCTAGTGTAGTGCAATATATATATAGAAAATGTGGTGGAGCATTGATACATTTAGTATCTAAACGTTAAACCACACCTTCATCGTTGAGTTTCATCTGTATCCTCATATGGGAATCGAACTCAAACCTACGCTCCTCGTACACCCGTTAAATGGGTGGGTCGGGTTAAAAATAGTTATATTCAAATTGACCTATTTAACTCGTTTTGACCTATTTTTATACAATGCAAATCTAGCAACCCATTCCCGGCCCAATTTATATATGACCCGACTTATATTGTTGAAACACTTCCATATTTAATCAAATTTAGGAAACATATATGCAAACTGAGGTGAGAGTCCAAAGTGAGTAAGCACAAGATCGAATGAGGGTAAGAGAGAATTATAGAGGTGGGTTGGATTTAAGTAAGTTGTTGACCCATTTAACATTCATATTATTTTGGACTTTACCATTTGAAACACATCTATGATCTAATTATTGAATATATTATATAAAAACCCAGCCCATTAAATACGGGTTAAGAAATAGTTTATGATCCATTTTGACAGATTTAGCCTTCTCAAGACACGATTGGAGGAATGCCGTTCTCAATGGGAACCCGATGCGAACCACATTAGCAGACTGCAATTTTGCATGTTCATTTGTCGCCTTTTCTGCATTTTCTCATTGTCCATTTGGACTTGGCATTTTCATGTTCATTCCCAGCCGTGCTCTCACGAGTCACATTTTTACCCTCGTTTCTGTTAGTCTTGACTCCCTCAATGGCGTATGTTTTCTTGACGTTGAGGTGCTAACCTTGGAGGCTCTGAAAGTGCTCTCTTTAGGGTTTCCCATTCTCGTTGAGGTGAGTCTCCCTCATCCCGCTTACGTGTGCCAAAGAATCTCCAGAACCTTGTCGAATACGGTGTCACGGCAACACAATAGCTTTCGCCATAAGTCGCTTAGGGCAACACTTTCATAATACGATGTCATAGTACATGAATGAACATCTAAATTTTTGGTACCGTCACATGGCCAAAGAGATCTCCTTGCGCTAACAACTGATAATACCGACACTCGCATTACGATAGTGAGAGTGGTGCAGTGTGCCGAGCCCGAAACCCAGCACGCTAAAGAAGAAGTCTAGACGTCACTGAAAATCGAATAGCATTAGAGCAACATGGTATCTAATTAAGCAAAAGCAGCATATCTTATATCAGACCCAATTGTCCACTCCAACAACATTTACATCAGAGATGGGCCCAAGGGCAGCATTCACTGTCGAGGTCCACAAAAGATCCGACTATCATCATGCAAGCGCATGCAGATTGGGTCTCCAGTTCTCTCAATGATAGAAGATTAGACGATCTTACTCAATAATAGAGAATGGATAGTGCCATCAACTGAGCAACTGCAACTTCTTTTCTTCGTCAATTGTTTCTCTTGAAATTATGGGTAAGTAAGATTTAACAAACCCTCTCCTTCACCGCAACGCAACTATGATGCATCAAATGGGATACAAGATTGCGACGGAAATCTGAAGGGGTCTATTGTTGACCTATCCATGAATTCGACAAATGAAATCATGAGTTATTTCATCCTCGGTAACTAGTGATATCACGAACAATAGACACGTGGTTCTTGATGTTACAGTTGATCATCGCAACCGACACAATTAGTTAGTTTAGATCAACTCTTAAAGGTGTTGCTAAGTGTCTCTCCACAGATCAAGATGGAACCTGCGCAACATACAGTCATTATGTAATTCTGGACCTTTTTCACTTTTAGGTGTTTGTCGTTTGTAGAGTAGGATTAAGATATTTTTTTGTTACGAAAGATAAGAAATCAAAAAATAAAATAAATAAAAAAAAGGAAATGAAACAGACTTTAAATTTACGTGGTTCCATCGATGGAACCTAAACCCCGGAGAAAGTAGTGCAAGATTCCATTGAAGATAAGATTCCAACCACACTTGAGTTATTTAAGTGTTTCCCAACTTTCAATTATAACTAATATCTTACATAGTATTCGGCTCTCATATTTTCTGGCGAAATAATTTCTTACTTTCATGAAGAAATTACACAAAATTTTAAGACAAAATTTTCATGATTTCAAATTGCTAGGATTCGGAATACAACCACAAGGTAATGGAGAGTAAAAGCAAGAAAAAGAATTCGAGACACAAAATTTTTATTCTAATTCACGATTAAACTAGGGCTACATTTAGTAAAGGATTACACTATAATTAGCACATTGCACTTTTCCGTTATATCTCTCAATTACAAGAAAAAGAGACTATTTATATTCGATAGCTATTTATGGGCCCAAACCCAAACTACTAATAAAATATGGGTCCAAAATATAAAAGCCATTTGGCTTTTAGGAGGTGCTACCTTCCTGTTGTCGCTGGAGAGTATAAACCATGTTCCAACACAAACACTCATGAAGTAATTCACGAGCACACCACACAATTGATTGTCACAGCTAAAAGTTCTTCTTGGATTGCCTGAAGGCGTAATTCATGAAAAAAAAAATCTCTCAGATGCTTGTCACGAAGAATTCCCCCTTTTTTATATAGAAAGAAAATTGGATTAGAAAAAGGATACCCACTTAGGCTAAGATTGAACTCCAATTAAGAAACCTCCTTAGATCAAGTACCTTTTTGAGCTCAAACTTAAGATAGATTCTCAACAGTTTGCACCTTAGCTTGATGTTGGAGCCAAGTCACAATCACTTCTATGGAGTCCATTGCTCTACTCTTTCACAAACCCACATGGGCTCTTCAAATGTCACAGACATCTTCTAAGTCTAAGTTTCATTTTAACTTCATCATAACTCTTGACCTCATCAAAACACTAATTCCATTTGCACCTTTAGCTACTCTATAAGGATTTTTGGACACAAGCTCCTTAACCACAAATATAGCAAAATCACCTTCACATCTATATCTATTAAGAGATCAAACACGCACCTTATCAAGCTCAGTAGCTAAAATAATTGTTGGCTCGAAACGCTTCACCTCTCTACAAGCACATCTGTGTTAATTACCATGCTAGCATCCACTACCTCAAGAGTTTCTGTCTGCAAGTCCACCTTGAGCTAAATACTATCAAAATCTATATAAACACTATCACAATCACGCCTAACTAGAAGTGTTGGAGACACGTCTGTAACTTCTTCGTTGACGACATGTGAGTATAATTCCAAGCACTACAACCGATGGCCCACTTTTCTTGTGCATAATTTAGGAATATGCACTTTCTTGACCTCCATCAAGCTTATCATCACTTGCTTGAACATAACATGGGCAGTCAAATATTCTAATTACAGAATAACCAGCAACGTCACCTGGCCATGCTTCCTCATGAGTTAAATATCCAATATCCATTCACTAGGTTGCTTGTTGTACTATGCCCACCCATTTGGAATTTTCTAGCCACATTGGTACAAGAGAGCATTTTATAGGTTGCTCAAATAATTAGGAGTGAGCGGTTTCAAGGTCATTTCATGTTTCACCTGGAACTTACCTTATCGAAATCAGTTCCTTAGTTTTTTGAACTTGGAACCTTCCTTGTTAATTGGTTCCAGGGTCTGTCCTAGGGTCTACCCAAGAGCCTTCCAATTTTTTCTGTTTAATTTTCTTCTTCCTTTTTGTTTCATTTTCTCCAAACAAGCACAAATTAATATGGTTTGGCGCTACAGCATCAAATAAATACCACCTTGGCCTGCATTGTTGCACGAGCAATTGACAGTGACATCTATTAAGCATTTGTATCTGAATTACCAGTTCGAGAAATATTGCCCTCAGCAGTTTAGAAGATCCAATATTCTTGAATCCCAATACTATAATCCCTGTCCTACTATAAATTAAATGATATTGGGCTATTGGGCAAATGCAAGTGGCATTTAACAAAATTTTTGAAGAATTTTGGGGAAATGCAATTGCATCTACAAAACTCTCCAAAGGACTTTAGTTGAATGCATGTCCTTTTGGAATGCGAGTCTTGAATTTAATAATTTTTTTTATTCCACCCTTGTACTGTACATTTTCCCCCGCGGTTTGCACAAAGGAGTTGGACGGAGACCGGCGATCGCCAATTGGAGGTCCCACAACCTTAGGCGACGATTGTTTGAGGTTGTCACCTAAGCTCACGCGACCTTAATTGATGGCTGAGGTCACGGGACCTCAGGCCACCTCGTCTGGTTATATCAAACACTCAAAACAAATATCATAGATTACTGAATATAAAATTGCTGCGAATTTAATTTCAGTAAAGATTAACGTCATTTTACAGCAGAAGCGATAAAAGTTAGAAAGCAAATAATTCATCCCCCGGATTGCCAAAATCTCACTTCGATAATAAAAAGAAGACAAGCAGCATCAATCAATCAAAAGAAAGTCATCCAAACAATAATCAAAATAAAAGGGGCCCCAAAAAGAGGTAAGAAAGCGACAAAACAAAAAGGCATGAAAGCCCAAGAGCCTCTCTTTTCAGAATCAGATCTTATTGGATTTTCCATCTACTTTTTAAACTTATTATTATCATTTTATTTTATTTTATTTGTTCAGCATCACAGCATAGCATAATCTACACACCTCCAGCAAGAAAAAGGCCACACGAGTTGAGATTATGATAGGGGGACCACCCCCGCCACATGCCTCGCCTGCCGACACGTGTCGACCTGCACATGTTGATTGTTTGGGACAGCTTGATATCTGATTTGATTATTTAGAGAGTATCGGATTTGAGATTTCCCCTTTTATATAAAATTAGGAGGAGAGTGGATGGGACGAAGCTGCCCGTGGAGAGGGTGATGCATTTTGATTGATTTTCCCATTTGATTCTCCATTTTTTTGCAATGTATAATCATTGATTTGATTTGATTGTGTTGATTTAATTGCAACCAGGAGTAAGTTGCTTGCTTTTCCTCGAAATCAGAGTGCATAGCAAATTGTGATCAGATTTGTGTGGCCCATATATGGTTGTGAACCGAATCGACCCATTGGATATATATCGATGATTTATTGGCACTTGAGGGTCATGTCCTTTGTTCCAAGTTGGAGTTAAATCTCCTCCGACCATATCTCTAATTGGAGAATTATATATATATATATATATATGTGAGTGACTCTCATCATTTGTATTGCAATATGGACGCGGGAAATTTCTTCCGACCCACCGCTGGATAGAGGAAAATATTGCCCTTCATTAATACATTATAAGCAATCCAAAACCATATCCATGCTAAACCAAATCAATCAAAATAACTCACGTTCATACAGTTAATTTATCAAGTCGCCATCGCCATAGCTCCTCCACCACTCACGCATAAATTCTCCCCACTCACGAAAGAGTCTCTTTCGTAGCCGAAATTCAATATTGCCGCAGATGGCAAAACCGATCGCCCCTGTCTTCTTCTCAGCCTAAACGTTATAGTCGGAATCAAAACCTATCACAAGATAAGGATATTCAAAAGATTATGAAACGAGGGTTGAGATTTCGATATTGATCTCTATCGTGAAATCCGTTAGAGAAACTTTCACTTTTCTTCCTAATATCTTGCGAAAGGGACAACCGTCGTGCAAGCATCAAGAACAAATGTTTCAACGATGCAAACCCAAAAGAAACCTTAGTTCAGGCTAAAGCAAGAATGAACTGATATAATACAGATGAACGACAAATTGGGTATGATTGGCAAAGCTAAAATAGGCCACATCTTGAAATGTGACTCAAGGAACGTCCAAAAATGGCGAGTTTTGATAGTCAGGATGATCTCAAAAGGTTATGTATAAGCTTCGTGATTTGTAACCGAATGCCATTTGTTGAATTCGAAGTCACATGACATTCGAGCGAGGGGGCGCAAATTTCTTGCCTGCGACCCCATCCCTGGATGTCTCTTTTGATCCGGTTGCCGGCAACATAACCGTAATAACCTTCTGTCAAGTGTTAGGATAAAAACCAAAGTATTGGATCAGTAAGTGAAGATGACAAGAAAAAATAAAAGCTGTGGGGTCTATGCACTGAATTGACAGCAAGTACAGGAAACGAGGGATCACAGAGAAGGAAAGAAACGAGAAAAGAAGTGGTTGGAGGGACAAATTCTGAAGAACATAGGAGCTGCATTTGTATGAGCATGAGATGGGAAGTCATGGGAGACCATCTGACAGCAGATTTTTGGCTAAAGCCCGACGTTGAAAAGAATCTGACCACATACTTTTTTTTAAAGTGGGAAGAAGACAATGAGGGGAGAGGGAGAGAGAGACACACACTATATGCTTATCTTTTTTTGAGTGGGTCATGTTTAAAACAACAAACAACGCCAAGTACTCTTGTTTGTTGCTTACGGGAAGTAGAACTCCACTCTCTGTCTCTTAGTGCCTCTTCTCTCTCTCTCTCTTTCTCTATCTACCCACCATTGTTTAGCTCTTGAGGAACTGGACAGCCCAAAAATCAACCAATGGTTATTCGAGGGTCATCTGCTTTTTCTCTGACAACTCCCCTGACTTTCCCCATCTCTGCATAATTATTGCTCTTAGACACCCCCCCTCCCTCTCTGTCTCTCTCTCCTCTCACACCCACGCTGAGCGAAACACTGATGATAGTTGGAATTCCATTTATTCTCCATCCCTTCCCTACCCACTCCATTTGTGGTATAAACTAAGAAAAAACCACAAGCATACCTTGTTCTTTCTGAATTGGTGACACTGTCTCTCTTTTAAGGTGCCTTCTCTTTCTCTCCCAGTGCTCTTTCACCCGGAAGAATCGACTCCAACTCAAAGAAAAACTAGGAATGCCATGGTTTGTCGCTGCAGGTACACTTTTCATTCTTTTACCATCTTTTAATTGCTTTCTGATGTAGCCCTCGGTTCTTTCTCTTTTCTCTTCCGTGGGTGTATTTTCATGCTTAGCCTAATTCTCTTGTCCTCCTATGTCTTCCTTTCTTGTGGTGGAATTGTTGGTTTTTCCAGTTAAAGGGTACTTGCATGTACTTTTGCTTATCAAATCTGGATCTCCCTTGCTTTCTGCTGCGGGGATGCTTGCTTTTCTCCAATTATTCTTTCTGAGTTCTTTTTCTGTCATAATTTAAAGATTTAAGACTTGAGTTGTTAGATGTTAGTAAAACTTGTGGGAACCTGATAACAACTGCAGAGAATTTTTGAAGTAGGATTATTCATTCAGATCAGAACAGAATACCCAAAGTTCTTCAGCCCTTACCATCACTGATCAAAGAGATGATTTTGATGTACAATAATGAGATACCCGTTGCATTTTAGGAAAATTCACTACAGAGAACCATTCTAACCTTTACAGGTGCCAGGAGAAATATTTTTTTTCAGGTATATCTTTCAGGACCTTTTGCCCCTGTTTGAAATAAAAATGGCCTGCCAAGAACTGACCAGGTTTTGCTTCAAAAAAAGAAATAAAAACAAGGACTGACTAGGCCAGATTTTCTTTCCAATGAGGTATTCAATGTCTAGATCGTGGTTGTTTAAGAAGAACTCCAATATTTTATATGTATTGGTGATGATAAAGTACTTGGTTATGTTGAAATTGCAGTTTCTCCAATTACCGAGGCAAATTTAGAAGACAATTACTATTCTTGTTTTTCAGATGATCATACCAGATTAGTTGGCAATTAAATTGCAGTGTTAGGTTACTGATGCGATGTGCTTTGAGATCGCTTCGTTTCTCTCTGCAGCAGTACCTCGTTTACTTTGAGTAATTCAAAAAGTTGTCTTCATTCATGGTTTATTTGTTTTTAAATTGCTCCACTTTGGTTAAGTTGGTTGTTACTTTAAAGACCCAAGATTTAGACCAAAAAGTATAGACCTTCAACCATCATATGGAAGAGCAAGCCCAGCTAGAGTGGAGCCCCCAATTCTGTGCACCCCCCTTTGGATGGTCCAAATATTGGGTTTCTGCTTCGTTCATATGTTTGTTTGTGGCGATAGTTTTAGGAAGTCCTATTCATCCATTTGATGAATAGAGTGGAACCCGGTGACTTTTTTTCTCTGAAAAAAGGGAAATATAATTGAATATGAGACCATCCACAAGGCCAAGCCATATCTCCCAACTTTTTTCACCAAACTATAAGATGTGATGCACATAAATACATGTATGTGTGGACATCAGGAAAATGGTGGCGAGGGCTATTCTGTGGCGTTGGTTGAGCTTCTAATTCACTTTTGCGTTAGCTTCATTTATATCTCTTGAGGTCAAGCCTTGGTGTAGATCTTGAGGTGATGCAAAGATCAACTTTAGTAATGTAAATCTCTGATTTCTTTGAGGAGTTAGAAACATTAATGTGGTAGCTGTTGCATGTAGCACAATTCTCCATGTATGATTTCTTGGTAAAAAATCTAATTCAACACTTGTGTTTCCCACATTTTCCTTGGGTTTGACAATTATGCTAATTTTTTGTTATTTTTTCTATCTTTTGTTGGAACTTGTTGATTATATTCACTCGCAATGCTTGTTGGTCTAACTGCAGTATCTGGCTTTGCTGAAAAAAGTATATACCATCGTTCTTTGCTCACCACACATAAAATCTCTGTTTTGCTGTGCCAGCATGGTGATTTCCATACAAGATGTGGACTAGAATAGTGGTTTTCCTAGATTGCCAAATCAATTACCGCATCTAACAGTACAAATAGTGGACATGAAAGGCATGACACTGGAAAATGTTTTTGAAATCATCGCTGATGCATTAAAATGCAATATTTAGCAAACTATTGTTTTAAAGTTCACGGAGTTCGCTTATGATAGTGGACATCATTTCCGATCATATAAACAAGTAGAGTACTATGTATCAGAGATTCTAGAAGTCAAGTAGCTGAAATTCATAAAATTGAGGAGTCGTTCAATATGTGAAAATCGCTGGCCATATGCAACATATAAAGGTACTTCTGGTAAGAAAATCTGAATGATCAATTTGACCCCCAACTTGTTAATTTCTGTTTTCAATGTGCACATAATAATTCTCAGTTGACTCGCAAGTTTCAGTTTACTTGATACAAAGTTCTAAGCATCGCGGCACTAGAAAGTGACCTAAACTGTGATGGAGAAGATAAACATAGCATTTGTTCCTGAATTTCTTTGACTCACAACTTAACCTCATGGAAGAACTAATCTGGTCTCTGGTCATGCAGGTAACACCTAGCTAATCATCTTACTATTTTCAGCGGTGCGTTAATCACCAGAGACACAGACCACAATTCAACTGTCTCATCCAGACATGCTGCCACGGAACTCTGATTCAGGAACGGAAAACGAGTCCTCGGATTTCAGCACCCAGGAAATCTCTGTCGACCCCTCCAAAGTTACCTCCACCACTTCCTCAGATCAGGACAATGTGTCACTCGACTTGACCCTTTTCTGCCACAGTAATGCTCCCGTCGAGGCAAATGCTGTTGGAGAGAGTAATAACTCTGAAGCCACTGACCGAGCTTCCGTGGTTAAACTCCCACGGGTGTTCTCTTGCAATTACTGCAAGCGCAAGTTTTACAGCTCGCAGGCGCTCGGTGGCCACCAGAATGCTCACAAGAGGGAGAGGACGATGGCCAAGCGGGCCATGCGGATGGGAATGTTCTCCAACAGATATACCAGCTTGGCATCTCTGCCGCTTCACGGTGCTGCGGTTCGTTCCCTTGGCGTTGAAGCTCACTCAGGGGTGCACCACCAGAATGCCGGGGCACCAGAAAGTCGACCTGCGGTTTTGAGAGGTGGAGCGAAGTTTGAGAAGGGCTATTTGGGAGTGCCGATGTTTGTAGAAGAAGATGAAGTGGTACCGCTGTTTTGGCCAGGAAGTTTCCGGCAATTGGACACGAGGGATTGCACTAGTGATCCTAGCCCGCCTGTGGATTACATAATCAAAGGTTCGAACGTGAACTTTGTCCAGGTGACGAAATTGCCACGGATTGAGACTTCGTCACCCGACCTTACGTTGAAACTTTAGGAACAAATCCCATCTGGTGTTAATTCTTAGTTCTTCTACACCCATTGCTATGCTGTGCCAGATGTTTGTCTTTGTACAGTGAGATTTGATGAGAAATGGCTGCGAGGTACGAAGTTTTGATGTCTCGCCTTCTCTCTTGCCGTCTTTGGCTCTGACGTGCAATGACAATGTTACCAGTTGCTATAATTTAATTTGCAGCACTCTTATTTGCTGTCCTAACTGTAGAAGAGGAGATGATCATTGCTTTAGCCTTTCAGTGATCTTTGACAGGAAATTTCTGCGGCCATGAGTGTCAATGCTGCGAGATTCGCTATTCTGCCTCCTAGAAATGTTACTTGCTTTGAGACTTCATTTGTGATTTTGTCCTTAAATAAAAGTTTAAGCCTTTTCTAATGCTATTCAAAACAGTACTTTGCTTCATTTATTTATTTCCTGCCCCACTGTTGGGGATCTCCTGAACTAACTTCTCTTTAGTTCCCATTGCTACGTTAGCTTTATCGATGACTTTACACGCGACACATGGATTTCGTCTTTCAAGTCCAAAGACCGCGTGCTAATTTCGGTACTTTCCGACTTTGAAGTTGGTGGAAGTGTGATGTTTTGCTTCGTGAGCCACCAGAAACTGAAGCCCTTCTAACAGTGGTCTCCTAGGAAATGAAGGTATTTTTCTGGAGCAATTTTGTTCCAGGAGGATTTTGTAGTGACTCATTAGTTCCGGACAATAAAAGCATATGGTTTGAGGGATTCTAGAGCGCCAGTATAATCATCTAATCAATCAATCAATCACTGAACATCAAATCTTTCTGCATAGAAAAACAAGGAAAAGTTCGTAACACTTGGTGCGACGAGTGTCAGCCACGAGTTGTTCCAACTTCCAAGCACTTAAAATCCCTTGATCAGAAACGATGTAGAACGAATGTACAATTGTGAACACATCTTATATACATGTTATAGCTAGCAGGTATCACGTAGAGGATGGTAAATAGGTGATTTGAGTGATTTTGAAGAATTTAAAGCGAAAATGATTTATAATCAGTAAAGTCTGAATAATATTCAAATTTTGAATGTGCTAATGTGCGGTGTAAACAATATAATGAAAGATTAGGGATAGAGAGAACCACACACAAGAAGTTATAGTAGTTCGGCTTAGATCAAACCTACGTCCACTCTCCCACCCTGACAGCCTACTGGCTGGATTCCACTATGTGATCAAAAGGATTACAAGATTTGAGTGATATCACTTGGTGAATGATAAAACTTTTTATCTCACATAATCATTTTTACAGAATGTTCCTCAAAATCTCAGTATTTAGCTCAGGAAAGACAAGTAATAGAATAAGAATGCGCTCAGACTTTGGACTTGTTGATTCTCGATCTCGTTCTCTACCTTTTGTTCCTCATTGGTCTATTTTTATACTTTTCCACTTCCAAACTAGCCGTTGGACAGTTTTCAGAGGATCATCTTTCAATCTTTATCTTGGATAGATTTGTATAAAACAGATTGAGTAGCCGTTGGTTGAAAAAATCTGAATCCCACTAAATCTGATCATCTATACAACCGGAATCTTGGTTTTCATAAGTAGAGCTTTATCCGTTGTGATATATACTTGTCATAATGTTTGATTGTCAATCAATTAGCCTTAGATTGAGTTAATCAAAACTTTCTTTTTATGAAATCCACACCAAGTTACTAGCTGTTATGTTTCGTTTTGAATAAATTCTGAATCTGAAGAATTTCTGGTTCTTGCTTTACATTCAGAACTTAAGTCGGCATAAGTTTTCAGTAAAGTCTGAGTCCTTCAAAATTAGAGTTTGAAGATCTCTGACATCTTAAGATAAAATCTGAGTGTCTATTTCAGTAGAGTTTGAACTTCTCTTTATGAAACTCGTAGAGTCTGAAATTTTCCTTTTGAATCTCGTAAAGTCCGAGTGTCCAGAAAATTAAGTTCTCTTGAAGTATTAAAGTTGCCACTTCCAGAATATATTTACCTAGATCAAAATACTTCAGAGTACATATCAGATTTACAAGATTAACATGGATAGTTTTGTTAACTTCAAAATTTATGAGGAAATTTCCTCAACACATATTCCACCGTGTATCACCATTAAGAACTCATAGATTTTCAACTCAAAAGTAGACTCTGTTTAATGCATCACACGGTCACTTTATGAAATAGTGATCAGTTGGTTTACAGTCACATGACCTTCTTGAGCTAGCTCAAATCCGACTTTCGGGAAAAATTTCCTTTTCACCTTCGGGGGACACTCTAGGGAAAATACAGACTAAATTTCACTTGACTCAAGTTCAAGAGAGATGTAATATTAAGGGAAACTGATCATGTTTAATCGTTCATTGAACATTATGAATGTACCAACTCTATTATATCTTCTGTTACAATCAGATTTCAATCTTCATTCTTGGGACATGGCACCACTTGTTTACAGACAGAGTAATCCAAAAAATGAGAGACACATAGAAGGGACTGTCATCATTCTATTTAGCAAGTCAAAGGTTGTTATTGTGCAGGCAAATATGAGAAGGGTGAAAATCGTAAAACAGGTGAGAGAGTCTTCAGGGTTAAGAAGAGTAGACCCTTGCTGTACTAATCGAATACTCTTAGCAGAGAATTTGAATCAGCTAAGGACTGCCTTTGGTAAATGTTTAACTTTGAAAAAACTGTTGTGGCCAAAAGACAAGAGGCCGCAAATCGTCCGAGTTTCTGGCTGTTAACTTGGACTGCATGCTTTGCTACTGGGGTCCATACATGGAAACCGACCCACTTTGGTGTTGCTTCAGATCATGCAACTGGCTTTCGATACCATGTGGATCTTACAAGTGTTCACTTATCTTGGAATATAAACTCTACTCATTGAGTCTAGCAAAACTAATTTATTAGGTCATTTTTCGCATCCATCCCATCGACAATGTGAAAAAACAATGTGAAGTTTTCCATATCATGCTGCGATGAGGTTATATTTTGCTAAACGTTACTTGTTATTTAACTCCGAAAAGTAGTAAAACTCATGTCCACCATCTTACTCTTTTGGAGACGCAAAGTTTCAGGAGTCTTGCTAACTTAATTAATCAACCGGTCGATGACCATTTAAGGTTTTAAGGTTGACATACCAGTTTATAGAGTTAATTCACCATTCAAGGTTTGCTTTTGGCTAACAAGTGACCCCGATACCACGCGATCCTTTCGAAATCCGCAAGTATTTTCGAAGGAAATTGGGTTAGGATACAAACAATATTTTAAAGATCCAAGAATGTCCAATAAAGTTCCACGCGATGCGTAGGAATATGCATAATGGAGCTGAGACTCGGAGAGGCACAAAAGAAACAGTGTCAAAAGTTCAAAACAGCAATGTTCCATTCACACGACACACTCAACGAAATGGGAAAGAAGTGGAGGCCAATCCTTGGTGGAAATAGGAGGAGGGATACGCCCTTGACTTGAGAGCATCATCTCGTTTTTTAACTCGTATTCATGTCCTAATTATACTCCTTAATCATGTTAGAGACCAACGGTTTGTGCGGGTACTGCCGATTGAATGAAAAGGAACGCAGTTTCCCTCTCGCAAAGTAGTTAAATGGCGTTTGATGTCGGATCACCAGGAAGCACGCTTCCCCTGTCCCTCGAACTCGCAAGTTGCGTCTCATTCTTGCTCGGTCTCGCGCTCGGTATTGTAAAAGAAGAAATGGTTTCTAACCGTAATTTTGAGAAACGATGCAACTTCTTAGTTCGAGTATGTTTATATGCACACATAATCATCGATGCCCTTTCCAAAGTTCTCAAATCTCACCATGATAGTGGTCTCCTTTGGGTATGCTTTGAACATCTACGTGCTCTTCACCTTCGTCCTTCCAATATCATCTGATCTCACTAATTCTCTAACACTCCGGTTCATACTTCTATCGCTTGTAAGAAAAGAAAAAAAGTGGAAAGAGTCAATCTCATAGGTTCACTCGTTTCCAACCGTGTGAATATTGACCGAAATCTTGCAAGAATGGTTGAAATGATATGTCGCCAGTTTAATTTTCTATTCATGTCATTTTCTTATACCGTTAGCTATGCCCAGTAAATGATTCGATTGTGCTGGCAATGGTCAGTGACGGAAGGACTTAAGTTCTTCAACCAAGAGAGTTCTCTCTTTTGGGCGAAGTTTTCTTTTCTTTTCGTTTCTTTTTTGGTGTTTGCTTTTTGTTAATTGTTGTAATGGCTATATTGTACTACTGTTGTAATGACTGACCATTTCAAGAAGTTGAGTGGATCTAGGCAGCATCCGAGTATGCTTCCTGAGGGGGCTGCGTTGCAAGGGATGTGAAGCGAGTTAAATTCTTGCCATAAAGTATACTTATGATATCCGATTCCCATGAATTCACGGTGCTTTCGGGGCGAATTTTCTGGTTTACCGGAAAGGAAAATTCGGCTGCGTTTTATGGAACCAAAGCCGTAAATGGGTCCTCCTCTGTTTTAGTTCAATTTGATTGAAAATCACTATTCGGGTAAAATCAATTTCATCTACATCTAAAATCAAGATTTAACATTCAAATCGAAAAAAACACATCGAGCTTGTCTGTTTTTTCAAAGAACCCCTAAGTATATCTAAAAACCATCGAGATTTGACATGCCAAACTCCGCATAGGTTCAAACATGGCGAAACAAAACTGAAAATCACATAATCCTTCAAAAGAATTGGTCTTCTCCTCCTAGTCCCCATCGATTCCGTCCAGCATTTAGCAGATAGTGACAAGAGGAAAGCTAAGAGATTTTGCGGACACGTATCTCCGACACACATGATCACGAGGCAACTCAAGGACAATTACAGATCAAGAAAATGGAGGACGACGGTTGAGTCTGCAATAATGTGAGTTGCCTTTTGGCAGCCAAATCCAAAATTGGAGTCCTTCAACACGTACGAAAAGTCCTTTCTGTGCATATTTTTTTTTGCTTTTGCAGAATCGGTCCAAGTCGATTCTCGAAGATCGTAGACAGGACGTTCACGTGCTTTCTTTCGGCGAGAACAACCGGTCAAATGTATATTTTATGAGTTGCCCTACGTATGTTCAAGCGAAGACTGTTTGTAAAACTAACCAGTATTAAGCGGTATGACTGACTGTAATAATCATGCATTAAAAAAATGAGTTGTATGCAATAGCTAACTAATGTCTGCTAGGGTGATCGGTTGAACCGAACCGGTTCCCGGATGGGTCAAATATTTTTTATTTATCGTTAATGTTCAAGATGTTCTTTAACATAAAGCGTTTTTACAATCAGCGAGTTACGTATAATATTGTAGGTTTCACATAGACTTTTTTAATTCGTGACAAGATTTGGTTAGAATGAGCAAATTATTGTTGCGTTTTGGTTTGCTTTTGTCATCTTGCTCATGTGTATAAATAAACGTAGTTACTCCAACCTTGAAGGACTTTCCTTTGTGAAATAGGAGATAGATTAGGATTTTTTTTTACAGATTTTTTAAAAATTAAAAAATCAGTTCTCTCTTACCCACACTTTGAATTGGAATCGGACCGAAATTCACCGGTTCTAATTATATGAAATCGGGAACCGGACCGGTGCCCCCAGGAGCTGCTCAGAACCGATCGGTCCGATCTGGTCTCGGCGATTCCTTTTGCTCACCTCTAGTGTTTGCAATGTCAAATTAGTGTACTAACTATGTGAACTGACTCATCTTAATATAGCATTGCTCTTGATTTATTGCTCGGTATGTGTTAATGTAACCATTTCAAAGAGTGGTTTTCTTCTTGTCTTTACACTTCTTCCTGTCATTTTATTAGTTAAATCAGATGGTAAAAGATCTCAGGACTGCCTTAAGATTTTTAGAATCCTCATAATATCAAAGATTAGGCTTAACGGGTGATGATTAAGTACTTTTTTTTTTTTACATTTGGAGTAAGAGCTATATCTTGTGCATAAATGGTGAGTCAAAAATGTTAATTTACGTAAGTGGTGATGTGATCAGTGTTAGATCGGTTGGAGTGTAGTTTCGCAATGCGATACTATTTTCTTAGGTTTTAGTACCAAAACATCACTAAGATGAAACCGCACGAATAAATTCAAAATCTCACTAGCTGCATAGAAAGTCTACATTATCTTTAGAGAACCGAATCGTACTATCTAGTTTGTAGTTGCATATTAAGTAGAATTTGGGATAGATGTGGTTGTGATGCAATTGTGCCGTGATGCTACTCTGATGTAATTTACATGTCGTGTAATAATAAAGTTGCAGCACCTCGAAATTCGGTCGAACAATTGTTTAAAAACCATTCAGAAGTTTTAGTTTCTATGGAAAAGCTACAAATATGATGTTTCTCAAACTCTTTATAAAAGTTTAACAATCAATTTCACATACTAAAACTGTTACAGGTACTTAATTGTAAATAACCCTTATGTTGCATGACTCGACATGCTTTTGTATCAACTCGAAAAGGGGTTAGGTACCAAGAATAAAAAGTAAATGTCAAATTAATTCAACTAAATCCTTAAACACTTGTTGAAAGTACAATCAAGTCGGAAAGATTTACTAAAAAGTGCAATGAAGTCTTGTACATATATCCAAGGTACAATTTTAAGATCAACATATAGTCATATTTGAGAAGTTTTCGTATTATCTACTGAAAGTACTTGTAATCTTAAAAGAATGTTCGGCACTTTATTACACAAATAAAAAGAGTTTAGAGCTCAATTTCATTTCAAAAGACATACGGGGTTTTGCATCTACCGTGACAAGCTACGAAGTGGTGGTCCCACATATAGGGTTTAACGGATGAGATTGGGTACTCGATTTCACTTCAGGTGGTTTGATACTTCTCTTTTAATAAGAAGTCAGCCGGTTCAATGATTTTATTTTCGCCTGAAGCTAGGCCAGACCCCGAAAGAAGATATATCGATCATATAGACTTTTGTTTGCTTTAACTTTATTCCAAGATGATCTGTTGCCTGTTGCTTGTTATCTAGAACGACATGCTGGTACAACACCATCCTAGTGGTTATTTTGGCATCCTTATTTTATTTTATTTTTTGGTCAACTGGGATCCTTATTTACGCATTGCACAAATTTGGGTAAAAGTTAGAAAATTAACATGTGCTCGCTTTGCCGCGACTTATATTATTAAATTTTTCGGATTACTTTTAATTTCACTTTTTGAACTAGACTGTAGTTCGATCTCCGACGGTTAAGGTTTTTTATAACGTGTTTTAACATTTAAAAGCACTTAATAAAAAAAAGTTGAAAATATTAAGAAAAACGGTCACTTTTTCAAGTCATCTCAAACTAGGTGTGTCCATTCGATCCAGTTTTCAGAGTCGGCTCCAAAGTCTACAGGGTAGGTTCCAAGTTTCTACCAAAGACTAAGAATCGACCCTTTGGAGGGTAGATTCCTAGTTTCAGGTCTAGAACCCACCATGAAAATGATCACCTATAATTATTTTTCTCGATTGTTACTAAATAACGAGATATCATACTTCTCGCCGTTTGGTAAACTAACAAGAAAGTGTGTCCACTCAAGAAATTAAAAAAATGAAAAAAAATAAATAAAGAATTAATCGGTTCTTGGGTAGACTCTGGAACCTGATCAAATTGACAGTTCTGGTTTCAGGATTTATAGGGTAGGTTCTATAATCAAACAACTGGGAACGGCCTAGCAGGGTAGGTTTCAAGTTCCTACCCACTCTAGAACCAAGTACCCTTATCACATAATTATTTTCTCCATGACGTGGCGACCAAAATTTCTCTAATGTCTAAAAATGGAAAAGAGGACTTCCCTAGGCATGAACAATAAAGGAATTAGGTAATATTCTGGTTTGATATCCTTCACATTTTCTTGGCCCTTTTTTTCCCTTAAAAAAACAGATAATTAATCCCCTATTTATCAACTCATAGAACGTTGACCCAAAAAAAAAACTCACGGAGCAGCTTATAATAATTCAAAATGTTGGTCAAATTCCCAAATTCTAGGTACTTTGAATTTGCCGATATGTAGGTTTATAGCTCGTTTATTTCCTAAGCCACCCAGAAGTAAAATGCACTTAATTTAATCCTCGTTCTTAAACTAATAAGGTCTCGAGGAATATGCCAATAAAATTCCATCCCCGTAATTTGCTCGTGATTATACTTTAGTTTTTGCTATTGTCTTGACAATAATTTAGATTAAGACACGACACACCTGTCCATGGATTAATCTTCTTTACCAATATCAAATTCGACACATTATGTTATACTTTAAAAGCGCCCACCTTCGTTCGTGTGAATGCTAAGTTCCTCGCATCATCCTTATCTTTGACTAATCTAGCTAAAATGAAAAGACATCAGTGCCCTCCATTCGTTTCCTTCCGTTGGCCCAGCCAAAAAACCCGATGATGGAATCGACGTGAAAAAGGCTCTTCCGGTGTCGTGATCACGACCCCGTTATTGAGAAAATATTAGGAATGGTCCAATGCAAAGACAAGATAGAAAAATCGAATGCATACAAAATGGGCATTAGAAAATGGAGTGATTGCAGAATTATTTATGTGACGGAAGACCAAATCCAATGCTGGAAAAATTGCCCAAAAAGTCCTAGATTTATTATACGAATATCGATTCAGTTCTAAACCTTTTGATCGTGTCAATTTAGTCTTAAACTTTTTGATGACTTGTCAATTTATTCCTAAGACTTTCAATTGTGCCAATTTAGTCCTAAATCTTTTGATAATTTGTCAATTTAATCGTAAACCTTTTGACAATTTACTAATGTAGTCCTTCCGGCCAAATATCCAAATAATAGATTTAGGACTAAATTGTCAAATCTTCAAAATATTTCGGACTAAATTAATATAAAGAAAGGTTGAGGACTAAATTAGTAAAATCGTCAATAGGTTTAAGACTGAATTAGTACAATTGATAGGTTTATGACTGAATTGGCTGTCGTATAAGGTTTAGGACTTTTTGGACAATCATCCCCACATATTAAAGGTAATGGTCAACCCGCATATTGTTGCCAGGGAAAACTAACAATTTTCTTGAGAAAATTGGAGGAAAATCTCCTCTGTTGTCTTTACAGGTCCCGGATGTTATTCCACTCCCTAAATTTTCAAGTTGGAAAAAAAGGGTTGCTTTCTTAAGCTCCTAACGATATAAGGATAATGATAAAAATCGCGAGTCTCATGTATTAATCATGACATTATCAACTATAGTCTGTATTGTTATATTAAACAAAAACGATCCCTTGCTTTCGGGGGTCTCGATTCTTTCTCTTCCTTCTTCAAATATCCGTGAGTACCTATTTTACAAGCCGGTTAAAAGGTTTAAGCGGAAGCAAAAGCCGCTGTTATTTTACGCTCCTAATAATCCGGGATTAAAAGAAAAAACGCTAGTCACATGTGATGATTATAATGCTATCAACTCTCTTGAAAATGAAAGAAAGGGCAAAATGTCATAATTCAATTATAGAACTTGGTTAAATCTTAGCTTCTCTCTATTGATTGCATTAATGAGCTTACCATTGAACCCACAAGAAGCTTTTTTATTTTTTACCTTAAAAAGCATTCTTAAAAGAAAAAAAAAATTGGTGGACAATCGAATTGCTCAATGGCATATATAATAAAAAGGAAGATTTCACGGGAATGTCGTTGTCAGAATATGCCCACTTCACCAACGAGCGCCCTGCTCCACTTGCAGGAGTACTTTAAAGTCTACCGAAACAAAAGCAAGAATAATCAGTAGGCAAAAATTTTTCCCAATGATGAACTTGGACTGAACCGATTGACACTTATGTACAACTACCTGCCATGAATTTCATTCCATTCGCCAACACCTTTCCCTTACTCACGATCTAGAAATTCATGGGTTCAAGACCAGCTGCGTTTGCCTAATCTGGATGGCCATTGAGTACAGCAAAATGAGATACTTCGTTCCAATTTTCGAAGGACCAAGAAAGAGTTTTGTTTTGCTTCTCGTGAATTTTGTATATAAATCACAATATCTCTCACACAAAGTAATCTAGAGTTCATGCCCGCTATTCAGTAACCTGTCAGTGGAGCCTTATTGGATAAATCATACGTGAGATTTAGTCGAGTCATGGGATTCAAGTATATCATTTATTATAGCCAAGATATAGTGTATTAGTCATAAGAGTTGTGGGATCTTGCCTATATAGATTGGTTGAATGGCAAAATGACTGGAATTTTTTTTATCGAGAAACGTGAAATCTTGTTGTTAATGTTTACTTGACCAACTACCTTGGTTACATCGTACTAAAGTTATTCCTTTTGAATCTTTTGCTCCAAGTACATGAATGTCCTATCTTTAAATAAATTGAAAATGTAGATGAAGCTACCTTTTGGTCCACATAGGCTGTTACATGACCAAGGATCTGTCGGCCCGTGATAAATGATATCAAAACCAGGTTCCCTCTAGTATGTGAGTTGAGTCAGAGAAAACTTGTGGTCTACCCCGGTCCTATGAGGGCGGAGAGTGAATTGCCTTGGGCAAAGCGTGCTCGAACAAAGTTTGACTCTCGACCAGCTTCTATGATGACAACGAGGCATGGGAAAGAATCGATTCTTATTGAATGGGGAAACATTCCTAGATCAATTTGGCGAATTTTCAAGATGGGTTTACTACCGCGTTATCAACAAGGAAAGAAACCTTAATTGGTTTACTGAGATCATGAGAAATCGAGTAGGCAAAGGATGGTGCTGCCAAAAAGTGTAGGTGGCAAAAAATACGGCACTTGTTAGGGAAAGCACAAGTGACCCGAAAGTGCTAAACGACTTTGATTGAGAGCTACCAGTGAAGTGGCATGTTATGTTGGGTGAGCATTGTCATTTGATGTATGATCCAAAGTGCCGCATCAATGGTTGAAGACTATTCAATGTGTGATCCAGAATGACACATCAATAGTTGAAGAACGCAGGGAAGCGATAGAGCAGCCCGCAACAAGGGTGTTGTGGAATTGAGTGGGGAAGAATGTCACGGATCGTGATTCTCTCGTACTTTTGTACTTTTGTGAGTGGAGCTTGGTGTTATCGAGTAAAGAGTAAGTGATGCAGAATGGATAAATACAATTGATTTGTGGGAGTGGTGTCAAGATGGTTGGCGTTAATAATTTTAGAATGGAACGGTATATCTCCATGGAACTCTAAAGGTGGCCTTCGCCTCTTGTGCGCCGCCCCGGTGTGAACAACCTACTAGGTGCATCGTGGATTATTCAACGGTCAAGAAATTGTCGACCTGTGACATCATCTCTTGAGCCATTAATGCTCGTCAGTAAGAGCTAGAAGTCACAATATTTTTACCCATAATCAGGAAAGAAGAATCGATTTTCATTTTCAAAGCATCCGCTCGCGCAAATAGAAAGAAAGGCCAATGTCTTGAAAATTAAAAAGATTTCTTATTTAGTTACTTAACTAGGACGTTCGTCCACGGAATCTTGTAAATACTAGAACAAAATGTACGATGTACTTATCTGGAAAAAGTACCAAAAAAATTCTAAATCTAATCATTAATACTAATTTAGTCCTAAATCTTTTAATTAGGTTAATTTAGCTTCAAACCTTTTCACATATGTATCAATTCAGTCTGTTCAATCAATTTAAGCCGGAAATCGCTGACATGAACATTTTTAATAATGTTTTGAATATTATGAATATTTTGTTCTTTTTTTTCTTTTGATATAATTTTTTTTCTTTTTTCCCCTTCATTTTGGCTAGCGAGGGCTTGCTCGCCCTCGCCCATAGCTGGTGAGGCCTCGAAGGCCTTGGGTGAGGGCCAGCGAGAAATTGAAGGCAAAAAAAAAAAAAAGGAAAAAATAATAAGAAAAGAAAAGAAAAATTCAAAAGAAATATTAAATTATTTTTTAAAAAAATGTCCACGTCATCGTCGGCCGTCCTACGTGGCACGATTGGCGTTCACGTCAGCGATTCCGGCCTAAATTGGCCGGATGGACTGAATCGATATCAACGTAAAAATGTTCATGACTAAATTGACCCGATTAAAATGTTCACGATCGAATCGGTGCCGACGCAACAGGTACACGAGCTTTTTTGGTACTTCTCCCTGCTCATTTCGATCACATCGGATTCCTTTCGTCATCCTCAGAATTTACCTAACTAGGCCGTCCCGTTGCAGTTAAAAACAAAGAAAAGCAAAGTGGCATGCACACGCTTCCTCAGTCAAAACGGGGGTGTGTGTGTGATCTTTTGCTCGAGCTTCTTGTGGAAACCTCCGACCGTCGGGCTCGTTGCTTCCTACGACCGTTACCGCGTTGTCGCGCGGTGGAGTTTGACCAGAAGAAATTCCAGAGTTCCCCCCCCCCCCCCCCGCGACATGCAAAACTCTCAACGGACGATGGATGGATGGATGGATGGAACCCGGCCGGGCCGTGAGCAATGGCTTCAATGAAGCCAAGGACATTCCCTTCAATTTTCCTTCCTTCTTTCTTTATCTTTTTCTTTGTGTACCTTCGCCTGCAACCCTATGATAAACAAAAGCTCCTTCCATGAAGGAGCAGCCACGGGACCACCGCCACCACCGTCGTAATTCCTCGCCCCCGCGAGGGTCATTACCGTAATCTGGGAGGCGGTGCAAAGAGGAGAAAAGGCGAGCGAGCATGGTTCCGCGTTGAGTGAAACCGGGGAAAAGGGGGAGAGAAATACAGCCGTTGCGGTGCGGTGGAGTGCGAGGAAGAGAATCTGGAACCCCCGCAGCAAATGATCTGAGCCGACAAGCCTCCGATTTCCTTCCGGTTTTCCGAATTGGCACCCCCGCCTTTCCCTCGGTGTCTCTCTCTCTCTCTCTCTCTCTCTCTCGTCCTGGTACGTTCCCTCTGGCTCTGCTCATTTCCGAGGCCATGTTTGGAGAGAAAGATCTCTCTAACGGTGGTCACAGCAGCGGGTACACCGCCGCCCAGCAGATCGCCTTTGGGCAGAGCAAGGAAAACCCAGATGCGAAAATGGGCTCTCGAGAAGAGGGGATGGATCTTTTCAAGAGCTCGAAGGTGGGTCTTGATGGGTTCCAATCGAGGAACTCTAGGACCGGCAATTCGGGCTCGCAGCAGGAGCTGACCTTCAGCTACATGTGCGACAATTCCAAGTTGGGTTTTCTCGAGAAGGACGTTCCCCGCGAGATTTCGCCGGAAAAGGCGAGCTACAAGGGGAAGGAGATCGCGTCGGGCTCTGAGAATCCGAGCAAGGACGGTGGGGATGGTGATAATTGCGTGGAGAGGGATTTCATGAACTTGAGCGGTGGTGGAAGCAGCAGGTGGAATTTCTCCAAGAGGGAGGCCGAGGAGGAGATTGAGAGGGAAAACAGGGACAAGAAGACGAAGCTCGAGACTCTCAACCTCTCTCTGGCTTTGCCCGACGTGTCTCTCTCCCTAACTGCTTCCAACGCCTTGCAGAATGCTGACCCTCCTCCTGCTCAGCCAAAACCCACCAGGTCCACCAACACGAACTCCACTTACTACTCCAACGATTTCACCGCCCCGTCGATGTCCTACTCGTACTCGCACCCTTTTTCGCACAACCCCAGCTGCTCGCTCACCCGTAATTCGACGGAGAACTACGACTGCTCTGTTGGTAGAGATGACCAGATATGGTATGGAGGGGAGGGGACGAACGGGTCGGTACATAGTCGGTTTAAGCCTCTCGGTGATGGGAGTGTTGCTTTGTCTAATCCTGGAGGGGGAGGTAATTTCGTGATGCAGGGGGCTTCGAACAGCTTCTATAGGCCTACTAATTCCGACAACCACTCTTTTTTCCCATCCGAATTGCCGGCTCGGCCGAGGAAAGATACGGTTTCCGGCGATTTGAGAGGGAGGAATTCAGATCATTTGAGAGATCTGGAATGTATGATAGGGGATAGAGCACGGAAGCTCTCGAGGCCGGAGAAGATAATACGCGAAATTGTATTGGACTCTATTCCCATTATGGCTCAGACTGTGCAGGAGTTATCTGAAGAAGTGTTGGAATCCACGAAGGAGTACTTGAGAACCTTGGTCACTGCACCTGAGAGGGTAGAAGAATTAGCTGGCCTGCAGAAACGGCTGGACAAAAGGTCTGACCTTACCAAGGAGACCCTCTCTAAGTGCAACAAAGATCAGTTGGAAATTTTGGTTGCAGTGAGGACAGGGCTTGGAAGCTTTTTATCTGGAAAGAATAGGCTTCCCGCTGGTGAATTGGTGGATATATTCTTGTTTCTGAGGTGTAAAAATGTGAACTGTAAGAGCTTCTTGCCTATTGAGGATTGTGAATGCAAGATATGCTCAAGCAATAAGGGCTTTTGCAGTTCTTGTATGTGTCCCATTTGTCTTAAGTTTGATTGTGCTAGTAATACTTGCAGTTGGGTGGGGTGTGATGTGTGTTCTCATTGGTGTCATGCTGATTGTGGCATTCGGAGAAATCTGATCAGGCCAGGTCCGAGCTTGAAAGGACCCTCGGGGACTACCGAGATGCAGTTTCACTGCATTGGCTGTGATCATGCTTCAGAAATGTATGGTTTTGTCAAGGACGTATTTTCCTTCTGTGCTAAGGATTGGGGTCTAGAAACTCTGATGAAAGAGCTTGATTGTGTGAGGAAGATTTTCAGGAATAGCGAAGACCGTAAGGGCAAGAAGCTGCATGAGAAGGCGGAGGAGTTGCTTTTGGCGCTTGAAAGCAAAGCAGTTTTACCTTCCGATGCCTGCAATATACTTAAGGAGTCCTTTACATGTAAGCTTCAACTTTCCACTTCTTTCCTCTTTTTGCCCCAGAAATTTTTGCTCTTCTAGTTCGTTTGTCTGTGATCACAGGACCTGCTTGTGTACTGTTCTTGGCATTTGTGAGATTTAATCGTGTAGGCTTACTAATAGATTTTAGAGTTACATGCCATGAACTGTATGTGGTGGCTGAGTTTTGACTGGCAGATTTCAATGCCAAAGGTGAAAAACATTGTTGTTTGTCATCCTTACCTTTTTCAGTGGAATAATTGGTGGAAAATAGAAATTCTTTTGGCAATCTAAGATTGGCCTGGGAGAAACTTATATTCTGATGAGAGGTATGTGATAAGAGCTGTTGCGCTGAAAATAATGGTGGGCGTGCATTCGGAACATTTCACTTGTGATGAAGCGAAGACCAAGGTAGTTATATATGCTTTCAAAGCAACGGGTGACTAAACCTGGATATTTAATACTCCTTGCTTATTATGTGCCTCCCATGAAACAGTTAAATTGCTTAACGAGTCAGTTGGATCAAATTAGTGATATCCTTTTACATTTCTGGAAACTGGAAAATATGCTAAGGTTTAGCTAGGTATTGCAAGAGCTGGATTTGTGATTCTATCCTTGGTAATGGATTTTAGCTGATTTGGCCTCATCAAGATTACTTAGGGAGCCGTTAAAATCTTCTCTTAGAATCTGAAAGTAGTTACAGAATGATATCTTTGTTCACACCTCAGAAATTGGCTGAGTGAAAAGCCAAGGAAGGAGCACTTTGTATCAAGTCAAACATATATTGGAGGAAGACACCCAGATTAAGTGAATGAATCCGCGAACATGCTCTTTGCACGTAGACACTTCTACCACATAGTTGACCAAATAGATTGACTAGGCAAGACTCTTCTCACACTGAATAGGATCCTTCGCCCATAGTGTGTAGCCATAGGATAGAATCTACTCGGACTGATTTGAGATTTCAAACTTCTGAGGCATCTTGCTTCTTATGTTGATTTTCTTCTCTCTGAAATAACAATTTATTAATTGTGTCCACTTTCCAGTTAGTTGGGTAGCTCTTGCTACTTATTTTCCCGGTATATCTCCAGGATAAGAGGGAAGAGAGAATTTTTGCTGGTTGCCAAGTTTGTATTGTTGTTTTAGAAAGTTTAGTGAAGTTGGAAGAAACTGAGTGCCTTGTTTGTTTGCCATAGTTAAAATCTTGGACTCCTTCTGCATGAACACGGTGCATCAAGATTACGGCCATTGTTGGAATTCATATAACGTGCACTCTCTTAGTGATATTGGGATGCAGTCAGAAAAGGTATCCTGAGTTCTTGGGGTACAACTACAACAGATGCAAGCCACTCACACATGCAAGGCCCTTTTTTTAATGATTCTTTCTGTACCTTATATACTAAACCCAACACCATGTCAGCATGGGAAAAGTAAGGTTCTTCGCATTTTGTTGTGAGGTAAATTCTTAACGGCGCAGTGCATCTTAAGCGAAGATTGTTAGAAAGTCCCACCCAAAAGCTTAAACTATTAGGTAGATGGAGACCACATGAATATAAAGAGTATTTAGGACTCGTTGTTAATCGATGTGGGATAATACTTCAACACCCCCACTCACTTGTTATTACCATGAACATTCGCGAAAGGAATAGCATTGGCTCTGATATCATATTAGAAAGTCCAACTTAAAAGTTTAAGCTATTAGATGGAGGGAGACCCCATGAATATAAAGAGCATTTAGGACCCGTTGTCAATCGATGTGGGATAATACTTCAGCAAGGACTAATTTCTTTGCATCGGAAGTTTTCTTTTTGATAATTGATTCCTACTTCCTTGTTTGTCCATTTCGCATTCACAAATTTAAATTCTTGTACTTTTGCATGGTCTGATTCTTTTCTTTTCTTTTTTCTAATGGTAATATCTGATTGATGCATCTATTAGACATAGATGGGATTTCAGATTTTTCTGTGCCTAGTGCATTTGCGAAGCTGCAGAGAGAAAGTGCCCGAAGAGACCCGGCCTTTCGCCTGCAATCCACCTACATGAGGCCTTTGGCTCCCAGTGAGACGCCAAGCAATTCGCTCAAGGAGCTAAAACCATCCTTGACGAGCGAATTGACAGCCGAGGATGAGTTGAGAAGTCTATTGAGAAAAGACTCGTTCGACAGCTTGGAGAGTGTAATACGGATCAAAGAAGCGGAAGCGCAAATGTTCCAAAGCAAGGCGGACGACGCGAGGAGCGAGGCGGAAGGGTACAAACAGATGATCCAGATGAGGATGGAGAAGCTTGAGGAAGAGTATGCGCAGAAGCTGGCGAAGCTGTGCCTGCAAGAAACCGAGGAACGACGGAAAAAGAAATTGGAGGAGTTGAAGTTTCTGGAGAATTCGCACTGCGATTACCACAAAATGAAGATGAGGATGCAAGCTGAGATTGCTGGCTTGTTGGAGAGAATGGAGGCTACAAAGAAACAGCTCGTGTAATTTTTTCTGGGCCTTCTTTTTTCCCCCTTTTTTCCGAATTATTTTTACTAATTCTCTCCTTTCATAGGTATCTAAACAAGTTATTTTATCAGTCTTGTATGTGCATCTGTTTTTAGGGGATGATTGGGTTGTTCAAAGTTTCGATGCAAAAATCAAGTTGGTTTTTGCCTGAAAATGCTATCAGCTGTCCTGTTTTTTTCTTCTCTCGCAAAAAAGTGTCTTAAAAGTACTATTGGTTAATTAAAGTTTCTAATAAATACTGATTACATAAATAACAAAAAGAAAAGAAGACCCTTTTTTCCCACTTCTTGGAACCTCAACAAGTTTTTCAATATAATCTTTGGAAAAGTACATTAGACGGTTCAAATATTTCATACTTTTAGATCGCTCATTTAAGGTCCTCGACTTTCAAATTTCGTTCATTTAAGTTAATTCGGTGACTTGGATCGCCGATGGAGAGAAAGAAATGCGGTTATTCATGATGGTGTTCCTCCAAGTAGTTACAGAGTGTAGAATGGAATTCTCTTTGCAATGGTGAGGGTGGATGAAGATGGCCGTATCAGTTCAAAGCTCTGAGTCGTCCACCAAGAAGTACTCTGGGTTTACATTGGTCTTTGCTCTTCTGAACCAATAAAGGTGACTAAAATCACGTGGAAACAATTCATTTTCTCCGAAGAACGAACAGGGGAATCATATTCTGTCGTTTTCTGGTGTCGAAATAAAATAAGGCGAGCACTTAATATAGCGACAGACATTATGGAAAAACGGAACCATGAAAGGGTCAAAGGTTGTGTGCAAAGAATAATTTGCCTAACATCGTTTTTGCGATGGATTCGAATCTTCCTTTGACATTTGCGTCCGTATTGCATCATTAGATGTAGACCGTAAGGATTGTTTATTGCGACAACGACACTGTGGACTACTATTTAAATGTCATCTTACAGGGTGTTGATGGCAGGCACAGGAAAGTCGCATTACAGATTTGAGATGATCTGGACAACAAGACAAACCCAGAAAGAGGGGGGGAGGTTCTCTCAAAGATATTCGGGGAAGCTAGAACGAATGCCAAGTGCAAAATATATTGAATAGTGGCCAAAAGCAGGATGCAGAAATTCAACGGCAGATTCGCTGGTGCAAGTGTGCTCCTTTGTCTAATTTTCTTTTATATCCTCCTATCAAGTCTGAACTAACAACATGAAATATCTCAAAGCCTGTTTGGTCTTTGCTTCAAGGAATTAGCTGCTTGGATGTTTAATTTTAATGAGCTTTGTAATCCAAATTCATGACGGTGACAAGTTCATTTTTCTCCCACAACTTTGGTCACCCCAAGTTTGTAGTGAAATGACAGTTGTTAGCATATACGCGGATTATTATCAAATTCACTGTTGGGTAAAAAAAAACAATTTATACTATCGTGAATCATGATTATTATCATTAGATGGGTGATGTGTGTATTTAAATAGTGCAACTTGATTCTTTGTCACTCGTCTAATGGCGACCCACTTAATGCACACCGTCTATATAAAATGGCAATCCTTTACTATATGTCGAAAAATTGCGGTCTCGCTAAATTTTATCCTAAGGAATCCAACTGTGCAACTGCACGCCCAGTATCTTTTCCATTTAAATCCCAGTTTAATCCCGATGCTAATGTGACAGAGAGAGAGAGAGAGAGCAAGTGATTGTACCTGAAAAAAGCAGCTGGGTCTTGAAATAGAAACCGAAATAACCAATAAATTATGATAAGAGACTATATATATATATATATGTGTGTGTGTGTGTGTGTGTGTGTGTGTGTGTATAGAGCACTCGAATCGTACATCGGCACAAGAATCATACGAAACGAGTGGGAGAGACGGAGAGATCGACGAAGCTCCGAAGAGGAGGATGAAGACGGCGGTGAAATTGAGGAAGCGCGCTTCTCTCTCGTGCTCGAGTTTTAAGAAAGTAGCCTTCTGCATCAACCTGGTCAAGGCCGAGCATATTGCCATGAACAGGATGACTCTCCCTCCATTTATGTGCCACGGCATGATTCTCATTTTGGTCCACGTCGACGCGCCTCTAATCATGTAGGTGAAGAAACCAAATAGCCATTGCACATACAAAGAGTCATGTACGCATATCGTGTTAATAACAGTGACATTGGGCCGTGAGGCCCTGATATATGGGTGCGCATGAGAACCATTCTCTGCCCCGGAACAATTTCTGAACAGAAATGATTTTTTTTGATTCTGTGCCCAGAAACAATTTCTGAGTATTTTAAGGCGTTTGGTAACTGTCCAAAATTTCTATTCCTAAAGTAGAAAAGAATAGAAATGCGTTTGGTAAACTACACAAAATTTCTGTTCCCAAATAATATTTTAATAATATTTTGAATTTATTTTTTTTTTCTTTCTAATTATTTTGTTCTTTGGCCATGGCCGGTCGCCGACGAGGGTCGCCCTCGCCGGCGAGGGCGAGGGCTGGACCCTCGCCCAGAGACGGCGAGGCTCGGCCTCGCAGATCTGGCGAGGCCGAGCCTCGCCGTCGCGACCCATGGCGAGGTCGGCTTCGCCGTGGGTCGCGACGGCGAGGCTCGGCCTCGCCAGATCTGCGAGGCCGAGCGCGACCCACGGCGAGGCCGACCTCGCCGTGGGTCGCGACGGCGAGGCTCGGCCTCGCCAGATCTGGGTGAGGCCGAGCCTCGCCGTCTCTGGGCGAGGCCGCCTTGCCCAGGCGGCGAGGGTCCAGCCCTCGCCCTCGCCGGCGAGGGCGACCCTCGCCTCCGCCGGCGGCCGGCGAGGGCCGTGACGCCCTCGCCGGCCCTGGGCTGTGGCCGGCCGCCGGCGACCGGCGGCTGGCTCAGCCCAATGAAGAAGAACACAAAAATAAGAAAAGAAAAAAACTGATTCTCAAAATTGTGCCAAGAAACAAGAAGCAACTTTTTTTTACTTCTTGTTTCTCTTCCAAAACTGTTTCTCGGCACAAATTTTTGCAAAAATGTGCCCGGAAACAAAAATTTTACCAAACGCATTTCTGTTCCCAAACTATTTCTGGGAACAAAAGAACAGAAATTTTCACTATTTGGCACGTTGCCAAACGCACCCATAGTCTCCTGCAGGAGTTTGTGATACCGTGTGAATCATCGGGATGTGTCGCCAATCGCTCACTTGAAATCCGAACAAGGAGATGGTGCCGATGCCGATCCATGAGTGGAGGCTGTTCATGTCCTTGACTTGCTGCGTGTTGTGGTACTTGAAAACCGCGCAAATGCCTACGACTCCGAGGACAAACGCGATGAGATGGAGCAACATGTGCATGAACTTCTGAACATCCCCCGTCCCGACTACTGTCTTGCACGCCATCATCTCTGCTTTCACGAAGCCCCGCGAAAAGAATCAAATGAAAACGGGAACTTGAGTTTCGCGGATCGCAACAAGCCGATTTCGCTTTTCATAGGTATATATGAACCCGACAAAGGTCGTAAAATATCTTTGCAATGTTCAATTGTGATGGGAAAAAAAAATCTCTCGAAAACTATGGATACGATGTTCTTGTAATATTTCGATTTCTGTCATGGCAAGATGACCAAAGTGGATTCTGAGTGATTACATTGTCTTGAAATGACTATTGCTTATGACATTTGCTGGGAGAATGTAAGTTGACCGGACCAGTCTCTGTTGCAGAGGTGGACTTCTAGTCTGGACGATAGGACTAGATTTGTGAACTATATTTGTGATAATAAAAAAAAGATGACCCAATTAGCTAGACTACGAGACTATTTGGCATAATTTTCCTGCCGTATTTTTAACTGTGAAAATGAGTACCACGACTTTTATAAAGTGTTTGGCAAATACCACGCAGTTGCAACACCTCCAAAATTGCATAAGCTTACATCAATTTTTAGGGAAGTTGCCCCACCTAGTTTTAAAATATGGGTACTGAGAATATATTCAAGTCGTCACGGCTAAACCAAATGAGTTTGTATGGGATGTGGGCAGGCATGAGTTTCTAGGAAATGGTTGTGCTTGCAATTGTCGAGCAGAAATGACTAAGAATTTCTAGGAAAATTGTTGTGCGGAGAGTTGGACTAATTCAACAGAAAATAGGTATTGAATGAGAAATATCCCCAATAAGTTGATTCTCATTCCTTCCTTCCTTGACCCTTCCCCCTAGGATTAGAAAATAGGTATTGTTGTCGGCCTTGCCCGAGCTCGGGCCTTGCCAGATTCGACGAGCTAGGTGAGGCTCAAGCCTCTCCCGAGGTCGCTAGACGTCGGCGAGGCTTTGGCGATCTCGAGCCTCTCCTAGCTCGCTGGATCTAGCGAGGCCCAATCTCGCTCGACCGTCCTTGGGCGAGCTCGCCTGCGCCAGATTAGGTGAGTTGGACCCTCGTCATAGGCCGGCGAGGCTTGACCTTGCCGGAATCTGGCGAGCTCGAGCCTCGTCGGCCTGTGGAGAGGCTTGAGCTGGCCTGTCGCCGACCACAGAAAATTGAAAAAGGAAAAGAAAAAGAAAAAAAAAGAAAAAAGAAAAAGAAAAATATTTTTAATTACTTTCTTGAAAATTTAAAAATATTTTTCAAAACTTTTTCAAATTTCAGCCGAACACCGAAAAATTGTGTCATTTTCCAGGAAAATGACTTCTGGAAAAACATTTTTCACAAACGTAATATATTTCACGAAACGATCGGAGCCTTAATGGGCTTGGTAATCCAAATTCACGATGGTCACAAGTTCATTTTTCTCCCACAGCTTTGGTCACCCCAAGTTCGGGGTGAAACGATAGTTGTTAGCGTATACGTGGATCATTATCAAATTCATTGTTAACATAAAAAAAAACGATTTATATGATCGTAAATCATGATTATTATTTTTGGATGGATGATATGTGTATTTAAATAGTGCAACCATATTCTTTGTCACTCATCGAACCGCGACCCACTTAGTGTACATCGTCTATATAAAATGGCAATCCTTCACTATACGTCGAAAAATTGCGGTTTTCCTAAATTTTATTTGAAGGAGACAGACTGTGCAACCGCATGAACAGTATCTTTCATAATTAAATCCTGATGCTAATGTGACAGAGAAAGAGACCAAGTACTTGTACCTGACAAAAGCAGCTGGGCCTTGAAATAGAAACCAAAATAACAAATAAATTATGATAAGAGACACTAGTACGTACATCAATCAGTATTAATTAAATCACACGTTCGACAGTGGGGAAACAAAAAGCAAATGATTCAAGAAAAAGAAGGTGCATATCGAACCGAACATCGGTACAAGAATCATACGTAATGAGCGAGAGAGACGGAGAGATCGACGAAGACTCCGAAGAGGAGGATGAAGACGGCAGTGAAATTGAGGAAGCGCGCTTCTCTCTCGTGCTGGAGTTTTAAGAAAGTAGCCTTCTGCATCAACCCGGTCAAGGCCGAGCATACCGCCATGAACAGGATGACTCTCCCTCCAGTTATGTGCCACGGCATAATTCTCATTTTGGTCGACGTTGATGCGCCTCCGATCATGTAGGTGAAGAAACCAACTAGCCACTGTACACACAAATAGAGTCATGTTCGCATATCGTGTTAATAACAGTGACATTAGGCTGCGAGGCGCTGATATATAGTCTCCTGCAGGAGTTTGTGATACCGTGTGAATTAACGGGGTGTGTCACCGATCGCTCACCTGACATCCGAACAAGGAGATGGTGCCGATGCCGATCCATGAGTGGAGGCTGTTCATGTCCTCGACTTGCTGCATGTTGTGGTACTTGAAAACCGCGCAAATGCCTACAACTCCGAGGGCAAACGCGATGAGATGGAGCAACATGTGCATGAACTTCTGAACATCCCTCGTCGCGACTATTGTCTTGTACGCCATCATCGCTGCTTTCACGGAGCCCCACAAAAAGAATCAAATGAAAATGGGAACTTGAGTTTTGTAGATTGCAACAAGCGATTTCGCTTTTCATAGGCATATATGAACCAACACGGGTCGTAGAAAAATCTTTGAAATGTTCAATTGTGATGGGAAAAAGACCTCTTGAAAACTATGGATACGATGTTCTTGTAATCTTTCCATTTCTGTCATTAAAAGATGACCGAAGTGGACTCTTGAGTGATTACATTGTCTTGAAATGACTATAGCTAATGACATTTGCTAGAAGAATAGTAATGCTTAAGAAGTGCACGCACTTGCATTGCAAAACCAAAGACCAAATACTGGAAGATGCATTCTGTTTTTGTTCTTGTCAGTATGACTAACCGATAAGTGCAAATTAGAGCCCCTATAATCTAGGAAATGCATTGACATCACAAAAAAACGTTGTACCTTCACCGCTGAAGAAAATAAACCCAAATACCATAAGGAATGGGTGAACCTGCCACAAGAAAAAAATAAAGAACAAAAGACTTTACAATTGTCGAATGCAAATTATAATAACAAGATCCCCAAGAATTAATTCATACATTGAAAACTCGGAACGCATCGCCGGAATAATAATCTATGCCCTCGCGATAGTGGAGCAACCAGACGAGCAAGAGAACGATGGAGACAACCCCACAGAAGTGCGCCACCACCGTTAAGCGAGAGGCTGAATCAAAGTACCGAGGTCTATCTGTGTACATCGCGGAACGTGATAAGCTAAAGACTCGGGAAGTTTTCGGCTCCTGTTGTTTACAATCTCCCCCCTTTGTTTTCTCTTTTCACTGACGGATAATGGTATGATGTAATGCACATGACTTCTTTATAGCAATATGAAGGAGGAAGAAGCTTGATCTTGGTTTTGCTTTGTTATGGGGATTGGTATACAATCGTGGGAAACTTTCGGCTTTGGTAAAGCACCCAAATGGGAGCAAAAAGCTCTGTATCCGAATCAACAAAAACTAGCATAGTAAGTCTCAGTTAGTACTATGTTTCGATGCCACAAGAAAGAACCAGATCCTCCAGTTCACTTCACATCATCTTTTTGTTTCTCTGTCTTCTTTACGTGCCTGAACTGAGCCCACACTTAGCTTCTCGACTGTGCTTCGTTCCTTGGTGATTTAACAGAAGCGAAATGCACCTTCTGATCAATGAGGCACACATGATCAGTCCGATATCGAAATTAGACTAGCACCCTATTAGGTTCTGCTTCCTGAAATCATTAGGATAGGGTGAGCTCGGGTTTGGTTTCGGTTTAATTTATCGAGAAGCGTACGAACTTAGCTGCAGTTGACGGGTGTCGCGGTTTCGATCATTTGCCCGAAACTGATATAGCATGAAAACTAAACATACTTGATGTAACTGTCAGCTCTCTCATTTTATATTGAAGAAAGGCGTCAGCCATGATGAACTCGTGTTTGGACAGGGGTTCCGGGTGAGAAAGGCACGGCGGAATCAAGTTCTAATGTGCTAGATATTGGGCCTGGTATCAGCTTCAGACCTCCCCATATCTAGTTAGGCTAATTGACCCAAGAACTTGAGGACCTGAACTGACACAGGTCATTGCTTGTGGCTTGTGGGTCTTGTTGATTGAGTGGGCTCTCTGTACTGTTGGGAAGTTCCAGTTGACCCCCTAGATCAAGATAACCCTATACTTGATTTTGTCTCAAAAGACTCCATGCCCTTGACAAACGTGAACCAATTACCCCTATCGTTCTCAAAAGACTCCGCTTCATCTTCTTGGGAGGGGGAGAGAGAGAGAGAGAGAGAGAGATGAACAATGTGACGACGGCAGTGATGGTGGCAATGAGCGAGTGATTGTCATCAGTGAGGCGTGGCAACCGTGCTAACCCATTTGGTCATCAATAGAGAGGAAACAGAGAGATTTGGAAATTAAGGTACTAGGCATGCAGTTTTTTAAATGAGTGTGGTCAGAACAAGATGTCTTACAAGCCAGTTTCCACGGACAGGATGTATTGCAATCCATGCATTGTAAGACACCCCGTTCGCGGCATCTGCGAACCCATGGTCGCTGGCCATGGCCAGTAAAATTTTTTTATAAATATTTTATTATTAATAATATTTTAATAAAAAAATATTTTTATTGAAATTATTTTTTTATTTTTTTTGCCATGGCCTGGTCGCTGGCCATGGCCGATAAAATATTTTTTTATAAATAATTTTTTCATTAATAATATTTTTATTAAAATATTTTAAAAAAATATTTTTATTGAAAATATTTTTTTATTTTTTTTTGTCATGGCCTGGTCGCTGGCCATGGCCGGTAAAATTTTTTTTATTAATAATATTTTTTTAAAATTTTTTTTTCCATGGCCAGTAAAATTTTTTTATTAATAATATTTTTTTATTAAAATATTTTAATCTCGTTAGATACGGCGAGGGTGGTCCTCGCGCCGGATATTAGAGGCTATATTAAAAATCAAGAAAAAGAAGAAGAAAAAAAACTGATTCTCATTTTTGTTCCCAGAATCAAGAAGCTACTTTTTTTTTATTCTTGATTCTACTCCAAAACTGATTCTGGGCACAAATTTGCAAGAATTTGTGCCCAGAATCAAAAAATTAAACAAACGGATTTCTGTTCCCAAACTGATTCTGGGAACAAAAGAACAGAATCAAATACTATTTGGCAAGTTATCATGCGCAGCCTTAACCATCAAATGGATAGGAAAGGAGCTGCTTCTTTAGCTTCTAGAAAGTGGTTTTCCAAAAGAGTTTCATATTGGAATGGAAAGATTGTAATTGCTCATCCCACCGTCCTCTATCACACACCGCTTTGCATGTATGCAAATCGACCGGGGCAGTAACACGACCCGGTGAAATTGTTTCAGCTGTAAATATATATTGAGTTCATTTTTTCCATGTATTCGAGTAATGAATATTCATGTATAAGACATGGACGAAAATGGTAGCAAGATTAAACACACATATAAAATGTAACTGCAAAAACTTCATTTTATTATCTTTGCGAAATAAGATTTAGCGCGATAATTGTGTCTAATATGATAGGTTATAACTGAAGGATTCTAATCATGCATTGAAGTACAAAATTCAAGCACAATTAGAATCAAATGCAGAAAATAAGATAAAAAATAAACTGACCTCCAATCATTGTTCGAGTTTACGTTCGTTGAAAATTTTACGGTAGTTTGACGTCAATTCGACAGCAATTATGGGCGCACTCTACTAACCCAATCCCCTCGCGTACTGACGGTGTAATACAGAATGAGAGGGTTTGTGTTAGACCTTATGTTTACCCTCATGGAATGAACGTTCGTCTTTATAAATCGCTTCCCATCAAGGCAGTTATCGAAAAAGGCGGTTGTCACAAAAGGTGTACAAAACGTGGAAAAAACCTTATGTGAATAACCGTTACTTAAAAGAAAAAATGTGAGCCATAATCCAGCAAATAAGTTTTATTTCAAAAACTATATCCCTAAATGTGGGATCACATTATAAATATAATATTATAATCTATTTAACGCACCTCACATCTTTCTTAATGCAAACGACCTCAACTAGTATCATTACTCACAACTAAAGGAATTAACCTAAGTGAATAGAGGAGACCACAACTTTTTACGCATGGAAGACATTTTCGAATAGAAGAAAGTGGTTTTAACAAAAAAAAAACTTCTGTTTTTGGTCGGCAGTGGATATTACAATTTTAGGATGCAACAAGTGGAATATCTATATCAAATTAAAAAAGGTTGGGTTATTACCACGAAAAACCCTAAACCAGTACATTTATGACAAATTTACTTCAAACTAATTTTTTGATTACAAAAAACCTCAAACTTGTACACTTATGACAAATTTACCCTCCGATAAATTAGATTAATATCATGAAAAATCACAAATTAGTAAATCTGTGGTAAATGGAGGGCAAATTGGTACACATGTCAACTGTCACGTATCATCCAATTCAGTAATTTGACAGTAAAATTTAACGAAAACTAATAGAGAGTAAATTTGTTATTGATGTACCAGTTTAGGGGTTCTTGATAGTCAAAAAATTAATTTTGAGTAAAGTTCTTACATGTGCACCAATTGAAGATTTTTTGTAATATTAACCTAAAAGGATTTGCATAGCAGACAAAAGAAAGGCTACAAGAGATGGCTGGGAAAATTACCAAAACAGTCCTAAACCTGTTGCAATTGTGCCAATTCACTTATAAATTTTTTTTTGTGCCAATTCAATCTATCCTGCTACTTTTGGCTAGCTGGGGTTGATGTGGACGCCGGCTAACGCTGATGTGGTAATTTTGTAAATATTTTTTTCAATTTTTTTATTTTTACTTTTTTCCTTCCCTAGCCAGTCCGGTAACCGACGATCAGTCAGAGGCTGAGGTTGGCATGGCGAGGTTGAGCCTCACCGTGGTCGGGTGAGCTAGACCTCGCCCAACAACGGTGAGGTTGAGCTAGATCTAGGCGGCCTCGCCGTCAGTAGGTGAGGCTTGACCTCGCCCAGCGACGGCAAGGGTGGATCTGGCGAGACCTCGCCGTTGCTAGGCGAGGTTGAGCCTTGCCATGGTCGGACGAGCTTGACCTTGCCCACCGACGGCGAGGGTGGATCTGGGTGGCCTTGCCATCGGTGGGCGAGGTCGAGCATTGCCATAGCCGGGTGATCTCGATCTCGCCCATCGACGGCGAGGTTGCCCAGATCTGGCGAGACCTCGCCGTTAGTGGGCGAGGTCGATCTTGCCCGGCCATAGTGAGGCTTGAGCTCACTCAACGACAGTGAGGACCAACCTCAGCCTCTAGCCGGTTGCTGAACTGGTCAGGGACGAAGATAAGAAAAAAAAAAGAGAGAGAAAAGTTGAAAAAAAATATTAAAAAATTTGTCATGTTAGCATCAGTTGGCATTCACGTGATCGCCGGCTAGCTAAAAGTGGCCGGATGGACCGAATTAGTATAAATATAAAAGTTTTAAGACTGAATTGATGTAAAAAAAATTTTGATTGAATTGACACAATTGCAATAGATTTAGGACTGTTTTAATAATTTTCCTGGAGATAGCTAACATTATTGATGTTGATACGGGGAGATGGGATCTCAGGGCATGTCCTTTTCTGAAACATTTACTTTATCCTTAGGAAATTATTTTGGTCATCATTCGCATGCCCTTCATTATTATTACGTTGGAGCACTATTATCTTTTCCTTTTTTTTATAATACGCATATTCAAACCTTATGACTCGATTAATCCTTGCGAATACACGTAAATTCGCTCTATCACGTGCATCGAGTACGACTCTACCCATTAGATGGCGGGTACAAACCTAAGATTAGTAAGAACGGGTGATAGGTATAATCCAAATCAAATATTTAATCGCTCGGCCAATAATTCAGATTTTTTTTTTAAATCTGGTGTGGACAAAGGAATAGATTGATGATGGGACTTAGTAGTGCATGTCAGCTTAGCATTCATTTTCGAGCCATCCGCGAGCAAAGTAGTTTGGTGATGGATTCTTGGGACATATCTCATCATCACCCACCCCTTCATCCTCCTCTCTCTCTTCCTTTTCTCTTTGGCCTACTGATCTTTAATGAGCTTATCACGCACAAACTTTTCCATTCCTAATATGTTGGTGTACATTGTTGCTTAAGTCGAGTTCGTGACAGACCAATCCCAGCATGCGTGTAAGACATGGGTGTGGGACAACGAGTTGAAATTTAGGGAAATGAACAGCAAACTTGGGTTCGTCTCTTCGAGGAGATGCTCGCCAGAAAAGGCCGTGAATCGATGCTTGGGATCATTCTACACGAACTTTCCTTTCGTCCGAGAACGCACAAACTTGTTTTGCACGTAAAGATGTTGGCATGCTTTTGAGCCGTCGTTTTGTAGTTCCCAAGGATCTTTGTCCAACGTGAAGCATGTTCGCTTAGCTTAATCTACACTCGTCTCTAGTAATATCAAGCTGTATCTAATGTCACCTTTCCCTCTCTATAATTTTGCTTGATTTGTATAACAATTGTCCTTGATCACATTTTTTTGGTATGATTCGTTGTAATGTATTCCTTGATCGAATTTCAAGCATGTTTGCTAGCAGCCCAGCACGGATGGATGATTCAAACATGAGATCGTTTGGACTAGATAGTGTTTTGAGTTGAACTCGTGTCGAGTGTCCTAATCTTACCACAAGCATGTGTCCTGGTTTTTTTTTTATCACTAAGTCAACCCTAATAGATTTATATGTCGTAATTATCTATATGAAGAGTGGAAATTTGAGAAATCATAGCCGACGTGCTCTATAATGAGAAAGGATCCGATCAATTATTGCAAGAAAAGAATTAATGTGAAGGAGAGTGACAAATGGATTCTCAATTATCCGATGGACATTAAATCCACGTACGTGTGTATTTTGTACTTTGCTTTTGTTATTCTCTCGTGGGGAACTTTCGATCCCCTTGTGCCCACGGGGTCGATGCACGATTGACAATGATGGATTTGTACCTCTCCAAACACGTCCAATCTTGTGCAATTCATGTCCTATCCACATAATATCCATTCCAATATAATTGTGAACCATACTGGCATGAAATCGACACCATGGATATCTAAAATGGAGGGCACACGTAGACCTCGATCAATCTCCTTTTTAATATTTTCTAGCAAAAAATAAGATAGGCTAAAATCAAATCAATATAGGGATATGTGGCGTGCGTTCATATTACTATATTAATACACATGTAAACTTAATCTATAAATTATTTACTCCATGCAAAAAAAAAATTCATAATCTCTTTCTCTTTGCCCTCTCATCAGCATCGCCCACAGCTAAAAGCACTAGCCTCCATCGCACCACCGTCGACCCCGGCGTCTTTCTTTTAGGCATTGCCAATGATCTCTCTCTCTCTCTCTCTGCCAAAGCTGGTAAATGGAGCTATGAGCACAAGCTTTGTCTCCTTGTCGTCGTCTAAAGCCTCACTGTTGGCAGCAAGATCTAAAGGAGGCGATCACTTCCTAGAATATTTCACGATTGTCTTTATAACGCGGGACGCACAGACCTAGAATCGGGGCTCCCGGTAGTTACACATATGTCAAGTTTGGAACGGAGAACCCACTCATACTTAGATGTTCTGAAAAGGGTCTCGATTTTGCAGTGCAATTCCTCCATAATATACATTTTAAGTGAATATTGGAGAGCACAAAAGATTGATTTCCGAGATCTTTGACACGTAATTGATGTGGTCATATTAACCGTTTAGCGTTATTCGATGGTTGACGAGGGCGACCGTTTGTGACATATGAGCAAATTGACAAAGTGAGGTGATACAGCTCTGGTCCACTCCAAACGTGGCCCAGTCCACTGTGTATAGCCCATGCCAAAGCAAATGGAAGACGCCGCGCTCTTCTTCATTGATCATGACATTTTTCTTTTCGGCCTTTTTTCGATTGTAACATAGAGATTTTAGTGTAGCTGTTGAAGCTAGAAAGATGGAGCAAATCTACAATTTTCAACGCACTAAATTTTCTCGCGTACCTAACAAGTGTTTCCGCGTCGTTGTTTAGCATGGCCCTCGATACAAACGAAAATAATGATCGATTAGGAAATTTAGCACTGACTTTAATGCTTAGAAAAGGACCTTGACGTGAGCAACAAATGGACATTTCATCCTCCACGGAGTGGGGGTGTCCCATTTTCCAAGAGCTCGTGTACGAGAGAAAACGGATGCAAGAAAACCGCTCGATCGAAACTCGAAAATCCGTGCGACCCTTCATTTCCTCGACGAACTGCAAAACTAAACGAACACTTTGATCTAAACAGATAGAACCAATTCCGATCGATTCGAACTTGTCGAACTAATGAACCCTAATCACAATCGATTCCATCCGATTTCTCCAACTAAACCGCAAACCCCAGATCATGGTCGAGCCGCACAAGGCCAAAAGAATTGGAATTTTAGGGGGGTGGGGAGAGGAGGATGAGCTGTGACAAAGGGGCCATCATGTCAGGTCAACAAAGGGCCATTAAGCGTGTGGAGCCTACTCTTATATATTCCTATCTTTCTCCTCCAATTGCATGCACCCTTTTTCTTTTCCCAAATGGGCCCAAAACGGCCCCCCATGGTACATTGCCGATTGAGCAAATTAATGTACCCATGTCCTCCTCTGCAGATATTATACTTCCTCCAAAAGACAAAGGAACCTTCTCATCTCCCGAAGTCCCCCTTCTGTCCAAGCCGCCCCCCTCTCGTCCATATTCACAGCCATGCACTGTTTTCTTCTGGTACTTAAAGGGGCAATGTCACATTTTATAAAGCGGTTGTTGGGTCGACCGTCACCATAACGCCGTCGGATGAGTGACATATCCGTTTGTATTCTTAGCTGTATAGCCAAACTCTTTCGCGCATTAATTCAATGCTAAGTGTTGAAGTTAATTTCTACGTCGGCAGTGGACCTCTACGTCGGCAGTGGACCTGATAAAACTTTTTATAAGATGAGTCCGTCCATAGGGTTTTGTAAGATTTCAGCCTAACCAACCTGACTTCTTCTTTGTTTTTGTTTCTTTTCACTCATTTTGGAGGGACGTGGCAGGTGGGTCAAGGAAATTGGGAGAATAGGAATCGCAAATTTCTTTTTCTCTAAAAATCATGTGCCAATGGCTTTTCGAACATCGGATTGAATTTCAAATCTAGATGCATTTTCATGTGATTACTGAAATCGTTGGCACTTTTGACAAAGGGTGGTGGTCTCAAGAGAAAGCGCAGGTATGATGTTTTCATATTTTGGACCTGAATTTAGGAAAAAATTTTGGGTTTCAATGGCAAGCTAATTTGAGAGTGAGAGTGAGAGAGAGAGATGGGGTGGTGAAATTCATGAGTTAGAATTTGTCTTCATGTGCTTGAGATGTCGGGAATAAATGATGCGAAATGGGCCAACGGGGGTGCTCTATGATCTAATAAATTGACTCTTGGCTTGATCGGTCGAATAAAATAGAAACTACATAGATGTTTGCCCTACCACATTCCACAAGCTAGGATCGTAGTGTCTTCTCCCCTATGGCCTCCACAGCTAGGGTTTCGGTGGAATCTCGTGATATATATCTGCGCAATCATTTGTATAATGTAAAACGACAAATCACATTATAAGTTCCCAAGCTTTAATCTATTCTATCTTCAAAAATTCAAATATACAATAATTTTGACCAAAAATCGACAACGTCGATATTCACGTAATTTACATTCTTTTATCCGATGAACCTTCCTAGCATGTTAGAGTAACTTTTAAAAATGCGAGGACTCCAGGTGCCGTCTAGCCGAAACTAGGGCTATCGCAATAATTACCTATCGATTCATTTCGAGGCTATGTTGACACATGTATTTTGGCAATTTACTTGTTTTTTGGTAAGACAGTCGATAGGATCACAAGACATCTTGACAAACTTTGGTATTTTTAGGAAAAAAAAATTAACATTTTTTTGTTCCCTATTTTTCAGATAGTAGGGAGACCGGATATACCTGGTTTTGACAGGAATGCATGTCTTTGGCCAGATGGGGATCCCTTAAAATAACAATACATTGCTAGGGTTCAAACTTCTAAGCCAATTTTTTCTTTTTGTGTCGAATTCAGTGAATATATCATAAGCTCGTGCGGAGCCTCGGATTCGCATACAATGCATGTGGATGTGTGCATGTCACTCCATGGGCTTTTTTGGGTTTATTATTGTGATTATTCATTTGCTAATTAAGATTAAGATTTAAGGTAGGTCCCTGTGGGTATATGTATTGATAATACCCTATCTTATGTTGTCTAAAGTTTCCTTTGACTAACGATGATCTTTCCTCCTCCTACGATATTCAGATACGTGCGGTCCTCTCTTCCGGTTCAATGGGACATAAACCTTTGACTGTAGGACTTAAATTATGCCGTTAAAACGTGCTTAACAGCTAAGCCAGAGCGCATGTGACATAAGTGGTTAGTGCACGCTATGAATGAGACCAAAACCTTTTTCAAAAGTTCCATAACCACCAAGAAAATTTGTCGAAACTGGCAAGCCACAAGACGATAGGGGAACAGTATCTTCCGTCGAGATCGAAGGCCACGATTTCAAGCAGGTATAAATATCTTCACGAGCATTTCTCGCTAGGTCAAAAGCACTCGTGGCTGTGGCTCCTCCTTCACATGCACTGGCATGGCGAGGTAGACCATAAATGGGTAGCTTCATGTTTCCATCAGCGAACCAGATAACAAGCTGTTGGCCCCCAAAGAGAAACAGATGATTGGATTAGGGTAAGCCTTCAGGAAGACACTTTTTTGGCCGAGGGAAGAGATAATTCACCACATGCTTGTCGCTTCAAGAACACATCTGGACGTTATGAGTCGCACGATCTTTAGAACCGTCCATATTGGAGTGCACCCACAATTCAAAATAGGATATGGGGTAGAAAAATGGAGAATCTATTCTCTCTTTTTTTTTTTTTAAGATCTTGGAGATTGTGTAATGCTTACTCTCAAACTCTTTGGTTTTTTTTTTCTAGCAAAAAAATTTTTTTTATCACAAAAAATCATAAACTGGTACACCTGTGATAATTTTACCCCGAACTATTTTTTTGACCATCCAAAGCCCCCCACTAGTATACCTATGATAATTTTTATCCCGAACTAATTTTTTGACCATCAAAAACCTCAAACTGGTACACCTGTGATAAATTTACCCTTTGTTAGTTTCCGTTAAATTTCACTGTCAAATTGCTAAGTTTAATGGCACGTGGTAATTGACATGTGTATCGATTTTGGGTTTTACCCCTCTGCTTGTCACAAGTTTACCAATTTGTGATTTTTTGTGATATTAATATAATTTAACGGGCACTAATAGAGGGTAAATTTGTCACAAATGTACCAGTTTGGGGTTTTTAGTGGTCAAAAAATTAGTTTTGGGGTAAAATTTTCATAGGTGTATCAATGTGGGGTTTTTGGTGGTCAAATAAATAATTCGGGGTAAAATTGTCACAAGTGTACCAGTTTGGATTTTTTGGAGGTCAAAAAAATAGTTATTGGGTAAATTTATCATAAGTGTACCAGTTTGGGGTTTTTTGTGATAAAAAAAATAGTTCGGAGTAAAATTGTCACAAGTATACCAGTTTAGGATTTTTCGTGGTATTAACCCATTTTTTTTGTCAAATTCAAACTCTTTATTTAGACAGTAGTGATATTTTTTGTTTCTCTCTTCATCTTTGGATTCCTATCTAATGACCCAGGACGTAATCCTGGACGCGATTAAGAATTTAAGTATGTTTCGTACTACGCTATTAAGTAATCAGTTGCCTGTTCTATTTAATGTGAAAAGAAAGTCGTGCCGTCTTTTGTATTCGATTCCCTAAAGTTCTTTTGGTCAACCCACTAAAAAATCTCTCATTTAGTTGTGTGATGGTTGGAGAACACCCTCGACGGATGAGAACCGATATTGCGCCAGTGACGAAAGCGGTGGCGAGAGATGGGCGTCGCCAGCATTTTGGACATCTCCGCTACTACATCGCACTTGAAACCATGTGAGGGACGGGAAAGAATACGAGGGTTTTTCTTTTGTTTTCTTCAGGTGCGTGCAATTGTTGTGTATACAACAACGTGTTTCGGGATACGAACGCGATGTCAATTTGATTTCGCTTGCATTTTGGGCTCTGCGTGTGTAAGATAGATAACCAACAATATTCCGCGACCAAAATAAGAAGGGCGGCGCTTCCTAATGCGCACTTCTTTGTGGGGCTCGACCGGATTTATTTCTCGAAGCTAGGGGCAAAGGGACGATCACATGGAGAGGGCCCTCGATGACCTTCGTCGCGTAGCGTTCAAGAGCCATTCTAATGGAGTGTCGCATAAGACTTTGGTGTTCACGAGCCTTTATCTCGTGGCTTGACCCTTATCCCTTTGGCAGGACCAGCAACGGCAATCCTTTGAAAAAGCGCAAGACTTTCTAATCTAGAGTGCAACCTGTGACTCTATGTCTAGCTTAATGACCTTAAACTAATCACTAGCATTCCTGTTTCGTCGGAAATGTTCTCGTGACAAAATATAATTTATCGAACGTCGTTCTTCGGCTCTTAATGAAAGGAGACTAGGTTCTAGATCCAATTCTGGACAGGAGCAATCCAGGCGTGAATAACAAACTTGATTTTTACAGAATGTTCAGACGAAACCGTCTAATTACTGGCAGCGTCCAAAGTTCATTGACATGATATAATAAAGCTACTAACTAAGGACCTAAACAACTACAGCTATGGAAACCGAAAGTGCGAAAATGGAAAGTAAGGATAAAAGACAACATTTGTTTTTTTTTATGTGCGGGGGCTTCTGTTGATAATCATACGCTATTTATAACGCGGACTTGGTAACCGTTCTTGATGTTGTATCCGATATCTACCGTTGATTTCATCTTCACCGTTCATTTAATGACACGTGTTTATCAACTGCTATAGATCTTATCTTTTGTATGAAGTGATAACCGCTCTTGAGCTTTCTCTGTACTGATATCTGTCCTTAGTATGATAACTGTCACTGAACCCCTTTTATCTTCTGAAATGATAACCATCATCGAACCTATTTGTTCTCTAGAACGACAACTGTCATCGAGCCCATTTATTCTCTAAGGCGACAACCGTCATCGAACTTTTCTTTACTTGTCATGCGTCCTTTGGGATGGTAATCGTTATCGAGCTTTTCTCCGTTTGACACATGTTCTTCGGGACGATAACCGTCATTGAGCTTTTCTCCGTTTGAAACCCGTCTTTCGGGATGATAACCGCCATCGAGCTTTCCTCCGTTTGACACCTGTCCTCTAGGATGGTAACCATCATCGAGCTTTTTTCCGTCTGACACCTATCTTTCGAGATGGTAACCATCATCGAACTTTCCTCCGTTTGACACCTGTCCTCTAGGATAGTAACCATCATCGAGCTTTTCTACATCTAACACATGTCCTCCGAAAAATGGGGACCTTCGTCGAGCTTTTCTGACTTGACACCCATTATCCCTTTTATCGATGTCCTCGAAAAAAAATACCTCCGGCACTTTCAGTCTAGTCTTTCCTGGTTTGACACCTGCTCTTCTGGAGCAAAGGCCTTCATCGAGTCCTTCCTAGCTTGGCATTCACTCTTCTCCTTGTCGACGTCCTCGATGAATATACCTTCGGCACTTTTGGTCCTCATTCATCTGAATTTCAAATTTCCCGCTTATAACTGCCAATACTTACCGGCTGTCTTACATGAATCATCTTAGTACGGGCGATGTCATCTCTTGTCGTTTTATTCATCTTTCCTAAGCGTCGACAACCCTAATTAATTTCAGGTGTCAACAATCCCTTAATTGTAGTCATGCATGTCCTCGAAGAGGATCTAACTAGGTGCTGGGAAGACTCCCTAGTAAGTCGAACACAAACACCAGTAAGCAGAGTGAAGACAGAGAAGACAGGACTAACTAAATAAGCCTAGGGTTTTCTCTTCTTCTTCTTCTTCTTTTTTTGCTTCAAGTTTAGTCTATTTATGACATCTAATCATATATATCGATCATCAAGTAACTGTGTACAAGAAGTTGTACTGTATCTTTAATGACATAGCTTCGCAGGGTGGATTTGGAGGACTAAAACACTGCTTCACTCCCTGGAAACCGCCGCAATTAGGGCATGGGTTTGAGACGGCACGGGGAATCTAAGACTCACTTTTAGAGGAAAAAACTTGGTTACATGCACGTAAAGTAGCCACCGGTTGTCCCACAAAATTTCAAAAAATTAATGCGCCGTTCGCTTTAATGGATCGATGCGACCACACGTCAAGAACTACGAAAGATTTGTTGGCAGTTCCGAACTTTGCCCATGAAATAAAGTCAAGTTCCACACCTTCTTACGCGGCGTAAATAAATCATCAAACCTTTTTTGAAGGGGAAAAACTGCAACGAAGACCCCGTTTTGGCCATTCGTACAGAGAATGATCCACACGACATTCGAAAATGTCGCGCGCGACATTTATATTATGTTTCAATGAAGGATTTATAATGTGGATGTGCTCCGGCCGAAGATTTAGTACTCAATTACAGGATTGCGCGCGAGCGCAAATTTCCTTTGTCAAGAATTAATGGAATCTACCCTACGCATACGTATTCGTATTCACGCGGATGGATCGTATGTAGCTAAAACAGATTACGGAGCGGGAGGCCGTCGCCGCGTACGGCCGGACCGCCGGAATTCGGCTGCCGAACGAGATCATCGGCCCCCCGCCGCCCGTGACGTGGCCCACCAGCGGTTCGTAGCCTCCCCCGTGCACGGCGGGCAAAAGCTGACGGGCCTGACAAGACAAGATCGCGACACGTGGGTCGTGCCGGTTGGTCAAGGCCCGACCTTTTCAGTAGAGAGGGCGCAGGCATCCCCAAAAATCTAAAAAAGCGGGAAAAATCAAGAAAAGAAAAGAGTTTTATTATTATTGTTATTTGTTTTTTTCTCTCTCTCTCTGTGTCGGGTTGCTTTGATGGGTTGACGAAAATACCCATGGGGATGAGGGCGAAATTACCGGTGCGACAGCTGCCCCCACGTGCGAACCCAACGGCCACTTGGCAAGCTTGTCACTGGACCGGCGGACCGTATCCAGCACATTAGATTCCTGCAAAAAATCATGGGGGCACTAGCAGTTGAGCGGAGTTAAAGCCCTTTGGACTCTTCGCCACCACATGTAAATAGAATGCTCCAAAACTGCAAAAAAAGAATATATATATGTATATATATAATAAAATAAAATAATTCTTTTTCTTTTTGCTCGAACGGGAAATTCTCCAAACGGACATCCGACGTCGAAATTGGCCGTCATTTGGGGGTTTATCTCGCAGTAATTACATGGTTTGCCTCGTTTATCCGATAGAAAAACCGTCAAAGAATAATAAAGGCGAATCAGCGTCCGAAGCTACTGTCCTGTCTTCACCTTTGAAAGGAAATCACTCGGTCAATAGTCCCGACAAGCAAGAGCGCGCGCTCGTGTCTCTCGACTCCGTGATCCAGGACCACGGCCGCGCGTCCACGAAATTAAATGCGCGACACATGCTCGATCGATTCCCCGCTCCTTCCAGCACACAGACCGTTTCGCGTCCGGGCTTAGGTAACGCGTTCGCGTTTCGACCCGCCGTCCTACTTTTTCGATCCAACAAAAACTTCGCCCGCTTAAGAGCGAGTTGGCCTTCCGGACACCAGCAGGAGAAAAGCGCGGACGGAACGGCGAACGTCATCAATGGCGGGACATGCCTTTGCTAGGGTTTCAACGCTCCCTTCCGACGGAGAGGGGGGATGGCAAAAAAAGTCGCGACACGTCCGCATCACTGAACACGATGCAGCGACAATCGACCGACGGCTCCCTGGCAACATCGCCAGGACGACCAAGTCCTCCTCTGCCATTTTAGTCAAAACCCAAACCCCGAAAGCACCCCCGCAAGGTTTCGAATCGCGCGCCTAACATCAGTTGCTCTCGCGGAGAATTCCCTGCCCTGCCTACCGACCTGCCCGAAAGTGGAACGTTCTGTGGACGGAAACACTTCGTCTTACTTTTCTCCGACCCAACAAGGAGGAAAGGACTCTCGGGATGTAACATGGGAGATCCCTCTGTTTCTAGTGCCTCCCTCGGTTGGTCCCGCACGCTACCCAATTCGACGGTCGTATAAATGTCGCGTTGGCTCTCTCTCTCGATCTCACCCGGCAAATGTAGGCTGCGCTTTCCTTTCCATCGCCGCCAAAAATCCATATTCGCGGAATTTCGCCGTGTCGTCGCGACCGAGCGGGTCTTGTCGAATGTCGTTCGACCGTTTCGTCCGGCTTCGGGCTCGTCAGCATGCGTTCACTTACTGTGGTCCTCGCTCCGAAGGAATGCGAAGTGAATGCGAGGATTCGTCGAACGAGTACGGGTAATGTATCCACACGGCTCGTCGAGCCGTGCCAGATAATATCGAGACGGATTCATACAATCGATATCTAGAACGATGCTTTAAACTCTTAAGGCGAATGTTGGAATGCACGGTTCAGCCGAGGAACTCGAGCCACCTGTCTAAATCCCACTAATTACGTGCAATTTTTATTCTAGGACGGGGCTGCTTCCACAAACCGAAGCCGTGGGCTTAATCGGTTCGCCAGATGAGCAAAATTGTTCCACGAGTTTTTCAGATGGTCGAGTGCTGGCGCTCGTGCCCCTTGGAATACGGAAGAAAAATTGCTCATTTATAACATTCCACGTTATATTTTGGACCCACCCGGTAAATCGGCCAAATTAATTCTACCTCGTCAGGGGACTACGAGGGTGTTTGGTTCGGCTTTTGTAAGGGGCTTTGGGCCTCCAAAGCCCTTTGGGAGAAATATTTTGTGTTTGGCAAAATATTTTGGAGGCTCCTTGGCCAAATGCTGGCCTTCTCAAGGCTGAAAGCTCAAGGCACCTTGAGCTTTGAGCATTCTCGGAATGCTCTTGTTACTGTTCACTTTTTTTTTTTTTTAGGGCTAGAATCTGTTCATCTTCTTCGGGCAGGCGCCGGCGGCCGGCGAGGGTGGCTGGCGAGGGAGAGGGCCGGCGAGGTCGCCTGGGGTCGGGCGACCCCCGGCGAGCCAGATCCGCCGCCGGCGGGGGTCGCCCGGCCGCCTGGGGTCGCGCGACCCAGGCGGCCGTCGCCTGGGGTCGCGCGACCCAGGCGGCCGGGCGACCCCGCCGAGGGTCGCCTGGCCTCGGGCGACCCCCGCCGGCGGCGGATCTGGCTCGCCGGGGGTCGCCTGAGCTCGGGCGACGGCGGCCGGCGGCCGGCCGGTTCCGGCGATGAGTAAGTTTTGTTTTTTTTTAATAAATAAAATAATTCTCAAAGTCCATTTGTAAAAAAAAATTTACCAAACACTATACTTTGGCCAAAGTAACTTTACAAAATATTTTTACCAAACACCATTTGCCTTTCCCCAATGGGCTTTCACCCAAAGGTATTTGCATTTTCCCAAATGCATTCCCCCAAAGCCGAACCAAACAGGCCCTACGGCTGGCACTTCACGCATCGATAATAGAAAACGTGGACGGCGGTTTTTAGTTAACTACTCGAAGTAGGACTATTTGAGCACGTACTTAGCATACCGACGCGTTACAAATATGAAATCCCGAAAGACGAATCTTTGTTCCTCGATCGCTTAACTTTCGGTTCTCTTTTTCCAAATTGATGTCTCCTCCCACATTTTGTTGAAAACCATTCACAGGAATTCACCAATAGACATCCTCTATCACCTCACGAGGGCCAAAGAAAGATGGTGGTCCCCCAACTAGGATAGGGGAAATTTTACCCATGAATGACAGAAGCGCAAAGCCGCGATCCAACAACAAAAAAGATTTGTACCTTTCTCGCCTTCATCCGATCGAACGAGATTAATTAGGCGCTCCAAGAGAATTAAATGTGTCCGACGTGATACCGCACCTCGGCAATTTTCCTTTGCCGCGGTCTAATGTCGAGAAAGCGCTCGGCGAGCGACGTTTCGATGGATAAAATCACGAACCCACCGCCGCCGATAAATCTTTAGCGGGCGAGCGGCCTCCCGTCCCTAGCATCGCCCGAACGATAAGGGTCCGTGTAACTCATTGGCGGCCGCGAACGCGACGCGTTGCCGTTGCCCGCGGGGTTTCGATCTCAGCCGGCTCGCGACGAGCGGCGAGATGATCGCGACGGGCTCGGATTCGTCGAGTTCGGTCCACAGAGAGAGAGAGAGATTCAGATGGAGACGCACACGCGATTCTCCAGCGAAAGGCAAAAGGAGAAGGAAGAGGGAACTCGTCCCAGGCAAAACCAGCCGAAAAGGTTTGGCCTTAATTTGCTTTTCGTTCCTCCGCACGCGCAGGAGCGATGATGGAGATGATGATGAGGGAAGGGGCGGCGTCATTGACGGACGTTGGGATCTGGGGATGGTTGCTTTACCATCCCCCCCTCGATTCACGGCGTTAACGTCGCGCGCGGCTCTGCCCCCCCTTCTCCTCCCCCCTTGAATCGCGCGCTCCCCCCAACGGCTAGTTGGGGTGCTGACGTGGCCTCCCGGGGGACGGCGATGCCGTGGATCCCCCCCCACCCCCGTGTGGGGCCCGCGCGACCTAACAGGGCCGGGCCGGCCGTGCCGAGCGTGCTGCCGGATGACTCCTCCCTCTTCGGAGGAGGACCGGGAGCCGGACGGTACGGGCTCTTGAAATTTCCGATCGAAATCCCCGAAACTCGTCCCCGATTAAGTGCGCGCGCGCGCGCCCGCGTTCGGACCGTGCCAGGACCCCGTCCCCGTGTCATCACCCCGCCCGCGAACCCGGGTTTTAAGAATGGCCGGAGATCGGCGGGGCCCACAAATGGCCGCCGCGCTGCGGCGGCCGACGTTTCCGAATACCGATAAAAAGAGGACCGATGCCCCGTTGACAGGAGCGCCCACTTGTTTCCCCACGTCCTATCTCGCGAGCCAAAATTTACCTATCGAATCACGGAGCATTTTCCATATCGATCTTATTTATTCATCGCAATTTTCCCCCCCGGATATCGCCATAAGCCGGCTTTTTCCGAACCGACTATAAACACGGCATCCACGTCGGGCGGCTCATTAATTCGCCTAGGCGTTGCCCTTTTTATCACAGCACCTAACTCCACGGGGGGGAAAAGCTTCAGAGCGGCGCTCCAACATGGGCAACAAAGCTTCGTCACGACATTTTCATGCGGCGGAAAATGAAACGATGCTCGTGACGAAACGGCCGCGCGAGTCGAACGCGAAGTCCCCCGCAGAGGATCTGACGAGGCACGGGATCGTACTTTTTGCAGTGTCGATTTTGTACGCAATTTGCGAAATTTCGGAAGAAAGCGCGGCCCGAAGAATTTCCCCCTTCATCGCTTTTGATCGCCGCACGATACGTCGATGTTACGTAAAATATAGAGAAAAAATGTGGCCTCTCGTCTTTTTCCTTCTTCGTGTTCGGTTTCTTTCGACGAGGGGGATCATCTTTAAGATCTTCTTACCCAAAGAATTTCCGCGACTTTGTAATTTAATATCACGAATTATGCTCGCCGCGGCGTATTTACACTCAACTTTTTTTTTTCTCTAGTGACACGAAAAATCCTGAACTTGTATGTGCGCGACCCGTTTACCTCTCCGTCGATGAGAACCGTTAAAAATCTGCTTACATGGACGCCGAGAAGCAAACAATGTCTACATGACGCCCACGTAATTTAAGCGAAATAAAAACGACGCCGTTTTAGCCGAGAAATCATCTAACGGAACCTCGACGGAGGGTAAACGTGTCAGATATGCATAAATTTAGTTTAAAATAAGCGTGTCACGGCAGACATAATTTTGGATTTTTCATTTCACCAAAAAAAAAGTTAATGTTAAACGTATCATAGCGGGCATAAATTAAAGTTTTTTTTTTTCCTTTTGCGATTTTCGTCCTCTTCACGATGAATTCTAACTACTTTCCGTAAGTTTTTGTTCTCGATTAATCTCGCGCGCCTTGTCCCTTCGCCATCACTTTCTCGTTCCAACTTTATTTTTCCGGGGGGGTTCTTTTCTTTCGGGGGAAGGAGTCGGTCGGGGTGGCTCTCTTTAACCCTCCCCGAAGTCTTCATCCAAGCCTAAAATTTCAAGCACCGTCATTATCGTCCATTAATTAAGTGGTGGTTTGGATGCCTCGAGAGAGCTACAAAGTGCCCCCAAAAACCATTGCGCTTGGGACCAAAGGCCGGAAGCTAAAAAGTCGGGCACTCGGTTCACGGGCACCGACGATTTTTTCGTGGAGGCCATTTAATAATAATTCATGGATCGGCAAATTTTCTTACGGCTTCGGCTCTTGCTCGGAGCGAGGATCGGAATGTTCGTGGCCATCCGACCGCTTAACTCGAACGGTGCGGTTAGATCGAGCCGGTGTGCGAATGACGGGAAGCTTTGGCGAACGTAGTAAGTGGCAAGCACCTCGTGGAATGCATTGCGAAATTGCACACTCTTGTGCCTGGGGATATCTTAAGAAGTTTACCAAAGCATCGAATCCCCTATTGATGTCGTCTCTCTCTTTTGTTTTTTTTTTTTTATCAAAGTTTGTTCCCGTTCTAGAAACTCTAAGTGCTTTTCGTGATTTTTGCATAATGTAAAAGATAAACCGCATCATTACTATTTATTTGGCGTTCCATGCTTTCTAAGCTAATCACAATACATTCATCATAATTATAACGAGAAAAAGAAATTCGAGGTGGGAAATTTCTTCCACGGCTCCATTTGTTACTTGAAAAACGAATGATTCGGAAAGCACATCCCTTAAAACAGTCGCTTGTATCGCTTTCAAAAAAATGAACGAACCAAAGAGATTTCATCGCCTAGGAAAATACTTACAAATAAATTGTTATCGATAACGAAAATATTTTTCATTGATTGATTATTTCAAGCGATAAAAATGATTTTTTATAGGAAAATATTATCCAAATTTGACATTATTTGCGAAACAAATCGAGCCGGACATGTGAAGATCCGCATAAATTTTTCTTTCAAGTTCATAGTTTGATTAAATGAAAAGAAGGGTTTGACATTATGTAAGCACTTGATTAGTTGATTTTAATTATATTCCTCTACCTTGATAATAAGGTTTTCGGAGCTCTCCGATCACTCACCTAATTTTTTATGGCATTATGGCCGGGCGTCAAAAGAGACCTCGGGCTTAACGATGCCTATACGCTAGTACTTGCGGTCGATTTCGAACCCACCCAACAGAAAAGAAAGAAGAAAATCTTAAGCAAAACTCGCTTCCGCCAAGGCTCTCTCAACTCGTGACACTGATTTGGAGAGAGAGAGAGAGAGAGAGAGAGAGAGAGAGAGAGAGAGAGGGACCAGAAGAAGCTCCATGTTTGTAGCCAGAAGAAAAGAAGGAGAGAATAACAAACAGTAACCACTCAAAATTTGAGAGATTTATAATGGAAGAAGAAGGAGATATCATCATCATCATCATCATGGGAAAGAAGAAGGCACATGTAATATTATATGCACATTAAAGAGAGATAAAATCAGCAAATCAGTGAATTGAAGCGATTACTTTTCTCCAGAGACCTGTCCACATAACACCAGCTCAACCTCAACCCCAACCCAAAAGCAGAGCATGGCACAAGAAACGCATCCCCTTCACTCTCTCTCTCTCGCTCTCTCTCTCTTCTCCTTAAAAACGACCTCCTTTTGTCTTCCTTTCATTTAAGCCTTTCTTGCTCTCTCTCTCTCTCTCTCTCTCTCTCTCCATGTCTCTCTGCCTCTCTCTTTCGCTCCTAGCTGTCCTGTATCAGTATTAGAGAGAGATTCCCTCTCTCTTTCTCAGAGTCCCTCTCTTCTTCTTCTTCATTACTCTCTTACACATTTTACCCACCATATATATAACGACATATTTCCACGGAGAAGGACGAGGAGGAGGAAGGAAGGAGGAGGAAAGAAAAACATGTTGCGCTCCCGTCTGGGCTTGTTCTTGACTTGGTGTGCCGTCCTTCTTGTTCTGGCTTCTGGGTCGTCCCCGAGCTTGCCCATCATTTCCTTCGATGAAGGTTACACCCAGCTCTTCGGGGACAACAATCTCGCTCTTCACGGGGATGGCAAAGCGGTCCATCTCTCCCTAGACGAACGCACAGGTGCCGTATTTAATGTCTTCCTCAGTCTGTTCCCGTTTAATCTTTGAATGTTAAGGATTCAAGGTGTCTTTTTCCGTCGGGGCTCTGTTGATTGAGGACCCTTTTTGGATTTCTTTGTTTGCTTGTTTTTTTTTTCTAAATTTGATTTGTTGCAGGGTCTGGGTTTGCGTCTCAGGATCTTTATCTGCATGGCTTCTTCAGTGCTTCCATTAAGTTGCCTTCGGATTACACTGCCGGAGTTGTGGTTGCTTTCTACGTGAGTGATCTCTGCTCCTCAAGTCTTTTTTTGTTGCAATTTTTTGATGGTGTTTTCATGTTTGACCGTAGTATGTATCGGTTGTATATTGGTGATGGGTGCTCGGTGTTTCTTCTATGGAAATATTTGATTCTTCTTGGGCGATTAAGTTCAGTTCTAAAGGCCATTCATTTGACAAATTACCTGAAAATGTTTCGCTACTGTTGGGTATCTGTATTTCCAGGAGTATTTTGAGAATGATGACCTGCAATTTTTTCTTTTGCAAGTTCTTCACTTTTGATCACATATTTGGTTCTGCTTGACTGGAGGAGATTCTTCTGCTGAGTAGTTTTGCGAATTTGGGCTCTGGTGATCGATAACTTGTTTGCTGTTTGATTGCCCAGATGTCTAATGGCGATATGTTCGAGAAGAACCACGATGAGATTGATTTCGAGTTCCTGGGTAACATTCGGGGAAAAGATTGGAGGATTCAGACTAATATCTATGGCGATGGAAGCACCGGCATCGGCCGGGAAGAGAGATATGACCTCTGGTTCGATCCTGCCGATGACTTCCATCAGTACGGCATCCTGTGGACCGACTCTCAGATCATGTAAGTTTCAATTCCACCACGATAAGAGCATAGCGTTCTCTGGTTTACCTTGCGATTCATTGTGCTTCTTTTGCATATCCATTTGGTAGCTTTTGTGGAATATATCGTTTCCTCTATTGAATTTGCTGGTCTCCTGAGTAGTCTTTGAATAAGTGCTCAGTGCTCTGTTATTATTCTGCTGTACTGCCGCTGAGGCTAGGGGATGGTCACTTCCTTAAGGAACATTGTGTATTAAGATCGGTGTCTCTTGCCGAGCCCTGTGAGGATGGTCGGGGGGGTCACGTTTATCTTGACCATCCCCTACTTTTACTACAACGCCAAGGCTTTTATTGTTGTTACTGTTGCTTCAATTCTTTTTACCGTGTCTTCGTTTTATCCTGGCGATACTGTTAATGTTTGGTGGACTAACATCTATGAAAGCTCTTTTCAGTAATTAAGACGAGTTAAATGGATGTTTGGGCCCCTTCTTCTTTCTCTTTGTCTCCAAAGGGTAAACGGTACATTTGATTGAGATGGATTAACTACCACTGTGGAGATTATGAGCTGTAAATTTTTGGCTTGCCTAAAAAGATTGTACCTTTATTCAGCTAAGTGGAAGTTAGGTACTAGCTCTGCAACCCAAGGCAGAATTTCATCTTTGTGATTCTGTTCACATGTTGTTTTACGAGGAAGAAGGGTTTGGGACATCTAAATTCTGTTTAAGTTTTAGTTATGCCAGAGTTTAAGCTAACTATAACATCTGTGCTAGAAATCGTGAGATGAATGGATGAAAACATCCTTATAAGAGGACAGTCTATACCGCTTGTTACCATGTTTTGATTATGATTAAACTCTCACCGCTTTTTTCTCTCTTGTAGATTTTATGTGGACAATGTACCCATCAGAGAAGTTCAGAGAACAGAGGCCATGGGAGGCCAATTCCCCTCTAAACCGATGTCTTTGTATGCCACAATCTGGGATGGCTCTAATTGGGCCACAAATGGCGGAAAATACCGGGTGAACTACAAGTACGCCCCCTATGTTGCCAAGTTCTCCGATCTCGTCCTGCATGGCTGCGCAGTTGACCCGGTTGAGCACCAATCGAGCTGTGATGATGTCCCAACTCATAAGGCTATCCCCCAGGGCATCAGTCCCAGACAGAGGACGAAGATGGAGTATTTCCGGAAGAAGCACATGACTTATTCGTACTGCTATGACCGGGCTCGGTACAAAGTCCCGCCACCCGAGTGCGTGATCAACCCAGGAGAAGCCGAGCATCTCCGGGCTTTTGACCCCGTCACATTTGGAGATGGCAGGCACCACCGTCCCAAGCATCACCGCCAGAGCCGGGCAAGCCGAGCGGACGCCTCTCTGTGAGAGATAGATTTCCATTCACCACTTGCAGCATTTATCTGGTCACCATACCATGCGATTCATGGCTTATTTCCAGTACATTTTACCTACGTTTATCATGCCTGGTCAAGTCTTTTTTTTTGTTTTTGCCTGTGAATAGAAAGATAAATAGAGGAAGAGAGAGGGGGGGAGTGAAGGGGCACGCAGATTCATCATTGAATTCATATGGGTTCTTGGGGGGGGGGGGGGGCTATGTGTATAGGTCATGACACCAATAGAGTTTCCAGCCATTCTGTCATCTCATATATGGACTTGTATTTTCCCTTTTTTTTTTGGCTGAATTTGAAGATTTGTACTGGTCTCTGTGACACCTCATGGGTGGTTTTCAAATAAATATACCTTTTGTCCTGGGTTTGGTATGTGTTTATGTGTTATTATATGTGGACAGTAATAAATTGGGTTTGCAGAATCTTTGTTTATGGTGGTGGGTGGGCATGCCGTGTCCCTTGTTCTATACTCTTGATTCCATTCAATTAGTCAGATGAAGAGCAGAGAGGGAAAGAGGGGGCTCATCATGATCAAAAGCTCTGTGTTCCATTAAATGTCAAAAGTGCGGGGCCCGCCTGGGCTCTGTTTCATGATACTTTTTTGTCAAACTCAAACAAGGTGTCGGGACATATTTGTCAACGGAACCGGAAATGAGAATCCAAAGGCCCATTTAAGAGGGCAGAACAGGTGGTGAGGACACAAAGTGCTGCTATTGGCAGGTTTTAGTCCCTTCGTTTGTTGCAGAAAGCTTTGGCTGGATTTAAGTCTGCTCTTGAAAGGATAATGGATATCATTATTTTCTTTCTGCTTTTGCTTCTTTTTGTGTTCTTTTTTCCCGGTGTTTGTATGAAACGAAAGGCTTGAAGAGAATCAACCGGATAATTATAACTTTATGGTGACAAATTTAGTGCAATCATGGAGGACTGTGCGACAAAAAACGGGCGAGAGAGATAGCGAGTGAGGAAAGAAGGAACCGGAGGGAGAGTGAATTTGCAAATTCATGGCATTCGAGCGTATATTTGCGCTCATGACTTAACAGCTTACGCCTCTGAGCAACAGAACTACCCAGAATAAGATGTTATAGCTTCCGTCGTTCGATTGATCGTGCTAGATATAGCACATTAAGTTCCTGATTAAGAGATCATTTCGAATGAGACAAGCAAGAAGATAAGAAGAGTAGAGAAATCTAAACAGCTGTATGAAAGCTTCACTTCCATTTAGTGGTTAGGAAGCAAGGTATGACTTATCCTCACACTAAAGAAGAGAAAATGCAAGTTGCTGAACCACCCTCTTTTTTCCCCCTTGTCTTTGCTCTCTCTCTTATCACTCCAACTAGAAAAAAATTAAGGGCTAAACCGAAAAATTGAGAAGGAAAATCAGACAGGTAAGAAAGAGAAAAAAGAGGGAGGACTCTGGGGAATTGGGACCTAAACCTCCTCGAAAGACCACCTCTACAAAGGCGTGCTCAAACCAAAAGTTGGAGCAACTGTAAATGCACTCCTTGAAATACAATATTAGTTACCGAATGGTGAAAGTCAAAAGGAGAATAAAGCGAAAAGACAAAAAACAATGGGCAAAAGAGCCGCATGATCAAACATAGAGTTTGCTGAAAGCAAAAAGATGCGAAAAAGTTTTGCCCATCAATCAAGCATCAACACTCAATAAGATGATTTTCGACTCCCACGCCGCCGCCACCCCTTTGAAACCTTTTTTTATAATGAAATTTGGCAAATTGCATGATAAAAAACAAGTCCGGATCACGAAGCAATAAGGAAAAGTCAGATTGATTGAACTTGAACTTTTGAATTAGCAGACCAACGTGGACGGGAATCACATAAGCCACGCCGTAGGTGTCTTGAATTCTTGGACTGATAGGGGCTCGCATGAAGAAGATAGTGTTTGTTTTTAGAAAAACGTTGCTGTGCATTCATTAATTTTTCAATCAAGTTCCTCTATCTACAATTCTGCTGATTGGGTCCTTCTATTTGCCCAAAATGCAAGTCCCTTTGGCACCAAATCCGACGGAATGACTGTCGGAAGACGCCAAAATGTGACATTGACCAATTATTACCTACATGAACATGCCTCGCGAATACTGAATAAGCGAGGGAATAAAAACGTAAACAAAAATAGGGGGAACGAAGCTTTCCAATGGAGTTCTCAACGGCCATGATAGGTGTTCATGTAAGCAATATTTGATCCACGCCATAGTCTGAACAGTTACATCGGCTGAATTTGGCCGAATATGGCGCCGGGAGAGACTTGATTAGACATTTTGTGTAAGCAACAGAACTTGATTGGAAAAATTGGAATTACAAGAACTTGATAAGAATAGAGTAAAATACATAAGCGAAAATATAACTTTTCCTTAATTTAGTTCCAATGGAAGTAAGAGAGCCTCACTTGCCTCTTACCAATCGATTTGTTACAGTGAAACCATTGACAATCGTTTACCATGTGCAGGCAAATCTGTAGGAGAAGATTGCTATTACAAATGTAAGACGAATCCATGGAGTTATCTAACAGAAAGTAGTTTTCAAATAAGAAGACATTCTGTGCACTGATTACAGCAAACGTCCGGCCAAGAAGTATTTGCCTGAAAATTAGGTCCTGCATGGCCGAACAATATGAGAAATGCTTCTCCAAAAGATCAATTCAAGGACATAGGAGGATTTTCTCACTCGTATCTAAGATGACTACCAGAAATCATTGCACGAACAAGTCCCTCCTTTGAAATGGTGATAACGATTGGCATCTCGAACGACAATGTCTCGCTTGACTATAACACTGATGAATTTCAGTACAGTATGGCAATCTCCACAGACACGAAGATTTTTCACTATTCTAATGACAGTCCCAGGAACTGATTTTAGCAGCCCATATGCGACAGCCAACCTCTCGCTGTGCCAGAAAAGTTGTTTCTCCTTCTCTTGCTGCTCCATGTCATGTAATACCGAGCTAGTCTCCGGAACATAACCTCTCCTTCTCATCTCTGCGTCCAATTCTTTGAGCAAGCAAAATATCTCATCTTTCATTGGATGAGTTGTCTCCCCTGCATAGAATACTTGATTTTCTTTCCCAATGTCAATACAACTATATCCCGGCTCCTTTCTTACTTCCATTAACGCCATCGTCTTTCTGATCTTGGCAACCTTATCCCACATAGCAGCACGAGCGTAGCTGTTGGACAGAAGTATGTACGTTGAAGGATCTTCTGGCCTTAGGCTTAAAAGACCGTCAGCAATTCTAACCGCCATTTCAGTCTTGCCATATTGTTTGCAAGCACTAAGAATAGCTGCCCATGTAGGTTCATCAGGTTGAAATGGCATTTGATTGATAAGGTTCTCTGCCTCGTCAAGATGCCCGGAACGGCTGAGAAGATCCAGTAAGCAAGTGTAATGTTGCAGGGAAGGAGTGATACCATAATCCTTGATCATTGAATTGAAAAGACTGCGACCTCTCTTAACTAATCCAACATGGCTACATGCATAGATCAATCCAACAAAAGTAACTTCGTTTGGCTTTACTCCAGTAGAAACCATTTTATCAAACAATTCCAATGCTTCCTCAGCTTTCCCATGCTGAGCAGTACCCACGATTATCGAAGTCCAAGACACTACATCTCTGCGGTTCATCCCATTAAATATATCCTTTGCACCAAGAATATCGCTACACTTGGCATACGTATCAATGAGTGCATTGTCGATAAACAGGCAAGATTCATATCCAAGAACTACAACAAGACCATGAATCTGCTTTCCAAGTGCCAACATTGCTAAATTAGCACAAGCACCGACAATACTAGAAAGAACCAACGGGTCTACAATGTCAACACCTTCTCTTCTCATGTCGATAAATAAGTGAAACGCGTCAACATTATTCCCACTCTGAACCAACCCAGAAATCAATGCGGTCCAGGAAAACAAAGTTCTTGCAGGTGCACTTTGAAAGATTGCCATAGCATCTGACTTTAGTCCACTCCTAGAGTATGCAGAAATCATAGCAGTCCAAGAAACCGCATTCTTCACTAGGATTGAATCAAAAACGGCACGAGCATCATCTGGTGATCCACATTTCGCATACATATCAACTAGCGATGACTTTGTCACGTCGTCCGCATGGAAAGGGGATAGCAAAAAGCTGGCATGAACTTGCCTGCCGAGCCTGATGCCGCCCAAGCTAGCGCAAGCCTTAACTAGGCTAGCGTACACAAAATGATCCGGCCGCAATCCATCATCCGCAAGCACGGCGTGGAAGACGGAGAGAGTTCGGCGAGGGAGGTCAGCTTGGTTGTATGCCGTGAGGATGGAGGCCCAAGAGACTTGGTCCCTGCGGGGCATTTCCTCGAACAGCGAGAAAGCATCTCCTGGGAGACCACATTTGCCATATGCATCCAGGAGAGTGTTGGGCAAAGGGCCATATCCGCGAAGGCCGTTCTTGAGCAACTGGGCGTGAAGCTTCTTGGCAATATTCGGAGCGTTGCGCCGCGCACATTGTTGGAGCAGGAGGAAATAGCGAGAGACAAGCATTCAACGCCTTTTTTTCAGTAGCCCGCGTCATTCTGGAATTACAGCAAACACATCATATGCATGTGGGCAAGGCTCAAATGAGGAGAAACATTTGTTCCGACCATGCGATCCATGCGCCATCTCCACACGGAACTAACTGCACACGGGCAAGACAACAACAAGGCCCCTCAATTAAAGAGCATGCGCTCATCATGCACGAGCTCTGTAGCCTCGCAAACATGTCGCGACCACCATTCCATTGTCCGACGAAGAATTCACGAAGCACGAACCCCACACGCGAGGGAACAAAACCGTCCACCGATATCAAATTGCTAACGGGGAATTTTCATTTTGCTGGCGAAACTTCGTGCCGAGCAAGAACTAGTGGCGGCAACAGGCAGAGAGGATGCCGAACTGAGAAGGAAGCCAAACGGGTCGCCTTGTCAACACTCGAAAAAGACCCTTTTGAACTTCCCTTTTTCTAAAAGAAATGGCAGGTACCACAATTTTTAGGGAAAATGACACGAGATATGCCGCAACTTTGATCGAACGTGCAATGTGATCCTTAAATATGTTAATTTATTCAATATTATTCATGAATTTTTGGTACATATTCAATTTAGGTTCCTGAACTATATGAAAATGTTTAATATAATTCATGAACTTGAATTAATAGAAAAATTATATTGAATATTTTCATATAGTTGGGGGATTACATTGAACATGTCTCAAAAATTCATGGACTATATTGAACAAATTAAAAGTTTTAAAGACCACATTAAATATTAGGCTAAATTTTATGGATCGCATTGCATATTGAGTCAAAGTTTGGGGATTGTTTGTGTCGTTATCCCAAAATTTTAAAATGGTGTCCACTATATATTTACTCAAAAATTAAGTTTTTCGTTTTTATCTCATGAAAAACACCTAATCCACCTTGTGAGCCAAATTCATTTGGAGAGAAAAACTAAAAGGACCAATGCTTTGTTTATTTCACAGAAAATGAATGATTTGAAAAATATTTATAAAAAATTATTGTGTCATTTTCATTTAAAAAAATGAACGAATAAAAAATGTTTTCACCATTTACTAAAATATTTAGATGATGAAAATATTTTTTATTGATTAATTATTTTGAAAAACACAAACAATCAAATTAAATTCCTTAACAAAAAAAGCAATCAAATTAAATTCATTTTCCATAAAACAAACGCACTAGACTTCGTTTGTTTTGCAGAAAATAAGTGATTAGAAAATTATTTTTTTAAAAAATGATTGCTTGTATTACTTGAAATATTTTTTTATTTATTAATTTTTGTAAGCCATTCAAATATATATTTTAAAACAATTAGTTTTTTTTTGTAAAATAAACAGAGCATAAAAGTATTATTTTTTTTTTTGTAAAACAAACAGAGCGCAAAAGTATAAATAATTCTTTTCCCTTCATTTTTCTGAATGAATTAGCAGTTACCGGAAACGCAGCTAAGCCAGTCTCGTAAGAGCCGGGCTGCTTGGGGAAGAGGGGGTCCCGGGAACGACAGAAGGATGGCGGCAGATCGACAGCAGAACCCTCGTCTCCTGCTCCGCAACTTCCTGTCTCTGGAGCAGTGCAAGGTCTGTAGAGTCTCGTCAAACCTCGCATTCGCGTTCATGTCACCATGCTTGTGCGGGCTCAAATGGGTGGTGTTTTTTTTTTTTTGTTTGTTTTTTTTCCCGCAGGAGCTGGAGTTCATTCACAAGAGCTGCAGCACGGTTGGGTACAGGCCGTGCGTCTTCTCCACCACCCTCTCTCATCTCATCGCTACGAACTCGGCCCACTTGATCATGCCCCTTGTGCTCATCCGAGGTATAATTTTATCTTCTCACTTTATTAGTTTGATCCTTTGGTCAACATCCATTGTTGGGTGAAATCAAGGTGTGGAAGATGGACCCTTTTCTTTTCTTTTTTTTGTTTTTCTCGAGAGCGGTGAGAGCAATTATTGGACCTTTTCTTTGCTGGGTAAATCAAAGTTTTGAACTTGGGTCATGGGTTGTGGTTTGATTCCGGGGTAACTTAGTCCAATGGCCTCTGATTTTCATAGTTTGGCGTGCTCTTGGATAGCTTCTGTTTTGACAGCGGGATGGAGTGGTTTTGGAGTAGCTTTGATAAATCGAGCTTAAATGTGTCGGAAGATCATATATGTTGTTCGAGAGAGAGTAATTCTCATTCGGTACTTGTGGATCATGAGCAAAGCATTACTCTTTTTCTGTTGCTTGACGTGACTGACAGAATCGGAGAACAAATTTATGATTTTTTCTATAATTAGTGTAGCTTTCGATTTGATCCTGAAATGTCTGCTTCATTTCTTCATGTCAGAAAAACTGAAAGAGAAGGTGGAGGAATTCTTTGCATGTGAGTATGAGCTCTGTATCGAATTTACTGGTCTTGTCAGGTCTCCTCTTATCATCTGTTCACTTATTTACTTTAACTGCTTTTGTCATAGTTCAAATTTGTTTCTGTTAATTTTGCTTTTGTGGAGCATGAGCACAACATGAACTGCTAAGTATTTTTCACGTTTTGATGATGTAATTTGACTGAGGAGCAAATCTATCAACCTTTTCTGAGATTGTGGACTTCTTTTAGCAATATAGCATGTTTCACTTCTCTAAAGAACTGTTACTGGTTACTTTCTTTCCGGCCTGTGCTAGCTTGTTCTTTTATTTTCTTTGGAGTGGAAGAAACTGAAGGTGCTTATCTTTGTAGCTTTGTGCTTCGTAATTGGGTCCTTCTTGTCTTTCTTGTGGTATCGAACATTCATAGCACTTCTTCTAATCAGTGTTGGATATGTTGACACTTTGTCTGTGCAACCACTACTAGTGAGCTTGATCAAGCTCAAATAACTTTGCATATTATATAAGCAAAAATTTTGGCACATAAAAAGATGCTTCTGCTAAATTGAAGTTTAATATAAAGTAGTCGTTATGAGGATACTTCTCTAATTCTAGAGTAATTGTGCAACAGATCTTGTTTGTTGCTACATTCCTAGGAAGAATGCGTTCTAAAATTACTTTGGATGTAGTGATCCCTCTCAACCTGGAAGCCTTCTGTGGACTTTTGATAGGAGATGAAGATAATGTGATTTTTTGTTTTTTGACTTATGGGGCTAGAGCCTGGTGAGAAGACATAGGCATGTATTGCAAGCTTAATTTCTAAAGATGAATTTCTGAGGTGCTCATTCAAACATCATATCTTCCAATGTAAGATTGATGATACGTTATGGATCCTCGTATTGACAATGGTATCTGTCTCTGTCTGTCTCTCTCTGCACTTTTGTGCCTGCTTAAGCATGCAGGCGCTTCCGACCCAAAAAAAAGCATGCAAGCGCTTATTTGTGTTTGTGCAGTTTGTTTGTTTCAATTTTCACCAATGGGGGCAGGGTGGGGCAGTATAGTCAAAGGCAAATGGTGCACTTAAGGCACTTAGTTCTAAAAAACGCATGAGTGGTGAAGCACAGAAATAGCATGCGCCCAAGCAAAGCTAGGCGCTATAACTCAGTGTAAGAAAGGTAGCAGCGGTTTAACTTACCTAGAATTTTTTCAGCAAGTGCTATTGGACCTTGTACTGTATACCTTAGGCGTTAAAGGCATGAGCCCAATCGAAGGCGCATCACTTTGACACTCAAGAAGAGGAATCTCATTGCTCGGCCTCACTTCAGCACCTAGGTGTGTGCTTGAAATGCTTTTGACTACACTGGGGTGGGGGGATTTCAACTCTTGTGAGTTGAGATTGCATGGGGGGATTTCAACTCTTTTAAGTTGAGATTGTGGGATGTCCTCTGAACTGCAATTTGCTTCTCGTAATTTATACCATTGCATTTCCTGTACCTTCCCCTAGTTTTGTAGACACTTTGATCTTCTCATTGATACATATGCAATTCTGTACTTTTGAAACAGCTGGACTAAAGGAGCGAGCATTGGATGGCATAGTGATGATAACAGGCCCTATCTGAAACAGAGAGACTTTGCGGTAACACACTGCTTGTCAATAATATAACTCGTCCTTCATACATTGAATTGTGATTTCCTTGATACTATTACGTTTTGCTTGTTCTTTTCAAGTTCCAAATGGTTTTATGAATTTGTAGATTTGGTACTGTCTTGCCTATCTTGTAAGGTTCTCGCGTTTCTAGCTCACTTTGCTGAGAGTCTTTTGTCGTTATGGTGGCCAAAGGCAGTTTGTTATTTGAATAGCTATGGGAAGGATTTTAGAGGTGGGCTATTCCATTTCCAGGACGGTGAACCCACAACTGTTAAACCTTCTGCTGGCGTAAGTATATCTCTGTAGTTTCTTCAAGTGGTATATCAACTATGTTTTTGGTCAGTGGAGTCATGTATGATGATATTTGAGTTTGCTGATTAGAAAGGAGCCATGAATTTTAATTATTTGAACAATAAAGTATTGACGAGGTAGTTGAAAATGGTTGAGTTTTCTCTAGGTTATGATATATGGCGGTTTAGACAAAAAAGTACGGAATTACAACTATAAAAGTTTTCTCATAATCAATAGATTAATTCAAAGGCATGATAATAATGACTGATTATGATTCTGTGTCTCTTATTAAGTACTTCAGCTAAATATGATAGTATGGGGCTTAAATGGTATGAATCTGATTTTGATAATTAGTGTTTATAAAGTTGTACGTTGGTTTTCTTTGCCGTTTGTGGATATAAAAATTCACAAGCATGTCTCTGGTTGAGCTATTCAGCAAGCTTGATTGAATTGAATCCTTGTATTTGGTCAGGATGTTCTGATATACACTGCTGACAACCGAAATGTACATTCTGTTGATGAGGTAAGTTCAGACGACTATGACTCTCTCTCCCTGTGCGTCAGTGGGCGCACACATTCACACACAGCTGTGCGTGCAGGCCCGGATATCTGCTCCGACCTCTTATAAGGTTACTGGGGAAATTAGGAATTGATGCCATCATGAGGATGTTAAGATTGATCTTAAATGCTTTGACATTGATGTGCTTGCTCATGTAAGCACTTCACTATTTCCATGATTTTTGAGTGGGGGCCTGGCGGACAGACGGTATAGCTTACTCTTTTAGAGAGGAATAACTTGGTTCACCATCTTTGAGGCTGCTCAAACAAATGCATCTTGCTTTTCTAGTAGTTGCAATTTGCAAGTAATGAAAATGTCTATAGATCTGGCTATTGATACAACTTAGGTTCGAATTCGCATGGACCTAGCCTCAAAGCACCCGCTAGTTGACAATTGAGTCTTAAAGGTATGATTAAGGTGATATGGGATTCTGGGACAATGGCCGTGCAACACTAGCAATTTCATTGGTCTAGGCCGCCACCTTGTCGCACTAGTGTGTTTACGATACATATATCGCAGCCTCTAGCTCTAGTGCTAATTATTTCATTTCTTGACAGATCATCGATGGGGAAAGACTTACTCTTACACTATGGTTTAGCCGTGATGGTTCTCATGATGAGGATGCCAAACTTGTCTCTCGTCTCTCAGAGATTTTCTCAACTGAGGTGACTGATGTTCCTGGCTCCAACTCACCCTTGCCAGCATCCAGTAATATGTACTGGTTTTCACCAGATCAATCTTCTGACATTGATTCATCGATCAACATATGCTGTGCAAGAATTTATGCTCTGGGATTTGGTATTTATGCTCTGGAGGACAAGATGAACTCCTTGGACGTGTTTGATCTTTTGATGAAACCACTGCAGTTAACAAGGAATAATGAGTTATTTAACCAGGAATTTGAAAATGTGTTGCACGCGCTGCAGGTATTCTCAACTTTTTTGCTTTGTTTTGTTTTATAGTTTGGGATCTATTGTCAAATGTTGGAACAAATTCTTAGATATGGAGTAAAATTTGTCTACCCTGTTTAGTATTCACTCAACCAAGAGGGATAGCTTTTAGATAATACACAAATTCTCTAAAGATAACTTACTTGCCAAGTGCATGAAGTATGGGGGTCTTAAGAGTTCTGTTTAGTAATCTTTCTATGTTTCATCATTCAGAGATCTCTAAATAAGGTCTAGTTTTTTTGCTATATGAACATTCCTTTTAAATTTTGGTGGTGATGTTATCAGTACTTTTAAGTATCCAAGTCATTGCTTTTCCTGCTCAGGTGGGGCAGTATTACTCATGGAAAGCTTCTGAGTTGCAGCGACGCGCCCCTATATTGGAGGAAGGAAAGGTGATCCCACTGTCCCAATCACAAAGCCAGAATGCAAGTGACTTGGAATCCACATTCTTACAGGATCGACGGTTGGCGCAGACGACATTCGGTTGTATGAGCTGTGATGGGTGTGGGACACCTGAAGTATTTCGTTGGGCCAGCTTTTCTGCTGCTGTTGACACGTGGAGAGATTACACAAATGAGCTTCACAAGGATTTACTTAGGAGCTTACCTTACTGGAGAAATCATCAGTCAATCTTCGACGTCTCATTTGACGAGCTTTGAATTAGGATTCGTTGTCATACGCCTCTGCATTTCATAAGCTTAAATTCCCCTTAAGAAGCTAGTCTAACAATGTCGACACTGTTGGTTGCTGCGGATTTCATGACGGGCCACACTTGGATTCCACGCTTATGGATGGCATGGATCCGATTGGAAGGTGTCGACCTGTTTATTTGCCCCAATTGCAGTCGATAATTTGCACTGCTCGTCACGTCACTTCCCAGCCCAAACTCGAAAGGAAGTTTAAGTCATCTTCCCCATTCTAGCCGCCACTAGCAGCTGGTCTCTTCAAGTCACTAGCCATGTAACATTTGCAGAAACAAGAGAAGTAAAATTACGAGAGCTGATGTTCAGTTCAACTTTAGCAAGGGAGATTAGGGAGAGAAACTTCTTGACTGGTAACTTCTTTTTCCTTATGCATCATATCGTAATACATGTACTTTTTATCTGCATCAAAGTCGACTTACAGCATGTTCTAAAACATATTCGTGTGTATCGGCTGCTTCATGAACATAATGCCCAACGAGATCCGACCTCGTCTATTGGCGACACTTTTTTTCTTGCTTTACTAACCATAGAACTTTCCTCTCTCTGTGTGGTAATTTCTTGCTATAAGTAGAGCTTCGAATATAATTTTTCGACAGTAGCGGCGTGGAGCTGTTTGGAGATGGACCATTTGTGCAAGACTTGTCCGAAGACATCGTAGAAGACGAGATCGGCTCGGTCTCCAGTTATGTTCATGGACAAGAAACCTTGCCCGTCGTAAAAGAACTTCATCTCCTCCGGCTTCCACGGCCTTATCACGCCCCTCCACGCCTTTGACCCGCCTCCGCTCGTAATATATTGAATTTCGCTGAAATTTTTTTTTCAAGAAAATGCGTTCTTTTTAATATCATTGACGAGGGAAGATGAGAAAAAAAGCTAATGCCAAAACCGTAGAAAACTGTACCTGTCCGTGCTTGTGATGTGCTCCAAGCAATGGTCATGCCCATTCACGTAAAGCTCAACCTTATTGGCCTGAATCCCCCCAAAAAAGAGTAAAATATAAGTAATCGTGATATTATCGTAGGATATAGCTGACGTGGAACAAATGTTTAAGTGGGTGCAAATGAATAATTTGGAATTATCACGTAAATAGTTTCCGAACTTTGGTTAAATATGTAACGTAATATTTGAACTTTATTGTAATGTGCAATGTAATGTGTTCCCTGAACTTTTAATTTGTTTAATGTGATATCCGAATTTTTGGTATGTATTCAATTTAGTCCTCGAGCTATATGAGGGATAATAATAAATATTTTCACATTACTCGGGGACTAAATTAAACATTTATCAAAAGTTTATGGATTAGATTGAATAAATTAAAAGTTCAGGGACTACATTGTACACTGGATTAAAGTTCATGAATAATATTGAACAAATTAAAAGTTCAAGGATCATGTTGCATATTTGATCAATGTTCAAGGGTCATATCGATCGTGAAAATGAGAATTTTAAGGAATGACCTCGAGGATGGGTACGAGATGCTTCACGAGCTCAACGGTGACGCCATGTTCACTCACGCTTTTTATGGTGTGGTGCCCAACCACGATTTTCCATTTTGCTGAGGAGTGCTTTAGAGCTGAATCCACATCCTATTGCAGTCATTTTGGGGGGAAAAACAGGAAATATATGGCTCAATTAGAAAAAAAAAATGTTTCATTTACATGACGATTTCTACAAGATATGGAACATGTTTTCATTTTGTTGCTTTGGAATATCATGTGCGATTATAAAATATGTTAGTTCCACTTAAGTATGTTCTGAAAATATATGATAAATCGAAGCTACGTACCTTCAGGAGGTTGGACAGGTACTCGTCCCTCGGCTCAACGCCGCTCCAATCATACTTGTGCTCTCCAGGGTCTGTGAAGTACTGATCGACGAACGGCGTCGTGTCCACGAAGAAGAATTCCACGATTTCTATCGTAATCACCCCAGTCAATCACTTCTAATCGAAAAGCAAACATAAGAGAAAATCCATCTACACGATTATGGCCTCCCCCTTTTATTTATTTCTTTATTTATTATTTGGCTTTCGTTCTTAATTTCCATCCCTTAGACACGTGGATGCATGAGGAATGATCAAATTACTCATCCCGAATTTAGCTAACGTAGATGTTTACAAGAGTAAGGATGGTAATTACCTGCGTCTAGGACAAAAGACCTGAAGCAAACCCACTTGCTGTCCTTTTCCCTTAGGATGGGGCTTAATTGGGCCTCAACATCGCCCCTATAATCGTGGTTGCCCAAAACTGTGCGTACCACGAGAACAAGATCATTAAAATTAAAATTTCAAAAAACCTACCCTTTATCGGAATTTATTATCAAATCCCTAAAAAGTTTTGCTTAGTCCTTTTAATTTATTACATGATCTAACTTGAAGGATTAAGATTTGTATATAGTCATGATTAATTTCAGTGGTTCGAGATTTACCATTGTACCACGACTTCTGCAAGCTCGGGGCGGTGTAGATGTCGGTGAACGACTTGGAAAACGCAGGGTCGTCTTCTCCGGTCAGTCCGTCTTCGTAGAAGTTGTCGCCGGTGGAGATCACAAAGTCTATGTCCAGCTGCGCTCCGATCACTCCCATCTACGACAATCAATGAGGAAAACACAAGAATTAAAGTAACAATCGATTGCTCGTGATTTTCTATACTCTCAGCTTGATTTTGAAGGCCAAACAAAAGGTGAATTTCTCAACAATAGCATTATAATTCGTGAGAAAAAAACAGTAAAGCGCGAGGTTACTCGTGCCACAAAGTAATCCTTCTAACATTTCCATCGACAACGAGATGCGGTAAGTCAATCACTTTTTCACAATCGCTTCCTTATGTGATTTTGTAATTAAATAAGGGGAAAAAATCACCAAAAACCCCAAACTTTATCACTTGTAACACATTTACCCCAAATTTTTTTTTGTGTCTTGAAAAACCCCAAACTATGCAACTTGTAATACATTTACCCCAATATAATGTAGCCTAGGGCATTTTAGTCTTTTTCCCCTTTTCTATTTTTTTTCTGTTTTTTTTCTTTTTTCCGGCGGGGGTTGCCCTCGCCCCGCCCAGGCGAGGCGAAGGCTGCCTTCGCCGGCGGGGCGAGGGCAACCCTCGCCGGCGTTGGGCGAGGGCAGCCCTCGCCTTGCCGGTGTCGGGCGAGGGACCCTCGCCCCGCCCAGGCGAGGCGATGGCTACCCTCGCCTGGATGGGGAGTGGGCTGCCCGTCGGTGTCGGGCAAGGGCTTCCCTTACCCCGCCCAGGCGAGGGCTGCCCTCGCCGGCGTCGGGCGAGGGTCCCTTGCCCTCACCTGGGCGGGGCGAGGGCGAGGGAAGCCCTCACCCGACGTTGGCGGGCAGCCCTCGCCTCGCCTGGGCGGGTCCAGGGTCCCTTGCCTGACGCCGGCGAAGTGAGGGCTGCCCTCGCCTCGCCCAGGCAAGGTGAAGGCTGCCCTCGCCTGGGCGGGGCGAGGGTCCCTCGCCCCACGCCGGCGAGGCGAGGGTTCCCCTTGCCTGACGCCAGCGGGCAGCCTTCGCCCCGCCCAGGCGAGGGTAGCCCTTGCCTGGGTGGGGCGAGGGTCCCTCTCCCTCGCCGGCGAGGTCGCCGAAGACCTTGTCGGCGAGGGCAGCTACCGCCGGAAAAAAGAAAAAAAACAGAACAAAAAATAGAAAAGGAAAAAAAGACTAAAATGCCATAGGTTACAATATATTGTGGTAAATGTGTCACAAGTTGCATAGTTTGGGGTTTTTCATGACACAAAAAAAAATTTGGGGTAAATGTGTCACAATTGGTAAATTTTGGGGTTTTTGGTGGTTTTTTTCCCTCAAATAGGAGAATTTCAGAGTTTCAAAAATATCTCAATTAGGATTATTCAATATTCCACTTGTAATTTGTGCAACAGATATTTCCGACAAATAATAAAAATTCTCGAGGCTCAACATGATTAACACGGACAATTTCATCACCATAAACACAGGGATCACAAGGGTCACTATTCTTAGGCTGCACATGATAACGATTTTGTGTCTGAGAACATATTCTGCTCAGAAATGATTCTTTTTTATTCTGTGCCCAGAATTAATTCTGAGCATTTTAAGGCATTTGTTAACAGCCCAAAATTCCATCCCTGGAATAGAAAAAGAATAGAAATTCGTTTGATAACGCCACAAAATTTCTTTTTATTAATAATATTTTAAATATTTTAATATTTATATCTTTTTTTATTTTTTCTTTTCCTCCTTCTTGGCCATAGCTTGCTCGCCGGCCATGACTGGTAAAATATTTTTTTATTAATAATATTTTATTAAAAGTATTTTTTATTTTTTTTAGCCATAGCCTGGTCGTTGGCCATGAGCGATAAAATATTTTTTTATTATTAAAATATTTTTATTAAAAAAATATATTTTTATTTTTTTGGCCATGGCCTGGTTGCCGGCCATGGCTGGTAAAATATTTTTTTATTAATAATATTTTTTATTAAAATATTTTTATTAAAAATATACATTTTTATTTTTTTGGGCCATGGCCTAGTCGCCGACCATGGCCGATAAAGTAATTTTTTTATTAATAATTTTTTTATTAAAAATATACATTTTTGTTTTTTTTTGCCATGGCCTGGTCGCCGGCCATAGCTAGTAAAATATTTTTTTATTAAAATATTTTTATTAAAAATATATATATTTCTTTTTTTTGGCCATGGCCTGATCGCCGACCATGGCCTGTAAAATATTTTTTTTATTAATAATTTTTTTTATTAAAAATATGCATTCTTATTTTTTTTGGCCATGGCCTAGTCGCTGGCCATGGCTGGTAAAATATTTTTTTATTAATAATATTTTTATTAAAAAATATATTTTTTCTTTTTTTTCCATGGCCTGGTCACCGGCCATGGCAGGTAAATTTTTTTTTTATTAATAATATTTTTTATTAAAATATTTTTATTTTTTTTGGCCATGGCCTGATCGCCTACCATGGCTAGTAAAATATTTTTTATTAATAATATTTTTTTATCAAAATATTTTATTCTTGTTAGATCCGGCGAGGGCGGTGCTCGGGCCGGATATTAGAAGCTACATTAAAAACCAATAAAAGGAAGAAGAAAAAAAATATTGATTCTCAAAATTGTTGTCAAAATCAAGAAGATACTTTTTTTTATTCTTGAAAACTGATTCTGAGAACAATTTTTGACAAAATTGTGCCCAGAATCAAAAAATTAAACAAATGCATTTCTGTTCCCAAATTGATTTTGTGAACAAAAATACAGAATCAAACACTGTTTGGCAAGTTGTCATGCGCAGCCTTATTTATACATACTAAGGCACATCTCAACAATTGACTTTTGGCGAATCTCACATCAATTTATCATAATCTAAAAGTTCGCACGAGCAAGGTACCCATCTATCCGATGCCTCGGATAACTACCATATATATCGTAAGTAGATAAAAATATAGTAGTCTTTTTCTTAATGGGAGCGTGGCATTGATTCCTAACGTAAGTTAGAAATCTCAAAATGGAATATCCATAGAATTATGCTTTGCTGATGCGAGAGAGAATACGAATAGCGTAAAGCAAGTGGTTGAGTCGAGTCATCGTGACATTACACCCACATATTAATAGAATCCCAGACAAGAAGACCCTTTGGTTGGTGCCTTTGCTTTTCGCTTTCATTGGCTATGAACAACTAAACGTGTTGATGACAACTAGGTCAAGAACTTGCGACCGACAAGAAAGCATAGACTGTATTCGTGATTAAAAAGAAACAATTGTCCGCATGCCTAAGTAATCTTGCAGCACGCTCATAAAATGTGTGACGAGGAATGCAAGAACGTGTCCTAGAGAATCGGGTTTTTTTTTGGTATTGGAATCGGGTTCTTTATTATGACATTGGGAGCAATGGGAAGTTACGAAATTCACTTGCTTACGTAACTGGTGCGATTTGTCAACTCATATGTGACATGCTGGTTAGGTTTCCATCAGGATCAATTGACCTTTTTTCAAGAAAAGAAAAAGAGAAAGAGAGTGCATCAGAAGAAATGGATTTTCATTTTTGAAAAAATGGCATTTATCAAGTAACATGTGTGTATGGTTACCATTCATCATCACTTGAATTTTATGAATGTTATTAGCTTAGTGGAAAGTAGGAAGAGCAAAGTAATTGGGAACTTGGAAGTCCTAAATCTTATCCACAACTTATCATCGAACTCTTTCGTCTTTTGATAGTTGCTTACGCAACGGCCTTAAATTCCATTTATTGGTATATGTTTGTGACTTTATTATACTTTTCAATGAATATAGGGTTTGATTGTGTCAATGAAAATGTTTAGGATGCAATTGCATGCTGTAATAGAAAGTTTCGTTTTCAATTGCAAAAACTTAAAAAATTTTTCAACCCACTTGTCTCTAATGCAAAAGAAATGATTTCGCTTGAACACAAGTATAGATTGGTTAAGGGAAATATGTGGATCGCAACACCGATCATTTCATAGAAAAAATCGATGGGTGTCCAATCTAAGACATACAACCACGCAGACAAGATGTTTCAGGGACACTATATATGACATCATCCATTAGTATGAATTTTAATCGGTACGGCTTATGAAGGACCGGGCCCTAAGTATTAGTGTGAACTTGTAGGAGGAAATGAGAGGTTTCCCGCAAGTTTCGATGACAATGAGGTTCCAACGTCGAGAAACGCCAAAGAAATCATCATCATTCATGCAATTAACAAAAGAAAAAAGATGGGTTGTACGCGAAAACCTGGGAAGCAACTTGAGATTGGTTGTAGTTCCCTTCTCTCCCCCAATCGCCGACCACCAGGAAGCTCAGAGTCCCGTCGGGTTTGACGCGGTGGTGGAGCCGCTGCATCTCCGACATGGACGGCGGCGCCATGCATAGCCATAACAACAAGCTGCCCAAGAAGAGAAGGCGATACCCGCCTTCATCCATCCTCTCGTTTCGTCGTGGAAACATGTTCAAAGCTCGAAGCAATCCGAGATCGGATCAGAAATAAACAGAGGGGAAAACGAATAGAGGGAGGACTCGAATGACTTTCTTGAGGCTGATAGCTTATGCGGTTCTTGATTAGGGCTTTATATAGCTTTGTTCGGGGCGGTGTTTGATGATGAGAAGATAGCTTGGGATTGGATGGGAGTGGGGTTGACAATGATAGGTAGCTTGTTGAGAAGAACATCGTCGGATGGGGGAAACTAAAACAATGTCACATGTGGCTGGCTTTGAGGACGTGCTTAGGTCGTGTGTCACCTGTTAGCGTTTGAATTTGCGATTGGCATATACTAAATTGGCTTCGGATGTGTTGCGTGGTCATCCGAGGGAAAGAATATCTCCAAAGAAGTTTTTCTCGAGGGCGACAGGTGTTTTTGGCTTCTCCGTGGGGGGGAAAGTCAAGGCCAACGAGCACGAATGCCGCGACCAGATATTCATGGAAGCACATCTAAACTTTGTTATAAAGGAAATGGATTTATTGGGAGAAAACGACACGAATGGTTCATGAATATTGATTTAATGTGCAATATCGTCCTTAAATTTTTATTTTATTTAATACGGCCTCTGAACTCTAAGTAAATATTCAATTTAGTCCCTAAACTTTGTATAAATATATAGTGTCGTACCTCTGTTAGTTCAAATTAATGGTATTTGCTGATGTGGCCTCTGATATGTTAAATTTGGATGGTGGACAACAAAAAACAAATTACGCGTGGATTATCCAAGTAAAATATTCACCTCAAATTATGATGGTATAATCGACATCATTAAATAATGATCGACGTTTTTCTTTTCTTTTTTAAAATTAGATAAAGACAAAGAAGGGCATGTTGACTCATCATTTTTAAAGATCCAACCTGGCGTATAATAATTTGCGTCATTAAATAACGTCTTATTTGTCGTATAAATAAATGGAAGAACTGTATTGAACATTTACCAATAGTTTATTGATCATATTAGATAAATTAAAAATCTAGGGACGACATTATACGATGGACCATAGTTGATGGACCATTTATGTCATTTTCATGATTCTCTATGGTTAGGGATAACTATATATGGTCCGATTATCTTAAAACTAAGCAAAATGTCCCTATCTTTAGAGAAATTTACTCTAGAAAGAACCTTGATCTAACATCTTCTCTCTTTTCTCTCTCTTTACTTGCCCTTGCAAATGAGGTTATGACCTCCTATATGAGGTCGCAACCTCAGATGGGAGATCGCCTGAGACCGGGCAATCTCTTGGTCGCCTGAGACTAGGTCCCTTAAGTTACTCTTGTCAAACTACTGTTGACAAGGTGAAGACGATATCGACGGGGACTTAAATATAGATAATTAGTGAACAGCATGACACATTCTTAAATTCCATATTAGCAGGAGCCATATATTGCTCTTATTTACTAATGAGCCACTCGGACGGGTTTAAAAGTCCAACGCATAGAAAATATTTTTTTGCAAGCACGCATACTTTCGAAAGTGGGAAAATTGTTCAAAAAATCCTAAATTTATTGCATTTTGGCCAATTCAGTTACAAATTTTTTCATGTTTTGCCAATTGAGTCCATCCGGCCAATTTTAACCGGAAGTCGCTAATGTGGATGCTGGCTATCCAACGTGTCACAATCAGCTCTGGCGTATACAATTTTTATAAGTTTTTATTTTATTTTTTCTTCTTTTTTTCTTTCTTTTTTCTTTCTATTTTTTTTCCAAGCCCAGCGAGGTCACTGACCAACCCTCGCCGGTCACAGGTGAGGGCCGTGACCGCCGATGGCCGACAACTCGCCTGTGGTCGGTTGACAACCCTCGCCAGATTCGATAGGAAAAAAAGAAAATAAATAAATAATAAAGAAAGAAAAAGAAAAAAGATTGTTCATGTTAGCGCCGACCGTTCTACGTGACACTACCAGCTTCCGCATTAGAAATTTCCAATTAAAATTTGCCAGATGGACTTAAGGCAAAACGCGAAAAAGTTTAGGACTCAATTGTCAAAATTGAAAGGTTTAGAATTTAATTGGCCAAAATGCAATAGCTTTATGATTTTGTGGACAATTTTCCCGTCCGGAAGCTGTGGCCAGTTTCTACTTTCTATCTAACAGCAACGCTAATCTCTTCGTCATAACAAAATCGGCACTCATAATTTGCGAAAGAGTTGTTATAACAGCATGAAATCAGAGTGATCTTTTGATCGGCGTCTGAAATTGAGCCAACATAAGGTCAATAAAATTAGAGAAACCAATGGACTTACAGACGATTGTTTACCAAAAGATTATTATTAAAATCTTCACACAAATATCAAGCAGAAATCATAATCTTTCTCTGCACGATGGAGAAAATTTCCTTGGTCCTGCTCCAAGTGTGCAAAACGCTGCCGGAAACGTCGTAGAACACGATGTCGACTTGGGCCGGAGTGATCCTCACGGACATGAAGCCTTGCCCGTCGCAATAGAACTTGACCTCCTCCGGATGTGTCGGCCAATTCATCACCCCCCTCCACGCCTTCGACCCACCGCTGCTCGTCAAAAATTGGATTGGGCTGCATTAAAGTTGCCCAATTATTGTGGCTTTTGTTGACAAAGTGCTCGTTAAAACTAAATTAAGAGAAACTTTACAATTTACAATGCATTGATGGCTTTTGGGTCTTACATAATTAGTATCTTGAAAATCGAACTATTCCAAAAAAAATATGCTTAACCAGTGTCTCGGAGCACTCGTTAATAGATTCCCTTCTCTTTTTAGCTTTGGTAAGATTTGAGATAGATATCGAATCTTGCTTTATTCAATAACACAACGATTAAGTTTCATTTTCCATTAGTAATAGTAAGGGTGGACAAATTCCTAAATGATTTTCGACATGGAAAAATTGGACTGCTATGTCTCTACTCAGTCTTGCAAATCATCAAATAGAATAATCACTCCACATTTCACAGTCTTTTGACCTAAATTTCCCCTTGTTTTTTTTTTCGCTTTTATATTCCCTCTGAGGGAAAACTTGATGCCTTTGGTCTCTTTAAGATGATAAGGGAAGTATTACCTGTCCGCAGTTAATATGTGCTCCAAGCAATGATCATGGCCATTAATGTACAGATCGACATTATTCTCCTGAAAATAGAACATCGTGAAAGATACCCAGAAAAGCTGTGTTGTCAAAGGACTTGGAAATCTTATCATGGTGGTTTTCCAAAGGAAGTGGCATTACCTCAACGATTGGAAGGACCTGCTTTACCAACTCGTCAGTGTTCCCATGGAATCCAGCACTTTTGATGGGATGGTGTCCCACCACAATCTTCCATTTTGCGCTCAATTCTTTCAAAGCTGAATCTACATCCTATATCAACCATTGCGACACCGAGTTGAGATCGGATCGGGACCTTCTTGATTACTGATTTTGATTTATGCTCTCATGATCATGACACTTTGTATGTAGGATACATCTGCATAAGGGCCAAACGGATGATTTGTACCTTGAGGAGATTGGAGAGATACATTTCTCTGGGCAACACTCCTCTCCAGTCATAGTTATAGCCTCCTGGCTTTGTGAAGTACTCATCAACAAAAGGGTTCGTGTCCACAAACAAGATGTCCGCACTTTCTGCTCATACAGAAGGTAATTAAGGAGATCTGATCAGCACATTAGATACTGTAAATCATAAAATTACAAAAGCTTCGAGTATATGAACCTACACATGCTTCATTTCGAGGGAGAAAAACAATAAGTGTTTTCGTGAACACTATTAATGGAATGATGTATGCATACATCTAGCAGTAAACAACTAAAATCCATTGTTTTGGCTTACCGGCATTGACAATGAAAGATCTCGAGCAGAGCCATCTGCTGTCCAATGCTCTGAGGATGGGGCTAAGTTGTGCTTCAACAGCACCCCTATAGTCATGGTTGCCCAAAACTGCATTCACCAAAAAAAGACAAAAAATAGTATCGATGCGAATCAGTGATCGATACGCACACGAATAGGCTTAGCAGTTTGAAAACTCTTCGATTAAGTTGGCCGAAGACTCCTGGTTTACAGGGATTGTAGGCTGAGTTACTTGGCCCGTCACGGGTTCTCAGGAATCAAATTCTGACCATAATTCTGGCCAAAGTTTTGTACCTGGAAAAGAGCTCGGGGTTGCTGATTCCCAAAGATAGGCTGCTGTGGTATGTTCTGACATGGTTATATATTCGGTTGTGGAAAACTCTTCATCTCTTTGCCAGTTCAGTGCAACCTTTCCATTAGGGCAATCTTAACTCGCTTCACCTTCATGTTCGGAAGAACTCACAATAACCAGATATCCTTTCTTGATAGCTTATTATATTAGACAGGTTTTCCTTTTTCCATTGCAATAATCATGCCGTATTGATATCGTATCGATGCAGGGCTAGGAATTAGTTGATCTTGCCTTATCAATGTATGGCTAGGAATTAGTTGATCTTGCCTCGCCTAAACTACCGTATTATTAAAGGGCTAGGAAATTACCATTGTACCATTGCTTTTGCAAGCTAGGTGCCGTGTGGATTTTGGAGAACAACTCGTTGAATGCGGGATCATCGATGAAGGGAGAAAATTGTCCAAAATGTCTTAAACTTATTGCACTTTTGTCAATTCTGTAACATCCTCAAATTTCGACCCTATTTGGGATATAATAAAGTGATTATTCATCGATGTACTGTTAGTTAAAATCTTACTCTGAATTGATTACTCATGAGAGATTAACCATTAGGGAAAAACTATTAAGGAATTAAGTACGCACGACTTAAGAATTCGATCATGGATTGACAATTCGACTATAAGGATTGACGAGGGACAATTTTGAGCCATTATAAATCGATCAAGGAACAGTTATAGAATGTTTCGCTAATAGTATATAATCGGATCCCGGGTGATTCCACCTGACCATTATATGGATTGCGAACGACCTTAAACCAATTCCTAATGATTTTGTACTTCAGAACAAGTGATTGACCCCTCGCAATTACACGACAACTGAGATCATTCATGGCTTGAGAAAGCTTAAATAAAGCCGCTCGTTAGTTTGAGATATACTAAAGTTGCGACTGATCAATTTTAACCATGAATTAGAATCCGAATTTGGATATCAAACTTTCCAGGATCTCAAGACTAAACTATTGGACGTTGCCTTATTGAACTACCGTTTATCAGTTTGCTCGAAACTCTCGGAAAAGGAGTTAATGGGCTGAGATTTGGAGTCCACGAGGAAGTGGGCAGAACGAAGGCCCAATGGGCCTCACGCCCGTTGTGTGCTTCGGCCCAATTGGGCCCAAGCAAGCCCACTATTACCTTGTTTAAGCCCAAGTTTGAGCCCAATAGCATTTTCAAGCCCATTCTTTATCTGTTTGAGCCCAAACTTGATTTCTACGAGCCCGTACAAAATTCTAGCTCGTATACGCGTATAGTATTTTATACTTTTTGAAATTACCAAAATGCCCTTCTAGCATTAATGACCAAGAGACAAAGAAGTTTGTGAATGAAGACTTTGAGGCATGCATTTATGTGGGGAGATGATGAACTTGGACTTGAGCTAAGCTTGAAGAACAAGCCTATCTAGGAGAGAAATATCTCTCATTTTTCTCACTCACTCACGCTCTCTCCTCTCTCTCTCTTCCACCGGCCCCTCTCCCTCCCTCTCAGCCTCACCATTTCTAGTCACCATTGGCCACCATCTCAGCCCTTTTGGTTGCTGTTTCATCGGCTAGAACCACCACCAGCAGTGTCGTGATCACCTAGAGCCGTACGTCGCCCGTCTAAGCCGTCTTCTATTGCCGGACTGCCTCATCGCAAGCCAACAGCCCACAGAAGTTGTTGTTGCTGCTGCCCTTGCTGTCCGTCATTATTCTGTGTCATTTCCGGACCGAGCCACGCATAGCCCTTGCCGCCGCTGTCGCGTTTGTGTTATCGGAATCGCTAATGGGTGAGTTTTTGCCATAATCCCTTGATTGGTATGTTAAACTTGATTATGATGGATTTAAATTAAGTTAATTATGCTTAGTGCTAATTAATTAGGGATTAATCGATAAGCTATCACGATAAGTGATAAGTGGTAGTGATAAGTTATCAAGAAATGCAATAAGTTATCGGAGTTTTAGTGATAAGCTATCGCCAATATTGCGATAGGCTATCGAGGTTTTAGTGATAAGCTATCGAGGATTTGACGATAAGCTATCGGATTATTTTATAATTAATATTTTCTTATTAAATAAATTAATTTTCTGATTATAAATATTAATATTTTATTAATTTTTTCTGTGTAGTTTTTAATAATAATTTGTAATTATTTTAGGCTTGAATTGTGATGCATATGTTGGAAATTACCGTATAAATTAGCTGGTATAGCAAAATGAATGCTATTGCTATTTTCAAGGATGGAATTACGGGCATATGAACAGTAAAAATCGAGATGTCGGGTTTATATGTCAAATTTTATGAGTGAAATAGGGCGAGGATATTTAAATAAGGAAGCATGCCAAGTGTGATGGTTTAATTATATGTACGTTATCATGTGATTATTCTAGTGCATTTTTACATGTGAAAGTTGCAATATTTTGACGTATTAGTATGGATCATGTTTGCATTGGCTAATTGAGAAAGATAACAATGGAATTTGAGTGATTGTTATGTGTGCATGATCACCTAAAGATTCCTTTCATGCCCGGTTATACTGGATAACCGCCAACCTAGGGTTTGGCCGTGGCCGTAACAGGTCGTACCTAATTTGGTAATAGGATACCGTCGCAGGGGGCAGGGTGAGACGAAGCTGTTTGCGAATTGGATTTGGAACGAATCCCTTTTATGGGTTGCCGTCATTGAGGTTGGGGAGATGATGCCGTGCCCGACGGGGCGGGACGATATCCGGTTATGCTGGAAAACTGTCAATCTGATGCGAATATCACGGGTTGTGTCGTGCCCTAAGTGGCCATGATAATCGAAATACGCGTGATAGAGTATGGTAGTATTGTGCTTGATTATGGGATGAAATTGTGAGGCACGGTATGGGATAGGTCAAAGCGGTTTCACCTTATAATCGGGACTCGTGTGGATGTATTATGCTTGGGAAAGTTGCCGCGTATTCTAATTGCATTATATACTTGTTGTATTATGATTGTATATGGAAGTTCATAACGTGCACGGCATGTGTGCTAAGGCAAAGCAAGAATGCCTGCGATTGTTTAATGACACATTTGCTTATGCTGGCCTGAGTAGCACACTTGTGTGTATAGTTAAGGTAAAGCCAAGGTAGCTTTGCTATTGATCTGCTATCAATAATATGCTAAATGTTTATGTGCATCTGAGATAAATTAATTTCCTAATCGAGGCTTAGGTTATTAACTTGCTGAATTTATCCCATTGTTGTTTGTTAACTATTTTTTAGACCCCTGACCATGAATTGCCCGCCGATGTGTTTTGGCATGCCCATGGATATGAGCATGATAATAGTAGAGTTCTCGGTGGACCGGGTAGGGTTTATGAGAAGCATATGTTAACTGTTTGGGTTGATGAGGGGTTAGCACTGTGGAAACCGCATGAATTTGTAGCATGGTTCGTTAGGGAAGAGGGTAGGCGGTTTGGCCCGATAAGAGGCTTTGATGGACCCCCTGATGGTGGCACTGGAGATGAGGTTTGGGACCCCTTGGATCTCGATCCTTCGGATGGAGCTGTTATCGATCCGGATATTGGTCCAGATGACATGGAGTCCGAAGCGGACAAAGTGGAGTTCGACCTAGAGCCTCCTTCGGGTTATGGCCAACTGTGGTGATGGGTTTGAATATCTCATCTTTTTGACGCCTCCTTTTGATAGTGAAGTTAGGTTAACCCGATCACCAAATCCCTTTTTGTTTATGCGTGATTTTTTAGGAAGTGGCCTTGTGATAGGCTTGTATATTGTATCTTTCAAGGATTGACGTTGTATTTATAAAATAGCTTTATTGGTTTTCTTCTCAAAGTGTTTTCCTTACTATCCCATTTTATTGATTGTTCTTTGGGTGAATCTAGCCCGCTTCTGCATGCGTTTATTCGATGTTATTTGTTTGGGTCGGCGACGTGTCCTTGTATGTTGCCATTACATGACCATTGGTGGGATGTTAGCGTGCTCGTGGGTTCGGAGCGTGACAAATTTAGTCCTAAACCTTTCAACATTGCCAATTGAGTCCTAAACCTTTTCATTTCTCGCCAATTGATCAGCTAATTTTGGCTGGAAATCACTAACGTTGATGCCGGATGGCCAGTTTAGGACTCAATTGGCAAAAATATAATAAGTTTAAGACTTTTTGGATAATTTTCCCTTGATGACGGTGAGTCCATTGTTGTAGAAGTTATCGCCTGTGGAGGCTACGAAATCTACGTCTAGTCATGGCCACGGGCCGATTTTGGCTCGGAACCGGCCCGGTCAAACCCGGGCCCGGCCCGTTGACCAGGCCGGCGATTCGGAACCGGAACCGGCCCGTGGCCTACGGGCCCGGTTCCGGTTCCAAATTATTTAATAATAATAATAATAATAATAATGAAATTTTTATTTAGTTTTTTTATAAAACAAATTGAACTCTAATTGCCATGCATTGTAAGTGCATTGATCTCCAATTTCAATGCTTGGCTTGGGTGTATTGAATTCTAACTACAAGGCTTGACTTGGGTTTTATAAACAACTCTTTTGATGGTCTCTTCATTTCCATTCGATATGGGACTCTCGATTTGCCTTGAATGTCTTCAATATGAGACTCTTGGCTTGTCTTCATGCAAATGCCAAGAGTCCCACATCGAATGGGAATGAAGAGATCATCAAAGGGATTGTTTATAAAATCCAAACCAAGCCATGAGCATGTTAAGTTGTATGCCTTTTGTGGCTACGATCCTTTGCCAGTTAAGAGCAAATGGTTCCATTGGACCGCCTAGAACCGGACCGGACCAATGGTCCGGTTCCCAGTTCTATGGTTTGCCGGTTCGGTTCCTAGTTCTAAAATTAAAATTATTTATTTTTTTATTTCATAATTTATTTTTAAAATTTTTAAATTACGAATTGGAACCGGCCGGTTCAGAACCGGAACCGGCCGGACCACCGGCCGGTTCCGAACCGTGGCCATGACTATCTACGTCCATCATTTCTCCGATTATGCCCATCTGCCACACATAGCTAATTCAAACTTCCAAAACTGTACAATGTATATAGCAATTTGCTTTTGTCTGTTCTAAAAATCAAGCATAATTAAGCTCTCAATATTCAATATCAAGAGTAGATTTGACAGATAAAAATAGAAACATTATAATTAAATCATTGTACGACGTGTCCCCTTCCCCCTAAAGAATAGAGATTATCAAGGTTATACTGATTTTTTGCGTTCAATAACGACGTCAAGTCTGCGTGGCATCGAGAATAGTAATTGGACATTTCAATATGCATTGGAAAGCTAAAAGAAATAATTTACTTGTTACATGTCCGCGTTGTGCTGCACTGGAAAGCATATATTATAGAGTCCAACAAAGTAAAACTTCTGATTGGCTGAGTTTAGGATAAGATTGGTACATGTGCATTTGATAAATTTATCTATGAGGATTAGCGTTACAAGTTGCATGGATCTTTTCACTTGCGTGTGAAATCGTGTCATGCACGTTTCATTTATTGGATTTTACAGTGTCATGCATGTCTCTCACCATACACAGCATCGATGACGAAGACCCATGACGACATGTATATACGCATTGATTCATATATAGTCGCATAGAGGTCTCTCAAGGTAAATAACTGACAGATAAAACATCAAAGAAGACTTAAAGAATAGTAATATTATGACCTGAAGAGCAACTTCAGTTTGGTTGTAAAGTCCTCTTCTTCCCCAATCTCCCACCACCAAGAAGCTCAGCAAACCGTCGGGCTTCCGTGAGTGCTCGAACTCTGCGAGTTCGGCGCGAGCTCAGCCCGAACACATCATCATCGGCAAAAGTACACCACAAGTGCCATAATTTGTGTACGGCGATCACTTTGGTGCCATAACTTTTTTTCGGATCACTTTGGTGCCAAAATCGGAGAAAAAAGATCACTTTAGTGCCAATTTGGCCGGAAATCCGACGTGACATTTTTTATTAATTTTTTACGCCGACGTGGCTCGCCGGAGGGCTGAGTCAGCGTGTACAGTCAGCATTTTTTATTTTAAATAATTTTTTTCAACGTGTACAGTCAGCATTTGTAATTTTAAATATTTTTTTTCTTTTTTTTCCTTTTCCTTTTCTTTTCTATTTCTCCCCTCGCCGGCCGGCCGCCGGTGAAGCCCTACAAGGGCTGGGCGAGGGCGGCCTTGCCCATGGCCGACGAGGGGCGGCCGACCCTCGCCGGCGACGGGCGAGGCCGGCCCTCGCCGGCCCAGGCGAGGGTCGCCCTCGCCAGATCCGGCGAGGGCGACCCTCGCCGGCGTTGGGCGAGGCCGGCCCTCGCCGGCGTCGGGCGAGGGTCGCCCTCGCCTGGGCCGGCGAGGGTCGCCCTCGCCTGAGTCGGGCGCGGGCGACCCTCGCCCGACGCCGGCGAGGGCCGGCCTCGCCCAACGCCGGCGAGGGTCGCCCTCGCCGGATCTGGCGAGGGCGAGCCTCGCCCTCGCCGGCCTCGCCCGTCGCCGGCGAGGGTCGGCCACCCCTCGCCGGCCATGGGCAAGGCCGCCCTCGCCCAGCCCTTGTTGGGCTTCGCCGGTGGCCGGCCGGCGAGGGGAGAAAAAAAGAAAAGAAAAGAAAAGAAAAGAAAAAGGAAAAAAAAATAAAAAAATATTTAAAATTTAAAATGCTGACTGTACACGTTGAAAAAAATTATTTAAAATAAAAAATGCTGACTGTACACGTTGACTCAGCCTCCGGCGAGCCACGTCGGCGTCAAAAATTAATAAAAAATGCAACGTCGGATTTCCGGCCAAATTGGCACTAAAGTGATCTTTTTTCTCCAATTTTAGCACCAAAGTGATCCGAAAAAAAGTTATGGCACCAAATTGATCTCCGTACACAAGTTATGGCACTTGTGGTGTACTTTTGCCCATCATCATCGCTAGAACAACAGGAACCAATAACGTGAGACTAAACGCTGGAGAAGAAGAAGCGATGGTCATCCGCGGCTCTGCAACTTTTCTTGGGGAAAGAGGAAGAACGCAACGATGCACGTCGGAGCATAGAGTGGGGGCAACTGTTAGAATCCGAAAAACCGAAGAACCGTTGAAAACCATCAACGGAACAGGATCATACATGTATAATTCATTGAGAAAACATAAACACGGAAGCGTACCTGAATCCATAACGCATACTGTTCTTCGGCGTCGTGCGGGTAGCCTTCCAGAACAATACGCTTTCTCTGAGAGTTCCCTTTGAATTCTCTCTGTATTTCTCTCTTTCGATGGGATGAAGAGGAATCAGAAAACTTACGTATGTTCTGGGGACCATAACCGCTCTTATAAGGTAACCGCAATGTTACCCTTTAGAAATTACAATTTTGCCCATCATAAAATTGTAACTTCCTCTTTTAGCCTCTACACATTAAAGGGCCACACCCTATTTGATACATTAAAGCCCTAAATTACCTTAACTTAATTTATCACTTTTAAAGGGCTTAACTTTATATGACAGTATGCATTGCATTATTATTTCACATATAACCCAACGTTGGATTAAGGATCCAACAATCTCCCACTTGGATTATATGTGTATCCTTATAATTATGCTTTGCAATAACAACTGTTTGAGCTCAACTTTACTGTCATTACCGAAATGTATCTCTAACCAATCCGGTCCATCAATCATATCAATATAGGATCAAAGCGGCTTTTGTCACATCTATCGTAACTCAACCCATCAATGGTCACAAAATTGATACAACTGAATGACATGGATTATGATGTGGATGTATAGCATGGAAATTTCATGAAATGTGATATTAACATGCCTATTTCCAACTGGTCCACCTTAAACCTTAGTGAGATCAGACTTTACCAAAATCAGAGTGTGAATAAATCTTGACATTTCTGCAGAAAATAACCTCGAATATCCATATACTGAAATAACTGAAAAATATCTGTATTAAGAACATTTAAATTACAAACTCCCACTAAAACTGAATATCCTTAATAAACATAACACCCATGCGAGCAGTATGCTCGTGGAACACTTTGGGTGGCAATCCCTTAGTAAGCGGATCCGCAAGCATGGAGTTTGTACCAATATGTTCTATAGACAACTGTCCACTCTGAATTCTTTCTTTAACAACAAGGAACTTGATGTCTATATGCTTTGACTTCGACGAACCTCTGTTGTTGTTAGAATATAAAACTGCTGATTTATTGTCACATAATAACTTGAGTGGTCTTTCAACGTTATCCACTATCCGTAGTCCCGTGACAAAATTTCGCAGCCATATTCCATGATTGGATGCTTCATAACACGCTATGAATTCTGCTGCCATTGTTGAAGAAGCCGTTATGGACTGTTTGGCACTCTTCCATGAGATGGCACCTCCGGCTAACAGATAGACATAGCCTGATGTAGACTTCAAACTATCTTGGCATCCAGCAAAATCGGAGTCAGTATAACCAATAATCTCAAGCTGATCCGACCTCCGATATGTGAGCATGTATCCTTTTGTTTTCTGTAAGTACCGCAAGACCCGTTTGGTTGCTTTCCAATGGTTTACTCCTGGATTGCTTAAATATCTGCCCAACATTCCAGTAATGTACGCAATATCCGGACGCGTACAAACCTGAGCATACATCAGACTCCCTATTATAGATGCATAAGGAATCTTCTCCATTTCCTTTCTTTCAAAATCATTCTTAGGGCACTGATTGAGACAAAACTTGTCTCCTTTAGATACAGGGGTATCACCTGATTTACAATCTTGCATTCCATACCTTTTGAGAACCTTTTCGATATAGCTCTTTTGTGATAATCCAAGAATACCCCGAGAGCGATCCCGGTGTATTTGTATACCTAATACAAAAGAGGCGTCACCAAGATCTTTCATCTCAAAGTTATTAGACAGAAATCTCTTGGTTTCGTGCAATAAGCCTATATCGTTGCTGGCAAGCAAGATATCATCAACATACAAAACCAGAAAAATGTACTTGCTCCCACAGAACTTATGGTATATACATTCATCAACCAAATTCATCTCAAAACCAAATGAGACGATCACTTGATGAAACTTAAAATACCATTGTCGAGATGCTTGCTTGAGCCCATAGATGGATTTCTTAAGTTTGCAAACCATACTCTTTGGATCTCCAGATACAAAGTTTTGTGGCTGCATCATATATATAGTTTCATCAATGTTACCATTGAGAAACGCTGTCTTTACATCCATCTGATGCAACTCAAGATTGAAATGCGCCACCAATGCCATTATAATCCTAAAAGAGTCTTTCGAAGAAACTGGAGAGAAAGTCTCTTTATAGTCAATGCCTTCTTTCTGTGTAAAGCCCTTTGCGACAAGACGAGCCTTATATCTCTCCACATTGCCTTTTGAATCCCTTTTGGTTTTAAATATCCACTTACAACCAATGGGCTTCACACCTTCTGGCAATGGGACAAGATCCCAAACGTCATTGTCTTTCATGGACTTCATCTCCTCCTTCATGGCATCATTCCACTTCTGAGAGTTAGAACTTTCCATGGCTTGACGAAAGCTAATTGGATCATCTTCCATCATTCCAATATCAAAATCATGCTCTTGGAGAAATACAATGTAGTCATCTGGCATTGCACTTCTCCTCTCTCTAGTGGATCTTCTTAATGGCATATGTTCTTGAGGTGGTAGAGTTTGATTTTCTGGAATAATTTCTTGAATGGGAGGTTCTCTTTCATCGTCCTGATCAGTTGTGTCCCGATCAATGACAATGGCACTTGTGGGATCAATGTCAATAGCGGGTGTAGGAATATTAACATATTCCTCTTCAAAATCAAGGTCCCTAACTTTATCTCCTCCCGCAAACTCAACATCTTCAAAGAACCGGGCAATTCCCGACTCAAAAATCGACTTAGTTGTAGGATCATAAAATTTGTACCCCCTTGATCTTTCAGGGTATCCAATAAAGTAGCAACTTATTGTTCTTGAATCCAGTTTCCTTTCATTAGGTTTATAAGGCCTTGCCTCAGCTGGACATCCCCAAACACGTAAATGCTTTAGACTAGGCTTTTTACCCGTCCAAAGTTCATAAGGGGTTTTGATAGTTGCTTTAGTTGGAACCCTGTTAAGGATATATGCTGCAGTCTTAAGCGCTTCTCCCCAGAGTGATTCTGGTAAGGTAGAAGAACAAATCATACTCCTCACCATATCCTTAAGCGTTCTATTTCGTCTTTCAGCAACACCATTCATTGTGGGCGAACCCGGCATAGTGTACTGTGGGACAATACCGCATTCCTCTAGGAATTTAGCAAACGGTCCTGGACGTTGCTCACCTGAACCGTCATATCTGCCGTAGTATTCACCACCACGATCAGACCTGACGCTTTTAATTTTCTTGTTGAGTTGATTCTCAACTTCGATTTTATATGTTTTGAACACATCCAGTGACTGTGCCTTTTCTTTAATGAGATATATGTAGCCATATCTAGAAAAATCGTCTATGAACGTTATAAAATATTGCTGACCATTCCAAGCAGCCGTTGGAAATGGTCCACAAATATCAGTATGGATAAGTTCTAAGACGTCTGAAGTCCTGTTGGCTACAAATCTCCTTTTATTGGTTTGTTTGCCCTTTATACAATTAACACAAATTTCAAAATTTGTGAAGTCTAAAGGATTGAGAATTTCATCCGACACAAGTCTCTCTATTCTTTGCTTGGAGATATGACCTAATCTCTTGTGCCATAGAGCAGCTGAATTCTCATCAGTTAATTTTCTCTTTGTACCTCGTGTACTCAAATGCAGGGATTCATTAAAAGAAGCAATCACATCAAGTGAATAAAGATTATCATAAACTGATAAAGAACCGGAACCAACTAATTTTGAATCTTGAAACAAACTGAATGTTCCATTCCCAAATGAACAAGAATAACCAGATTTGTCCAAAGCAGAAATAGAAATCAAGTTCCGTCTAAAGGACGGTACAATAAATGTCTCATCAAGATCCAAATATAATCCAGTCTTTAATAATAATCTAAATTTTCCAATTGCTTCAACTTGAACCGTCTTGCCATCACCCACATAGATGTATCTTTCAACATCACTTGGCTTTCGGCAACTCAGGCAACCCTGCATAGACACACTGATGTGAGTTGTTGCACCAGAATCTATCCACCAAGTGTGTCTAGGTACCGAAGTTAAATTAACCTCAGAACAAACCAAATTAAGAAGCACACCTTTCTTAGCACGCCATGCGTGATAATTGGTGCAATTTTTCTTCACATGTCCTGTGGCTTTACAAAAGAAACAACCTGTGCTTTCCGGATCATCCGGTTTCTATTGTTGTTTCCTTTTGTTTGCCAAGGTTGCAGCTTCTTTATCCTTCTTCCTTTTCATTCCCTTATCCTTGGAAGTCGAGGCTAGATGAGCACTTTCTGTCTTATCTTGCTTCAGCCTTTCCTCCTCTTGGACACAGTGTGAGATGAGCTCATTCAGAGACCAAGTCTCTTTCTGACAGTTGTAGCTCACCTTAAACTGATTAAACTGTGCCGGAAGAGATATTAAAACCAGATGCACCAGCAAGTCCTCAGTGAGTTCCAGCTTAAGTGCTTTTAACTTAGAAGCAAGATGAGACATCTCCATGATGTACTCCCTAACATTGCCCTTCCCTTTGTAGCGCATTGAAATTAAATTTGTCAAGATCGTACCAATTTCAGCCTTTTCGCTCTTGACAAATCTCTTTTCAATGTCAGTAAGGAATTCTTTAGCTGTGGTTATCTTTTCAGACATTGTGCTCCGGAATGCTTCTGGAATGGCTTTCTTCATGATCATCATACACATGCGATTTGACCTCTCCCACCTTTCCATATCCCTCTTTTGATCAGAGGTGCTTTGATCATTAAGTGGTGTAGGAGAATCGATCCTTAACGCAAGGTCGAGATCCATAACTCCGAGAACTATCAGAAGGTTCCCCATCTCAAGACATCGAGCACTACATTAATACCTTGTCTTTGGACAACAATATTAACTAGTAAGTGATATCTTGTTGCAGTAATCAAACATTGATAATAATAGTATGTCAAACAATAAAAACTTCCTTTGGGCCGATTTATTATTCACATACAAAATCCAAATAATCATCACATGTTAATCACCGCAGTTGCAAATGTGATTTTGTTAAATATTAACCTTCCTTTGGGCTGGTTAAAATCCACATGCATCACATGTGCACACCTTTTATATCTTAAAAATAAATTAATTTACACAAGAGAGGTCCATTTGTGGACATGTTGCTTCAATCAATTTATTTCAAGATATATATTCCTACACCAAAATTTGAATTTTAATTGCTATTACACCAAAAAAAAATTTTTTTTTTTTGGTCAACGCAGGTCATCGCCGGACTCCGGCGGTCAACGCCGGACTCCGGCGGTCATCGCCGGACTCCGGCGGTCAACTCAGCAGGCGCGTGCAACGCACGCGCCTCAACCGCTGCGACGCGCCTGTGCTTCAGGCGCGTGCGCTCCACGCGCGCCGGTGCCCGACGGCGTGTGGAGCGCGTGCGGGCGCGTGCGGCCTCCGACGGAGGCGCGCCACCCATCCCCAGACTCGTCTCGTCGTCAGGATTCCAGATTCAACATCAAAATTCACTTTTAAGAAATTTAAAGATTCGAAAAATACTGTACAGTATCAAAAACGAGTTTACTTCGATGTGCAAACATCCGCACGAAACCTTGAATCTCACAAATTGTTAAAACCGAACCCTAAAACCAATGAATCAACATGTATACAGCTCTGATACCACTTGTTAGAATCCGAAAAACCGAAGAACCGTTGAAAACCATCAACGGAACAGGATCATACATGTATAATTTATTGAGAAAACATAAACACGGAAGCGTACCTGAATCCATAACGTATACTGTTCTTCGGCGTCGTGCGGGTAGCCTTCCAGAACAATACGCTTTCTCTGAGAGTTCCCTTTGAATTCTCTCTGTATTTCTCTCTTTCGATGGGATGAAGAGGAATCAGAAAACTTACGTATGTTCTGGGGACCATAACCGCTCTTATAAGGTAACCGCAATGTTACCCTTTAGAAATTACAATTTTGCCCATCATAAAATTGTAACTTCCTCTTTTAGCCTCTACACATTAAAGGGCCACACCCTATTTGATACATTAAAGCCCTAAATTACCTTAACTTAATTTATCACTTTTAAAGGGCTTAACTTTATATGACAGTATGCATTGCATTATTATTTCACATATAACCCAACGTTGGATTAAGGATCCAACAGCAACTTCTTTATATTGCTCCGGTGCCACTTTTCCTAGTGGAAAATATAGAAAGCAATGTGCCACCTTCTGATAAGATAATGAAAAAGGGTGTCGATTATATTCTAAGGTAAACAGTTCTTTATGCAAAGACCAAGAAGCATGGGATTGATGACAAGTAATGCACAACAGGACAAGGTAACTTGGCTCGGATGGTGGGGCACTTTGGTGATAGACAGACCCCCACTTGCCACCCTATCCATATCCGTGATCTATCCGTCCACTCTATCACTTGTTTTAACTTTATGTTACAATTTTGTTAGTATTGCACTTATCTCGATGTGTTAGATCAGATCAAATTTTAGAACAAAGCGGGTGCGTGTCTTATCCTATATGCAGGGTGTTAAATGTGTATACCATATGTTTTCGGGTTTCATCTCATCATGATCTTAATTTATCTAAAAACTAATCGAGTAGTGCACTATGATAAGTCATCGACCGATAGATATTTAAAATGAATCCATCTCACCTACACTCTTCAAATTTATGAAGTAATCATCATGATGAGGCACATGTGACATGGCAACTTGAGGAGCCCATCTCTCGTTATGTTTCATGCAAAAGAAAAATATTGCAAATGCTTTGTTAAATGTATAATCGATTCAATCTTCTGTACCATTTCAAATATTCAATATCATCAAATAACATGCATTAAGATGTCAAAGTTTAAATTGTAAAAACATCCAATCTCTATGGAAAGCTTAAGGAAGACGGTGACAGGCATAGTGCGCGAGACGCTTTGTCTATATTACAGGCCCTAATTCCGCTTGTTTTGGAGAAGGACGAGATTGAACATTCCACATCAGGCAAAACTTTAGGTGCGATCATGCGGCGGACGTTAGAGACTAGAAATGTCATTATATCAAGTTAAAAGGCCGTTGTTGTTCATACGTCATACATGTTATTTTTTGGATGAGTGATTAATCTTTTATGGAAAAAATTTTGTTGTACAGAGCATCTTTCTAAAAAATTTAAACCAAAATATGTGCTGCTGCTATAATGAAAGCCATGAGTTTTTAAGCAGGTCAACGAGTGGCATAAGAACATTTGGAATACCGAACCAATGCAAAACCGAAATTGAATTCCTAATCCTAGAACGTCCGAACCCGAAATTGTCTGAAAACTAGAATGGGTTTCACATAACCCAAATTTCTGAACTGAGGACATCTCATTTTGATACTCTTATCGGTTATCATGTCTTTACATATAATTTTGCATCATTATAACTAGTATATAATTGTAATCTTTAGATGTTGCAATTTATTAGATATAACTGATAATCATGAAGCAATTGAAATGGAAGAAGACTTGCACACGAACAATCCAAAATCCAAGAGAACTCTGAAACAAATAAAGACCCAAATTGGTCTGACTTGAGTCCCAAAACTAGACCACTCAAAATGAATCAGGCCAAATTGATCCCAACCCGACCCGACATGCACTTGAAATTTCATAGACCGAGAGGCCTCATATTCGAGTATAACTTGATATTGAATATAAAGAGTTGAAACCGAGCCGACCCGCCGATTTGCTACCCTTTGCTATATCCAACGCTAAATATATTAAAATTAGTTCACAAAATCAATGTATTAAGTGACGTGACAGATTGCAAAGATAACTAGTTCACATTTGATACCCAATCAACTTATCATATCATTTGCCATAATTTTTTTTTATAAATAATATGTGGTACCCAAGCAATATTCTATCATTTCCCTTTCCTCTTTTGTGATGGCGGAAAATTATCCATAAAAGCAAAGGAAATTGTTGATGGGCAAGATCCAACCATTGGGCTTGGGCCTATGATCTGCAAGTGCACATTATTGTTTTGTTAACGTTTTTTTTGTTGTAAATATGTGTCGTGCATAATAAGTATTAGACAAATTGTTTTTCCCAGAAGTTTGGACTACTAAGAAACAGGGCAATAATGTATTTCGCAACAGATGACGCTTGTCATTTATAAGCAACTTTAGAATGAAACAAGCTACGATTACCATAAATGATGTTCGATGTAGTTGACTTAGTAATTTTTAAGTCTTCGGTTCCTTGGCGAGCGGAAAACGTATGTTTGCTAAGAAAGAATTGATGATTGGGCTGCTCTGAGGATTCTCTTCTAGAGGGTTCAAAGACCGCTCCATTGTATAATAACACTTCAAGTCACACAAAAACTTCAAATGATTTTCATTGTGACATATATATCCTGAACTTTTTTTGTGACATAAAAAAATCTCAAATTATTTCAATTGTAACATATTTACTCTAAACTTTTTCTTGTGACATAAAAAACCCCAAACTTGTATTTATGTAACGTATTTACCTTCTATCAAGATTTCACTATATGATTTTTCAGACATATCAACGTCGTTTTTATTTCACTTAAGCCATGTGATCGCCATGTCAACACTGTTTGTTTTTTAGCGTCCATATCGGCATATTTTTAACCGTTCTCATTGACAGAACTATTGAGAGTACGCCGCAGAAGTTTAATACCTTTGCCCAGAGAGATCGCAAAGAGGGAGCTCTAGTCCGAGCTTATCAATATGTCCAGTTTGACTCACCTTCACGCAAAAGATTAAGCCAATGAGTTATAGGCCAACTATGATATATTAGCCACTCTACACACACTAATTCTCCTACGTGGGATTTCTCTAAAACAACTCATAAGTGCATCTCGGCAATCTTGTCCTCATGTGTGAGTTTAGTGTTAGGTCTACTTTCCCTTAATTCAAGTATCATTACATTAATGTTGTGACCTAACCTCCTGTGGTGCACCACCTGGGGGTTCGTGATGCAATCCGCATTGAAGACTAGCTCACTCCGCCAAGAAGATTAGCCCTCATTCAAGCTCATCGAAAGTTGCTGATTCGATGAACCTGCATTCAAAAGCCTCTTGTCGAAAGTTGCCGATTCGATGAATTTGCATTGAAGAACACAACGCTTGAGGAGACACCTTGGGACAACCATGATGACGTTGGAAAATGTTTCGCTCCTAATAGCTTCTAGTTTCTATGATCTTTAATGTTTTCTAGTTTCGATAATCTTTAATGTTTTCTAGTTTCTATGTTCTTTAATGCTTTCTAGTTTCTAGGTTTTGACTTTAGTATTTTCCTATGCGTTTGCTTTTCTTTCTTTGGTTAAAAGGCCATCAAATTTCTATAGATGGTAGACGAATTTGATTAATGAAAATTTTGCATCAAGCAATTATCTTGAACCTTGAAGAGTTCATACCCTTGAAAACTTAGAAGAGTTTTCGCTCTATCCTTGAAGAGCTGGAGGTTTTCAAATCTACATTCTTGAAAAGTTGCAGTCATCGATCCATAATAATCGGTGCCATATCCACTTCCTTGGAGGCATGGAAGAGCAACCAACAAAGTTCTATCTTTTCCTCTGTTCTATCCATTTACATCCGTCCAATTCCACCCCAATTTCGTCCTTCCTACAGTGCTCATTCGAGAAAACTCAAAACAGAGAAATTTTCAATCCAGAAGTCTTTGTTCAGTTGGTTTTGGAATCGGGTCATTCCGATCTGTATCGACGAAGTTACATTCATTTTCCTGAGTTTGCGTAGGACTATAATTACTATTCATCCTGTTCTGCGTGTGCAAGTCACTCTTCTGATCCTAATGTTCGAGTAGCCTACACCAAGTTGCATCATTTGGTATCAAAGCATTGGAGGAGAGGACAATGCCTCCAAGACAAGCCAGATGTCGTGGCGGCAAAACCATTCCCCTAGATGAAGTGCATACGCTCGCTGACAATTTGTAGCAACATGTGCAACAACAAATCAACGAATTGACGCGAGAGCTTCAATGTCTGAGGGCTGAAGCAAACAATCCTCCACCCCGTTCTAGGACCGAAGATTCCTATAGTGACTCTTCATCTTCATAGAGTGTTCAATCTTTTCATAGTCGGAGGAATGCTCGACCTTGTTTACAAAATATTTGTGAGTTGGATTGGGAAAAGGAAGTTAAGAAAGATGTCCCAGAATTTTCGGGTACTGATTCTCCTAATGAAATTATTGATTGGTTGATAGTTGTGAATGAAGTTTTTGAGCATCGGAATGTCCCTAGAGAATCACCGAGTTGAGGATCATTGCTATGCGATTCCGAGGCAAAGCCATTGCTTGGTGGAGACGTGAGAAGCAAACCCGCCAATCCATTGGCAAAGCGCCGATTGCTTCATGGAGAAAGATGGAGGACAAGATTCGTAAATATTTTCTTCCCAAAGGATACAAGAGGGAGCTCTACTAACGGTACCAAAATCTGAGATAAGGTATGCGAACAGTGGACCAATACACTAACGAATTCAATGGGTTGGTGATTTGTAACAACATCCAGTATCCAAAGGAGGTGCTTGTGAACAAATACTTGAATGGTCTTCAACTTCACATCCAAGGCGCCTTGGAAGTCCTCGATCTTTGGACTTAGGAGATGCACACCAACGGGCACTCAAAGTGGAGCACTCTCGCTCTAGTAGGCAGCAGTCCTCTATCTTGTCGAACCAGACTGCTAAGCATACCACCGGCATCGCCAACGTTACCGAGGCTATGACACAATCTTCTAGTAATCCTTCTACTCAGCCCAACATTTCGAAGCAACAAGATATGTCCAATATACGTTGTTATTCTTGTGGGGAGTTAGGCCATCGTGCTAGCAATTGTCGAGTCAACAAGAATCAACCAACCAGAAAAGCCTTCTTGGTGGATATTGATTCTGATGAGAATGTGGAGGACTCGCTTGAAGAAGAGTTGAACAATGATGAAGAAGCTACGGATGACAAACAAATAGTGCATGCTGATGCCGACAAACTTCTCATGGTGAGAAAGATTTTCCTCACTCCTCAAGATGATACCGGAGATACGTGGCCATATACCAATATTTTTCATTTTGCTTGCACAATTATGGAAAAGGTATGCCAATTAATTATTGACTCTGGTTGCTGTGAGAATATAACTTCTGAAGTAGCGGCAAACAAGCTGAAGTTGGAATTGAAAGCGCACCCCATGCCTTATAGAATGTCATGGTTGAAGAAAGGCACCGAAGTAACCGTTTCCAAACGTTGCCTTGTTAATATGTCCATTGGTTTTACTTATTATGACAAGTGCTATTTTATGGTACCACAAATCCTTTTATTGGGATTTCATATTTCAAAGAATGGCATCTCGGTGGATGATGCTAAGATCAAAGTGATTCGAGAATGGCTGACTCCAACAATTGTGCATGAAGTGCGAAGCTTTCATGGTTTTGCTTCTTTCTAACAGTAGTTTATTGCACATTTTAGCACCACTGCGGCCCTGCTCACTTCTTGCATGAAGAAGGGAGTTTTCGAATGGACGAATGCGGCTCAGAAAAGTTTTGAACAACTTAAAGAAAAATTGAGCACGGCCCCGATACTTGCTTTGCCTAACTTTCATCTTGTTTTTGAATTGCATTGCAATGCATCACGTACTGGCATAGGAGGAGTTCTAAGTCAAGGAGTTCGACCCATTGCATTCTTTAGTGAAAAACCAAATGGTGCAAAACTTCGTTATAGCACCTATGCTCTGGAATTCTACGCATTGTTTCGCACACTTGAGCATTGGAGGCAATATCTTATTCATCGAGAGTTTATTTTATATACTATTCTGAAGACTATTACTTCGGATAGGTATACTAAATTTCTTAGTCATTTTTTGCGGCAACTGTGGAAGAATGTCAATACTAAACTGCAATATAGTACTGCTTTTCATCCCTAAATTGGATGGGCAAACTGAAGTTGTCAATCGAACATTGGGAAATCTATTGAGGACTTTGAACGATGACAATCTCCGCTCTTGGGAGACATGGTTGTCATTGGGCGAATTGCATATAATTGTGCTAAGAATCATAGCATTGGATATAGTCCCTTTGTGATCGTATATGGACGACAATCGAACTTTGATCTTGATCTTGCACCAATTCCTTTTACGAAGAAATCAAGTAGTAAAGTTGACGATATTGTTTCTCAAATGAGAACAATTCATGAAGATGTACGCCAAAGGATGTAGAGCAAAATTGAGTCCTATAAAGCGAACATCGATAAACAGCGGCGTGAAGTTATCTTTGAACCTGGAGATTTTGTTTGGGCTTATTTGCCACCGGAGCGCCATCCCGTCAGAAGCTATAACAAGCTTAGTGATCGAAAGCTTGGTCCCCTCGAAGTGCTTGAGCGCATCAATCCTAATGCGTATCGATTAAAGCTTCCTTCTCATATGAAGATACACAACGTATTCAACATTCGGCATTTAACACCTTATGTGGGTGATTCTTTCGATGATGACATGAATTCGGGGACGAATTCTTTTAAAGAAGGGGAGGATGATGCAATCCGCATTGAAGACCAGCTCACTCGGCCAAGAAGATCAGCCTGCATTCAAGCTCGTCGAAAGTTGCCGATTTAATGAATTTGCATCGAAGAACACAAAACGCATGAGGAGACACCTTGGGAACCATGAAGACGTTGGAAAATGTTTTGCTCTTAATAGCTTCTCGTTTCTATGATCTTTAATGTTTTCTAGTTTCGATGATCTTTAATGTTTTCTAGTTTCTATATTCTTTAATGCTTTCTAGTTTCTAGGTTTTGACTTTAGTATTTTCCTATGCATTTGCTTTTCTTTCTTTGGTTAAAAGGCTATCAAATTTCTGTAGATGGTAGACGAATATGATTAATAAAAATTTTGCATCAAGTAATTATCTTGAACCTTGAAGAGTTCGTACCCTTGAAAACCTAAAAGAGTTTTCACTCCATCCGTGAAGAGTCAAAGGTTTTCAAATCTGCATCCTTGAAGAGTTGCAGTCATCGATCGAGAAGAATCAATGCCCTATCCACTTCCTTGGAGGCATGGAAGAGCAACCAACGAAGTTCTATCTTTTCCTCTGTTCTATCCATTTACATCCGTCCACTTCCACCCCAATTTCATCCTTCCTATAGTGCTTCTTAGAGAAAACTCAAAATAGAGATATTGTCAATCTAGAAGTCTTTGTTCATTTGGCTTTAGAATCAAGTCATTCCGATCCTTATCGATGAAGTTACATCCATTTTCCCGAGCTTGCATAGGATTGTAATTACCATTCGTCATGTTTTGCATGTGCAAGTCACTCTCCCGATCCTAACGTTCGAGTAGCCTACACCAGACTGCATCAGTTCGACTAATGGATTATTAAGTCTAAGCCTACACCACCCTTCCAAGCCCTACCAATTTGTGACTTAGGGTTTAAGTTCTTAATATGCAAATCATTTCAATCAAAAGTTGCCACTAATCTATTTTTTAGTGGGTCGATTAGAAATCCAAGTAAAGTATCGGGAGAACTATTTTACTTCTACGAATAAGAGATTATGTATTCGGAGACTTGGTTACACTAGATTACTCTAATGCTCTTTCGATACTTTTTCTCTTTTATTTCAAAAAAATATTTGCAGGCAGCTTGGATTGATTTTAAACCTATCCACTAACATGCAAGGTGATCATGCGGGTGTGCAACCAATAATAAAACACTCAATAATACAAAGCAATAAATAAATTACAAGATAGGGACTTACCTTAAAAGCAGTGAAAGCATCTGCAATGTTAGTTAGAAAATCACATTGACAATCGTAATATGATTTCTAATTAACACGCAATTTCACTCAATTCTTTTTTAGGGTTTTCTCTGATTTAACGAAAACTAAACTTTATGCAATGCATTCTATGTCTAGTATGACATGCAATATACGATTTATTTAAATATCCTAATTCTAACAATAATTAAATGTACTATCTCTAATATGGCATGCAAATGAACCTAGATGTGAGATTTCTAATGACGAGAATTAATTAATATGTAACTACTCTAATATGACATGCACGTGGTCTTTTTTATATTTTTTAATTTAAATTCGGGATAAATAATTAACCTAATTTAAACATATAATAATAAAATTTAAGAAAAGAATCTAATCTATTCTAAGAAAATAATCAAAATGTATCCTAAACATGCAATATATTATCTACTCAAAATTTACCTATTCTTTTAGTATTTTTTATGGAAAGACAATTAATTCAATTCAAACAAAAGACGGAAAGTAACGACACCCAATTACAGTAAATATTATCCATATCCATTTAAATTTAGAAACAATAGATTGGCGAATCATATCTCGGGCGAGCGATCAGATTGACGATCATAGCACGTTGTGAAATTAAGAAATAATTCCTAATTTTAAGGATACTCGGGAATTCCATGGATACAATAATATTACTCAAAGATTTGCATAATTTCAAACAAGGAAGCAATATACTCGAAAGTCAAATTAGGTGAGCTTTTTATCTAATTCGAATATTTAGATTCCAAGTTTGGACCGCTAGATAATGGCGGACTTTCACTGCGAGGACACTTGTGAATTTGCTGTACGTTGCTGGAGTTCACGCGAGATTGCTGACTTCACCGGTCAACCTGCAAATAATTTACCAAGGAATTCAAAGAATTTGTCCCGGGTTTAGTGAAGTATCACCTGGAGCCGTACACGATGAAGTACAGCACTGCAAACGTTGTAAGAGGTGTAGAACAGCAGCAGCTCGGGTGCAGTGGGTGACGCTCAATGGCTTTGCAGCACAGCAAATTTGTCGCCGTTGGCTCAAACTATTGTGGAACGGAGCAACGGGTTCACGCCTGATTACTGGAGCAGAGATGTTGTCGAGCGGCTAGGACTAATCGCGGTGGCGCAGCAAGCGGCGATTGCGGAGGGACCTCTTTGGCTGGACGTTGGTCACGGTTAGAGCAGCAAATCATGGTGGCTAGTGAACAGGAACACAGCGGGAGTACCAGCTTGCGATCCGATTGTAGGTTGAAGCTCGCGCCGAAACACTAAAGGAGAAGGACGGCAACTCTCTCTTTCTTACTCTTCTCTCTGTCTCTGTATGTGTGTCGACGTATTATGCGTGGCCCTCCTCCCCCTTGTCTTGTGAAAGAGCCCCTCTATTTGTACTCTCTTTTCTAGTATCTGCCAATATTCTAGAGATCGTGTGGCCACCTTCAAGAATATCACAGTTTCCTTCTTTCCTTTTGCTTCTTCGCCCAAATACTCCCCTCTTGGCCGAATATTGACTGAATTTTCCCAAAATCCACGGAATTGATATAACCATGTATGCATATATACGCCAAAGATTATCTCTGATTTTTTATCGGCCATGTGATAGCTAAATCTTGATAATATAATATCTTTATTGTCTCGAATTTTCATCAAATTTTCCTGACTTGACGCATGTGATTTTAGCCACCGCGGGCTTAGTCCCTTTAAGCTCAAACCATTCACTCGAGGCCATTCGTCATCGGTTCAATGCAAATGCAATTATATAGGCCTAATTACTGATACAAATGCTCCTAATATCTATATGTGATTTATATTTGCTAGGGGTCGGGGTCGATCCCTAATTTTTTATTTAATAAATGACTTAGTCGTCAAAATTAGGTGTCAACAATTAACTTATTTCAGCTCGAATCTCCAACGCCCACATTCATCCCTAACTCTTTTTCTAGACCAAACCATAGAGACTGATAGACTCACGTTGCTATACCACAACATCCACAGTTGTGAAACCGCGTTGGCCATCAGATTCCTTTTTTAAGATATTCACTAAACACCGGAATAGATTGGAGGCCCGCCAATCTACCATCGGTCATGATACAATTTGTTGGGAACGCGCAGCAGAAGTCCGATACCTTCACCTAGAGAGATCGTCAAGAGAGAGCTCAAGTTCAAGCCCATCAACATATCCAGTGGGACTCATATTCACTCAAAAGCTTAAGCCAATGAGTGATGGACCAACTATGATGTATTGACCACTCTACACCACATCAATTCTCTAATGTGAGATTTCTCTAACACAACTAACACGTGCATCTCAATAAGAAAATTTCGTCAATATGGGAAATGTGTCACACAGATATAAGTTTAGGAAATTTTGTGTCATAAATTTTTTTTTTTGGTAATGTTTCACAGTAAACATAATTTAGGGTTTTTGGTGACTTTTATTCTAATAATAATGATAATGATACGCTAGGGAGACTTATTCAAGATTGTTATGTTGTCAATATGGGAAATAAATAAATGAAGGAATGAATTGAACTTGAAAAGCTATGACCCGGATTGGCCCTTTGATTTGAGGGGCGAATTGCGCTACAATCACCGAACTAATGGCTTACGTTATTTTTTTTCATAATTATAAGATTTCGTTCTCTCGAATGAGACCGTTTTGCCTTATATCTCTGCCTCGGGTTTAACCACTTCCACAATAACCGCTTCTCATGTAGACTCCCGACTTCACCATCATGAAGCATCATGGCCTCTTGACAATAGCAAAATTAGCGACGAAGGCAGTTGGCCACACTGAAACGGCATCGCTTTCACTTGAAACCGCAAGAAGGCTCGAGATCACCATCACCGTTTCGCGTTGCTTGTACATTATTAAACACCAAGTGGAGCTTCATGGAAAGATACTCTTTTGCTTTTTTATTGTAGCTTCCAATCTCATCGTCTCACTCCTTGAAAGGCAGAGGTCAAGAGGGAAACAAGAAAGGGGACTATAGAATTACAGCTCTAACGCTCAACACTGGTGGGTGATTTACAAATGCACAGCAGACGTACGAGAGAGAGAAAGAGAGAGAGTCCCGAGTTTGACACTGCCGACGTCAGCGACTCGAAACTACGACGAAGTCGTGATTTCGATTTGTGTGGTTGCAGATTAGTGTGGTTATCAAATCCCAGTTGCAAAATCTTTATTGATTTCTCCAGATTCATTGCAGCAAACAGAGAAAGCTGAGTGCATTATTATAAGCAGGCAGCTAATCTCGATCAACCTGCATGAAAGTTGGACCGATGCGTCTTCAGGTGACCAGAGGAATACAAACTAAACGTGACGTGTTTTCGGTGTGAATCTTTCCAAGGTTAGGTTAGATACTGTTGCGAGGTCATGCAGAGTTTTTTAACCATTTCCATTACCCGACACAATTCATGTTGTAGCCCCACGTAAGGGGCATAGAATATACCAACTTGGCTGGCAGTGCCTCGAGAACGTATTTTATGTATTGAACCAATCGCATTTTGATTTGGTTAGCTTTAGTATCTTCGAAGTAATTGTCAAATATGAAATTACGAATATACTATATTCTGAAACACCATGAGATAAGATATATTTATTAGTAATGAGATTGTCATATCCCACATTTTCAAGCAAGTTGGAGTATTGCATGTGAGTTTTAGAGGATTTTACATATGTGAAATCTGATGAGATAACTCTTAACAGATTCATATGAAATTATTCTAAAAATATGATGATTATTACACCTATACTTTTTTATTATTATTTATCATTGAGTTGATGGTTAGTAAGATAGTGAGCACTTAAAATCTTCCAATTAAGAGTAAATATGAAAAAGGTGCTCGTTAAGAAGCCACCACCATTAAGTAGAGTATCAACCTGTGTATTCTAGAATTACTCAATATATGTAGATAAAACAGATTGTCACCCTCAACAAAATTAATCTCTAATTCTAAAAAAAAGCTCTATTATGTATTTTTCATTAGACAAGTCATTTTTATCAAAACTTAAATTATGTGGGAGTCAAACTTACATTTTATACATAGAGAGAAGCAAAGCGGCATTATGGTCAGCTGGCGAATTGACTTCACTCAACTTTCACAAAGTAGCTTCGCAACCCAAAAGTCTTTCTCTCCCTCTCTCTTCTCTCTCCATCATCTTCTTCAACCTTCAAGTATGGGAGAGGGTATGAGCTAGTCTCACCATCCCTTTCCTCTATTGTTGATTTTATTTGAGTTTTCTTTTTTTTTTTTTCTACTCTCCCTATCTAGATCTGGGAGCTTTGTTGTTCTGGTTAGTTCTAAATCTGAGAGTTTAAATTCTTCCGATTTAGTTTTCAATCTTGGGGCTATCCTCTTCCAACTTAAATATGGGAGTTTAATAATGTTTTCGGGGATTTGATACCCCTATGCTTTGTTTGTATATAGGTCTTCTACCTTCAATTTCAATGGTAATCACAGAAGCTCTGGCGTTTCACCCACCTACTAAGATTTGCTTTTCCAAAAAGTTAGATTTGTGTTTGCTTAATCTGTTTTGGTTATCTCCGTATGACAATGGTATAAATGAAGCCAAACCTAGGGAGCACCGTCAACTAGCCAACTAAGGTTATCATCTCCAAAAGAGCTTTTGTGAAGTGAGGGCATCCCCAGAGGCTTTTAAATAGAGGGGCTTGGCTTCTCGCAAGCGATGTGGGACTCCCTTCCGTAGGGTCTTAACATACACCCATAAAGAAGGAACATCCGGCGTTTGCTCATCATTGATATTGGTACGAGATCCAGTGATGCCGACTATTTTGCTTGATAGATCTGTTCTTATGGAACGAATGTGCACTTAACCTTGCTAGAACTTTGTTGATCCTACTTGTTTTTTGGATTTAGCTTTATTTTGTAGTATTCTGAGCTTTACTCTGTTTCGATTTGCTTTGCTATGAAAGTCTATGTACTGTTTTTTTGGTAAAAAAATCTATGCTCTTCTCATGCATCTTTTTGAGTAATGAATACAATTTTCTTTTGACAAAAAAAAGTTTCAAAAATTATCGCCCATATCTATAATTTAAGTATATGCCGATATGAACTCATGAGTTGTAGCCTTTGGTGTCCCATTAAATTCTTTGAACAAAATTCAATCACTATAGAACTCTAACAATTCCAAGTTACAATGAAAGTATCCAATTTATAAACATTTTAATGACATCAAATTTACTATAACAAAAGAAGGCTAGTTGAAAATTGAGGAAAATTGTCCAAAAAGTCCTAGACCTATTGTACGACAACAAATTTAGTCTAGAACCTCTCAATTGTGCTAATTTATTCCTAAACCTTTTAATAATTTGCCAAGGTAGTCATTCTGATCAATTTTGACTAGAAATCATTGATGTGACTTTGACCGTTGCACGTGGCATGGTCAACTCTGATGTTGACAATTTTTGCAAATTTCTTAAAAAAATTTTCAAACAGTTTTATTCTCTCTTTTTTTTTACTTTCCTTTCCTTTTCTTCTTAATCTTCTAACATCCAGCGCAACGCGAGGGTAAACATATGGTATTTAGAATAATGATATAAATAATACTTGAACTTTGGCCCAATGGGCAATGCGATCAAGAAATTTTTAATTTATTTAATGCGGTCCCTGTACTTTTAATTTGTTCAATATAGTCATTGAACTTTTGATAAATATTCAATCTAGTCCCTAAACTATACAAAAATATCAAACGTTATCCTTTCATTAATGTAAGTTCAAGGGCAATATTATATATTTTCATATAGTTCAAAAACTAGCTTGAACAAGTACTGAAAGTTCGAGGACCATATTGAACAAATTAAAAGTTTAAGGACTATATTGCATATTGAGCCATAGTTTAATGATCACATTGAACAAATCAATAGTTTAGGACCGCATTGCACATCGGGTGAAAGTTCAAAAATCATATTTGTCATTTTTCCCTGATATTCATACAAACGGTGTACATAGAAATCAATGTCAAACGTTACTGAGCAAGTGAGAAAGGTAAACGCTCTACTCCTCAAACAAAAAGAAATATATTTTTCGGTGCATTGCAATTTAGTTTACTAAATATACGCCAAATGACATGACAGATTGTAACTAATTGGACTGTGAAAAAAGTTTATCAAATTTAGCATCCATTAAATTCTGTCACTTTACTTATTAATTATATCAATTCGTTCGTGCTGAAATTATTATACTTAACATTATTTCAAAATTAGAAAAAAAAGGCAATTATTACCTGTGCCACATCATCCAACGATACCGCAGATTATCATACTAAAAAGTCCATTTTCTAAGACTCGTCCACTTGTGCTATTAAAGTCTGCGGTACATAAGATATTATGATATCCTTCAAATCAACTAACAAGCTTTTCAACACAAGGACAAAAGAAAAAAAATAGTTGACTCCCATTTGGCTAAAAAAAATATTCAAATTATTTTCCTTGTGATCGTGTTTTCCCTCATTCTTGAGATTGGACAAATTAACTCCACCCATAATTTTAATTGATGGGTCACCGATATGAATATCACTTGTGCGGAAACTTAATTACTAATCCATTTAGGCGACGTGCATGTTTGTAATTTAATGATGAGAAGATTGATTGGAAGAAAATTCTTCTTATAATGTATGAATAAGCCATTCGGGCATGTGCCACATTGTGATTATCCTGAATCGTGATCATATATGTTTTCATGTAGATTTGAAAATCGGAACTGTATATATGTGATAACTGAATCAATAGAAAACCAACGTCCAAATAATTAGAGAAAAATATATTTTTCTTGTCTCGGATCCTGATTGAATGAAACTTCTTCCAATCAAGCCGCCTGGTGGGTTCCAAGTTTGGACCCTGCTCGCGTTCAAATTGAACTTAAAAATAAATGTGGACAATGGTTATGTTAATAACCCTAACCAATCAGATTGGAAGAAAATATACGTTGGATATCAAGAACTAAGCATACGTGCCCAGAATTATTAAAATAACCTCAAAAAACCAAAAAAAAAAAGATAACTCTGTCTCTCTGTCTCTCTCGCTCTCTCTCTCTCCATTTCTTTTTATCTGGGTTGGCTTCCTCATTCGATGAATATAATCCTCCTCAGTCTTCTCTACCCTTCAAGACTGCGACAACCTCTCCCTCTCTCTCTCTCTCTCTCTCTCTCTCTCTCTCTCTCTCTCTCTCTCTCGTATGCCAAAGTCCCGGAATAGCAAGAGTAAATCCAATCTTCTCTGCATGTTACTTAGCCACGGTGGCTTGTGATAATATCCATGCCTTTTGCATTTTATTAACGTACTAATGCACAGGACCTTGCTGTTTTGATCAGATCATCATCATCATCATGTGGACCACACTGGTAGCTAACAAGATCCTGAGGAAGGGGTTGGGAAGCAATAACTTCGCCGCCGATTACCCCACCAACGTCAAAGAGTCTCTCCTCGACTTCTCCATATTGGAAGAGCCCTCCTTGAGCGGCCAGAGCATTTTGGATCACCACAGGGACACCCTCAAGTACAAGTAATCATTTCAAAACCCACCCTCCTATCTAATTTTTAGTTTCCCCTGTCCTTATTCGTCGCATGGTGATTATAGATTTAAGGTTGTTGCGGCATAACAGTTTATGTGTGTACCATCAATTCTTTAACAGCTGAAGCCTATAAGAAGGGTTGCAGTAAAGTTTAACATGGTTTTAGAAGATAGTTGGATGGTCAACGTAAGACAATCATAATTCTAACTCCTTTGGTTGTTTCTTCCTCTCTTGTGGAGTTCAGAGTTTTTGTTAGTACTTGGAATGTTGGCGGGGTTGCACTGGACGAAGATATGGCGATGGAGGACTTCTTAGATACGTGCAACGACTCCTACGATGTCTACGTTTTAGGGTAAGTAACAAAACAAAATGGAAAATGACACCCACTTGCAGAGAAAATTCAATATGAGAAATTGGATGAGATAAAGTGATTCTTGCATGGATCAGCCGTTTTCGCAATTGGATTACTTCAAAAGAGACTGACGTGGAATGAGTCATATGCTGCATCAGCATGCGCTATAGATACTGTAGATGAACCAACCAAACTGCAGAAAATATACGCGAATATATGCTCCACTTGTGGGGTCTAGTATTGGCCTCCATTTTTTTTTACTGTGATCGGTAAAGATCAACTCCTCGCGTGAAGAGTATCTCCCTTCCCTTGTTTAATTCAGGTTTCAAGAGATTGTGCCGTTGAAGCCATCCAATGTTCTGGGGTCCGAGAACGCGAACGTTTGCATGAAATGGAATTCGCTCATCAGAGAGACCTTGAACGGAAACCGTGATTGCCACCATGGATCTGACTATGAGAGGAAGAGGATGCATGGGCGAGAGTTTCTTTGTGTTATCAGCAAGCAGATGGTTGGGTTATTTATCTCGGTGTGGGTTTGCAGCGATCTTCATCCCTACATTAGCCATCCTAGTGTTTCATGCGTCGGTTGCGGCGTTATGGGCTGCCTAGGCAACAAGGTATGATAAATACTCGGTTTTGTAGATTGTCCGTAGCATGTAGAACGGGGATGAGATCCTCTATTGCCGTTCACGTCTCGGTTCGTTGTCTCGTTCACTGAAACCATCAACTTACGTGGATAAGGATAATTGTGACATTTATAACTGAATACATCAACAGCTGAGAGTCGTTGTCACACCAATGGAGACACTGCAAAAGGCTTGTGGATCTTCATCTTGTAAAACGATTGATTTTACTAGTTGTATCATATAAAAATAATCTATGCATCTATCTTGGTTTCTCATACATGAGATGTTACTTGTAAAGTTGCCAAGATTTAGATAGGAAAAAAAGTTCTTAATGCAAAGATCCTCATAATAAATAATGTGTATATATATGCACATGTCAGAAGGTCCTACCTAAAATTTGAAAAAGGAGCTCTCTTAGGGTATCCGTATAGTACTAATATACTCTACGCTGAGCCACACGATATGAGAATATATACTTTCGTTTATATTTTCTTCATCATCTTATTTCTTCTTAATTTTGGATTGATTTGCAGGGGTCGGTTTCGGTGAGGTTTCAGTTGCACGAGACAAGCTTCTGCTTTGTGTGCACTCATCTCGCCTCCGGGGGCAGAGTAGGAGACGATAAGTGTCGGACGTCCAATGTGGCAGAGATTTTATCTCGGACAACCTTTCCTAGGGGCCCATTGCTTAATTTACCTAGAAAAATTCTGGACCACGAGTAGGTGAAGCTAAAATTTTATGTTTTGTTTGCTTGTTTCAAACCTTCTAACCAATTCAATTATGTTTATTTATTCATTTGCTCCTATTAAAATTGTCTCTTCGCTTGAAGCCTTGAGGATAAGACGTGACTATGCACATGTAATATGTGATAAATAATCATTATTGCATGTTCACAACTGTGCATTTGTCGTCATGGACGTTGGGCAGCCAAAGAAGATTAATTAGTGTTATTCTTCTTGTTTTTCCGCTTAAACCGGTTTACATGATTTTAGTGGTTGTTGAGGAACCATTATATTGCTTCTCCAGCCAATTAAGTTAAGTAGTTAGATAAACCGCCTGAAAAGAATGAGACGTATAGTGGTAAGCCTGTCTACTTGCTGTATTATCCTATAGTTTAAACAAGTTGACTTACTAATCAATTCGTAATGATTGCGGGACCCTGATTAACGGTTTGTAAACAATATATTAAGCTTCGAAATATCTGTGTGATCTCAGCTGATTGTGTCTGGCATGTGAACGCAGTCGGGTTATTCTGCTCGGGGACTTGAATTATCGGATTTCCTTGCCAGAAGCGACCACTCGAGAACTGGTGGATAGAAAAGAATGGAATGCATTGCTAGACAAAGACCAGGTAGCTAGCCCACAGTCCCAGAATTTTCGAGATCTTATCAGATCGAATGATGCGAAAGAGTTAGCTCTCGAAGTAGTCTCATGATAGAATATCGTTCTGTTTACAGTAATTGGAGATTGTCTTTCATTACTAACCTTAACTACGTATGGAATTACGTTATTAATGCCACACATATAAGGAATGATATTGATCTTTGTATATTCAATATTGGTTGATTCTGAAAGTCATCTGTTCTTGTTTTGGTTATAAAATTGAAGCTGAGGATGAAGCTGATGAAGGGGCATGTATTACAAGGCTGGCACGAAGGGACGATCAAATTCGCCCCCACATACAAATATATACCGAACTCCGACTTGTATTATGGATGCTTTCAAGAAAAAAAGGGAGAAAAAAGGCGTTCTCCAGCATGGTAAATTTATTTTCTCGAACTGGCGTCGTCGAGAGCTCGAAAAGAATAAGCATAACAAGGTTTATTTATTCTCTTTCATGTAGTTAATCTGTTTCCTTTTCTTATGCAGGTGTGATAGGATAATTTGGTGCGGGAAAGGATTGAAGCAACATCTGTACACGCGGGGCGAATCGAGGCTGTCTGATCATAGGCCGGTGAAGGCGATATTCACCGTGGAGGTCGGGGTTTCGCAGACGTTGAGAGGCCTTCGGAGCTTATTTCTATCTGAACGATTCGATAAGCTCGCGACCCGATTCGAGGTCTCATCCAAGGACAACGGATTGCTATGTAAAGGCCGGTCCAGCTTCCAAATTTGAGGTCATCATCGCTGCAATTATAGCAATATACTAAAGAATGTATGGTGATAATGGCGACCTTTTTTATTTTACCTTAAAAAGGAAATCTGAAAGCTATAGCCCCACGAGAAGCTTCTTTAATTTTCCTGTCTTTTGGTTTGGTGACGAGTGTACAGTGAAACCTATGTGTCTTTATTATGCATGTATTGTTGCGTAATGGAAGATGTCTAAGTCATCCATCGCTTTCATTGGATTTGAAAATTAGGGTTTTGTTTTGGTTTAACGATTGTGGTCAGAAATAATGGGCAAAGAGGATGATTCCTATGTTCTCACCTTATTAGGGCCTTGCGTGCTAACCTCCATGCAGGCCAAAATTGATGTATGATTAAGTTAAACATTATTTGACAATGATTAGGAAGAGCCTGAGAATCAAATTGGTTGGAGGATCCCAACCACAAGATTTGTTCAAAATGGAAGATCAGGACACGCGTAGTTAAACAAAAAGCTTTGGCTGGGCCATGGTTTTGCTTGGAACCATGGAAGAGCATCATCGCTTCGCTTATCCATCATCATCATCGATGGCTTATTTTATGCGTAGTAAAGGGACAAGAATGGTGATTAATGGCAAGTGGGTTTGGAGAGGTTATGGCTGTCTTTAGGCCAACAGCCACTCTGATTTAATTTGAGGCATGGTCATTTTGACTCATTTCGATAGGGACTAAATTTGACATATATATAGTTTAGATTGACTTGAATGAGATGGATTTTCCTTTTGTTTATTACCAAATGGAACCCCAATTTACGACAGAATGAGCGATGGCAGGACTTTGTCGTTTTGGCAATCTTGATGGTGAAACATTCACCACTAAAAATTTGTTGGTGGGTTGAGTTTCGACCAATCGCAAGTAGCGCTCCGCCTCGCGGTGATGAATGATGATAGCACTCTTTTTAATTTTTGATCTGAGGTTTTCACATACTCTAGAGCACGTGAATGGTAATGTTGTCTTTGGCCACAAAGTTCAAAAGTTGAAACCATATGTCATATTTTATGGCAAGTTGCAAATGAATTTGATGTCGACACCTTGCGATGAACAACTGTGCGTTGGGTTTGGAAATGATTTGGTTGCCGAGGGACAGCAACATCAACGCGTCAACATGGCAAGGGTGTCACGACCTAAAAATCAAATCGGGTTTTCGATCTTAGGCTAATAGATTACTAGATCAATTAAATTAACTAACCTAGCTCGAGTTCTCTCAAACTCTACCAAATCGCAACTTAGGTCCAATTGTGAGCATGCAAATATTTTCAATGGGAGTCGCCACTAATCATTTAAGGTAGGTTGATTAGAAACCTAAATAAAATAGCGGGAGTACTATTTTACTTCTGCGAACCAGAAATTATAAATTCGTGGACTTGATTACGCTAGATTACCCTAACGCTCTTTCGGTACCAATCTCAAGAAAAATACTCAATTTGACAATTTTGATAAATCCTGACTTAAAGTTCAAAGGTGCAGAAAATTTTTTGATTTTCTTTTATGAAATTTTTTTGTATTTTTTAATTTAAATTCAAATTACAAATTTTTTAGTAAAAGAAATATAACCGCTAAATCTTTCGAATTAAGTTTCGATCTGAAGCCTGACAGATCGATTCTAAAATTCGAAATACCCGCTATGGAAATAACTCTATCTAAAGCCTAATAGATAGATTTATTTCCATATGTGCGGTTGCGGATTAGGAAATTTTCCTAATCGATCACATCTTGAAAAAATTTTGATATCTTAAATATCTTGGATATATTCAAAAGATTTTGAAATTTTCAAATTCTATCCAAATAATACACATCTAAAATTTCCAAAGAATATTCAAGTGAATCGCAGTTTTTAAAATTAAGCGAGGCAATAAAATCCTAGTTAGATAATGCCCTAATCACTCAAATATGCAAAGTTAGGTAATAAGAAGCACAAAATAAGCAATAAAATATCCAAATTGATTTGGATAAGATTTTTACCTAAATGCGCAAATAACTTTCCAAATTCGAATCGCCGGCGGATCGGGAGTGTGGATCACAGGACAACCGACGGTGTGCGGTGCTCAGCTCGATTCGATGGCCTGACTTGTAGAGACTCGCAAACGGCTATGGTTGTGGGACTTGCGGCTACTAGCGGTGGCGGTGCTCGTCAGGGGCTGGTTAACCCGCGGGGATGAGTTTCAAGCAATCTGCAAAGGGAATAGATAAAACAGCAAAAAGCTCTGTTGATGTTGAGTGTTGCTTCACTGCAGCTACAGCGGCAAATCTGTGATTTGGCGTGGTGGGATGATGGCCGACGCAGCAATGAATTCTGGTCTTGCTGGAATTGCTTGAAGAGTCGCCTGGTCTGAAGCGTGGACGGCTGTAGAGCGCGACAACGAGGCTTCGTGAAGGCTGGCTAGGTAATCACCAGACGACGGGTGAATTTTTTTTGGACTGATCCAGACTTCACGCCAAAGGAGACTGGACTCGATGGCCTCGCCGGTAAAATCTTTTGGACTCTTTCTTTTTGTCCTTTTCTCTTTTGTGGTGAAAAAGTGTTCTCTCCCTTTGAAGACGTAGAATTGACCGAGAGAGAAAAGAGAGATCCCTCTCTTTTGTCTTTTCTTGGTCTTCTTCTCTTTCGCTTTTTGTTTTCCTTCTCCCTCTCTGTGTGTATGAATTAAGTGCCTCCCTGGAACGTGAATGGGTTTTCCTTTATATAGTGCTAGGTTTAGATTAAAACTCTCAATTTTAAATTCTAAGAGATATACTTTACTGATCTAAAAATTTTATTATCTCTTAGAATCTTGATAATATCAAATTAAATCAATCAATTATCTTCTAAAATTTGAATAATAATCAAGATTAATTGTTCAATTATCCAATGGGAGAATTTCGGCTCTTATAATACTTATGGGCTAGGCCAAGAATTTTCTTGAACGAGGGCTTAGTCCAATTTCATTAAGTTCAGAGCCGTTCACTCGAGTCCAACCACCGCCGATCCAATGCAAATGTAACTATATGAGCCTATGCAAATGCTTCTAATATCTATATGCACTTTAATTAATATTTTTTCCTAGAGACCATGATCGATCTCTAATTTTTTATGCAACGAACGACTGACTGGATTGTCAAAATTTAGGTGTCAACAAAGGGTCATTAAAAACTACACAAATTTACTGTAGGTTACGACGTATTAATAACAATACATGTTAAAAGGTAATTGAATCCTAAGTTTCCTTTCTCTCTTTTTCTTTCGCCTCACCCTTTTATCGAACTACCAAAGAATTTCAATTCTTTCTAATCGCGTTGTTTTCCATAAGAGGAATATCAGGAAATTGAAGGAAACTATGCAAGTATGAAAATTATCATTATTTATACAGTGAAAATGGAGTGGATTAGACATGCTGGGGGGTGAAAATAGTCCCACCATTTATTTTTCCTGACCTTTTCTTTTCATTTCCTTTCCTCTTTTCCTTTTCCTTTTTCTCCTCTCTTCAGCCCACCACCACTCATTTCAGCCACTGCCAACCACCGAACCGCCACGGCCCACTATCGCCATCAACTACCACCACCGTCTTAGGCCAGTAGCCGCCAATCACCCCAGTTTGCTCTCTGCTCGACCTCAAATCTGAGACGCACCCTCCATATCTTGAAGGTCGCGTGACCTCAACTCGCGGCACAACCTCTATAGGAGGTTTGCTCAAGAGATACATGCGGTGGTTGTGGCTGCTACAAACGGTGACAGACGACGATGATGAACGACAACGATGACAATGATGGAGATGGATCTGGCAAGTGTATGATGAAGATAAAGCATATGATAAAAAGAAAAAAAAGAAAAAGAAAAAGATATGACTGTCGCAACCTATCCTCGAGTGTATCACCTAAGGGTTCGGCTAATGAATTACTAAGCTTGAACCTAGCTCGGGCTCTCTCAAGCCCATATTAATTCACGACTTGGTTCAAATTCTTAACATGCAAATCATTTTCATTTAGGAGTTGCAACTAATCTATTTTTGATGGGTAGATTAGAAATCCAAATAAAGTATTGGGATATTTACTTTACTCCTATAAACAAGAGATTAAAAGTTCGGGGATTTGATTATGCTAGATTACTCAAACGCCCTTTTGGTACATTTTCTCTTTTATTCAATATATATATATATATATATATATTGTAGACAGCTTGGATTGATTTTAAACTTATCCACTAACATGCGAGGACTGATCATGCGGGTGTGCAACCACTTAAAAAAATAACAATCAATAAATAAATCAAATGAATTGCAAGAAAACAAAGAAATGAAACACACAAAAGCAATCAAAGCATTTTTGGGATTTTCTTTTATTTTGAAATAAAGCCTAATCTACATGACATGCGATTTCCTAACATGCAAACTATATGAGATGCATGTGATACATTTTTGTATTTTTTATTTATTAAATTCGGAATAAATGAATATTCAGACTTAAACATGCGATACTTTATAAGAAAAGGAATCTAACATATATAAGTTGAAATTTTTTTTAAAAGGGAAACAAATCAATTTCAATCCACATAATAGGAAGAGATAATATCGAATCGCCCAAGATATCCACCAAGATATTCAACGAGATTTCAATCAAAGATTATGGTAATTGAAAAACTAATCCATCGTCTCACGGATTAAATTAACAATCGTCGTAATCTTAAACATCACCAATACTCACGAAAGATCAAAATAATTAAAAAAAATCATCCGAAGTCTTGCGGATCAAATTAATAATGATAGGGATTTTCAACTGTAAAACTCTAGTTGGATAATGCCTAGCATCTCAAAGAATATCAAGTTGGATAACAATTTATGAAATATTTAAATCTAATTAGATAGGGATTGTTACCTATTTCATGGATATTGCTTCCAAATTCAAACCAACGGGTGAATGATCACGGTATGGTCATGGATCAATTTGTAAAGCAGAGGCACTTACGACGATGATGGTGAGATGCGATAGCTACAATGGTAGCAAGGGACTCTAGGAGAGGCCGAGGACAACGCCCAGTGACTTCTCGACGATGTAGACGTAATAACAACGGGGTCTGTCGTTTGGGCCTTGTGATGTAGACTAGGGAGGTTCGGCCAGCATGAGGACGTTGCGAGGGCTTCATGGCTGGTCGTTGGTGTGGCTGCTGCTCGACAAAGACTTCTCGGATCAAGTGCAGTAGCTTGGTCGGAGGGGCTTGTCCACGTCAACTCGTCTTGTGGGCTCGGTTGAAGGGAAAGAGGAACATCGACAGTTGTCACGCCCCGTCTCGGAATCGTGATCCGCGGGGGTTATTTTTGCGATGTTCCGTTCATTATTAACTTTCTTTACGAGTAAGCGGAAGCATATACTCGGGACAATCACAACAACATCAAACAAATGATGGGTTGGCAAAACACACTATGAGCAAGCTTGTATCTACATGATAGCTTATATTTTACAAGCTAACAATATTTACATGTCCTTTTCTTCCTACGGGCTGATACTTGTATGCATATCCGCTATAACATATACGGTCGGGTTACTCTTATCTCTGCTATCATGAGCATCCACCAAAACTCCAAAAAGGTTCTCCCAAAACAAGTCCAACTCCTCCCAAGCCAGGTCGGCCACCTAGGCTCCATTCTCTACGTTCTCGGGTGCATGTCCGTTTGCTCTCCCAAACGGCCCATTGAATCCGCGAAGAGGGCCAAATTGACCGCCCTCCGTCCACATGTACCGGGCCTCATACGTGTGGCGAACGGGGTTGTCTAAATCCTCGTCCACCATAATTTGGGAGATAACCTTGCGGTAGGCTCGACCCTCATCCGCGTCTAGGATGTCCAGCACATCCACCATCATTTCCACCGGGGTCCCAAAACAAACGGTGGTGTCACTATCCTACAAGTCCTATGAAAACCGCAAGGAGTGAGTTAATGACTCAATAAGTAAATCCACTAATGTTAAGTTAGGAGGAAGCAATTGTCGTCGGACACGCATCCAACCTTACCGTCCTGGGTATCGATGGCAAATCAATAGCAAAGATGCTTCTTACCTTGCCTATGTATTACTCGTGGTACATGCAATAGCCATGAGAACATTAAGCATGTTATACAAATGATGCACGCATGAATAAACACATAGGATTCGTTCATTAATAACTGAAATCCATCGGTTTTTCCAAAATCCATCAAGCAACGTTTCAAAATTCATCGTAGATGGTTCTAATCCCTCGTGTGTCCATGCATCACAATCATCAAGCAAGCTGGTTTCTTATCTTTCTTTAATAGTCCTGTCGCGACCTTCCCGAATCGATCAGGTCAGGTCAAGAGGTATTTGTCGATGGATACGAACAACGGCTAATTCGTTTGAATGGCTAACCAAATGATTCATTAATCCAATGATCGAGGCACTCCCAAGCCTCATACCTCGCGCGACAAGAATTTTTTAATTTACACATTTGATTGGAGTCGCCACTAGCCGTGATCAAGGGTTGGCTAGAAACCCTAATCGAGACGCGGGAGTGTTGTCTCGATACGTACGAAAATCAGAGATTCCAAAATTCGGGGACTTGATTACACTAGCGATCTACTAGTGCCCTTTCGGTACCTAAACTTGATCACTCGCAAACTAACGTACCGGGCAGCTTATCGAAAAAAGTTAAGATTCCACCTAACCATTCTAAAAAATAGAAAATGACAATCAATGTATTAAACGTGCGCAACTAGATAATCGTAAAGAAAATAAACAACCAGCGACTTAGCATCGTCTCTAAAAAGGAAAATGCAATCAAAAGCCCTAAGGTAAAGCCCTAATGGCTTATCCGATTTTTTTTTAGGATTTTTTAGAGGGTTTTTCTCATTTTTTCTTCTTTTTTTGAGTTTTTTTTAAATCTAAAATCTAATGAAATTAAGCCAAAAACTGATTTCTAAACAATTCCTAATTTTCTGAATTTTTTGGAATTTTTTTGAATTTTTTTGAATTTTTTTTAATGTTTTTGAATTTTTCTGAATTTTTTTAATGTTTTTGAATTTTTATGAATTTTTTAATGTTTTTTAATTTTTCTAGATTTTTGGGTTTTTTAAACATTTTTTGAATTTTTTGCAAATTTGAATTTTTTAATATTTTTTGAATTTTGAATACTTTTATTAATAAAATAAAGATTTCGGACCGGGTCCCCTTACCCGAAATTCCGACCGACACCTGACCCGAAATTCCGACCCTACCCAGGACCCCATTTTCATTTCTTTTCAAATTTTTTCTTTTGATTTTCCCCTTTTTTCTTTTTCTTTTGTTTCTTTTCTGTTTCTATTCCCTATTTTTATTACTCTTTCTCTTCCCCCTGCATGCCTTCCCCATGCACGTGAACTTCTTCAAGAACTCTTTCACCGAGAGCTCTTCACGCCGTGACTGGGATTTCGCCGAACGCTTCTCAACCCCGACCGCCGTCGTGTGCCGTCAGCGCCAATGGTCGACACCGGGCTCACACTCCCACTGCCGTACAACACAGCCTCCCGGACTGTCAACTAACTTCGACCAAAAAATGACACCGGCAACCAAAACTCGATTTCCGGCCACCAAACTTCCGGCCCCGAGGAAACGCGCTAAGTGTAAACAACCAAACATACGTGCCAAGAAGCAGAGATAGTGATCTAACGGGGGTGGCTTCAAACCGCGGGCATCACCCGGCAAGGGGAATGGAGCATCCGGCGAGGGAATGCGTACACGCGGCCGACTCGAACGATGTGCGAACAATGGCATAAGAGCAAAAGAAAAACATCGAGTCAGTCATAGAATGTCGAGCCAAGTACAAACGAAGTATGAAACTAAGCTAACAAGAACAGATTTTAGCGATAAAAGTCTCGGCATTCATTCGGGCATTTTATCAAACAGGTGGTGGGCCAGTTCAAACCGGAGCCCAAAACAGACATTCTACGTGATCTTTTGCTCAAAGATGAAATGTAAGGACCTAAACGATCGTATTTAGTAACAACTTCATCTCGGTTCATAATAAAACACTGAAAATTAACACAACGAGATTCGACGTTTTAGACCTCCGCTGCTTCATTGGGATATTCTATAAACCAGGTCGTAGGCGACTAGGAAATGGAGCTACAGGTTCGTTTTTGACGAAACCCGTGGCTTATTTTCGATATAAAAGGCTCGAAGCAGCTTCTTTGAGTATGAAATGAGTGCTATCCTCCATTGGTGAAGCCGGGCGATCACCTAATAGACTCGATGTGCCGGACACCCAAGAGGCAGGGGAGGGGGACCCGAAACAGAGCAGAACGATGAAGACCCACCTGGTTTGGGGTTGATCGGGATGAAGCACGGCGGTTGGAGGCTTGACGGGAGCCGACGGGAACTCAGATGGATGACCGGCGAAGAATGAAGGCTGTCCTCCTTTTTTTTTCTATTCACTCTCAAATTCTCCTCTCCAAAACTCTTACCGAGGCTCTCTATTCTTGTTTGTTTGTTTTTTTTTGTTTCTCGGTCACCTCCCCCTCAAAACTATTCTCTCTGCTCCTTTTGAATCTTCACCCTCTTCCCTTTTTTTTTTTCCTCGAACCCCACCACCTCTCCTCCTTTTTTTTAAAACGCCTTCCAGGTTCTCTTTTGGGCATCTCTCCAAAGAGGCTCCCGATGGTCAGCGAAGACGGCTGCTATTTCCTTCCATTTCCAGCTCAAAATTGTTGTTAATTAGTCCACCTTCCCTGCCTATGTACATACCTGCAACCAATCCATTCTTCGGGACTGAGTTAGGTCTATTTTCAGCTAAGATGGCTGAAGGTTTTCTTGGGCTCTATCCACCGTAGTTGCTGCCACATTGCAGGGACATGTCATTGCTTCCACTTCTCTAAAGTCGCAGCTATCACTCTCCTCGTGCAGAGCGACCTTCTATTTTGTCGACTCTGCTTTTCGTCGCTTCCTGTCGTGAACACCGTGAAGGAGAGAGAAGGAAAATGGGCGAAGGGCTGGGCTTGAGAAGTAGGGAGAAAAGAAATAGGGCTAAGCCCAAAAGGAAGAACGAGCGAGCAAAGGGGCTCGGCCTAAACAGCTAAGATAATCAAAAGAGAGGCCGGCCCTATCGGGCCGGATCAAATCAGCCCGACCGATTCCCTTTTTTTTTTTGAACTTATTATCTCTCTTTTACATTAATTTGACCCACTTACAATTTAAACATCGATTTAACGAGACGGGCAAAATTAGGTGTCAACAGCTGCCCCTCTTCGAAGGAATTTCAACGAAGTTCCGTTCGAAGACAAAAAGGCACCAATATTTTGCCCGAGAAGGATGCGGGATGGTGCGATGCTTGAGGCATGGGGGTGATTTTTTTTTTTTTTTTGCGGATACTATCCAAAAGGGGAATTCTTTTATTCGACAAGGTCTTACCATGTAAGAATGGTTTCGCCCAAGAAGAAAGCCATACAGTGTAAGAATGGGCTTTTGGCTAAACGAAGAGATCGTACCGTGTAAGAACGGACTTTGACCACAAAGGAAGCCATACAGTGTAGGATCGGGCTCTTGGACTACACGAAGTCTTGCTATGTAAAGAAGAAAACTCTGGGCTACGAAAGCTCGCCAGGTCTATGTGGTACTCCGAGCTGCGAAAGCTCACCGGGTCAGGAAAAAGACAGACTCTAGGCTACGGAAGCTCGCCAAGTCGATAAGGTGTTTCGGGCTGCGAAAGCTCACCGTACAAAGAAAAAGGACTCTAGGCTGCGAAAGCTCGCCAGGTCGAAGGAGTGCTCCGGGCTGCAGAAGCTCACCGTGCAAAGAAAAAGACTCTGGGCTGCGAAAGCTCGCCAGGTCGAAAGGATGCTCCGGGCTGCAAAAGCTCGCCGGGCAAGGAAAAGGACTCTGGGCTGCGAAAGCTCGCCAGGTCGAAAGGATGCTCCGAGTTGCGAAAGCTCCCCGTGCAAAGAAAAGGACTCTGTATTGACATTTAGGGACTCAAACCCTGTAGACGTCGAAAATTCCACCTAGGGATTAAAACCCTATGAGCAGCTAAGATCCCGCCTAGGGACTAAAACCCTATGAACGGCAATAGAAACAACAGTTTGAAGAAACAACTAGGGACTAAAACCCTATGAACGGCAATAGAAACAACAGTTTGAAGAAACAACTAGGGACTAAAACCCTAAAAATACGCCTAGGGATTAAAACCCTATGAACGGCAAATTGCACTCAAGATTTAGAGATACTTAATGTTTTTCACTCAGGATTTTAAAGTGCTCAAGATTTCCACTTAGGATTTTAAATTGCACTCAAGGTTTTCAAGCTTTTAAGGAAAAACCCGGAACCTTTTAAAATCGGGGTTTAAGGAAAGACCCGTAACCTTTTAAAATCGGGGTTTAAGGAAAGACCCGTAACCTTTTGAAATCAGGATTTAAGGATAGACCCGGAACCTTTTGAAATCAGGATTTAAGGATAGACCCGGAACCTTTTGAAATCAGGATTTAAGGATAGACCCGGAACCTTTTGAAATCAGGGTTTCAGGAAAAACCCGGAACCTTTTGAAATCAGGGTTTAAGGATAGACCCGTAACCTTTTGAAATCAGGGTTTAAGGATAGACCGGTAACCTTTTGAAATCAGGATTTAAGGATAGACCCGCAACCTTTTGAAATCGGGGTTTAAGGATAGACCCGCAACCTTTTGAAATCGGGGTTTAAGGATAGACCCGCAACCTTTTGATATCAGGGTTTAAGGATGACCTGGAACCTTTTGAAATCAGGGTTTAAGGATGACCGGGAACCTTTTGAAATCAGGGTTTAAGGATAGACCCGGAACCTTTTGAAATCAGGGTTTAAGGATAGACCCGCAACCGTTTGAAATCAGGATTTAAGGATAGACCCGCAACCTTTTGAAATCAGGGTTTAAGGATAGACCCGGAACCTTTTGAAATCAGTGGCGAGGTGTACATACCTGTAGGTCAGATTGGATTGCTTAAAAGCCCTCTGTCAGCGAGGCTTGAAAAGACTCAGACGCTTAGGGGTCCTTGTTCGAGGATTTGATAGATCGCTTATTGTGTCCTTGCCAGCAGAGTCTTGGGAATTCATGAATGCTTGGATGCATCTTAGCATTTTCCGAGATCAGCATGAAGGTTGGTGTTTGAGGAAACATCACCTATCTTACAGGATTAGTAATAACAGGTACGTGTTATAACAAGTGCTCTAGTAACGAGTGCGTACCAGGCAAGATAACATCACAATAGGCCATATCAAAATGGTATCATCAATGAAAAAGGATTGATTGCATGGGTAATTTAGGATAAACTCAATTGTTTGGGAAGCATTCAATATGCTTCAATATTGCAAAATTGCCTTAATGCATGGAGGACGTCATTAATCATCAAATTCCCTTAGGAGAAAGTCTTTTATCAAAGTGATGTTAACTTCCGAAGAGAGCCTATTAAGCATGCCAAACAAGAATTCCTTAGTCTGAAAGGACTTCTCACGTACTCTCAAAAAGGCTGTTTGATCCCATCCATTGATGTGGGAAGTAAACATGATCTCTCTATATACCTCACACTACCAGTGTCGAAGGTTTCGAGAATCATTCGCAATAAGTACACATTGACCAATCTAAGAGGTCTTTTAAAGGACTGTAATGTGGGTTTAGTCATGGTTTCAACAACGGATAAGCATCATCGGCTAAGGAATGAAATAATTTTCAATCAGCATCTCCATCAAGTTTACAAGTCAAGAAACCTTAGGATAAGATAAGACAACTTTGCCCCAACTTCTTCAAGCGATAACTTGTTTGGGAATCCAAATTTCTGCTTAGACCATCCTAATCTGAAGAGACTTTGGAGAAGGTTATAACATTGGTTTGGGTAAAGGCTCGAAAGGCTCAGAAATTTTCAAAAGGGGTTTAGGAGTTGGTGATTATCATAGCATCATTATCATATCATCCAATCTTTTGAAGGCACTCGACTTCTGAAATTCAACTCGTCTCGAAAGTCCATTGACTAATCGTTTTAATGTAAGAGCTTTGCTCTTTTCTCTAATGACTTTTGCTTTTGCAATGATTTTTTTTTTCAAGCATTTTGCTTTTGACATTCCCCTTTTTTTCATGAGAATTTTTCTCTTGATGCAACTTTTTTGCTCTGGGCATTGGCCTTGCTTTTACCAGGCACACTGCTTTTTCATGCCCCTTAGTTTTCATTTGACTTTTGCTCTTTTCATTTTTTTTTGAGCTTTCAAAACTTTCGAGATGTTTTTCACACCGTCTCATGAGTACCAATTGTCTTGATAAATCACGTGCTTTGCCCAAGTGCAGGGAGATAATCACCATTTGGGTTTTAGAAATGAATATTTAGGTTCAACTTGGCTAAGCAAAGGATATGAGTGTGTTTGGGTAGAGAAATGAATGCTCTTCTTCATTTTGGGATGTTTCAAGCTTCCACAAGGACTCACCTGAAGTTACCACAAAAAGATTAATGCAAGTAAGGGCAAATGAGTCTTTTTCATCTTTTCCTCCAAAGCATGTCAACCAAAACCTCCAAATTTGCCCCGTTGTAGGGTGGTTTTTGACAGGGGTATTTTGCAAACTCTTCACATTCAATGGCTCAAATGGGGCTAACTATGATCACCTGTAGTGTATAGGATAGAAGAAGGAAATGCCTCCTTTCATTTCGATCCATGTACTACTTGCGAATGAATCTCTTGCTCTTAAACAACACTAATTTTCTCTTCCACTCAACTCTCAAAGTGTTTGTGGGATGTGTTTGGGAATGGCTTGCCTTTCCTCATTCTAAGTATTTCTTACTTGGCATTATTAACATCTCCCTTTCATTTTGTTGAGATCATCACGAATTGATTAATCTCCACAGGGCATTTTGATTCAAAATGAATGAGCCGTCAAGCACAAAGACAATTTTTTAATAAGGATGATATTCAAAATTTTTGTGAAGAGCTTGCTTTTTCAGTCTCCACTTTAGTGCTTGTTTTTTTTCAAAACCATCAAAGGCTTTTTTTGTGATGAAAACTGTCCATTTGATTTCCATTTGAATTTTGGGAGAAGGGTACTTACCTGTGTCATGGCGACTTGGTAAACCTATAAAGAATAAAAAGGAATGTGTTAGTTAAAGACCCTTTAAAGATTGAAAAATTGGGAACGATACAACATTACCCCTCGTTGGCATTTGTCCTTCAAGTCTTTGATGCTTCCTATCAAAGGAAAAAAAAATCGTGTCAAAAATTGTATTAAAATGGACAACTGGAAACGATACGATTTACCATTCATTTGAATTTGCCTTCTTGGGTGTTTGGCAACTCCATTCATTCGAATTTGCTTCCTTGTATGTTTGGCAACTCCCCTCATCCTCCTTCTTCCACCTTGACTTTTCGGCATTATCAAAAAGAAGTATACACATAAAGGATGTATGCAATATATTCATAATACAAATCACCTAAAGTGACTCGAATTGCATGAAAATTGGCCCTGCGGCCCTTATTTCATTCGCGGGATAATTCACAAAATTCAATTCCCGTTATTTTCATATGAAGTTTGAAAAATTTGAATGAGGATCATTATTTCCAAGTCATCTTGAAAATCTTGCTCCCACCTTGGTCTTTCCAACGCCATCGAATTCACTAAGTCCCAATGAACGTTAGAGACTGAAAGAGAGGGATACTCCCTGCTTCGACGTTTGAGGGCATTACTTCATGGATGCTTTCCCCGATACATTCCTCTATCTGCAAAATGAGAGATGACCCAAGTCATTCCATTCTTGTTTGAGCTAATTCAGGAACGATATACACTCTTTTGTTTTGGGGATAGCTCAATTCTGGACTAAGTTGTCCTCTTCGTGCAATCTCGTCACTTGAGTTTTTCCTTTGCAACTCCTTCCTCAAAGTTGCTTGATATTCCCTCTTAAGTGTTCGGAGGCACCGTCCACAACCTGACCTGCCCTACATTTATCTGTCCGGTATATGTCTCTTTTGCATCCATCCACTTGTTGGAGGAGAAGGAACTTACTCACAGACTTGATTATACTAAAGCTATTTTTGCCCCAGCTAGATGACACTCGCCCTAGTCAGATGCTTTCTCTTCCGGAGACTTCAGTATGTTCAATACTCTTTCATGCCTTCTTACAGACACTTGTTTGATTTTCATTGTTCTTTGCTTGGGTCTTCCACTTTTGATCATCTTGACTATTCGTGCCCCTGACTATTTTCACATGTCCTTAGCTTGATGGACAAAAGTTCTTCAAATGCACTATTTTGCCCCATTATGACGCAACCTTTCATTTGTCATCATGGGATGGACGGTTTGGCCTCGTCATGTCTTTCTAATTGGAAGCATTATTGCTATGGTCAAACACATTCTTTCGCCCCTTTACCTGTTTTGACAAAAATGAATGAACAAGTCAATTGTTGTACAAGAAGTTCTAATTGGAACGATTACAGATTTACCATCTCACGGTGTCGTTTTGCAAATCAACCTGCAAAATTGGCCAGGTGAAGAGGTAAAATTTTATGCGAGTCGTTCTTGAAACTCAATTTCAAAACATTTTGAAGGTAAGGCATAAAAGCCTAACTCGATGACTCAAATGGAAATACTGCATTTATTTTCAAAGGACAATGATCTAAATTAGAACCTCATTACTCAGAGATGTTAGTTGTGTGATTTACAAATATATCGATTGGGTTCACAATTAAAACCCAAATCAGAAAACAATGGTTTCTAAGGATAAAGTTGAAAAACTCTTGAATAGAGGAGTGCAAACAAACAATTCCCGTTCTAACTCTAAACTCCGGTTCCTTGCATGACTAAGCAAGAGAATTCTAAGGAACGACTGTTACGCATAACCTGCAAAAGGAAGACAACGTTAGTATGTGAATGAAAAAGTGGTCTTTTACTGATGCCGCCTCTCATGACGAAAGCGAGGCAATAATACATGCCCCATGGTTCCTATTTGTGGGCATTTAGTATTTCACCAAGATTTCATCGCAAGTGGAGACATCATTAAAAGATCAAATCGCGGCTATCAATCGAGCGCCCTTTTTATTCCAAAAGTTTCATCGCAAAATGCGGCATATCAAATTTGAAAGACTAATTTGCGATTTCATTTTTGCAAAAATGAGGTGATTCCTATTTACAAAATTAATACACAAAAAGTGATTTGAATTTTGATTCTGAAATGTGAACAAGAAAGAATTTTATTGAAAATGTGATTTCAATTTTATGCCCCAAGACGCAATCTTGACTTGAAAGAATTTATATACAAAATGTGATTTTAAACTCATGATTGAAAATTTAGACAAGACCATCTGTTTTGTAGGGCCAAATCAAAGGTGTTTTGAGATTTATGCTCAAGGTTCACTGTCAAGAGTGATTGCTTGAAATTTTGCAATTATAAGCTTAGATCACCTAGGGCATTCGATTGATTTCCATAAATTTCAAAAATGAAAGTTTCAATTCAAAAGTAAACAAGTAAAGAGAGGAATCATACTTACAGTGGATGACAAACTTTTATCATACAAACATGCAGATGTAACGTGCGGCTGGACTTCTACTCTAGACGGCTTAACAAATTGGAATTACGAGAGTGGGATGACCAGTCGCCGCCTCGCGCGCTAAGCCAAGTTCTCGTAACTCCGGCTTGGTCAAGAATGATACCCCGATGCAACGCGGCCTCGCGAGCAAAGGTAAGCATTTTTGACACCAAGAAAGAAACTTTCGGGATTGAGTTGGGCAACCTCTACTATGCGGCCTCGCGGTCGAAGTCGTATCCAACTCAATGCCATCCTAAACATTCCTAGCGCAGCCCAGGTCCGGCAGCATGGTTGTGTGTGCAACAGTGTAGTGCTAAAACATTTAAAGCATGCACAACAGTTTATAAGCAAACGATGCCTCAAGCATTCGAAAAAATAAACACTTATTTCCCAAATCTCAAACCTGCAAAATAGGGGGTCAATGGCAAAAACATTCACATTAGAGGTGCATTTGAACAAGAAAAACGGCCTAAGTCCACTAAGAAATCCCCAGCGGAGTCGCCAAGCTGTCGCGACCTCCCCGAGCCGATCAGGTCAGGCCAAGAGGTATTTGTCGATGGATACGAACAACGGCTAATTCGTTTGAATGGCTAACCAAATGATTCATTAATCCAATGACCGAAGCACTCCCAAGCCTCATACCTCGCGCGACAAGAATTTTTTAATTTACACATTTGATTGGAGTCGCCACTAGCCGTGATCAAGGGTTGGCTAGAAACCCTAATCGAGACGCGGGAGTGTCGTCTCGATACGTACGAAAATCAGATATTCCAAATTTCGGGGACTTGATTACACTAGCGATCTACTAGTGCCCTTTCGGTACCTAAACTTGATCACTCGCAAACTAACGTATCGGGCAGCTTATCGAAAAAAGTTAAGATTCCACCTAACCATTCTAAAAAATAGAAAATGACAATCAATGTATTAAACGTGCGCAACTAGATAATCGTAAAGAAAATAAACAACCAGCGACCTAGCATCGTCTCTAAAAAGGAAAATGCAATCAAAAGCCCTAAGGTAAAGCCCTAATGGCTTATCCGATTTTTTTTTAGGATTTTTTAGAGGGTTTTTCTCATTTTTTTCTTCTTTTTTGAGTTTTTTTTTAAATCTAAAATCTAATGAAATTAAGCCAAAAACTGATTTCTAAACAATTCCTAATTTTCTGAATTTTTTGGAATTTTTTGGAATTTTTTTGAATTTTTTTCAATGTTTTTGAATTTTTCTGAATTTTTTTAATGTTTTTGAATTTTTATGAATTTTTTAATGTTTTTTAATTTTTCTAGATTTTTGGGTTTTTTAAACATTTTTTGAATTTTTTGCAAATTTGAATTTTTTAATATTTTTTGAATTTTGAATTCTTTTATTAATAAAATAAAGATTTCGGACCGGGTCCCCTGACCCGAAATTCCGACCCTACCCAGGACCCCATTTTCATTTCTTTTCAAATTTTTTCTTTTGATTTTCCCCTTTTTTCTTTTTCTTTTGTTTCTTTTCTGTTTCTATTCCCTATTTTTTATTACTCTTTCTCTTCCCCCTGCATGCCTTCCCCATGCACGTGAACTTCTTCAAGAACTCTTTCACCGAGAGCTCTTCACGCCGTGACTGGGATTTCGCCGAACGCTTCTCAACCCCGACCGCCGTCGTGTGCCGTCAGCGCCAATGGTCGACACCGGGCTCACACTCCCACTGCCGTACAACACAGCCTCCCGGACTGTCAACTAACTTCGACCAAAAAATGACACCGGCAACCAAAACTCGATTTCCGGCCACCAAACTTCCGGCCCCGAGGAAACGCGCTAAGTGTAAACAACCAAACATACGTGCCAAGAAGCAGAGATAGTGATCTAACGGGGGTGGCTTCAAACCGCGGGCATCACCCGGCAAGGGGAATGGAGCATCCGGCGAGGGAATGCGTACACGCGGCCGACTCGAACGATGTGCGAACAATGGCATAAGAGCAAAAGAAAAACATCGAGTCAGTCATATAATGTCGAGCCAAGTGCAAACGAAGTATGAAACTAAGCTAACAAGAACAGATTTTAGCGATAAAAGTCTCGGCATTCATTCGGGCATTTTATCAAACAGGTGGTGGGCCAGTTCAAACCGGAGCCCAAAACAGACATTCTACGTGATCTTTTGCTCAAAGATGAAATGTAAGGACCTAAACGATCGTATTTAGTAACAACTTCATCTCGGTTCATAATAAAACACTGAAAATTAACACAACGAGATTCGACGTTTTAGACCTCCGCTGCTTCATTGGGATATTCTATAAACCAGGTCGTAGGCGACTAGGAAATGGAGCTACAGGTTCGTTTTTGACGAAACCCGTGGCTTATTTTCGATATAAAAGGCTCGAAGCAGCTTCTTTGAGTATGAAATGAGTGCTATCCTCCATTGGTGAAGCCGGGCGATCACCTAATAGACTCGATGTGCCGGACACCCAAGAGGCAGGGGAGGGGGACCCGAAACAGAGCAGAACAATGAAGACCCACCTGGTTTGGGGTTGATCGGGATGAAGCACGGCGGTTGGAGGCTTGACGGGAGCCGACGGGAACTCAGATGGATGACCGGCGAAGAATGAAGGCTGTCCTCCTTTTTTTTCTATTCACTCTCAAATTCTCCTCTCCAAAACTCTTACCGAGGCTCTCTGTTCTTGTTTGTTTGTTTTTTTTTGTTTCTCGGTCACCTCCCCCTCAAAACTATTCTCTCTGCTCCTTTTGAATCTTCACCCTCTTCCCTTTTTTTTTCCCTCGAACCCCACCACCTCTCCTCCTTTTTTTTAAAACGCCTTCCAGGTTCTCTTTTGGGCATCTCTCCAAAGAGGCTCCCGATGGTCAGCGAAGACGGCTGCTATTTCCTTCCATTTCCAGCTCAAAATTGTTGTTAATTAGTCCACCTTCCCTGCCTATGTACATACCTGCAACCAATCCATTCTTCGGGACTGAGTTAGGTCTATTTTCAGTTAAGATGGCTGAAGGTTTTCTTGGGCTCTATCCACCGTAGTTGCTGCCACATTGCAGGGACATGTCATTGCTTCCACTTCTCTAAAGTCGCAGCTATCACTCTCCTCGTGCAGAGCGACCTTCTATTTTGTCGACTCTGCTTTTCGTCGCTTCCTGTCGTGAACACCGTGAAGGAGAGAGAAGGAAAATGGGCGAAGGGCTGGGCTTGAGAAGTAGGGAGAAAAGAAATAGGGCTAAGCCCAAAAGGAAGAACGAGCAAGCAAAGGGGCTTGGCCTAAACAGCTAAGATAATCAAAAGAGAGGCCGGCCCTATCGGGCCGGATCAAATCAGCCCGACCGATTCCCTTTTTTTTTTGAACTTATTATCTCTCTTTTACATTAATTTGGCCCACTTACAATTTAAACATCGATTTAACAAGACGGGCAAAATTAGGTGTCAACAAGTCCATGCAAAAAAAAGTGCTCGAAGGCATGTGTGCAAGTGTAAATCATGGACAATAAACCGTAATCAACTAATATGTCGGCCATGATCCAGGGTCCGTGACTTGATCCAATGCGCCAAATGTTGAACGAAACCATACTTAGCTCGGATCTGATATGCCTCAATATCGAACCTTTACCAAGCAAGTCTCGATCAAACGTCATAGCGTGCGTACAAGACATACGTTCTTTCTTTCGTGATCGAGTCATGCTTTGACTCGTGACTATGTTTTGCAAACAACAAAGCACATGAGCAAACAATAGGCAAATCCCTATCATGGCTCGGGTAAAGACACAAGTCAACAGCGCATCATAACATCATATCCCGAGATTAGGGAATTTACTTACAACAACTGGACAAAAGACAAGATCTAGTGGCGCTAAAGAGAAAGTGGTGTGAGAGAGAGATGGTGGTGGGGGCGTGAGAATTGGTTGGCCGAATGGTGGGGTTGGCATGAGGAAGAAGGGGACCAAGTAGAGACACTCTCTATTTATAGTGTGGCCTACCAATCCCATTATGAAGAGAGGGCCAAAGTTTAAGCTAATGATGAAGGGATCTTGAAAGTCATTGCCATCATTACTCTTCCTCTTCAAGCCTTTAACTTGGGCCATTCATTCCCTAGCTTGGCTTCCAAGTTGTTAAGTAGGGTTATCATACCCTATTAGGCCATTTATGACTAAGATCACAATGATAGCCTCTATTTGTCCTTGGCTTCTTCCACTTGGGCGTGAGACACTCTATCCCCCTTGTCTTCACATTCAAGACTCCTCAATTATTGGTTCATGGTCTCCATTATTGATGTTGGCTTCTAATATTGATGCATTGAAAGACAAGTTCTATTATTGGTGTCTTGTGGAATAAGTTCCATTATTAGCTAACTTGCAAAAGAAGTTGCCAATAATGTAATTGACTAGCCAAGTCAACTTGTCTTCTTGTTCATGAGGTCCTAGGCGAGAATCATGAGTCCTTTTTCAAGAACACTCAATAATTAGTGCCTCTCACTAATTCCAGTGGCTCATCTTCCTTTAAACACTAAACTTCACTAAGGTTTAACTAAATAAGCAACTAAGATAATTGGGAGTTTTATGTGCTATACACAATTGACCATCTCATTTTGAACCGAGGTTCAAGGTGGAATATGCCTGAGTATGACCGGACACAATCGAGCCACAAACCAGGCTGAATGGCACGAGGTCGAACTAGCCGAACTGACCAAGCACAAGGCCTGTTCGATCGAGCTTGACCGGGCATAGGACCTGGTACACGGCCGGAATGCACGGGTGCAGGGCCAGGCACATGGCCAGCCACACGAACGTAAGGCTGGCTACACCGGCACGGTATCGAGCTACAATTGCGCGGTGCCAAGCACAAAGACAGAATGCACGAGCAAGGGGCCGACATATGGGCCGAACACATCCATTGACACACGGACGGGCGCAATGCTTAGCCTATGGCTAAGCCTGATTGGCATTGGACCGAGTATTGGCCGGAACTGACGGACACATGGCCTAGCACAAGTGTTAGGCACGGTGATTGGCACACGGCCGGGCACAGGGCCGGCTCATGGCCTGACTAACGAGCACATGACTGGACCATGGCTAGGCATAAGGCCTGGCTTGCACGATTGGCACAAAACCTGGTCTACGTCCAAGCAATGAGGCTCTTGGCCTGGTACATGGCCCGTCCATGGCCTACCTGACTCAACACAATGATCCATGGTCAATTCGTGACCGGTCCATGTTCGAGCATCAACAATCCATAGTCGACTTTCAGTTGTCATGTAGTCGCATAGAATCGAACCTGATCGAATTGGTCCATGGACACCTGCGACAGGTACATAGTCGAGCAAAATCACCCGCAACCAACACATGCTCGTGCAGCATCAATCCATGACCGTCTGGTATGTCCTACTGTTGATCTTTATGGTTGAATGGTTGATCTATGGTTATATCACTCTAATCGACTTGCATAATTGGGAAGTCATTTCAATGTTGATCCCTTGGCTTATCCATGGATGATCATTGATCGAACCATGACCAATCCTTAAGATACCCATTTTGACGAAACCAATTGGTCGGATCGGTCCACATAACAATTTCCTGGCGATTTTCCTTGATCGATTCAGGGTCCAAATCGTGGATGTCATAATAGTGGTCATTGTGAACTTGCTGGTGAAGACCGGCCTCGCTATGTGACTCCGAAGCAATGCTAAAGTGTGAAAGAATCCAAATGTCGTTGAAAACCTGCTCAAAATTGTCAGACAATAGGGATGTTCTGCAGGTAACGACAGGGAAAAGGGGCATGTTGCCTCTCTCTCAAACTCTTGCCTTTTCTCTTAATTTGTGGTCGTGAATTCTATGTGAAGCCCCCCTTAAATGTCAATTGTGCGCCCTTTTATAGTGACATGATATCAAATTTTGGGATAAGGAAAAGAAATATACTCTTTGATTTCCTCTCAATCAAGTGAGATTGAATTTTATTTCTTCTTCTTTTTGCTATACTGCCAATATTGCGTGAACATAGCTAGAGGATCATGCATGAGTTCTTTCCTCTTTATTCAATGCTGATCAATTTTCTTGCCCTCCCCATGTTGACCGAATTTTGCTCAATTTTATGGCTCAATGCATAATTTTCCTTCCAAGCGTGGATGGGCTTCTCCATATGCAAATCGGTGGCCGCGTACACAATGCTCTTCTTTATATTTGTTCCTTCAAATAGTTAAGCATGTACGAACATACTAGGAATCCACGTCAATTGCATTATTTGTGACCAAAAATCTTGATAATATCAAGCTTTATTGTTTTAAATATTCATTAGATTTTCCTGACTTGACACATATGATTTTAGCCACTGCGGACTTAGTCCAGTTAAGCTCAAAACCATTCACTTGAGTCCATTCTCTACCGGTCTAATGCAGATGCAATTATATGGGCCTAATTACTAATGCAAATGCTCTTAATATCTATTTAAAATTTAACTAATATTTTTGTTTAGGGGTTAGGGTCGATCCCTAATTTTTATATGTAATAAATGACTAATTAGATAGCCAAAATTTAGGTATCAACAATGACACATTACCTAAGTAAAAATTTCAAATAAAGATATGAAATCGTGTCATTTTCTTAAAAGAGAGTTTAGAGTAATTTTTTTTTCAAATAAAGATATGATGTGACTAAATCAGTTTCAAATAAGAGTGTGAGCTCATTGGTCGCCAGAGCAGGTGTACTTTTGTCATAAAAAATAGCCAAATAGCTCAAGACAAAAATCCCCACCACGACGACGATTGGAAGCTCCACTGCAAACTCGGCTTCCCTTGCGGCCACAAGGTCCTCTGCTCCATCCAATGCCACCCTCTCCTATACGAGGTCTACCGACACAATAATACTAAGATGTGGCCAGATCACAGAGGCAAAATGATAGACACGACCAAAACAATTTTTGAATTAGAGGCGGAGGCTTTGCGTAAAGCTAGGATCACAGTTAAGGTGATAAGTTGGAATTGCACACAGGTCTCATAGAACTTGGAAGGAAAAATGATATAATCAGTCCCTGAACTTGAACTTTTAATTTGTTTAATATAGTCCTTGAACTTTAACTCAATGTTCAATGTGGTCCCCGAATATTCAATTTGTTCAATGTGATCCCTGAATTTTGGTACATATTCAATATAGTCCATGTACTTTATAAAAATGTTCAATGTAATCATTCCATTAATTTAAATTCAGGGACTATATTGTGCATTTTCATATAGTTCATGGACTAAATTGAATATGTACCAAAAGTTTAGTGACCACATTGAATAAATTAAAAGTCCAGGGACCGCATTGAACATTAGGCTAAAGTTCAGGGACTACATTGAACTAATCAAAGGTTCATGGATCAAATTGCACATTGAGCCAAAGTTTAGAGACTGTTTGTGTCATTATCCGAACTTAAAAATAAACTTTTGCATTCAATCGTGAGGATTTTTGTCTTGAGGTATTTGGCTATCTTTTATTTGGAGGTTTATTTTTTTTTTTTTTTGACAAAGGTGCCCTTGCTCCAATCACCAGAAAATCGTTAGTCGACGAACATCCGATCGATGAATTTATGCCCTCATATAATACCAAGGGAAAATTCCAAATAAGGCTAGAAGTGTCATCATTTTCTCAAATAAAGATCTGGAGTGCTCTAATTTTCTCAAATAAGGGTTTGAAGTGGATTTTGTTTCAAATAAGGGCCTCACTTATTGGATGGTAAGGGTATTTTCGTCTTTTTTATTTTTTTGAATTTTTTCCTTTTTTTATTTTTTCTTTCTTTTTTGGTTTTCTTTTTGTTCTTTGCCAATGGCCAACCACCGGTGAAGCACGGGAAGGGTTGGGTGACCCTTACCTATGCGAGACGACTCTTGCCCTAAGCGAGGCCGCTCTTACTGGCCATGGGCAAGGCTGGCTCTCGTCGGATCTTGGTGACAACAGGCGAGGGACAACCTCGCCGACCATGGGCGAGGCCAGCCCTCGCCAAATCTAGGCAAGGGTCGACCTTGCACAGCCCTTCTTGGGCTTTGCCAGTGGCCGACACAAAGAGAAAACCAGAAAAAAGAAAAGAAAAAAGAAAAAGAAATAAAAATAATTTAAAAAAATGGTTTTTTGACGAAAATACCCTTGATTGGCTTGAATATTTTGCCGGTCGGCAACATGCGAGTGATCGGCGAGGTCAAGTCCTTATTTGGGACTCTTATGGCCACTTTAAGCCCTTATTTGAGACTCACATGTCACTTTAGACCATTATTTGACACAAAGACCGCTTCGAACCCTTATTTGAGAAAATGAGGACACTTCAGGCCTTTATTTGGAATTTTTCCTAATACTAATTTGTCAATTTCAGATACGTATTTGAAATAAGGTTTACTTTGGGCCCTCTTTAAACAAAATGGTGCCACACCATGCTCTTCTTTAAAATTTTCCCATTATATAAGACATTTAACTATCGGTTGCAAATTCCGGCTAACATTTTTGCTGAATAAGCAAGCCAAGTTATCATATTTGTTGAGTAAGCGAGTCCTCGAGCAAATACACATTTTATGTGGCAATTTTTTTGAAGAGAGGTACTAAATTGAGTTTCCTTTGGAAAGTTGAGCACTTGATTAAAAAAAAGAAGAAAAGCACTACGTCTATGCTAGCGGGTGGAATGCATGGGCGAAGCATGTCATGCAATGGATCGGGAGCTGTGACATGGGGGGATGTCTAATCCTTTTGTCACGAAAAGGCTAGATAATCATTTGAAGTCTCACCTACTAGACATGCGGCCAGTACTAAGAGAATTGGGTGGGTCGGAGATGTTTCAGGTGCGAATGAAAAACATTCTCTTCCTTGGCTTAATATTTGGCTAAAAATAGATTTTTCTATTTTTATTTCCTAGAACGCTTTCCAGGGAGAAATAATTTTACTTTGCTAACATGTTAAATATAGTTTCACCCGAAATAGAAAATTCATTTGATAGGCTATTCTTAAATTTCTGTTTCCGACAACCATCAGATGACTAGCAGCAGCAGCAGTGGGGGGCGACCGGTGGCAAGGGTGAGTGATAAGAAGAGTTGTTATTTCTGATTTTGTTCTAAAAGGAGAAAAGTAAAAAAAAAAATCTTCTCATTTATGTACCAAACCTATTTATGGGCTAAAAATTTGTCATGAAAATAAAAAAAAATGAAGTTGCATTGCTAAATGGATTTTTATTCTAAACCTGTTATCGGAATAGAAAATAGAAACATAGGGAAACAGAATAGTTATCATTCGTCTCCTTAGTTTCAAGTGTAGGGTTTGAATCCCACGCTTTGCAATGAGGCATAGTAGAAGTCCTAGAAAGAAAGGAGAGTTAGAGTAAAACAAACAAAAAAAAAATCTTTAAAATCTTGGATACTTTATAGCAAAATGAACAAATATTCAAGCAATTGCCTTTCATTACCCATTCAATTAGTTGAATTTGAGTAAGTTTATTTAAGGTCACCTAATTAGTAGATAATTCTATTTGAGGTCAATTATTTAGTAGGTTTCGCAATCAAGTCAATAATCTGCGATTTTAATCAGCGATTGAAAATTCCTTCCCAAGTTGTGCTGCTTTGGATGTGTAGATGATAATACCTATACATGTGGATTTCATATATGTTGTGTAATGAAGCACCACAAGAGCATATATATAGAATCTAAATATAATGATGCATTGAATTTTTTACTCTTCAATGATCGAAGGGGGGAAATTAATAAAAAAGTCATAAATCTATTGCGATACCAATTCAATTCTTAACCTTTTAATTTGGCCAATAGTTTAAAACTTTTGACGATTTGTCAATTCAGTCCTAAATTTTTATATAGTGCCAATTTGGTCCTTCCGGATGAAAAACGCTAACTTGGCGACCTAATCAATGCCAATTGTTTTATATGGCACAGTCGGTATTGATGTTAATAAGTTTTCAAAAATTTTTCTGAATTTCTTATTATCTTTTCTAATCTTGGCCCAGCCGGTGTGGGCCACCATGCCCTTGCCTAGCTAGGTGAGGATCGCTGGCCCAAGGTTAGAAAAAAAAAGGAAAGAAAAAAGAAAAGAAGAAAAAAAGATAAGAAAAAAGAATAGAAATTTTAGAAATTTTAAAAAATTGTCCATGTCAGTACTGGTTGTGCCATGCAGGATGTTCGACTTTGGCTAGACCGCCATGTTAGCGATTTTTCGGTCAAAATTTGCTGGAAGGATTAAATTAGTAAATCATCAATAGTTTTAGAACTAAATCGACATAATTAAAAAATTGAGAACTTAATTGGCAAATTATCATAAGATTTAGAACTGAATTGGCCAAATTGAAAGGTTTATGAGTTAATTGGCACAATTGCAATAGATTTAGGATTTTTTTTTGTAATTTTCCCCATCAGAACTAATTTACGAGGAACTGCGAATTGTGATAAAAGAATGCATTATCAAAAAGTTAAAGTTTAGCGCATTTTGTAAGATTAGCGTATACGAGAAAAATATACATCTATTCTTGGAATATGCAAATTGTATTCGCATTATATAGATTCGAAATTTAATAAAGAATTTTGCATGCTCAAAATACTATATTTTTCGTATTATACATAATCAGCATAATTGAAAATACATATATATATATATATATATATATATTTCTTTACTAAGTTCAGTTTATTTTACAGGCCAAAAAAAAAGTTCACTTTATTTCGACCAAAAAAGAAGTTTAGTTTATAAATCCCCTTAAATAGAAAGTAAAAAAATTTTGCAATCGGCAGGACGCAAAGGAGAACGCGGGAGCGGTGCGAGCGTCGTTCGGACGACCGCCGGCGCCTTCCGATGGCGGAATTCCTCATCCTCTCCGCGCAGGTGAGTTTTTTCTCCGGCAGCCTCGTCGATCGCCGGCCGCTCCGGAACACGCGGGGGTTTCTTCTCTCGCCGTCGATCCGATCGCCTCTCGTGACGCTGACTCGTCGGAATGCCACTTGTGCAGCGGCTCGGAGTCGATCCGGTGGTCAAGTACACCGCTCTGTCGCTCTTCGCCGACCGGTTCTGCGCTTCTCTCGCCAGGTTTGTCTCCGCTGCTCCGCCATTTCCAGTTTGGAACGATAATGTGCTGCTTCGCGGGATTTTTCAAACAATGGAGCTTCAGTGGTGCTGTCTTGTTGTGGTGAGCGAGATCAGGTTGAATTCGTCTTGGAAAACGAGTGTCCGATTGAATCCCTTGGCAAGGTTGCGGCAAGTTAATCTGAAAAAAACTTTGAAGCCGTTGGACCGGATACTGTTGTGATTCTGTTGTGTGTGTTTCTTTTTGGGGCAATGTGCGTTTGATCGGTTTGTTTTAGGAGCCTTTGAATGAAAATTTTGGTGAAGTTGTTTGCTTTATCTTAATTGCTAACCGGAGGTTTAGATGCTGTTGTTTTGCATTCATCGCCTTTTTGAGTCCCTTTCTTTTCGCGTCAAATTTGATCAGATATCGATTTTTGAGATCTAGGCGACACTTGCGATTTCTTGCTAAAGTGGGTGACAATGGGGATTGCTGACAGCTCTTTTTGTACTGAGTAAGTAACCTTTCCTTTGTAAAGGTCTGAAGGGAGCAATGCCATTCAGCACTGGCTACTACAGCCTATTAGAGAGAGCAACCTGCAGTTGTTTTCGCTTGTCTCTATCTGGATCTCGAGCAAAGTAAATTCCGGTACTTTGGCATCATCATAACATTACTTGGATGGCTGTCCTGTGTCATCCTTTGATGTCTGACATCTTGCAGATACATCTGTCTTGCCCTCTGTCTGTAAAAACCTTGAAGACTTGGGGGGATCGGATCATCACCGAGCAACATTTTACAACTCGAGACTTTTTCGAAGGAGTATGCTAATTACCATCCATAAGGGTTGAAAATAGCTTACTCTTCATTTATGTATCGTGCTGTGATTAACGAGGCTGGCTTTGTCTAGGAAGTGATCTTTTTGCAGGTATATATCTTGGAAATCGGAATCAACATTGCTTTCTCTATTGTCGATCGATAATTGAATGATCGATCTGTCATTTCAGATGCTGAACTTTGAAATTGGATCTGCAAGTGATGCTTTTATGTTCCTCGAACAACTCCACATCCAATTCAAGCAAGTCTTTTTTCCTCCCTCGGCTATTGTTAAATGAATTTCCAGCTTTATGGTTTTCTGCTTTGAGGTACATTAAATGTTTTTACATGTTCTTCAATTAGGGAAGTCGCAGCAGTAGGGAAGCTTTTGAGTTTCCAAGCATGCATGGATGTCATGGATCTTCTCTATGAAAAGGAGGAGATGACAAGGCTTTATCGTTCTCCTCGTCCTCTCGCTGCATCTATCTTGGCATGTTTTAACTGATATAATATACTCAGATAAAGAAAACACCTGTTTTTAGCTAAGCTTTTGCAATCACTTGCAGGTTTGTTCCTATCTTATGACAGTCCCAAAACAGAGTTTGGAATTTCCAATTCTTGCTTGGGGTACTATTTCGTGTTCAAGTTATTGCCTTTTCATCTTCTCCGTGGTAGTTTCTTGTTTCCATGACCAAATTGTTACTGGACTAAGCCTTAATATAATGTACCTTAACCATAAGATATAACCAGAGCTCTTCATATTACATTAAAAAGATCTTTTGCTGTATAGGCGCATTATATTCATGTTTGTGAGTCCTTTTTTTTCTTCCACTTAATCTAATTAAATTACTGACCTGCTCTCTTTTTCTCGTACAAACAGTTTGTGTATTGTCTGCATTCACATTGAACTGCTTTTGCTGATGGTTGAGCTGCCTATAAATTTTCTGACATGCTCTGCTGATGTTCTGTTGGCTTGTATTTCCACATCAAGTGAACATGTAATGGATTTTTAAGTATTTTACCCTGAAACCTTCGATTTAATACTGTTTCTGGATTGTCAGCATGTAGAATAGACAGACATATTGGTATTGGAGGTGACATTTGCTTGTCGAGATCATTTTTCACTGGCACAACTGCCGAGCTGAAGTGTCAAAATGGAGAACTTGGGATGTTTCTAAGAATTTTTTGCTCCTGCATGTTGAGTACCCAGTACATTCCAGTGTTGACTTACTTCTGTTTCATGGAAGATGGGGTTCCCCTGTGTTGCTCCTTAAAGCATTAGGACCTCTTTTTTGACTGATTTGAATGATTTTCAGCCTAATTATCTGCAGTATTTAAGGTTCATTGTTTGAATATGAATCCATATTAATGAATTGACTTTCTGTTGTTGCAGTGAAGTTTGCAGCTTTGTGTGAAGAAGAAGAAGTGAAGAAAGTGGTGAAAGTCATTCTTGGCCATGTCTTCGAGCCTACTTGCTAGGACGGAAGTACTGAAGAGGGATATTGCTCAACGAATCTAGTGCTAGTGCAAGGTCCTTTCCTTCTTCTTTTACATATTTTGATTTGTTGCAACATAATTCTTGTGGATAACGATGCTCAAAGGAAAAAGAATGGAAAAGAACTAAACGTAGTGAAAAGGCATTGCTCAGTTTTGTCTATGGGCGTATTCATGAGGGATGAAGAAAAATTCCAAGAGTTGTCATAGAAAATACATGCTTCCGTGATAAGGTTTTTGTGGGGATGTTATACTTTTCACTAGCAGCACAGTATTGTCAATAGTTAAAGTTTTATCTGGAGACATGCATAAATACATAATTCACATGCAGTAGTACTATTGACAAATAGTGCAACTGGCAAAAGTCCTGGTAAAGTTTTCATATACAGTTGCTTTGCTTAGTCCAGTCAAATGTTCTTTGTATATCTCCATTCGGTTGATAGGGCCAAAGGAAGAAAAGTGCATATACGAGCTTTAAAATGGCAAAATGCTTGGATTAAAATCTCCGCGTAACCAATTGTAGAGTGGTTCTTTACATGTGTTGGTCCCTTCTCTTAGTCTCAACAATATCACATGCTTTTTGGTTGTTTAGAGGATTAAGCTTGTTTTGTAAAGATGGTGAAATTCCTCTTTCAAGTGTGATAAGTAGGATTCTTGTGCTGTTAAATTCCTGAATCGGTAAAAGTCATGACACAATAATCTAAACAATAATAATATCATTGTTCTTATCGAGAACGAAAATTGGGAAAAGGAAAAAACACCATGATGGAACTACAGTCCCAGGCCAAAGTTAGAAAGTCACTGTTCAAAGCATAGTTGCTTGGTGTGAGCTTTCGGCATGCCGGTGCCATAAGATAATGTGTATGTGTCAATAAGCAGGAACAAATACTACTACTTAATTCACCGACTGATAACATGCATATATGGCCTTTCCGAGTACATTGTAGGTAATTTAACAGGTAACAAGCGAATTCTTTGACAGATCTGATACCATAGTAGCTTGACAATTAGAACCCCACTAAATGTGCTATAGACAGAAGAGGCAAAGGTGGAAGGTTCAGGTGATTTCTCTTTTACAGCGGCGGTAATCTTTCAGTTCTCGAGACTGTCAAACTGCTGCTGAAGCATCTGGAAGATGGTGATGTTGTGCGGTGGCAGCGGCGGCGGCGGCGGAGGCATAGTCCTTAGCGGGGTTATTACAATGTCCCCATGGGTTAGAGTGTGATGCCTCTTGCGCAGTGGTCGGACGGATTGTTCGGAAGCCACCGTGACCTTCCCTATTTTCGCCAACTCCCGTGCGTCTGATCTCTTCCTCATGCTCTGCCCAGTTTGCTCCTCATTCATTTGCGTACCCTTCAGTAGCAGCATTAATTTTCACTCGCAAAAGAATCGAATGACCGAATTTATCTAACCAAAGATACGTAAAGATTATTGCCATGTGACATGCACACCTACAATTAGCATCATCATGAAAAGCATACACGCAAATCTATCTTGTAACGCGTTTAGAATTCAACGATTCCCTAACTAGTAGTTCTAAAAAGTTTCGAACTTTCACCAGCCTCAATTGGCAGACAAATTCTCTTGAGATTATTCTGTAAAGAAACTTTTAGTTAGCTTCCTTCCTGTGTGCAAATAGATGAGCGAACGTGGTGTCAAACATGGAGGAACAACTTTCGGGGGGAAGCATGCTTACGGGAATAGCAGAAGTGCTGAGCATGGGGCATTTCACAGGCTGATCTTCGTCCGGCGGCTCGGTCGGGTGTTCCAGCGGCCAGAATTCAATCTCCAACTCCACCTCATGTTGATGATGATGATGGACTTCCATACAATTACCTCCTTCTCCCCTACCCTGTGCACCTTCTGTCAATGAAACTCTCCGTCCCTCTGTGTTCTGATACGCCATAACTCACCTCAGCTGAAGTAAATTAAACCCAGAGAGAGAGAGAGAGAGAGAGAGAGAGAGAGAGAGAGAGAGAGACTCACAGTGTCATCTCCACATGAAAGTTCCATGGAGACAAATTGAGAAGCTTCAGCCTTATATTGTAGGGGAGAGAGAGAGAGACAGAGAGCATGAAAAGGAGAACCTGGGAAGGAGCGGTGGCGGAGTGGGATCGCCCGCACAGTCGCGAGGAGGGAAAAAGATGCCACCAAGTTGCCTCTTTCATCGGTTTTTTTTGGTCGTCTCTTACGTTTTATTTTACCAATCTCTTTATCATTTTCCGGGAGGGGGGCAACTTTTCCTTTTCTTACAACTGGGTCCTCGCCTCCATTTCTGCCTGGTGTGATGTTGGACAAGAGCTTTCTCTTTTCGCTTTCTTTGCTTTAGCAAACAGTACGAGTGTCTGGGTTGAAAATCTTACCAGCGTTCCGCTTTTTCCTCCCTCGTTACGCCTTTCTTGGGTTCTGGAGAAGACCGGCGGGGGGCGATGCGGATTGGGGGGGGAGGAGGGAGGGGGGTGTGAGGGAGAGGAGATGGGTGCACAGTGAAAGCACGTGAAAGCGAGAGCCGGAAAAAGCACGGACGAGATAGCGGCTCGCCAGCGCCACCCACACCCCCATTTCTGTAAGCTGTAAAGAGCGCAAAGGCGCATGCATACACACAAGCCCGTTTCCATAAAGCCCAACAAAGGAGGGGGAAGGGAAAGAAAAGGGAGGGAAAGCTTAGTTCGCGAAAAGAGCGGGTTGTTTTGTCGATCGCTGTTGAGGAGATTCCGTGTTGGGCACATGAACAGAGAGCTCGTGCCTTGAATTTGCTGCAGCGCAGCCCGGGCACTGCATGTGATTTTAACACCCAAGCTTCACCTAGGGCCTCAACGAGCTGGACAACCATGCCGCCACCCACCGTCATGGCCACCATTGGCCATCATCCACTCTTCACCACCTGTTGGGTACCTTTGGTAACATTTCATGTTTCGGGGAACAATGCATTTTCAAAAATAGTTTTTTCAATTTTCAAGTTTCTAGACGAGTTTATGAGCAGAAGAACGTGTTTGGAAACTATACAAAATTTCAATTTTCATAGTAGATACGGCCTTAACTTTTTGTTTTGTGATGTGGATTTTTTTAATAATTTTCTAAGATTTGTTTATTTTTTGTTTTTTTCCTCCTTTCTTCCTCCTATAGCTGGTCGCTAGGCCTGTCAAATGGGTGGGTCAGGTTGGATTTGGGTCGGATCATAAATGGTCTGACCCAAATTGACCCATTAACCCGTTTATGACCCATTTATGCGCAATGCAATTTTGTTGACCCATACCCGACCCGACCCATACCCAACCCATACCCGATTAGACCTATATTGCTGAAATACTTCCATATTTAATTAAATATAGGAAAATTCATACCCAAGCTAAAATGAGAGTGCATAATGAGTGAGTGCAAGATTGAGTGAGGGTGAGAGAAATGCGTTGAGTTTAAATCAGTTGTAAACTCATTTATGACCCATTTAACACTAATATAAGACTTCTACCCATTTATGACCCATTTACTAAATATAACTAACCCATTTATGACCCATTTACTAATAAATGGGTTAAGAAATGGGTTTATGACCCATTTTAACAGGTCTACTGGTCGCCAAACCTTGACAATGGTTGGGGAGGTTGCCCTCACCCGTGGCTAGGTAAGGTGGAGCATCGCCGCCTCGCTAGATATGGGTGAGGTTGAGCCTTGCCCAACCATGGCAAGGTCGACCTTGCTATGGCTCGGCAAGGTTGATCTCGTCGGCCATAGCACCCCTTTACTGGTATCAGAGTCAACGCCCTATCCAGCATACCATTTGTTTTCAAATGAATTCCCAAATAAAAAAGGTAGACATTTTCCATCATGATTGATTCTATTGATTCTAGTCCAACTAGTCACTATTAATGCCCCTTTAGATCTTCGTACTTCAAATATTTCTAAAATTGACTATCTCTATGAGGTTTCATACCTTAACGAAGATAGCAAGATTTTCCGACCGGCTAAAGGAGGAAGAAGAAGAATGAAGGAAAAAAAAAATGACCTAGTTTCAAAAATTGTTTTTGGGAACAAAGAAGTAGATCTTTTTTTACTTCTTATTTCCGTTCTAAATCTATTCCTCTGGCCAATTTATATTCTGGGAAATAGAAAAATTAATTGACAGTATGAAACGAATTTATATTTTTCTTTAGTTTCAGGGAATAAAAGAACGTAACATAGAGAAATAGGACTGCGTTTGGTCATCCGGACTTTTTTGCTGGATTGGATAATGATATAATATGTATTTAAATAAATATTATCCAAATGAGCGTTTGATTTGTAGGATCAAAATTAAAAATAAACCATGGAAGCTATAAAAACTTTTCATTCTTTTACGATCCCTCATCCATGTCAGACACCCTTCTTCCTCGCGACACAGAGGACGCCGGCCAGGGCTCCATCTCCTTGACATCCCTTTGGCAACCCTCGACCAACCCAACGGATTCTGGCTCGCTCTACCTCCGACTTTGCCGCTTTCAGGCCCCCACGAGTTCGAGTTCTCCGCCGATCCCGCCATCTCCCCCATCGACACCTTCCTTCTTCTACGGGGAATCCATCCCCTTCGACGAGAGCCGTTGAAGCCTCTCGATTAAATCCAGCATCGCTGCCGAAAGCCAACAGAGGCCAAAACCAGGATTCATCGATAGAACCTCCTTCATTATGAATACACCATCCAAAAACCAAACAAGAAATGAGAATTCAGGAACATGCAACTTTTTGCCACACCACAGCGTCGCCGTGGACCAACTGGTAAAACCGTAAGTAAACGTCACCCCGAATCGCTCTGGCCTCCGACGCCTTGTGCATCCTCTTCTCCCTCTTTGTTGCCGCTACTTCCTCCGATCTTGTTCACCTCGAGATCTTCCTTGCCGCCTCCGTCAGATGAGGAGCTCTGTCGCCACGGCTGCCACCTTGGTCGGATCATCTTCTTCGCGAGGAGCCGTCGGGCTCTAATAGGGATCGTGAAGTTCCCTGCCGAGATGGAATTGAGCGACATAAGGAAGAGGCAGGGCTGGCGAGATGCAGTGCCGCTTTTTTCGAAGGCCGAAGGCAGGAAGCAGGTGCGGCTTTTCTTAGAGGCCAAAGGCGGGAAGCAGGGCGTCGCCGGTGGGAGGAGCAGTGGCCATTTTAGTGAGAGAAATGGAAACGAGAAAGAGAGATGATGGTGGCACTGGGCAAAAGAGAGGAAGAGCGACAGGCAGAGCACTCCAAACACCATGTAGGATAAAAGTTAATCCTATCCACGGTTTTATCGGCTCACCAGACACAGGATAAGAGCGTTGCCAAACAGGCTCTAAGGCTTCGTTCATTTCACGGAAAACAGCTTTGAGAAAAATATTTTTTGGATTTCCAGCACTCAATTCACAAAAAGTAAACTAATAAAGGAAAAGATTTTCCACCAATGGAAAAAAACACTTTCGAAAAAGTAGAGAAAATGTTTTCCATTTTCTTTCACCTCTAGATCAAGCACTTTGTTTCACCAAACACCTTTTTTTTTATTTTTTTTTATTTTAATACAATTCAACTTTAATTATTTTTAGATTTTTTTTTTTGCTTCTTCCTTAGCCAATCGCTAGCCATAAGCTTTGCCTCGCCACAAACCGACAAGGTCGAGCCTCATTGGCCTATGGCAAGGCCTTGCCTCGCCATGCTCGTCGGATCAGACAAGGTTCGAGCTCGCCTGTGACCGGTTGCTGTGACCGGCGATCAGCTGAGGAAGAAGCAAAAAGAAAAATAAAGAAACGGAAAAAAATAAAAATAATTCAAAGTTAAAAAATTCGAATTTTTTGGTAATTTCCCCTAAAAAATCAAATCAGATACCAAACGGCAGGAAATATTTTCTAATTTATTTTCAGGTTTCGGCAGAATACCAAAAAATATTATCATTTTTTGAAAAATGACTTCTTAAATAGCATTTTAAAAAAATATCATATTTTTTGTGAATCGAATGAAGCCTATGTCATTAATGACCGGAATAGACCTTATATCGGAGGACATGGCCAACAACTTTTCAGTTGCCATAATCAAGATCAATTACTTTTGACCTTCGAGGATGTCGTGGCCAGCAACTTGAATGAGCGTGCGATTTACGATAAAAGATTTCAAAACTCCTAAATAGTCTAATTTTAAGATTTAGTTGACTGACCATCATGGTGAGAATCCACCTAAGGGAAAGAGAAGTGAAAAAGGATGACTAGGAACAATTTCACTAGCTTAATGACCAGTCTTTTGATTAAGCACTCAAGGTACTTATTATTATAAGTATATAATATCGTTTAACCCAAAGAATTTATACCAAAACTTAAAAATGAAGTTAAAATCATATTCAGTCTAGATATCCCAAATTAATTTAACTAAAGAAGGTAAAAAAAAATCTTATCGAAGTTCTAATTCTAAAATTTAAACCCATTGGGCAATAAATCTTGAAGCTGCCCCATATTGGAGAAAACCTGACCTCGAGTTTTGAACTATCGAGTAATGAGATTTAATGAATTCCATTCAATCATTAACAATTTTCGTACCCTATGTGCTATATTGGATTTTTCTTGTTTCAAGATAAATTTCATATCAAGATTTTAAAGAGCATGATTTTTTTTTGTCATAGTGGGAGGGACGCGCAAGATGTGTTAGTTTAAATGATATTCACTCGATCAATTCAGAACCCAAGAGTATAACGTCAAGAGCACATCACCGCAGGCGCTCATGTGCTAGAAATCAGGATATCTCTATACATAAGGAGTAAGTGCCCAAATATGCAAGTTGTTTGAGATTCCTTCACGACATGCTTCGAATGCATAACCTCTTAAAAAAGCAGGCTTTTTGAATTTTCATTGTACCATGAGCTGCTTTACTTCTGGTTGGTTGTCACTTTCCGCTCTTCAAAGAGTGTTATTGTTGGGTATTGAAAAATTCACATGATCAAACTCTTCGGAATACTTTTCCTCGTCTCATTTCCACCATAAGTTGGTTAACCTGAAGTTGCCTAATCTGATTACAAATTTCTTCCACCTCAGTAATATGTACTTCTCTGACACGGCCGTCATGTTGTTCCTTGTCTTGTAGACATTTTGAACCATCTAGACTGCTTCAAGGATTCAAGTATTTACGCAACAGTCCAACAAGAGGGAAAGTGAGAAATATAACTAGGAACAATTTCCAAGAAGCAGCTTTGCTTGGTAACTCGACTACCGACACATACGCAAAAAAATCATAAAAAATTCTAAATTATATCAATCATGATATATTTACTTTAAATTTTTTCTTTTTTTATGACATCAAAATCCAATCAATGCCAATCATGATATATTTATCTTAAATTCTTTTTGTTGTGACTTCAAAAATCTCAAATTTATTTTTATGCGACATATTTACCTTCTATCAAGATTCGTTTACATGATTTTTCATCTCAAACAAAATCGTTTTTATTCTACCTAAGTCACATAGGCGTTATGTCAACACTATTTGCTTTCTGATGTCCATGCAGGTAGATTTTTAATAGTTTTCATTGACAGGACTTTGATAGAGAGTAAATGTGTTACATAGATATAAGTTTGAGATTTTTTATGTCACAAAAAATAATTTGGATAAATGTGTCACAGTAGACATAGTGCAGGATTTTAGTGGCTTTTGCTTATATATATCCACTTGGAAGTTTATCAAAGTTTCTAATACATCTATCTATAAATATATATATCCACTTGGGAGCATAATCGAATTTTCAATTTTGAAAGCACTGCCTTATATGATTCTGACCAAACACGCGGATATCAAGTAGATATCATATTCTGACCAAAAAAAAAAAGTAGATATCATATCTATGACCAAAAAAAAGAAGTAGATATCATATCTCATCAAGAAATCCTAAATCCACTAAATTAAAAGAAGGTGAAACATCGAAAGATACCGCGCGATGGAGCTAACTCAGTCGCAATTGTGTGACAATTAGCAATACTATAGTCATATTCTAGGAAAAAAGAAATAAGAAAAACCATATTTTGGGAGTGTGCAGTTTAGTTTAAGAGGCTGTGCGATCACCACGAAAGGGACCTGACAAGCGTCATACGTTGCGCAGGTGACCGTGCGATGCCGTTTTAGAGGCGGAAGAAGTGCAATTTGACCAAAACACAACGTGACAAATCGATGTCGACACGTAGTGCGTTTGACGAAGTCCGAGGGTCACCATCCACGACAATTCGGCATTTGTCCTCCTCAGAGGAATAACTAAACACCAAAGGCCAAAACACCGAAACCGAAGAAATTCCAAACATCTCGTTCTCGGGTCCAAGTCCAACGAACGACCCCGCAACCGCAACAGCTGCATTCCTTCTCATCCTCGGTCGGCAAATGCACCCCCACTTTCTAATTATTGACCCTCGAAATTGGTTTGTCACGTAATTACAAAACATCAAACAAACGAAAGACGAAAGCCCAACTAGCCAAAGGCTAAAAATAATCAAACACGTCTTCTTCGTTCTTGCGGTTGTTGCGTTGTTTTGTTGGGGGCGTTTGCCTCGTTGAGATCTCGAGAGAGAGAGGAGAGAGAGACAGAGAGATGAAGCTGTGGAAGAGAGCCGCCGGAGCTCTCAAGGACCAGAACAGCCTCTTGATCACCGCCCTCTCGCGGCGGACCAGCCTCCATAGCCCTGACCTCGAGGCCGCGGTCATCAAGGCCACCAGCCACGACGAGGCCCGAGTCGACTACCGGAACGCCCAGCGCGTCTTCGTGTGGGCCCGCACCTCCCCGTCCACCCACCTCAAGCCCCTCGTGTGGGCCATCTCCTCCCGCGCCCTCCGAACCCGCAGCTGGCCGGTCGCCCTCAAGTGCCTCATGCTCCTCCACGGCGTCTTCTGCTGCAAGGTCACCGCCGTCCAGCGCATCGGACGCCTCCCCTTCGATCTCTCCGACTTCGCCGATGGCCACTCCTCCCTTTCCAAGACGTGGGGCCACAACGCCCTCGTCCGTGCCTACTTCAACTTCCTCGATCAGAAGTCGGCGTTCCTCTATGCCGACATCAAAGAGATCCGCAAGGTCAGGGCAGCCGGCCCCGAGGACTCGATCCTGGCAGAGATCGTGATGCTCCAGAGGCTGCAGTCGCTCCTCGCCCTCCTCCTCCAGGTCAGACCGCAGGCCGAGGGTATGCGCGGCACGCTTGTCCTCGAGGCCATGGACTGCGTGATCATCGAGATCTTCGACACGTACAGCAAGGTGTGCAACCTGATCGCCAGGGTCCTCTCCCGGATCTATGGGGCCTCACAGGCTGAGGCCTCCATGGCGCTCTTGGTGCTCCGGCAGGCGAACGCGCAGGGCGACGAGCTCACTGAGTACTTCGAGTTTTGCAAGTTCTACGGCGCGCTCAACGCATCAGAGTTCCCAAAGGTCGAGCGGATCCCGGAGGAGGATATTCGGGAGGTGGAGAGGATGGTCAACGGCGGAGGTGAAGAGGAGTCCAAGGCCATCGTGGTGAGCGAGAGCGGCGGCAGCGAATTGGTGCCGTCAACAGGGAAGATCTTGAAGACCGTCGTGACAAACAAGTGGGAGGTCTTCGACGACGACAGCAGCGACCTCATAAGCGTGAACGGTGGCAAAGGGATGGAAAGGGACATTGTTAGTGTAACAAGTTCGAACGATCCTCAACCTCAACGTCAACCACACGATGTACACGCTTATAAACTTGAGATTCCAGATTTAATTACTTTCTAGTAAAGTTGGAATGGATATACATTTCTCGCATTCTTTGCTAAAGAGAGTTTCATTGCACGCAAATGACGCCAGAAAGATGGAGACTCTTTTTACTAATGCCCCTCTATATTTTGACGATATGGCATGACGTGATACTGATAGTTCTCGTTGACTGCTAGGTTTTAGATTGTCGGTAAGTAGTTTTAGCTGTTCATGTTCAATTTGCCCATTAGCAATTGTTGGTTTGGTTACCGTGGATCCCCCGGGGCCAAAAGATTGGACGTTGGGCTAGGATGTAAAAGCTGGAAATTCCAGCTGGTCCTCCCTTCATCGGACGTCAGACTAGAGTTTTTGGGGAGCCGTCAAGAGAAACCTATCACGAGAGATTATCTCGATGGATTCTTGCGGGGTGTTTATGCTTGTAATTGAGGTCAGGAAAAACTTGTGAGTATGATTATCCTGTTTGCTAAGTACAATGGAACCATCTCATCGACCTCTTCTTGTGGAGTTGGCACATTATCAAACCACATAAATCCGATATGTTAGGTTTACTTTTTTACATTTTTTTCTTGTTTGAACTGTTTTGGTTTTGTCCGAGCTTCCGATTTTGGGTGACAGTAATAATCGAGAATCAAGAGCCAATTGAGATGCCTGCGAAGTTTCTAAACCGGAATTGTGGAAAAATATTACATAGACTAAACTTCTCTGAATTTCTTGATTGTTACACTTTTCAAAATAAAATGATCAATAACACCTATCTCATGTGAAATCTAAATCACCTCGAATTCCCTTGTATCTTTTCCATATTTTATCAGAAAGTTTACTTTGGAATTTCTTGGGATGAGAGTATATTTGACCCTTAGTTGCTTGAAGTAAACTTAGGAGTGTGCCGTATTTTGTGCTAGGATTCAATTAGAACTCCATATATAAAAAATTATTAGGAAATCTATATTTTATGCATCCATGCAAAGTGTGGGTGGAGTACCCCATTAGGTGACCAACCCCGGGCATTGGTACGTATAGTGTGCAACTTCTTCTCCGATTTAACCTAGTTCGATAGTTTTGCACTCACTAATTCTTAAACAGCACATAACTGTAGTTCTTAAGTTAGATAATCAACTGCGATGTTAATTATGGCAGAGAAGGTAAGACCATTATTACTTGTTCACATCTCTTGCAAAGAAATATTCCCGGAACTTCTTCGCTGTTCGGGATCTGAACACACCACGTATGTTGCCAAACTTCGCACACGGCGCAAGCGATCATTCGCTCACCATCGTCTTCCTTGGCGCCGCAAGCGCAATCCACCAAACGGCCGCCGTCCGCCCTGCATTCGTACGCGTCCTGCTCGATCGTTCCTTGCTCTCGGATGCTGCCTTCGAACACGAGCCTGTGTCCCACTTCGACCAGCCCGAAGACCATCTCCGACCCGCTAGTGTTCAGATTGACAACGGATTCCGCGACGAAGCTCTTTAGTCCCCAATACAATTCCTGGAAAGTTCGTTCCACCTCGACCTTCAGCTCGTTCACGGTGGCATTTTCTTTCAGTACAATGCATTCATAGGGTGGCATCAGCTTAGTCTTCCATTTGCAACGGGCAGTGTCCCTCAACAAAACAGTGCAAAATAGTTTGAACTTTCCTCCCAAACCAAGCTCCAATTTGGATGGAAAATCTCCAACATATTCTTTGATAAGGTATCTGGAGTCCAAGATGATCCTCGCCGCTAGTGATACGTTGTCGCTAATGCAGGTGTTGGCTCCCAGCTCACGCTCTTTGAAGATGCGCTTGTAAACGCAAAACAAGTCCTTCATGAGTTGACCCCTAGTGATCTTGGATCGAGTCCTGAGATTCGAACTGCTCGTGACTGAACCTTCTGACTGTACACTCGCTTTGGACACGTCCTCCAAGCAGTATTCTAGAACTTTTGTCACGGGGTTCAAACTCCGACGAACCAGGTATTTCCCCACGACGTGGTTCCCGAGCGATTTCAGAACAAAGTCCAATAGCCCCGTGTCGCCGATGTAGGCACGGGCGGCATCCCGGACTTCCTGCCTTGACATCCACCTCAACTCGGCTCTCTTTAGGGCCTCGACAATCACTCGGGTCGCCATCTCGACTCGCTTCGGTGACCATCTGCACGCGGTCTCCAGAAGGAAGCCCGGACTGTAATACGAATCGACGAAGTTTGATTTTGGGACATGGGTCGTGAGCTCCAACATGAAATGGAAGAGGTCGCCGAGGCCGACCAAGGTACGGTCCGACAGTGATTGATACCTCGAGGAGATCAATAGCACGTCATGGCCGGAGTTTCCCAAGTGATGCATAAGTAGAGTTAACGGCATGCCTTGAATGGCTTCTATGGCTTTCTTGTACATGGGAAGAGTGACGCCGTAGCTTCCTCGGCCAAATTTGTAACCCCAACGACCGAACCATGGCTCGCCATAAGCTAATCCATGAAGTAACCTCAGCTCCATGCCTCTTTTATTGGATACGTCATTCAAACTCACTTTCCTACCAAACAAGAGAGAACAAAAGTTTTCATGCCACGGCTTGATAGTCGATAGGTTATTTGCTTGTCAAACGAACGTTTATCAGAGGAAACGTTGTAACATTAGAAGAAAGTTCCTTGTTAAATGTTCATGAGTCGAATTCTTTGTAGATAAATCAGATTATGGTCAAGCGCTGCAATAAGTAGGCATATGATAGAGCAATGGCTTGAAGGAAATGAAAAGATAAACGAGCCACGACAATCCGTACATATTCGAGATCAGCAATACTCATCCATCAAAGATTTGCTTCGAATGAGCGACATATGCACGTAAGAGCGTTCATAACAAGAGTTCAATTGTAAAATGAATTTTGAAGCATTTAAAATTTTTACTAGATGTTTCGAATTTTAGTGTCTTTAGCATTCCTCTTTTGATTAATGGTGCTAGCATACAACTGTGTGCATCTATACTTAAAGGGACTTAATTACTATTCATAGGAAATGACTATAGATGCGCAGATTGTTAATGTGCTAAAGTTGCATTTAGAATCTTTTCGTTTTAAAGAAAAGGCAAGTTATTGTTTTTGAATGTATAAAAATTCTTCTAAGGAAGAACATAACTTGATAATGCTTCATTTATTGAGACCTCATTACATCGAGTGCATATACACACCAATTCACATGATTTTCTAGGATCGAAAGGAATAGATAATCAACAGGCAAACCTTGCTTTTAAACCAGTACACAATCGATCCCAAAAGTCCATGATCTGGAAGCCGGGCAAGTCCGAACCCAATTCCAACCCGTTAATGCACATCAAATGTCCGAACCCGTTTGAGTGGAAGACGCCATGCATGGTGTGGCCGCGTGCTTCCATCAAGTTCAACTTAACTTTCATTGGATTTGCATCGATTGAGTCACCTTTGAAGATCAATGAAGCAGGTGTTACGTCCTTGGAGAGCAACAAGAAGTGATACTTCTTGTTGCAAATTAGATGTTGACCCCAGCCTGAACCGCAAGTATATTAGTAGCAAGTATATAAGTATATTGATATACAAATTCATCAAGTGACGATAATAAACACGGAACTGACTCAACAAAATTACACATACAAAGGAAAAAAAATTACGATTTGCATCCTTTGATAATGTATTTGTCATTAAAGATTTATTCTTGTGAATATGGCATCCAAGTCTTACTAATTATGCTTGTATCATAGGTTATGAATTGTAATTTTTCCCCATAGTCTCGTGTCTCTGTAATTAATTCTATTGAGATCAACAAATAAAACATAGATTCATATTTCATGTTGAGATGAGAGAGGTATACTCTAACTATCATTAAGCGACATAAGATTTAATTGGTCCCTTGGTGATCGGCCGTACGGAATAATGATGAACAAAAGAAAGTACCTATGCTCAAGTTTTATCTCATTGGAACGGAGAAAAAAATTACACTAAGGTAATTGTAATCTTTACTCTAAAGCAATCAAACTTTCTCTACGTGCAAGACGTAAACTTGAGAGAAGTTAATTAGCACATAGAAACACGAACATCTAGGAAGTCAAAACTCATAAATTATGTGGGTCTCTCGTGCAGTTCATTATTGTAATAAATCCTATGATTTTTCTAATCTTAGGTGGTTTCCAAAATTTTCGTCCATTTATTCTTGTCCACTCACATATTCAGGAATATATGAAACCAAAATAGAGTTCTTAAGGGTATTACCTACGTATAAGCAGTGCTTGCAGTGATGGCTGAGCGAAGCCTCAATTGGCTCTTCAATCACGTAAAGCAAGACATGAAGAGGTGGCTGGCGATTGATCTCAAGCTCAAACGACCAGCATGGCAATCCAATGCATGAGCTGCTCTCAGATTGCCCTAATTCAAGAAGTGCCTTCACATTCTCAAGAAACGACCCATCAAACTCAATTGGGTACCCATTTTCTCCGAATGTCTTGAACCTGAAAACCCTCTCTCCCCTCTTCCTCTTCTTGCATGCCATCATGTCCAAATGAGACATGTTGAGGAGAGAGGCATGTGGAAACCGGCTAGAAGTTCCTTGAAGATTGTAAAGGCAAACGAGGAGGAGGATGCTAACATATAGTCTGCTTTTTCTGCTCACACACAAAGTGCCTAGAGATTAAAAATGTGGGGATGACCCAGATGAGGCAATGACTTAACCGAGTAAGAACTCATCACTATTTGCATGATTAATCAGAATATGATTCCTCTTGCAAATCTATCGCAACTTCACATGGAATGACCGGTCTTGCGATCTCTTTTAAACAAGAATTAGAGGCTCCATGCTTGTGATTTAACGATATTGCCTCCGTTAACCACTAGGGCATGACTTTGATCGTCCGCCAAAGTCTACGCTCACCTGAGCTAAGTTGGTTTTAACTAAAGTGGAAATAAGAGAAATGCAACATGTCCCGGCCAACTACCTTGAGAGATCAATTCATCTACCCAAGAATTGCCCGGCCTTCCTCTGAGAACTGAACTTGCTTCTTTGTACTTCACATATTTAAGAAGTGAGTTACGGAGAGGGGCACAACAACTTCAACGTTTGTAGATTAGTTCAACACAAGAATGAAACATACAAAACAAAAAGAAGAAAACCACAAAACTTCAATGATATAAAACCTAGATCCGATTTACTTCTGCGGAACCTCTGTGTCTCAAATTTATCCCTCTAGATAATTGACGGATAAGCAATAAATTTAATATTCCAAATTTAACCAAGTCACCCCACAAATCTGTAAAAAAAAGTCCCGACATTATTAGGAAAATCACGCAACCACTCGTTGAACCCTTAACCAGTCCCCCTCCCTTCTCTCTCTTGTTAAAATGCACATGTGAGTTGTATTGGAGAAGTCTCACATTAGATAATTAGTATACTGTGATGTAATTAATATATTATACTTGGCCCATGACATATTGACTTAAACTTTTGAGTGAATGTGGGTCTAACTAGATATGTTAATAGGCTCGGACTTCGGATCTCTCTTGGCGATCTCCCTAAGTGAAGGAATTGGACTTCTGCTGTGCACTCCCAACAAATGGTATAAGAGCTGATGGTAGATTGGTGGGTCTCCAATTTGTTGCAGTATTTGGTGAATATATCAAGGAAGGAATCAAGTGACCAACACGATTTTCGGGAGATGGGCATTGTGGCGTAGCAACGTGGGCCCGATGGTAGACTTTATGGTTTGGTCTGATAAAAGCGACTAAGAATGAAGTTGGGTGTTAATGGATATTCAAATTAAGATATCTTGTTGTAGAAGGATACTTGGATTAAGGGGGAGCAAACCTGACACTAAGGTCACACGTGAGGGGAGGTTGTTGAAATGCACATGTGAGTTGTGTTAGAAATCCCTATTTGATAATTGATGCAGTGTAGAGCAACTAATACATCTTTGTTGATTTATAACTCATTGGTTTAAACTTTTGAGTGAAAGTGGGTCCAAATAAAAATGTTGACGGGTTCGAATTTGGGCTCCTTTTTGGCGATCTCCCTAAGTGAAGGTATTGGACTTCTATTTCACAAGTCCAACATCTCTCTCGCGCGCACGCGTTAAGGAACACAGCATAGAGGTAGCTAATTTGTGGGCCACCGGTTTATTGGTTGGAACACATCATATCAAGTGACCATAGATATGATTGCCTAAGGTCATCAATCCATGATATGAGAGAGAGAGAGAGAGAGAGAGAGAGAGAGAGAGAGAGAGAGAGAGAGAGAGAGAGAGAGAGAGAGAGAGAGAGAGAGAGAGAGAGAGAGAGAGAGAGAGGCACATGCAAAGGCGGAGACGGAGGGAGGCTAAGTACTGGGGGTGGCAAGGTGGTGGCTACAACGTTATGTGTGCTATCAAGTGGCCTATGATTTGGTCATTGCATCAAGATGGGGATGATGATGCACAAGGAGGAGGTGGCGGCATGCACGGAGGAGGAAAAGGAACTCAGGGACAAGAAAGAAGGAAGAAGACAAAAGGAGAAGGGAAGATTGAAAGAAGGAAAATAAAGAAAGAAAAGAAGAAAACAAACAAAAAATAAATAAAAGAACTCATTTTAGCTGTTAAATTTCACTTGGTTGATGCTATTAAGAGCACACAATAGAAATCCGATACCTTAATCAAGAGAGATTGTCAAGAAGGAGTTCAAGTCCGAGCCCATCAACATATATACTTAAAATCACATTTACTCAAAATTTTAAGTCAATAAATTATGTGCCAATTAAGATGTATATTAATTGCTTCACACCACACCAATTTTTTAATATGAAATTTCTCCAACACAACTCACACGTGCATTTCAATAATCTCTTCCTCACACATGAGCTCAGTGTTAGGTCTGCTTCCCTTTAAACCATGTTTTTTTTTTTTGCATAAAGACATCTCAACTTGAATCTCCATCAACGCTCAACTTCATCCTTGGTCTCTTTTTCTAGACTGAATAATGAAGTTTGCCATCGAGCCCACAATACTACACCACAATGGCCACTGCCTGAAAATCATGTTGATCACCAGATTTCTTCCTTGATATATTCACCAAACACCAGAATAGATTAAGGGCCTATCAATCTAGCATTGACTCTAATACCATTTGTTAGGAGCGCATAGCAAAAGCCCGATACCTTCATTTAGGGAGATCACCAAGAAAAAGCCTAAGTCCGAGCTCATTAACACATTTTCACTTAAAAGCTCAAGCTTGTGAGTTATGAGCCAATTAGAATATATCAACTGCTTCACACCACACAAATTCTCCAATGTGAAACTTCACTAATATAACTCACATGTAGATATCAACAGTTGTATTATCCCTCTAGGGTAAATTTAAGATGTAAATTCACCTCTAGCAGTCTATCCAAAGGATTCTGATTTGTGTTTTACAAAATACGTAGGGTTTTGAACAAGTGAAAAGTACACTGGACGTTCCCATTTATTTATTCCCTTTCTAGTGAAATCTCTAAAAATCTAATTTTATCCCTAGCCGAATATTTAAGGAAATAAAAGTGGTATCATAATAACATAAAAAAGAGTTGAAAACAAAATTATTTGGTTTGGCGCTTACTTATACTCTTTTTGTTTCATGGAAAATATGACATTTTAAGAAATTATTTTTCAGAAAAATGATAATATTTTTCAATATTTTATTGAAACTCGAAAATGAACTGGAAAATATTTTTTGTCATTTGGTGTGGAAAATCTTATTAGATTTTTCTCAATAAATATACATTATTCGGGTACTAGTAACTTGTGTATGACCAATCGGGAATCGGTTATTGGCACCAGAGTCTTGGGTTTGACCTTGATGGACCTTGACCTAGGAGCCGGAGATCGGGCATAGGCACCTAGGTCCCGGGCCCGACCTTGATAGACTGAGGTGTGAGCACTGAGTACCAAGCCTAGCCCCGATAGACCCAAGTGAATGCATGGGGTTTCGAGCCCGACCTTGATGGACTCAAGCATAGGCATTGGGGTCCCAAGCCTCAACCTTGATAAACCTTGGCTCGGGCACCAGGGACCCAAGCCTGAACGCTGAGGACTCAGGCACGACCAATGTGGACTGAAGCTCAAGTGTTGGCACGACCTTTGTGGACCCAAGCTCGGGTGTTGGGGATCCAAGCTTGGGTATCGAGATCAATGCTCGGCCTTCGTGGACTCGGGCTCAAGTGCCAGGGCATCGGATAGAGGCACCGGGGCTTCAAGCCCAGGCTCGACCTCGATGGACTCGAGCACGGGCGCCAGGGTCCTAGGTACAAGCACTGGGGTTGCGAGCTTAGCCTTGATGGACCTGGGCGTAGGCATCGGAGACCTGGCCCTAAACGCTGGGAATAATATTGGGGTTTCGGTGCTCAAGCGTATAATTTTAATCCAAGCACCGATCCCTAGTCATATTTTAGAAAATGATTTCTGATTTTATAAAGATGAATTTAATTTCCTGAATTTAAGCATAGGTTTTCCGTTACATTTTCCATTGACTCATTTTCCTAAGCAAACCAAACGTCAAAATATGATGAAAATGTTTTCCACGGCTTCGTTTATTTCGTGAAAAATAAATGATTTGAAAATTATCTTCCTAAAATAATCACTTAGTCAATAGAAAATGCTTTTATTATTAACAATATATCATGTCCAAACATTTTGTGGATGATGAAAATATTTCTCATCCATCCACTTTTATGAGCAATACAAGTGATCGTTTTCAGGAAAATAATTTTTAAATCATTCATTTTTAGCGAAACAAACGGAGCCAATGTGTTTTGTTTTGAGATAAACTTGATCGGAGAAAGAACTCAAGGCGAGGCTGTAAAAAATTGCAGGCCAAGCTGTGAGACTCAACGTCATGCCTAAAGAGCTAATAAAAGTATCTTTCCAAAGTTGATAGGGCGGGTTAGGCCCCAGTCGTTCTCAGGTTTGTCGCTCGATCGGCCCATCGAGTTTGAGTGATTATCTTAACTATTAACAAACTTTCCGTTCCTTTTCTTTTCATTTATGCCATTGTTATTTCTAATTCTAAGCATGTAAAAGGACATTCATGTGGAAGTACATTCATCTCTCTTTAACATCCTCCTAAAATAAGGAACAAGATTTATATTAATATAAGTATGAGTATCTATCGATAAATTAATGTCCTTGCGAAACATTCTTATTAAAACACTTCTAGACCTGAAAGAGCGGCAATATTAACCTGATACAATACTTAATGAGCTTTTACTTTTACCATCGTGGAGATCATAAGCTTAAAATTTACTTAAATGGAATTATCGCAATATTTATAAAGATTAAAAAGTAAAAATACAATAGCATTCGGGAAAATGATTGAAACGAAAAGAAATTATAATATCTAGGAAAAAGTATAATTACGAAAACTTGTGAATAGTATCAAAGGACTGATTTGAATTTGCCACGGGAAGCTAATGGATCAGATTGGACACATGGCCAACAATGAAATTACACATTGGTAAAAAATTTAGATGATATTAATTTTCCTTGCTCAATAGCTTGAACTTTTATATAGTATTAATTTTTTTTAAATTGCTATGAAAGTTAAGCGTTTCACATTTGATGACTCGCATTTGGTTACTTTCATTTGTGAGTTCTCCTTTATTGTTTGAAACGAGTTTCAACAAGAATTCGCTAAATCTTTCCGTGGTACCCTGAGATTGGTCCAATTCTCTCCACCTTCTCCTGTTCTTTACACCTTGGTCTTGATGCACTCGTTAGCAGCAAAAGCCAAATCGACCCTTTTCGACGAATGCCCAAAACTCTTGCTCCCTCCCCAATCAAAATTAGTTCGCAAGAAAATTGTCGCTCTGGTCGCATTTCCACTGTTGGTTCCCATTATCTTGATGAAATTTCAGCTGGACTATCATGTCTATTGTTAAGGTAAAATGTCCTGCTGATCATAACTTACTATTGCTAAAATCTCAACCAGTCGTCTTCTTCCAGTCCATATGGGTAATGGGTTAGTGTTCATCGACCTCTTCATGGCAATTCACCAATGTATATTTGTTTGGTTTGAGTGATGCCTGCTTTCTTGGCATGTTATTCCGTGTTCTCAACAATGATCTTCACCTGTTTGAGTAAATGCCGCACCCAAAGGTTCAAACGCCCTTTCATCAGGTAGGAGAATTCGTGGAATTAAATCTTTAGCTATGCGATTTGGGTAAGCACGTGGCTTGAATGTACAGAGGGTCATGGCATAGGCACTCGACGTTCATCAGCAGAGTGGAATTGTTGTGAATTTGATACATAAAAGATCTTATCTTAATTCTTAACATATGAATAAAACATACAGACACTATCTTCTTACCATAAACAATAAGAAAGAGAACATTAACAGTTCATGATGTTTCAGGTGCTGTTGCTGCTTCCGTTTGTGGAGCCAGGCACAAGCTCTCTCAACATGGCCACTACCTGCAACATGGTTAGCCTCTTGGAAGGGAAATCATCCACACACCGCAGTGATATCTCCATGTATTTCACCATCTCCTTCACTACTTCCGCTTCCGCTTCCGCTTCCTCCAGGACTTTGGTTGCCGATAGCAGTCCCGGGTCTATGACTTCCATCTGCTTCCCTTCTCTCACCTTCATCTTCACCCACCCCACCAAGTTGGTGTCCCCAAAATCCTCCTTGTCGGTAGGGCGCTTTCCGGTCAGTAGTTCCAATAGGACGACGCCCAACGAATACACATCTCCTTTTGCTGTGCATCGGAAGCTTTGGTAGTACTCTGGTGGGACATAACCTGGTGTGCCGGCTAGCGTGCTTACACTTAGATGCGTGTCGAGAGCACTTATAAGCCGGGCCATTCCGAAATCAGAAACTCTTGCTTCCATATCTCGGTCCAACAGTACATTGCTTGATTTCATGTCCCGGTGTATGATGTGGGGGATGCAGTTATGGTGTAGGAAGCACAGTCCTTTCGCAGCCCCTCGTGCTATCTTTTTCCTTTCCTCCCATGTAAGTATTCTCCGATCTTGAGTTTTGACTCTCCCGTGAAGCATCTCTTCTAGGCTACCGTATTCCATGAACTCGTATACTAATAGCCTCTCCTCTCCCACCTTGCAGTAACCCAAAAGAGGCACTAGATTTTTGTGTTTGATTTTCCCCAATGTCTCCATCTCAGCCATGAATTCTCTGTCGCCCTGGTAACTCAATCTTATGAGTTTTTTTATTGCAACTTTTGAGCCATCTTTCAACGTAGCCTTGAACACTTCGCCGAACCCGCCGCAACCAATGAGGCTTGCTGCCGAGAAGCCATTTGTGGCTTCTATGAGCTGGGAGAACTTCAGCTTCCTCAGCTGCCTCTGGAAGGTTGCGACATTGATGCTCAGTGGCTCTTTCTCCTTGTCAATTTTCCATGTTGTGGCTGCATGTGCTGCTTGTAAGCTTTTCAGCATCTTCACTTCCTCTGCCTCTTTTCGTCTTGCACGCATTGCTACCCCCCATACAGTCAAAATACAGATGGAAGCAACGGAAAGTAGAGTTCCGAGGACGATGCTATTAGCCCACGATGCAGTCCCTGGCTTCGCTCTTCCTTTTGTGCTGACACCCCCATCTGGGTTTGTTTCTGGTTCGTTATTCTGACATTCAGGTAACGGAACCCCACAAAGTCCTGGATTGTGTTCGTACTGGCTAGCAGGAAGTGTACTTAGTTGCCCTCTCTGTGGGATTTGCCCTGTTAAATCATTGTAGGAAAGATCTATCTGGACCAGGAAAGATAAGTTTGAGAAGGAATCAGGAATCTGGCCTTGCAGTCGATTGTGTGATGCGTCAAACACCCCTAAATCCTTTAGTCTGCCAAGCGATGAAGGAATTTCTCCAGATAGCTGATTGTGCGACAACTCAAGAACCTGCAGAGCTAACATGTCCCCAAACTCTTCTGGGATCTTCCCTCGGAGCTGGTTGTAAGAAAGGTCCAGGTATTCCACTGTCTGGTATCTTGTGAACATGCTCAGGATTGGACCTGAGTACATTCTTGTGAAGTCGCAATTTCTCAAGGTCGGCACTTGCAACAACCTTTCAGGTCTAATCCCGGCGAATTCCAGCAGACCTCCAACACCTTTGCATGTATTGCCCACGTTTCTTACGAATACGAGGGTGTTTCCAGAAAGAATGCCAGTCAAAGCTTTTGCTCCGAGCTGCCTCCCCAGGCGTGGCGGTATTTCTCCCGTTAATTTGTTGCTGTTCAAGTCTAACCACACCAAGCTACTGCAATTTCCCAGCTCCCATGGGATCTGACCACTCAAACTGTTATTCCCCAGCTGCAGAACGGCCAATCTTGACAAAAGCGTGACCTCACGTGGGATTTCACCGGTCAGTTCATTGCTTGTGAGTGATATCCATTCAAGATTGCTGCAGTTGAACAGCTCTGTTGGGATTTCACCCTTAAGATGATTATTGTTAAGGATGAGATTCTTCAAGTTCTTACATTTTCCTAATTCTGGTGGGATTTCGCCTTCCAGGCCGTTAAACCACGCAATTAGCTGCTCCAGATTCTCAAGCATCCCAATCTCCGCTGGAATTGAGCCAGCTAGATAGTTCAAGCTAAAATCAATCTTCTTGAGCTGTGAGCATTGAGATAATTGAGGTGGGATTTTTCCGGTGATGAGATTGTCGGGAACTCTTAGCTCCTCGAGCGAGGCGGCTCCGGGACATAAATCAGGTGGTATGATACCTGAAAACTTGTTGGAACTGAAATCTATGACTCTCAGCTTTTTGCAGTATGAGAGGGAAGCAGGAAATGGCCCTGAGATGATGTTGTTGCTCAATAGCAAACTCTCCAGGGAACCAAGATTCCGAAGGATAGAATCTGGAAAGGGGCCTGATATGTTGTTGTTAGACAAATCAATGCTCTGCAACCATGAACATGATGAGAAAGATGATGGAATTGGCCCCGAGATGTTGTTAAAGGAAAGTGTGAGCTCGAGTAGTGAGTTGCATGCGTTTCCCAGCTCATAAGGAATCCAACCTGTAAGATGGTTGTGAGAGAGATCGAGTTTTTGCAAGCTAGCAAGTCGCCCAAATGAGCGAGGAATCTCTCCAGTGAACATGTTGTTTTCTAAATTCATTGTCTGGAGGCTGGTGCAGTTTGAAAAGGAGCTTGGAATGGACTCGTTGAACTGGTTGCTGGAAAGATCAAGTTGCAATAGAGAACCACAAGAATTCTCGATCTTCAGTCCTGAAATTGATCCGGTTAGATTGTTATAAGACAGGTCGAGAACCTGAAGCTTATCAGCATTTGTAAAGAAATTCTCGGGCAACGAGCTTGTTAAATTATTGAAAGCTAGGTTGACATCGATGAGATTGGGGCACTTGGAAAAGAAATTCTCAGGGACCAGGCCAAGGAGGCCTGCAAAAGAAAGGTCAAGATGTTTCAAACCATAGGGGAGCTGAAGCAAGGAGGTTGAATTGATAGCGAAGGAGTTTGATGACAGATTGAGTGCAGTTAACATATCTAAAGACCTCAGAGGGTCGAAAGACATCGTCCCTTCAAGACTCTGGCCGCTAAGATCAAGTTGAGTGACCCTCCCTGAGTAACATGTGACTCCATACCAAGTGCAAAGATTCTGATTGAGCCGCCACCCAGATAGCACTCCATTTGGGTCCTTCTGGATCATTTTCTTGAACAAGATCAGGGCTTCTGCATCCGTTTTCATGGAGGAAGTGCTCTGTTTGGCTGCGGAAACAGAGACAAGTCCAATGAGGATGAAAAAGACATGGTAGATTAGATGAATTGGGTTGGTCTCCATTGAAGAAGCAACTCTTCTGGAACACGTCTGAAAGAATGAGAGTGAGAGCGGCAGAGAAAGCAATAGTGGGTTCTCCAAGAGAGCAAGAGAGAGGGGATGTGTAAGAATGATGATACTTTGTTGGTGCAAAGCAGAGGAGGGAAGCTTTAGGAAAAGAAGGCAAAGAACCCTTCTTCCCTCCTTATATTTTTTTCGCAATTGCAGAAGGAGTGAACGTGCAGAGGAATAAGAAAAGGAGCTGGGGTTGAAATCGAGTGGGGGAGATGCACTGAGAGACTGAGAGAGAGTGTGTGTGTGTGAGAAATTTGAGCGAGGAGATTGATCATGATCTGACTTTTGGTCAAAAGGATTTGCTGGGCTCCACAGACAAAGTCTTATGTCCAAGGATCCGTGCCTTCAGGGCTTAAACCGAAAGTATGTGGGAGCTTGTAGTGCTTGATCCAAGACTCAAAAGAGTTGTACTCGGTCAGTGTCCTGTCAGTGAGCGTGAGAATGTCTTTCTTTTCGGGTCTAATCTACAAGGCGTGAGTGACTGAGTGAGGGTATAAGAATGGGATGCTAGATGCTTTGTGCTCGACTTTATGCTACAGTGGTCCTCCCCAACTCATATGGAGGAATGAGTTTGTCTCTGATTGGAGACATCTGTCATGCTTGTGTATGGAAAAACTATCATTTAACAAAAGCAAAAGGGCCTCTCCATGAAAAACGAATATATGGGTATGAGGGTCTTACATCTACTGTGTAGGACAGGGTGGAGAGTTCTGAGGTTTGATTATCATCGGTTCCACGTGAGGATCAACTTCAATTTCGCGATCAGATCATGAAGCGATCCACTAAACACATATGATACTTCCCCAAGTTTGGCACTGTTGGAGATTATTTGGTGAGGGAGATGATGTTTAGGAGGTGTGGGGCGGAGCCCACATGTTGAAATTGGAGGGGGAATCAATGATCATGGAGCTCAACTAGTAAATCTGGAGCTGGATCGTTTGTCCACAGAAAATTAAAGTGGAAAAGGTGGGAAAAACTAAAGGAGAAGAGAATAATAATAATAATAATAATAATAATAATGTATCTGGGGAAAAGGCCCACAAGGAGGAACACCATCAGTGAGCTCTGTTGTTAATGGAATTGGAGGTGATGATGCCTCCTCAAATGCTGCCTTTTCTCCTCTGTTCTAGCCCTAAAATACTCTTTGGTTCATCTCAATCTCAAATCTTGACGTGAAAGTTTTCACTTTATAGCTGGTTTATGGGTCCACCTCTGGTTTTCTTTCTGGGAAACCCTCCGATGGAATTCATTGCCTTCTTTGGTAAATAACTACGAAATTCTTAGAATGGTATTTGAGTGAGAATAATATATTGATTTACAAATTAAAGTTATTCACTTCATGAACTATTTAAGTAAGAAGCTTAGCAAAGATAATTTGAGCCAAAAATCATGGAAATGAGTAATTTCTCCATGTCTATGGATTGTGCTTAATTGGGGATGAATTGTTAAGAATAGATTAACCAAATTATATAGTCACATCCCTTCTAAATAATTGGCAAACTAGGTTGCCATGTTCATTATCAAAATCACAACTACATTAACTATAGTAGTAATATGTGAAAATGGCACAAATAGTTTCTAAATTTTAGCCGACGTGTAATATTATCCTTGAACTTTTAATTCGTTTAATATAGTACTTGAACTATTCCTAAATATTTAATGTAGACCCTAACTTTTCAATTGTTCAATCTAGTCTGTCAACTTTATATAAAAAAGTCAAAAGTTTTCGTAGTTAAATTATTGCCCAAATTTTAAATATTTTTTTATGTTAATCTATTTCCTAAATCAACAAAAAGTATGACTATCTTTTTATTACTTTTTTAAAATTTTTTGGCTTTGTAAATATTTCTATAATTCCATTTAATAATATTTTAACTTATGATCTCTACAATAGTAAAAGTAGAACCTTTTTAGAGGTGTACTCGATTGATGTTCTTGCTATTTGAAATTTCTAATTTATAGATTTAACTAAATCTAAGTAAGAAAACACGAAACACAACAACTTGAAATTTAATCTACCTAAAAATATTAGTACCAAGATTTTGATTAATATAAGTATGAGAAATATGTAGATAAATTGATATTGTTATTAAACATACTTATGAAAACGCTTATTTTTTTAAAAAGAAAAGTACTATGAATCCAATATAACTCTAAATGACGTTATATTTTTACTATTATATTGCCCTACTACCCAAAAAAAATCTCAAATTTTAGCTCTTGTCTCAATTCTACCTTTTGTCACAAAAAAACCCTCAACTTTAGGTTCAGTATCAATTCTACTGCAAACTTTTTTTTTTGTTTCACAAAGAAATCACAGCTTTAGGTCCAATTTCAATTTCACTCTAATTTTTTTGTCTAATAAAATATTACCAACTTTTATTTGTGTCCCAAATCTGTTCTTTATTAACCCTCCATCAAAATCGCCCTTAGTGATATTGCGCTCGTCAATCTCTTGTGCTTGAGAATGATCTATCTCTTGTAATTGAAGAGCTCGCATTCAGGACACTCAAATAGCTCGTGCTTGGGAGTTTTCTATCTTTTGGTTGTCCACGAGAAATTTTGAACGGAGGATAAATTGAGGCAAATTTGTGACTCAAGTAAAAATTTGTGATTTTTTATGAGACTGTACAAATTTTAGGGTAAAATTGTGACTAGACAATAAAATCGGAACAAGACCTAAAGTTTGGGGTTTTCATAGCGGTGTATAAAGGAACCGAGAACCGCTTGGAGTCGGATCGAACCGGCCCAGAATCGGTGGTTCCTAAGGGATCGGTTCCCGGTTCCCGGTTCCAATAAATTGGAATCGATGGGTATCGGTTTGGTTTCTAGTTCTAGGTGCGGAACCGCCCACCCGCTTACCCAGACTGAACTGGTAATATTATGTATTCGCATTTTTAGCATTTCGTCACCAATAGCATACCATTTTGCATCACATTTGGTGGTAATAATGTCAAGTATGGGAATTGAGATGGGCACAAGATAATGATTGACCGTGGATCAATAGAAATTTGAGTGATGGATGAACTTGGACAAGCAATGGGTGGCTAGAGATTTGATTGTATTCGATTATCTACAAAAGTCGAAAAAGTGCAACAAAAATGGTCAAAAGATACTTGAATGGAGAGAACTTTCAACAAAGAATCGCGAATGGGCTGGTGAGATATTTGAATGGAGAGAATTTCAACAGATGGATTTGGGAAAAAACTTTGACAAGAAAGATTGGTGGCAAGCGTTAATCAGTCAACCCCAAAAAAGGGAAAGAAAGAATTTTTCTTTCCAACTTGCAAGGACAAAATTGCAATTGATGTAGCAACGGAAGGGGAATTTTGAAGGGGAATTTTGATGGACAAAAACCAATATGGAAAGTTTGTATTGAATGGTACAGCTTGGGTGATCTTTTCATCCTTAATCCCAGTTCAAATTCCTCTCTAAATTGTCAGAAGGGGGATGGCAGCGAAAGCCGGTATTGTTAGACTTGCGTCATCGAGATTAGGAATATTGGGAATAACTGGGTTAATGCCACTAGAGCCACAATAATGCTGGAAAACCTGCAAAGTATTAGTCAATGAAATGAACTAGTCTAATAATGCAGACGAAGGTCCATCGTGTGGAGCACTAGAGTCGTTGGATTTGATGCAGGTGACTCGGCCAAGCAGGGATGTCGTGGCTGGGTGTCGCATGAAGCTTGATGGAACTGGTTCCATGGAATTGGATTTGAGATGAAAAGATACTATAAAATCTGGGCTATAGTATGATTATGAAAACTCGTTGATAGTATCGAATGACTTATTTGACTTTGTTATGGAAAATTGATGAACTAGATTGAACAAATTGAAAAATTAAGAAGTAGATCGAATACATAAAAATAGTTTAAGAATAACATTGAACGAATTTCAAAGTCAAAAGATGACATTGAACATTAAGTCAAAATTTAGGGACTATTTGTGTCATTCTTCCTAAAAATATTATGAAGACCAACTATTTTTATCTTTTGTTAAGAAAAGAAAAGAGGAATTGCTTGAGAAGGGTGTAAAAAAGATCAAATAAAACTCTCTGGAAGAAGAAAAAGATTAAATATGCACTTGCACCATCACATAAATTTAATGGAAATTAACATTTAATTCACTACTTTGCTGAATGCAATTCAGAGCGTCGCATCGCTGAAGCTTGTCTGATTTTTTTCCTGGCTATTCACAGTCTAGATGCGTCTTGAATAAGATTTACAAAAGCAAAACGATCAGATAGGATTGTTCATGTCTAGTTTCTTTGCAATATCATCGGATGATCAATTGGAACGAAGTACTCGAGGAACGATGCTAACGATATTAAGGGACATTCCGACAGCATTTAAGGCTCTTCAGAGTTTATCCTGCTAGAATACTTGACAAAAAGACATTCGGCAGAAGCACTATCATGTACCCAAAGAAAAACACGAAACTTCTATTAACAGGAGAAAAAAACTGCGGCACTAATAAGAAAGCAACATGTGCTATAAGATTTACATACGTGTCCTTTCGATTTCTAAGAATACGAAAATGGGAAATTTTTTTCTTCTTAACTTTGGCATCTCTCTATTTGATAAAGACAAGGAGGAGACGAATGGTGGGAGTAACACGAAAAAGTTGTTCACCCCTCGCGATGCCTGAGCTCATATATTTTCACAATCACTCTTGTAACAATCACCCGTTTCATATGGGCCAAGTCTATAAATATCTGTCACGCATGATTTGTGACCAACCACTTTTGACATTTCGCTTTCTATAAGTTTTGCAGCTTTGGCAATGCGATAAATGCGCAAAAGCATTTCGACCTGTTTAGCTTGCCTTCGACTTCACTCATATTTGTCTAAATATGGCAAAGAAAATTGCGATTTGTCAAGGAAAGAAATCCGGGAGACTTGTTATTGGCAACAACTAAAACCTCGATTTTCGAACCGCAAATGGAGATGTTATGGTGGGTTATCGAATCAATCAATCATTTGTGCTTCCTGGTGTAATCTCGTTCCCATGGGTATTCGTGCGATTCAAATTGACTTAGTCCTTGTTCACGACATCGACGATTCTCGCAGATTTTTATCACTCATTAGCATGATACAGACAAAGAAGATGATTGAATTCCCCACTAATTAGGGGCCCCCTCTTATCATGACGGTGGATTGAAGTTTGACCGCAACAAAAGTCGTTGCCATCATTCGTTTCACGTAACTTACTTTTCACTATGATGGTTCGGGCTGGCCCTTTTATACGACAATTGAGGTGCAACTTGAGATTTTACATGGTTTCCTTGCCTTGAACTTGACAAAATTTTATTGCACCAAGAAGTTTACTTTAATGTGACAACCGCGTTCAGCGAAAGACAAATCAGAAGAGATGTTAGTGGCGATAGAAGATGAATCAAACCCTAATTTCTTTTTTTGGTCGGGAGTCAAACCTTGATTGAATCACCATGAAATGGTATCTTTTTGGCCAAAACTATAGTGTCGTATTGATCATATTTGGGAAAATTTAAAACTTAAGTTTTGCAAAAGCCAAGAGATAACCTTTTGCTAGATTAAGTAGTTAGGGAGAAAAACAAGAAAGTGAAGGAAAATGTGCTCGAAAAGTAAACGCCACTCATCTTTCGTCAGAGTTTATGGTACTTTGCAAAGATGCCACGTTTAAATATGTCTTAATAATTTGGGAGTTAAGTACAATTTTGATCCTCTATTTTCCCATCATATGTGCAATTTGGACTCTTAGCTTTAAAAAATCAAGTTCCCCATTTGTTTCGTTTAATTTGTTCAATTAAATCAAGTCTTTTTGCTAATCCATATTAAAATACTATTAAATTTGGTGATATGGAATTGCTGACATGATACATAACGAATATGTCGAGACAAGTGATAAATACAGAGCGCGCGGTAAAAGGAGTTGTCGTCCCCAGTGACCGTTGGAGAGGGTCACTTGCTCCTACAAGAGTAAGGCACCCATTGTCAAAGGGTGCAATACCCCCGGTCTCTTTATCTCTCTCGTTATTTGTAATAGTGATTGATGAAAGGATTAGGATAGATAAAGTCAAGGAGGTAGATGATTTGACTGTATAAAAATAAATTTAAAGGACCATATCGCACAAACGGTAAAATTTAGAGGACCAAAACTGAATTTATCCCCGAAGATGAAAGGATGAGATTCTGAACTTTTCACATCGCGTTCGTCCAAACTTTTTAAACATCTATTAGAAAACTTGACAAAATGATCACCCTAAGATGATCATCTCATGGCCACTGAGAACGAATTAATCAGATGAAAAGATGGTTCTATTTCCTAATCTTTTTTACTTGCTCCTGCGGTCGAAAAAGATTGAAAAAAAAATCAGTTATTCGTAACCGCTGATGAAGGATTCCTCGAAAAGCTAAGAATTAGTTACAAATTGAATGGATTCGGTCCTATGCATATGCTTCCTTTGACGAGCCTTTGCATTTTTATCTACCGGTCAATTGTAAAAAATAATCGAGTAGATCAAACGGCAAAGAGATTCTTATCCACAATGGCTATGTGACTTTTTCCCATTGTTTTCGAAAAGGCAAAATCCTATGATTAACTTTTGCTGATTTTTATTCCGTGAATTTGGAGAAACGCGAAAGACCAAAAGAGGGGTGTGACTTTTGATGCTAAGAGGAATCAAAAGGTATGACCAAATTGCCGACCATGGCACGCCTATAGGCCCCTCTAATATCACTTCCTACTTATTTGCGGCATTTTCTGCTTATTCCAAATGATTGGCTATGACCCCGAAAACAACAATACATGCAACTTTTTTTTTTTTTTTTTTTTTTTTTGGTGACCCGGGAACCTCCCTTTCGCCCGACAGGCTAATCGGTACTAAACCCGGGGGAAGACTAGCCCAGCAACCCACCGCCAGGGCCCCCCACTTTAATCGCTGACGACACAGAGTTTTGAACCACTCACCTCCTGCGATGGCGGGAGAGCTCAAACCAACTGCGCCACCCACGGGTGGGTACAATACATGCAACTTTTTTGTCTATCAAATTCCAATTTTCACATCTTTCTCTCTTTCTTTCGATCTCGCATAGCAAACTATTACCTTGACATACAGTGATTAGTCGCATTGACGTAGATAGAATTTAAATGAAAGATTGCAGTTTTTTTAACTACTTGGCTTAATGGTTTGATCGATATTTCATATTATTGCAAGCAAGAAAGAATGCCGTGTAATACATTAGTAAAAAATGGAAATAGTAAATGTCATTCTTTGGCCGAGATGAAAGATTCCGGAGTATTGACTATGCTAACGTGAACTTTTGAAGTAAGTTTTGGTTTTCGAGTATTTTAATTATGCTTTATGGAATTTGATTTTCTTTAAACACACTAAAATTTTAATTTATCAAAGGTCGTAACTTCTTGCTTTTGTGTATTTACATAACGACAATATTCAGAAAATAATGTTTTCTTGCCCAAAAGTAATTAAGTTTTTTTTTATAGAGTTGTATATAAAGAAAGATAAGTTATAAGGTAGTTAAAGAAAAGGAAATGGAAGCTGGTATTATTAGGGTCTTTTAAGGGTAAATTGAGGTAATTAATTTGTGAAGATATGAAACTTTTTGAAGTAATTAAGTCTAGAAGATTAGAATGAATATGAGAAATCCTGACATTCTTGGTTTAAGCATTTGCAACTTAATCATCTACTTATTCCATCCACCAAAGTGTGAACAGCGCAAAAGGCGTCATGCACGAGCGTGCTTGATGGCTAGCTTATTATTAGTCAAACAATACAAATTGAAACGCCTCAAAATAACACTCTTAAAGGAAGGGTGAACATAATTACGATGTTCTATGATAGAAGGGACTAGCATTCATTTGGCATTAAGGTTTTACAATCTCAGAGCAATCCATTCAACACATCTCAAGTTGAATGAACTTATTGAAGAAAATGATAATTCTTGATTAAATCTCCTCATCCCAGAGCTCTTCAGGAGTCTTGTAAGGACCATCTGAGAATACAAATTCAAGTCCGGGGAATCCTTTTTTTTGCGGGATCTGACGAACTTTGTTCAATTCTTTATGCATACATTGCATCGCTGCTTGGCTTTAAGTTAACATTTTGCAGAACACTCGATGTATTGGACATAATGGAGCTTTGCTCATGATTTGCTTGGTGAATCAAGGTTTTCCTATCCCTTTAAGTAATTATTTCTCGTTTTGATTATTGAGTTTTACGTTATTGCTTGCATGCCCACATGATCACCCATCACGTGTTAGTGGTTTAGGAATTAAATTGACCAAGACTGCTTGCAAAATATTTTTTAAATTAAGAGATAGGTAACAAAAGGGCGTTAGATTAATATAGCATAACCAAGTCCCCGTAGTAATAAAATCTCTAGTTCACATAACTAAGACAATCTCCCATATTTTTATTTGGGTTTCTAATTGAACCATAATAGATTAGTGGCGACTTCAAAATAAATTAAATTGCATGTTTACATGATTAAACCCCCGTGTTAACACCAAAATTTTGGCAACTCATTTAGTTATTTATTATATAGAAAATTAAGGATCAACCCCAACCCCTAAACAAGAAAATATCATTAATTTTTTACTTCAATGTTAGTATCATTTGCTTTAATAGTAATAGGCCCATATAAATTGCATTTTAGTGGACTCAGGCAAGGGGGTTATGAGCTTAATTAGTTGGACTAAGCCCATAAAATGAAGAATAAGAACAAGCCCATTAGTCCTTCAAGTGGCCGAAATTTATAAGACGGGAGTGCCAAGTTGGAAAATTTTGATTTGTTAAAGCGAACTTGGGAAGCAATCAAACTTTATATTATCAATGTTTAAATCCTTTTGTATAAGAGAGAGGTTTCCTATAGTTGAGTATATCATATACACCTTTAGTTCAAAATAGGAAAGTAATCTTACAAGAGACCTCATTCTTGGCCTATATAAAGATTAGTTTTCTTGAGATTAAGGGAGGATTCACAATTGAAAATGTTAGTTCATAATTGAGAGGTTGAACAATAGAGAGAAAGAGGCTTTTTACACATCCACAAGAAGAGAAAAGCAATATTTTTTTAGGAGGTTGAGTTCACAATTGAGGTGGCTGTACACGGGCACCGGCGATTGAACCAACAACCCCGACCTTCCAGTAGCATCCCGGTGTCGCTTCTAGTAGCAAAATCAGCAGCCCAACAAAGTTCCAGTCCTAGGCGTGTCTTGCCCGATCGATTCCAGCTTCTCCGGCATCACCATCAGCTTCCCGGCGTCCCTGCAATGCAACACCAATGCTAAATCAGTCCTCGCCAACTCCGCGAACCTTCACTGCCCTACAGTGAGCTTCGAGCATTGATCCAATAGCTCCAATTCTCGGCACCAATCTTGCTAGTTTAGCCACACCAGTCCTCACGCCGATAGTTGTGCCGATTGCCCTGACCTACTCGCCGCTGGTCATGTTGGAAACCAATTTTCCAAATTAGATAATCTCCTAAATTAAACCCAACTCGAATATTTGATTTTCTGATTTGGATTATTTGATTCTAACTTGATTTGGTGTGAGACTTTGGGCATTCCTCCAATAGGAAATTTCCTCTTCCAAATCGTTGGATATTTATGATAATTGGAGTTTTAATCTTTGAGACTAAAGATTGGATCCCCGATTAAATTTGTTTCCTATTTTGGCCGTAGTGAATATTTAATTATGTGGGCCTTACTTATTATATGTCATCATAAAGGAACTTTCTTATTACAAAATAAAAAAAAATATTTTGCAATTAGGATAGAATGCATTAACCTAAGCTTCCTAGTTTAAAATTGCCTATTTTAGTAATCATGTAGTACTTAGGAAAATACCTAATTTAGATTAGGATTTAATATAAATTATTTCCTAGTTTTAATTAGGATATCATCATATAAATTAGGCAGTTTCGTATTTTAACTCATCAGAAAATCTCAAAAAATATTACATACATATCTCGTATAAAATTTTTAGTTCTACCACATAATGTAAATAGATTTAATTAATGATCGCATCTCATGCATTGCATATAGTTTAGTTTTCCGAAATAAGAAAAACCCCAAAAGAATCAATTGACATTGCATTTGGAAATCGTGTCTAGGTCATGCATACGTTGTTTGGTCTTTAGTTAATATTTTGCTGAATACTTGATGAATAGGACACAATGGAGCTTTTGGCTTGCTTAGTGTATCAAGGTTATTCAAATCCTTTTGCAATTTATTTATCGTTTTGTTTTATTGAGTTAAATTCTTATTTGCACACGCTTATGATCATCCATCGTATGTTAGCAGCTTAAGATTAAAATTGTTGAAGACTACTTGCAAAATATCTTTCAAAAAAAGAGAAAATTTATTAAAATGGTCTTAAATTTATCTAATCTAATCAAATCTCCGTATTCATGAAATCTCTGTTTCGCAAAAATAAAATATTCTCTCACATTTTACTTGGGTTTCCAATGTACCCACAATAAATTAGTGGTGACTTCTAAACGAATTATATTGCATTTTTAATTAATTAAATTAAAATCCTAAAGTTGTGATTGGTGTGGGCCGGGGATAGTCTACACTAAGTCTGTGCTTAGTAATTCATTAGCTTTCTCGTGGTGATTCACTTCTGGGAATGTTGCGACACCCCAAAGTTGAGATTGGAAGAGCCTACGCTAAGTGTTTGCTTAGTAATCCATTAGTTTTCTCTAGGCGGTTCACATCTAGGAAGATTGCAACGAATTAAAAATGAAAGAATGTAAATTTCTCAATGTACTAGACTTGATGATTCAATTAATATTTCTTATTACTACACACAAGAAAGAATACCGAGTACTATATAGGGGTGAGTATGATTCCAAGGTAGAACCTAACCGGCAAGAACCTATAAGTTCTAAGTTCCAAGGTATGCAAAGTAGGTTCCAAGTTCCGAAAATTGAGGAACTTGTTTCGACGAGTAGGTTTTAGGTTCTAGGTTCTAGGTAGGTAGAATTTAGCACCTGAAACTAGGAACCTGAAATCTTAAACAAGTTTTTTGTATTTTTTTTTGTCTATGTCTTTGCATGACCTTGCAATGTTCTATGATGTTAGATGATAAATGTATAATCTGAAATCACTAGTTTGAGCTTTCATTTTATGACTTATTAGTGTTTTATATTCTTCGTGTATCTAAATATAAGTTATGATCAATGGATCGTAACAGCAAATGGTAGTCATTAAGGGTGATGATTGACGGTAATTATTCAATTAATAATATAAGTGGAATTTGGTAGACCCTAGAACCGACCTTGGAACCTGTAATAAAGTAGATTTTAGGTTTCAAGGTATGTAGAGTAGATTCCAAGTTCCAAAAAATGAGGAACTTGTTCTCATGAGTAGGTTTTAGGTTCCAAATGAAACATGTACGAAACCTGAAATCGCTCACCTTTAGTACTATATCAACATAAAATGGTGAAATGATAAAAGGAAATTCAATAGGATAAGAAAAATCTAGAGTGTCGCATATACTTAAAGTGAAATATAATAGCAATTTTAATTAGCCAGTGTTTTATGTATGTTTCTTAAAGTATCATTTGCTTTGAACACACAATAAAGTAATTCATATGCTGGTATTTAACTTAAAACAAAAGACTAAATTTTATCAAAAGTCATGATTCTATTATTCTATATCATATAAATCGAAGAAAATTCCAAATAAGGGGCCGAAATATCATCATTTTTCAAATAAGGGCCTAAAATGGATCTTGTTTCAAATAAGGGTTTGAAGTACTCTCATTTTCTCAAATAAGGCATCAAGTAGACTTTATTTCAAATAAACACCTAAAGTGGCCATGTTAGTCTTAAAGAAAGAGCATAACCTTGTCGACAGCGAGGACCTGGGCGAGGTGACCCTCGCCAGCAGTCGGCGAGGGCTTGTAGGCCTTCACCCAAGACTTGATTACTAACTTCGTCTAATTTGACTAACAAAAAATGCTGACGTAACTTTTTTTAATGTTTTATCTCTCCCACGAGCCGTCCTACACGTCGTTAAGGTTAACTAAAGCACTAAAATAAGGTTGTTTTGATATGAATCCTAATTTTTACACAAAATCTTAATTAAATTTGGTTAAAAAATAAAAAAAAATCCACAAAAAAAGCTAAAACTTATAAAAAGAAAAAGAAACACACAAACAAAACCCAACCCTCCCCCTTGTATTTTTTTATTTCGTAAAAAATTGATTACTTTATTTTTCAATCTAATTTAACTAAAATTTAGGTTAAAATTGTCTTTAGACGATAATGATCTTCACCAGTCGGAATATTTAGAAAGCCGGCGAGGTTAGACTCTTATTTGAAATTGCCATGACCACTTCAAATCCTTTTTTAAACCAAGTTCCACTTCATATTCTTATTTGGAATTTTCCCTATAAACTGATAGTATTAAGCAAAGAATGTTTTCATTTGACTATTAATTAAATAAAAGTAATTAAGTCTTTTTATATAGTTGTATAAAAAGAAAAAGAAAAGTTATAAGAAATTTAAAGTGAAGGAAAAGGGAGCACGTAAAGCAGCCATTCAACATGAAATTTAAGGGGGTTTTTTTTTTTTGGTCGAAAAGCGAAATGTTTCATTCATTAACCGAAAAAGGATAACATAAGTTATGGATTTCTGAATATAAAAGATCACATAACGGTAAAGGTGGTACTACAAGCCAGTCATGCGATAGGACTTTTCTACGGTGAGACTTAGCTAACCAGTCCGCCACTCGGTTGGATTTGCGTGGGCTATAGATCAGTTGAACATACTTGGACCGAGCTAGCATCTCTTTGCATTCCTCCAAGATAGCCTGTAATTCCCATGGGCCTGTGGTTTGGCCCGCAACAATATGCACAAGTGATAAGCTATCAGAACTTAAGACCACGTGCAGATCAGATTTCCTCCACAGTTTGTGTTCTCTTCTCCACAGATCAGTTCCATCTTCCAAGTACAATAAAGCAGCTCGCAGTGCTAGGGTTTCGATTTCCAGTGCCGAAGAGGCAACCACACGTTCGGCAAAGCCTCCAACTATTCTCCCCATTGAATCTCGGCAAATCCCAGCAACCGCCCCTTCCCTTTCTCCTTCGACGATCGACCCATCGATATTCAGTTTAACGCTGCCTCTCTCTGGGGGGATCCACAAGATCGGTGAGTTCCCCAGTCGCGTTTCTCGATTGTTCACTAGAGGGCTCCAACGTTTAAAGTTTTTTTCTATGGTGCATGCTTCGTCTACTATTGAGCTCGGGTCTGGATGGTGATTTTGAAAGACGACTCTGTTTCGGGCGAGCCAAATTTTCCACAATACCCCAGTAACCAGCTCTGATGAAGGCAAGTTAGTGTTCTGTGTGAAGATCTCTAACATCCACTTGTCAATTCTAGTAATTTCGTAGCTAGATATGTGAATGTTGAGTCGGTAGTCTGACCATATTGTTTTTATCCAGTCGCAAAGCAAGAAAAGGTGTTCCACAGACTCGGGAGCTTGCTGACAGACTGGGCAGAGAGGATCAGGCGTAATCGTTCTCTTACACAGGTTCTCTCGAGTTGGTAAGCTATTCTGACACACACTCTAAATGAAAAACTTGATTTTTGGCATAGTGTTGAGGTTCCAGATTTTTTGCCATAGGGATTTGGGGATTTGGTATGAGGAGGAAGCCTGGTTGTGAGTTTGCTGGATTTCTATTGGGTGCATACCAGTATAGGCATCTTTCACAGTATATTTGCATGTTTTGTTCCCGGCCCACACAAGTACATCTTCTTTCGGGATAGAACTCAGTGGTATAGCAGTGATTTCCTCCACTAATTGCTCGTTGAAGAGGGAGTTCAATTTCTTTTCATCCCAACATTGCTTGTTCTGTACAAATAGCTCTTCAACTCTTTGGGGGTCTCCTAAATTAGCTGGCCCACTCATCAAACCCTGAGATAACCATCTATCTTCACGAATTCTGATTGATTTTCCATTGCTCACTGCCCACCTAATTGATGGTTGAATAGTGTCTCTCCCCATTAATAGACTTTGCCATCTCCAAGAGGGTCTAAGCCCTTTGTCAGCATTCCAAAAATTACCATTAGGGAAATAGAGCCCTTTGATGAGTTGACTCCATAAGGCTGAGGGGGATTGGATTAATCTCCAAGCCTGCTTACCCAGCATGGCTTTGTTGAAAGTTATGAGACCCTTGAATCCGAAGCCACCCTCTGTTTTCTTTAGCTTGAGTACCTCCCACTTCTTCCAATGAATGCCCATGTTTGATCCATTCTGTTTCCACCAAAAAGACGCTATTCTTTTCTCAATCGCTTTACATATCGATATGGGAATCTTGAAGATTGACATCGCATACTGGGGTATAGCTTACACTACAGCTTTTATCAGAATTTCCTTTCCCGCCCTGGAAATAAGATTTTCCTTCCATCCTTCTAATTTCATGTTGACCCGAGCTAGTATCCAAGAAAACATTTGCTTCTTTGATGTCCCCCAATCTGAAGGAATGCCTAGGTACTTCCCTGTCTTGTCAATCACAGGAACTCTCAATTCCTCGGCCATATTTTTCCTCAGGCTATGTGGGCAGCCATTACTAAAATAAATTCCTGATTTGTTCAAGTTTATGGCTTGACCTGTTGCGAAGCAATATTGATTCAAAACCCCTGCTAGATTCTGGCATTCATTGATTTTCCCGTCTAGGAAAAAAATGGCATCATCAGCAAAGAGCAAGTGTGAGAGTGTTGGGCAAAAGCTGTTCAGTTTAATCCCTTTTATGCTGCCATCATCTATGGCTTTGTGCAAAAGATAGGACAAGACATTAGCCATGATAATGAAGAGATATGGAGAAAGAGGGTCACCTTGTCTAATACCTCGAGATGGCTGGAAATATTGTTGGGATTCCCCATTAAATTTTACACTGAAGGTGACAGAAGATACGCAATTCATAATCAAATTCACCCATCTCTCGCTGAAACCCATTTTTAGCATACACGCCCCCAAGAAATGCCACTCCACTCTATCATAAGCTTTTTGCATGTCAAGTTTCAAAATCGCCTGAAATTTTTTCTTTCTCTTCCTGATTCGCAATTGGTGCAGTACCTCCTGTACAATCAGTATATTATCTTAAATTTGACGTCCACTGATAAAGGCGCTTTGCTCCATTGTAATAATCCCAGGGAGCTAAGGCTTCAAGCGGTTTGCCAGAACTTTTGAAATAATTTTGTAACTGACATTGCATAGGCTTATGGGTCTATACTGGCTTATATCTTCTAAGTTTGGGACTTTGGGAATCAGGGTAATGAGGGTTTTGTTAAGCTCTGAGTCAAGTGTTCCTGAATCAAAAAAATCCTGGACCATTTGCAAAATATCATATTGGAGAAGCTCCCAATGATGCTGGTAAAACTGGCCGTTGAGTCCGTCAGGTCTAGGGGCTTTTGTTGGGGCTATTTGAAAGACAGCATTTCTTACTTCCTCCATCGTTATCGGTTCCAGTAAGGCATCATTTGTACTGCCCTGAATTATACATGGGCATTGGTCCAGAACAGGTTGGAAGTTTCTCGGTCCTGTGGTAGTATAAAGGGACTTGTAAAACTCAGTGATATGATTTTTTATTTTCTCCTCCTCTCGGCACCAAGTAGACTCCTCAATTTTCAGCATGGAGATTTTGTTACGTTGCCTCCTTTGCACTGTGGTGGCGTGAAAAAACTTTGTGTTTCTATCTCCCCATTTTAGCCAATTTACACGAGATCTTAATCCCCAATACATCTTCTCTTGCCTCCATAGTTTTTCAATTTTCCCCTTGACATCTTGAATATCCTCTTTAGTGGATCCTCCCAGGCTTCTATTAGTGAGTTCCACTAGCTGTTCCTTAAGCCCTTCGATTTGGCGAAATGCATTGGAGAACTTCTGGCAGCTCCATGTAGACAAGGCTTTGGTAACCTTTTCCAATCTGTTCACAATACCCCCTTGTTTGGACTTTGGGTCTAGCCAGGCTTTAGAGACAATCTTGTCGTAGTCCGTGTTTTCCACCCAATAAGCTTCAAATTTAAACTCTTTTTTCCGTGCTTTATGGTTAGGGTAGAGCGAAAGAAGAATAGGACAGTGATCGGAGCCAATAGCCGGTAATGCAAAGGCCTCCGCATTTGGGAAGGACACTCTCTAGTCTAGGCTGCTTAGTACTCGGTCAAGCCTTTCTTTCACCAGCTCGTCCCCCTCTCTATTGTTGGACCAAGTAAATGCACACCCATTGCTTTCTATATCCATAAGTGAACAATCATACAAAAAATCTCGGAAGGCTACTAACCTGTAGTTGTCTGCATCTCTCTTCCCCAGTTTTTCCCAATTATATAAAATTTCGTTAAAATCACCCATGTACACCCAAGGGAGATGATTGGAGTAGTGAATAGCTCTTAGTTTTTGCCATAGTTGCAATCTCTCCTGAAAATTTGTAGGAGCATGCAGGAAAGTGATTCTCATAGTAGTCCTGCTTCTTGGATCTTTACAGATAACATCAATGAACTCAGCCGAACTAGCTTCCACATTTGGGGAAATCTCATCATTCCATAACAGCGCTAAGCCCCCAGCAATGCCCACTGGATTCACAACCAAAAGATGCTGGAACTGGAGTCGCCTACGAATACGGTCCACCATCACCTCTTTATTTTTTGTTTCCATCAAAAACACCATAACGGGCTTTTCTTGAGCCACTATGGCTCTTAGTGACTGGAATGTCAGGGGAGTGCCCAACCCCTGACAATTCCAGCTCAAAAGCTTCATTTAATCCCCGGTGGCTTATTAGGGCTAGCCACCATAGCCCATTCATGTCCTTCTTCAGCCATATGAACAGGAGTATCCAGTAAGAAGGATTCATCTAGAGAATTTGAGCTTGTTCCTCCCATCTCATAAGGGTTCTGTCTCCTCAGTTTCTTAGTAGGAGGGATTTTTTTCCTCGCTTTTCCTTTCTTTCGCAGCCCATATTCTAATTCCATACCAGTCTCTATTTCAGGAGAATCCAATACAAGTAACTGAGTTTGCTTCCCTGAGTGTTGAATAAACTCCAAGGTAGGATCCGGACAAAAGGCATTCTCCATGGGTATATCCACAATGCATTTTCTTTTTGCTGTGATCTCTTTTGGAGGGTAGTCATGACGTGGGGTTTCAGGTATCATTTCCTCCTCCTCCGTTATAGGGATCTGTTCCCCATAAAACAACTCCCAATACGGGCTATGTTCACTGACTTCTGCCTTTAGCCAATGCCCAAATTTGCCTTTAATGTTTTCCTCCAATCTCGACTCTTCATAGGGCACTATTTTGCAGTGAGTAGCATAATGACCAATCCTTCCGCAAGAATAACAAAAATGAGGTAGACGTTCGTATTTGAATTCCACCCAAATCCTTTTCCCCCCATATTGAAGAATGTTCCTGACTTCAAAGGGGCAGCCAACTCTATTTCTACCCTTGCTTTCCCCGGAATAATATTCCCATTTGCTTTTGTATCCAGCCTAACCTCCTGTGCAGTCCCCACTTTTGATGCTAAACTGTTGATGACGTGTACTGTTGCTCTTTCTTCAGGGAGCCCGAAGACATGGACCCAAAAGGTGCAACGGGAAAAATCATAGCAATGTACCGGTGTATCAAATTTCCATTGTTTGAGGATCAATAAGTTACTGGAAAAGGACCAAGGTCCCTCCTCCAATACCCTCTTTTTTTCTGCTTCTGTGCTAAAGACGAAGGAGAAGAGGCCCGGCTTGATTTAAGGGGTTGAGTTCAGTCAAGCTCCTTGAACTTGGAAGGGCTTGGTGTATGGTCAAGTCTCAAATTTTCGACAATGGGCCGTTTCAAATGGGCCATTGCCCTGCTCAAGGAGATGCACAGTACTCTCAAGTGTGCAGTTGAAAATGGGGCGATCGCCCAGCGGCGCAGTTGCGCATAGTCCAACGTTGAGTTCAGGGCAAAGGAGAAAGCGTCGAAGGTGTGGGGTGTAATGAAGAAACTTACATGATGTTTTGGGATAAAAATCAGTAACATCGAAGTTAACCTGGCAAGGAATGATCTCCTGAGTTTGATATAGTTGGGACGAATCGGTTGGGCTAGAGCTCAAACTCACAGCATTTGATCCCGCCCTGCAGATGTCACGAATGAAATATTTCGCCCTGTTATCATGCACGCACAGTCTTAAAAACAAAGGCATTGTACGCGACCGTTGCATTCCATATTCTAACGTGAAACGGCTTGTCAATCCTTATGAATATTTCTGATAAAAGTTATTTGACTGATGCTGTCAAATAATTATTAGTCATGTAATACAGTTTAGAGCACCCCTCTATAAGCACAGTTTGAAACACCTTCCTATGACACCGCACAATGACGGATTAACACTGCAAAATAGAAGGGACTAGCATTCCTTTAGGATTAAGGTTCGACTGTCTTAGATAATTCATTCAATAAGTCTCAAGTTGAATGAACTAAGTGAAGCAATTAATGATTCTTGATTAGACGTCCTCGTCCCAGAGCTCTTCAGGAGACTTGAAAGGACCATCTGGGGATACTACTTCAAGTCCGACCAATCCTTTCTTTTGCGGAATTTGACTAATTTTGTTCAATTCTTCAGGGCTTAAGCTCCAGTCGAATATGTCAAGGTTCTCTTTCATCCTCTCCATGTTGAAGCTTTTCACTAGCACGCTGACTCCTTGTTCATATGCCCACCTTAAACAAACCTTCATGCAAACCAATAATATGCCAAGATATGAGCTTAACCATGTATGAAACACATTCATGTATGTAATGAGAAAAGAGGATGCTCGGTTACATATGTACAAGGATAATAATCAGAGAGATATAAGTAGAGATGAATAATGTTCTTGTATTTTACTTAATTCTAGCTTAATTGTTGGACAGTAGTCAAGTAATCGGTTAAATCTCTTACAATGCGATAGGGTGATCCAATATCACCAAATAGTAACATATGGTATAGGAAGTGAGTACAAGGCATCGCGAGGGTAAAATTTGATCTCTTTTTGTAACTAAATGGAATATAGGGTTCATATGTTACGTACCTATAACGGACTGTAGCCTAGCTGCCTACAATACTGATTTAAAAGGACCAAGTGTCTACATTAGTCATCTGAATCAGTATTCGTACGCATAGCATCATCAAATTCGAATAAATAAACAAATAAGGTGGATAGAGATGGACGACAACCTGGGCAAGCGTCTTCCCTTTGGCTTTGGCAATCTCTTGTAGCACCTCAGATTCCATCACTCTATTGGTCCCCCAAAGTGTTCCTTTGGCGCCCAACGGAGAGTAGGCAGTGATGTGTATGCCCTTTTCCTTGCAGAATTCTCTTAGCTTCCGTTGCTGCCACACAGGGTTCATCTCCACCTACCCGATGCAACCACACCCTTTTAAATCATATAATAAGAATTACACCCTTTTGTTAAAGTCCGAGCAACGACTCATCTCATTTAAGATTGAAACTAGTCACTTTAAAAGAAAAAATGTTTTATTTCATTATAGTAAGTTTCACGCTTGTTTCTGCAAAAAAAATCATGATGACACTTACATATTTGTCTAAACTACAATGAATGTTGTCCATTATTCGTATAATCTCTGTGCCTCCAATATTTTTCTTTTTCATTATAGTAAGTTTCCTGTGTATGATGTTCTTGAGCAGAGCTAAAGTTACCAATTTTAGACTTTATCGATAATATATGATGCATTAATTCTTTAAGAGTTGCATTATTTCAAGGGGCACATGGATCCTAGGAGATTTGATGTCGTTGCCTTTGCCATCTATGTTGGTTTTAAATGTGCCTTAACACACTTATGCATGAAAAATTTAGAGGGCTGTGTGTTAGTCGGATGGTTTCTCCAACCAAACATTTTTAATGACGAGTTATGTGAGTTATGTTATACACTAGTAAATCTATCATGAACAAAGCACAAAACAGAGAAAGAGAAAAAAAAATCCAAAAGCTAACCCTCCTCCCTTTTCCTCACATCTGCGTCTGTCGCCAGCAGCCTCGTTGGCAATGCCGACAACGTCCCTTCACCGGTGCCCACCCACACCACCCCCCACCCCGGAGCAGCAACTCTCTCTTATCTCACAGCAGCAGTCATGACCTTCCTGCGAGTCGCAGAGGGGAGGGATGACATGGGGGCTCGCTGGCCCGGCGACAGCAGCTGCAAGGTCAGTGAGGCCAATGGCTCGGGCATGGCGGGTGTGTTGAGAACATTCTCGAGCCTGAGCTCGTAAAAGAAATCTAATCCTAGTAAGTTTCATAGTATGACTAGAGCTTTCCTAGTTTGAGTACGATTCCTAAAAGCTGTTTCCTAGTATGTCCGATTTATATCTTTTTGTATTTATTTTATTGATCGATCATTTGTTCTCTTGCAACAGGATGGCCAGTGCCGCGGCGGTGTTCACGGACACTGTAGCTCGTGGGAATAGACGGGGAAGGGGAAGGGAGGGAGAGATAGAGAAAGAGAGAGGATGAGGTTTGTTTTCGGCAAAATCCCACGAACATGTTAACGCATCAGAATTCAGAATGATCCTTCTCCCGTTTTGGCTGAAGCGTCAAAATGACTTGAGCCATGGTATTTCCCATCTCTTCCAAAAAATATTAGAACATAGAAAGGTTTACCCTCCAAACTCAGCAGCTCCTACTCACACACACATAGCGAACTTGAACTGTTTTGAAGTCAAAATCGCACATGAAGACTGAATGAACATATAAAAGAAGAGCAATGCATGACTTGATATAAACCTTTTTAATTAAAAAATATGTTTTTTTGTAGCTTGTCTTTGTTATGAGAAACATGTGTTTTTTTTTTCTAGAGCAATTTTAAGGAAACATGAATTTCAATGGATCAACAGAAGCTCACTTGGTTGACAGCAGGAGGAATCTCAGCGATGCTCAGCAGCTTCTCAAGCTTTTTGCATGAGAAGTTGCTCACTCCTATGCATTTGGCCAAGCCCAGTTTCTGACACTCTTCCATGGCCTTCCACACGCCCTCATAATCAAACGGAAGCAGATCCTCCTTCACCGGAATCTCACACTCCCCTGGCTTCGCGCTCACCGGAAAATGCACCAGATACAGGTCCACGTACTCGAGCCCGAGATTCCTACACACAAACACCGACGGACGTAGTGAAAACGAGGATAATGAAATGCGCGAATATGGTGCTGGTATGATTCATATGTTAACTGAGATTGTACTTGAGGGATCTCTCAAGCGCAGGGACAACGCGGTCGCCATGCGCATCGCTGCGCCAGAGCTTCGTGGTGATGAACAGCTCCTCACGCGAATTTATGAGGCCGAGCTCGAGGGCATCAGCCACAGCTTCTCCGAGGGGCTGCTCGGACAGGTAAATCGAGGCCGAGTCAAAGTGTCGGTAACCCAATTGGATCGCATAGAGTATGTTTTCCCTCACGCTGTCAGAGGAGCTTAATGGGTACTCGGCCGTTCCGAAGCCAAGAAGCGGGATCGCTTTGCCGCTCCTGCTGAGCTGAGTCTCAGGAATAAAAACATTGGCCATGTTTGTCCGTACTTTTTGCGGGCTACAGACGGGAGCTAAACTAAAGGAATGAATCGCTTTTCATCCCACGTATTAGATCCCGTTGTAACCATATATTTCAATCGGCACGGAATAATATATACAATTCATGTGACGTGAGTGGCCATCAGAAGGGCTCGAGAAAATATTGGGTAGTCCCGATTATCATGTCATTGTGGTCCAGTACCATTGACAATACGACAAATATGAAGTGAGGGCCCATTTTTCAGATTTATTTTCTCGCTCTCCCTCTCTCCTCCATCAATAATTTGCTTCTTCTTCTTCTTCTACCCGTCTAGGTCTCAATTGCGCGACAGATGGCCATTGCCATCTGTTAACATAAGCGAGCGTGTGTGCTTTACTCTGTTTCATTTTCCACGAAAAAAAATCAAACGTTTTGCTAGCTTGTATGCTATAGTTAACAAGCATAACATCAAAACTATCCTTCGACGACTTGTGAGCTTTACTCTGTTTCATTTTCCAATAAAAAATCAAACCTTTTGCTTGCTGAGAGGGATGCTTTTGCTTGTTAGTTTGCATTCCTCTCAGCACGTTCAAACAAGTCATCAAAAAACGAACCAACAATAACCCATCAATGTACCTTACTCTCTATGCCATCACGGAAAAAACAGAAACCGAAAGCCCATCTCAGTCTCAGAACGCAGACCAAATATGGCCGAATGACACCGACAGTGGCCATGGATGAGTGTCGGCATCGCTCGCCGGCTCGTCCAGATCTAGCTATGTCCCTAGGGCGACCATAGAACTCGTCTGGAGTGAGGAAGCCAAATGGGCTCGTCTCGCTGGCCTCGGCGATTGGCTGTAACATTTGTAAATAGATCATGCCTATGCTAGTGTTAGATTATTTAAATATTAAATCATGTCTTAATTTACCAGATCAAACTTTTAGAACAGTTGACAGTGTTCCGTCAAATCTCGCAATTAATCCTATTAGGAGGTCTAAGTTTAAATTTATTGAGTACCCTGTTTGCAAGCTCGGAGGAGAGAGCAAATCTGAAAAGTTAGCTCGCTTAATATGTATCGCATTCTGAATGGTACCGGACGACAATGACATGACATTTCGAGAGTACCTAATGCCTTCTAAAGCTTGGATGATGCAAGGGAAAGTGAAGCATTTTGCTGTGGCAGGCAACGATGAGAGTACGCTCAATGTCAGGACCCTTCTTGCGAAAGGAAACATCAACATGTGGTTCCAAAATAACTGAAGGTAGCGCTTCCATCACATGTGGATTGTGGTCGGCTGGGAAGAGTTCTTTTCCTTCGCGCATCTCTTCTAGCCATTCGCATGCACAATCTAAAGTTAGACAATAAGGCAATCTCAGAACAGTTCATTTGGCATTAAGGTTCAACAATCTCAGAACAGTTCATTCAATAATACGTCTCAAGTTGAACGAACTTATTGAAGAAATCGATGGTTCTTGATTAAATCTCCTCGTCCCAGAGCTCTTCGGGACACTTGTAAGGACCATCTGGGGATACAAATTGAAGTCCGGGGAATCCTCTCTTTTGTGGAATTTGACTAATTTTGTTCAATTCTTCAAGGTTCAAGCTCCAGTCGAAAATGTGAAGGTTCTCTTTCATCCTCTCCACGTTGAAGCTTTTCACTAGCACACTGACTCCTTGTTCATATGCCCACCTTAAACAAACCTTCATGCGAACCGATAATATAGCCAATATATGAGCTTGACCATTCGTTTGAAGGATATCCAAGTAGGAAAAGTGACATAAATAGTCCATAAACTATGGCCTGACGTGCAATGTCATCTTTGGACTTTTAATTTGTTTAATATGATAATCGAACTATTCCTAAATGTTTGATCTAGTCTCTAGACTTTCAATTTGTTTAATCCAGTCCATCAACTTCTCATAACAAAATAAGGCAGTCATTTGGTAATATTCACAAGTTTTCATAATTACAATATTGCCTAGTTTCAAATTATATGGTCATTTCAATCCATTTCCTAAATTGACAAAAAAAATATGGTTTTCTTTTTGTTACTATTTTACCCATTTTTGTCTTTATAAATTATTACCATAGTTACATTAAGTATAATTAAACTTATGAACTCTATTATAGAAAAAGTAGAAACTCATGTAGAGTTGTATCGTATTGAAAATCTTGCTACTTTTAATTTTTTATTTATAGATTTAGCTAAAATTAATTAAAAAAACGCAAAACACAAAAACTTGATGATTTTATCTATCTAAAAAATTAGGAACTAAGTTTTAAATTTATATAAGTACGATAAATCTAGAGATAAATAAAACATCGTTACTAAATATTACAATGAAAACACTTATCAATAAAATAAATGGTTAATACCACGAAAAACCCTAAACTGGTACACATGTGACAATTTTACCCCAAACTATTTTTTTACCACAAAAAACCCCAAACCGGTACACCTGTGACAAATTTACCTCAAACTATTTTTTTAACCACTAAAAACTCTAAACTGGTACACTTGTAACAATTTTACCCCGAACTATTTTTTTGACCATCAAAAACTCTACACTGGTACGTCTGTGACAATTTTACCCTCAAACTAATTTTTTAACCACTAAAAACCCCAAACTGGTATATTTGTGACAAATTTATCCTCTATTAGTATCCGTTAAATTATATTAATATCACAAAAAATCACAAATTGGTAAACTTGTGACAAACAGAGGGGTAAAACCCAAAATCGGTACACATGTTAATTACCACTTGTCATTAAACTTAGCAATTTGATAGTAAAATTTAACGGAAACTAACGGAGGGTAAATTTGTCACAGGTGTACCAGTTTGGCGTCTTTGGTGACCATAAAATTAGTTCGGGGGTAAAATTATCACAGGTATACCAGTGTGGGGTTTTTGATGGTCAAAAAAATAGTTCAGGGTAAAATTATCACGGGTGTACTAGTTTAGGGTTTTTTATGGTCAAAAAAATAGTTTGGGATAAATTTGTCACAGGTGTACCAGTTTGGGGTTTTTCATGGTATTAACCCTAAAATAAAAGAAATAAGAATCTGATATAATTGTAAATGATGTTATATGTTTACTAATATGGAGATCATAAGTTAAAAATATTTCAATAGAACCATAATAATATTTATAAAGACCAAAAAAACATAAAGATAATAAAAAGATATCATAATTTTGTTGATTTAGAAATGGATTGAAAGGAAACAATATTATAAAATTCAAGAATGACATTACATATTGAGCAAAAGTTTAAGAATTATTTGTATTATTTTCTCATCATATAAGGAGTAAAGAGTAAAGTTGCCTACGTATCTACAAGGATAATAACCCGAGAGATATTAATAGAAATAAGTAATGTTCTAACATTTTACATAGTTCTAGCTCAATTGTTGGACTTGGTCAACTAATCCGATGAATCTCTTATAGTGGGATGGAGTGATCCAATGTTAAGGAATATTTATGTGTTTTCAGGGTTTATATACTTCCCCTAACCAAATTGATCAAGTCTTTATAATGTATATCTTACATAACTATAACTTACCGTAGCCTAGCTGCATAGAATTTTGATTTAAGAGGATCAAGTATCTAAATTAGTCATCTGAATCAATGTTTGTATGCATAGCATCATCGAATTCGAGAAGGATAGGGTGGATAGAGATTGATGACAACCTGGGCAAGTGTCTTCCCTTTGGCTTTGGCAATCTCTTGTAGCACCTCGGATTCCATCACTCTATTGGTCCCCCAGAATGTTCCCTTGGCGCCCAACGGAGAGTAGGCGGAGACGTGTATTCCCTTTTCCTTGCAGAAGTCCCTTAGCTTCTGTTGCTGCCACAGAGGGTTCATCTCCACCTTCATAGTCAAATCACACCCATACAAAATCATAAATAAAAATAGCACCCTTCTCGTGCCGAATTAGATAGATGAGGTTTTTTTTTTTGGGAAAATCCCACGAACCAGGAGAAAATATTGCGTAGGAAGACTTGCCAAGTTAGAAAGAAAACAGTTCATTCATAGCGCGGCACATGTACCAATGGGTCCTGCCTCGTAGAAATTTGGCATTGCTGACACACTCTACTTTGTGGACACTCTCCCTCTCTTCTCTCTCTCCTCCTCTTTCGTTTTCTAAGAAAATTTAGAGAGGCACGGGCTACCATTACTTATCTTTATTCATCCAACGAACCACGCTGCTGCCTCCGTTGTCGCCTCTCGGTTTGGGTTTTACATACCCTGTTTCGATTTTACATACCACGGTAGATATAGAGGGTTATGGCTTTTTGAGAAAATAAAAAAAAAAACAAAATCCTTAACTTCTGCCTTTTTTTTCTTTTGAACTTGCACCCGAAGAACCAAGAAGCTTGAGATGCCTCTAATTTTGTTCTCAACGTGCTCTGCCATCTCTGCAACTAGAGAGAAACTGAGGGAAAGAGAGAAAATACATGCAAGCTAGGACGAAAGGAGAAGTAACTCAGAGAGACAAGAGAGGGATTTAAAATAATTTCTTGCATGTGAGCCCTTCTAGACATGTATTGCGCTCTGAATGGACTGTTTTCTTACTAATTTGGCAAGACCGTCTCACCTAATATTTTTTCATGAACGAGGGCTTGGATCAAAGGAAATTTCCTACTCATGCCGGAGGACAACATGACTCAATTTAATAACAGTATTTTCCCCTGAACATGTTTTTTTTTTAGTAGATCCCCTGAACATGTCAACGCATCAGAATTCAGAGTGATCATTTTCCTGTTTTGGCTGAAGCATCAAAATGACTTGAGCCGTGGTATTTCCTATCTCTTCCAAAACAAATTACAACATAAGGTTTTACCTCCAAACTCAGAAGCTCCTACTCAACACATAGCGAACTTGAACTATTTTGAAGTCAAAATTGCACATGAAGACTGAATGAACATATAAAAGAAGAGCAATGCTAGACTTGAAATACACTTATTTTTGGAAAATATGTTTTTGGTAGTTTTTCTTTGTTATGAGAAACATGTTTTTTTCTCTAGAGCAATTTCAAGTAAGCATGAATACCAAGGGTCCAACAAAAAGCTCACTTGGTTCACAGCAGGAGGAATCTCGGCGATGCTCAGCACCTTCTCAAGCTTTTTGCATGAGAAATTGCTCACTCCTATGCTTTTGGCCAAGCCCAGCTTCTGACACTCTTCCATGGCCTTCCACACACCCTCATAATCAAATGGAAGCAGATCCTCCTTCACCGGAATCTCACACTCCCCTGGCTTCGAGCTCAACGGTAAATGCACCAGATACAGGTCCACATACTCAAGCCCGAGATTCCTACACATAAGAACCGACCAACGAAGTGAATACAAGGATAATGAAACGCACGAACATGGTACTAGTATGATTCATATGTTAATACTTGATGGATCTCTGGAGCGCAGGGACAACGCGGTCGCCATGCGCGTCGCTGCACCAGAGCTTCGTGGTGATGAACAGTTCCTCACGCGAGTTTATGAGGCCGAGCTCGAGGGCATCGGCCACGGCTTCTCCGAGGGCCTGTTCGGACTGGTAGAGTGCGGCCGAGTCAAAGTGTCGGTAACCCAATTGGATCGCATGGAGAAGGTGTTCCTTCACGTTGTCAGAGGAGCCAAACGGGAACTCGGCTGTTCCGAAGCCAAGAAGCGGGATCGCTTTGCCGCTTGTGTTGAGCTGAGTCTCAGGAATAATAGCATTGGCCATGTTTGTCCTCACTCTTCTATGATACAGGCGAGCCCTAAACTGTAGGAATGAATCTCTTTTCAACGCATATATAGATCCCGTTGTGACCATATTCCAATCGGCATGGAGTAAAATATATCAAGAAAAAAAGACTATCCAATGCAGGGAACTAGCATAGTGCAGAACAGAAACGTCAACAAATGGTCCCACATCAAATGCACAGAGCCGTTTCGTCAATTGTGGATTGTGGTTGAATAAGAAGAGTCCGATTGCTTCACGCATCTTACAGCAATTCGCATCCACAATCTGAAGTCATGAATAAGACAATACGAAAAAAAACGCACCCCGCGGCCATTAAAGGTAGTGGAACCAAATTAGCCGACATATTTCGATGGTTAAAGTCGTACATGCTGTCTGACCGAAAAAAACAAGTCGTATATGCTCAACGAAAAAAAGAATCTTAGATAAATCAAGTCTTGGAGGCTACTCTAATGTTCGAGAAATTCTCGACGATCTCTGAATCTTTATTTGTTGTGTAAGCTAGTGAACAGCTCCGGGTCTTGCCCCGGCTCATCGATAAAGATAGAGTAGAAATATACAATTTATTTACTTGTAGAACAAAGTTGTCTAACCACAACATACAATTAGGTCACTCGATAAATACAGTCTCGCATCAATGGGCATGCGACCCTACTGATAGAGGGATTGGGAGGATAGGAACACTAGTATGATAGTTGCGGGGTTCGACTCCCGCACTCTTCAACAAGCAGAGCAAAAGTCAGAAAGTGAAGAGAGTTAAAGATAAGACAAACAAAAAAAAAATACAGTCTCACCAAAATGTTCAATGAGTCACTCATTTATGTAGGAATATTTCAAATAATAAAATGTTCAAGTAATACCATGAAAATGACCAGGAATGTTTTAGTAAAAGATCCTATTTAAGTTTATCTACTATTTTAAGTGAAAAAAGGATAAGATAGCCATTCAAAATAGGAGTGAGCGAAAGAAATTGTCTTGACCAGATCAAATCGGTTGCTTTTTGGCGATTTTCAGGAGCATCGATTTGGTTTCCAGTTTTAATTTTTTGGAATCGGTAATTTTCTGTCCGGCTCCTGGTTTCATGTGTAAAACTACTCACTCGAGTCACTCAGATTGAGTCGAATTATTATATGAAAAAAAATTCAACGTACGCACCACTTTTCTTAATCTCCATAAAATCACCAAAAAGTAAAAGGCCAAAGACAAAAATAAAATAATAAAAAAATTATAGAAAAAAAGAAGCATAGGACAAGCATTTCTCTCTCTGCACATGTGTCCTGTCCCCAAGTACACTCACTAGTCACTTCAATCATTTTCTCGCTTTTGTCTCACACAAGATCGATCTCTCTCTCTCTTAGGAGAAAATATCGGGTATCTCAAATGGTGCCATGTCAGCAAAATAATAATCCATTCAGTGATGGACACGTGTCGTCCGATCAGGGATATTTTCTCCCGTGTGAGGCCCACGTGCTCTCTCCCCTCCTGATCCTGATCCACACGGGACTCCCTCTTCACTTGGGCTACCCAATATTTTCTCTTGGCTCTCACGTTGAAATCGATGCTATGACCAAAAGAAGCTCCCAAATCACGCCATCACGTTTTTTGAGAAAAGGATTTTTTGCTCGTACCCAGCGAGTTCACTGAGCTTTAGTGAGCTTAGTGAGCGAGTGGAGTTGTATGGGACCGGAGCAGAATCAGTTCCCTCTCCAGGAGCGATCGGAACCGATGAGTGAGCGCCTCTCCATATTCTCGCAACATGTCACCTCTTGATCACCTATGTCGATCGAAACCATGATGGCCGTGTCGACTTCTTCAAGTTCGAGGACATGATGCGAAGTGTCTAGGTCAAGAGCTCTTGAGTTCGTACAAATCTCGATTCGGCATTGGAAACGAACTAAAAAATATGAAGAGAGTGAATTTTCGTATCTATCCAATGAGATCCACATGTCTATTACCAAGTGGCTTGTGGGTATGTGGTCACCCGAGGGCCGGGACTGCCTAATATTTTTGCCGTGCACGAGCGTGTATGATGACTTGTTAATAGTTAGTCAATAAACACACTTTGAAACATCTCTCTATTCGATACTGAATAACGTTTGAACAGAATTGTACTTCTCTAAAACAGAAGGGACTAGCATTCATTTGGCATTAAGGTTCGACAATCTAAGAATAGTTCATTGAAAAAGTCTCGAGTTGAATGAACTTATTGAAGCAATTGACGATTCTTAATTAAATCTCCCCATCCCAGAGCTCTTCGGCAGCCTTGTAAGGACCATCTGGGTATACAAATTCAAGTGCGGGGTATCCTTTCTTCTGCGGAATTTGACGAATTCTGTTCAACTCTTTAAGGCTCAAGTTCCAGTCGAATATGTCGAGGTTCTCTTTCATCCTCTCCACGTTGAAGCTTTTCACTAGCACGCTGACTCCTTGTTCATGTGCCCACCTCAGACAAACCTTTATGCAAACCAATAATATAGCCAAAATATGAGCTTGACCATGTACGAGACACATTCATATATGTGATAAGAAAAGAGTATGCCCGGTTACATATGTACAAGGATAATAATAAGAGAGATATTAATAGAGATGAGTAATGTTCTAGCATTTTACTTAATTCTAGCTTAATTGTTGGACAATGGTCAAGTGATCCGTTAAATCTCTTATAATGCAATTGGGGTGATCCTATATTAATTACGGAATAGTTATGTATGATATAGGAAGTGGGTACGAGGCATTATGTTACGTATCTATAACGGACCTTAGCCTAGCTGCATAGGATACCGATTTAAAAGGACCAAGTGTCTACATTAGTCATCTGAATCATTCATTCGTATGCATAGCATCATCAAATTCGAAAAGGAAATATAAGATGCATATGGATGACAACCTGGGCAAGTGTCTTCCCTTTGGCTTTGGCAGTCTCTTGTAGCACCTCGCATTCCATCACTCTATTGTTCCCCCAAAGTGTTCCTTTGGCGCCCGACGGAGAGTAGGCCGTGATGTGTATTCCCTTCTCCTTGCAGAATTCCCTTAGCTTCTGTTGCTGCCACATAGGGTTCATCTCCACCTACGCGATCAAATCACACCCATTTAAATCATAAAATAGAATCCCGCGCCCTCTTGTTTAAAGTCTGATGAATCAAGACTAATCTTAGAATTAAAACTAGTTTCTTCAGAAAAAAAGATGTTTTATATGATTATAGTATAAGTTATAGTATAAGTCACGCTTGTCCCTGCAAAAATCTCATGATGATACTGAACATGTTTTCTTTACTACAATAAATTTTGTCCACCAAATTTAGCATATAATTTGAAAGCCCCCAATAGTTTTCTTTTTCAGGGCATGATATAAGCTTTTTGGGTATGACGTTCTTGAGCAGAATTCATGTAACCAATTTGACTATATCGATATTTAAGTGACACGTTTATCCTTCTAGAGTTGGATTCTTTTGGGGGGTGCTAGGAGCCTAGGAGATTAGATTTCGTTGCCTCTGCCATTCACGTTGGTTTTAAATGTGCCTGTATACTTATGCATGAAAATTTCAGAGGGCTATGTTTTGCCTCCTACTAATTTTTTTTAGGATAATGACATAAATTATCATTGAACTTTGATCCAATATGCAATATGGCCCATAAATTTTTAATTTATTCATTGTAGCATTTGAACTTTTGCCCGATGTACGATGTGATCCCTGAACTTTTAATTTGTTCAGCGTAATCTCTAAACTTTTGGTACTTGTTCAACTTAGTACATTAACTATATGAAATATGTTCAATGTCGTCCTTTTATTAATTCAAGTTTAGGAATAACATTGAATATTTTCATATAGTTTAGGAACTAAGTTGGATGTGTTCGAAAAGTCCGTGAACCACATTAAACAAATTAAAAGTTCAGGGATCACATTACGCATTATACTACAATTCAGGGATCACGTTACATATGAAGCTAAAGTTCATGTACTATTCGTGTCATTTTCTCACTTTTTTTATAACGGGCTAACATGAACAAAACACAAAACAAAAAAAGAAAAAAAAAATCCCAAGACCCAACCCTCTCTCTTCCATCTTCCTCAGATCTGATATGTTGCCCGCCGCCTCATTGCCATCACCTACAGCATCCCTGCGCTGATGGGCCTCCATTGACGGCCCCTGGCCATCGACAACGGCCCTAGCCAACAAGCCACTCCCCCGGCCCCCCGGTGCGGCAACCCTCTCTCTCTCTCTCTCTCTCTCTCTCTCTCTCTCTCTCGGGCTGGGTCGGGTTGTGGAAACCTTTAAAAGCTGCCGATCGGCGGTCCTCAACCTCGGGCGGGCACTGCAGCAGAGGCCGCCAACTCCCTGTGAGTTGTCGAGGGGGAGGGATGACAAGAGTGCCCGCTGGCTCGACTGCGGCGGCTGCAGGCTAAGTGAGGGTGGCGGCTCGGGCATGGTGGGGTGGACAGTGCGGTGGCAGCCTTCACGAGCAAATTTTACTCGTAGTAATAAAGGGGAAGAGGAAGGGGAAGGAAGGACTTGGTTCGGACGAAATTTCCTATTCAGGCCGAAAGACAACAAGACCAAATTTTACTAACAGTTTTTCTTTTCCTGTGAACCTGTTAACGCATCAGGATTCAGAGTCATCTTTTTCCCACTTTGGCCGAAGCATCCAAATGACTTGGAGCTATGGTTTTACCGATCTCTTCCAAAGAAACTAGAAAATGAAAAGGTTCAGCTCTAAACTCGGCAGCTCCTACTCGACACATAGCGAACTTGAACTCAAAATCGCACATCCGTCCTTGAACATCAATTCCAAGGGACCAACAATAAACTTGATTTTTGGAAAACATGTTATTGGTAGCTTTTATTTGTTATGACAAACATGTTTTTTTTCCTAGAGCAATTTTAAGAAAACATCAATTCCAAGGGACCAACAATAAACTCGCTTGGTTGACAACCGGAGGAATCTCGACGATGCTGAGCAGCTTCTCAAGCTTTTTGCATGAGAAATTGCTCACACCTATGCTTTTGGCCAAACCCAGCTTCTGACACTCTTCCATGGCCTTCCACACACTCTCATAATCAAATGGAAGCAGATCCTCCTTCTTCACCGGAAGCTCATACTCACCTGCCTTCACGCACGCCGGCCAATGCACCAGATACAAGTTCACGTACTCGAGCCCGAGATTCCTACACACAAGAACCGACCGATGCAATGAAACGAGGATGATGAAACGTATAGACACGGTGCTATATGATTCATAGGTTGACTGAAATTGTACTTGAGGGATGCCTGGAGCGCGGGGATGACGCGGTTGCCATGGGCATCGCTACACCAAAGCTTCGTCATGATGAACAGCTCCTCACGCGAGTTTATGAAGCGGAGCTCAAGGGCTTTGGCCACAGCTTCTCCGAGGGGCTGCTCGGACAGGTAAAGTGCGGCTGAGTCGAAGTCTCGGTAACCCAATCGGATCACATCAAGGAGGTGTTCCTTCACGTTGTCAGAGGAGCCAAATGGGTACTCGGCCGTTCCGAAGCCAAGAAGCGGGATCGCTTTGCCGTTTTTGTTGAGTTGAGTCTCAGGAACAGTGATATTGGCCATGTTTCTCTGTATTTTTTCCTGATACAGACGAGACCTAAACGAAAGGAATCAATCTTTTTTCATCCGGTAACTAGATCTCTGTTGCAACCATATTCCAAATGGCACGGAAGATTTGCATCGTCTGAAATAAAATATTCAATGCACGTGAAAAATTCTGACATTGCGTACCATATGATACACAATGCATGTGCCGAATCCTATATATTTTGTAAAATACAAGATACTGTACATGTGAAGAAGCCTTGCATTGTCTGCATTACAATGTGCAAGGCATGCGAGAATCCAAAGCATTGGGAAAAATCAAGTATGAGCAACGTATAAACCGCGTGAATGATGCCTAGTCAATTATTGGTTTGTTGCAATAAAATGCGGAAGATATCTGATATTGCAGTTAAATCATTGTGAAATTATCGGAGAAATAAATAAGAGACAATAAGAAAAATAAAATCAGAGATTTGTGTGGTTCGGTCTTGATTTCAACACCTACTTCACCGAGAGACTCAACAACGAGTAATCTACGAATAATCCAAGAATTATATAGTAATACTCACCCACACATTCGAGTTTTTAATAAACCCGAATCACACCCAAGCCCATTTGTTTATTGATGAGACAACTCAATTCGATGCAGAAGAACTCGTATCAGAAAATCCATCGTGTTCATTACTCCTTCGTGCCATGAAAGAAAGCGCTCCTCCTCTGTGAGTCCCTTTTCTTTTTGGCTTCTGTGCGGCTACAACTGAAGGACATCCCTGTGTTTGTACCAGAAAAGGAAGAAACCCGCGGCACTTTTGAAAGGCCAAAGATGACGTCCACTTTACATTGTTATAAAACAGAAGGGACTACCATTCATTTGGCGTTAAGGTTCAACAATCTTAGAAAATTTCATTGAATAAGCTTTACTAGTTGAAGCGATTAACGATTCCTGCTCAAATCCCCTCGTCCCAGAGCTCTTCGGCAGACTTGTAAGGACCATTTGGGGATATGAATTCGACTCCGGGGAATCCTTTCTTTTGTGGAATTTGACTGATTTTGTTCAATTCGTCAGGGTTCAAGCTCCAGTCGAATATGCCAAGGTTCTCTTTCATCCTCTCTATGTTGAAGCTTTTCACTACCACACTGACTCCTTGTTCATACGCCCACCTTAGACAAACCTTCATGCAGACCAATAATATAGCCAAAATATGAGCTTAACCGTGTCTGAAACATATGCTAACAGTAAAAAGTAAACTTCCTCACATATGTACACAGATAATAACCAGAGAGATGTTGACAGAGATGAGTAATGTTCTAGCATTTCACCTAGCTAGTTCTAGCTTGGGTGTTGGACAATGGTCAACTCATCCGAATCTCTTACTGCGCGATAGGATGATCTAATATTAACGAATTGTTATGTGTTGTGTTAGAGTAATTAAATATTAAACCACACATTCATCTAATAGCTTAAGCTTTTAGAACAGTTGGCAATGGTTCCATCAAATCTAATATGGTATCAGAGCTGAAGATCCTGAGTTCAAATCTTTTCAAGTCCCAATTGCCTCCCCAATGAAAAATGTCCATGCTTAATGCTAAGCAAAAAGACTAGACTAAGCGTGAGGGAGAGTGTTAGAGTAATTAAATATTAAACCATATCTTTATCAAATAATTTAAGCTTTTAGAACAGTTGACAATAGTTCTACCAAATCTAACATGTTGTATAGGAAAATTTTATGAGGCATACAAGGGTGGCATTTAGTTTCTTTATCCTAACCAAATTGATTAACTCTTTAGGATTCACATCTTACGTAACGATCACCGACCATAGCCTAGCTGCATAGAATATTGGCTTAAGAGGACCAAGTGTCTAATTAATCATCTGAATCAATGTTTGTATGCATAGCATCATCGAATTCGAGAAGGATAAGGTGGATAGAGATTGATGACAACCTGGGCAAGTGTCTTCCCTTTGGCTTCGGCAATCTCTTGCAGCACCTCGCATTCCATCACTCTATTGGTCCCCCAAAAGGTTCCTTTGGCGCCTAACGGAGAGTAGGCGGTGATGTGTATTCCCTTGTCCTTGCAGAATTCCCTTAGCTTCTGTTGCTGCCACAGAGGGTTCATCTCCACCTTCACAGTCAAATCGAACCCATTTAAATCATAAATAAAAAATCACACCCCTCTTGTAAAGTCTGAGGAATCCAGAGTCGTCTAATGAGCGTTTGAGCAGAACTCATGTTGCCATTTTTGACTTCAACGATGATACAATGATGCTTTTATCCATCAAGAGTTGGATTCTTTAGAGGGGTGCTAGGAGATTAGATTTCTTGTCTATGCCATCCACATTGGTTTAAATGTGCCTAATACTTAAGTATGAAAATTTCAGAGGGTTGTGTTTTGGTGGGAGTAAATTTCCTCTGATCTTTTAGATTGATGGGTTATACAAGTTATGTAACACACATGCAAATCTAACATGAACAAAACACGAAAAGGAGAAAGAAAAAGAAAATTCTCAAAACCTAACCCTCTCTGTGGCTCTTTCACTCAAGTCGGGTCAGGTTGTGGAAGGCTTAAAAAGCCACCACGATGACCTCGTTCTGGCGGTCCTCGACCTCGAACAGTCTCCAAAGAAGAGGTCACGACCTCCCCGTGAGTTTTACAGGGGGAGGGACGACATGGGGGCTCGCTGGCTCAACCACAGCGGCTGCAGGCTCAGTGAGGGTGGCGGCTTGAGCATGGCGGGGTGGACAGTGCAGCGGCGGCGTTCAAGGGCACTGTAGCTCGTGAGAATAGAGGGGAAGGGAGAGAGAGAGAGAGAGAGAGAGAGAGAGAGAGAGAGAGCGAGAGGAGAGGTTCTTGTAGCGTCAAAAGTGAATCACCTAGATGAAGATTTTCGGAGCTACACGAAGACTAAATTGACATATATAAAAAGAGCAACCCTAAACTTGCAATAAACATGTTTTTCATGTTTAGGGTAGCTTTTCTTTGTTATGACAAACATGTTTTGTTTTTTTTCCAGAGCAATTTTAAGAAAACAAGAATTCCCTAGGGACAAACAATAAACTCACTTGGTTGACAGCAGGAGGAATCTCGGAGATGCTGAGCAACTTCTCAAGCTTTTTGCATGAGAAATTGCTCACTCCAATGCTTTTGGCCAAGCCCAGCTTCTGACACTCTTCCATGGCCGTCCACACACTCTCATAATCAAACGGAAGCAGATCCTCCTTCTTCACCGGAAGCTCATACTCACCTGCCTTCACGCACGCCGGCCAATGCACCAGATACAAGTCCACGTACTCGAGCCCGAGATTCCTACACACAAGAACCGACCGATGCAACGAAAACGAGGATGATGAAACGTATAGACACGGTGCTATATGATTCATAGGTTGACTGAAATTGTACTTGATGGATGTCTGGAGCGCGGGGACGACGCGGCCGCCATGTGCGTCGCTGCACCAGAGCTTTGTAGTGATGAACAGCTCCTCACGCGAGTTTACAAGGCCGAGCGCGAGAGCTTCAGCCACAGCTTCCCCAAGGGGCTGTTCGGACAGGTAGAGTGCGGCCGAGTCGAAGTGTCGGTAACCCAATCGGATGGCATCGAGGAGGTGTTCCTTCACGTTGGCAGAGGACCCAAATGGGTACTCGGCTGTTCCGAACCCAAGAAGCGGGATCGCTTTGCCGTCGGTACTGATTTGAGCGTCAGCAACAGTAATATGGGCCATGTTACTCTGTATCGTTTCGGCTAGACCTGGAGTGACCTAGTTTTCTTGTTTTTTTGGTCTTTTTGTTTTTGTTTCTTTGGTTCTTTTGGAGTTTGGCTAAGTAATGGGTACCACTTGGCCCTTAGCATCAATTTGGAGCGAACTCGTGGCTCAGAACGTTTCTTCTGTGCATGGATGAAAAAGTTTGTTAAATGTGTGATCCCTGAGAGCCAATGGCCTGTGTAGATGGGCTCCACTTGCCAAATCTTACAAAATTCCCCCTGTTCTGCCTCTGTTACTCTCTCCCCTCGCTTTCGTCTCACACACACTCTCTCCCTTCCTCTCTTCACCTTCTCTTTTCTTCTTCATCGTCCAAAGAACGAAAGTTATTCTCCGTCCGAAGTTGTCTCTGTTCGTTCCTGTTAAAATTATGGCTCGATTTTGAGCCAAAAAAAGAAAGTTTTCTAATTCAAATAAGTTTCATAGTTAGAGAAGGTTTTCTAAAAAGAGATTTCTTATTTTGAATCTAATTATTGATTATATATAAGAAGGGGATGTTATTTGTAAAAAACATTAAAGAGAAGCTTCTGCTAGTAAATTATACTATTATGATATATGAGTATTTGAAGTCAATTAAATCTTGTGGTAAGATTTTGTGTGTAATTTTTTCGTGAAACTGAGATATTATTTCGTGAGGAATGATAGGCTAAGTACTACTTGAGTTATTGGGTGTAATTGGGGTTTGGGAAACATTTAGAGTGTTTAAGTGACTCGAACGTGATTGTAATTTCCGTTATATCGCTTGATCTATAGTGAAATTCGTGTTGTTCTCCTCGTGGACGTAGGTCACTACGACCGAACCACGTAAATTTGGTGTTTGATTTATTTCCTTATTATGTTAATTTAATTGTTCGATAACTTGCTTCCACGATAGTTCTAACTATGCCTCTGCCTCCCCCGTCGCCACTCCAATTCTTTTAACTGCCCTCTCCGTTTCCTATCTTGTTATGCGCGGGATCCATATCATGTGAACTAACTCTTTTGTCGGTAGGAAATCCTTCATTATGCATTAGGATGATCATAGTTGATTTTGTCGCTACAACACATGAGGCAGCTACTTTTTCTTTTTTTTTGGGTAAGGCTGAGGCAGCTACTTTTATGATTTCCGTGATCTTTCTTTAGGTTGTTATATTGTGAATGTGATATTTTGCTTAGCTGGTGGTATCTTTTACCAAAAGTGCAGAATAGGGAGTTTGCTTTGTGGAATTAATTTGACCAAAATCCTCAACATCTTTGCTGGTGGTAATAGATTAGCCATGAACTATGTGCAAATCAAATAGTTTTCACTGCCCTATGGAGACATCACGAAGGAAAGCATGATGGTGTTGGCATGCTACTCATAACATGCACGGGACCTTTACTTTTCGATAGTAAGAAACTAGTGAAGTAGTGAGGGATGATGACATGTAGAACAGCGTCTTTGGGTTGTTCCTGCATCAGATCAGGCGAGGGTTGCCTCCCCTAGGGCTGGTGAGAGCCACGACGCCTCACCTAGACCAAGCGGAGGTCGACCAAAAACTAGACCTATCAAAATGGGTCTTAAACCACTATATATAATCCATTTAAAAAATAAATGGGTCATATATAGATTACTACAACTTTGAAGAGCACATCTTAAATGGGTCTTAAAGTTTGAAGTATATCATAAATGGGTCTAAATGAGTTGAGCATAGAACCCATTTCCAATGCACCCATTACTTAGACTTACACACACTTTCTCCCTTTTTATAAAAATATTTTTAAAAAAATCAAAATTATAATTATTTTTATTTTTTTCTTTTTTATTTTCCTTTCTTTCTTTTTTCTTTATTTTCGGCCGGTGGCAAGCCACGGTGACGGCCGGCGATCAGCCAAAGGGGTGGACAACCTTGCTGGAGGCCGGCGAAGCTTGAGCTCGTCAGCCTCAGGCAAGGCTGCATCTCGTTAGATCCGACAAGGTCAAGCTTGCCCGATTTCGGCAAGCCCGAGCCCTCTTCGACTTGTGGCGAGGCTTTAGCCTCGTCGATCTGGCAAGACTCAAGCTCACCGGCCTTGGGTGAGCTTGTCCTCAACTGTGGCTGATCGCCATGGCTTGCCACCGACCAAAAATAACGGAAAAAGAAAAAAGAGAAATAAAATATAAATAATAAAATATAAAAAATTTGATTTAAAAAAATAAAATTATTAAAATGAATGCACGAAATAAAATCAACAATAAATGGGCGCTAAGATGCCAATCAAGGCAAACGAAGATAAGACTTATGGTAAGTATGCTATCAAACACATAGACGGCGCTCAGCCTTTATAAAAGAGACTGTCTTTTAACCACTAAACCCCCTTCAAATTTTGATAAGTATCTTAGAACTGCTTTATAGTAGCAGAATTCTGATGAATAGGTTCCAAATCATAACAAGTGCAAGCATACTACCAAGACTAATCAGCATACATACATTTATTTAAAGAATCATACCAGGCAGAAAGGTAGAAGTGAAGATTTAGAGACTCATAATACACATAATTTTTATTTCTTAAGACTTTTCTAGGGAGTAGATCTTGCCTTCAAATATTACAAGCATTGCCTTATATAGGCACGAGCGACTGCACAAATGATTAATTATTAGTGTAGTTCTAAATATCACCAATAATTATCCAGGGACTTAACATACACTGACTTAGACGACTACTGACTTAGATTATTGACGAATAAGGCTCTGACAGACTACCGATAGGCCCATTAAGATACCAACCAACAATTTTTTCAACTTGCTATAGTACTGCTACAATGATAACTAGTAACTGCTACAATGATGAATAGTGACTTCTAGAGTACATTGCTACAATACATTTGCTACAATGATTTCCGACAATGGACCTTTTTTTGCCAGCACACTTCTACGCCTTCAGAGGTCATATTTGTGAATGGGCTCTTTATTGTCATCATTGGAATTATTTGAACTATCTCCGTCCTTTTGTGGCCTATATTCTCTAAGGAGTCTTTCAACTTATGTGATCTCTAGAGCCACCTCTTCCCAAAGTTCTAAGGACTTTTGTTTTTTTTTTGTGGAGATTCATAGGAAGTAGCTGGAACTACTGCAGAACTTGAGGCAACATCAGCGGCACATGATAGAATACCTGGCTAGAGAAAGTTCCCTAATTGTTGTGACAGACTATTTTTGTCAAGACCTAGACCAAGTACAAGTTGTAGCTCGCTATAACCATATGGGTCTTGTGATAATAGTTCTTTCCATGCATCCTCTGATTAAAGGGCTTAGGATGAGGACAAGGCCTCTTGGGATGAGGACGAGGCAACAACATCCATATCAGCTTTCATATCTATGTCATATATTGTCCAAACGCTATGTCAATCAATGTCCCATGCTTGTGATTAGCGGGATGATCCCAAGAATAGTTGCTAGAACCCGTTGGCTATACCTCTGGTGGTATCACTTGGTTGTATTAGCATAGAAGTCTCTGGAACTCTCTATACTCCTAAGGAAGTGCTGAGATTTTGCATGGGAGAGTTTCGAAGAACTTTTCTAGAATTGGCTAAGGCTTGTATGTGATTGCTCCTACATTAGCTAGAGTTTTGCTCACATCTTTATTTGGACGAATAAACAACCATAGTCTATGAAATAGAACTATTGTATGCGATTCCGGATTGAATCGACAGACTCTAAGTTGTTCCTTGAACGTAAATTTCCATGCTCCCAGTGGTTTGAATTAATTAAGCATATTACCCAAATGCTTCAACTTTTTCTCTCCTTGGAGAATATTGTCAATAATGGAAATGAGCTTGGTTGTTGGAAATTCAATAGCTAAGGTATAAAGATTGAACAAATACCAATAAAATCACTTGAATTCTTTTGGGAACTTGTCTTCAAAATTTATGGAGATAGGATGGATGAAAAGATATTCTAGACAACCACCCGCCTGGGTGGCGCTGCTGGAGCGCGCACTCTTCCTCTCGCAAAAGATTGAGTGTTCGAATCCCAGGCGCCGCAGGGTGACTTAACCGGTGGCACGTTTGTGGTGGCTAGCACGTGTCGCCCCCAGGGTTTACTCCCCGGCTGTCGGCCGTGCGAGGGTTCCCTGGGTTAAAAAAAAAAAGATATTCTTGACATAATCCACTAGGTCTAAGACTTAATCCTCCGTATCTACTGAAAATGAGCAGTAGATATTTCGACATTAGTGATGGCAGATTTTCAAAAAGGGTATTGATATGAATCTGTGCGGAAGATGATCGTTCTACAAGATCTGTGAGTTACGAATTGCTGACCTCGACCTCCAATCGAACCTGTGATTAGTAATCTTGGTATGAACGCGACCTGTTGACGAACCTGTGTCAACCAATCCACGCTATAATGCCACGAACAAGAGAATTCACGATCTTGCTCGATAAGTTGAATTCAATCGCTACAAGGGAGCCTTGATAAGATCTAGTCCTCAAGAGAACTCAAGAAGAAAACTTTTCTATATAAAATTCTGCCTCTCTTAGAAATCTATAAGTAATCTTATATAGGGTGCTAACCCTAATTCTAATCCTACTAGGATTAAAATTACAAAAATAACCTTAATTATTAAAAATTCGTCCAAAAATAGAAAAAGGCCTAAAAGTTCATCTAAACGGCTCCAAATCGCTAAAAAACGTCATCAATCATTACTAAAGTAGTGAGTATTGATCAGCGGCTCGTTTCCAAGCGTCCATCTAAATTTGAGCCAATTCGGAGTTCATCAATTCTAAGCTCTTTCGGAATTCGCTAGACCAAAAATAATCATGTTGCGCCAAGGAGTTGCAGAATCTTCAAGTTTCGAATCAAGATTATCGGCAAAAGGACACTATAAGTAACATAACTTGTGTACGGCGCTCACTTTGGTGCCATAACTTTTTTTCGGATCACTTTGGTGCCAAGTCGGAAGAAAAACGATCACTTAAGTGTCATAACTTTTTTTTGGATCACTTTAGTGCTAAAATTTTTGAAAAACGATCACTTAAGTGCTAAATTTTTTGGAAAACGATCATTTAAGTGCTAAAATTTTTGAAAAACGATCACTTAAGTACCAATCTCCAGCGAGACTCCGGCGAGCCACGTCAGCTTCAGAAATTAATAAAAAAAATGCCACATCAGATTTCCGGCGAAAAATTGTGTACGGCACCAGAGTTGGCACAAGTGATCGTTTTAAAAAAATTTTAGCACTTAAGTGATCGTTTTTAAAAAATTTTAGCACTAAAGTGATCCAAAAAAAGTTATGGCACTAAAGTGAGCGCCGTACACAAGTTATGACACTTGTAGTGTACTTTTGCCCAAGATTATCTTCATTCCAAATATCTTGAACCATGATGCCGATAGCTTGTTTGAATTCCTTCGCTCTCGCTCGAGTGATCGGGCCTAGCGGATAGAACAACGGGTCCCTAGCGCCTCCTCCTCGATAGGGTTCGATGTCCACATCATTCCCTCCCCCGTATAAAGGATTTGCCCTCAAATCAGCGTCTGCATCAAAAAGAGTCAAATCAGAAATATTGAAAGTAGCACTAATACCATACTCACATGGAAGGTCAAGTTTGTAAGCATTATCGTTAACTCTTTCCAACACCATAAATGGTCCATCCCCTCGCAGCAGCAATTCAGAGTGTCGCTGTTTGGGAAAACGCTCTGTGCGCATGTGAACCCAAACCCAATCTCCGGGCTCAAACACTACTTTCTTGCGCCCTTTGTTGGCTTGCTTTGCATACTGTTTTGTCTTAAACTCAATATTCAGTCGCGTCTTCTCATGTAAAGTCTTCACAAATTCAGCTTTCTTAGCACCATCTAAATCCACAAGCTCAGCAATAGGTAAAGGGGTCAAATCTAACGGGGTTAAGGGATTAAAACTATAGACAACCTCAAACGGTGTGAATTTAGTAGCAGAATGCACGTTCCTATTATAAGCAAACTCAACATGCGGTAAACAATCTTCCCAAGACTTAATGTTCTTTTTAATGATAGCACGCAACAATATTCCTAAAGTCCTATTAACTACTTCAGTTTGACCATCAGTTTGTGGATGACAAGTAGTAGAGACTAAAAGTTGTGTACCTAACTTCTTCCATAATGTCTTTCAAAAGTAGCTTAGAAATTTAGTATCTCGATCAGAAATAATGGACCTAGGCATGCCATGCAAACGCATAACCTCACGAAAGAACAATTCAGCAACATTCGATGCATTATCAGATTTATGACAAGGTATAAAACGAGCCATCTTTGAAAATCGATCAAACACCACAAAAATAGAATCGTTGTCATGCTTAGACCTAGGCAATCCTAACACAAAATCCATAAAGATATCAACCCAATGATGTGTCGGGATAGGCAAAGGTATATACAAACCATGTGGTTTAATCGTAGACTTAGCCTGCTTACATGCGATACATCTCTCGCAAACTCGTGTGACATCTCGTTTCATGTGTGGCCAAAAAAAATGTTCATGCAGCACTTCATAAGTCTTATTGATTCCAAAATGCCCCATTAAACCACCACTATGTGCCTCTCGCACTAACCACTCGCGCAAAGAGCATCTAGGCAAACACAACTTATTTTCACGAAAGAGATATCCATCATGCCTATAAAACTTTTCAAACGCAGCATGCTCACAAGCTTCAAATGCTCTTCCAAAATCATCATCGTCCGCGTATAAACCTTTGATATGCTCAAAACCTAGACACTTTGCTCCTAGAGTAGTTAGAATTGCGTACCTTCGAGAAAGTGCATCGGCTACCACATTTTCCTTACTTTTTTTGTACTTGATTACATATGGAAAAGTCTCAATGAACTCCATCCATTTAGCATGTCTTTTGTTCAACTTTTGCTGCCCCCTCAAGTACTTTAAGGTCTCGTAGTCGGTATAGATCACAAACTCCTTTGGCCACAAGTAATGTTGCCAATTCTCCAAAGTTCGCACCAAAGCATACATCTCCTTATCGTAAGTCGGATAATTCAATGTTGCTCCGCTTAACTTCTCGCTGAAATACGCTATAGGACGTCCTCCTTGCATCAACACGGCTCCAATTCCTGTACCAGAAGCATCGCATTCTATCTCAAAAGTAGTACTGAAATTTGGTAAAGATAACAAAGGAGCATTAGTCAACTTATCCTTTAACAGATTGAATGATCTCTCTTGCTCTTCTCCCCATGTGAAACCCACGTGCTTCTTGATAATCTCGGTTAAAGGTGCGGCGATGGTGCTGAAGTCTTTTACAAATCTACGATAGAAACTGGCTAAATCATGAAAGCTGCGCACCTCTCCTACTGTCTTAGGTGTTGGCCAATCATGGATTGCTTTCACCTTTTCTTCATCAACCTGTATTCCATCAGCACCAACAACAAAGCCTAGAAATACTAATTTGTCAGTTACAAAACAGCACTTCTTTAGGTTAGCATATAATTGTTCAGCCCTTAAAACCTGCAAAACAGCTCGCACATGGTCAATATGGTCATCAAGGTTTCGACTATATATCAGGATATCATCAAAACAGATAACTACAAATTGATCAATAAATGCACGCAGAACATGATTCATAAGTCGCATGAAAGTACTAGGTGCGTTAGTTAAACCAAATGGCATGACTAACCACTCATATAACCCGTACTTGGTCTTAAATGTTGTTTTCCATTCATCCCCCTCTTTCATTCTAATTTGATGATAACCACATTTCAGATCAATTTTAGTAAATATGCAAGCTCCATGCAATTCATCCAACATGTCATCTAACCTAGGAATAGGATGTCGATACTTTACCGTTATGTTATTGATTGCTCGACAATCAACACACATCCGCCACGACCCATCCTTCTTTAGCACCAACAAAACAGGAACAGCACACGGGCTAAGAGACTTTCTCACATATCCTTGCTTTAGTAATTCGCTAACTTGCTGCTGAAGTTCCTTTGTCTCTTCAGGATTGCTTCGATATGCGGGTCGATTAGGCAATGGTGCACCAGGAATCAAATCGATTTGATGCTCTATGCCTCGAATTGGTGGTAAGCCTCCAGGAAGTTCATCAGGAAAGACATCTTCAAATTCCTACAATAAAGACACGACAGAACTTGGCAAATTCGGGTCAAGTTCGTTAGTAGTAAATAGTGCCTCTTTGTACAAAAGTACAAGTATCGGTCTGTCCAGAAACAAAGCTCTCCTCACTTCGCTCGATTTTGCATAAAAATTCTTTTCTCTCTTTTCTTTTCTCTCTCATTTTCTCTCTTCTTTTCTCTCGGTTTTTACCACTCTACTTTTATCTTCCTCTCCTTTTTCTTGTGTCTTAGAGTTTCCACATAGACCCTTAGTTTTATCACTTTTTCTCTCTCTCTCAACCTCACGTTGTAGCTTCAATTGATCTTCATACACCTCAGTAGGTGTCATTGGCACCAATGTGTATGTCTTCTTATTCATCCCAATGAATATCGGTTAGTGTACCCATCATGATGGACCTTTCGATCATACTGCCATGGCCTATCAAGCAAAAGATGCCCTACTTGCATAGGTATAACATCACACATCACCTCATCCTTATATCGCCCTATCTAAAATGGAACTCGGACTTACTTCGATACTTTTACTTCACCACTATCATTCAACCACTGCAATCTATATGGTCTTGGATGCTTTGTAGTCTTCAATCCCAACTTCTCCACCATGGTACAACTTGCTACATTTGTACAACTACCTCCATCAACAATCAAGTTACAAATCTTACCATTCACCAAGCATCTTGTATGGAACAAATTATCGCGTTGCTGGTGATGATCCTCCTCTTTGACTTGAACACTAAGAGAACGTCTAACCACCAATAATTCACCTTTTACTGGCATCTCAACATCACTACAATCCTCTAATGGTGGCATGTCATCATTCTCTTCCTCCCTCTCACTTTCTGATTCAACATCATTATGTCCAGTCATGACCATCACCCTCCTATTAGGACACTGATTTGCCATATGACCCCTGCCTAAACACTTAAAACATTTAATATCACGAGTCTTAGTGTTAGGGTTTTCAGTTTTACCTGAAGCCGGATTTGAAACAACTTTGCCATCCTTCTCCTTCTCCTTCAAAGTTTCAGTTTTGATATTGTTTCCCTTCCAATTCGGCTTCTCGTCTCTCTTCCAATTAGACTTCCAATTCGAGCTTGAACCTCCACCACTCTTGTAATTTCGATCCAACTTCAATTGCCGCTCAACTTTGATGGCTTTGTCCACTAATTCCTCCAATTCAAAAAAGTGTTGCAACTCTACTACCCTTGCTATATCTCGGCTCAAACCACACAAAAATCGTGACATTGTGGCCTCACGGTCTTCCACCACATTAGCACGGATCATAGCAATCTCCATCTCTTTATGGTATTCTTCCACACTCCTATTACCTTGTGTAAGATTTTGCAGTTTATGGAACAAGTCTATGTGGTAATGACTAGGTATAAAGCGCCTCCTCATCACTGCTTTCATCGCATCCCACGTTTCTATTGGTCTTTCACCATTATGTCTCCTGCTAGTCACAAGTTGATCCCACCAAATTATAGCATAATCAGTGAATTCAACAGCTGCAATTTTTACCTTTTTGAGCTCCGAATATCGCTGGCAATCAAATATCATCTCCATCCGTTTCTCCCATTCTAGATACGCATCAGGATCATTCTTTCCTTGAAAAGATGGAATCTTCATCTTGATGTTGCCAAGTTCATCGTCTTCTCGATGTCTAAATCCTCGGCGTCTGTTTCTCCTCTCAAACTTGCCATCTCGATCATCTTCTGTATCGGACACATATGCTTCATTAAATTGCTGTTGCCATCTAGGTTGTGTCCTAGGCTCCTCTCGCTGATTTTGTGGCCTCCCTCATGGTGGCCCTTAGTCATCTTCAAGTCTCGTCTCACATCTTGTAATTCGGTTGCTAAGTGCTTCAATTTGTAAACTCAATTGCTGGATGCCTGCTAGAATCGCATCATCCCTTGGATGAGTGCGATCCTCCCTTTGATTCACACTTCCCTGGCCTGAGCTTGACATTTTTTTTAAACCTACAAGAAAATGTTAGAGATAAAAAAATCTCACTAGTCACTCCCTCACGTTTTCCACTCAAAGTGTTTGTCACTCCTCTCGTGTTTAACTCAATTTCGGCTTTTTCTTCCCTCAATTAAACTCACACACTCTTGCCTTTTACCTCTCGTTTCCTTCTAGAAAGCTCTTTTTTCAAACTTGAATCTAGTCTCACAAGCTCCTCATAACAATCGATAAACCACCAAACAAGATCAAATTCAGCAATATACCGATCAACTCAGCAATTCAGCAAATTTTTGCGAGATTCGGATTCATATTCAATTTCTGCTACTGAAATATTTTTTTTCTATTCGGTCCAACTATCAATGATAAAAAAAAGAAACGAGTCGTCCTCTTGAATTTTTTTTTCTTTGCTTTTTTTTTGCTTTCTTTTGCTTTTTTTTCCTTTTTTTTGCTCTTTTTTTTGCCTCTTTTTTCTTTGCTTTTTTTTTTTGCTTTTTTTTGCTTTTTTTTTGACGAACTCAAGTACAATATATAAAGAAAAAAAAACAACTAGGACCGAAAACCCTAAATCAAAATTGAAATCACAGCAAGAACAAATTTAGAATCCTAATTCGATTAATAACGAAAAGCAGTAAAAGTAGGATAAGTAGACCTTGTAGAACCAGCTCTGATACCAGATGATATGAATCTGTGCGGAAGATGATCGTTCTACAAGATCTGTGAGTTATGAATTGCTGACATCGACCTTGAATCGAACCTGTGATTGGTAATCTCGATATGAACGCGACCTATTGACGAACCTGTGTCAACAAATCCACGCTATAACGCCACGAGCAAGAGAATTCGCGATCTTGCTCGATAAGTTGAATTCGATCGCTACAAGGGAGCCTTGATAAGATCTAGTCCTCAAGAGAACTCAAGAAGAAAACTTTTCTATATAAAATTCTGGGCAAAAGTACACTATAAGTGCCATAACTTGTGTACGGCGCTCACTTTGGTGCCATAACTTTTTTTCGGATCACTTTAGTGTCAAGTCGGAGGAAAAACGATCACTTAAGTGTCATAACTTTTTTTTGGATCACTTTAGTGCTAAAATGTTTGAAAAATGATCACTTAAGTGCTAAAATTTTTGAAAAACGATCATTTAAGTGCTAAAATTTTTGAAAAACGATCACTTAAGTGCCAATCTCCGGCGAGACTCCGGCGAGCCACGTCAGCTTCAGAAATTAATAAAAAAAATGACACGTCAGATTTCCGGCGAAAAATTGTGTACGGCGCCGGAGTTGGCACTTAAGTGATCGTTTTTCAAAAATTTTAGCACTTAAGTGATCGTTTTTCAAAAATTTTAGCACTAAAGTGATCCAAAAAAAAGTTATGGCACTAAAGTGAGCGCCGTACACAAGTTATGGCACTTGTAGTGTACTTTTGCCTAAAATTCTGCCTCTCTTAGAAATCTATAAGTAATCTTATATAGGGTGCTAACCCTAATTCTAATCCTACTAGGATTAAAATTACAAAAATAATCTTAATTATTAAAAATTCGTCCAAAAATAGAAAAAAGCCTAAAAGTTCATCTAAACGACTCCAAATCGCTAAAAAACATCATCAATCACTACTAAAGTAGTGAGTATTGATCAGCGGCCCGTTTCCAAGCGTCCATCCAAATTTGAGCCAATTCGAAGTTTGTCAATTCTAAGCTCTTTCGGAATTCGCTGGACCAAAAATAATCATGTTGCGCCAAGGAGTTTCAGAATCTTCAAGTTTCGAATTAAGATTATCTTCATTCCAAATATCTTGAACTATGATGCCGACAGCTTGTTTGAATTCCTTCGCTCTCGCTCAAGTGATTGGGCTTAGCGGATAGAACAACGGGTCCCTAGCGCCTCCTCCTCGATAGGGTTCAATGTCCACATCAGGTATTGTCTTGGATGTATGCAGGAACTTCCGACAGGTATTGCCTGCTAAGCCAAGGAGGTTTCATCTTCATGGGTTTAAATCCACCAAATGGATTTCGTGACACATACATATTTATGGATGTAATTGGTGCAATAAATTCTTTTGGCCAGGATAATAAATCAACAAGCACATTCATCTTTCCTGTTATATACCTGGTTTCAAAGGAATACTTTGAAAACCATTCCGCTCATTTAAGAAGTTGAGGATGAGGAATTCACTTTTGTTTGAACTTTAGTATTCGGGAGAAAGATGACATATCCAATTCTACAAAAAAAATGATGTCCAAGAAAATGAAATTCAAACTTCTTGATGCCATACCTCACCGCCAAGATTTCCTTGAAAGTGGAATGATAATGCATCTTACTTTGCGTAAATCTTCTACTTTTGTGTCTATAGATTTTACGCTTTCCATTAATTTCTTCGAAAAGAACGACAACCCAATATCCATCACTAGCATCTGTCTGTAGAACTCTCTTTCCAGTAGAAAGGATTTGTAGGGGAGGAAGATGTTGCAAAACTTCTTTAAGGCATCTGACTAATTTAGTCTGGTGAGATCTACATGGAAAGCATAACTTGTAGCTCCAACATGGACTTTTTCAAGCCGACAATTCGGCTATGTGGCAAATGGCTAAGCCATTTCTTTCTAAAGAAACAATACCTCTCCCTCTTTTGGCAAAATGTCCCAAATTAGATTTAAAAGCTTTAAATGACACACACCCAAATCCTTAAAAACCACATTGGAGTTTTTGGGTTGATGTGACCAAGATGTTACCTGAGTAAGTCCACCTTTTAAAAGGAAAAATTTCAAATAAAAGCCTAAAGTGCCATCATTTTCTCAAATAAAGGCCTAAAGTGGCCATGTCAGTTTCAAATAAGGGCCTAAAGTGGCCATGACAGTTTCAAATAAGAGCCCTGGCTAAATTTTCCAGCTGATCGAGAGCATTTTTGTCCAAAGATAATTTTAATTTTAATTTTAATTTTAATTTACTTTTTTTTCTTTTTTTCTTTTTTTTCCTTTCTTTTCTTTTTTTCTTTTTTCTTTCTTTTTTCCTGGTTTGTTCTTTCTTCTTCGCCAGTGGCCAGTCGTTGGCCATTGGTGATGCCCAGAAAGGGCTGGGTGAGGTTACCCTCGTCGGTAATAAGTGAGGTCGGCCCTCGTTACATCTGGACAAGGTTTACCTCTCCTAGCCCTTTTTGGGCATCGCCAGTGGCCGACAACCAACCACCAGGTAAGAAGAAAGAAAAAACAGTAAAAGGAAAAAAGAATGAAAAAGAAAAAAGGAAAAAAATTTTAAAAAAAAGGTAAAGAACGAAAATGCCTTTGACCATCCAGAAAATCAGGCCTTTCTTTGAACTAACATAGTCACTTCAAGCCTTTATTTGAAACAAGATCTATTTCAAATCTTTATTTAAGAAAATGATGACACTTCATGCTCCTATTTGGAATTTTCTCCCTTTTGAAGAGCACTTGACTAGTTTCCTCCAAAGATTTGGGCTCTAATACCAACATAGAGCATGAGGAAGAAAATTAAGTAACTTTAATGTACTTAGTAGAGAAGAGCACACGAGTTATTATAAACGGCACAAGGTGATTGTTTAAGGTAATATAATAGTAAGATTATTACATTTTGATTCACGATATCAATTACAACCAATGGAGAAACACATTATCACTAAAAGACATGAAGAGATGTGATGAGTCTCTTAAAAATATCTCTTACAATTAGCTTGCAAAAATTTCAATGAAGCATGGACAATACATGAGAACTTTCTTCCATCCTAAAGAAGAAAAAGCTGAGGCAGAGAGACATTTAGGGACAATCAATCAACAATTCAATGGGTGAAGAGAGATCAAAGGTTGGGCGATATTGACAAGACACTAGCTTTTATTAAGAAATTTAATTTTTGAAATCATACATTTTCCTTTAACATAAAGAGCAGTCGATGAAAAAAAAAAGAGAAGAAAAGCATGAATCAATTATTACAATCATACCATCCTCACAACAAGGATCTTTTGCCCCGTAAACTAAACGTCTACATCCCCACCTCTCCATTCTCAAGTAAGAAGGATGGCCACTAAGGCAAATCTTAGTGGTTAGGACAAGGATTAGAACAATATTGTAACAACTTGAATTTCGATATAATTTCAGGGTCAATAAAATTGACATTATTTCGCATTTCATTTTAGTAAGTCTCGCCCAGAGCTGATCACTCTCGGGATACTAACTAATGTGGTATGGCTAACTAGAAAACGGTACGTGGACCAGGGACCTGATCGCGAATCGGACACCGATCACAAGAAATGATGAGGGAATATTTTGGGCCGATGTGGGCCGATCTTAGGAAAAGTGATGGATTTGGTTTGGCCAAGGTCAACGATGTTAGACATGGCCACGGGCCGGTTTTGGCCCGGAACCGGCCCGGTCAAACCCGGGCCCGGCCCGTTGACCGGGCCCGCGGTTCGGAACCGGAACCGGCCCGTAGCCTACGGGCCCGGTTCCGGTTCCGAACCGCCGGTTCCGGTTCCAAATTACTTAAAAAATATAATAATAATGATGAAAATTTTTTTTAAAAAAAATTTCATTACTCAATTTTTTTTATAAAACAAATTGAACTCTAATTGCCATGCATTGTAAGTGCATTGATCTCCAAATACAATGCTTGGCTTGGGTGTATTGAACTCTAATTACAAGGCTTGGTTTGGGTTTTATAAACAACTCCTTTGATGGTCTCTTCATTCCCATTCGATGTGGGACTCTCGGTTTGCCTTGAATGCAAATGCCAAGAGTCCCACATCGAATGGGAATGAAGAGACCAACAAAGGGATTGTTTATAAAATCCAAGCCAAGCCAAGCCATGAGCATGTAAAGTTGTATGCCTTTTGTGGCTACGATCATTTGCTAGTTAAGAGCAAAGGGTTCCATTGGACCGCCTAGAACCGAATCGGACCGATGGTTCGGTTCCCGGTTCTATGGTTTGCCGGTCCGATTCTTAGTTCTAAAATTAAAAGACCGGTCTTACCGGTTCGGTTCCCGACTTCGACCGGGAACCGATCACCCCTACAATTTTCATTTTGATTATAATTTATATTGAATAATTCATTATTTCATATTTTTATAATTATTTATTTTTTATTTCATAATTTATTTTTAAAATTTTTAAATTACGAATCGGAACCGGCCGGACCGGAACCGGAACCGGAACCGGCCGGTTCCGAACCGGAACCGGAACCGCTAGGAGAGGTTCCGGTTCCGGTTCACATGTAGCCACGAACCAGAACCGCCGGTTCCGAACCGGAACCGGCCGGTTCCGAACCGTGGCCATGACTAAACGATGTACAATCAGATTGTAGGTGATTTTGCACGACCGAAAGTGCACGTGGCCAACCAGTCCTGAACTAGAACCGAACGATCGCGACCTCTGGGACTAATGATAATTTCTCATTCTCTCAATGATCGGGACCGTCATGACTTGGATAACCCTAGGTCGATATGCGTATACTCTAAACAACCGCCCGTTAATGAGAGACCATGAAATTTGAAATTTAGCGAGTTTTGGTCACAAAATTGGACCCGGACTTCGGTGTCGATCTTCGAGGGCTTAAGAGGCTATTTTCGCGATTCGGGCGTCATATTATGCTAGCCACACCCATTTGGAGTTAGTCCGGTCAAAAATTACGATTTTGCCCCTCTGGACACCGACGTTGATTTTGAGCCTGTATGAGATTATTTTTCGAGGCCGATGTCATTTTAGGGTGACCACACATATTTACAGTTATTATGGTCAAAAATTGAAATTTTGGCTCGGAAATGAAAAAAAATATTATTTTATTCCTTAGGACTTTGAAGCCGATTTCCAAGGGCTTGTGCAACTATTTTTGCGATTCCGACGTCATATTATGTTAGCCACTCACATTTAGGGTTGATATAGCCAAAAATTGAAATTTCAACCCAGGATCGGAAAAATGACCATTTTGCCCCTGGGCTATTTTTGGGTTCCGAATTTTGGAAATTATTTGGGATAATTAATAATGAATTTTTAGCTGAATTATTGGACCCAATTACCCTTTTGCCCATCAATTATTGGATGAGAACGAATTAAGGCCGTCGGATTAGGGGTATTTTGGTCAAAATTCCCAGATCGGTGACAAGTGTCCCACCTAACCCTAATATTTGACTGGTTTTGACCCCCACACTCTCTCTCCTCGCCCTCATTCGGCCAGCTCTCCCCGATTAGTCCCTCCTCCACGTTTTCCTCTTCTTCCTTCTCGGCCGCCATCCGTACGCCGGAGCTCACCGGACCGTCGTCATGTCGCCGCCGTCCACCGGTGCCGTTGCTCCGCCTAACCACGCCTCACCACCACCATCCACTCATCCGACCATCTTTTCTCTCTCTCCCTCACCCGAAAATCTCTCTCTCCCTTTCGGCCATTTGGATGGCCACCATCGCCGGAGCAAGCCGCCGCGCCGGAGCTCAAACAGCCGAGCTGCTGCCGCCGTAACGCTTCAGCTGTCCGTACGTCGCCGTACGTACGACCCGTCCGTACGCTGTTCGTTCGCGTCCGTACGTCGCCGCTGGAACGCTGCCGCCGGTTTCACCGTTCACCGGTGATCGACCGCCGTTCCTCGTCGTCGTGAAGTTGGATTAAGTGAGTGTACCTCCTAAACCCGAATTAGGACTGATAGTGCATTTTTTTGGACTGATTTGGGTACTGTTAGTGAATATTTGGAGAAATTGGTAAATCGATTGGTGTAGGCTATTGATATGTGGATTTAGGATAGATTTATAGGTTGAAATGAAGGTGATTTTGAGGCCGAGGACATGTCAAATAGTGGCTGTCCACGTGGGATTGTCGGCGGACCGAAATTGACCAATTGCGATATATGTTGCTATATTGCCTGGAATTGCCGGACTAATTAATTGATGGCTAATTTATGCTCAATTGTGTTATGACCTGCCGTGTGTTCACGTGAATGAACCGTGCGGAGTGTGATTGGCCAATTGATGGCTTGTACTGAGAATTGAATTGTGAAGTGTGTATTGGGCCACTCAATAATAGTTGGCCAAGTGAGCATGTTGTTTGTGAATTGGGCACCGTGTGGTGATGTTGATTTGACTAAGTGCCTGAATTGTGTTTAATGCTCATGGTGCGTTGTGATGCATTGCATGATCACGCATTGTGTATGCCCAGAATGAGGCGTGTGATGAGATTATGCGAGAATGCGTGTTTGCCATGAGCATGTGATCACCTAATTACGCCCTGATGCGTTTTACGCAGGGTTCAGATAATAACTAGTTGTATGTATGTGTGATCACATTTCTCCCTGATACGTGTTACGCGGGGTATGCCATCCTCATGCACTTTGTAGTAGGACGATGCCCGGTACATCCAGAAGACGATCAACCTGATGCGTTTTACGCGAGCTCTGATTTGTAAGGAGATCAGTGTTGCGCTTGATGTGTTTTGACGCGGGCTAGAGACACTAGGCCTGGAGTGTTTTTACGCTGGCCACGGAGTGTTGTGTTTAAGAAAGAGACCTGATGCGTTTTTACGCGGGTCGAATTAATTAATAAATTGAACATTTGCCGGTGTGCTTGTGTGGGCTAGTGAGCCGAGATATGGACATGGCCTAATAATAACACTTGCTTGCATAAGAACGCATGGGCTGGTGTGCGAGGGTGCGAGACTCGGTGAATGGCATGTGATACGAATACGGATAAGTGTGAGCATGCGTATGACGTGCGTATGGATAATGTGCTCGTGTATGTGAATTGATTAGTATGTTGAGATGTTTAACCTGCAGGGTCAGCTAGGTAAGTAACCGGGGCCCGAGGGCCCAGGTCGGAGGATGATTGTGACTGGTATTTGCTTTGTTGATTATGATATGCCTGTCAGGAGAATGCATGTTAGCCTAGCCTAGGTTTAGGGGTTATACTCGCTGAGATTCGTCTCACGGTTGTAATAACCCATCTTTTCAGACCCCTAGCCCTGAGCATGCCGAAGTTGCCACCACTTTTTGGGATTCCTGTACAGATTCATCGTACGATGAGAGTCTTCCCCTCAGGGAATGGAGAAGCGTATGTAAGATATCGATCCATAGTGTTCGTGAATGTGGGTGAGTATTTTTATCAGCTACAAGAGTACGTGGCTTGGTGTCTTAGAGACGCGGATGGAAACATTGGGCGACCCCTCAGGACTTTTGACGTACCGGTAGATGGCGATGGCGAGATTGTAGATCCCCAGATTGCAGACGAGCCTATAGCTAGGGATAAGGAGCCAGGGGTATTTTATGAGGACCCCGAACCGATGGACGAGGAGGTTGAGCCAGAGATGGAGCCCATGGATCAAGACCCGGATGAGGATGGAGAGGTCGCTGAGGTAGGGTCAGATGTAGAGGTAGGATCAGATGAGGAGCTAGGACTGTATCTAGATCCAGAGCTGGAGATGGATTCGGAAGACGAGCGAGCAGCAGCCCAAGCCATAGAGTCGGAGGAGTCAGGGTCTAGTGAGGAGGCTTCCGAGGAGTCGTCAAATGATCCTACTGAGTCCTCAGATCCGGACTGGGAGCCGTAGTGCAGGGTGGAGTGATAGGAGTGGAGGCTCTTCCTTTTTGATGATAGTCCTCTCTGTAGGTTTAGTAAACTTACCTCGGCCACCTAGTCCCTTTTTGTTAAGTAGTGGCTGTTCTTGATTTGATCTTTGTATAGTTATGTTTATATATGTAAATATATATATTGTAAAAACAACTTTCGTTAGTGATATATAAAGTATATATATTTTCAGCTGTGTTGATTGTTGTTTGGCTGCCCTTGGCTCATAATTATATTGTCAGGGTTTTATCTATTTATATACTTTGCTTCCGCATGTACCTTGTCTCTGTAAGGGTGTTGGATCGGTGACGCGTCCTGGGAGCATTGCACCTATATCGACCAAGGTAGGGATGTTGCGTGCCGTGGGGTTCGGGACGTGACAAATATAATATATGATATAAATAGAAATGTGAGGAGATTATGATATCTTATCTTTTGTTTAGTACAACACCAGATAGTATGATGGATACGATTGTAAAAATGAAAGTAATAATTCAAAAAATATTGCTTCAAAAAGTCAAAAAATTAAAATTAAAAAAAAGGGTTGGGGACTTTGGGAATATGAGAGCGCCGACCACCAAGAGCCCTCACCGTCGCAATGGCTAGCTTGGCGACTGCCACCACGGTGGGCATTTCTATTGCGGTGGTTGCTTCATATCACCACAATTAGAAATTGAGCAACCCAAGTCGAGATCCAAATCTCGGAATGGGCTTGACCTCCATAGGTGCCGTCATGGTGGTCGCTGATTACAAGCGACCACCGTGTCGTTGTGTGTTGCTTGTTAAGGACTAGCACCGCAATAATGGTCACATCTGTCGTCGCAGTGGTCACTATGACAAAGTAGTATGAGCATGACTAGAGAGAAATCTCTAGAGACCCTCGCAATGGATGTCGCTGGAGGTTTGGGACCACCATAACGAGGTTGCCTGAACTGTGGGCGACCATCGTACACGGCATTCGCTAGCGGCACCAAAGGTTGCGCCAGTGTTGTCGTCACCATCCTAGGGTTTTTCTGCCCTTTTCTTTTCTTTTTAATTTTTTAAATTCCCATCCCTCGTGCCTAGATAAGTTATTAGGTTTTGATCCGAACTTATTTGGACTTATCCTAACCAGGTGTGCCCCCTCAACTGGATTAATAACTTATCTTATCCAACCTTATATCTAGGCGATGCTCTTGGTTGTAACACGTTTACAATCTTATTACTTGCTTTATCATTTTCATTAGGGAAAAAACCACCAAAAACCCCAAACTTTACCTCCTGTGACACATTTACCCCGAACTTTTTTTTGTGACACCAAAAATTCCAAACTTTGCTATTTGTGACACATTTACCCCAATATACTGTAGCATAGGGTATTTTAGTCTTTTTCTCTTTTTTCTATTTTTTTTCTTTTTTCCGGCGGCGAGGGCGAGCCTCGCCAGCGTCTCGCTCGCCCAGGCGAGGGCGAGGCTCGCCGGCGTCGGGCGGCCCTCGCCCTCGCCAGCGAGGTCGCCGGAGACCTCGCCGGCGAGGGCAGCCCCGCCGGAAAAAAGAAAAAAAAACATAAAAAAATAGAAAAAGGAAAAAAGACTAAAATACCCTAGGCTACAGTATATTGGGGTAAATGTGTCACAAATAGTAAAGTTTGGGGTTTTTGGTGTCACAAAAAAAGTTCGGGGTAAATGTGTCACAGGGAGTAAAATTTGGGGTTTTTTGTGGTTTTTTTCCTTTTCATTAATGGGTGATTGATTTCAAAATGGGTAGGTTATCAATCAAGAACCTGAAACCTATCCAATAATGCATGAGAGAAATTCGAGAGTGATTTCGTCGAACATCCAAATTGAAAAGTGATGATAGGCGGAGACGCAACAAGCTAGTTGGTCAATGGAGGTGTGTTAGTGGGGTTTCTTTTCTTTTCTGTTGGACGAAAGCCGTTAGTTCTCCTTCCGCCGCGGCCTTGTATCAAATATCTACAACTTACATACACATTATTTAACATGATGCAAATCCGTTCAAAACCGATTCCAATCGTGAATCGATGCACAAAATCGAAACCAAATCGGTATTGCAGGTCCCAAATTGAACCGGTCGACTTAGGCCGGTTCAATTCGGTTTCCGAGTGAATTGGGACCAATGCTCACTTTTAATGTTCATATTAATTAATCCAAGATTAATTTAAATTACATCTTGCTTCAACCTAACAAAGAATACAAGTCCCATAAGATAAGTTATTATATGGTCTAAAAATCATGTGAAAAAATATTATTTCAACCGTTTATTATATAGATCCTATCGTGACATCTATACCATCAATAATTGACATGGACTTGGTTTACATAATCTACACATCACACTATTTTTCTTGCTGTAGAAGTAGGACTTCCACCGAAGCACTAAACTACAAGAAAATGGAGTTGACATTGATAGTTGCCAAGCCCATTACTCTAGGACCATGTTATACTTAGAGAGAGAACGGGCCTCCGCGGCCTGTCTACTTTAACGAGTATTGGCAGGCTCAACGAATGCACATCTTATTTTAATATGCCCGGGCTCGTACGGCTCGCGTCCCCACTTCCCTCCCTATATCTTTATATTCTCTGGAAAGAGAAAATACCCTATTATTGCTTTACATCTAAGGGATCTCGAGGTGCGGACGAGGCCCAGATGGGCACAGTTTTTACATATCGCCCAGGATGAATGCTGAAGCATTTCGTCAATATTTTAAAAAGCATTTCGAATTTTTCCCGGTTCCTGATACCGGGTCGGCCCGTTTCGGCTCGTTCCCACACCGCCAACCCTCTCCTTCACAGGAGAGCAGAAAATTTCTCCCCGTTACAGCGACCGGCGAGCAGATTTGGATCACATATCCATTCCCGCATATACGTCGACGGTCGAATCCTGCGGCGGCATGCGAGCGTGAAGCGCCCCTCTTGCTTCGGGAGGGACGATGGCGAAACCGACGCCGACAGACGGCGTGCTGTTCGCCGGCCTGAGCTGCGTCGCCGGCGTCGCCTGCAGGCACCTCCTCCGAGGCACTCGCGTCCCTTACACCATCGCCTTGCTCCTCCTTGGCCTCGCCATTGGCTCTCTGGGTCTCTTTCACTCCCCCTCCCTCTAGCCACGTCCTCTCTGGGCTTGCGAATTGGCTTTGGCTTTGCAGAACGCCTCCCAGAACGCCGGTCGCAGAAGGCTTTCTGATTCTTTCTTGACTCGTCGTAAGCTGTCGAATGTTTTCCCTTTGCATGTCGGCTGCTCCGCTGTTGCTTTCCCCCACTTTTGTATAATTTCGTTTCATCTGATGATATGCAGAGTTTGGTGCAAGTCTGCCATTAGGGGCACTGGGGAATGCAATCCGCCTTTGTGAGTTTTCCCTCGTCATCAAGCATCATCAAATCCAAAAGGACACAGCTTTTTTTTTGGTACATATGTGTATTAGATGGTTTCTTGATGAGGTCTCAAATTAACTGTTCAGTTGCAAAATTTTGCAGGGGCAGATATTGATCCTGATCTCTTGTTGGCAGTCTTTCTTCCTCCTCTTCTTTTCGAGAGCTCGTTTTCTATGGACAGCCATCAAATTAAGGTTCTTTTTTCTCTCAATATCTGCATTTCCTTTTTTAATTTGGGTCGACGGATATGGGTTTGTTGAGATTGGCCTTTTGGTGTTTCTGAAAAGGGTTGCCCTGACACTGGTTTTTCCAGATGGGGCTTCTTTCTTTGCTTGTGTGTTTTACTTGAATTAACTGGACCCTGATGTTATTTTGTACATTGTTTAAAGCTAATAGGAAAAAAAAAGAATAGGAAGGAGTATTTCCTGATGTTGGAGAGGGAGACAGACTCATTTGGAGTCCATACAAGATGGTCCAACTTTAATAGGACTAGAGAAGGGCAACCCTATCATATTCAAATTTGTCCTGTGGATGTTTTTTTTTTATTTTTTTTACGCTCAAGAGGTCTGAAATTAGAAGTATTTCATGTAAATTTGCAGAGAACGTAGGTTTTGCCTTCAACGTAAAGAATGAGAATTGATGCACAATTTTTTACAATTACCATATAGTTATAAGCCTTGAATTATGTGCAACAAAGTGACGTGATTAGTTGTCCTGGAATTACTTGCAGCTAATTCTTACAAAACTTTAATTGCTGCCGAATTGCTAGCTATACACAGATTACTCTGAAAAAGTCTTTTGCAGACAAATGATTTGCTGATGCTCTGCATTCTAAATGTAGACCTTTTGAAGCATCTCTATTGATCTAAAGAAAGCCTGGTGGACACAAACTCTTCTTTCCAGTGTCATTGTTCTTTCTTTCATTAGAAAAGAGAGAAGGAAAAGCCATGTAGAACTGGAAGTTGTTAATCGATTTTTACGCGAAATGCACTTCTACTCCTGATGCTAAACCATCTATGCAGAAATGTATGGTACAGATGCTACTCCTTGCAGGCCCTGGTTTCATTATTTTGACATTTTGTATTGGATGTGCTCTGAAGGCATAGTTGAAACTTGATAATCTTTGTTAAGCTCCTGATTCTATGACTATACTCAATTTTACTTTTGACAGCTTACTTTTCCATATGAATGGAGTTGGCAAACATCTTTACTGCTGTGGGCAATTTTGAGTGCAACTGATCCTGGGGCTGTTGTTGCCTCATTGAAAGAGCTTGGAACAAGCAAAAAATTGAGTACGATCGTTGAGGGAGAATCAATGGTGAATGATGGGTGAGCCTTGCCTTTCATCTTCAGATTTCTTTGTTTTTATGTTGGCATTGAACTTTTAACCTAGTAATAATTATCCTCTTTTATAAGAAATCCTTTAGTGTGCAAATGCAAGGAGTGTTGACCTCGTAGTTTTGGCCACTAAATTTTGACCAAGGTCATACTTTATACTTAGTAAGTTCATTTCCAGATTAATTTTGACGATCTTCTCCTTGAAAATATGAGCTTGAGGATAGGTGGTCACTCAATAGTATTTTCTGGAGGGAGTTGCAGTGATGTAATCGATATGGGTCTTGTGAAGTTTCAGTATGATTCCAGTCGACTTTCTCTCACCAAGAAATCCTATTTTCTGATTTGACTGTCATATGGTAAAGAGCTTTCTGGAAGCTCCATGGAATGAAAAGGATGCATTCTCAAACTGACATGAACTTATGTGAGAAACATCAAATGATCATGTAAGGAATATGATAGCCAAGACTGACCATCCTCCACATGTTATAAAGCAACCTTAGTTTGGAGTAAGAATGTCAATAGCTGTGGCATTATTATAAATCCTTGCGATTTCAGCGAACCAAATATTCTTATTTTTATATATCAGAAACGCCTGCTCTAATATACTGTACATTCCATGGACTACTTATTCAGGGCATCAGTTGTGGTATATCAGTTGTTCTACAAAATGGTGCTTGGCTGGCACTTCCAATGGGCGGATATTTTCAAGTTCTTGACGGAAGCAACAGTTGGAGCGTATGTGTGTTACTTATCACTAGATAGTAACTTATTGTTAAAGCATAATTTACTCATGACAATCGTTTTTAATTCAGTCTTGGCTTGGGTATAGCTTTTGGCATTGTGTTAGTATATTTGCTGGGGTTTATGCACAATGATTCTGAGATAAATCTGGCTTTGATGCTTTCTGTGAGCTACCTTTCTTACTTATGGTAAGCTTATTTCAACAAAGATGCCATAACCATTCTGCTACTTAGATTGTGAAATTAGTTCTTGTTGCCTTACTAAAATTTATCTCTTCTATGTTGTTACCTTACACTTTATGCTGTAGTTTGGTTGAAAACATTGACCAACCACCCATGTTAAATTTAAGGGTGCATTCAGTTCTGAAAAGTTCTTCAATTCATCTCACCGAACTTTAGTAAGCACTCCAGTTTATTGCTACTGTTTGATTTTTATGCTTTGTTGGTCATCTTACTAAGTTGATAAGTTCCTTATATATTCCACTTTCTTCTCATTTAGATTGCGAAGGACAGAAAATGTTGATTGTTTTCTAGTACTCCAAATCGTTTTTAGAAAATTGTGAAAAAGAGAGCCTATCGAACCTGCTTTTGCTATGCCATCCAATCGATGTTCTGCTTTCACTGATAAAGGAATAAAAACAGTTGCCCTTCAAACATGTCTTAAATAGGCACAGTAGCTGGTACTCCTTCCAGCTCTTTTTTTTTATTAAAAAAAAAGAAGGGGAACGGTAGTGTTTGGAATAGATGGAACCCATAGCTTTCCATTAATTTAAAGGCAGTGACTGCAAATGAGGTGCAAGAGCTCGAATTTTGTTTTACTGGCTTTTGCTTTACTCTTTCTAGTCTCTTTTCTACATTGAATTGAGAACTCTTTACCTTTCATCCATTTCATGCTGAAAGGTAAGTAAAGCAGCATGACTCTTCATAAGTGGAAACCATAACTTATATCGGTAAGATTAAGTTCTTTCTCACCTTATTCTTTTCTAGCTCTTTATCTTCATATCTTTAGAAATGGCCTAGTTCTGAGACCGATATTGTTCTTGCACTTTCATGCTACGTCGGTTGTTAGTCCCCTTATTGTCATCATTTTCTTAATCCAAGGCAACACTAAGTGTAACAGTGGTGTGGTTGAAAAGCATCATTGACCAGTATGTGAAGCTCATTGGTGTCCATTCTTTTTAAGGCTGTTAGTATAAATTTCACCTATGAAGGCAACTCTGTTGGTAAAAGCTATTCAAAATAAAAAATATATAATTAGCTGCTCTTAACTATGTGAAATGGTTTTAGGCTATTTATAAACTTATAATTGTTTAAACGTGCATGGGAATTCAGTTTTCTCCAATCATAAAGCACATGTACAAGTTCGACAATTACTCGACCTTAAACATGGATTTTTTTTGTATTTAATAGGCTCAGGAAGTTGCTGACAGTTCTAGCATCTTAACGGTGGTCACTTTAGGAATGTAAGTATAGTTAATTTCTTTTTGATGTACTACCGTTTGTCCTTTGGAAGACAAATTCCTGACTATGCAAATGATAAGCAGGGTTATTGCTGCAGTTGCTAGGACTACTTTCAAAGGTAATTGTCGACAGAGCTTGCATAACTTTAGGTGAGTTCTTTTTCTCCTTTTTTTTTGCATTTCCGTTCTTCAGTATCTGGAGTTTTTAAAGATCTACACTAGTCTTGGTATTTAGAGGAGATACTGTACTCGATTTATATCAATGCTAACGGCACTTTTAATCTCCACAAATATAATTTGTGTTTCGTTTTGAGTATGTTGAGTGCCTCTTAAAGATATATACTATTCTTGGTACGTATTTGGGGTACTCAGTAGTCCCACAGATACAGGATCTTTAGGTGTTATTCCTTTCAAAAAAATTCTTCTTTTGTTATCCAACATAGATCTGGATGCTGTTCAGATTAGCACTAGTTTTCCAGGCATGGATGCCTGTGCTTTTATGCGCGAAGAACGACTATCTTTTTTTTCATCTGAGAGAGAGAGAGACAGTATTTAAAATGCCATCTCGTACTACCAGAATGAGCCTGTTCTGGAATTTCTAAGAGCCATTTGTTTCTTCTTTTTTTTAAGCATAGTACTTGTTGACTTTCCTTCCAAAACAAAAAAGAATTGCTTTACTTCTGAAAAATCATGAAAAGATTCCATGTGGTTAAAGAACCTTACATGTCCATAGTGTTTGTTGAAAGATTCGGGTATTTAGTATCATCAAATAAAAGTCAAATTTCGAAGGCTAAAAGCAAAAATAAAAGAAAATCGTTAAATTGTAAAGCCAAAATGAAGGTCCCCCCAACAGTCCAAACAGACTCTAAACTCAGCCACATAAACAATGATCAACAAATAAAGTTTAATTGCACTGGAAAATGACGACGAGTAGATGAACAATCACTAAAGTAGCCTTCTCGTTCAACCATAGTACGGAAGCCAATTTCTGCTTCTTTTAAGACTTAAAGAAGTAACTTTTTATTGTTTCAATAAATGAGATAATAACAACAAGAAGTTCAAAATCTTTTGGTTTTTTGTTAATTTTTTCTGCCAGACATCTTATTTTCCTAGAAGTGGACTCCGAATATTAAATTTTCCTGAGGAACTCCAGAAGTTGTTTTGTTACAATTATGGTACTTCTGTTATTCTCTTTTTCCTGTTTAGGCTAAAAGTAAAACTCTCAACCTGCAACATATTGCAGTTAAATCATCGTGAAATTATCGGAGAAATAAATGAGAAATAATAAAAATAATAAAATCGGAGATTTGTGTGGTTCTGTCCTGATTTTAACACTTACTTCACCGAGAGAATCAATAATAAGTAATCCACTAAATAATCCAAGAATTATATAGTAATACTCACCCACACATTCGAGTATTTAATAAACCCGAATCACACCCAAACCCATATGTTTATTGATAAAACAACTCAATTCGATGCAGAAGAACTCATGTCATAAAATCCACTGTGTTCATAACTCCTTCGTGCCATGAAAGAAAGCGCTCCTCCTCTGTGCGTCCCTTTTCTTTTTGGCTTCTGTGCGGCTACAACTGAAGGACATCCCTGTGTTTGTACCAGAAAAGGAAGAAACCCACGGCACTTTTGAAAGGCCAGAGATGACGTCCACTGTACACTGTTATAAAACAGAAGGGACTACCATTCATTTGGCGTTAAGGTTCAACCATCTTAGAAAAATTCATTGAATAAGCTTTACTAGTTGAAGCGATTAACGATTCCTGCTTAAATGCCCTCGTCCCAGAGCTCTTCGGCAGACTTGTAAGGACCATTTGGGGATATGAATTCGACTCCAGGGAATCCTTTCTTTTGTGGAATTTGACTAATTTTGTTCAATTCGTCAGGGTTCAAGCTCCAGTCGAATATGCCAAGGTTCTCTTTCATCCTCTCTATGTTGAAGCTTTTCACTGCCACACTGACTCCTTGTTCATACGCCCACCTTAGACAAACCTTCATGCAGACCAATAATATAGCCAAAATATGAGCTTAACCGTGTCTGAAACATATGCTAACAGTAAAAAGTAAACTTCCTCACATATGTACACAGATAATAACCAGAGAGATGTTGACAGAGATGAGTAATGTTCTAGCATTTCACTTAGTTCTTGCTTAAGTGTTGGACCATGGTCAACTCATCCGAATCTCTTACAGCGCAATAGGATGATCTAATATTAACGAATTGTTATGTGTTGCGTTGGAGTAATTAAATATCAAATCACACATTCATCTAATAGCTTAACCTTTTAGAACAGTTGACAGTGGTCCCACCAAATCTAACATGGTATCAGAGCTGAAATTCTGAGTTCAAATCTTTTCAAGTCCCAATTGCCTTTCCAATGAAAAATGCCCACGCTTAGTGCTAAGCAAAAATACCAGATTAAGCATGAGGGGGAGTGTTAGAGTAATTAAATATTAAACTACACCTTTATCTAATAACTTAAGTTTTTAAAACAGTTAGCAATGGTTCCACCAAATATAACATGTTGAATAGGAAAATTGTACGAGGCATACGAGGGTAGCGCTTAGTTTCTTTATCCTAACCTAATTGATTAACTCTTTAGGATTCACATCTTACCTAACGATCACTGACCGTAGCCTAGCTGAATAGAATATTGGTTTAAGAGGACCAAGTGTCTAATTAATCATCTTAATCAATGTTTGTATGCATAGCATCATCGAATTCGAGAAGGATAAGGTGGATAGAGATTGATGACAACCTGGGCAAGTGTCTTCCCTTTGGCTTTGGCAATCTCTTGCAGCACCTCGCATTCCATTACTCTATCAGTCCCCCAAAAGGTTCCTCTGGCGCCTAACGGAGAGTAGGCGGTGATGTGTATTCCCTTGTCCTTGCAGAATTCCCTTAGCTTCTGTTGCTGCCACAGAGGGTTCATCTCCACCTTCACAATCAAATCGAACCCATTTAAATCATAAATAAAAAATCACACCCCACTTGTAATGTCTGAGGAATCCACAGTCATCTAATGATGCGTTTGAGCAGAACTCATGTTGCCATTTTTTACTTCAACGATAATACAATGATGCGTTTATCCTTCAAGAGTTGGATTCTTTTGAGGGGTGCTAGGAGATTAGATTTCGTTGTCTATGCCATCCACATTGGTTTAAATGTGCCTAATACTTAAGTATGAAAATTTCAGAGGGTTGTGTTTTGGTGGGAGTAAATTTCCTCTGATCTTTTAGATTGATGGGTTATACAAGTTATGTAACACACATGCAAATCTAACATGAGCAAAACACGAAAAGGATAAAGAAAAAGAAAATTCTCAAAACCTAACCCTCTCTGTGGCTCTATCACTCAAGTTGGGTCAGGTTGTGGAAGGCTTAAAAAGCCACCACGATGACCTCGTTCTGGCGGTCCTCGACCTCGAGCAGTCTCCAAAGAAGAGGTCACGTCCTCCCCGTGAGTTTTACAGGGGGAGGGACGACATGGGGGCTCGCTGGCTCGACCACAGCAGCTGCAGGCTCAGTGAGAGTGGCAGCTTGAGCATGGTTCGGTGGACAGTACAGCGGCGGTGTTCATGGGCACAGTAGCTCGTGAGAATAGAGGGGAAGGTAGAGAGAGAGAGAGAGAGAGAGAGAGAGAGGGAGAGAGAAAGAGAGAGGAGAGAGGTTCTTGTTTTGTCAAAAGTGAATCACCTAGATGAAGATTTTCGGAACTACACGTAGACTAAATTGACATATATAAAAAGAGCAACCCTAAACTTGCAATAAACATGTTTTTCATGTTTAGGGTAGCTTTTCTTTGTTATGACAAACATGCTTTGTTTTTTTTCCAGAGCAATCTTAAGAAAACAAGAATTCCCAAGGGACCAACAATAAACTCACTTGGTTGACAGCAGGAGGAATCTCGGAGATGCTGAGCAACTTCTCAAGCTTTTTGCATGAGAAATTGCTCACTCCAATGCTTTTGGCCAAGCCCAGCTTCTGACACTCTTCCATGGCCTTCCACACACTCTCATAATCGAACGGAAGCAGATCCTCCTTCTTCACCGGAAGCTCATACTCACCTGCCTTCACGCACACCGGCCAATGAACCAGATACAAGTCCACGTACTCGAGCCTGAGATTCCTACACACAAGAACCGACCGATGCAATGAAAACAAGGATGATGAAACGTACAGACACGGTGCTATATGATTCATAGGTTGACTGAAATTGTACTTGAGGGATGTCTGGAGCGCGGGGACGACGCGGTCGCCATGCGCGTCGCTGCACCAGAGCTTTGTAGAGATGAACAGCTCCTCACGCGAGTTTACAAGGCCGAGCGCGAGAGCTTCAGCCACAGCTTCCCCGAGGGGCTGCTCGGTCAGGTAGAGTGGGGCTGAGTCGAAGTGTCGGTAACCGAATCGGATCGCATCGAGGAGGTGTTCCTTCACGTTGGAAGAGGACCCATATGGGTACTCGGCGGTTCCGAATCCAAGAAGCGGGATTGCTTTGCCGTCGGTACTGATTTGAGTGTCAGCAACGGTAATATTGGCCATGTTTACTTTGTATCGTTCGGCTAGACCTGGAATGACCTCGTTTTCTTGTTTTTTTGGTCTTTTTGTTTTTGTTTCTTTGGTTCTTTTGGAGTTCGGCTAAGTAATCGGTACCACTTGGCCCTTTGCATCAATTTGGAGGGAACTCGTGGCTCAGAACGTTTCTTCTGCGGATGGATGAAAAAGTTTGCGAAGTGTGTGATCCCTGAGAGCCAATGGCCTGTGTAGATGGGCTCCACTTGTCAAATCTTACAAAATTCCCTCTGTTCTGCCTCAGTTACTCTCTCCCCTCGCTTTCGTCTCCGTTAACGACACACACTCTCTCCCTTCCTCTCTTCACTTTCTCCTTTCTTCTTCATCGTCCAAAGAGCGAAAGTTCTTCTCCATCCAAAGTTGTCTCTGTTCGTTCATGTTAAAATTATGGCTCGATTTTGAGCCAAAAAAAGAAAATTTTCTAATTCAAATAAGTTTCATAGTTAGAGAAGATTTTCTAAAAGGAGATTTCTTATTTTAAATCTAATTATTGATTATATATAAGAAGGGGATGTTATTTGTAAAAAGCATTAAAGAGGAGCTTCTGTTAGTAAATTATACTATTAAGATATCTGAGTGTTTGAAATCAATTAAATCTTGTGGTAAGATTTTGCGTGTAATTCTTTCGTGAAACTGAAATATTATTTCGTGAGGAAAAGTAGGCTAAGTACTGCGTAAGTTATTGGGTGTAATTGGGGTTTGGGAAATATTTAGAGTGTTTAAGTGACTCAAACGTGGTTGTAATTTCCGTTATATTGCTTGATCTATAGTGAAATTCGTGTTGCTCTCTCCGTGGATATAGGTCACTACGATCGAACCACGTAAATCTGATATTTGATTTATTTCCCTATTATGTTGATTTAATTGTTCGATAGCTTGCTTTGTGACATTCCGGATTCTGGCCATTTTTGGGATTTAATAAACGTGTAATTCGTCAGTGTGCTTATAGTAAAATCTCGCCCGGGAACTGATCACTCCCGGTTATTGTTTTAAATTTTGAGATTTCGCTAGAATCGCACTCGATCGAATTTGGTCGTTATTTAGACCCTGAACTTGGCAGTCGATTTTCGGGAGTTTCGGAATGAAATAAATTGGACGGTGTCGATATTATCGTGGCCGACATCGAGATTGTCAGGAATAGTGAAAAAGTGGATTTTTGGACCGGGTGCGGATTTGGACTAGTAGACCTCCCTCGTAGTGTGTTTTGGGTTATATTATTTTGGCCCTTTGCCCTATATTATTATTTGGGATTTTTCGTGGACTGTTGGACCATTTTCCGGATTTAAATCGGGACCGTTAGGTCGATTTTTAGTTTGAACCGTGTCCGTTGAATCGCGATAATGACCTTTGACTTTCTCCCTCTCTTTTTCTCTCTCTCCGGTCGCGTCCTTCTGCCGCGCGACCCCTTGCGCACGTTTCCCCCCCCCCATCTGTCAGACTCTCTCTCTCCTCTTTCCCTTCTTTCTTTTCTTTTCTTCTTCCCTTCTTCCTTCCCCGAGCTCTCCGCGTCTGGTTCTGCTTCGCGTTTTGCTTCGCCCGACCAGCCACGCCGCCGTCGCCAGCCCGACTGCCGCGCCGCGCCGCGCCGCCCGGCCAGCCCCGCCGCCGTCGCGTCGCCTGCCCCGGCCGCCCCTTCCTCTCTCTCGCGCGCGCGACAGCGAGCTGGTCGCCGCTGCTCGTCGCGCCCGGAGTCGGCCCAGCCCGCCGGCGCGTCGTCCGGCGCCGCCCAGCCGCACCTGGCGGCTCTGCCGTTGTCCCAGTCCCCGCCGTTAGTCAGCCGCCGCCCCTGACCGGCCGTCCTCTCCCCTTCCCCTGTTCGCCGAGCCGTGAGCTCGCCCCACCCCCGTGACCGCGACGGGCCCAGCCAGCCCCGTCGTCGCCGCTCGCCGGCCCGCCCCGCCGGCCAGCTCGCCGTCGCCGGCCCGTCCGCCGCCTCCCCCTCAGCTTCTACCTTCCTCTCTCTCTCTCTCTCTCTCTCTCTCTCACCCCGGTTTGGTCTCTCCTCATCCAGCTCGTCGCCGCCGCCGCGCCGCCGTCGCCGCCGCGTCGCTGCCGCCGCCGGTCGCCGCTCCGGTCGACCAGCCAGCAAGGCCAGCCCGGCCGGCCAGCCAACCGGCCTGCCAAGCCGTGGCCCGCGCGCGCAAGCCGTGCGCCCGTCGCCGTGCCCGCGCCCGTTGCCCAGGCGCGTTGCCCATCCGCTCGCCCGTGCGCCCCGGGCACGCCGCGCGTCCGCCGCGCCCGCGCGCCAGGCACGCCGACCGGCCATTGTGCTCGCGTTGGCCAGCCACCGCGCCCGTGTGGCCCGCTCCCGCGCCTAGTCCGAACTTCTCACCCGAGGCCATTTTGGGCCCGAGCCGACTTTTCCCGGGCCAAAATCTTGTAAGTGACTCCCTAAACCTTACTTAGTACATTGGGTATTATTAGACCTGTCTAGGAGACAATTAGTACCGGTTTAGGGGCTTAATGCGGATTGTGGACAATTTTAGTACGTGCGTTATTAATAGATTAAATTGGGAGAATTGTTGGGCTAATTGATATTGTTGTTGTGGCATTCGTGGGTGGGCTTGATGTTCGTATGTAGTAGGCGTGAATGACGGAATTGTGAGCAAGTGTGAGGGGCTGTGATGTGAATTGGATTTGCACGTGGGTATTTCATTGACTTGTCTCGGGTTTAGAACGGCTAGGACGCGCTGAATTTAATTATATTATTTTATGATTTGCGCTACTTGAATTTGATTAAATAATATGCTTGATTGGATATTCGTGTGTGGCCGACTTGAACGTCGGGTTTGTGGATTGAGGTGGCGAAGTGTGAATTGAACTGAGTTAAATTGAGTGTGGTGGCATGTCAGTGTGACATTGGTGAAATATAATGTGGTGAGCATGATTGAGTTGGATTTGTACGATGTGTTGATTGGCGAATTGTGTTGTGGTGCATGTGATGAGAAAAGCCCGGATTGATCGGAGGGCTGCCAACCTGAGGCGTAGGTTACGCGGGTGTGGCAAGAAAGGCATGACTAGACCTGAGGAGTAGGTTACGCGGGTCATTGGAAGGGGAAATTGTCCTGAGGCGTGGTTACGCGGGACGGAGCCCGGCTTGATCTGAGGGCTGAGCCTGAGGCGCAATGGCGCGGGCTGTGAGATTGGGCCTGAGGCGCAGTGGCGCGGGTAGTGAGAATGGACCTGAGGCGCAGTGGCGCGGGTCGTGAGAAAGATGCTCGACCACGTATGCGGAATGTGTGATTGGAATTGGCTGGTTGAGCGTGTGACTGAATTGGCTGGTTGAGCGTGTGACTGATTTGGCTGGTTGAGCGTGTGATTGAATTGACTGGTTGAATTGGTTGGATTGATTGAGTGCCAGTGTGGTTGTCGTTTGATTGATTGTGATATTTTATTGAGTTAGTATTATTGTTCTGTCGCGATTTGACTAACGCGCAGAGTTAGTACACGTTCTGATAGCAAAGGTAAGTACATTATTGTGAGCTTGTTAAGTTGCTGGTTAGATTGTTTGTGCGACTTGTCTGGGTACGCATTGGCCTACGTGGGGTATAGGGGGTTGCTTATTGAGACTCGTTCTCACGGTTATTATATAACCATTTCAGATCCGCGACCATGAGTGATTGGAGACGCTGCAAGAGTATCTCGGAGATCGAGGACAGGTCAAGTACTCGGTATTTGAGTCCCCCTTTGTAGAGGAGTTAAGTTTGCGAACATTTGCCCCTTTTGAGGAGTCTAGTTCCGTTGTTGTGGCCTAACTTAGGGATTGTCTTTTGTGGACGCCATATGTATCTGCTAAGTGTAAGAATTACAGTTATTATTTTGTGTTATTGCTATCCCTTGTCATTGTTAATCGTCTGGGTTGTTTCTATTTGTTTCTGCGCGTGTTTAATCTCTGATGTTTGGGTTGGGTCGGCGACGTATCTGGGACGTCGCATTTAATGTTCGACCATCGAGGGATGATCGCGCGCTCGTATGGTGCGGGGCGTGACATGCTTCCACAATAGTTCCAAATACGCCTTCGCCGTCGCCTCTCCGATTCATTTAACTACCCTCTTCGTTTCCTATCTTGTTGTGTGTGGGATCCATATCATGTGAACTAACTCGTTTGTTGGTAAGAAATCCTTTATTATGCATTAGGATGATTGTGGTTGATTTTGTTACTACAACACATGGGGCAGCTACTTTTATGATTCCCGTGATCTTTCTTTAGGTTGTTATATTGTGAATGTGATATTTTGCTTAGCTGGTGGTATCTTTTACCAAAAGTGCAGAATAGGGAGTTTGCTTTGTGGAATTAATTTGACCAATATCCTCAACATCTTTGCTGGTGGTAATAGATTAGCCATAAACTATGTGCAAATCAAATAGTTTTCATTGCCCTATGGAGACATCAGAGAGGAAAGCATAATGGTGTTGGCGTGCTACTCATAACATGCACGGTAACTTTATTGTTCGATAGTAAGAAACTAGTGAAGTAGTGAGGGATGATGACCTGTAGAACAGCGTCTTTGGGTTATTCCTGTATCAGATCAGGCGAGGGTCGCCTCCCCTAGGGCCGGCGAGAGCCGCGACACCTCACCCAGACCAAGCGGAGGTTGACTGACAACTAGACCTGTCAAAATGGGTCTTAAACCCCTATACATGACCCATTTATTTTTTAAAATGAGTCATATATGGATCACTACAACTTTAAAGAGCCATCTTAAATGGGTTTTAAAGTTTTAAGTATATCATAAATGGATTTAAATGAGTTGAGTGTAAGACCCATTTCCAACGCACCCATTACTTAGACTCACACACACTTTCTCCCTTTTTATAAAAATATTTTTTTTAAAAATCGAAATTATAATTATTTTTCTTTTTTCTTTATTTTCGGCCAGTGACAGCCACAGTGACGGTCGGCGATCAGCCACAGGGGTGGACAACCTTGCCGGAGGCTAGCAAAGCTTAAGCTCACTAGCCTCGGATGAGGCTCCACCTCGTCAGATCTAGCAAGGTCGAGCTTGCCTGATTCCGGCAAGCCCAAGGCCTCGCTGACTTGTGGCGAGGCTCCATCCTCGTCGATCTGGCGAGACTCGAGCTTGCCGGCCTAGGGCGCGCTTGTCCTCACCAGTGGCCAGTCGCTGTGGCCTATCACTGGCCAAAAATAAAGGAAAAAGAAAAAAGAGAAATAAAATATAAATAATAAATAATAAAAATTTTGATTTTAAAAAATAAAATTATTAAAATGAATGCACGAAATAAAATCAACAGTAAATGGGCGCTAAGATGCTAATTAGGGAAAACGAAGACAAGACTTGTAGTAAGTATGCTATCAAACGCACAAAAGGCGCTCAACCTTTATAAAAGGGATTACCTTTTAGCCATAAAGTCCCCTTCGAATTTTGATTAGTATCTTAGAATTGCTTTATAGTAACAAAATTCTAATGCACAGGTTCCAAATCATGGCAAGTGCAGAGCATACTACCAGAACTAATCATCATACAAACGTTTATTTAAAAAATTATACCAGGCAGAAAGGTAGAAGTGAAGATTTAGGGACTCATAATACACATAAGTTTTATTTCTCCAGGCTTTTCTGGAGAGCAAATCTTGCCTTCAAATATTACAAGCATTGCCTTATATAGGCACTAATGACTGTCACGCCCCGAACCCTATCGAGCTTGCAACATCCTCCACTAGTCGATTAGTGCGACGCCCCAGGTTAGTCGCCGACATCATTTACGAACATCAGAGATTTAATTTTGCAAACGGAAACCTTAAACACCCTGACAAATTAAACTGGGGAGAAATGGGAGAATATACATTTCCAGTACTCGATCCAACTTATTCCACCATATTTACAATAGAACAAACTTTAGTTTACCAGTACATACATTCCTAAAACTTTCGAAAGTAAGAACAAAAACAGATGACCTGACATACTAACTTCCAAAAATGTTACCCTTCTGAAACCCACCGGAAACTCTGCCACATCATACTCCGTGTGCACTGGTATTCCAAAACGTACTGGCGACGGTGGTGGAGGGTTCATGGGTCCTGTCGGGGTTCTGAAATATATTGGTTGAAAACAACCGTGAGACACTTCTCAGTAAGTACACCTCTAAACTCAACCTAGGCTATCACGTACCTCCAGACAATTTCACAAAACACACAAACATACACACAAGCCACATAATCACATAGCAAGCAATTTAATGCAACCATAAGCATGCACAATTTTTCATGTCATTCACTCTTTCCATTCTCACACTATTCCATCCCCTTCTTCGCCAGTGGCCTGCGTACACGTACACGCCTCAGGTACACTGCGATCTCTTTCCACAACACTTCCAGGCCCGCGTAAACGCACACGCCTCAGGCCATGTTTCTTGCCCGCGTAAACGTACACGCCTCAGGCTCAACATCTGCCACCCACTGCGCAATCCGCGTAGAAGTTCACGCCTCATACTGGCAGTCTTCCGGAAATACCGAACATCGTCCCGCGTAAACGTACACGCCTCAGGACGGCACACTTCCCACAATCTCTCATGCCATGCCACACATCCTTCCTGTCTTACTCATGCGCACACTCAGCACGCAATTACCACAATCAATTTATCCATTACTCGCAGTCCACACGCGCATTATTTAGCTCATAATTCAAGCTCACTCATCATAGGACATGGTAACATCATTAATTAATTTACTCAAACTTACGAGTACTCCCAACGAGCACATATAATCACCAAATTGCACAACAACATGCTCAATTTGTTCACCACCAATTATTTAAAAATAACTAAGCATCCAACAAGTAAATTCCCATTTTTCTCCGACTAAATGGCGTCGAATTAAGTCCGAGCCTTCACGAAACTTTCTCGCCATAATTTCTAGGTTCCAAAAATTCAACCCGCGCCTCGATCGGACCCTCACAGCCCCGTGAATAGTAATTCACAGCTTGTGAACAGTGTTTCGAGGCTTGTGAACAGTAAATTCGCAGCCCTATTTTCTGAATTTCTAATAAATAATGCTCGAATTAATTTCTACGGCCCGCCATAAAATTTCCCCTCCCTATTCATACCATTCCGCACCTAATTCCATACTGATTTCGTCCGAAAATTTCCGTCGATACCCGAAGTCCTAAATTAGGTTTAGGCGCGACTTACCCGCGTTCTAGAAATATAGAAATCGTTATTTTTCTCTAACCAAACGACATCAAATCGATTCCGGTCCTTCATGGGACTTTCTCGCCATTAAATATCGGTTCTAAAAATCCAACTTGTGTCCCGAACCGAGCATCACAGCCTCGTGAACAGTGAATCACAGCTCGTGAACAGTGATTCTGAGCTTGAAATTCCCTCAAATCATCCTCCAAAAATTCCAAATTAATTCCTCAAGGCCCGCCATACATTCCCGGTCTAAAACCCCAACATTTTGCACCCGCACAAGTCCAATTTCACCCAAAATCAAATTGTTCGGCGATACCCAAAATCCTAAATCGGGATTAGAGTATGACTTACAAAGTTCTAGACTTAATCGGCTAGAACGGGGAGCGGCGGCCCTTAATCGGGGATGACGGCGACAACGTACAACTCCCGGGTGGCGGCGATCGGCTTAGACGGCGACGACGTGGCTTGCGCGTGGGTCTTGCCTCGCGTGAGAAAGAGGGAAAAAGGGAGAGGAAGAGAGGGACGGCGGTTGGTGGTGGTGTCTTGGGGGCGGTCCGAATGGTGGTGGCAAGCGGCGGCGAGCGGCGGTGGCTTGGCTCACGGCTAAAAGGAAAAGAAGCCAAGAGAGGGAGAGAGTGTCCACGGTTAGGGGGGGTTTCTCACGATGGGGAAGAGAAAAATGAGAGAAAGGGAAAGCTTGTCTTGACTAAATAGTGATTTTGACCCAAAATATCCAAGGGCCAAAATGACCAAAATACCCCTTGCCCCTAAAACTAGTCCTTTAAAAATCCTTATGGGTAAAATCGTCACTTTCTCTATTTCTTGTCCAAATCGAGTTTTTCCGAAGGATTTGAGCGCACCAAAAATTCACACGTGTCACGTGCAACGTCATCCTAATGTTCCGGCGTGACTTCCTAATTTTCCGGTGTCCAATTTGGGCAAAATTTCCATAATTAAATTCTATTAAACGCAACTCGAGCGTTTCTCGAGCTAACGGGAGGCTTGCTGGGGAAATTCGCGAAATCGACTCATGACTGATACTAAATCGAGTCACGTGCAAGTCCATCCGGTGCGTGATGACCTCGATTGTCATTAAAACCGCGAAGATCAATTACTTGATCCGAGGGGTACGATCGTTCGGTATAATTTCGGAATCATTCGTCAAGTCGTTTCGTGGTCCAACGGAATCACCCGCGATCCACTATTAGGACTGTGGCGAATTGACCCCTAACTATCCTTGGATCGGCCAACAGTGGCTCAAAATATCACTTACGCGATTTAATGATCGAAATCCATTCACGATCGAATTTTCTTTAGTCGCGCGAATTTAATTCCCCTATTAGCCTTTCCCTAATGGTTAGCATTCCCAGGAATGATCAGTTCCGGACGAGAATTTACTACGAGCACATTTCATAAAATCCAGTTATTTTATAAATTCCAATTGGCGGAAATTTCGGAATGTCACAATGACTGCATAAACAATTAATTGTTGGTGTAGTTCTAAATACCACTAATAATTATCCACGGACTCAACATGCATTGACTTAGATTATTGACGGACAAGGTTCTAACAGACTATTGATAGGCTCATTAAGACATTGACCAATGGTTTTTTCAACTTGCTATAGTACTGCTACAGTGATGAACAGTGACATCTACAGTACATCGCTACAATACATTTGCTACAGTGATTTCTGACAATGGACCTTTTTTTTCCAACACACTTTCTACGCCTTCAAAGGTCATACTTGTGAAGGGGCTCTTCATTGTCATCATCGAAACTATCTGAACTGTCTCCATCCTTTTGTCGCCTATATTCTCTAAAGAGTCTTTCAACTTCTGCGATCGCTATAGCCACCTCTTCCCAAAGTTCTGAGGACTTTTGTTTTTTTTTTTTGTGGAGATTCATAGGAAGTAGCTGGAACGTCTACATAACTTGAGACAACATCAGCGGAACATGATAGAATACCTGGCTAGAGAAAGTTCCCTAATTGCAGTGATAGACTGTTTTTGTCAAGACCTAAACTAAGTGTAAGTGGTAGCTCACTGTAATTATATGGGTCTTACGATAATGGTCCTTCCCATGGATCCTGTGCTTGAAGAGCTTGGGATGAGGACGAGGCAACAGCATCCATATCAGCTTGCATATATAGGTCATATATTGTCCAAACGCTATATCAATCAATGTTCCATACTTATGATCAGCGGAATGATCCCAAGATGTGTTACTAGAACCCGTTGGCCATACCTCTAGTGGTATCGCTTGATTATATTGGTATAGAAGTCTTTAGAACTCTCTATACTCCTGAGGGAGTGTTGAGATTTTGCATGGGAGAATTTTGAAGAACTTTTTTGGAATTGGCTAAAGCTTGTATATGGTTGCTCCTACATCAACTAATGTTTTGCTTACATCTCCATTTGGACGAATAAACAACCATGGTTGCGAAATAGGACTGTTGTATGCAGTTCTGAATTGAATCGACAGGCTCTGGCTCTAAGTTGTTCCTTGAACGTACATTTCCACGCTCCCAGTGGTTTGAACCAATTAAGCATATCATCCAAATGCTTTAACTTTTTCTCTCCTTGGGGAATATTGCCAATAATGGAAATGATCTTGGTTGTTGGAAATTCAATGGCTATTGTATAAAGATTGAACAAATACCAATAAAACCACTTGAATTATTTTGAGAACTCGTTTTCAAGATTGATGGAGATAGAATGGATGAAAGGATATTCTAGATATAATCCACTAGGTTTGAGACTTAATCCTCCGTATCTACTGAAAATCAGCATATGATATTTCCACATTAGTGATGGCAAATTTTCAAAAAGAGTGTTGTCTTGGATGTATGCAGGAACTTCCGGCGGGTATTGCCTGCTAGACCAAGGAGGTTTCATCTTGATGGGTTTAAATCCACCGAATAGATTTCACGATACATACATATTTATGGATGTAATTGGTGCAATAAATTCTTTTGGTCGGGATAAGAAATTAGCAAGCACATTCTTCTTTCGTATTATATGCCTAGTTTCAAATGAATACTTTGAAAACCATTTTGCCCATTTAAGGAGTTAAGGATGAGGGATTTGCTTTTGTTTGAACTTCAGTATTCGGGAGAAAGATGACATATCCAGTTCAACAAAAAAAAATGATGTCCAAAAAAATGAAATTCAAACTTCTTGATGCTATACCTCACCGCCAAGATTTCCTTGAAAGTGGAATGATAATGCATCTCGATTTGCGTAAATCTTCCACTTTTTTGTCCGTAGATTTTACTCTTTCCATTAATATCTTCAAAAAGAACGACAATCCAATATTCATCACTAGAATCTATCGATAGAACTCTCTTTCCAATAGAAGGTATTTGTAAGGGAGGAAGATGTTGCAAAACTTTTTAAGGCATCTGACTGATTTAGTCTATTGAGGTCGACATAGAAGAGCATCTTTTTTTAGCATCTGCTATAGTGGATTCACCAATTTGGGTAATATACCAAATGTTGGAAAATATTGTCTAGTTCATTTTCAAGTTCCGGCCAAATATTGAAATTTTTTTATTTTCTTGGATGATGATTTCATGGAAAATATTTTCCAGAAATGTTGCATTTTTCACGAAACAAACAAAACCTCAATTTAAAAAAAATTATAAAAATTGTTCACTAGCTTTGTATTGTATGAAAATGTTTTAGTAGTATAATTTTTAAAAAAAGTCATAAGACACAAGTTTTCTTAGATTAGGTTAAATATGGAAGCATTTTAGCAATATGGGTCGGGCCGGATATGGGTTTGGTATGGGTTGAGATATTTACATTATAAATAAATTGGTCATAAACGGGTTAATAAGTCAATTTGGATTAGACCATTTATGACCCGACCCAAACTAGACCCAACTCACCCGTTTAACAGGTTTACCAACAACCTTGCCAACCTAGGGTTACAAAAAAAAAGGAAAAGCAAAAAGAAAAGAAGAAAAAAAAGGAAAAAATTAATAAAAATCAGAAAATTTGCAAAATTTTTCATGTTCATGTTTAGGACTAAATTAGCAAATCGTCCAAAGGTTTAGGACTAAATTAAAATAATTGAAAGGTTTAAGACTCAACTGGCAAATTGTTAAAAGTTTATGATTAAATTATTGAAGGGTTTATGATAGAATTCGCTTAAGTGTTAAACGTTTTCCATGCGTGATTAATGATTAGTTGAGTGGATGATCATGCGGTTCCCCAAAATAAATGAAATTTATTGCTTGGTTGTGACTAGCTTGTCCATATATATGATCACGCTGGCCCTTGATTGCACTGTCACTATTTTTTTTTTTAAATATGGTATATTTAGAAAAATGAGCAATTATTAGGTTGTCGGAAAGGAATATTTTAGCCACGGTTATATATGATAACCAATCAATGCCGGAATCAATGAGTGAATCCACGGAGAGTTAAGGTTCTTGCTATAATCTGTCACGGAGTATCTAAAACATTGACTCTGGAATGATCTAAAGTTTTTCCCAAGAACTGCAACCAGCAAAGTTCAAACTACACTACAAAAAAAACGGATTTTTGCCACGAAAATTTTCCAACGAAAAATTTTCGTCGCAAATTTGCGACAAATTTTCCAACGAAAATTTTTTCGTTGGAAAATTCGTTGGAAATTTCCAATGAAAAATTTTCGTTGGAAAATTCGTTGGAAATTTCCAACGAAAAATTTTTCGTCGCAAAATTCGTTGGTAATTTCCAACGAAAAATTTTTCGTTGGAAATTTCCAACGAATTTTCCAACAATTCAAAAAAAATTGATTTTATTCGGCATTTTTTATATTCGTTGGAAAATTCGTTGGAAATTTCCAACGAAAAAAAAATTCGTTGGAAATTTCCAACGAATTTTCCAACTATTTAAAAAAATTGATTTTTATTCCACATTTTTTATATTCGTTGGAAAATTCGTTGGAAATTTCCAACGAATTTTCCAACGAATTTCAATTTAGCGGCAATTTTTTCATAGTGTACAATTTTCGTTGGAAAATTCGTTGGAAATTTCCAACGAAAAATATTTCGTTGGAAATTTCCAACGAAAAAAAAATTCGTTGGAAATTTCCAACGAATTTTCCAATGATTTAAAAAAAATTGATTTTTATTCCACATTTTTTATATTCGTTGGAAAATTCGTTGGAAATTTCCAACGAATTTTCCAACGAATTTCAATTTAGCGGCAATTTTTTCATAGTGTACAATTTTCGTTGGAAAATTCGTTGGAAATTTCCAACGAATTTTCCAACGATTTTAAAAAAATTGATTTTTATTCCATATTTTTTATTTTCGTTGGAAAATTCGTTGGAAATTTCCAACGAAAAAAAATTCGTTGGAAATTTCCAACGAATTTTCCAACGATTTAAAAAAATTGATTTTTATTCCACATTTTTTATATGAAGAAAAGTAAAAGAGCGAGGGGAGGTATATGAAGGTGGGAAGCCCAATTTGGTCTTGTTACTGAGGAAATCATTTTTCCCTCGTCTCACGCCCTCTCCTCACTTCTCACGCTCACGCCCTCTTTTCCTCTCTCTCCTTTTCCCCATCGTTCTGAGCAAAGTAGGGTTTTCATCTCCAGAGCCGCTGCTGCCTTGCGTGTCCTCTCGTCCCATGGCCGGCGAGTTCGAGCTCGGCCTTGCCTCGCCTCGCCAGATCCAGCGATGCTCGGTGGAGCTCGAGACCGCGAGGCTCGGCCGAGCCTTGCCAGATCTGGCGTGGATGAAGGGGAGAAATGGCGCGGGGGGGGTATTTTTACTCCGCCGGGCCCCCTCCTCCTCCGCGACGTCGTCCGGGACGAGGTCGCCGTGGATGAAGCCGTCGTAGCCGACGAAGCCGTACCTCGAGCTCCGTCGGCGGACGCTCCGCCTGACGCTGGGCTCCGGCTCCCGCTCCGGCTCCAGCGCCGGCGCGTGGGGCGGCTTCCTCGCCAGATCCGACTTCGGGGGCCGCCCCTTCTTCCGCTTCACGATCTGCACCATGCCGCCGTGGCTGGCTACAACCCCCGAGCCCGACTTTCCCTCTCTAAAACCTCCGATCCCCCCTCTCTCTCTCTAGCTCCCTCCCCAAAGGCGCCGCCGCGGCCATCCAGGGCCGCTCTCGACGCCCCCGACGCCACCAAGCCTCGTCGCCGGCGAGGGTCGAGCTTGCCCAGATCTGGGCGAGCTCGAGCTCGTCGCCGGCGCGGGCCGAGCTCGCCCGGATCTGGGCGAGCTCGTCCAGATCCGGGCGAGCTCGGCCATCGCCAGCGACGAGGCTGGCCCTCGCCGGCCATGGCGAGGGCCGAGCTCGCCATGGCCGGCGAGCTCGAGCTCACCCAGATCTGGGCGAGCTCGGCCCTCGCCGGCGACGAGGCTGGCCCTCGCCGGCGACGAGGGCGATTTTCCGAAAAAAAAAATTCAAAAAAAAAATTCGAAAAAAAATTCGAAAAAAATGCGGGAAAAAAAATTTCGTTGGAAAAAAATTTCCACGATTTTTCGAAAAAAAAATTTTGTAATTTTTCCAACGAAAAAAATTTCGTTGGAAAAAAAATTTCCACGATTTTTCGACCAAAAAAATTTTTTTTAAAAATTTTTCCAACGAAAAATTTTTCGTTGGAAAAAAAATTTCTACGATTTTTTGACCAAAAAAAATTTTTAAAAATTTTTCCAACGAAAAATTTTTCGTTGGAAAAAAATTTCCACGATTTTTCGACCAAAAATTTTTTTTTTGTAATTTTTCCAACGAATTTAGCCACGAGTTTTCCAATGAATTTTCCAACGAAATAAAATTCGTCGCAAATTTCCAACGAAAATTGAAATTTTTCTTTGGAAAAATTTCCAACGACCTATTACCAACGAATTTTTTTTCGTTGGAAAATTCGTTGGAAATTCGTTTTCCAACGAATTTTTCCAAATTTTTTGTTGGAAAATTCGTCGGAAAAAAACAATTTTTTTGTAGTGCTAATTTTCTTCCCTAGATACGAGAATGAAGGTAAATCAGGGAAATAAAGTTCTCTTTGGTCCGCGTGGATCAATAATTATTACGTATAAATGTAGGATTTCTATTACACACACCGCCTACGCGTAACTTGTTGGATTATGTTTTCCTTCATCCCTAGTGATTTCTTCCAATCTGGCTTTCGATCGGTTGGTTACCGATATGAACATCGCTTTCATGTATACTTAACCAAAAATAGATGCGGGTGATGTCCATACCCTCTAATCAAAAAATAATTTTCTCTTATCAGTTACGAAACGAGTTCTAGGTTTATGTTAAAAGTAGCGTGGAGCTGTGTTATTCTATCTAATACGTCAAAATCTTTGACAATACCACATAAGATGAGTATATAGTGAATGATTCTTAATGTTCTTGCTTTTTTTGTTCATCCTCAAGGTCAAGCTGGTCTTTGAAAACCATACGAGGCAATGACTAATATCTTCTAACTATCAATCTCGACGCAAAAAGTTTGCTTCCAAGCCAAGGCCTTCTATTGAACATTTATTAATAGTTGTTTCACCAAAATTAATCGACGACAAAATACCTTTCATTAAAATTCATTTTTCGATTTTTATTAAAAGGAGACGAGGTCTGCGGCAATTCCGGACCAGAGTTGCATCAATGGAACACAAGAAAAAAATATACCTCAACGGAATTTAATCAATGATGAAACTTGATGACATAAAAAGCTTTACCGGAATTTAATTGATGACGAGATATCCGAACTACGACTAAAGTACAATAATGGAAAGATAATTGAAAGATAACCGGTTTTTTGGTGATTATCCAGGGGTTTTACAAAGAATTAGATGTGGCTATATAAAGTGTACAATCGACGATTACAAACAGAGGTTACACAAATTCAAATAATTAAATAACTTCTCAGTGGTAATGAGAAGTTACATTATCCACGAGAAGTTACTCCGTAGTTTTTTTATTATCTAGCAACACTTCTCTAAAAGAGCTTAAATATATGAAATTATCGCTACTCAGCAGTTCCATATCGATATAAAAAACTTCAATTGATAACTGATGTTGGTTATCGATGGCTTTCTTGACAAGTTGTCAATACTCTTCAAGTTAATAAATGACCAAATGCTGCTCTCATCAATGAAGCCAATCACTTGTCAATAATAATTAAATATCCATCATTTTTTAGTGTAAACAATAGCGACAAGATGAGCATAGCGGTGCTGCTGGACATTGAACGATAGTTGTCATTATCTGTCATGTAATGTTAGATTTCACCGTCCCAGAACTCTTCAAGGGACTTGTAAGGCCCCTTGTCTGAGATAAATCCCAACGGGACACAACCTCTGATCTGTGGAATTCGACTAATCTCTTGCAACTCCTCAGGGCTGAGACTCCAGTCAAATATGCGGAGGTTCTGCTCCATTCTCTCATAGTTGAAACTCTTCATGATGACGCTCGCTCCTTGCTCGTACACCCATCTCAAGCAAACCTTCAAATATTCCACCCAAAAGTAGATCAGCTTACATGCTACACTATACGGCATGAGATTGGCGTCTTTTTTTTTACATTTGAATCGGAAAAAATGGGACTTGTTTCAGTAATTAATCATAGAATCCTTTGTCAAGAAGTTGTACCTCGGCAACGGTTTTTCCTCTGGAGGTGGCGATTTGGTGGAGCACCTCACAATCCATCAGTCGGCTGGATCCCCATGCGGTTCCCCGTCCTCCCAAAGGTGAGTAGGCGCTTATGTGTATGCCCTTCTCCCTGCAGAACTCCCTCAGCTTCTTTTGTTGCCACAGAGGGTTCATTTCCACCTTCCAATCATGCAAAGCTACCTTATTACATTCTATTCTCGTCTGTCTTCCAAACATTTATGAACGTTCTCGTGGAGGTTGGCCGTTCATATGACGACCGGCCAATGACAATGGTGAAGATTGAAGACTCTTCCTTGGTAGACATGTTAGAACTATATATAGTAGATACAGAACGTTTGGTTCAAAGTTTGAGTTTTCTTAGTAGTTTCATTCAATGTAGCGCTAGGTACTTGGACAGGTATTCACTCCTCGCATTTCACAATCAAATCCAGTACCTCTCTCTCTCTCTCTCTCTCTCTCTCTCTCTCTCTCTCTCTCCCCCTATGTCTCCGCACACATTTATGTCTTACATTACATGTATATTACATATTATTCTATATTCTATTCCAAATTCCATGTTTCAAGTACCAATCATGAAAAACATTATTTGCTGTAGTTGAAAACACCGTGAGTTAAAGAACTTTGCCTAGATGCAAAGTCTCAAAATCAAAGCATAGCTAAATTCCCCCTTAATCATCTCTCTGTTTTACATACCAGAAAATCCACACCGCATAACCATTACCATATGATTTGGACCCTCTTGGTCAGATGATCAGACTCTCCTTCTATTCCGACTCGGCTATTTGGCTCTACTTTTTGCGCACATAAATCCCATCTCAGTATATGAATATACAGACCCATCTTAGTAACATTAATAATTATACTATGGACGAACTTACTTGATTGACGACGGGTGGGATTTTAGCTGTGGCGAGCAACTTGTCAAGTTTTTTGCAAGAGAAATTGCTGACGCCGACGCATTTAGCGAGGCCCAGCTTCACACAATCTTCCATGCCTTCCCACACAGACTCCATCTCAAATGGAAGCAAATCCTCCTCCTTTGGTTGGACCTCAGCCTCTGGTCTCAATCTCATTGGCCAGTGCACGAGATAGAGATCCAGATACTCCAGTTGAAGATTCCTGTATTAATGTTAACGCATACATTGCTATAAATCAGAGGAATGCTAAAATTAAATCACAAGCTGATATAATTAGTGATGCGACCGAGTATATAAGTGCACAGTTAACTAAGTTATTTATATTTAACACTTAATCAAAATCTGTTACATCACTAGTTAGTCCATTTTCTTAGATCAATCTTACTGCTGTAGTATTATAGAGTCTGACGCAAATGAGGAAACTTTCGTTTGGATTTCTACTTCTGTGATATTGTTCAGGTAAATGTACAGTCAACCACCATTCAATTGCTCAAGAATGATCACACTTTTTTATGACTGTAGAGAGAACCCGACACCGTCCCTACTTGCATTGGTTGCAGCGGATAAATTCCCTAGGAGGGCACAACAGGACCACACCGCTGCAAGCGGGTCACTCAAAGTTTTTAGGATTAATACTATGAAAAACCCCAAACGGGTACATCTGTGATAATTTTATCCCAAACTATATTTTTTACCACCAAAAATCCCAAACTGGTACATCTATGACAAATTTAGCCCAAACTAACTTTTTGACCACTAAAAACCCCAAATTGGAACATTTGTGACAAATTTATCTTCCGTTAATTTTCATTAAATTAGATTAATATCACAAAAAATCACAAATTAGTTCACCTGTGATAAATGGAGGGTAAAACATAAAATCGGTACATCAGTCAATTGTCGCATGCCATTTAACAAAGCAATTTGATAGTAAAATTTAACGGAAACAATTGAGGGTAAATTTGTCATAGGTGTAAAATTTAGGGTTTTTAGTGGTCAAAAAATTAATTTGGGTTAAAATTGTCACGGGCGTACCAGTTTAGGGTTTTTCGTAGTATTAACCCAAGTTTTTACCTACAGGGAGATTGTAATGGGATACGCCCATCGAGTACAAATCATGCATACAGTTCGTGTATTTATGTCCTGCCATGGACTAAACTAGAGAAGCTAGGAATGGAATGTGATTGTGGGGGGTCACCTGAGCGAATTCCATAGCGCAGGGACGACGAGCTCTCTGTGTGCATCGTTGCACCAAAGCTTGGAAGTGATGAACAAGTCGTCTCGGGACTTCACAAGGCCGAGCTCGAGGGCTTCGGCGATGGCTTCTCCGAGAGGCTTCTCCGACTGATACGCAGCCGCCGTGTCGAAGTGCCTGTAGCCAAGCTCTATTGCATGGAGGACAATTTCTTTGAGGTTCTCCGTGTTGCCCAAAGGGTATTCGGCTGTTCCAAACCCTAACAGCGGGATCGATTTCCTGTTCGAACACAGCGGAAGCTGAGGAATGCTGCAAGCCATTGTTCACAAGTTTTAAGGACTTCGGAGCTCAAAAATGGAGTATATTATACATGAAGTCCTTTTAGCATGAGCTCTCATATGGTCCACTATAAGTAAGTACAAAAGGAGTTACCATTTTCTAGATGACCAAGTCGATCACTGGCCGGCCAAACTAATCCAACACACTCATATTGTCCGTAGTGACGAGGTTCTTTTCCTCGGAAAATATTCTTCCTCGCATTTGGTTATGTGCCAAGCTCGGGTTCACAGAATTTATCGCGAATGGGAGTGTAAATTCAAATATAGGTAGGAGTTTAATGCACAAATGCACTAAACACAACCTATTCACAATAAGATCTTAACACAGGCGATGCATACTTAAGAAAAAAAAATCCATAATACAGACGAGACCTAAGCTAAAGGAATCAATCTTCTTTTCTTCCCACAGATAGATCCTGGTTGCGTGTGAAGAATCCTTGCACTGTGGAAAATTGAAGATGACCATTTTGATGTGAGTGGCAAGTAGAAGATTAGCTTCGATACATGAGTGGAAAAACGAAGCATTTTGCCGTGACCGGCAATCGGTGTGAGCACGCCCAATGTCAGGACCTTCAACGTGTGGCTCCAAGTTAAATGAAGGTAGCTGTTTCATCACACGTGGGTTGTGGTTGCACGGGAAGAGTCCTTTTCCTCCACCCACATCTTGTGGGCCATTCGTATGCGCAATCAAAACCCAACAAAGAGACAATAATGAAGAAGAAACTAACCCAGGACCATTGAAGTAGTGGAATCGAATTAGCTGACATATTGTGATGGTCGAAAGTCCAAATATGCTCAAACAAAATCTTGGGTGGGTGAGCCAAGTCTTGGAGGCTAGTCTGATATTAGAGAAACTAGCGACAAAGGCACGATGGAGCAATTCTCGATAACTTCCGAATCTCTATTTAGAGGTGGCAACTCACATGTGACTGCTTCGGATCATAAAGGGCCACCCCTATTTTGTGAGTTGGTTGAAAAGGGTTATAGAAAGGCAGTCTTGACGGGTTTAACTCATACCCATATTTTAATTCATTTTAACTGGAATGCATACTGCTTTTTAGTTGTCGGGGTCCATTCCGTGTACCTTGCCCTACATGCCCAGACGTCCGCCCCTCGTCAATCATCTGATGCCTTTTCAAATTTCATAAGTTGAGTTAAATACAGAAGTATTTTAATAATATGAAATGGGAGGGGTATGGGTTGGGACCTAATTGATTGGGGTATGTATTGCTATATTATATTGCATAAAAATGAGTTAATACATGTTAAATTGGTCAATTAAGACGTTAAGATTTCATCCCGATCCACTCATTTGACGGGCATATCTCTATTAGAGAATTCCATTTTAGTATGTGAACTAGTGAAAAGCCTCAGGCTTTGCCCCGGCTCAAATAAAAAAATAGGAAACACAGTTGTCTCCTTAAAATATCGAATTAGTTCACGTGTAAAGTACAATTATCTCACCAAAAATATAGAATGAGTCATGCCCTCAATTTAGCCACTAGAATTGTAAACAAAACCATCACACACGAGAGACACCACAGACAGGATGCTACAAGAGTTTAAGGTGCAGGCGAAAGAGAAATGAGCACTTGCATGTTGAGACGCCGGCAGCGAGATCCCAGAGGCAAAACTCGCCATCCCAGAAGTTGAAGAGGGCGATTTGGCCATTACAGGAGAGGACGACGTCCTGAATGGGGTGGGAGTGGCCAATGAGGCGGCAACGCCAGAGGCCGTGGACCTTGTCCTCCTTTGGTGAGGTGCTAGAGGATGGACTTCTCACAGACGGATTGGTGGGTTGGGTATGGGCACAACCTAGACCCATTTAAAGTCCATATTTGATTGGGTTTTGACTCTATACTCATTTATGACCCATTTGTTACAACTAGCATAACTCATATATGACTTAACTCATTATATACGAGTTAAAAAGTGGGTCAAAGGCCTACTTTGACACTTCTAGGCATGACTCTCTAGGCCAAAGGTGAGCCCAGCCCAACCCCACCTAATCATGTCTAGGTCATGGAGCATCGGCCCAACCCAGCTAGTTTTAGTTTGGTTCCCAAGGGATTGGGCCGGTCCCTAGTCATGGAGATGTTGGAACACGTATTGTGCGGGTTGGTTCTTTGTCTTAACGTTTTAGGGTTGGTCCAACCCGACCAACTCTATAATTTTTTTCCTAAACCCTAGACATATAACCTAAAGTGCTCACCCACTCCTCTTCTTTTGCCCTTTTCCTCTTCCTCACTCTCACTCTCACTCTCTCCCTTAATCTCATGGAGCCGTTAGATTCTTCCCGAATTCTTAGCGGCTCGATGTCTTTCTCTCTCTTTGCTCTAGCAACGACTCTCTCCCTACTCGTTTATTCTTCAATGGTGCCGATCATCAACAACGAAGACTCCAGGATCTCGGCAATGTAGATTGGTCATCGTTCATAGTCAATATCTACATCTCAAAGGTAAGTACCTCCATACTCAGTTCTAAGAGAAATAGAGGCCAAGAATCTCAACTTGAATGGCCACATTGCATCTCGATCAATAATCATAGTTACAATTTCTTTGTGTTAATGTTTGATGCTTCAACATAAATACCATTAGCTTAAACAGAGATCTTAACATTTGAAAAAACAATGAAAAAAAAAAAAACAAACCTTGTAATTAGGGTCCCTATCAGAATCTGCAATATTAGAATCCCCCTTCTCATGCTCAAAACAAAGATGATAAATTTGTGGATCTAATCATATGACATTATGGATTCTTAATTCAACTCACACAGATGAATATAAGCGATGGGATATTCTATCAATTGCACTAATATTAATTTCAACTTAAAACTATTGTGAACTATTAACTCTATTTGTTGTTTGTTTTGTTTTCAGGTGTTCAGAAGTTGAAGCAATATTTTAAGAATGAACAAGATATTGAATTGTATAATTCATGGTTTATGTTACATATTTTGAACTTTTTATTGTTAAAATTATTTAATGTGTTCTTCTTTTATGGTTTGTTACTCTTGGCAAGTGGAGATTTCTATTATTGCCTTATCTTAGGCTCCATTCGTTTGGCGGAAAATATTTTCCAGGAAAACATTTTCCGATTTTCCGGTGTTCGGGGGCGGAAAACATTTTTCCCCGGAAAATATTTTCCTCTCAATGAGGGAAAACATGACCAAATTGGCGGAAAATGATTTCCGCTTCTCAAAAAGCAGAAATCATTTTCCGCCAAACTCCTCCTTCCCCCCTCCGGTTGCCGCCGTTGCCACCTCCGGCCGCCGACCGCCCGTCGCCGGTCGTGGCCGCTGCCGGCGACCGCCCGTCGTCGGCCGCCGTTGCCGGCCCCCGCCGCCGCTGGTCGCCAGCCACCGATCGCTACCGCCAGTGGTCGGTCGCCTGCCACTGCCGGTCGCCGGACGCCACCAGTCGCCGCCGGCGAAAAATATTTTCCGAAATTTTTTCATATTGGTCGCCGAACACCGGAAAATTATGTTCCGGGAAAACATTTTCCAGGAAAATGACTTCCGGAAAAATATTTTCCAAAAACACAATATTTTCCGCCAAACGAACGGAGCCTTAGATTTCTGTTTGATTTATACCAATATTCACAGTTTTGTCACTCAATATCACATTGTAGATGAATATGTAATTTCAAAGAGTACGTTTGTCATGGAATACAAAAAAAATAAAAAATAAAAATAAAAAAGAATGGGTTGGTCCCGGGTTGACCCTATAACCGGATTAGACCCACAGGGTCAATCCTGTCCTCAATCCCAAGCTGGATAGAGTCGGTCCCCAATCCCAAAAATTTAAGACAAACACTATGGGGGTTGGTCCTTGGGTAGGTGCTAAACCGGCCCAACTCAGACTATGCTCATATTGTAAAAATAAAGTGTCGAAGAAAATAAAAACAAGAAATCTGAGGCGTGCAAGCACTATCCTTAAAGATAATTTTGCCTCTCGAAGTACGAAACTCGGTGCGTAAGGCTCTAGTGGTTATCCTCCCAAGATACAACATATCTTCCTCTATATTCCTCAAAAAATAAATAGAGGGAATAGGAACAACAACGTTTAACGTAAAACCCAGCTAAAATGGAAAGATAAAAGAGATTTTCTTATCTTTGGAATGTTTTTATTGTGATACGAAAATTCTCATTATAGACAAACAAATGGCAGTTAATAAAGAAATAAATCAAATCAACGTTAGAGCCGTTACAAATTGATTGTTGTCTTGATTTCCATTAAATCCGTTATAAACAATTACTTTAAATAATTCCAAAGCACCGAAATATCCAACAATTCCCCACATATTTCAAAAGCTTTTGAAAAAGAAAGAAATGAAAAGCTAGGTTAAACTCAATGAATGTAATGCATCGGAACCGGTGCTTGTTAGGCTATGAACCAGACCTAGAAAGAATGAATTATAATTCACGAATCATTGGTAAAGTTTGAAACTTCTATGAACCAAGAATTTCTTTTGTGAATTATAGTTTTCACCAATCACATTACTCCCCCACAAGTTTTGTTGTTCAACGCGATTTTGTGCTAATAGGGCATGCACGTGCCCAATTTATTCATAAGTGCTCTAGAGATTTTTGCCAAAAATTCTCATAAGAGCTGGTCCACTCCACACTTATATAGTTGATTCCATCTGCAATTTAATACACCACCAATAATAGCTATGGAATTCATTAAGAGCTTAGATCAACCTCTTTTTCATTGCAACCTTACACTATTGTCACCTTAGTGCATCACTGGATCAACAAGTGACTTGTTATTACCCAAATGAACCTAATTCATGGAATTCCCAATCACATAGGTTGGGTTATCATCACTGTTGATTTTCCTCAACTGGTTTAAGTCCCATTCCTCTCGATGTATCATAAATTAATTTTCTTCCCACAGGTTTAGTTAGTGGATCGGTCAAATTCACTTCTGACATTACATAATCGATGGACATAATTCCATCTTTAAGGAGCTGCTTTACCGCATTATGTCTCAATCGAATGTGTCCATTTTTACCATTCAAAGTTACATTTTTTGCTATGGCTATTGTCACTTGGCAATCACTATGCCTAGACACAGAAGGTATCAATTTATTCCCAAAGGAATATCTGCTAAGAAGTTTCTCAACTACTCGGCCTCATTTTCGAATATGAGTTTGAGAAGAATTTTCTTTTTCCTCAAGAACTTGAGTAGTTCTCAAATTACCAAGAAATATTTGCTTCTCCATCCCCTACTAGAGTGTGGGAGGATAAAGCATTATGTTTTTATATATATGTCGGTTGGGTAGCACCTAAGTCTACCACCCATTCTTTCACAAAACCACAATATTGGATTGGGAATGACCATATCAATTGCATTATCAAATCATCTGCCAAATTAGCAAGATCGTCATTTTCCTCACAATTTTAATTGGCTAATTTCCAATTTATAGCATCTCCATCAAGGGTGAACACATATTTTATAGCAGATTTTGTCGTATCTGAATTTGAAATCCAGTTAACATCATTATATCTTTCCAATACAACAGGAAATCCACTATGTAAGATGTCATAGTTTAATATTCACGTGGCTGTAAAATTACAACTCTAAAGTTTATACTTGACCTTCATATTTTTCTTTTTGATCCACATTTTTGCTCATTCAATCTCACACTCACGCATATAAAACAGCACACTCAATTCCCATATAACAATTTACATGAAAGCACATTTCATAAGTTATACATACACATGTAGGTAACATCAATTACACCATCATGCCAACATTTTCACTTGTTTCATGCTTTCAATCCATACTTACAGTTTGTTCACTCCCAACATAATGAACATGCATAATGAATCATAATTCACAATTTAGTGTATTAACGCGAACACATACAAGGTGGATATGCTAAATGACACTACACAAAATACGTGTAGATCCTCACTTCGATGTACACCCCTAATTAACTCGTTCACAGCAATTACATAAAATTGTTGCAAGGAACACGAAAGATACTGTGATGTAAATTTTTGGCATATACACAACACAGAGTAATTAATTAAGAACAATTTCACGAACTCCTCCCTTTCAAGCGCTCATATTCACTTTTAATTAGAACTTGATCAAATTTCTCATGCCATTATCATGGTAAATCAACATAGATTAATCACAACACGTGCCTGCACTAATATACAAACACGAATGACTTAAATGAGATCTAACGGATGCCAAACAAGTCGTAACTCAAAGCTGGAATATTTTGACCAGCAAAGAGCTAAGACCAAACGCGAGATTCAATTGGCGCGAAATGGATATATAATCCACAAAATGCACAAGGAAAACATCAAGGATCATTCTTAGCATTAATATGCACAAGACTAGGATGAGATCAAACAATACGACAAAGGGAAGGGGGGCTTACGGTCATGCAAGGGCACACTATTTCAAGAGGTAAAAATAGGTTATACCATAAAAACTCGCGCAACCCTACAATAGACATGTCTCAATATACAATGTACAAGCGTAGTATCACGTCCAAACAATTTCCACAAGAACAATAATTGAACTTCCCCAAACGAGCACTTCTCAATCATCAACTAATCAGATCATGGAGAATCTCACAATAAATCAATTTTTTTTTACAATATATTTCCTCAAAGAGGACAATATAATTTCTCGCAAATCGGAACACTTCATAGACATAGAAAAAGGGTTTATTTCAAGCTTGTCATGAGAAAGAGGAGGAGTGCATACTAGGTTCCGGTCGACGACGATCACAATGAGCTTGTCATACTCTTTGCCATAGTTGATGAGAACTATTCTGTTTCTATTCACTCGTTTTAAGACGAGAAAAATCCTTCACCAAAACTTCGATTTTTTCAGTTTTTATTAAAGTAGGTTCTGTGGTTTGATTACTAGGAGAGTTGTGGCGAAAAATAAGATGTGACAAAGGATTATATGGAATGGATGGAAATCAAATGGATTGAAAATGAATCTGGGATCAACAGAGTTCCAAGCTACGTTACAATACTCCTACGAAAGCTGTAAAGAACTGGAAAGTTAACTAAAGCTATAGAAAGCTGCAAATACAAGAAGTAAAGATGCGTCGGAAACTAAAGTGCAGATAAATTATTGTTGTTCGTGTCCTCCTTTTTGCTTCCTTTGAGTATTTGTATCTCCTCCTATTCTGCAACTACTCATCGGTTACTCCATGTTTTCAAATTTTGAATATTTTGGCGCTTCCAATAACTGTCTTTTCTAATCACGTTTTTCCAGTTTTATTGTCCGCCAAAACTTGATCTCAACCGTTGAGATGATTTCAAATCGAGACAAGTAACTTTTCATAATATGCTCGTGTTCACTATCCTCGCTTTTTGCTCATAACTTCTTGATATCGTGATTCACGTGGCTGGGCTGTGATTCTTCAATGTATTCCTGAAGTGTGAACTTCCCGAATTTCGAGAAAGAGTCATTGTCCCGAGGCATAAATACTCCAACATCCCGAACTATGACTCTCCATATTTCGGTAAATATACATATTTTCATCAATTACCGAATTCGGGACATGATGTCATTCACACATACTTCTCAGCATGTTTCCGAATTTGATCTAAACGTGCTTCGGAAGATGGTTGATTTCCATTATACGTCATATTCGGCATTAAAGCCGAATCTGCATTTATGCCGATTCTTATTTTGGTGTCAACATATGTCCCATTTTAAAAGAATTAAAAGAACTTTTAATTCTTTTAAATGCCGAAAGAAAAGACACTTACGTTTTATTATTGTTGTCGCTTCGTCACCTCGCTTCGCGCGCTTTGCCCTTTCATCTTCAAAACCTTCTTCTAAAAATCGTTATTTTCTTTGTGCCCTTGCATTCTTACCTTTTCGACTCTCTACAACTTCTCGATTCTCTGCACTCTCTCTCGATATTCATCTGAACCCAATGGCTTCCAAGGTTTCCAAGGAGCAAACTTTTTCTTTCTCTGCAGCAGATGCTCTTGATCGTTACCATATATTCCGAGATTCTGAAGATTTCAAAGAAGAATTTCATTTGTTCTTCCGTGGAGAATGATTTCGAGGATTCCTTCATCCTTGGTCCAGCAGTGCACAATCAATTCTCTGTTCCAAGGTGCCTATCAAGCCACTTCCCACGTCATCAATTTGAAGTGCTTCCAGTCCACGAGTCATTTATCTTGGCATATCAGTGGCACTCTCGTCCTCCTCGCCTTAGGGCTTTTTCCGTCTTTGAGCCAGATTTCTACCAGTGGTATCTTCGACTCCTCCCTTTTAAGGGTCCCCTTTGGGATACCCTTTCAATTCATAATGCTTTGCGTCTTAGCTGTTTTGATTACCATTTGAATCGTGAACTAATCGGAGCATTATCTTGCTTTTGGTCGCCTTCCGCTAATTGTTTCTTTTTCCCCTTTTCTCCTATGTCAGTAACTTTGCTTGATGTATACTGCCTCACTTGGCTCTCTCCTTTAGGTACAAACCCATCTACCCTATCTCCCGATTCTCGTTCAATATTTAGTAAATTATCTAATTCTGAAATGGCCTATGGGGCATTCATAAAAAGGTACTTCAAAAAAGAGAGTATAGTTACCGACGAGGAACATACTGCTTTCCTTTTATACTGGCTCTGCAAATTCCTTTTCTGCCATTCCATAGTTAGGATTTCAAATGACTTTGTTGTTATTGCCTCCACTCTAGCATTAGGGACCTCACTGGCTCTAGGCAAAACCATGTTAGCCTTACTATATTGAGATTTAGCTCATGCTTCCTCCTCCATTGCTTCAGAAGAAGTTAGTGGAGTGTTTGATGGTCCTCTATGGCTTCTTCAAGCATGGTCGGCTTTCTATTTCCCTGTCTGGTTTTCTTAGGACTAAGTTATCCAGCCCCTTTCGATCTCTATTCCTGACCATCCAGTTTGTCAGGCCTTGAGTAGGAAATTAATCTCTGTTGCCGAAGAGCCATCTTCTTATCTTCGATATTTTATTTCTTAAATCTATTCTGCTGAGGAGAACCCATATTCCTTTACTCCTTTTTTTGTTTCCTAATTCAAGTCATATCTCCTTGCTTTCCAGAAAAATAGGAGTGCCTTTTGGCAGACTGTTCTGACTTCTATTGATCTTCCTGTAAGATTTTCAACAAAAAGTAGATTTGTTGCTGATTTTGAAATTTACTCTCCCCAATACTGTGCTAGACAGCTTGGTCTAATTCAAAGGGTTCCTGTTCCAGCCCTGTATACCTTTTCTTATGATTCCTTTAACAAAATATCCTGTAAGCTAAAAGATAACCAACCTTTTATTGAACTGACCACACTGGTTCGAGATGTTAATCGATTGTTTCGTGTTGTCGAGTTCATTGGATATCCCAACCGTTCTTCAGCCGATTTTGACCTCTGGTAGTATGGTTATCGAAAAATCGTATTTTCAGATTCTCTGGATCAAATTCTCTTGAAGATAAAGGATGTTATTCCTCTTACATTATAAAAAACAATCAAAGCTGCCAATGTACCTTCAACCAAACCAGCAGAGACTTCTAAAGGTAACTTGATTCTGCTTTTCCATATCCATGTATTTTGTTTGATACTTAACTTTCAATCTGACTTTTTATTCTTATAGTGAGTAAGAAAAGGAAAACTTCAGACTCACCCGCCCTTGCTCCAAAGAAAGTACCAGCAAAACACAAGGTGAGGAAAGTACTTATTCGATCCTCAGTGTCACCTCCAAAGAGTTCTCCCTCAATGAGTCAATCTCCAGAACCCACACTACAAGCCATGATAAAGTCACGCACTCCAAAAGGTAATTCTCAGGCTTTACTTTTGGATGTTATTACAATCTTAGCTTGTTTATCTTTTGATTAATCTAGGAACTCTTAAGACCTATCAGCCCCGTGCTGCTTCTCCTGTTTCTCTTCCTGGCAAGGCTTCAACTCCACCAATTTCCAATCCTTTACCACTGATTCTTGCTCCTTTGTCAAAGGCTGAATCAATTCAAGAACAACCTTCTGTTCCATATCCGAAAGAGAGTATACCGCCAAAGGATACTCTTACCCCTGCTGTAGGATCTGAAAAAGATCCTTCTTCGTCTTTCATCGGTAAATATTTATTATCTTTTGTCTGATTCAAGATGTTACGCTGTTGTCTAATATACATAGGCCAACATTTGCAGTTATTGATGAGACCATTCATGTGCTTCAAGAAACTTCAATTTCTAAAGAAGCATCAAATATACCACTAATTGCAATTACCGATGAGTCCATCCCTATGCTTCAAGAAACTTCAACTCCTGAAAGAGCATCAAGTGTGCCACTACTAGCAATTACCGATGAGCCCATTCCTGCGCTTCAAGAGACTCCAACTTCTAAAAGAGCATCAAGTGTACCACTACCGGCAGTTACTGATGAGCCTCAAGAGACCTCAATTCCTGAAAGAGCATCAAGTGTGCCATTTGCTACTTATACAATTACTATTTTGCCTCCCTCCACATCTCAGACTGTGCCTAGTCCACCTGCCGAGATAGAAATTTTTTCTCAAGCTGAACAGGCAGAATTGGAAAGGATATTAGCAGGCATTCATCCTAGCTCTTCCACAGCTCCTGATTCTCCAGAATCCTCAACTTTATCAATGTCTGACGAAATTCCTTAAGAAATAGCCAAAGCTAAATGGGAAAAGCTTCTTCACTTATTGGAACCTGGCTATGGAATATTGATTAATGACTCCGATAAGGAACGCCAGGTAAGGATTCTCTTTCAAGAAGTATGCTTTGGTAATCCATCCTTTGTTTTATCTGAGCCCTTCCAGGACAAGATTGATCTCTTTGCCATTGGTTTTATGGACGTTGTGAACACAATAAGAGTCAACCTTGATCAATTTTCTCGCCTTCTCTTTGGGGAAAACAGAGGATTGGCAATCCAAGATGAGCTTGCCCGTAAATGTGAAGGTGCTCGTCTTTTCTACGACAATTTCAAAGTTAAAGAGAGCAAACTTCAACGCTTGAAGGCCAGGAAAGAAGAACTTGAGACAGAGCTGAGGATGGTGAATGCTCAATTGGAAGAACAGAAGCTCACAGTTTCAACTTTCTGTCCTACACTCAGACGCAAAATGAAGCAATGTCGGGAATTGAAAAAAGAATTTGATGCTTCTATTGGAATGGTTAGAGTCCATGAAAAGAAGAGGGTTGAGATTATGAATGAAAATCATAGGCTTGAAGACTGAATTGAGAGATTTTGTAATTGAAGCCAAAGCTCTATTGGCTAAGTGGAAATAAATTGAAAGTCCTGTTTGTTAGATTTTGATCTCCTTTATACTCACTTGATATCCTGATGATACAGACTCCCGACGCTGTACTCTGTTCACATCAATAATTTAATCCTCTTAATCAAAGGTTAAACCTAATATCCATTTGGCTCCTTTGATATTTAAACCAACTCAAAGAAAATTGCTCCATTGCAACTTTCATAATTCAAAGGTCAAATAATAATCTTCATTTTTGCTCATCCTCTCTGAAATTACTAACTTCAAAAATAACTGTTTGTCCATATGCACAAACCACGTTCCACCTCTATCTCAGTTTCCAAAGAAGAACTCTGGCACATTACTATCCACGATCTGCTCCATATACTTTACTTTTATAACTGCCCAAGCTACCAAATCTTTCCTAAAAATTTACAGTCCTGTTCATGATGTCTTCACATGGCTCTTCATCTCAATTGCTTCTTTGGTCCCGATCACAAAGACATCGCATTTCCACTGAAGGTAAATTTTGCACTGAATATTACCAGATTCGGGCTTTGACGACTATTTAACATGGACAACCTGTTTGTTCTACTATCTAGGTGATCGGTCATTATGGAGGCGACTGCATGAATTACTATCTCAAGGGCATCATGCTTTATTATTGAATTGCAAGTATAAGGTAGAAGTTACCGATTTAACCAACTTCTTCATATCCAAAGTGTTCCTGTCTGTAGATTCTGCCTTTCTAGATTTGGTTTGGGAACTATGCTCTTTGTTCCCTACTAGCTTTGATGAATTCGAGCATAATGTGAAGAAAATTTGGAATTTGGAGCCTACTATTGTAGAAGCTGACTCCCTTCATCTTCAAATTGAGGAAGAATCTTCCCGATTGCGAAATTCCAAAGAGAAATATGCTCAAGCTCAGGATTTATGTTCTCAAGCTAAAGATGACGTTGAGATGACACGTCAACTTCTCAATTTCCTTTCCAATCATCATCGTATAGAGCGAAGGATACTTATAGATGAAATTTCCCGCGTTAATCTATGGTTGAAGTGGCTTCAAACAAGTACAGGCAATTGCTTCAAAAAGCTTGGGAGAAGTTTGAAGTTGTCCGCTTTCATTCTCGTCACCTGGAATATCTCGAGGGGCAACAATCTAAACTCCATCATGATCTTGTCTTGCATTCCCATCATGTAGCCCAAAACCTTAAACTTGTTAATGACTTGCAGACCTTTGTTACCAAGATCAGAATGTACTTTCATTTCGAATGAGTAGATTAATTTCCTTGTGTTTCTCATATTGATGGATGATATTTCTTCAAAAATTTTCCATTTATAGAACATGATAGTTCTTTTCCATTGACATCCATCAATCAGTATGCATTCCCACTAAGCACTTCGGTAACCAAGTATGGACCTTCCCAATTTGATGATCATTTACCGAATTCCCTATTTTGAAGGTTAAATGGCAAAATTGTTTTCCATACTAAATCCCCCACAATAAACTGTTTGACTTTAACCTTTTTATTAAAAGCTCTGGCTACTATTCTCTTTTGTGCAATCAACTGATCCAAAGAAGTCGCACGAACCTCATCTAGCTCGTCCAAATTTATGTGCATCCATTCTCTATAATCTTCGGATAACATTTCGCTCTGCAATTGGACTCTTAAAGATTGTACTGTTATCTCCATTGGTAAAACTACTTCTTGTCCATATGTATGTGTCACGGGCCGATAGTTTGGGAACGACCCGTGCGGCGACTTAGGCTTCCTTGGATCGTTGGGATGCCTAGGCCAAGCCTTTTCCCGATCACTCACTCGCTCGGACACTCGGATCGTAGAGAGAGAATCTAGAGAGAGAAGCTCTGGAAGAGAAAGCAACTGCTTCTTGTTGTTTTGGATGTTTCAAATGAGGAGGAGGACACCCCTTTATATAGTAGAGGGCCTCGGATTACAACCATTGATCGATTTCTAGATGAGTGGCCGAGATCATATCGTTCTCGTCGACCACCTACCGACATTTATTCCGAGAGCTATCAACTACCGACATTTATGCCGAAAACTCTCTAGAACCCCGGCACAATTACCGTTTCGCCCGTCCTTGGGAAAATTCCGGAAGCTTCGTTAGGTTTTGAACGGGTCTTCATTGATGTGTCACGGTCCTTGGTGTTAGAAAACCTCTTGACCGTGACATTCTCCCCCACCCATTCGAGCGATGTCCTCGGCGCTCTTGGCTTGGGGTTTATTTGTTGGCTTTTTGGAGCGCCTTCGACTCTTCCGAGATTTCTTCGGCTTCTCAGTTTGTCGGGCATTTGGTGTAACAGCCCGAATTTTGATGTAATTTCCGGGATCAATGAAACTGACATTAATTCGCATTTCATTTTAGTAAGTCTCGCCCAGAGCTGATCACTCTCGGGATACTGACCAATGGGGTATGGCTAACTAGAAAATAGTACGTGGACCGGAGACCCTATCGTGAAACGGACACCGATCACGAGAGACGTTGAGAGTATATTTTGGGCCAATGTGGGCCGATCGTAGAAAAGGGTAATGGATTGGGTTTGGCCAAGGCCAACGATGTATAATAGGGACGCAGGTGATTCTGCAAGACCGAAAGTACACGTGGCCAACCAGTCCTGAACCTGAACCGAACGATCGTGACCTCTGGAACTAGTGATAATTTCTCATTCTCTCAATGATCGAGACCATCACGACATGGATAGCCTTAGGTCGATACGCGTAATTTCTAAACAGTCGCCCGTTAGTGAGAGACCCTGAAATTGAAAGTTTAGCGAGTTTATTCGCGAAATTGAGCTCGGATTTCGATGTTGATTTTCGAAGGCTTAAGGGACTATTTTTGGAAATCTGACGTCATATTACGCTTGCCACACACGTTTGGAGTCAGTACGTGTAAAAATTGGAATTTTGGTCCCGGGGTGAAAAAGGACGATTTTGCCCCTCGGGACGCCAGCGTCGCTTTTCGAGGTCAATCGAGGTTATTTTTCGGAGCCGACGCCATTTTTGAGTGGCCACACATACCGGGAGTCATTTCGGACAAAAACAGGAATTTCGACAAAAATTGGAAAAATAATATTATTTTATTCTCGGAACTTCGCGGTCGCTTTTCGAGGGCTTAAAGGATGAATTTTTCGATTCCGACACCGGATTATGTCTCCCAGGAATATATAGGACCGGTATGGATGAAAATTGGAATTTCGGTTCGGGATCGAAAAATGACGGAAATACCCCTAGGCTATTTTTGGATAATTCCGAATTTTGGATTTATTTTTGGGGTTAACCAAGGTTAGTTAGGGCTAAACCAGGTCTGGTCAACCATGGTTAAGGACAAATGACCAAAATGCCCCTGAATTATTGGATTAGAGCAATTTTAGGCCATTAGATTAGGGGTAAAATGGTCCAATGGCCTTAGATTTTGACACTTGGCACCCTCGTCTATAATTTTGACCAAGATAAACACTCTCTCTCTCTCTCTCACGCAGACCCCAGTCGGCCATTTGCTTCTCAGAATTTTCCTTCTCTTTTCTCTTCCATTTCTAGCTTTTTTTTGGGCGTTTTCTGCTGTTTCGGTACTGTTCACGCCGGAACAGTACCGCCCGGAGCCTTTCCCGGCGAGCCACCACCACCAGCATCCTATTCCACCACTTTGCAGCCACTTTTGTTCAGGTTTTGTCCCAAGAACAGCTTTGTTTTTCTCTGTTTTCTCTGTTTTCACAATTTCCAGCTTGTAAACAGTACCGCCGGAGCTTCGCCGGAGCTCCGATCGTCATTCCGTCGACACCCGGGCGTCCAGCATCCTCATACGTCGCCGTCGGACCCGGCCGTACAGTGTCCGTACGAAAAACACTGTTCATCCGTACGGAATCACTGTTCACGCCGCCGTACGGACCGTCGCCGCCGTGACCGGCACCTCCCCGGCGACCTCCCCGGCCTATCCGTACAATCCCCGTACAAAATCACTGTTCATCCGTACGGATTTACTGTTCATCCGTACGGAAATTCACTATTCATCGTCCGTACGCCGAGTCCCGGGAATTCCGCCGCCAATTTCACTGTTCATCGGTGATTGGTCGCCATTCCCCGTCGTCGTGATTTCGGATTAGGTGAGTGAAATTCCTAAACCCGGATTAGGATTAATTGTGCGTTTTTCTGGACTGATTTAGGTGATATCGGCACATGTTAGACCGGCTTAGATAGTATCAGTGCGTATTTTGGACTGGGTTGAGGATTGACTGGTAGAAATTATTATTGGAAAAATTGCCGGGTATGCCCGGATTGACTGACTGTGTCAATTGTGCTTAATTGTGGTTAATTTCGTACTGCTATGTTGTACGTGGTGTGGCTATTTTTGTGGAGTGCGACTGGCCATTGTTGGGTTACAATGAATTACTTATTTGTGAAACGCACGTTAGGCCACACGGTATTAATTGGGCCAATTAAGCACGTGTCGTGACATTGGGTGTCTAAATTTCATTGGTGCTCATGGTGCATTGTATTGCATTGCATAAATGGATACGCATTATGTGTGCCTAGAGTGTGGCATGTTGTGAAATCGTGCGAGAATGCGTGTCTGCCATGAGTGCGTGATCACCTAAATTACCCTGAAGCATTATATGCTGGGTTCAGATAATAATGAATCGTGTGATCACCTGAGGACCTTCGGGTCGATACCGTCCTCATGCACTTTGAAGCAGGACGATGCCCGGTATATCCGGAAGGCGACCATCCTCATGTACCTTGAGACAGGCTCTGGTTCGCAAGGAGGACAGTGTTGCGCCTCATGCACTTTGAAGCAGGCTAGAGACACTGGGCCAGATCGGTTGCTGCGCCTCATGCACTTTGAAGCAGGCTAGACGCACCGGGCCATGAAAATTAATGACTCGAGTCTTAATAATAAATGAATTGGGCAAGTGTGCCAGTGTGGGCCGGTGGGCCAAAGAATGCGTATGACACTTCAATAACATGTGTCTGCATAGACATGCATTGATTAGCATGCGAGTGTGTGAGTTTCGGTGCATGAGAATGTAATTGGCGTACGTGTAACTGTGTACATCACGTATATGCCATGATTATTATGGAATTGTCTAACCTGCAGGGTCAGAGGCTTATTTGATTGTTGTTGTGTTATGATTTGTTTTAAATAATTATTTCCAGTCAGGAGATTGCATGTTAGCCTAGCCTAGGTTTAGGGATTGCACTCACTGAGATTTATCTCACGGTTGTGTAAACCGAAACATTTCAGACCCCCGGCCGTGAGGATGGAGAGACCACCACCTCTTTTTGGGATTCCTCGGCAGATCGAGCAATTTACTAGTACTTACCCCTCGGGAAATGGGGAAGCTTTTGTGAGGTATCGATCTGAAGTGGTTATAGATATAGGCGAGTATTATTATCAGAGACAGGAGTATGTGGCATGGTGTCACCGGGATGCCGCGGGGAATGAGGGAGAGCCCCTCAGGACCTTCGATATCCCAGTCGACAGTATTGGGTTGTTGCAGCCGATCATAGCCGGTGGTGAGGTGATCAATCCAGAGTCCACACCTGAGTGGATGAGGGAGGAGGAGGAGGAGATGGACGAGGACCCCGAGGTATTAGCAGAGGACCCCGAGCCTATGGATGAGGAGGAGGATGACGAACCCGAGGCCATGGAGCAAGATGTCGAGGAGGACGGAGAGATAGCGGAGTTGGGATCAGACGAGGAGGGGTTCGAGCTTTACCTGGACCCGGAGTTGGAGCCAGACTCAGAGGATGAGCGAGCTCAGGCGATGGATTCCGAGGACTCCGATTCTAGCGAGGACATTTCTGAGGAGTCGTCAGACGATCCCACTGAGTCATCCGACCCTGACTGGGAACCTTAGGGCCGTCCAGTGTCCTTAGCTATCCTCGAGGGCCGAAACTTTTTGGACTGTCGCCCTCTCCCCTAGTTAGTCTAACCTCCCTAGCCACTTATACCTTTTTGACCAGGTGGCTGCTGATCAGTTGTACCTTTTGTTATATCTGTAAATGTTGTACAAATGGTTTTAATAGAAATATCAATGTATAATTATTTTCTATAAATGTTTTTGAGGTTTGGCTATCCTTGGTCCGTTTCGTATTTGTCTGGGGTTGTTTAATTTATACTTCCGCTTGTGCTTGATCTCTGTTAGGGTGCGGGTCGGCGACGCTTCCTGGGACGTCGCAGCCAAAATCGACCGATGACGGGATGTTGCGCTACGTGGGGTACGGGGCGTGACATTTGGCTCCTTTGATTTGACTTTCTCCATGTTGGTCGGCAAGCTTGTTACCTCCGGGAATAGAACATGGATCGGCATGTTGTGTTGAAGAGGATGATCCACCTTCGGCTTTGGCTTGGTGCAAAGTTCGGGCACGGACTTCTCAACTCTTGGTTCCTTATTTATCCTTCGAATTGTGGAGAGGACTTTGGCTTCGGTCACCCCATTAATCATTGGAACCATGGATGGGCACTCCGAGTTGGTGATGATAATCATGTTGCTCCTCAGGTCTATCATGGCTCCCGCGGCATCGAAAAATTCAAGGCCTAGAATGAGATCATAATCGTCGAGAGGGATTACCTCGAACGGGAGTTTGCCTTCCCAAGTACCGACTTGGAGTTCTACATTTTTGGCCACGCCTACGCCTGGTATCTCGTCAGAATTGGGGGTCTTGTAACGATTCCGAGTCGGTTCCACGTGAAGTCCCAAGTGTTTGGCCTCTTCGTTTGACAAAAACAAGCTCGTAGCATCCGTATCGACCAAGGCAAGGAGGGGTACGCCACTTACCTTGACCTCAACGAATGAGAGGTGCGAATGTGCCGGCTTCTCCCTTGGTGGAGTTTTGTCCTTCACGGAGTTGATTGAGTTGAAAACCTTCACGGTCCCAAGTCGCACCTCGCGTTTCTCCTTTTCTTGTTTCGGCTCTTCATCCTCTTCTACGGCAAGAATAGCATTGATCCTACTCTTCTTTGGGCACTTTTGTGTCCAATGAGGACCGTTGCAAATGAAACACGGAGACGGTGGTGGAGTATCAAACTTGTTCTTGTAGTCTCCTTGAGGTTGCTTCCATTTGGGATCGCTTGACTTGGACGTCCCTTCTCCCCATGTCTTCTCACGTCCACCATGATCTCTTTGGCCACGGTTGGGACTATTGTTCGAGTCTTTTCGACCACGAGCAGCTTGATTTTCTTCATCGTGGTGGCGATCCGATCTCCACCCGCACCCTCTTGTTTTTGGGACTTCTTTGGTGAAGTCGGCGAGAGACTCGGCCACGACCAGTGCTCGCGAAAGACTTTTGACGTCCCTTCGTTTGAGCTCGAGTAGTGCCCACGACTTCAATCCATCCATGAACACCCCGAGAGCCTCCTCCTCCCCAAGATTGGGAATTTGGAGTTTGAGCTCGGTGAATTCCTTCACGTATTCTCGGACCGTGCTACGTTGCTCAAGGCGATGGAGCTTGCTACGGGCTTCTTGTTGAGCATACTCGGGGAAGAAATAATCCCGAAACTCTTCGACAAATCCATCCCAAGTAGTGATGGGGTCGGCGCCTTGTTTTGTCTCTTCACATCTATTTCGCCACCAAAGCATGGCATTATCAACTAGGAACATAGAAGCGGTTCGCACCTTGGCCAAATCTTCTTGGATTCCAACGGCGTCGAAGTATTGTCCCATGCTCCATAGGAAGTTGTCTACCTCTTTGGCGGACCGGTTGCCTTTGAATTCTTTCGGCTTCGGCACATCTAGCTTGTGTGCCGCTTGGATGGGCAATGCACCGTTCGCGATGCTTGCTTTACATAGGATGAGCTCGGTCTTGAGCTCTTGCACCTCCATCTTCAAGGCTTCGACTTCGGTCTTGGAGGAGTTGCCTTCTTTGATCTCCACGACCTCAAGCTTTAGTGCCTCGATGGATGCTTCAAGGACATCATCCTTATCGAACAAGGGGGCCGTCGTGCGATTGACGACGTTTGTGAATTCATGGCGGAGAGTTTCTTCACCCTCGTTGATCCGCCTTTTAACTTCGTCGAGTTCTTCGATGAATTCCAACATTGCTGTTCTCATTCTCGTGAGCTTCTCATCGATCGCGGCTATGGCATCCGACGAAGCATCCCTTTTCTTGGATTTTCCACGAGTCTTTGGTTGGGCAGCCGGCTCATTGGGAACCGGTTCTTTAGGAGCCCTTTCATCCACAACAACCGAAGCGAGTTGTTCGTTGTTCGACATTCTCTTGACCAGTTGGTGTGCTCCTCGATCTCCTTGGATAGACTCTCTACTTGCTCTGATACCACTTGTCACGGGCCGATAGTTTGGGAACGACCCGTGCGGCGACTTAGGCTTCCTTGGATCGTTGGGATGCCTAGGCCAAGCCTTTTCCCGATCACTCACTCGCTCGGACACTCGGATCGTAGAGAGAGAATCTAGAGAGAGAAGCTCTGGAAGAGAAAGCAACTGCTTCTTGTTGTTTTGGATGTTTCAAATGAGGAGGAGGACACCCCTTTATATAGTAGAGGGCCTCGGATTACAACCATTGATCGATTTCTAGATGAGTGGCCGAGATCGTATCGTTCTCGTCGACCACCTACCGACATTTATTCCGAGAGCTATCAACTACCGGCATTTATGCCGAGAACTCTCTAGAACCCCGGCACAATTACCGTTTCGCCCGTCCTTGGGAAAATTCCGGAAGCTTCATTAGGTTTTGAACGGGTCTTCATTGATGTGTCACGGTCCTTGGTGTTAGAAAACCTCTTGACCGTGACATAAGCATATAAGGACTAACACCAGTGCTCGATCTTCGTGATGTTCGGTATGCCCATAATACCATTGACAATAAAACATCACATTCTCTTGAATTTTCTTCTAAGTATTTCTTGATTAGTCCAATAACAACCTTATTAGTTGCTTCAGCCTATCCATTCGCCTGGGGATAATATGGTGTGGAGTAGACCATTTTGATTCCTCTTGATCGTGCAAATTCTATCACTTTACTTCCAGTAAATATTGTTCCTTGATCCGCAGTAATCGACACAGGTAAACCAAATCGATGAATTATATTTTCTTCAATAAACTTAACCACAGTCTTCTGTGTAATACTCTTATATGAAATGGCCTCTACCCATTTTGTAAAGTAATCCGTAGCCAATAAAATATAACTATGCTTATAAGAAGAGGGTGGATAGATCTTACCTATTATGTCCATTGCCCATCCCCTAAATGGCCATGGCTTTATGATAGAATGGAGCTCCATAGCAGGTACATGTTGCAACGGTCCATGCTTTTGACACGAAAGACATGCTTTGGCATAGTTGATACAATCCTGCATCATTGCTGGCAAAAAATATCCATATCTTTTTAATAGTCATCTTATCTTGATTCCTGCTTTATGAGCTCCACATATACCTTCATGTGCCTCTGCCATAACTATTTTCACATTGTCTTCATCAAGATAGCGTAGAAGCAGTCCATCTGAGGATTTTCGGTATAATTCTTCTCATAACATAACAAATTTCTGGGCATGCATCCTCAGCTTTCGACCTCTTAAATCTGGATTCTTCAAATATTCGACGATAGTTTGTTTCCAATCCTCTCGGACTACTTTACTAACTGTTATCGGTATCTTTCTTTGTTCAATAGAAGGTACCGACAGCGTTATAGTAGTTGTGATGTCTGCTAACTCTTTCGATATTCGGTATCCAGAAGTTACTTAAGCCAACTCATTTGCCTCGAAATTTGTGTCTCTTTTAACATAAATTATGTCATACTCTCTGAATTGCTCTAATTGCTTCTTAGCTAAATAGTAATAACCAATTAAATTTTCATTTGAACATTGGTATTCCCCTTTTAACTGTTTCACCACCAATTGTGAATAACCAAATACTTTGATAAACTGTATTTTCAACTCAATCAATATTCCCAAGCCAATAATCAGTGCTTCATATTCAGCTTAATTATTTGAGCATTTAAAGTCTAACTTACAAACGCACCTTGTAAATTTTCCATTGGGAGAAATTATTATCAATCTCGCTCTAGCCATACTCTTAGCACGCGATCTATCAAAGTACATAGTCCATGGTAGCATTTGACTGAAGCTCTGCTCATTTTCTTCCATTTGTAAACATGGGTATTCGGTATAAAATCAACAATGGCTCAGCCTTTTACTGCTTTGATCGGCACATATATCAAATCAAACTCAGACAAGATAAATGCCCACTTGGCTATACGCCCTTTTATAACAGGTCAGGATAATATGTATTTTATTATATCAGTCTTGCCAATCACATGCACTTTAGTTGGCAATAAGTAATGTCTTAACTTCATACAAGCAAAGTATAAATATAGACATAATTTTTCAATTGCGATATATCTTTTTTCAACATCAGTTAGTATTCTGCTCAAATAATATACCGTTTGTTCTTTTTCACTTTCATTCTCTTATGCCAACATACTCCCGATAGTTATATCGGTAGCCGATAAGTACAATTTCAATGGTTTGCCTGCTTTTAGCGGCACTAATACAGGAGGATTCATTAGATAGGCTTTGATCAAATCAAATGCCTTTTGTTATTTCTCTCCCCATATAAATTGGTCCTGATTTTTAAGACGCAGAAGCTGTGTCATCGGCTCCATTTTAACAGACAAATTGGTAATGAATCTTCTAAAAAAGTTTATTTTCCCAATCACCATCTGTAGTTGTTTCTTTGACGTAGGATGGGAAAGCTCCATGATAGCCCTTGCTTTGTTCATGTCAATTTCAATTCCCCTCTGATTGACTAAAAATCCCAAGAAATTTCCTGCTCGTACTTCAAAGGCGCACTTAGTTGGAATCATCTTCAATTTGTACTTTCTCATCGTAATGAATGCCTGTTCGAGATAATCCAGATGATCTTCTTGGGTTGACTTAACCACCACATCGTTAATATAAACTTCTAAGAATTTACCGATCATATCATGAAAAATAAAGTTCATTGACCGCTGATATATAGCTCCTGCATTCTTCAATCCAAAAGGCATAACTACCCACTGAAAAGTCCTAATCGCACCAAGACATCTAAATGCTATCTTCGGGACGTCTTCCTTAGCAATAAAAATCTGGTTATAACCTGAATGACCATCCATCAATGATAACATCTCATTTCCCGATGCTGAGTCTACTAACACATCTGCCATGGGCATTTGGTATTCATCCTTTAGGGTAGCATTATTTAGATCCCGAAAATCAATGCAAACTCTCAGTTTTCCATTTTTTTTTTTTCACAGGAACAATATTTGAAAGCCATTCAACATACCTGGCTGTTTCAATAAATTTTGCCTTCAACAGCCTTTCTATCTCTTCTTTGACTTTACCAATCACATCTGGAGCAAAACCTTATTGCTAATTGTTTATATGGACGAAACCCTTTCTTGATTGGAAGGCGATGTTCTACAATGTCTCTTGATAAACCAGACATGTCATGATAATCCCATGCAAAACAATCTTTGTACTCTTTGATCAGGTTAACCAATTTGTCTTTCATGCCCCCTTGCAAAAACGTACTTACATACACTGGGCGAAAAAAATCAGGCTCTCCTATATCAACCTCTAATAACGGATCTTGAGCCTCCATTGTTTTGTCTTTTTTGACCAACAACTCTTCCCATTCGTCGATACAATCTGAGGCTTCAACATTTTGATTTGCCATTTTCGCCAAATGTGTGAAGTACCTTTCACAAACTTCTTGCAATACGCACTCGTTTTCTATAAAGAATGTGTAATTCTTCTAATGCCAAGCTTGACTTAGGGATCCATTCAGCTTTCCTATCCCCGAAACGGCAATAAGCAAGGGATTGCGGATCTATCTTTGGTAATTCAATAGCACAACGCTCATGTAAACAATCCCGATGTTCTGTACAAATGCCAGTCCACCCGATTGAAGCATATCCCGAATCTGCCTCAAGATATTCCACTTTCTCACCATTCCAAAATGCCAATATTTGATGTAAAGTTAAAGGTACACACTGATTAGAATGAATCCAATCTCTTCCAAGTAACAGATTATATGAACCATCAGACTCTACTACAAAGAAAGTCGTTTCAAACGACTTGGACCCTATGGTTAAATTAAGAACTATTGCCCCCTTGACTTCGGTAACTTCTCCAAAAAAATTAGATAGCTGAACATTGGATGGAATGATGTCATTATCATATTTCCCTAATTTCTTAAAATCTTTATAAGATATGAGATTCAAAGTAGCTCTAGCATCCACAAAAATTTTACCGACAGACCTACCATTGACCCTTCCTGAAACAATGAAGGATCTTAAATATTTTGCTTTTTCAGAAGGTACCTTATCAAACTTGATGATTTCTTTATCGGAAAACTGAAATTCAACCATGGCCATCTCTTTTTCTAAAATGTGTTCGATGTCTTCTTCCACTATCAAATTAGTCCCATACTTCGCTGGAAGTCTAGCGTGGACCATGTTTATCCGTACCGGAGAACCATATTTCTTCGGTATCTTGGAATAGCCAGTTCGGTAACTTCTGCTATCTTTTTGTGACGATTTAGGATCCAAATTTTTTTGTTCCACCTTTCCTTGTTGCTTTGGATTAAAAGCTACAGTAATCTGCTCAAAATTAATTATCTATGGAACCTGAGCAACTCCTTCTTCCTTTTTCATTTCGATGTGAGAGCTACTTTCCGAATCACCCGGTTCTGGTTTACTCTGGTCTTTTTCATCGAGATTTTTTTTCCAGACCCAATTACCTTTCCTACTGACAGATGTGAAAGGTAAACCTTGCCTTGCCATACTTTTAGCTTGGCCATTCTCAAAATTTCTTTGCCTATTTCTTATTCGCTAGAAACGCCTTTTGATGATTCTATAAAATGCCTATCCCAGCGATCTAGCTATTGACCATTTTCCTTCGGGAGGATCATATGGCACCTTAAATGTTTTTCTTCTGTGGATTTCCTGAGATTTTAATGGTGGTGGATCATCAAATTCATCTCCCCAACCAGTTGGCTCAACCGGCAATGATAGAGGTGGATAATCGTCCGTATTTCCATAATAAACCACATAATCAAACTTCCCACTAGGTTCTCCAAGCAATCCGACTTTGGGATCATCTTCCTTATATCGCTGCCATAAATTCTTTTTCTTCGCAAGCTTCGGTAATGTTTTGTTTTCTTCATGAACTTGCGTCATCGGCTCTCGAATTGGGGGGGCTATTTGAGATGAACCAAGGTGGTAATCTTTCCTCTCATGCCTATGACCAGCATCTTTTCTTTCAAGTACATGTGCTATCTATCTCGGGTATATTTTCTCCTCTCTTGCTCGTACTGAAGAGTTTTCGGTAGCTACAATCTCAGATTTTACCCGTGGTCCACTTATCCTGCGAACAAATGATCCCGATCTGTATCTCCCTCTCGCTCCCCTCATGTATTGGAACCTTAGAAACTCCCGATCTAATTCCCGATCTTGCCGAGTCAGCTCCTGGTGACAGCGAATGCAAAGTTGTTTTTTATCATCATCTGTCGTCTCTCGTATATTAACCATGCTGATCATCTTCGGGAAAGGATCTGCATCTACTTCCATTAAGGCCTTGCCTTTGTCTTCGGCAAATTTAATCTTGCCTTGGCGAATTGCCTCTTGGATTGTCTTTCTAAATACAATGCAATTCACTGTATCATGAGTTGTAGAGTGATGTCATTTGCAATATCTCTTATCTACTATCTCCTCATTTGACAGGATTACTTGTCTTTCAGATAATTTGATCATTCTATCTTTCAACAACAAGTCAAATATTTCATCTAACTTGTAGATGTCAAAGGAGTAGTTATTTGTCTCCTTAGCCTTAAACTTGGATATATCTCTCATCCTGGCTGGCTTAAGTGCTGGGCACACATATGATTTTTTAAGTACCATAGTTGCTACGGCTATCTCATTCTCCTCTTCGGCTATCCCTCCATGTTCGGTACTTTCGGCAAATGTAACTGCCTGCCGATTGTCCTTGTTCGGCTTCTTATCTTTCTTCTTCAACAAATGTTCATACTTAGAAACTCGAGCGTTTAACTGAAAGAGATCGTCAAAGGCTTGTCCTTCAAATCTTTCTTTAAGATTAAACCTCAAGCCGTTAAAAGCCAAATTTGTGAACTCCTTCTCAGTGAGTGACGTTAAACATCGGTTTCTGGATTTCTTGAAACGAGCAATAAACTGATCTACTGTTTCGATATTATATTGATACATCCTGGCCAAATCAGCTACCGTTATCTCTAGTACCGTTCGGTAAAATTGAGAATGAAACTGCCTTTCCATCTCAGCCCATGTTTGAATAGAATTCGCAGGCAAATTTGTATACCAAGTAAACGCTGTTCTTGACAAAGACAATGGGAACAATCTTAACTTTAGATACTCATTAGTTTCAGCTTCTCCACATTGTGTCAGGAATCGACCCACATGTTCCACGGTCGACTGATCTTCTTCTCTAGTAAATACAGCAAAGTTTGGCATCTCAAAACCCCTTGGATATGGTATGTTATCGACCCAATCGGGATGTGGCTTCCTATATACTGGTCTTAGCAATCCTCTCTCTGCTCCCAACTGTTGCATTACCAATTCTGCAACTCTATTTGGGTTCCATGGCCTTAAATTTTACTAGCCTAACCAAGGATCTTGCCCCTTAGGATCAAACTGTTGAGGTCGATTACCCCTTGCTGCTCCATGTTAAAATTAACGAGTGGTGGTGGCCTATAAAGAGGGTTTTCTATCACATGAGGATACGGTTGAGGGGCAGGTGGTTTGATATGGTCAGCATTACGCATATTTACTGGTGGAGGTACATTCATCACTTGTGGTGCATTTGTGACCATGGAATTAACCAAATTAACATCATTCGGGACGTTTTGAGGAAAATTATAAACACTCACACCGTTCACAAAGTTTATAGGGGTAGAATTCTCTGGTCTTGGTATAATTCTAATAGGAGGTTGAAATTTGATCCTCTATTACCGTTATACCCCATATGAGGAGGTCCCGAAGTTGGTGGAAACAATGTTGCCCCAAGAGGATTTGCATAAAAGGGCGAAACTTGAGAAGATGAACTAGGACGCGATATTACCTCATTTATAGCATTGACCACCATGGGTTTTATCACATCTGTCACATGTCGCACTATATGATTGGTAAGCTCGTTCTGCTGTTCTTCAAACAGCCTTTTCATCGTGGCTACTAAGGTATTATCTGGTGCCAACGCGCAGGCTTATTCTTCAGTTAATTGCCGAAGAATGTCTGTACTTTCTTCCACTTGATTAGCCGCAAAATGCTCGGAACGTGCTCCTTCAACTGGATTGTTGATGTTATCCACCGGTATTCCTTTAGATTGCCTGGTTCTCACCATTTTTTCAAATCTTACCACGCGAGTCCCACCAGGCGTGCTAGAAAGATGTTCGCTCGTTTTAATACGAGGAAAATCCTTCACCGAAACTTCGATTTTTTCGATTTTTATTAAAGTAGGTTCTGTGGTTTGATTACTAGGAGAGTTGTGGCGAAAAATAAAGTGTGACAAAGGATTATATGGAATGCATGGAAATCAAATGGATTGAAAATGAATCTGGGATCAACAGAGTTCCAAGCTACGTTACAATACTCCTATGAAAGCTGTAAAGGACTGGAAAGTTAACTAAAGCTATAAGAAGCTGCAAATACAGGAAGTAAAGATGCGTCGGAAACTAAAGTGTAGATAAGCTTGAGTATTTTTACATTGTTGTTATTCGTGTCCTCCTTTTTGCTTCTTCTGAGTATTTGTATCTCCTCCTATCCTGCAACTACTCATTGGTTACTCCATGTTTTCAAACTTTGAATATTTTGACGCTTCCAATAACTGCCTTTTCTAATCACGTTTTTCCAGTTTTATTGTCCGCCAAAACTTGATCTCAACCGTTGAGATGATTTCAAATCGAGACAAGTAACTTCCCATAATATGCTCGTGCTCACTATCCCTGCTTTTTGCTCATAACTTCTTGCTATCGTGATTCACGTGGCTGGGCTGTGATTCTTCAATGTATTCCTGAAGTGTGAATTTCCCGAATTTCGAAAAAGAGTCATTGTCCTGAGGCATAAATACTCCAACATCTCGAACTATGACTCTCCATATTTCGGTAAATATACATATTTTTATCAATTACCGAATGCGGGACATGATGTCATTTACACTTACTTCTCAGCATGTTTCCGAATTTGGTCTAAACGTGCTTTGGAAGATGGTTGATTTCCATTATACGTCATATTTGGCATTAAAGCCAAATCTGCATTTATGCCGATTCTTATTTTGGTGTCAACAGTTTCCAACTCGAATAGATTCAAACAACAGGAGAAAGCCTTTGTGCTCGATGTAAGGACTAATCGTGGGTTGGGATAAAATGTCGATGGCAACGGCACGACTTGGTCTACCTGTGAAAGACCATAAGCAAGGACCAAATATGGGGACGGTGTATGGTGCTTCCTACTAGCCTCAATGACCAACAATCTCTGCGAATAAAAATGTACGGCACGTGTAAACTAGAAATACAAACACGTCAGGTTACCGAAAATCAAAAGAACGAAATGTTGGGTTTAGCTTATTCTTTGGACTTGGCATCCTCTCAACGATATGAGCACATTCCCATAGTCCCTGAGTACTTTGTTCAATTCCAATGATAGCAACGGCTGTTCCGGTGTGGGAATTCATAAGGCAATTATCCTTAAGATGTTGTAAAAAGAGAGTGTTGAAGAAAATAAAAACAAGAATATTGTTGCGACCTCCCCGAACTGGCCTCGCCGCCTAAAGGATTTGGCTAATGGATTACTAAGTTTAAACCTATTTTGAGCTCTCCCAAGCCCATACCGATTCGCAACTTAAGTTTACATTATTAACATGCAAATTAATTTCATTTAGGAGTCGCCACTAATCAGTTTTTGGTGGATCAATTAAACACCCGAGTAAAGCATGGAAGGCTTGTTTTACTTCTACGGACTAGAGATTCTAAGGGTTCGAGGACTTGATTACATTAATTAATCAACTAGTATTCTTTCGGTACCTAACCTTGTTTAAACACCACCTAATGTATTCATGCATCAATTAAGAGTCTCAAAATTCCATCCCTAACCGAGGTAAGGGAAGCAACAATCAATATGCGAACCTAACGTGCTTAATCAACTACATACAATGTTAAATTAAAAGCGCAATTCGAAATGTGTAAATCAAGCAACGTGCAATCAAACGTGGCACTAATCACACAAAAAAGGCGAGAAAAGCCAATTCCAATGCCCAAACAATATTTTTTGATTTTCTGGATTTTTGGAATTTTTCTGATTTTTTGATTAATTTTTTAAAATTTTTTTAATGTTCTTTTTTAATATTTTCCAGAATTTTTAATATTTTTTGGATTTTTAAATATTTTCGTATTTTTTTTAAAAAAAAATTTTATCTTTATTAATAAAAATTCCGGACCGGGTCCCCTGACCCAATCCGCCCAATTTCTGGACCCGGATTATCGACCCGCCCCAGTTTTCAAAATTTGATCTTTTTATTCGATTTTTTTTCTCTTTTTCTCTCTTCTCTTTTTTTTTCTTTTTCTGTTTTTTCTTTTTACTCTTCTTCCCCTTTCTGGAAGTCTTACTTTGTGACTTTTCTTCCCCTTTTTCTTTACTGCCCAGGACATCTCCTTCACCGGGACTCCTCTTCACGTTGTTCTCTTCATTGACGCGCGTCTTCTCCGGAGAGTTCTCACCGAGTAGAATCACTGTCGACCACTATGCCGAACCAAAACCAGCCTCCTCGACTGGCACCGACGTCGAATATGCTCCGACTAGACTAACAACCGTACCATCACCGAACCACCATCCTTAATCCAGCATCACCAGCCACCAAAATGCCAACATTGACGGCCGTTTTTTTACTTTTCGATCACCAGACTTCCCGTGGTGACAATAAGTGCTAAAACGCAAACAAACATGCATACGAGCTTATGAAAAGGAGATAGTGAACTAACGGTCGCGGCCTCAAACCGCGGGCCTCTCGGATGGGGAAGGAATTCTCCGGCGGGATACGTGTACGCACGGCCGACTCGGACCTGCCCGGGTTATATACCAATTTTATATTTCTTTTCCCGTTTTGTTATATCTCTTTTTCTATTTTTCCTTTTTTCCATTTCTTTTTCTCTCTAATTTTTTATTCCTTTTCTTTCCCCCCCTCTACTGTATACCTTCTTCTTCACTGAGACCTACTCTCGCCTGTCTTCTTCAACGCCGAGACTGCGCCGAAACCTCTCCACCGGCGAACTTCCCCAGCACCGTCGACCATGACCTCCAACAGTCGACGTCAATAGCCAACATCGCTGACCACCACCAAGTCATCTCCATCGGTCCTCTCTCCGGCCACCACTCCAGCTACCGCCGAACCATTCCGGCGATGTCAATGTCACCAAGAACACTCATAAAAAAAACAAAGGCCATTCCAGCAAATCAAACACGTATATGCACACTAAAGGCTGAGGAAATATAGGACTGAATGAGGTGGCCTCAAACCGCAAGCTCCTCCAGCGAAGGGAATGGCGCTTCTGGCAAAGGTTTCATCCGCGACTGACTCGGACATCGAACCATATGCCACAAAATCGAAGGAAAGCACAAATTCAGTAACTATATTAGGAGCACGCAAGCATATAACAAAGCTTTGGGGTGTCGGTTTCGTAAAAGCAGATTCGTAGCTTCATTTAGGCATTTTGTCAAACAGGTCGTAAGCGGGGTCGAACAGAGACTTAAGACTGATCTTGAACGTGATTTTTGGCTCAAACGTGATGCGTAAAGCTATAAAAAAAAACCATACTACACCACAAAGCTGTTCCAGTTTACAAAGAAACTCTAAAAATCGACACGGCCAGATTTTGACAATTTAAGCTCATACGGTTTCAGTGTGGCATTTTATCGAACATGTGGGAGGCGACTGAGAAATGGAGTTACAGGTCCGATTTTAACAAGGTTCATGGCATTTATTCGACATACGATGTTCAGGTTGACCTCAATCAGTATGAAACGACTATAAAATTCCATTGAAAGAATCCGAAGATCACCGAACAGATCCGGCGTCTTTGGTTCCTGAGAGGCAGGGGAAAAACAGAGCATTTTTGGAGCTTACCTGGTTCGTGCGGCTTTTGGCGACAAATGGCGGCCATTAGGTGGATCTCCGATGAAAACCACAGCTATTCCGGCGAGCGGGATGGGTTTTCTTGCCCTTTCTCTCTTGCTCTCCCCCCTGGTATCTCTCGCCCTCACCCCCGGTATCTCTCGCCGAGCCTCCTCCTTTTAGACTCCCTCCGGTCCTCTCTCTTTGGCGTCCCTCCAAAACGGTCCAGGGTCAGTCGACGGAGCCAGCTCTTTTTCTTTCAATTTCCAGCTCGAAGCTGCCACTGATCGGTCTGCCCTCACTGCTCTGCTCTGCTTCTATGTCTTGGTCAAAACGCATGCGGGGAGGAGAGAGGAAGAAGGGAAGAGAGGCTGGGCTTGGGGGAAAAGAAGAAAAGAGATGGGCCGAGCTGGGCCCAGACGCGAAGAAAGAAAAAAAAAGGGAGCTGGGCTGACACGGCCCCGATTCGCCCCCTTTTTTATTTTTATTTTTTCTTTTTAAAAAAATTATAATGATTCTTTAAATAAAATAAAATAGATGAAATAAATTAAAAGGAAAATATGCTTCACTAAATTCTATTAATGCAAATCCGCCTAATATCTACATGCCATATAATTTAATGAAAATATTTTAACTTAAGGGTTAAAAATAAACCCCTAATTTTTTATGCACTTAAACTCTAAATGACTTAGCAAAATTTAGATAAATTTAGCAAAATATTTGAAATAAACCAAATCAACGTTCGAGCCGCTATAAATTGATTGCTGTCTTGATTTCCATTAAATCAGTTATAAACAATTGCTTTAAATAATTCAAAAGCGCTGAAATATCCCCCACAGCTCGCCCCTAGTTTAAGGAATTTTCAAAGTTCGAATCTAAGTCCAACCCGGCCGTACCACCGTATAGGTCCAATTGGACCGGACCATACCTCTTATAAATCTGTCACATGGCAACTCATTTTCTTTTTTGGTTCATCAAAAAATGGCGTGACCCCGTTTCTATATAACTCTTTATTAGATGTTAAGTCTCCTTCATGGTCACCGGCTATTTACTCTATTCCTCGCACTTAGTGTAATTCCACGGGTTTGGCAAAGATCAATCACTCCAAGTTTGAATTGAACCGATGGGTAGATACTAGATTCCAGTCCTCGACACCTGAATAATGGGATCAGCTTGACCTACTGTTCTGCAAACTGAATTGTTCCACCACCACCATTCTTTTCTTTTCCAATGGGTTCATTGGTGTGTTTATCCTAATGTTTCTTTTGGGAGCATGTGGTCAACTAGATCGTATCATGACGATCGAAGAAATTTTGCTTGACCCTCAATAAATCGCGATACCAAGATTGCATCGTCTGGTTAATACACCCAATCACGTATGATACCAGTTTTAGTATAAGTGGTTCACAACGCATGTAACAGGAGAGCTTGAGTATACCCGCAATGTATACATACATATATATAAGAGTTCCTCGATGTTATTTAGTATTGCTCCTTTTATGTATCTCTACTTTTTTTTTTGGTTCGATTCACGGAGAGTGAAGTAAAAAATTTCTTATACAAGTAAGTGTGTGTGCGTGTGTGTATATATATATATCGAAGATGGTGGGTCCCAATAGCTATGGCGATCCGGATGGAGTTTATACTAAATTCATGAAATACTTTGTGCGTATACGACTCCATACATTGACCCATAAGAGTCGCCTAACAAAAACCCCAAACGCACGGCGTCGCGTCCCCCTCCGCTACTCCACGAGTCACTTTCGTGGGTCAAAAATTCAACCAAGACATGAGCACGATGACAAACCTGCTTGTTCGCAGCAGACTTGAAATCTGTCTTGCCGGAGAAAGTCAATCTTATGCTGCTATATCTCAATGGGAAAGTGACGGTTCCCATCCAGAAGGTCCAAATTGTACGCCCATGACTTCATTGACTATCCAAGACGCTCGGTGATATGTTTGAAACTGTAAAAATAGGCAAAAGACTTAACATCATCCGGGATTTCGGGAGTAGTTCTGAACTGGGCGGGGATCGTGGCGGCCCTCGGCCAGCGACCCTCGCCCGATCTTGAAGGTCACTGGCCGCTGCCCCCGGCCTGGCGACCCCGGTTCTAGGTCTCTCTCCTTTTTTTAAAAATTTAACTAATTTTTAATTTAATTTAAATAAAATTTGCATAACAAAACGACGTCGTTTTAACTTTATGTTTTATGTTTTATTTACGCCATCGCCACGCTATCGCCACGTATAAGAGAGAAAATATTTTTAAACCATCAGCGAAAATATCTTCTATTGATATTTTTTAAAATATTTTAAAATTGATATTAATCCAAAACCATCAGTGGAAATATCTTCTATTGACAACTTACCAAACCAAAACCATCAATCATTTCGAAAAATTAGGGGAAGGCCAAGTGCGTCGGCTGAGCTTAGTCAAAAATTTCGACACTAAGAGCACTTGACATTTCTATATAAGCGAAGCATGCGCGACTGAGGAAGCAAATACACGCGCAGAAAATGGGAGGGGTTCAAGTTCCCGAGATAAGCGTAGGCTCCTGCGACCGGACCATGCCGCTGCTCGGCATGGGGACGTCGGCATACCCCCCGGCCGATCCGGAGACTGCCAAGGCTGCCATACTTGAGGCCATCAGGGCCGGGTACCGCCACTTCGACACCGCCTTCGCGTATGGCTCTGAGAAGCCGCTCGGGGAGGCGATCGGCGAGGCCCTGCGTCTCGGCCTGGTGAAGTCCAGGGACGAGCTCTTCATCACCACCAAGCTGTGGAGCAGCTTCGCGGAAAAGGACATGATCGTGCCCGCCATGAAGATGAGTCTAAGGTCTGTATCACGTGACACCGGTAGCCCCTCTCCTTTGTGTTGCGATGGTCTAAATTGGCGACTGCGGAAACAGAGCAAAAAGTGATTTTGCAAAAGCCATGCCTGTTCAACTTTCCTTGTTCATAAAATTGACTTGGGTCAGCCGTTTTGCCATTGCAGTAACCTCCAACTAGAGTATGTTGATATGTACCTGATCCACTGGCCGGTGAAGCTGAGCAAAGAGGTGAAGAAAATGCCGGTGGAGAAGAGGGAGTACGTACTTCCCCTGGACATAAAGTCGGTTTGGGAAGCCATGGAAGAGTGCAAGAACCTGGGCCTCACCAAGGGCATTGGAGTCAGCAACTTCTCTTGCAAGAAGCTGGAGGAGCTGCTATCAACTGCCAAAATCCCTCCCGCAGTTAATCAGGTGCGACCCACATCATCAATCCCTAATTCGTCGCACGTCGTCATAAATTCTCTATTAGCCTCTGCTGTGCATAAGTGTCTTGAAGTACAATTTTTAATGTTATCATTCACGCCTTTAGTGTTATTAAAAGTGCTAAAATCTCACTGAGTGCTGAAAATTTCCAGGACTTTAGTGAATTATGAAATAGATCGTTAAGTTAGGTCAGTTCTGTGAATGGTTTACGCCATTTTGTTCTTCAAAATCAAGGGCTAACTTTAGGAGATGTGGGTATGTGCAGGTGGAAATGAACCCCATTTGGCAGCAGAAACAGCTGAGGGAGTACTGCAACGCAAAGGGCATCCACATCAGCGCTTACTCTCCCTTGGGTGCTAACAACACCAAATGGGGAGACAACAGAGTTGTTGAATGTGATGTCTTGGGAGAGATTGCCAAAGCTAGAGGCAAGACACCCGCTCAGGTAAATATAACTCTGAAAACTTCTATTTCTTGTCCGAGTGACTTCACGTTCTTTCTAATCAAGCCCATGTATTTTTAATTTATCAAATCAAGCCACAAACTTTCTAATCAGCTTCCTTCGCCACCAAATCCGGCCAAATACAGCTAGCATGACATCAAACCACGTCGTTGTCTGACGTGAATAGAATTTCATCAATGTGGAACCACGTATTTTATCGGCATCATACTTTGGTGTCATTCAACAGCCAAGGTAGCTGAATTTGGCCGGAGTTGATACTGAAAACACCTGAAGAAATGACAACTACAAAGGACATATATTATACAATTGGATTGAAGATTGGAGTCCTACCGAACTTTTACCTAGGCAAATCATCAACATATTCTATGTTTCTTGATGGGTTCACTAGCGAAGTAATAAACCAAATAATCTTCATAAACAAATGTTGTAGGTTTCTCTGAGATGGTTGTATGAGCAAGGAGTGAGCATCGTGACAAAGAGCTTCAACAAGCAGAGGATGAGGGAAAACCTCGACATCTTCGACTTTGCTCTCACCGAAGAGGAATCGAAGAGGATCGCTCAACTTCCTCAGAAGAAGGGTGTTCTGTTTGCTACTGTCATGGGTCCCTATGATATTTGTCTGGAGATTGATGCAGAAATATGAGGCTTGGACCCTTTTTTATTAGTCTGCATCTTGTCCTTTTATAATGTTACGTAAAGGAATAAGGCCATATATGATATCTGCTTTCTTACTTATTCCAAAGCTATGATATTGAAGAAGGCGTGCTCTTGCTTTCGCATCTTGTCAATCGTGCAAACAAATCTTAAAACCTGGATATAGGCATTACATCTTGTCAATCGTGCAAACAAATCTTAAAACCTAGATATAGGCATTAGGAAAGGGTTAATACCAACAACTCTTATCAGGAAGGACAAGTTTATCTCAAACTCTTTAACTATCTCTTTAATGTTAGTCTACATGATTGACTATAATATGCCCTCTGCTGGTGCATGTTACGCCTAAAATCGCTGATAGATTTTCTACTTGTTAACATTTAAGGACATATTGGTTGTTATGTATGGTCTTACCCGTTCACTAAACCGAAGTAACTTTCAGAGATCGATTATGTGAACTGGGCAGATTCTAGGGTTTTCGCAAAGAGAAGAAAAAACAAGAAAAGAATTGAGGGCAAAATGTTTGGGTTTTTACACACTAACGTGAACATTCTCCATGCATAGTTACACTTCACGTACCTAAATTTCCTGGAATCGTGTCTTTTGCGGAAATTGATGTCTCTAATTTGAGGTTCCATCATTCTTCTTCGAGCAAAATCGGGAGCTCCCAAACCCAAAAAACCCCTAATAAGAAATGATTAAGTGATAATCATCAATCTATTATGAGATTAATAGCATGTTTAGTGCCACGAAAATGTAAATAATAAATAATTATAAATTATTATAGGATCTACTCTTTCAAGAATTTATGGCTTACAATATGATGTTATTCTCACAGTGGCCCAAAAACTGTTATGCTAGTAAAGCCCTAATTATAATGGTGTCAACTTTGTTATTCAACTAGGATGAAAAATTACACATCAGCCTCTTTCTGCCATAGGGCGTCCACACAAATTGACGAGTAGAAAGTTCAATGGCAATTTTTCACAAATCACCAACAGAGGGCATGTTTTGATTAAGGATGTATGTTTGCGGGGATTCAGAAAAGCGTTTCAAATCCGAGGATGAATGCATATCCGTTGTAAAAGTTTGTGGGGGAAAATGACTAATCCTCAAATTTTGGCCCCAATGTGTAATACCATAGTTAGATTGCTAATTTTGAATCATTCTTAAATGTTTAGTTTAATCCCTAAACTTACAATTCATTCGATCTAGTCTCTCAACTTCCATAGCAAAGTCAAATCAGTCATTCGGTACTATTCACACATTTTCATAGTTACACTATTACTAGAATTTTAGGATACCTTTTCACTTCAATCCATTTCCTAAATCAATAGAAAAATTTTCTATTTTTTAATTACATTTTTACATTTTTGGTCTTTATAAGTATTATGATGGTTTCATTTAAGCATATTTTGACTTGTGACTTCTATAATGGTAAAAGTAAAATCTCATCTAGAGCTATATTAGGTCCCTAAACTTTTAATTTGTTTGATCTAATCCCTCGGTTTTCACAAAAAATCAAATTAGTCCTTCGGTAGTATTCACACGTTTACATAATTACACTATTGCCCAGATTTTATAAAACTTTTCCATCTCGATCCATTTTCTAAATCAAAAAAAGATTGTTATCTTTTTTTTTTTTACCTTTTTTGTCTATACAAATAGTACAATTGTTTCATTTAGGTATATTTTTGCTTATGATTTCTATAATTGTAATAGTAGAACATCGTTTAGCTCGCAGATTTCCAGCTTGTAGCTCCAACGTGGACTTTTTCAAGCCGACGATTCAGCTAGTGGCAAATGACTAGGCCATTTCTTTCTAAAGAAACAATTCCTCTCCCTCTTTTGGCAAAATGTCCCAAATCAGATTCAAAACTTTAAATGACACACACCCAAATCCTTAAAAACCTCATTGGAGTTTGTGGGTTGATGTGACCAAGAAGTTGCTTGAGTAAGTCCAGCTTTTGGTGGGAAAAATTTCAAATAAAAATCTAAAGTACTCTCATTTTCTCAAATAAGGGCCTAAAGTGGCCATGTCAGTTTCAAATAAGGACCTACAGTGGTAATGATGGTTTCAAATAAGAGCCCCGGCTAAATTTTATGGCTAATCAAGAGCATTTTTGTCCAAAGACAATTTTAATTTACTTTTTTTTTCTTTTTTCCTCGTTTGTTCTTTCTTCTTCGCCGGTGGCCAATTGCTGGCCACTGACGATGCCCGGAAAGGGCTGGGCCAGGCTGCCCTTGTTGGTAATAAGCAAGGCCGTCCCTCGCTAGATCTGGGCAAGGTTCGCCTTGCCCAGCCCTTTTCAGGCATTGCCAATGGCCAACAACCAACCTCTAGGGAAGGAGAAAGAAAACACAGTAAAAGGAAAAAAGCAAAAAAAAAAAATGAAAAAATTCAAAAAAAAGGTAAAGAATGAAAATGCCTTTGACCATCCAGAAAGTCGAGCCTTTTTTTGAACTGACATAGTCACTTCAGGCCCTTATTTGAAACAAGATCCACTTCAAATTCTTATTTAAAAAAATGATGACACTTCATACTCTTATTTGTAATTTTCTCCCTTTTGAAAAGTACTCGATTAGTTTCCTCCAAAGATCTGGACCCTAATACCAACAAAAAGCATGAGGAAGAAAATTAAGTAATTTTAATGAATTTAGTAGAGAAGAGTACACGGGTTATTTATAAATGGCACAAGGTAATTGTTTAAGGTAATATAATATTAAGATTATGACATTTTGATTCACGGTATCAATTACAACCAATGGAGAAACACATTATCACTAAAGAGACATGAAGAGATGTGATGAATCTCTTAAAAATATCTCTTACAATTAGCTTGCAAAAATTTCAATGAAGCATGGACAATACATGAGAACTTCCTTCCATCTGAAAGAAGAAAAACCTGAGGCAGAGAGACATTTAGGGGCAGTCAATCAACAATTCAATAGGTGAAGGGAGATCAAAGGTCGGGCAATATTGACAAGACATTAGCTTTTATTAAGAAATTTAATTTTTGAAACCATACCTTTTCCTTTAACATGAAGAGCAATCGATGAAAAAAAAAGAAGCAGAAAAGTATGAATCAATTATCACAATCATACCATCCTCACGACAAGGATCTTTTGCCATGTAAACTAAATGTCTCCATCCCCACCGCTCCATTCTCAAGTAAGAAGAATGACCATTGAGACAAATCTCAGTGGTTAGGACAAGGATTAGAACAATATAATATAGGATATAAATAATAGACCCAAAAAAAACATAGGATATAAATAGAAAATGTGAGGGGATTATGATATTTTATCTTTGGTTTGGTACAACACTAGATATTATGATGGATACGGTTATAAAAATGAAAGTAATAATTCAAAAATATTGCTTAAAAAAGACAAAAAATTATAATTAAAAAAAGGGTTGGGGACTTTGGGAATATGAGAGCCTAAAACCATTAAGAACCCTCACCGTCGCAATGGCCAGCTTGGTGACTGCCACCACGATGGGTGTTTCTGTTGCGATGGTTGCTTTAGATCACTGCGATTAGAAATTGAGCAACCCAAGTCGAGATCCAAATCTCGGAATGGGCTTGACCTCCATAGGTACCGTCATGGTGGTCAAGCGACCACTGTGTCATTGTGTGTTGCTTGTTAAGGACTAGCACCGCAACAATGGTCACATCTGTGTCACAGTAGTCACCATTACAATATAGTATGTGCATGACTGAGAGAAATCTCCAAAGACCCCCATGATGGTTGTCGCCTGAGGTTCGGGACCATCGTAACGAGGTTGCCTGAACTGCAACCATCGTACACAGTATTCGCTAGCGGCACAAATGGTTGCGCCAGTGTTGTCGTCACCATCCTAGGGCTCTTTTGCCCTTTTCTTTTCTTTCTAATTTTTTAAATTCCCATCCCCCATGCCTTAAAAGTTATTAGGTTTTGATCTGAACTTATTTGGACTTATCCTAACCAGGTATGCCCCCGTCAGCTGGATTAATAACTTTTATCTTATCCAACATTATATCTATGTCCTTACCAAAAAAATACATTATATCTGTGAGACACTCTTGGTTGTAACATGTTTACAATCTTATTACTTGTTTTTCCATTTTCATTAATGGATGATTGATTTCAAAATGGGTAGGTTATCAATTAAGAACTTAGAACCTATCCAATTATGCATGAGAGAAATTTGAGATTGATTTTGTCGAACGTCCAAATTGAAAAGTGACGACCGGCGAAGACGCGACAAGCTAGTTGGCCAATGGAGGTGTGTTAGTAGGGTTTCTTTTGTTTTCTGTTGGATGAAACCTGTTAGTTCTCCTTCCGTTGCCTTGTATCAAATATCTTACTCACCAACTTACATGTGCATTTTTTAACATGATGCAAATCGGTCCAAAACCGATTCCAATCGAGAATCAATGCACAAAATCAAAGCCAAATCGGTCTTGCAGTTCCCAAATTGCACCGGTCAATTTAGGCCGGTTCAGTTCGGTTCCTGAGTGAATTGGGACCGATGCTCACTCTTAATGTTCGTATTAATTAATCCAAGGTTAATTTAAATTACATCTTGCTTCAACCTAATGAAGAATATAAGTCCCACAATATAAGTTATTGTATGGTCCATGAATAATGTGAACCAATATTATTTCAACCATTTATTATATAGATCCTATCGTGGCATCTATACCATCAATGATTGACATAGACTTGGTTTACATAATCTACACATCGCACTATTTTTTCTTGCTGTAGGAGTAGGACTTCCACCGAAGCACTAAACTACAAGAAAATGGAGTTGACATTGACAGTTGCCAAACCCATTACCCCAGGACCATGCTATATTTAGAGAGAGAACGGGCCTCCGTGGCCTATCCACTTTAACGAACATTGGCAGGCTCAACGAATGCACATCTTATTTTAACGTGTCAGGGCTCGCACGGCTCGTGTCCCCACTTCCACTCCTATATCTCTATATTCTTTGGAAAGAGGGAATATCCTCTTATTGCTTTACATTCAAGAGATCTCGAGGTCCAGACAAGGGCCCAAGATGGGCACAGTTTTAATGTCTCGCCCAGGATGAATGCTGAAGCATTTCATCAATATTTAAAATATAGTTCGAATTTTTCCCGGTTCCTGATACCGGGTCGACCCGTTTCGGCTCGTTCCCGCAACGCCAACACTCTCCTTCCCAAGAGAGCAGAAAATTTCTCCCCGTTACAGCGACCGGCGAGCAGATTTGGATCACATATCCATTCCCGCATATACGTCGACGGTCGAATCCTGCGGCGGCATGCGAGCGTGAAGCGCCCCTCTTGCTTCGGGACGGACGATGGCGAAACCGACGCCGACAGACGGCGTGCTGTTCGCCGGCCTGAGCTGCATCGCCGGCGTCGCCTGCAGGCACCTCCTCCGAGGCACTCGCGTCCCTTACACCGTCGCCTTGCTCCTCCTTGGCCTCGCCATTGGCTCTCTGGGTCTCTTTCACTCCCCCTCCCTCTAGCCACGTCCTCTCTGGGCTTGCGAATTGGGTTTGGCTTTGCAGAACGCCTCCCAGAACGCCGGTCGCAGAAGGCTTTCTGATTCATTCTTGACTCGTCGCATGAAGCTGTCGAATGTTTTCCCTTTGCATGTCGGCTGCTCCGCTGTTTTTTTTCCCCCACTTTTGTATAATTTCGTTTTCATCTGATGATATGCAGAGTTCGGTGCAAGTCTGCCGTTAGGGGCACTGGGGAATGCAATCCGCCTTTGTGAGTTTTCCCTCTTCATCAAGCATCATCAAATCCAAATAGGACACAGCTTTTTTTTTTTGGGACATATGTATATTAGATGGTTTCTTGATGAGGTCTCAAATCAACTGTTCAGTTGCAAAATTTTGCAGGGGCAGATATTGATCCTGATCTCTTGTTGGCAGTCTTTCTTCCTCCTCTTCTTTTCGAGGGCTCGTTTTCTATGGACAGCCATCAAATTAAGGTTCTTTTTTCTCTCAATATCTGCATTTCCTTTTTTAACTTGGGTCGACGGATATGGGTTTGTTGAGATTGGCCTTTTGTTGTTTCTGAAAAGGGTTGCCCTGACACTGGTTTTTCTAGATGGGGCTTCTTTCTTTGCTTGTGTGTTTTACTTGAATTAACTGGACCCTGATGTTATTTTGTACATTGTTTAAAGCTATTGGGAAAAAAAAAGAATAGTGAGGAGTATTTCCTGATGTTGGAGAGGGAGACACAGACTCATTTGGAATCCATACAAGATGGTCCAACTTTAATAGGACTAGGGAAGGGCAACCCTATCATATTCAAATTTGTCCTGTGGGTTTTTTTTTTCATTTTTTTTACGCTCAAGAGGTCTGAAATTAGAAGTATTTCATGTAAATTTGCAGAGAACATAGGTTTTACCTTCAACGTAAAGAATGAGAATTGATCCGGAATTTGGAACAATCACCATATAGTTATAAGCCTTGAATTATGTGCAACAAAGTGACATGTGATTAGTTGTCCTGGAATTGCTTGCAGATAATTCTTACAAAACTTTAATTGCTGCCGAATCGCTAGCTATACACAGATTACTCCGAAAAAGTCTTTTGCCGACAAATGATTTGCTGATGCTCTGCATTCTAAATGTAGACCTTTTGAAGCATCTCTATTGATCTAAAGAAAACCTGGTGGACATAAACTCTTCTTTCCAGTGTTATTGTTCTTTCTTTCATTAGAAAAGAGAGAAGGAAAAGCCATGTAGACCTGGAGGTTGTTAATCGATTTTTAAACGAAATGCACTTCTACTCCTAATGCTAAACCATCTATGCAGAAATGTATGGTACAGATGCTTCTCCTTGCAGGCCCTGGTGTCATTATTTCGACATTTTGTATTGGATGTGCTCTGAAGGTATAGTTGAAACTTGATAATCTTTGTTAAGCTCTTGATTCTATGACTATACTCAATTTTACTTTCGGCAGCTTACTTTTCCATATGAATGGAGTTGGCAAACATCTTTACTGCTGGGGGCAATTTTGAGTGCAACTGATCCTGTGGCTGTTGTTGCCTCATTGAAAGAGCTTGGAACAAGCAAAAAATTGAGTACGATCGTTGAGGGAGAATCAATGGTGAATGATGGGTGAGCCTTGCCTTTCATCTTCAGATTTCTTTGTTTTTATGTTGGCATTGAACTTTTAACCTAGTAATAATTATCCTCTTTTATAAGTAATCCTTTAGTGTGCAAATGCAAGGAAGGTTGACCTCGTAGTTTTGGCCACTAAATTTTGTCCAAGGTCATACTTTATACTTAGTAAGTTCATTTCCAGATTAATTTTGACGATCTTCTCCTTGAAAATATGAGCTTGAGGACAGGTGGTCACTCAATAGTATTTTCTGGAGGGAGTTGCAGTGATGTAATCGATATGGGTCTTGTGAAGTTTCAGTATGATTCCAGTTGACATTCTCTCACCAAGAAATCCTATTTTCTGATTTGACTGTCACATGGTAAAGAGCTTTCTGGAAGCTCCATGGAATGAAAAGGATGCATTCTCAAACTGACATGACCTTATGTGAGAAACATCAAATGATCATGTAAGGAATATGATAGCCAAGACTGACCATCATCCGCATGTTATAAAGCAACCTTAGTTTGGAGTAAGAATGTCAATAGCTGTGGCATTATTATAAATCCTTGCGATTTTGGCGAACCAAATATTCTTATTTTTATATATCAGAAACGCCGGCACTAATATACTGTACATTCCATGGACTACTTATTCAGGGCATCAGTTGTGGTATATCAGTTGTTCTACAAAATGGTGCTTGGCTGGCACTTCCAATGGGCGGATATATTCAGGTTCTTGACGGAAGCAACAGTTGGAGCGTATGTGTGTTACTTATCACTAGATAGTAACTTATTGTTAAAGCATAATTTACTCATGACAATCGTTTTTAATTCAGTTTTGGCTTGGGTATAGCTTTTGGCATTGTGTCAGTATATTTGCTGGGGTTTATGCACAATGATCCTGAGATAAATCTGGCTTTGACGATTTCTGTGAGCTACCTTTCTTACTTTACGGTAAGCTTATTTCAACAAAGATGCCATAACCATTCTGCTACTTAGATTGTGAAATTAGTTCTTGTTGCCTTACTAAAATTTATCTCTTCTATGTTGTTACCTTACACTTTATGCTATAGTTTGGTTGAAAACATTGACCAACCATCCATGTTAAATTTAAGGGTGCATTTAGTTCTCAAAAGTTCTTCAATTCATATCTCACCAAACTTTAATAAGCGCTCCAGTTTATTGCTACTGTTTGATTTTTATGCTTTGTTGGTCATCTTACTAAGTTGATAAGTTCCTTATATATTGCACTTTTCTTCTCATTTAGATTGCGAAGGACAGAAAATGTTAGTTGTTTTCAGTACTCCAAATTGTTTTTAGAAAATTGTGAAAAAGAGAGCCTATCAAACCTGCTTTTGCTATGCCATCCAATCAATGTTCTGCTTTCACTGATAAAGGAATAAAAACAGTTGCCCTTCAAACATGTCTTAAACAGGCCCTCAAGCTGGTACTGCTTCCAGCTCTTTTTTTTATTAAAAAAAAAGAAAAGAAGGGGAACAGTAGGGTTTGGAATAGATGGAACCCATAGCTTTCCATTAATTTAAAGGCAGTGACTGCAAATGAGATGCAAGAGCTCGAATTTTGTTTTACTGGCTTTTGCTTTACTCTTTCTAGTCTCTTTTCTACATTGAATTGAGAACTTTTTACCTTTCATCCATTTCATGCTGAAAGGTAAGTAAAGGAGCATGACTCTTCATAAGTGGAAACCATAACTTATATCGGTAAAATTAAGTTCTTTCTCACCTTATTCTTTCTAGCTCTTTATCTTCATATCTTTAGAAATCGCCTAGTTCCAAGACCGATATTATTCTTGCACTTTCATGCTACGTCGGTTGTTAGTCCCCTCATTGTCATCATTTTCTTAATCCAAGGCAACACTAAGTGTAACAGTGGTGTGGTTGAAAAGCATCATTGACCAGTAATGTGAAGCTCATTGGTGTCCATTCTTTTTAAGGCTGTTAGTATAAATTTCACCTATGAAGGCAACTCTGTTGGTAAAAGCTATTCAAAATAAAAAATATATAATTATCTGCTCTTAACTATGTGAAATGGTTTTAGGTTGTTTATAAACTTATAATTGTTTAAACGTGCATGGGAATTCAGTTTTCTCCAATCATAAAGCACATGTACAAGTTCGACAATTACTCGACCTTAAACATGGATGTTTTTTTGTATTTAATAGGCTCAGGAAGTTGCTGACAGTTCTGGCATTTTAACGGTGGTCACTTTAGGAATGTAAGTATAGTTAATTTCTTTTTGATGTACTACCGTTTGTCCTTCGGAAGACAAATTCCTGATTATGCAAATGATAAGCAGGGTTATTGCTGCAGTTGCTAGGACTACTTTCAAAGGTAGTTGTCGACAGAGCTTGAATAACTTTTGGTGAGTTCTTTTTCTCCTTTTTTTTTGCATTTCCGTTCTTCAGTATCTGGAGTTTTTAAAGATCTACACTAGTCTTGGTATTTAGAGGAGATACTGTACTTGATTTATGTGAATGGTAACGGCACTTTTAATCTCCACAAATATAATTTGTGTTTTCTTTTGAGTATGTTGAGTGCCTCTTAAAGATATATACTATTCTTGGTATGTATTTGGGGTACTCAGTAGTCCCACAGATACAGGATCTTTAGGTGTTATTCCTTTCAAAAAAATTCTTCTTTTGTTATCCAACATAGATCTGGATGCTGTTCAGATTAGCACTAGTTTTCTAGGCATGGATGCCTGTGCTTTTATGTGCGAAAAACGACTATTTTTTTTTTCATCTGAGAGAGAGAGAGACAGAATTTAAAATGCCATCTCGTACTACCAGAGTGAGCTTGTTCTGGAATTTCTAAGAGCCATTTGTTTCTTCTTTTTTTTAAGCATAGTACTTGTTGACTTTCCTTCCAAAACGAAAAAGAATTGCTTTACTTCTGAAAAATCATGAAAAGATTCCATGTGGTTAAAGAACCTTACATGTCCATAGTGTTTGTTGAAAGATTCGGGTATTTAGTATCATCAAATTAAAGTCAAATTTCGAAGGCTAAAAGCAAAAATAAAAGAATATCGTTAAATTGTAAAGCCAAAATTAAGGTCCCCCCAACGGTCCAAACAGACTCTAAACTCAGCCACATAAACAATGATCAACAAATAAAGTTTAATTGCACTGGGAAATAACGACTAGTAGATGAACAATCACTAAAGTAGCCTTCTCGTTCAACCATAGTATGGAAGCCAATTTCTGCTTCTTTTAAGACTGAAAGAAGTAACTTTTTATTGTTTCAATAATGAGATAATAACAACGATAAGTTCAAATTCTTTTGGTTTTTTGTTAATTGTTTCCACTAGACATCTTATTTTCCTAGAAGTGGACTCCAAATATTAAATTTCCCGAGGAACTCCAGAAGTTGTTTTGTTACAATTATGGTACTTCGGTTATTCTCTTTTTCCTTTTGTATTGCTTTTCTTTTTCCTGTTTCTGCTAAAAGTAAAACTCTCAACCTGCAACATAGTATTTGTTCTCTAATTTAAAAATGTGCCACTAATGTGGCTACTATTTTTTTCTGGCAAGGAAAGTTCCTCCACAGGAGTTACATCCACCATTTTCTCCACCAAGTAATAACTTTTTGCTTGCATGAAGTGCAGTATTATATCAAAAATTCCCATCCACAGGATGGTTAATACTTCGTATCAACTATTTAAAGAAATCTAGTTTATGAGAGGTGATTCTTACTTATCATTTTATGACCGATGTCAACCTATGACTCTTCTTTTATGCCTATTGACGCGCAAGTTGACATCAGGGCACAGCCTAATAGTCATAACTAGTCAGTTGGTATTTGTGGATAGCCAAAAAAGGTTGATTTTAGGAGGTATCTTTTTGCTTTTGTGTCTAGTGAATTTGATATTTTACTATGTGCTTCAAATATGTCCTTTTCTGTTTTTCCAAACTGGAAGCCTTAAACTTGTTGACAATGCTGATGCACGGAATTGTTCCCCTTATACATCTTAGATGTATCTTCATTTGTGTAGCATCCTCCGTTGAATGTTTCTTTACCTCATATTCAAGCGTCAGCATTTTTACTCAAAATGTTTAATTCTGTCTCTCTCTGTCTCTCTCTCTCTCTCTCTCTCAGGGAGGGGACAGCCTACATTGCCAATACATTGATTTTTATATTGAGGTAACTGCATTGGCTTTCTATTTGTTAATTTGTTGCTACAGTTTCTATACCTGTGAAGCAATTTTGGAAGGAAGTTTTCCTTTTTTCCTTTACTAATTCAAGGCATCATGTTTTAATTGAAGTCTGGGAGTGCTATATATGTGGTATGACTAGAAATTTGATGCAAAATGATGGTCAGAGTTAGAGATATCTTTCTTGCACTTGCTTCCAAATAAAAAATTGGACAAGTGTTTGCTTTTCCCAAGGATTAGTTTAAAACCATTTTTGGGAACAGAGGGACTAGGAAGAGGAAAGGAGGATTCGGATAGGTTTGTATGAAAGTAGATGACATTATTAACAGTAACACCAACAACCCCCCCCCCCCCCACCCAATTGTCTGGGAATGATGTGAGATTAGTTTTATCATCAGTCCTAAATTTGAGGCCGTGCAAAAATGCTCTTACTGTGACTGAAAAGTTCTAAAACGCACGCTTAATGGAAAAGCTTATTAAACAGCGACTGGGATCTATTTCTCACCTCTTTGGCTCAATACTTCCACGATTGTTTCTATTATTTTCCCTTTGCATATCTTTAAGTTTTGATGGTCACAAGAGGAAGTTGACGTATTTTGGGTTTAGTTGGACTTTCAAAAGGGATGGTGATTGGATTTGGTGAAACTAAAAGGGTAGACAAGTGAGGGGGAATGACCGTGCTATGTTATTCTCTGTGCTGTGTTATTTTCCACTGATAAAATCAAATGCTTTAAAAATTTTATTCATCCTTTGAAAGAAATCTTCTTGCAGTGGGGTGATCATGGCAAAGGGTTTTCTCTGCTCTGACAATATTGCCAAAACTGGTAATGTTGATTTTCCGTTCATCATATTATCATTGCTGTTGTAAATCATCTGTCAAATGATAAGACTTATTTCCTATGCTTATGAAGCAAACACTGACAATTTTTCTTGATCAGATGCCTGCTGTAAGATAGTTTTTCCCACAAGGTACATATAATTAGTTTGGATAGAGTAATGTCACATCGAGATAGTTTTTTTTTTTTGGTAAGGGTGTCACATCGAGATAGTTTAAGTTTAGTTAATCCAGTATTCTGCTTTCAGAAGCACTTAGGTCCTTTTTTCTGATCAAGTAAGTTCTTTGCTAAGATTGGGTTTGCACGGACTATTGTTGGATAATTCTAGGTTGATTCTATGGCTTGATCTCGCCAGTTTGCTCTTCCAAGTCTCGATCTGTTTTTATTTTCTTTCCCCTATATTTTGAGGTGTATGTGCATCTTTTTTCTTTGCTATAGTCAGTCAAAGCACTTTGTTAGCTCTTGCTATATTTATTAGCATTCTTTTCTTGCTTTGTTTTGGCTGACATGCCAAGAATGGAAAGGAGAGGCCTCAAAGAGGAGGTTGGACACCTATATCATCTCTGGTAGATGGGCGGGTCCATATGGTAAACTTTGCAGATGAAGCAGAAGACTGAGTAAAATTTTTGGTTTGAACTTCAATGAATTTGAAGATGCGATGGGACTTTTGTGAAACGATTGAGAAAAACATGTAGAACCTCTTTATTGACCCGAACAACAGATTTAAGTGCATCACTTCTTGAAAAGTCTGGCTTATTGTGGTGGCACTCAACTGAACACATAACTTTCTTGATTTACATTTTTCTAGCTTTAGCACTGTTTATACATTTTGTAGTCAAGATAGAGGAGATACCAACAATGATGTTCAGTTTTGCTTTAGAAGCTAAAGTTGTTATTTGTCGGGAACCAGTAAAGGTTGTTACTCTGTTCAATATGGAGAAGACCACATAGTATCTTGATCTTAGCTTTTGGCTTTGGCCAGGTGAATATGTCTGACTTGGTCTTTGGAGTTTGCAGTGCCGACATTTTACTTCAATTTCAGCATCGTTGCACCTATTTGTCCATCTTCTTCACTGATCCACAGATTTATTTAAACTGCTTCTTTCAGGGAGCTCCTGGGGCTATCTCTTTCTTCTTTATGTCTTTACTCAAATTGCACGAGCCATAGCTGTGGTTACTCTATATCCTCTTATACAGTATTTTGGATATGGTTTGAGCTGGAAAGAAGCTGTCGTGGTCTTTTGGTCTGGTCTGAGAGGAGCAGTTGCGTTATCAATGGCCCTATCAATCAAAGTATACTGTTTAACCCCATTTGGAGTCATCAGTAGACTAATGTGTGCTTCATTGCATGATTCTCTATTCTCCATAATTGTATACTGTGAAGTGCTAGTGCATCAATAATCTAGAAGCTTTATGTTTCTTTAGTCAACCGGTATGTGAAAGTGTGGTTAGTGGAGAAAAGGATGAACTTCATGTTGCCTAATAACTACATTCATGTGGCTACCGGTTATCTTCTCTCTCACTAGGTTAAGGTGCTTTGATGAATGTAGCGCAGCTACTGTGAGGAATGGATTTGTTTTCCCCCTTTTTCCTATGTGAACTTAATCACCAGATACAGATGAGTCACAAAGTCAAGGCTTAGTAGGTTAGATTAGCACAAACTGAAAAAAGATCTCGAATATTAATTATCACAATTCATGTGAAATTTGGGACAGTGCAATTGCACCTCAAAAACTATCCGCACGTAGATATGTAATTATGAGATAGTTTGTGGCTTACTGATTAGGTACGTGCAAGGTGAGGTATATTATTGTGAGAAAGATGAAAGATTTGTCTGAATTGAATGCATGCTTTTAGCTTATATGAATGCTGGAGAAATCCTGGAGGAATCTTCTTTCGCATTCTAATCTGCATTATTTTCATTGGTCTTCCAGGATGCCAGCGGTGCCACACCATACATAAGTTCAGAAACCGGAAACCTGGTATTTATTTACCAATAAATATGCATGTCAGTCTGTTTTAAGCAATTATTCTCCGTATGATGAAAGTGGTTTACTTCCACTAAACCTGAAAGTTAATGCACATTCTTTTAACAGTTCCTTTTTCTCACTGCTGGCACTGTTTTTCTGACGCTTGTTGTCAATGGATCTACTGCGCAATTCTTGCTTAGTTTCTTTGGCATGGATGAGCTATCACAGATGGAGGTGAGACTCCACTGACTTCTACCGTTTCATCGATCAAGAACTTTTCTTTTTTTGGATTTTTTTTAAAGCAACAGCCAATTATGAAGTTCCAAATTCAGCTTTGAAGAACTGCAAAGACACATAGTTAACATTGAACATCAATTAGTAAACTAAACTAAAGTAGGATTCAGGATAGTAATGTATTTCCTTGCTATGTCCTCAACTCGAGCAGATAATAATGAAATTTTTTTTTATGTCAGGCTTTGATCAAACTTGTTAAGATATGTGCTTGGTATATATTGTGGCACATTTCCTAACAACTTAAGCTTTTGGGAGAAATAGAATAGTTCAAAGCTTCAGGTCAATGGTCCAAATCTTGGCACGAGTTGTTATTACCTCGATTACTTGTGTTTGTCCTTCAGTTGTTGTTTGATGTGGTAACATCTGCATCTATGTCCTTGTGCAACTACCATTAAAGCGCTCCCAATAAAGAAACTGGCCTATTACCATATTATCATCCATCCTAACTGTGACAAACGCCACTTTCCCCATCCTTTTGGTTCACGGGACTATTGTCTTTTGTTATGGCACATGATGATTGATTTGACTCAATGCATTTAGATTTTAACTGCCTAAGTGAAGAATTTATGCTTTCAAACCAGGTCGTGGCCTTTAAATTGCAGATGAAACCTGTAAGTTAATGGATGTGATTGTATACTTGATGTTTCACGAGGTGGTTGCTTCTGACACATCAAACGCATCAAGCAATATGTCTATCAAATGATGATATAAGGATAATTGTGGTTAGATGAGTGGGGTCATCTGTCGCATACTACACTTCGTCTAGTGGCACCCAAATAATTAGGTTAGGATCAATGGCTTGAAAGAAAGGGTTGGAATCAATCAATTGATTGACTCTTAAAAAGGCTTATCTGAATATTGTTGCTGACCTTGCAAGATTCTAATGAGTTTTCCTAGAAAGTAGTACAATTTTCTTTGTTAACCAAGGGTTTATCTATTATAGAATTGAAAAATACATTATCAGGAAAGAATGTAACTGCCAAGGGAAAGCATTTTGTGAAACGGTGAGAAGTGTCCTATTGACGTAGTATCATCCCACGAATCTCATTTCTTCCATGTTTTAGCATAACTTCTTTTGATAATGACCATATTTGATGATGCTTTCTCCATCATCTGGCCGATGATGCTTTCTCCATTGCCAGGGAATGATATACCTTAGAATGGTGGAGTCATTGATAATGGAGTCCTTTAGCACCTTCTAATGATTAGTGCCTTGAGAGGCGGCATAAGGAAGATTTACTTTGGCTTTTAATATGCGTCTCCTTGTACACAAATCATCCTATGTCTTGTAGTAACCTTGGTCCTGATGATATATTTCCAAAAGAACCACATGCGTGATGAAATATTAGATGGAGCATGAATAAATTGAAATTTAGCTTGATACCGTGTCGGAAATTCTGACCCAAAAGTTTAAGTTACTAGGAGTAGGAGGGCAACATGTATGTAAGGCTCTGGAAAACCCCATAAACAAGTAATGTGGAATATTAAATGCTGTTGAGCCTGTGATCATAGATTAACAACTATATAGTAATACTCTGTTATAAGTCAAAGTACAGTTCATGGCTCGAGTCCTCCTAGTCCTAACTAGTTCGCAGTACACTTGCTTTTTAACGTTTAGCATTTCATAGTTATTTGTAATTAGACTTTCAACAGCTAAACAAATTCTGAGGAATCAAATAATAGAGAATTAACATTTAAAAAACATGGATAGTTTCTCAGTGGATTTGAATCTGTTTGTCTGAGGTAAAGTTTCAATGCATGAGCATCTGAAAATGTCAATTGAAGGGAGGAAGAGTTCTTGTTTCCTGAAAAGAATAAAATGTTGGTAGAATGTCAGCCCATTTCTCCAACCGGACTACAAGACATGCAATATTCTTGCTGAGTGACTGATGTTTCTGGCATGTCATGTGGTCTAAGTGGGGTTCTGTGTACAGTTAAAGCTTCAATAGTTCTCAAGTTTCTCATGCCCAATATTGTCACAGAAACTCACATTGGACTACACAAAGTACAAAATGATGGACGTAGCTCTAGAGGCTCGTGAAAATCTCCAAAATGATGATTTGGGGCCTTTTGATTGGTTGGCTGTCAAAAGTTACATGATGTCCTTAAATAACATGGAATTGGAAGGTGTGCACCCTCACAGTGTTTCTACCAGCAGCAGTAACCTGGCCCAGATAAATTTACAAGCAACTCGGGTATGCTTCTTAAGGGGTGAGTTTCTTATACTTATCCTCTGGTGGTTAATATTTAATTTGTTTTTAGCTCTACCTCATTCTAACTGTAAAGTGGGAAAGACATTCAGATTTATAAAGCTTCATTAAATGTTACATTTTTATACGACCTGTATTGCCGCTGGTAAAGCAAAATTTTCTTTCAAGATCTGCTGCTTCAAAATTTTAAGCCCATCTATATAGTGGGTCCTAATATGTAGTGTTCCTTGATTTAACTCGGCCAAACTGGAAAGCCTGTCTGTGGGAATTTCGTAAAAGTTGACTTAGGTTATTTTTATACAGGTGCTCAGGCTGTTTACAAGAGGATGCTTGATGATGGATGGTTAACTCAAATTACGGCATATTTTTTGATGGGTTCAGTTGATGATGCAATGGATTCAGTTTCAAGAGAGCCTTTATGTGACTGGAAATGCTTGAAAGTTCAAATTGATTTTCGGAATGACTATAAGTGCTTTGGCATAGGCATTTTCCCTCAAAAGCTGGTCAACTATTTGACCATAGAGAAGCTAAAATTCGCATATTATACCTGCAGTGCATTTCTGCAAGCCCACAAGATTGCTAGAAGAAAAATTCAGGAATATATGGGTATATACTTGATTATCTTTATTATCATGCTTCAACTTTTTATCTGCTGTACTTTGTGCGATCATAGATCTTTTTCTTTGGCAATTGCATTGGGTTGTCGATCTTGTGAAAGTAGACTTGTATTTTTGTTGAGAGAAAAAACGGAACTGAATGCTTGGTTTGGTCTATGTGACCCCAAGCTATCGATTTATAATAAAGCCAAAGGCCAAAATTACAATATTACCTTTATTGCTGCAATACATAAAATAATAAAGAAAATAGACAAATATGCCCCTATCGGCCAAATACTCTCAGCAATTTTTCTGTATCCAGTAGTGGTGATGATTGACCGGAACTAAAGGCACGTCCTAGGTATGCTGGGTGGAAATTTGGTTTGTCGATGGAAATCAACCTCACTCCATGTGAAAGCACTGCCAAGACTTTCACTTCTTTGATTGTCCACTGAAAGTGCCCTACAATGCAAGTATAATTCATACTTAAATGTGCATTGGCTTATTGATCATTCCCTTCTTTGGTGGAAATGAACCGACTTCTTTCTACAATTATCTCAGATTCCATGCTTCGTAATTGTCCTATAGAAAGAATAGGCTCTTCAATTCTGCTGATGTCAGTTGGTTGGGCCTGTGTGCAAACGGCCTTGCTGAATATTTTTCAGATTGGGAGGGGATCAATTGAGTGTAGACTCCATGACCTAGAAATGGGGGTTTATGTTGTCACCATAACAAGGGACAGCATCTGCAGAATTAAAATTCATTATAGGCATTGGTTGTGCTCTTGCTGAGCAGCTTTTCTTAGAGTTTACTGAAATTGAGTGCTGCGCACAAGCAACTTCCAAAACAAGGGCCCGGAACTTCTGGTTATTTTGATTCACTTTATAACCCCAAATGTTCTTCGAGAATGTTATTCTTCTTTTTAATTTTTGAAAAGACATATCACTAGTTAAGATTTATGGTTTATATTCATCATGGGCATATCGATCTTTTGAGAAAAACAGTTGTTTCAACACGGTATCGGAGCTTCAAGTGGAGGGTTTGAATCTTAACACTCTCAAATTTATATTGTTTGTTTCTCTTATACATCCTTCAGCTGTTTGATGCAGTACGTCTACATCGTAGATTTCACATGTAGGTCCGACATACAAGCAATGGGTAGTGTTCAGAGATATGCTTGATATATTGGATGCATGTTGCCTGATGACCTAACTTTGAGAGAAATGGTTAATTCGCGCCTCTAAGTATCTGAAGTATGGGTTCAATTAGTTTGTTTCCTCATTACACTGCAGACTGCTTCTACTATTGATACGCGATACAAGAGACCCATAGTTACTGGCCCTTTTTCCCCCTAAAGTCAACTCAATCTGTCTCCTTTTGCAGTTGATGTTCTTGTATGAGACAAGTTCGTTTTCACTGCTGACTTATCTCTCTCTCTCTCTCTCTCTCTCTCTCTCTCTCTAGGTGAAAGTAATGTTATAGCTGATGTCAGCAGTGAAAGTGAAGCAGAAGAAAAGGAAGCCAGAAAGCTTTTAGAAGACATTGTTCTTGCATTTCCTGAGGTTCTGAAACATGAACTTTATTCTCTTGATTTTGCTTATGGTGCTATATGTAGATTTTCCTTTGCTACCATATTAGCTCTACCTCTATCTTAAGAAGTGATAGTAGATCAATTCTTATTGCGGGAAGTTCTCAGGTTTTACAAATTGTGAGAACAAGTCAAGTTACGTATTCGCTGCTGAATGATTTAGAAGATTACATTCAGAATCTTGGCAGAGATGGTGTGTTGGATGATAAATTGTCGCTTCATCTTCATGAGCTTGTCCAGGTAGTAGCTTCTGCAGAACCCTCCTCTTCTCTTTCTTCTCTCTCGGTAAAGACCAAAAATCCAGGTAAACATGTTTTGGTGTGCAGAGTGCTGGCCGTCATAGAAGTGGCTCTTAACAGGAGAAAACTAACGAACATAGTTCACAGAAGTTGAGTTGAATTATCAATTGCTTTTTCTTTAGTTTGAGAGGCTGCTAAGGAGTATTTAATATAAGATGACTTTGGCCACTTATTGTTGCTGCTAAACACACCATTTCGGTTATTTTTCGGAAAGGGACAAAGAAAGTATCTAAGGATCTGAATTTGCCAGTAGACATCTATCAAGTTATTTCATAGTCATAATACACAATGGAAACACATTCATCTAACGATCAGTGGGATGGAAGACCAGGTTCTTCAGTATTTGTTTATTTGACACCTGATATTCTGTCATTCTGTGTGTTCTCAAAGAACTCAGTTCTCTGCTGGCAGAGTGATTACAAGAAACTGTTAAGGTCTCCTCCTTGTATAAAGTTTCCCAGGGCAAGAGCTGTTATAAGTCAGCATCCTTGTCTTCGCAGTCTTCCATATGAGGTTCGCCAGGCTCTAGAGAATTCTGTGAAGGAAACAGTCAAGCCCCAGGGATTGGTACTTTCCAAGAAGGGATGCCTGCCAAGGTCTTTGTTTCTTATTGCAAATGGTCTAGTTAAGGTAAACAAATGTCAACTAAAGCAACCTCTTTTCGAGATCGTAAATTACGTATTAGACTGATTGGACCACTTAACAATTACTGCTTCTTATGCTACTCTTATGGCAGTCTGAAGCGAGGTGTCCCAATAGCCCCCATGGTCTATATACGACTTTTCCTCAAGGATGTATCATGGGCCTATATGAATTGCTGTCTGGGAATACTTCTTTCTGTAATTTGACTTCAGATACCGTGGTACTCTGTTACGTGATTGAAGTCAAAGTATTACTTCCACTGGTGAGGTTGATTCCCGAAGTGAAGAATATACTCTGGCAGGTAGAGTTGCTCTGAGTGCGATTTCTTGATGCAAGAGGAAATTAGTATCTTGAGAGTTTCATCTCTTTATGGTTGACACAGACTAATATTTCAACTGTAGGTAAGTCCAAAAGTGCAGGAAAATGGAAAGTACTAATGTGTCTATCCGTTTCTTGCTTGTGTGTCCGCGTGGATGTGTAAATTGGTTGTTCTTTAACTCAAACATAACTGGATGACAGGAATATCAGTGCTTCACATAGGTGGTACATTGGTCAGATAGCAACATTGTCAGTCCTTTTAAAGTTGTATGAAGGTGGGAGAGAGGGGGAGAAAGAAAAGGGTCATTGCTGCTGTCATCTTGGAAGCCTTACTTAAATCTCAAGAGTAGTTGATCTGATTTTGTTATTGATTTGCAGGAGTGCATCGTAGTTTTGGCCAAACTTTTGCTCACCCAAGAGTTCGAGAAGACATCAATACCTGATCTAAGAACTCTTTTTCTGGAAAGATCTTCAATAATCACTTACATAGCAGGAGAAGCTGTGGAAATTTGGAACGAGTCGATTGGCTTCCTGTTGGAAGGATTATTGCGAACTCCAGATCTCCCTTCAGTAGCTGTGGAATCTCCAGCTGCACTGTTGCCTTCACAGGAGAGTCCAAATTCTTCCACACCAGAAGCACCAGGTAGTTCCGTTACCTTGTTTGATACCAACTCGAGCATTTTGCGTGTAACAACGAGTCGATCACTGTAGGTAGAGTGATGGCAAGGTAAGAATGTAAAAGAAACGGGCATTTCATCTTTAGTGGAACTTCACTGTAAATAGAGAGTTCAGCCCAAGGAGAATATGTCTGGTGTGTGAAGTATAGCAGCGACAACTGATGTCGATGTTGTTTTCTGACGGCAGGCTCTACAATGTCTGGCTTTCGTCATTACGGATCCCGGTATCAAGTCGAGCAAACGGCAACTGTAGTGCGTGTGGATTTATCGGGTTGGTGCTTTTGATGGTTCAATTTCTAGGCACATCAAGGATGAGCTCCCAGCCGCAGCAATGCTGAGGACGATTCTCAGAGCAAGTAAGATGTTACTTTCATAGTTTTAGCGAGGCACTGGGGGTGGGAATAGTGTAGTAGAGTCGAGGATTCAAGTGTAATGCCAGTCCTTAAGACACTCTTTATCTTTAGCTAAATTCTTTGTACTATATCTTACCCTCGAGCAATGCGCTTTAGTTCCATTGGTCAGTATTGTAGTCAGCCAATCACCCAATAAGTTGCAATTTCTTTACGATAAACACACATATATATATTATTATATTTACTGTCATTATGATCTATATTGATTAGATCACTGATTTGTTTCGTTCTTGCATAATTGTCAAATATTCTGCCCGATTTGCACGTGCTACGTGCAGTTCTGATAGACAAATAACACACAAATGTAAGCGACAGCATGAATGTGTCGGCATTTAGTGATGATTATGTCACTCCAATTTTACCCACAATCATCTATTAACTTACCCCGAGAAAAAAAAAAAAAGGATTAACCGTCGATGTTTGTACTTTTCCCTAAGTAGATTTGAATTTATGAGGGATTGGGTTCAACTTCTGGCTTCTAACTTTACGCGTTTGCTTAATTTGGTCCTTTTCGCATATTTTGTGCGATCAAATTCTCCTATTCGTTTGATTTGATGGAGAGAGAAAGAGGGGGGGACATAGAATTGCTACTCTTAGAGAGCGCCCGAAGCGGGGAGGATTTGATTGCACGAGTTAAACGAGCTTGTATCAAATAGCAAACAACAAGTGTACCTGAGCCAATTGGGAGGCACTTTCTCCGATTATGTGCGCCCCACTGCTCAATCAAAGTTTGCGAAAAACACCTCGAAAGAAATTGGGGTGCCAACAAATGATTCAAATGTAATTTGTAGTCACCAATGAATAGGGAGAGAAAATTTGAAGAAGATGGGAAAATTACCAAGAAAGTCATAAATATGTTGTAATTGTTCCAATTCTATCATAATTTTTTTTTTGCCAATTAATTCCCAAACGTGTTGCATTTGTATCAATTAAGTCCATCCGACTGGTCAATTTTGACTAGGAATCGCTGATATGGACGCCGGTTGTCTTACACGACACAGCTGGCGTTGACGTAGATATTTTTAAATAATATTTTAATAATTTTTCGAATTATTTATTTATTTATTTCTCTTTTTTTTTTCTTTCCTTTCTTCTTCTAGTCAGTCACCGAACCTTGGCCATCAGCCGGAGGCAAGGGTCAATGAGGGCAAGCCTTGAATAGCCACTGGGGAGGCTCGCCATCACCGAGCTTGCGAGGTTGAGCTCACCGGCCCTCACCTCTAGCCTCAGCAACTGGCTAAAGGAAGCAGGGAAGAAAAAAAAAAGAGAAAGAAATGAAAAAAAAAGCAAATAAAAGAATAAATAAATAATTCAAAAAATTATTAAAATATTACTTAAAAATGGCTATGTTAGCACCGGCTGTGCCACGTAGGACAGCCGACGTCCATGTCAGCTGTTCTCGGCCAAACTTGGCCGGTCGGATGGACTAAATTAACACAAATTCAAAACGTTTAGGACTCAATTGACCCCCCTAAAATAATGTTTAGGATTGAATTGACACAGATACAAAACGTTTAGGACTCATTGGCAAAAACAAAAAAGGATTGAGGACAGAATTAACACAGTATCCATAGATTCATAACTTTTTTTTATAATCCATCAAACCCGACACGATTATTGCTAGGAAATCAAAAGAGGAGGACAAATTCAAGGGGGTGGACCAAGAAGAAGCAGCCCCAAAAAGGGCAAACACACAACAAAAGGAAGGAACCCGTCAAGGCAAAGCGCTTTCTGGCGACTCCCTCCAGCCCTGCGACGCGTCGCCGAAGAAGATCGAGCCACCCCTCCGGGCCCTCCCCACCCAAAAGCCGAAATCCGCGCTGCTGGAGACCGGTTCAACCCCGACCCGAAATCGAACCGATTTCACGACTCGTCGAAACCAAAACAACCCCCCACAGCTCGAGGCTCGATCGTCCCGCGGCGGCTGACATCATGAACACAAGAAGCCCATTATAAAAAGAATAGACGATCCCATCGCACTCAGACTGAAGTAACAATCGTCGCCTCGCCAACTCTTTAAAAACTCCGCCTTTGTCTCTCCGTCTCTGTCTCTCTCTACGCGGTCCTTCGGTCCTTCCCTACACGCTTTACGCGGTGTCAACACTCCCCTTCCTTATTTCTACTCCTCCCCACGTCGGTGCTCCCACGTCCCACCCACTCGCCACCTTCCCTCCCGCTTCGGCCGCCGTGTCCTCTCTCCCTCTCTCTCTGCTCCATCTGTCGCCAGCTTTCCTCTTGAATTGGAGCGGAGTGCCGACCATGGCCTCCCCCAACACCACCGACCACCGTCCACGTGTCGTCCCTCCTGGCTTCGTGTTCCACCCATCTTCTTCCGCCGCTGCTACTCCTCGTTTGGTTCCTCGACGGGGCCGCGTCCTGAGGAACGTCCTCAAGGTCCTGTTCTCCCCGTTGCTCTGTTTCAAGGAGCGGGGCCCGAGCCGTAAATCCGCCGCCGTTCGCCCCTCCTGAAATCGATGCTCGATTTCTGATTGGCATTCCATTCATTCTACGTAGTTCAGGATCCAGTTATAGCAAAATGACCCGGCTCGGCTTCGGCAGCGATTTGAATTTTTCCTTCTTTAAAGGCGGCAACTTTTAGTCTTGACTGTTGTGTTTTTTTTTGTTGAGTGAAAGAAAGGCCTCTGCTTCTGCTCTGCGTGGCGAGATAGAAAGCTATCAGTCTTCAGGAATTCCCCAGCATCTCCGTCTGAACAAAACCCCTGGCTTTGGCAGCTGATGGGGGATGCCGGCTCCGGCTCCGGCTGCGGCTGCGGCTGCGGCTCATCCAAAACCTCAAGCGGAGGATTTTCTTGAAGTTCTGTCTAGCTCAAGTTGTAAAACTCTGTTTTTCATTTTCAAATCCTGTTTTTTTTTTTCGATTCTTTTCGCTTGTATCATTAGCACACTCACAGACTCCGATACATAGGAATTGGACTCGCCACATTAAAAGCTATCTTGATCCTTTAATATAATCGTTCTCTCGATATCGAAAAGTTCCCCCGGGCATGATCAATGGAGCAGCGTTCTTTGTTCTTCCCTAATGTTTTCCAAAGAGGTGAGCGAGTCCCGCGCACTATAATAAGAACAGAGCCGACATGCATGGTGAATGCGCACGCGACATCTGCTCTGCTTCTCAAATGGTCCGGTCCCTGCTTTGGAAGCCAATGCAATCGTAGGGTTTCCGTTTAAAGTATGGACTCTTTGCTTGCTTTAAACCCTAAAAGGAGGAACCCCATCAAAGGTGATTTGATGAGAATCTCCTCTACGCTTAAACCCGTCGATGTTGAAGCACTTTTGATCTTATGAAAATGGACAAATCGTACTTGGAACAATGTCAGATGCACAAACTGGTTCGACATTAATGTTGCAAAGCTGCATAATTGTAAGAACACGTAGGGAGAGAGAGAGAGAGACAGAGAGGGGCGGAGAGAAAAGTATAGAAACCAAAGTTTTTTTAAGCTTGTGGGAGAAAGTAATGAAAACCTTTATTTAGGGTTTAGCCGGTAAAGTTTTATTTACAAATGTCGTGTCGATACCTGCTTCTCGAATTTCTACTCCATCTCTTTCTTTGCGCCCGCACACGTTTTTCTCTCTCTACATATATTACATAGGGGGAATACCAGCATGTTTGTGATTTGTATACTAAAAAAACATCCCCTTGAAGATGAGACTGATGGATGGAGTTGACGCGAAAGATGTGGGTTGATTATCATGCATCGACGCGTAAGAAAATAGATGTCCGCTTCCTTCCCCCGCAAAAAATGTCCGATAGAAGCCAAAAAGCTACTAATGTCTAAGCTAATTGATGGGTGATGTAGACAATGCATTGAAAAGCATTCACTATCAAATCAGATCGAGGACGACGAGACGCGTGCGAGGTAAAAGTAAATTTTACAAAATCAACCACTTCATAGAAACGATATTAATCGTCCGTACGTGCGAAACTCGAAATGTAATTATCTGCTCATTGAAGAATGCAAAGCACGACCGATAATTTTTTTTTTTTAGGTATGAAAAGGGCTAAATCCACCGGCTAACGAATAAAAATTTAAGCACGGGGTTAAATAGTAAAAACCCGTCATTTGAAGAATGGAAAGCACATCCCCTTGTTGTGTTTTTTGGAGTCAATGACCTAATGATGCTCCAATCAAGAAAAATTACGCAATGACTGAATCGTTCGTCATAGTTTGACCGATTGATCAAGTCCTGTTGCTCATCCGTGTGGTTGTACGGAGGGACGAATTTGACTTGAATCTCGCGGCGAGGAGCTATTGAATTCAGGGTCCAGAAGCAATGAACAAAAAAAAGGGATTAAACAAGTTCAATCAATCTTTAACTAAACTCAAACCCACATAATTAATTCTCAAAAATGCCAAATTAAGTATACACGACCAACCTTGGAAGTTGGACTCATTGATGGTCAACGCGTTTTAGATGCGTTTCTCACTGCTGCTCATCGTTAATCTTTTTCTTTCTTTTTTATGGGCAAGTCAAGTTTTATTCATTAAGAAGAGGGTGGGTAGGCCCGAGCCCGGTTCGACCCACGTTCAATCACGAACCTCGTCAAGCACCGGGACACAAAGACGGGAGCTTTCGCTTTGCGCCTCGTATCACTCCCACACTCGATGCTATGCTTCGACAGGCAAACATGATCCGCTCAATTTCACACGGACTGCAGCAGGAGAAAATCAACAATGCTGCCATTATCATTATCAGCATTTCTCTTCTTTGATTGTTATGTTTTTGCCGACCGAGCGGCTCGGTGCCCTCGGTTTTTCTTAATCCACGTTGTATCTTACCTTCGAATGCAGCGATAGCGCAATTAACAACAAAGAAATTACGTTTGGAGGGATCAATCGTTGCTAATCGACGATGCACGAGGCTTGACTCGCGAGCACCATCGGACCCATTCATTAATCGCCCAATAGTTTTCAATGTCAAGGGAGAAAGAGCGACTAATTCAATGGCCACGAATTGACCCCAAGACCGCGTGTACTTTTTTACGGGTGTCTTTGTTGTCTAATCCAACAAAACCAATTTTCATTCTCCGACATAGGGATGGCCACGGTTCGGAACCGACCGGTTCCGGTTCGGAACCGGCGGTTCCGGTTCGTGGCCAAGAGTGAACCGGAACCGGAACAGCCAGAGCCGGTTCCGGTTCCGGTTCGGAACCGTCCGGTTCCGGTTCCGAACCGGAACCGTCCGGTTCGGAACCGGTTCGGAGCCGGTTCGGAACCGTCCGGTTCCGAACCGGTTCTGAACCGGCTGGCCCTCGCCAGACGAGGGCGAGCCTCGCCTGAGGCCGGCGACCTCCGCCGGCCCTAGCTGGCGCCGGCGGAGGAAGACAACAAAAAAAAAGGAAAAAGAAAAAAAAACAGAAAAGGAAAAACAGAAAAGAAAAAAAATTAAATATAAATTGTAATTATAATGTAAATTGTAATTAAATTTGGGGATAAAAAGACATGACTTGAACTTAATAAATTATCATTAAGCACATTACAATTCGTTACAACGATCTATAAAAAAAATGAGCACAATATATATGCCCTAAAATGATCCTAAAACCTAAACATTCCGTGCACACTGCACAGGGGATCAGAGGTCACATGTCGTCGGATTATACTTGGGTTTCCCTAAGCTCATGTGGGCGTACCCGATATGAGAAACAAGGGTTCCCGAAATATTTGCCAACTCCAATAGTTCTTTTACCCTCAATCGTCACTACCCGTTCCAGTACCGGTAGTGGTAGTATCTCCTCCATCGTTAAAGAATTCGGATTCAGTATTGCGATCTATTTCTTGTTGCCGGTATTGAGCCTTCGTCCAATCAGCAACACAAGCTTGCATCTGCACTGATTCTGGATCTAATCTTGAACGATGTTCATCCAAAATATTACCTCCGGCACTAAATGCTTGTTCGACCGCAACTGTGGAACAAGGGGTTGAAAAAATCTGTTTTGCAATAAGAGAAAGGATTGGGTATCGGCTTGCGTGCCCCTTCCACCAATCCAAAATTAAAAAATCTGTACCACATTCAGTAATCTCAAATGAAACGCTTAGATAACTCTCTAATTCAGAAATATTTCCTATTACTCCCTTTTGTTTTTTTTGTCTATGTAATAAAAGTTGGTACCCTCTACTAATTTTACCTGTACCGTCATTTTGTATCTCCGTAGATTGAGAAGATCCAGTATCACCTAAATTATATTTAGTATAAAATTCATTATATAATTCTATTACTAAGTTTTTAACATTACATACTAAAGTTGTAACATTTATCTCATCACAATGTAAACATTGATAATACACACGCAAAAAATCAGTTAAGCCATCCAATTTGCAACGCGGATCAAAAACACAAGCAACTAAATAAATAATGGGAATTTCCCTATAATAATGTAGCCACTTCATTTTCATTGCAAGTATAGTATGTTGTAATTCAACATCATTTTCACATTCATCAAAAATTCCGACAATATTAATACACTCTACTAAAAATAAATGTGTAGTAGGATAATAAACACCGGACAAAGTATAAGTTGCATCATTAAAAACCTTTAAAACATCTAAAATTTTTTGGCAAATATACCACTCATGTGGGTATAAATTAATCTGAGGTACATTATCAGAAATGAATGCACATAATAAATCTTTATATGCTAAAGATTCAGTAAGCAACTGGAAAGTAGAATTCCAACGAGTTGGAACATCTTTTGGAAATCTTTTTGGCCTTCTGCCATTTTCTCTACAAAATTTACCCCATTCTCTCATTTTTTGGGGATGTTTCCATAAAAATTGAATCGCCGTTTTTATTGGTTGAAGAAAAATATCGAGAGTTTTCAAACCATCTTGTACACATAAATTTAAAACATGACAAGCACATCTAACGTGAAAAAATTTTCCGCCAAAAGCGGGTTTACAAATATTTTCTAACTCGACAATTGAAGCGGTATTTGCTGCAGCATTATCAAAACCAATTGAAAAAATTTTGTTAAGCAAATAATATTCTTCTAAAATTTGCCTAATTAATCTATAAATATTATTTGCCGTATGATTATCATCGAAAACTCTAAATGCAATGACTCTTTTTTGAATACTCCACTCGTCATCTATCCAATGACATGTTATGCCCATGTAAGAATGACTTTGCCAAGGATCACTCCAAATGTCACTACCTATATGCACGCATCCATTAAATTGCATAAAAAAGTTTTGTAAATCTTTTTTTCCTTTTTTGTAAAGATCTTTAATTGCTCGTTTAACTGAATTTCTAGAAACACGTTTTGCTTGTGGAGCACATGCATTGTGTACAAATTCATTAAAACCAAATCTTTCTCCAAAATTAAATGCTAAATGCTCAACGGAAATAAATTTGCCTAATTCTTCCTTATAAGTTTTGTCATTAAAACGAAATAAAGGGGAAGTGTTAGGATTGGCGTACCCGGAAATTTGTTGTTGCCCGATATCGATTCCCATTTCGGTTGGATGTTTGCTTCTAAGATGTCGTTTAAATGTTCCATATCCTTGTCCACCTGTATATTTATATATTGTCCCACAATATTTACAAATTATATCATACCTTTTTTCACCAATATCAAACCTTTCCACTTTGGTGAAGTGATTCCAAATGTCAGATGTAAATTCTCGTTCCGCTTCCTTTGTTGTAGATATTTCTCCAGAAGGATTAAAACTTTCTTGAGTCGGGACGCGCTCCATATTGGGAAAAATGTTGATTTCATCATCTTGAAAATCTGCATATTCACGAGGATCAAAAGAATGATGGGATTCCGTCGCAATATTCTTACCTTTGCCAGATGGCACTCGACTTCCACTTGCCATTTTTCGAGTGGATTGAGAGAATTGAGCGGATTAATTGGGAGAATTAAGAAAGAATTGCGTGGATTGAGAATTGGAAGAATTTAAGAGAATTGGCAATTGGAGAGAATTTCGAGTATTGAGAAAATTTAAGACTTGAGAGAAGAGAATTTGAGAGAATTTGAGAGAATTGTGTGAGTATTAAGAGAATTGTGTGAGTATTTATAAGAAAAAATTGAGAAGAATTTTAGCGGATTATTTTTTTTTTTGCACGTTTTTGCCCGTTGGCGGTTGGCCCGTTGTCAAACGGGCAAATAGGGCCAACGGGCAAAAATTTGCCCGTTTGGCAACGGGCCGCAAGGCGGGCCCGCTGGCGCTGGGGCGCTGCCCGCAGCAGGGCCTGCAGACGTGCAGGCCCTGCTGGCAGCTGCCTGCAGACATTTTTTTTTTTTTTTTTTTCCCGTTGGTTGGGCCGTCCTCCGTCGTTCTCGTTGGCCAACGGCCAACGGGCGCCGGGCGCCGAGGACGGCGAGGAGGCGCTCGCCGCTTGCAGCAGACGACCGAGGTGGCCGGCCGCCGGCCTCAGGCGAGGCCGCCCTCGCCGGCGTCAGGCGAGGGCCGCCCTCGCCTGGGCTGGGCGAGGCCGGCCTCGCCTGCAACTGGCGGGGCCAGCCTCGCCCGACGCCGGCGAGGGTCGACCTCGCCTGCAACTGGCGAGGCCGGCCTCGGCCGACGCCGGCGAGGTCGAGCCTCGCCAGATCTGGCGAGGGTTCGACCTCGCCGGCGTCGGGCGAGGCCGGCCTCGCCAGTTGCAGGCGAGGCCGGCCTCGCCCGACGCCGGCGAGGTCGGCCTCGGCCGACGCCGGCGAGGTCGAGCCTCGCCAGATCTGGCGAGGGTTCGACCTCGCCGGCGTCGGGCGAGGCCGGCCTCGCCAGTTGCAGGCGAGGCCGGCCTCGCCCGACGCCGGCGAGGTCGAACCCGGGCCTCGCCGACGCCGGCGAGGTCGAACCCTCGCCACATCTGGCGAGGCTCGACCTCGCCGGCGTCGGCCGAGGCCGGCCTCGCCAGTTGCAGTTGCAGGCGAGGCCGGCCTCGCCCGACGCGGGCGAGGTCGAACCCTCGCCACATCTGGCGAGGCTCGACCTCGCCGGCGTCGGCCGAGGCCGGCGGCGGCGACGCCTCCGCCGCTCCGCGGTCCGCGGCTACGCGCGGCGCACTCCCCTCCAGTTTTTTTTTTTTTTTTTTTTTTGGAACCGGGCCCGGAACCGGCGGTTCCGGGCCGGTTCCATAATTTCGGGAACCGGAACCGGGCCCGTAGGGCACGGGCCGGTTCCGGTTCAGAACCGCGGGCCCGGTCAACGGGCCGGGCCCGGGTTTGACCGGGCCGGTTCCGGGCCGGTTCCGGGCCAAAACCGGCCCGTGGCCATGTCTACTCCGACAGCTGGAGGTCCACGCATCAGAATCCTGTCGTTGTGGGAAGAAAAAATAAATAAATCAGATTATACTTTTTCTTTATTTCGAGGAAAAAGAGGAAAGGGATAATTGTCAAAAAAAAATTTTAAACTTATTAGACGGCGACCTGTTTGGTCTTAAACTTTCAATTTGACCAGTTTAGTTTTAAACCTTTTGATAATTTGTCAGTAGTGTACTTCCAACAATTTTTTGTCGAAAATTAGCTGGCGTGGATGCCGACTGTCGTCCTACATGGCACGTTCAGCGCTGACGTAAAATTTTTTTTGCAATTTTTTGGTTTTTTTTCCTTTTCTTCTTCTTCCCTTTTTCTTTTTTCTTTTTTTTTCCAATTTCCCTCCACCGATCTTCGAGGCCTTGCTTGTGACTGGCTACCAGTGGAGGGAAATATGTAAAAAAGAAAAAAGAATAAGGAAAGAAAGGAAAGCGAAATTTTTTAAAAAAAATTTGCAAAAATTGCCAGCGCCACATAAGCCAATCAACACTGATTGGACTGTTAAGTCAACGGTTTTTCAGTCAAAATTTGGGCGAAATGACTACATTTGCAAATCATCATCAAAAGGTTTATGATTAAATTGATCGAATGAAAAAGTTTATAACCAAATTGACCAAATCGTCAAAAAGTTTAGGATCAAAACTAACTTGCAGCGCTGGCTATTATAAGTGAAATTAACATGGAATTCAAATACTTAATTGCTTATTGGATTGCAATACAGGTAAATACTATAGCTAATATTTATCATAGTTATAGTTGGACATAGCCATAGTAGCTTCTACAATTTTTGATTTAGATAGGACCCCCATTTTCCGGACGTCCCACTGGCAGTTCACTAGAAAATGGATAGATTCTGGTCAAAATGCGTCAATTTAAACGGTGAAAGTTGAGATCGTTGATGATGAATCAAGTTTAGTGACCTAATTGTAAAATCACCCAAAATAAGTTGGCAACTTGTGAAACTTACCCGTGACGGTAGGACTCTCAAAGTTACAAACACTAGCTAAGCTACAATTATTTTGGAAGGCTACGATCTGACCCGCGTTTTGAGTTTGGGACATACGCAATTCGGGTCAAGTTCGGGTCAGATTACGCACATCTCTTATTGCTTCGGGTCAATTCGGGTGGCATGGAAATCCGACTCGATCCATTGACATCCGTAAATAAGACCCCTCAATATTATGTTTGCTGGGAATGAGAAGAGTAAAATGGGAATCAAACCCTATTCCCGGCTTCATAGCCATGCACTTACCGATGGAGGGAGAGGTGGGAATGTACGAGAAAGAACGAAAATGTCCCAACCAAAATTCAAATGTCATGACGGAGGAACATTTACAACGAGAAAACGAATTAAATCAAGAAACACGGCATTATACTTTTCTCATTCCCTTTAGTTAATAATAATTCTCTTTGCCAACTTTCGAAATGAATTTCTATTAATCTCTTCGATTGTATGGTAAAATTTCGATAATATTTCAAATTATAAAATTTTCACATTCCAATTCCAAGGTGTCAGCAAACACAGTGATCCAAAATTCATTTACTATTCCGATTACCAAACCATCATTCCTATTCCTTTTAATTCATTCCTATAGACATTCCTCGTGGCTCATGTAGCGATTCTCACTGCTCTTGGGCTTGAAATCAGGCCCAAAACGGTCGTGATGATTTTGTCACCTGTGCTTTGGACTTGCAATTTGCACTGGCAATTGTTTTTTTTTTTTTATCAAATTTTCAATTCTTATTAATATTTTACTGATAACTCAGAAATAGAAATTTCGATCTTTTTTTTTCAGTAACTTCGAGTTAGTACGGTGTCTACTCGAGCACCATTTTTATATGTGTTCTCATCTTCTAATTTAGTAATCTAAATTGTAATAGTATTTTAGTGTCCAATATTTCTATTTAAGAAGTTGCATATATGATAATCGAAGCTTCGGTGTCGTAGTAATCTTCGTAGGTCCGTTTGTTTTGCAAAAAAAGAATAATTTGAAAAATCTTTTTCTAAAAAAGATTGCTTATATCACTTGAGATAATTAGTCGATGAAAAATATTTTCATTATCGATAACAATTCAAGTCGTAACATTTTTGTGAATGATGAAATTATTATTCTTGCATTCATTTTTGTAAGCGAAAAGCAAATATAACGGAATATCAAATGTCTAAAAACCGATAAAGGGTTGGAATTCTATTCTAAGGAGTTTAGCCTGTTTTACGCGAAAGAAGGTATAGTGAAACACCACACTGTTGCCGATGACACACCACAGTTGAACGAAGCTGCAGAACTGATAAACAAAAGTATACTGGAGAGAGCTCGCTCTTTACTCTCTAATGCGGGATTAAGTGAAGACTTCTAAGCCAAAATACTGAATACCGTTTGTTAGATAGTGAATAAATCACCATCATCAGCAATTGATTGGAAAAAATCTGATAATATACAGTAAGGTAAACTTGCTGATTACACCGAATTGAGAATGTTTGGTTGCCCTGCTTGTACTAGTTTGAGTAGGTTTCTTGAAAGATGTTTATTTTTTATAGGAATATTATATATGAGACAAAATTTTACTATGATATCATATGCACTAGAACAAACAAAAGAAGTATAAGATTTTCTCTTTCTACGTTTTCAGAGTGAGTTCTCTATGAGAGAATGTGAGATAATATTTTTGGGTTTGCTTTGGGTGTAATCTAGGGCTTGAAAACATTTGAGCGATTGTAAACTCTATATTCTCCTTATTCATAATGGATTTCTTGCGACTGACTTTTCTCATGGAGTAAATATCAATTCACGGATCAAATTACGTAAATTTTCGGTGTTTTTATTGTTCCTTATTGATTTCTATGGTAATTTTTTCCTTCTCGCATTATGCACAAATTGCAAGATCTGTTAGTTTCCACGTTAATTTTCACAATAGAATGTGACAATGAGGACAGTATTGAGACAGAGTGTTAACTTTGCGCTTCAAATCACTTCTACACTCAATGCTATACTTTGATAGCACACATGATCCACTCGATCGCTTGATTTCAAAGGGAGAGTAGCAAGAAATTAACAGTACTATTATGATCATCATTAATAGTATTCTCTATTACTATTTGTTATGTTTCTGCTGAAGTAGAATGGTAGCCGACGAACCATATCAAACGACTTGGCGCCATTGCTTGTTTTTCGATTTACGTTATATCTACCTTTGAACGTCGTGATCCCACAATTAACAACAAAGAAACTATGTTTAGGGCTCGTAACGTCTGGTTTATCAACGAATGCGCCTCAGTGTATATAGGAGGATCAATCGTTGCTAATCGATGAAGCACGAGGCTTGACTCACGAGCACCATCGGACCCATTCATTAATTCCCAATAGTTTCATTGTCAAGGAAGAAAAGAGACTAATTCAGTGCCCCCACCCATTGACTCCACGACCGTGCGTACTTTCTTTTACGTGTCTTTGTTGTACAATCCAACGTACCAATTCTCATTCTCCCAATAGCTGGAGGTCAACGCATGAGAAGACGAGGTCAAGGGAGACTGGTCACGGGGTAGTTCTATTCTATGTCCGGTCATAAGTTCTTGCAAAACCGGCTGTTATTACACGTTGGATTGCAATAACAGTTAATACTATAAGTAATATCTATTATTGCTATAAGCCTATAACTGGATATGGCCATAATAGCTTCTATAGTATTTGAATTTAGATGACAAAAATAGGTATCCCCATTTTCCGGACGTCCCATCAGTAGTTCACCAGAAATTGGATAGATTCAGGTCAACGCGCGTCGTTTCGAAAGTTGAAAGTCGAGATCGTTGATGATCAATCAAGTTTACATCGTTCATCATTTATCAAGTTTGATGACCTAATTGTAAAAATCACCCAGAATTGAGTGGCTACTGGTGAATTTTACCTCTAGTGATAGGACCCTCGAAGCGACAACCACTTAGGGAAAGCTACAAGTATTTTGGAAGTCTATGACAAGTAGGACCCCTCGAGATTATGTTTGCCATGTATTCATTAATGTAGGGAGAGGTGGGAATGCACAAGAAGGAACGGGTATGATTCAACAAAATGTAAACCAAATTCTATAAAATTAAGGAATATTTACTACAAGAAAACAACTAATTCAAAAAATATTGCATAATACTTCTATCGTTCCTTCTATTTCACTTTCTTTTCTTTGGCAACTTTTGAAATGGATTTCTATGAATCTATTCATTCTTTTGGTAAATTTTGATAATATTTCAATTAACAAAACAATTCCAATGTGTCACCAAACATGATTATTCAAATCTTATTTATCAATCTAGCTATCAAACATTCGTTCTCACTCCTCTTAATCCGTTCTAATGATTTCATTAATCGAACGGTCCTTGCTACCGTGAGTCGATTTTTTAACCACTAAAGTAAAAAGTATGATATTGGCGGAGAAGAAGCCAGACGAAAGCCCATGGACATTCCTCTTGGCTCATATTGCAATCCTCATTGCACTTTGGGCTTGAAAGCAGGCTTAAGCCCAAAACAGTGGTGATGGTTTTAGCTCTATTTTAATTTTTTTGGTAGTAAAAACGTATGCATACTTTCTCGAATAAATTGTCATATATACAAGAAATAACTCGTAAATAGAAATGAGTCAATGTATGCGAATAATGAGTGCCCTTTGAGTGTCCGGTATTTGTATTTTGGACGGGAAAAATGCAAAAAAGTTCCAGATATCAGAATCGAAGTGTCGTGGAGATAAAATTCGTCTTTTAGGGAACGGAGTACGTTTGTTGCCATCAATTTATGTTCTTAAGGTGTGTTTGTTTGAGAAAAAGTGTTTTCTCGAAATTCGTTTTTTGCACTTTTCACCTGTTTGGTTCTGGGAAAATGATTAGTCAACCGAAAATAATTTCCAGTCAAGGAAAACTTTAACGTATAAAATTAGGAAAATGAATTCCCCAATCTAAGATGGTGAAAACACTTTACGAAATTACTTATCTTGATTTTGTTAATATTTTATTTTTTCTTGTCTTTCCTTTTCTTTTTCTTTTCTTTTTTTCTTTTCTTTTCCTTTTTCCTTCTTCCTCCCTTCGCCGGTCGCTGGCCTTGGCAATGGCCGATGATCGGCCATAGGCAGGGCCGACGACTTGTCAGCCCTATGCGAGCCTCGACTTCGCGGCAAGGCCTCGTGTGAGCTTGAGGCTCGAGGCTAGCTGGGATCTAGTGAGCTTGAGCTCGCTAACCTCGTGCCGGCGAGCCTCGCATTCGCCTAGCTCGACCTATCCTGGTAAGCTCGAGCTCGCCTGTGGCCATCGCCGGATGAGCTTCGAGCTTGCCTACGGCTATCGCCGCCCTGTGACAACAAAGGTAGGAGGAAAAAGAAAATGAAAGAAAATAAAAAAAATAAAAGAGAAAAAATAGAAAATAATTAAATATTCGAGTTTTTTTCAAAAAAAGAAAAGAAAATTTAAAAAATCGATTTTTTTAAATATTAAAATATGTGAATTTTTTTTTGGTCCAAGATAAAATTACGAGATTGAAATCATTTTCCAAATAATATGCAAATACCAGAATATATTTTCGATCACATATCACCAAACATAGAAAAACTGACCATATTCCTGGAAAATGCTGCATTTCCTTTATCATTGAGTTTTCCGCAAAACAAACGTAACCTTAAATTCGATTAGTTTTGCAGAATTTTTTATATTTATTACAATATTTTTCAAAAAGTCATTGTCCTAAAAAATAAATATACTTTCCGGTGTTTGACTAAAATCTGAAAATGAACTGGAAATTATTTCCCGTCATTTGAAAAAAAAAAACCTTGATTTAATTTTTCTAGAAAGACATGTTGTAGAAGGGATACCTAGCAGCCGAGATCCTAGGGTTTCTCGAGCCAAGCTACCAAGAACCCGAGCACGGGAGTCAAAAACCTAGGCCCAACCTTGATGGATTAGCAGGCCCCGGGTGTCAGTGACTTGGGCGCTTAAGCTAGGTACCTTGGCACGGCCTCGAGTGCCAAAAACCCAAGCACAAGCATTGTGGTCTTGGGCTTGATCTCGAGGGACTTGGGCCTAACCTTTGTGGACACGAGCCAGCTGCCAAGGACCTAGACCCAAGAGCCACTAATTGGGCATGAGAGTCGAGTACCCAAGCATGGATGCCAAGGGGACTCCAGCACGGGCACCAAGGTCACAGGCCCAACCTCTGTGGACCCAGCCTTGGGCGATGGCCACTAGGGCACGAGAGTCAGGTTCCTGGGCATGGGCACCGAGGTATTAGGCTCGGCCTCAAGGAACCTGAGCTCGGTTGCCAAAGAACCGAACTAGGCTCGAGCGTTAGTGAATCGAGCACATGAGCCCTGTATCAGGTATGCCATCAAAGACCCCGCAACAGGCATTGGCGCCTCGAGCTTGGCCTCTATGAACCCAGCCTCAAGCGCCATTAATTTGAGCACAAGAGGTGGGTACTCAAGCATGGCCGTCGAAGACCCAGTCATCGACACCAAGGTCTCAAGCACAACTTTCATGGACCCGATCCGAACCTCGATGGACTTGAGCCTCGTGCATCGATGGCTCAAGCATAGGAGTTGAGTACCCATCATGATTGTTGGGGACCCGGGCACAAGCACCAGGATCTTGAGCCTAGCCTTTATGGACTTGGGCTTGGACTAGAGCGTCGGACTGGGGTCTTGGGCTTGGGTGCTAGTGACTTGATAGAGGAGCCGGGTATCAAAGCATGGCTACCGAGAAATCAGACACAGGCACTGAGGTCAAGAGCAGGGTACTCGGACGTGGTGGTTGGGGACTTGGGCATGGGAATTGAGATCTTGAGCCCAGGTGGTGATTACTTAGGCAAGGGAGTTAGGTACCCGAGCATGGCAATTGGGGACCCGAGCATGAGCATCAGGGACCCGAGCCCAACCTCAATAAACTTGGGCCCAACCTCGATGGACTCGGGCTCGGGCACCGAACTAGGGTCTTTAGTCTAGCCTTCGTGGACCTAAACCTGGACGCCAATGACTTGAGGGCAAGATCCAGGAACCTAGGCATGGCCCTCCGGGACCCGAGCAGCTAGCACTGGGTTCTCAAACCTAGCCTCTGTCACATCCTAACCTCAGGATTATTAATGCGACGTTTCAGGCGCGTCACCATCCCATTTCTTTTATCTTCTCATTAAGAGCGTGATGTCCCGTTTAATTTTATTTTATCGTTACAAACAAGCCGAAGCATAAACTCGAGACAATCAAACAAACAACGAAATTAAGACAAGCACCATGAGCAAATCTTATACTTATAGGTTGACGTATATAATACATGAGTGTATTTTACAAGGCCCTTTCTATGGGCCTTTTTCCCTTTTCAACACACTACATGTATCCACGTAGACTGAGGGAAATTTCTATCTTTTCTATCGTGACCACAGCTCCCAAAACTAATGTGAGACTTCCATGCCTATAAATCTAAAAAAAAAAAAGGAAGAGAGTCGAGGACTCAGTAAATAAAACTCACTAAACTCTGGATAGAAGGACACCTCGCCATTGAATAAAGTACATGCCATAGCCACATCAATTGATAGCAGATCAATAGAAAAGATGCTTGCCTTTCTATTTAAGCAAAAACATCTCAATCAAAAGCATGTACACGAGGGATTCATTATCTCAACCGTTGGTACGGTTCTTCCAGAAATTTTCTGGGCAACATCCCTTGATCCAAGGGTGACGGCTTTTCATCCAAACTTAATCGGGCAACGTCCTCTAATCAAGGGTGACGCCTATTCTTGTCCCTCGTGTGACCATGCCGACAAGTAACATACCAACTTGAATACTTCACACAAAGTGTGTATCATGTCATATTACCACTAAAGTCTTAAATCATGCCGGGCATGTAACCAAGTTCGTGGCCCGAGCCGATCGGTCATGGCACCGACCTACACCAAGCAAGGCTTGGATCGATACACCAAAATATCGACTCTTCGAGCAAGGCTTGTTTCTACACGCCTCGACGACGATCCGAACCAAGAAAGACTTGTTCATGGCCCAGGATGTGCATTCATATATGAGCAAACCTTACAAAATGCGTAAATATGTATGGCAAGCTATAACAAGCATTCCACAAACACGGAAATCACACAAGTCCAACAAGAACACGACTCGCCCAACAACGTAAGCAACACCCTAACCAAAGTTTAGTAGGTCTATTTGCAACCCTCCAAGATTGATGGCCGGGAATGGCCTGGTGGCAAATCGAGCAACACGGCGCAGTATGGGCATGGGCGCGGGCAAGGGTGCAGCCCAGAGGAGATAGGGCGGCCTAGAGAGTGAGTGGGAGAGGAAGAGGGAAATGAGTGGTGAAAGTTGAGAATGAATGGTTGATGCCTCTATTTATAGGCCATCTTGCCAACTTGTTAGGAAGTTAGCCAACTTGCAAGATTGCAAGGTAAGTTAGCCAACTTGCAAGATAAGTTAGTTAACTTGTAAGATAAGTTTCTAATAAAGCCATTGACTTGGTCTTCCATTTATTTATGGTCGAAAGGTCGATCCATGATCAAATCACTCTAATCGATTTGTGTAATTGCGGAGTCATTCCCTTATCGATCGCTTAGCCAATTTATGGACAATCCTTCGATCAAGTCATGACCAATCCTCAATACACTCATTCTGACCATACTATCCGTTCCATTACTGACCCTCGAATCGGACCGCTCGCCAATTCCATGGTCATTTTCCTTTGGTAGTCTCGGTCCAAATTGAGGATGTCACAGCCTCTGTGGACTAGGGCTCGGCTTCAATGGACCCACACCGAGGTCATTTTCCTTTTATCGAGTCATTTTCCTAAGCGATTTAAATGCCAAAAAATAAAGAAAATGTTTTTCGATAGAAAATTTTACGCGAAATAAACGGAGCCTTAGTTCCTGAAATTCTTTCTCAATCTATGTTCTAAAGAGTGTTCAATTTATTTTCCATTTATTTTCCATGAGTCGCGTGTTGTACTTTTTATGTTTTATTATCATATTTGCAGATGCAAAATTATCATAGGTAGAGGATGATAATCCTTTATATGCTACTGAATAACCAACTACTGGTATACTATATAGGATTCCATCTACTGTTGTATAGAGAACCTTATACCATCGTTTGAGTAGTTTAAGACTCAATTACATTTTCTAGTAAAGTTTTATAATTGCCAATAAACAAACTTTGAATTTGATAGCATCCTGTAAAATTTCAATTTTCGGTGCAACTTTTATTTTTATTTTTAATGTTTTAAGGGTATGGACGTAGAGATCTGATCATGTGGAGGCCCATAAAGCATCATGTAAGTTTCATAAATCGATTAAGTATAGACATTTACCCAATACAAATGACCCGACTAGTAATATTTAGCACGCAATTGAAGAAATATGAACATCGACGTCTGATTATTGAACAAAAAATCCTATAATGCAATTGCATCTTGCTATAACCTACCCGAAGGCTAACGTCATGAGGAGGTATATTCCAACGTCATAAAAAGCCTGGACAAAAATTGGATTATATTATAGAAAAATCCTTGTCGTTATTATCGGCGATGGAAAAGCAAAAGGTGAAGATAATATTCTCACGTTTACCTATAAACTCACTCTTTCTCACTTTTACTTTTTTTTTTTGGTTGATTCGTCAAAGAAAAAGAGAAGAGACACATTGGTCATTGTTGACTCAAATAAGGGCATATTTAAAGCATCGTGTCCAGAATTCCATGAAAAAATTTGTCTTTCGTTATGCTCCATAGTTCTTAATATTGCTGAAACCCAAAGGTACAAGAATGAACGAAGATTCCAAGTTTTTTTTTTCTTTTTTCTCTTTTTTTTTGGCTAAAGGAGATTCTCCAGCACAAATGAGTGCGTAAATGTTAAATAAAAAAAACTTTCTTTGATATATCGACGATATATTTTATCGAATAAATTCAAGTTAATTGACCAAAAGTAAGATATATCAACGATTCACACTTTGGCATATCCATTGATCGGGGTCGGTGACTTGTTCCTTTTGAAGAGAAAGATCAAATGACAGGAACAATAAAAAAGTGAATCGAAGGCACAAAGGTCAAAAGTTGCTTCACCTGCACCGATTAATTAAATATAAAATGATATGTTAAAAAGGACAAGCGACTAATCCACATCAATCGTTGCCATTTTTCCACTAAAGTGGGTGCACATGGCGTTACATGCTGATGTGCCTTCCAGCTATAACATGCCTGCCTTATTTTTGTTTTTGTTTTTTTTTTTGCTTGGAAAAAAAGTCACCATTTGACAATCTTATAAAGAAAACAATAATTGGAAATTTTTATGTCTAATTTGAAATGGTATATAAAATCAATTGATCGAGAACTAAATAAATCATACTAAGAGGTCCTCTTTAAAATAAAAGAAAAAAAGAAAACTAACACATCCTTGGATTGACCTGGTGATAGGGTGATCACATATTTACGAGTTGTGAATATGATTCTAGTACTAGTGAATTTGAATTAAAAAAAGTATCATGACGATGGATTGCCGTACCAATTTCTTGCCACATAGTTGGGCGATTATGATGATGCTCCCAGATTTTTTTTAGAAGAAGTAATGGCAATATGAAAGGGCAGAGAAGCATTAGTCCATATCCTCTTTAAACCCGCCAAATGAAAGCTAAGGAAATCATCTTGCGCAACAAAATCGAGCAAATTCACATAACATTCACAAGACGCAAATAAAGAAAAACTCTCTCTTAACAGTAAGTTTCTAAAATGGAGAAAAGATGTCATATTATCTAAGTAAATATATGCTCTTTAAAATTCGGAAATAAATCCTAGATTGAAAATGAATATCATAAATAAGAAATCAATAGCAAGTGGCGGCTCCAACCGGTGCTAAAAAATGGATCAAATTTTCCTTAAAAAAAAACAGTCTCAAAACTAGAGATATGCAAAATGGACCGATCAAACCAGGAATCGCCAAGACTGGACTGAACCGGCTAGTTAGGTCTAGTTCCCAAGAGTGTCGGTCCGGTTTTCGATTCCAAAAAGTGAGTAGTCCCCTTCCCGATTCTAAGGGGAATCGGACTGACTACATATATATTTTTTTATTTTTCTATTCCTTCAAAAAAATTAGTAAAATGTAAACTAAACCCTAAATGAAGGACTTTAATCCTCTCAACTTCTCAAGTCTCATACAATCACCACTCACCGCCATTCGCAGTCCATAAGGGAGTAATACTTAACACCACCCACAAGAAATAATTTGATGTCCTAGACTTACCAATATACACCTAAACAAGGGCGTAATACTCAACAACGGTAAAATTGTTTCTTGTGGGTCTCTTCTTTTTTTTACTTTTATCATAGACGTTATTAATACATGTGTAGTCGGCATGTTTTGATCAGTCTACATCGATTTGTCATCGCATTGGCTCGAATTGCACACAATTCCAATTTCAGATGGCATCAAGTAGTTGGAAAAAAAAAAGTGATCGGTTTTATTGGATTGGACCGGACTATTGGTTTCTGGTTAGGACCGATCACCCCTACTCAAAACCTAGAGAAAAAAAAAGTGAATTTGAATGTCGAAAACGACATGAAATAGTTCCATAATAACAAAAGAAATGTAGAAAATTACAGAGTCACGACATAGAAAAATCCATAAATTGGAGAAAGATCCACGGGTCATCCTTGGAGGTTCCACATGTTAGATATTGTCTGGAGATTTGCAGGGGCGTTGAAAGTGGGGTTGACCTACGAAGAAGACGACATCGCATGGCAACATCATGCGCAATAATTATTTAACCTAACTCCAATTGCAATCCCGTGGCCACCAGTAGGCCAATTATTCTTATATTCAGTATCGCGTGCTTTGAAGGTCCCTATATTCATTGTACATAATGACGTCATTATTGTTCTTTTCTTTCTTTCGGGTGGGGGTAGTTGACCACAAGATTTGGCGTGTGATGCATATGAAGACAAGATTATGAATGACCTCCAGCTATCCCATAACCAAGGTTGCCTGAGCACCTGAGCTCGATGAGCATCTTAAATTTTGAGAATGTCAAATATGGTGAGTCTTTGTTATTCATTTTAATGTTTTTTTTTTCATGATACATATGCGCACCCAGGGAGAGAAATGCTAGAATAGTTATATGTTAAAATATGCATACATCTAATAGCTTAAAACTTTTATAACGGTTGACAACGATTCTATAAAATCTCACATTATGTCGACACAAAAGGTCCTGAATCAAATTTTTCCATCTAATGATTTAAACTTTTAGATTGTGATGGTACGGTGGTGGTGACTGATGGTCAAGATCAAGAAGGGATGAGCCACCAATTCTGCCGATTATTGGTGTCTAGGATCGGCACAACAGTAGGTAGAGAGAAGAGAGAAAAATTTTGTTTTTTGGTGTAATTTTTTCAGAGCATAACAATATTTAAGTAAATTCTAGGTATTTTATTCATCCGGCCGAATCTTAATTGTTAGTATGGTCCAAAACTTCAAATAGATACGATCGATTTATAAAATTTCCTAGAAAGTGCAAATTACTCTAAAAAATTTTCTAAAAGTGCAATCTAATACCGCCATAAGGATACAAACTAATTTCCCAATCTAATTAAGTTTGGAAAAACTTCATATTTTGGAGTACATGATTATGCACACACCGTTATCTAAATAGACTCGGTACAATTCGTCGTGCAAATACATCATCTTTAAGCTTTTGCATCTCTAAAGAAGTTATATTTTCAAGATTATATTGCGAGTGCCTTAAAAGGGTATTTATTAGGCAATTAACAAGTATCGGATGAATGAAGTTAAAGCATGATTTTGTGCAGCTTCTAAACTGAAAATCTGCTATTCCACTGTCAAACTACTAGACTAATTCAGTCCTTGCGGACAATTCAGAGGAAAGGATCGGTCTGGAGTCTTCAACAACCATGTAGTTGTCGAATCAAGTTGCCTCAAGGTCAAGGCAGATATTGATTAATTGCGGCTACATTGGCGGTGGCCGGCGGCCTAACTATTTTACCCAAAAAAAATCGTAGGATACACATAACTGCTACGTTGAAGCTCAATAATTTGACCCAACACATATGCATGCTGTGTCTAGTACTCATCATTATTGTTAAATATATAAATATTGAAACTGCACCTTCGTTTAGGATCTTAGAATAATTGCCAATGATCCCGCAAAATCTCATACAATATTATAATAGAATGTCCCAAGTTCAAATATTTCCAATCTTATATCTATCTCCCAAAATTAAAGCTAAATGAGTCGATATTAAAATGACTCAAAAAGCATTACATTGCAATAATATGATATTTTTTTGAATTTCGATATTTAACCCAGATTTTGTAAAGTAAAGAACATCAAATGTCTACAGATCATTGGAGCATTCTATTAAAGTAAAGAACATCAAGTGTCTACAGATCATTGGAGCATTCTATCAATCTTTTTTATGTTAAAATATGTTGCGGAGATTGTGGGTCACCCCTTTTGCGTCCAAATGTCTCTTTTGCACGAACTACAATTCACAAAAAGCACTGTCCTCTCTTTTTCTTTTTTCTCTTATTTTATTTTTTTTATTTTTGCCCCATCTTCTAATTTTGCTTTTTCATCTTTCGCTCTTTAACTCTTTCCAAGCTTTTTTCTTCTTCACGCAACCTTCCGAGTTCTCAGATTCTTCTATTCCCTCTCTTTTGCCCATGAAGTTGAAGTCCATATCGAATGCGATAGATCCATCAAAAGATAAAAATAAAGAAGAAGAAGAAGAAGAAAGAAATGGGAGACAAATAAGATAAACATAACCTTTCTGGCATTCCAGCTAATGCTGAGCTTAATTATACTAAAAGCCACGCATGAAATAAACTGTACAATCGCAAACAAAAATTACATCGCCATTACGTCGTATATACATCAAGCCGTACAAGCACAACTCAAGCCAGACCGAAACGATTTAGATACTGCCGTTTGCCTCTCTCTCCCGCCCGGCCAATTGCCGATTGACATGAGAAAGATCGATGCTAGATATATAAAGACTGATTCACAAAATATCGATTTACAAAGTGACGTAACTAACTAGCAATAGGTCGAACCAAGCACTCGACAAGAAATTGGCACGTCACTTTGTAAATTAATTTTGTAAATGAATCATTTTTTTCAAAAGCAGAATTGATAATATGATGGAAATATTCGCCCAACTTTTGTTTTTGGGTAGCGACAACTAATATTGCTTTCTTTTTAATTGATCAATTTAGCCTCTGGTGCGAATGATGGTGATGGTGCCTCGTCCTTGAGTGTGGAGTCGGGTGAGAGCGACGACAGCTTTTCCGGAGAGGCCAGGACCATGAGGGGACACGCAGGGTCGACAGGCGAAGTCCCCGACCGGATGCCGGACTGGCCTGGTCGGCGGCATGAGCAGCCTCTCATTGATGTCGTTCAACGTCACGTCCCCGTCAGCACCGCCGGGCTTCACCACCGCAAATGGGTACACCACCCTCGTCACCACCACCCTCTCCTGCCTCCTCCGCTTCTCACCGCCGCATCCTGCACCCATTTCTTTTTTCATTCTCAGAAAAGGAAGAACAAAATCAGTACCTGGGTTTTTCTCAAAGTCGAAAAAACAGTTCATACGAAGATGGCGTGATGTTTCTCCTTACTTGTAAAAAGAAAGAAAGATAATCTCGAAATGTGAATACCCACCGCGCAAGATTTTATCACCTCACATGGGACCATCCCAATACGACTTGTATAATGATGTAATAATTCTATAGACCACAAAATTGGTCCATAATAATACTAAACCCAGTGATGTGATAACTTATTATTTATCCTTTAAATAAATTGATTATAATTTAACACCAGTAACAATTCTGTCACATAATTTAATATACCAATTTTCGTTTTTTTTTTGGTCGGAATATACCAACTTTAGTTTATGAACCAAATCTTAATGTAACTGGCATTATTTTTTAGAGAAAAATAATCTAGTGCATAAATGGCGTTAGGTGATCATTACGTAGTGTGCGCCATCTGTTTGTGAAGTAATTTCGGTTCTGACCGTCAAAGAATATCTACATAATTATCGTGCTTTAGATTGAGCATGTCGCGAGAGAGAGACTTTTACGTACCAGACAAAGGCATGGCATCGAGAGCGAATTGGCCTTCTTTGTCAGTGCCGGACTTGGTGCGTGACGACGACTCTTTGAACGGCGAGGAGGAATCCAGCGACGACACGACGTCCTCTTGCATCTTAACTTCAGGAAAAAAGCTAGTGTCCTCGCTTGTCCTGCTCCTTGAACTCCCCATTTCATCTACAGTATCGTAATTAAAAAACATTATCAGCAACCACCACTACAAAACCATCGTGATCCAAAGAGTAAAACGATCTAACACCTGAGAATCCGGTGAAACTGGTTATTTCACTCGTGCCATTGTAATTCTCGTCGACATCCCATCTGCAAGTCGAATTCCAGTAGCCCTGCCCAAGAAGAATCAACAATCATCTTCCCTGTAAATAATGTGATGAGCTGGGACCGATCAGTTTTCGGACTCTTGCTCGAGGACACTAAAGTTTCTCACCAGTGCACGGTCGTTGAATTCTTTGGTCTGGTCTTCGCCGCAGAACGAGAGCCGGCGCCGCTTCGACCGGTCGCCAAACTCTAGCAAGGCGTCCTCAAGGTAGCCCGTGGAGAGGTTGTGATCTGAGTCCAAGTCCGAGAAGTAGGGCGGGGTGCTGCCCATGACTGCACTCCACATTACTTCCACAGGATGAGAGGAATGAAAGATAATAATGGAGAACTTTGAGAGCTCAATTCACCACATATAAACCCCAAGGAAGCGCGACAGACAAAAACAGTGAAAGCAACCAAAACAGACACGAAGAAAAAGAAGGGACAAAGAAAGTAAAAGGAGTACCTAAAGACATGTCTGCGTTGAGAACTCCAAGGTTATGGAGATCCCAACCTAGGGAAGAACAGTGTGGGCTATTACAATTAGTGTGACTAGTGTAAGAGCGAGAGTGAGGGTCGCCAGTACCCATGTCCGACTCAATCACCATTTGAATGATGCACTAGTGAATACTGGGTCATGTGGGTATTGTTCATGACCTATTTATCTGCAGGAGTGCAAGAGAAAACAAGAAAAAAAAACAGTGGGATGACATGATTTTGGACGGATCGGGGGTCAGTCAACGGCAAGGGAAGGAGAAAAAGAGCTCGAAAGTGGGTGTTTCTTGGGATATGGGAAATGTATGGGGCCACTTTTTGGTACGTATCATTGTTTAAAACTTTATTTTTTTGGAGGGGCTAGTGAGTAATGTGGGGGACTAAATAATTGCGAGGTTATGATATGATTGCTTCCTGCATGTAAAGCGAAGACTGGTGTGTGTGTGGGTGCAATGTAATGTGGAGACACAATTCAAAATTTCAGCTTTTCCTTTTTGCATCCCTTCTGATATGGTCACCAACCGTTTCCCCTTTTAGGGTTTGGGATGTGAATGCTTTTCTCTCTTTCTCTGCGCATTCTCTCCCATGGTGGGGTCATATCAGTCATCACGACTGCACATTAATGTTTTATCAAAAGAAAAGAAAGAAATTTCGCAAGTTACGTTGGACTTCAGGTGAGTTTCTGGACTTGATTCGCATTGGTCGGGTATGGGTAGCCTGGATATTTTTATGTAGCTTACCGGTTCCGGCAATTGGGGAAACCCCGAATTCAAATTTCACGAGAATTTTCTATGGATGGTAGTTTGTAGAAAGCGACTTAGAAAATTGTGCTGGGAAGAAACCGAAGAAACTTGGGTGGAAAGCATTACCACTGTCCTATGTTTATGTTGCTAAGAAACGCAAATTTGTCATGGCCCTTTGACTTGAAATCTATAAACGACATGGAAGAAGTCCCTGAGTTGGACTTTCAGGAATCCTTTGATATCCAAGTCAGAAGAATACATAACATACTACGAAGTAAACAAATGTACAGTGAAGAACGTAGCGCACCTTTATGGCTTGATGTATTTGTCCTGTTGGGGAACAAGATGATCTCCTAGGTTGGACTTATCTCATGACCCTACGCAGTTGTGGCGACGATCACTGCGGCGAGGGTCACAACCCTAACTGGATCTATGGTGGCGTCGTGAAACCCAAGTCATGCGTTGTCATAGTCGCGTAGCCCTGATGATGTTGTTGTCTTGGGTTGGCATGACCTCAACAAGGCAAAGCCGGGTCACGCGATACAATTCTACTGGACCAAGTAGTCGACGCTACAAGTAGTTTGTCTAGTTAGTGATGACATGGCACTGATATGTCAACACATCAGCAGCAACCATTTTTCATTATAACAAAAGATCGAGTGTAAGGTTAATACCCTTTCTTCCTTTCGAGCTAGAATTATTCCAAACTGCTCCTGCCGCGAGTGCCCCAAAGCCTCAGATGTAACCTGGGTAAATCATCTGCGCAGTAAGATGATTCATCCCTTTAATGGCTTAACCACAGAATTGAGATTTACCCATTTATGTACATCAATGGTCGAGATTGAACGAGATATCTAGAGAAGCACCCTGCGCAATAAAAAGGATCTTCCTCCGATTATTTCGAGTGTAAGAGCATCACGTTTGATAGGCTAGGTTTCATTATTAGCGAGGTACTATAATATGAGAGAGGGTCATGTTTGACTCACTCCAGTTGACTCAACCACAGTTCTAAGTAAAATAGTTGAGTCCTCACTAGAGTCTAGGACTCCAATCTTGTCTTGCAGATGTGCATGAATAGGAGATGTACATTAATCTTATATGGATCTACAGATAACGTAAGGGTGTATCACGAAAATTAGGAGAGGGTGGTTGTGTGGGACCATCTTTTCGGGTGGTCATTTTGAATGGTCAGTCGCATTTAGACCGGATAAGCACGATAGAAGAGACTTGATGTGTATTTACTTTGGGAAATGTTACCTTTTGATTTCTTGTTACAGCCAATGATGGCTCTAGGCCCATGGACAGCTGGATTGACTTTGGTGCTTAGTACTGTTCTTGGTGATTAATAATGTCAAGCCTTTCAAAATTAGTGGACAAAACAACCAATGAACAATCTGTGATGGAGAATGAGCAAGAGGGACAGAGAGGAAAGTTAATAGAGTAATGCTAGATATAATATGATTTACTAAATTTGTACCGCGTGATGAAATGAAAATGATCATTTAAATGTTAAGTATAACTCATTTTCTTTGAAAAAAATAAAGTTTATGATCCGAGATAGTCATTTGACATGTCAAATTTTGTAGACCCGTCTTATTATACTAGACATTTACTTACGTGTTGCGCGGTTTTTAAATTAGGTAAAATGACACAAATAATTTCTAAACTTTGACCCAATGTACAATTTGATCTCTGAACTTTTAATTTGTTCAATGTAGTCCCTGAACTTTAACCCGATATGTAACGTGATCCATAAACTTTTATTTTGTTCAATGTTATTTCCGAACTTTTGGTACATGTTCAATTTAGTCCCTAAACTATATGAAATATTCAGTGCAGTATTTTTCATTAATTCAAGTTCAAGAACTACATTGAACATTTTTATATAGTTTAGAGACTGAATTGAACATGTATCAAAAGTTAAGAGATGACATTGAACAATATAAAAGTTCAGGGACCATATTGAACACTAGCCTAAAGTTCAGGGACTACATTGAATAAATTAAAAGTTCAGGGATCAAATTGCATATTAGGTCAAAGTTCAATGACTGTGATGCACTTAGAGGACCGGCGGACCCGTTATGCGACTAGACGAACCTGCGGGCTTGAAGTCAACGATGTCGGATTGAGCTCAAATTTGGTCGGCTGAAGCGAAACGGCGTGCTGATCAATACTCACGGCCTTTGGCGTGACTAACGATGGATTTTCGCGATTCGAGATTGTTTAGATGGATTTTTCTATTTTTTTAGTATTTTTTTGGGTTAATTTAATAAAGGGCAGTTTCGTAATTTTATGCTTTGATGTTTACTATTCCTAGTAGGGTCAGGTTTAGGGATATATAAGCTTGTTTTAGGGTTTCTTTTAAGCAAATTTTAGATATTTTGATAGTTAATCAATTGAGAAAACAGTTTGTTCCTCTTATCGTTTCGATTCTTCTGTTTAGCCTAATTTCTATCGCACTTCGGCATCAGACTGTTTGTGTCAAAGCACAGGTTGCTTGAATCAATGGCTGAACAGAATCGCGGTCGTGGACGGCGGGCTCGTGGTGGCCGGGGGCATGGAGGCGTTCCTGAAGCAGGCGACCAACCGCGTCTAAGAGATCTACGAGACGTAGAAATTGAAGAGCAGAGAAAACGAATCCAGGATTTAGAGCGACAACTTGCGGAGGCGAGGGCGTTCAATTCAAAGAAGGAGAGGAATCTGAGGATTCATCCGATGATGAAGAGGAAGACGTAAACCCTTTCGGGGTTCTGAACCAAGGGCGGAATCGAGGAGTACGACCTGGAAATCAACGTTCTTCTCAAAATTTCGGAATGAAGATCGAGATTCCCGAGTTTAATGGTAAGGCTCATCCTGATGAGTTTATTGATTGGTTGCATACGGTAGAACGGATTTTTGATCTTAAAGATCTAATTGAGAGGTAAAAAGTGAAGTTAGTGGCTATTAGGCTGCGAAAACATGCTTCGATTTGGTGGGAACACGTGAAAAAGCAACGCGCTAGAGAGGGGAAGCCGAAGGTGGATCGCTGGGAGAAGATGAAAAAGTTATTGCAAAAAAAATTTTTGCCTACCCATTATAGACAAGAGGCGTTTATTGAGTATCATAACGTCAAGCAAGGTGATAAAACAGTTGAAGAATTTACTGAAGAATTTGATCGTTTGCGGATGCATTGTGATGTGGCGGAGGAAAACGAGCAGACGATTGCATGATATCTGGCAGGGCTGCGATATGAGATCTCTAATGTTGTCCAATTACAGCAGTATTGGACGTATGAGGATGTGTGCAGACTAGCCCTAAAGGTGGAGGGGCAGTTTAAAAGAAAGAGCAGTAAGTCCAAGTAGTCTAACAGCGTTTCTTAGTGGACAGACAACAGTTCCAAGTGGTCAGATAGAGAGTCCCGGAGGAAAGCAGGGAGTTCTTCGGCTCCGGTAGTAATTAAGGGCGCTGGTTCAAAATATGCAACAAAAGGAGAGCAAGGTAGTGCAGAATCTAGCAGGGGAGGAGCTGCAGGCAAGCGATGTTTTAAGTGTCAAGGATTCAGACATTTTGCTGCTGATTGTCCGAACCGACAGTTTGTGACACTTGTAGATAATCCAACTTTTGATGAAGATCCAACTTATGATGAATCTAATGGTGAGCAAGCGGATGCGGATCCAGATCCGGAGGACATTGTTTATGCCGATTCTGGTGAGTCTTTAGTTGTGCGTCGAGTTTTAAATATTGCTAAGGTAGATGATGAATCGTGGCTCAGGCATAATATCTTTCACACTAAGTGCACTAGTGGGGGAAAGGTGTGTAGTATAATAATTGACGGGGGAATTTGCGAGAATGTAATATCTACCACTATGGTAGAAAAGTTGGGGTTGAAAACTGTCGAACATCCTCAACCATATAAGCTATCATGGCTTAAGAAGGGGAATGAGGTAAAAGTGAGCAAGAGATGTTTAGTGCAGTTCTCGATTGGGAAGAAATATGTTGATGAAGTGTGGGGTGACGTAGTTCCAATGGATGCTTGTTATATCCTGTTAGGAAGACCTTGGCAGTTTGACAGGAAAACACAGCATGACGGATTAAAAAATACATACACCTTCAAGAAGGATGGCCGGACCATTACTCTGGGTCCTTCAGATTTGAGAAAAGAAGGGAAAAGTAATATGCTTTCCAAATCAGAGTTTTAGGAGGAAGCGGTGAATGCCCCAGAGCTTTTTGCTGTCGTAGTCGTGGAGCAGAATCTTGATAGTCCAGAAATTTCAACTCAAGTTCTGCCTATACTTGAGGAGTTTGCTGATGTCGTGCCAGAGGAATTGCCACCTGGATTGCCACCCATGAGGGACATACAACATTGTATAGATGTCGTTCCAGGAGCTACTATTCCTAATAAGGCAGCTTACAGAATGAATCCTAAGGAGCATGAGGAGATGCAGAGGCAAGTGCAGAAACTATTAGAAAAGGGTGCAATTCGAGAGAGCATGAGCCCTTGTGCAGTGCCAGCTTTATTGGTTCCTAAGAAAGACGGGTCGTAGAGAATGTGCGTGGATAGCAGAGCTGTTAACAAGATCACGATCAAGTATCGCTTTCCTATTTCGAGATTTGATGATTTAATTGATCAACTGCATAGAGCGACTATCTTTTCGAAGATAGACTTAAGGAGTGGATATCATCAGATTAGGGTGCGTTCTGGAGATGAATGGAAGACTGCTTTTAAAACTCGAGATGGTCTGTATGAGTGGATGGTGATGCCTTTTGGGTTATCTAACGCACCGAGCACCTTTATGAGACTGATGAATCAGGTGTTTCGTCCTTTTATTGGCCAGTTTGTCGTCGTATATTTCGATGATATATTGGTTTATAGTGCATCGACTGATCAACACTTGCAGCATTTGAGAAGGGTGTTCGAGACATTAAGGGAGCAAAAATTATATGCTAATACTAAGAAGTGTCACTTCTTGACTGATCGTGTGACCTTTTTGGGATATATAGTAACTAAGGAGGGTATTCATATGGACCCAGCTAAGGTTGAGGCTATTACAAATTGGGAGATTCCGAAAATTATTCACGAGGTACGTAGCTTTCATGGGCTTGAGTCTTTTTATCGAAGATTTATTCAGGATTTCAGTACTATTATTGCACCTCTGACGGATTATCTGAAATGAAGTAAATTTGTGTGGACTAAGGAGGCAGAAGCTGCCTTCCAATTATTAAAGAAGAAGGTGACTGAAGCACATGTTCTCGTGCTTCCTAATTTTAATGAGATTTTTTAGGCGCATTGTGATGCTTCAGGTGTTGGTATTGGGGGTGTCCTAAGTCAAAAATGTAAATCTGTGGCATTCTTTAGTGAGAAGTTGAACGAGGCGAAAAGGACATATTCAACTTATGATAAAGAATTTTATGCTATTGTGAGGAGTTTGGAGCATTGGAGGCATTATTTTATCTCGAAAGAGTTTATCTTATTTTTTTATCATGAAGCCTTGAAATACATCGATGGGCAGCACAAATTGAATGCAAGGCATGCAAAGTGGGTAGAGTTCCTTCAAGTTTTCGATTTTTCCATCAGGCATAAGGCAGGAATGCTAAATAGTGTGGCAGATGCGTTGAGCAGAAAATACTCTTTGCTGTCTACGATGCAGGTAAAGGTTCTAGGCTTTGATACTTTTAAAGAATTATATGTTGATGACCCTTATTTTGGGGATATCTGGAGGAAGAGCAAAACGGAGCCTTTTCAGCAATTTCATATCGTAAAAGGTTACCTATTTAAAGGTAATAGATTGTGCATTCCTCAATGTTCTTTAAGGGAATCTATTATTATTGAGGGACATGCGGGTGGTTTAGCTGGGCACTTTGGCGTGGATAAGACGAAGGCCTTATTGAGTGAATATTTTTATTGGCCTCGGATGGAGCGTGACGTGACACGTTTTATAGAGAGGTGTAGGATATGTTATGTGGCAAAGACCAAGAGTACTAATGCAGGATTGTATATGCCTCTACCTGTTCCAGTTGCATCGTGGGAGGATGTCAGTCTTGACTTTGTCTTGGGTTTGCCAAGAACGCAGAGGAGTAAGGATTCAATAATGGTAATTCTCGATAGATTCTCGAAAATGGCCCACTTTGTCCTGTGTAGCAAGTCCTATGATGCTTCACAGGTTGCTCAATTATTTCTGCAGGAGATTGTTAAGTTGCATGGAATTCCTAAGTCCATTACCTCAGATCGTGATGTGAAATTTGTGAGTCACTTCTGGCGCACTCTTTGGAGGTACATGGGTACAAGTTTGAAGTTTAGTTCATCTCATCATCCTCAGACTGATGGTCAAACCGAAGTTGTCAATCGAAACTTAGGGAATTTGCTGCGGAGTTTGATTGGAGATAATCTGCGACAATGGGACTTGGTATTGCCTCAGGCAGAATTTGCATATAACAGATCAGAGAACCGAACTACAGGCAAAACTCCTTTTGAGGTGGTTTATGGGCGTAATCCAATTATTTCATTAGATCTCACACCGATACCAATTCTCAAGCAATTTAGTTCGAAAGCTGAAGAATATGCAAAACATATCAAAGAGCTACATTCTTAGGTCCATAATCAGATCAACAGGTAGAACATGAAATATAAGCAGCACGTGAATTTACTCAGGAAAAGAGTCGTCTTCAAGGAAGGTGATCTAGTTTGGATTCACCTCAGGAAAGAACGATTTCCAATGGGTAGGTTTGGCAAGCTTCAACCTAGAGCTGATGGATCCTTCAGAGTTTTGGAGCGAATTAGTGACAATGCTTATAAGATCGAATTACCGGGTAAGTATAATGTATCCGGAACTTTTAATGTAGCGGATTTGTCACCTTACTACCCTGAAGAGGAAGAAGGTCCTGAGGAGATTGATGACGACAATGAAGGCGAAGCAGATTCGAGGACGAATCTTTCTCTAGCAGGAGAGGATGATGCACCTAGGGGACCGGCGGACCCGTTATGCGACTAAACGAACCTGCGGGCTTGAAGTCAACGATGTCGGATTGAGCTCAAATTTGGTCGGCTGAAGCGAAACGGCGTGTTGATCAATACTCACGGCCTTTGGCCGTGACTAACGATGAATTTTCGAGATTGTTTAGATGGATTTTTCTATTTTTTTAGTATTTTTTTGTGTTAATTTAATAAATGGCAATTTCGTAATTTTACGCTTTGATGTTTACTAATCCTAGTAAGGTCAGGTTTGGGGATATATAAGTTTGTTTTAGGGTTTCCTTTAAGCAGATTTTGGATATTTTGATAGTTAATCAATTGAGAGAACAGTTTGTTCCTCTTATGGTTTCGATTCTTCTGTTTAGCCTAATTTCTATCGCACTTCGACATCAGGCTGTTTTTGTCATTATCCCTTTAAATTATTAGAAAAATCAAGAAGAAGAAACAGATACATAAAGAATCATTAGAATTAAAGTAGATGAAGCAAAATTAAAACATTTAATCTAAAAAGCGGTCTTTCTAGAAATGTAGATATGTAAAATGAAGAACAATATTTCTGAAATGTGGGGGGCCCTGGCTGTGGGTAGCTAGGTTAGTCTCTCCTGAGGTTTAGGCGCTCCGATTACTTGTGCGGACTCGTCCCTGGGGAATGGTGGCAGATCCTCGGTTACAAAAAAAAAATAAAGAACAATATTTTTTTTATCATCAAAAGAAAACAAAATGATAAGCTCCTCAATAAAGTGAACATAAGATTGATCATTCAAACGCGGGCAAAATAGTACCTAACAAAACTTTGAACGGAGAATAGTTCAAATTAGATGAGTCCTAAAGCCTATCACAACTACACTAGGCTTTGTTCTACGAAGATGGCTAAAATGGTATTCGTGATGGTTTCCATATTTGGCTCACCAGATGTTCGTGTAAAGTACTCAACGAAACTCGACTTCAAATCACCGTGATCTTGCTAAAGTAATCACATCACGTAAAAGCAAAGAGGCAGCAATAACAAGCAACAGATTAAACAGAGCATACTAATATATAGATCATTTAGTCAGATAACTAAGTGCCCGAGAAAGATAACTTTGTAGCTATCTTTTAGAGTTAGAAATAGAAATCCATTGAAATCCCCCTCCGAATCCAAGGAATATCTTTTAGAGTTAAAAAATATTTTTCTAAAATATCATGTTGACCTCGAAATAAACGGAACCTTCACGTTACTTTACACACGTCTAAATCCTTGGATGACTCATGAAAATTGCTTTTTTCATTAGCAAATGATGGGAAATAAATGTACGCGAGTAATCCACTTCAAATCGGCTTTTAGTAATATAACATAAAAATAATGCAAATATAATGACATGACGTGATGATCTTATATTATAATTTTTTCCCTGTTGAGGGCTTTCATGAAATTGAGGCACTTCGTTATATTTCTTTCAGCCTTGCAAGCAAAAGAGTGCTTTGGAGTTGGGGATGTGTGAATTTTAGAATGAACATAATGAGGCCAACCATAGTTCCGTTGTCTTGAAAAGGCATGATGAGCACGAAAGCATTTGCGGTCACTAGTCTAACACCACCTCACTTATGCTATTCCCTAGCAATCCTAATCATATTGGACCGGGCTCCCCGAGTACCTTGTACATCTACATTATTCCTTTTTAGCTAACTATCACGTCAGCGATTTCTGGCGAAAATTTACCAAAAGGATTCCATTTGAATTTCTCACAAAAATTTAGGACTAAATTGGCAAAATCGAAAAATTTAAAACTGAAATCCATACAATTATTTTATAATTGATAGAGTAATTTCCCCCTGTCGCATTTAGCCACAGTTGCGTTTAACAGACATAATCGGATTTGACTTCTTTTGCTCCCTCCCAAATTCCGACACTTATCAGAAGCATGTGAGTTGGTGCAATGATGGTACCAACAACCCCTTCGATTAGCAGATCACATCGAAAGTTGTTTCATAAGAAACATACCTTCAATAATCTGAGTCTTCATATTTCGAAATTTTTAATTTGATTCATCGGTTTTCTATAATAGACTTCGATTTATGGTCGTAAAAAACAAAGATCAACATCATAATGTCACAACATCAATCTGGACAAGAATATTGCAAGAGGGAAACTATAAGTCAATTTTTATCGTGTTCACGAGAAAACCTTAATATTGTCATGCCAAACCTAATCAAATTGACTTGAAATAATAAACATATATATATTAGTATTCTTAAATATATTTTCATACCTTAAGGGAGTAATGCTAATTATTGTCACAACAGTTTATAAAATTAACTTGCAAAACAATGTGACAACTGCAAGTGGGGTAGAGTGAAGTTTCCAATACAAGGGGAAGATGACATATTGTACTACTGAGACAAATTGATCAATGATAATAATAATGCAAGCCCTCCTCGTACGGATACTTTATCTAGCATTTCCAAGCTTTTTGCCATAAAAGCTGAGCAGGTTGCGCATGATCTTCGAGCCAGGATTGTATCAGTCTTATGGAACAGTGTACCCTGCATGAAGATTGCAATTATTAGAGATAAGAATAGCTAAAATGTTGGGAAAAGTGTTCGAAAAGTTCTAATATCTAATTCAGTCCTAAATTTGTCATAAATGTGTAATTGTGTCAATTTAGTTTTAAACCTATTATACAACGGTCAATTCATTCCTAAATCTTTTAATTGTGTTAATTGAATCCTAAACTTTTTAAGAATTTGTGGATCTAATTCTAAATCTTTTAACAAATCCTAAAAGTCGAGCTCACGTAGAACAATCGACGCTGACGGGTGCTGATGTAGGTAATTTTTAATAATTTTAAAAAAATTTCCAAAATTTTTTTTGTTTTCTTTTTTTCTTCACAAGTCGCAGACTACTGGGTGAGGGCCAGCGAGGGTCATCGGTCTCTAGGCAAGGGCCACGAAGCCCTTGCCCGCCCTTGTTGTGGTCAATGAGGGCTTTGCAGCCCTCACCCTGGGGTGGGTGGCCTCACCGACTCTAGGAAGAAAAAAATCAATAAAAAAATTAGAAATTCTTTTTAAAAAATTAAACAATTGTTCACATTAGCACCAATCACACCATGTAGAATCGCATGCGCTAATTGGATTGCTACGTCAGTAATTTCCGACCAAAATTAATCGGAATGACTATATTGGCAATTTGTTGAAAGGTTTAGGATCAACTCAGCACAATTGAAAGGTTTAGGATTGATTTGGCAAATAACTAAATTGATATAATCGAAAAGTTTAAGATTGAATTAGCTACCATACAATAGGTTTAAGACTTTTTGAATAATTTTCTCCTGAAATACTTAGTCTAGAGTACAGAAAATGTGTATGAACTAGCCACTATGTCAACCTACATATTGTCTTTTTAATTATAAGCTATGTAACTTAATAAGCTTAACAACCAATCGTGGACTGAGAATTTCGGGGGGAGGGGGGGGGTGTGGGTGTGGTTTTGGGCCGCCGAGACTATAAATTTTAACTAATGTATATGTATTTATGTTACCATGTAAGTAATCAACTTCGGTGTTGTTTATTCCAACAGGTCTATCTCGATCTGTCATGTGTAACAAATTTTATTTTCATGTGTAGACAAATTGATCAAAATGTGCAACTTACCTCCACACTTCTTTCCAACGGGTCGTTTCTTGATGTTGCACCTCTTGGGGATGGTGATAGCGATTCCGAGGTTGATCCCAGCCTGTTTGGCCAGAGGAGACAGGAGAACGGCGCAGAGGCATTTCGGCGAGGTCGTGATGAGCGCGCCGACTTTGGTGCAACAAGCTGGCGGGACCTTGGCCTTCGCATTCCCAGCCGCGCTCAGGCACGGGCTCAGGCTCACTGCCGCGGTGCTTATGGGCGTTTTCCCGCACTCGCCGGCGGCAATGACTTCCTGAAGAGAAGCCATTGAGGACACCAAGAACAGGACCAAGGTGACTAGACAAGAGCGCCCCCTGGCTTTGGCGGCCATTTATTCGTCTTAAATCTTCTTTCAGATAGATTTTGATGAAGGTGCGCATTCAGGAACGGGTAAGGAAGATATATATATGGACTTGGGAAATTTGGAGGGGCAGTGGCACGTTAGTGGGGTTGGTGAGAGGCTTGGAGTTGGTGGGGCTTGGAGGCTCACTTGTACCTATTTTGCTTAAATTTATGGATCGGACACCACAACAATCGTGCCTTACCACTGCCTTTATTCGAGCAGAAACGATTGTATTTGACGATTTGGATAAGCTAAAATGATCAAGTTCTCCAATTCCTTATATGCAAACCAATCGAATTCTTCCAAGGTGATCCACTTCGAATCCCACTTCACTGAGGTGGTGGCGGTGGGGTTTGATTCTTTCCCATTGTCTATCTTCAGGCCCTGCCCTGCTTCTATGCCGGTTGAATCATTGTGTCTGAGTGAGGTGAGTTCACGCTTCGAATTTTTCTACGTTGTGCGAACCTTAGAGCTGTTGTGTTAGCTGTTGATGCAAGAACTGGAAATCACGAGCTTTGTCTGAAACTTCGCCGGAAATCAATTTTCAGGATTTGTACCCGAATCGGCCTTCCGATGCTTAAGTTTGCATTGGAAACGAGGGAAATTTTTGAAAGAGAAAAGTTGGTTGAGCTTTAAAGTAGAGAGAAGAGAATTTATAGAGAGAAGAAATGTCCTAGAAAAAAAATACCCGTGTCTCAAATTTTTATTTACTTATCTTTTTCGAAGAGTTGAAGTAGCAACTTATGATTATAGGTAGTGAAATGAGAAGTCATTCGTATTGTGTCATGAACCAGCGCATGTCCAAAATAGTTTAAATAGTGGTAAAACCGGTGTGTGTCCAATGAAATAACAATAAAGTGACAGATTAACTTTTTCGATAATAAGTATCCCGTCAAATCAAGTGCTAGGTACCCATCAGTACACGTTGTACTTACCCGCCGGTACACTAGCGACATGTGTTGAGAGGTTAATTTTTAGTCGGTCAAAATCACTGTTATCCCGAGTCTTCTAGATGCTATGGTCTCAGCATGTTTTCATGCTCTCGTATGCTTTGATTATGCTGAGAAACAGAACTTTAGTAGATGGGCAAATTTAAGTAAGAGGAGACATTTATCCACCTTCCTTAATTCTTGCACTAATAACCAATCGAGGGGGAGTGAGTGGCTCAAATAAGCACAACAAAAGTAGTCATATCATTGCGTTATACACCTCAAAAAATAGTCGCATACATCACTCTTGAATGGCATTAATCAACTTGTTGACACGACGAAAGAAGGAGAAAGAAGCAGAACAAAAATGAAAACCAAAAAGTGAGGAAATTAAAGAACAAAACTATATGAAGATTATGAAATATTATGAGATGTTAGGTGGGCGCCCTTTAACATATCTTGTTCTTGTTAGTCTTCCTTTCCAAGACAAACTTCTTCCAGGCATCCGTGATTTCCCTCTGCGTCTCGATCGCCGTCTTCTTCACGCCATTGACCTTTCCGTTCTCCTGGGCGCAGGCGACGCTCATCTTGGCCTTGATCTTCGCGGGGAGCGCGTCGAGGTCGTGGATTACCTTCGTAATGTCCATCACGAGGCGCTCGGCCAGCGTGCGCGAGAAGTCCTCCCTTATCACCACGCGGAGCACGGTGATGTGCTGGGCATCCGCGGGCATGGTGTAGGCGGGGACGATCCATCCGAAGCGGCGCAGCATCTCAGACACCTCGAACTCATCATGGCGGCTGTTGTCCTTGAGCGAGAAGGCCACGAGGGGGACCCCGTCGTCCTTCGAGACGATGTTGAAGTAGCACGTCTTCTCGAGCCCCTCCTTCAGCACCATTGCGTTCTCGTGGCAGTTCTCCATCACATTTCGGTATCCCTATGATTAATAAATGCAAATAAGTGAAATGAACCAACAGAGCAAGATGTCTGGAAACTTTGACTCCGGCAATTTTGACAATCTGCTTAGCTTTCTTACCTCTTGGCCCAACCGGATGAGTTGGTAATATTGAGCAATCACTTGACTTGAGCCTGCAGTTTGTTGCCAGGGCAAAGATTTTTTAAGAATGCTATTCCATTCATTGCCAAAATAATAAGAAACTCCTTTTCCTTTCAAATGAAAATTGACGATGTGATTTGGATTCACCTTTGGAGAAGTTGAGGGTGAAGGTGGGTTGATCAGCACCAAGATAGTTTATGTGAAAGATGAGCTCTTCAGGCAAGTCCTCTTTGCTCCTCCAGATGACCCACCCAATTCCGGCATAGACCAGCCCGTACTTGTGCCCGCTGACGTTGATGCTCTTGACCAGCGGAAGCCGGAAGTCCCACTCGAGCTCCGGGTACAGGAATGGCGCAATGAACCCACCGCTGGCTGCGTCGACGTGGATCGGGGTATCCCATCTGCGCCAAACAGCAAGCACACAACAAATGACCTCATTAGTCTCCCATTTTTTTCTGCAAGGACCAATATGTTGATTGTCCGTGCTTAGAGAATTCACCCCCCCCCCCCCCAAAAAAAAAAACATCGGAACACGACATACCCGGTTTGCTTGTTCTTTTCGAGCAACAGGTCGTTCAAGAGCTTGACGTCCTCGAACTCACCGTTGAGGGTGGAGCCAAGGATAGCAGCGACGCAGATGGTGTTCTCATCCACGAGCTCCACCGCCTTCACCGGGTCCATCACATAGTAGCCGTCCCTCAGCTTCACCTCCTTGAGCTCCACCTCAAAGTACCTAGCAAATTTCTCCCAGCACACCTGGACGGACCACAAGACACACATTAGGATTCATTAAGGTTCCGAACTTTGGCCATTCTTCTGCGTCCTTTCGACCGACATCCCGCGACTCTCTCGAGCACCCATTAAGAATTCACCGCCAACTAAATTTCGTAAATTAGGGGGGCTCACCTGAACGTTGGCGCCGGTGACGATGTTGGGCTTGTCCCAGGGCTTGCCCTGGGCCTTGCGCATGTTCTGCCACTTCCGCTTGAAGGCGAGCCCGGCGAGCATGATGGCCTCCGATGACCCAACTGTCCCCACTCCCACAGCCGTCTCCGAGTCTCCCAGCGGTGCATTGAAAAGATGCGCTATCATGTTCACACATCGGTTCTGTTGCAGAGAGCAATTCAAGACACCTAGTTACTCCCAAGCACCAGAACATGAACCAAAGAGACAGAAAATCAAACTAGATTTTTTATATGCATTGGATATATCAGAAACCTGTCATTAGTGAGATCCACCTGATCTAAGAACCGATTATCATTATTAAAAAACATGTACTGGGTTATAGGCCTCAAGAACCAATACCAGGTTATCAAATTTCGTGTTCGACGCAACAGTATATTTGTGAAAGGATAAGCAATAGTCAGAATTAAATTTACAACATCGTATGTACCGTGGTTCATACGGAGAACTTATACGTTACGCGGTAGTGAGTCAATCAGCCCTCTTGTTTTGTACACCGGACCACATTGACCGAATATGTTTGACTTTGACTGAGTAGAGAGAGGGGTGCAGTGACGGTGAATAGACTTTGTGACCAAGTCCAAACGCTTTTTTTCAACATTTAATTAATATTTTGTGCTAGGTCTATGCTTCACTCTTTCAATATTTAGTATTTTCAACATTTAATTAATATTTTGTACTAGGCCTATGCCTATGCCTCACTCTTTCAATATTTCGTGTACGTCGACACGTTCTACTTGAGCATTACCAGCAGATCGCGACACCACTCCTGATTTCTCGAAACTTGGGTTACCCATGGATTTGGCCCCAGGATTGGAAGACTACTGAAACCAATGTCATATTCAACGACATAATTAATTAGAACGTCCGTTCGGCATTGATCCAACATTACTCGATCAATTCAGCAAATAAACTAATTAAAGAGGATGTTGGTTAGGTGCCAAGTAAACAAACAAGCGACGATTGTTTTAAAACTTTGACATATTTGATTTTTGGTTTTGGCCGTCGTCTTCTAAGAGATCAACCAGTCATTTGATCATCATAGTCTGTGTTAATGAATATCCAAGATAAAGAAAGAGCGATAAATCAAAAATAAGGAACAATCAACGTGCCTGCAACTCGGTGGTGACGGGGTACTCGTCCATGTCAACGTAGTTCTTGTTGATGGAGTCCATGATGAGCTTGTCGCACTCTGGCTCCATCCACGTCGTCACGAACGACGCCAGATTCAGCCTCGGGTTCCCATCCAGCATCAGCTCGTCATTTATTATCTGGTACGCCGCCTCCTTCGGTATCGAGTTCTCCGGCATCTTAAACCTGCGCACAAACTGTTGTTAGTCCTTTCACAAAGCCACGCGCAATCTCACAAACCCGTCTAAGTTCGATCGAAACAAGCTCTCAGCCTCAATACTGACCTCGGGAGCGAGCTCCGGACATAGCGAGACGCAAAGGTGGAGTGGATGGAGACGTCGGACTGGGAGGCGGTTTTAGAGAGCACCATGATGGCTTGGAAAGACAAAAGGCCGAGAACTTAGAGAGGGGAAATGTGTTATGACAGAGAGAGCTTGAATGGTTTTGTGAATGGAGATTTTGCTTGGGGAAGAGGTGTTTATATAGGGGCCAAACACGTTTTGTGTCGGATACTTTGACTCTCTCTCTCAGTTTACGGTAATCCCACGTTTGATGTTCTTCTCAATGGAAATAAAGAAAGGGAGGGACATGTTCTTCGAGAGTTTCTTTATACTCTTCTAGATGGCGAGGAAAGAAACACGGAATGGGAAAATTCCCGGGGGGGGGGGGGGGGGGGGCGGCGGGGGCGGGGGGGGGGGGGGTGCGCGGGGGGTAGAGGGTGCGGGGGTGTTGTGGTGGTGGGAGCTGGCAAGAAAAGAAAAAGCTAAGTCGTCTCTCCTCTGTCCTTTTCTTAACCCAACCTTGGTTCATGCTTGTTTACTATTGTCCTAAAGGTAACGATGGTTTAGCATTTGTCACAGGAAATTCTAACGAAAATCATCTATACTATATGACTGTTTACAATTGAAATCACGTAAATTTATTACAGTTTGCGAAACATAAACAGAACCCAAAATGCAACTTTTTGAACTTTTGTGGTCGGGTTGGACTTTCGAGACCCACCTGTAAAAAACAAGAAACGAATTTTAGGCGGGTGAGTTAGTGGGTCAAAAAGGTTGAGAAATCAAGGAAAGAACGGACGACTTGGAGAGGAATTTATTTGTAACATATCAAGAAAGAATGTGAGGCATGTATGAACTTTTCCTGCACATCGATTCACACTGGGCCAAGGCATTCAATCATATCCTTTTATGGGCACTAGACGAAGGTATGGTTATATTTGTTTAGGTAACTCATGACCTAGTTAGATAGGCATTTCTCTTTGAGAAGAAACATTATCGTGAGACCCAAGCGGGTTTCTGTTAGACAAGGAGACATATCTAACGAGATTTCAACCTTTCACAAAGAAGTCATAGATTACGTCGAATTGTAATTGACTGCCATGAATTCAAAGAACTGCATGATCGAGTAATTGTGTAGACATATAAATGGAAACCTTCAAACTTATTTGGATGTGTGAAGGAAACCTAAAGATTGGTCTCCATCAAAGGGTTTATTTTCTTGATTGATGAGCCTTTAATTAAGTGTGATAAACTGGGTGATTAGGTGACCACTCGCACTCAGGCATCTTCTTCATATTTTATCTTTTGGACCTTTTCTTAAACACGTATTTGGAGAGAGTCAACTTTTAAGGCCATTGGGGGAATCCTTTTTATTCTCGCTTTTCGGTCGGTCGAATCTGTATTGTATGCCTAATCCATACATAGATCTTTATACCTTTACCATTGAGCAAATCTCCTAGAGTTTATCTATTACAATCATAACCATTACTGCTACCAAGCATTCCGTTAGTTCACATACTTGATTTGCATTGTGAAAAAATAAATTTTAAACTAGTTGAGTCAAGTCATTTAAAGCTTGGCAAATCATGATTGAATCCTGACCCGCGTCCTTAATTAACATTCACGACAATGTGCAATTTAGAGAAATGTAGTTGCAATTAAATATGTTGACGAAGAATCTGAGACTCCAAGTTCAACACAAAATTGTTAAATAAGCATCCAATCCTAATCCTAGTTTCTTGGAATGCAGCCAATAAATCTGCTCTAATACGCAATTTATCTTCCCTAATGCTTGAAGTCTTGGCTGGCGAAATTGTTTTAGTATTCAGCAAAGTGCCTCGAAGACAATAATTGTCGTACTTCGCGACGCTGGTGAATACATCTAATCCAGTGCAACTTTGCTAAAATTGTTGTTCACTAGGAAAAAATAAACTTCATCAAAATTGTCACCGCCCGCTAGTTGTTCGTGTCTGTGTCTTTTTATATTGTGGATAGTACAATCTTTCACAGATCACCGTGGAAGGCGCAATTCAGCACCGGTGTATGATCAGTACTTAACCTGACAAACGAATTAAATTAAGTAATTAAGTTAGGAAGTAGAGAGGTTGTGTCGGACATGGTTGTCGCCTTCACTAGATACAAGCTCCCCCGGAATGTTCTTCCCTCACGTAGCGCTAGAAATCTGACTCTTGAACGTCTTGGACCACGAAAATGGAAGTCAAATCTGTTAAATATTAGCGAAGTTTGAATCGGCCATGCGTCAAAACTTTCCAGAATTGTTGGAATTTTCACATGGTATTCATTATGGTCATACCTTCGATGACATATTCCCGAAAATGGCGACGGAAGTCAGCGCTGCCTTCGTAAACAATCGTGCCACGAATTCGAAATTTCTCGGGGTTTTAAGGGACCCCGGGCTAGCCAAGTTGACCAAACGATTGGACTCTTATTTCCTCACAATTGGTAACATTTTGAGTTTGTGTTTGTAAAGAGCCGCATGTCTCAATCGATTTGTTTCTTCAAATATCGAAGGTATAGAGTGTGACGGATGTACGAAGATTGGACTTAGTCCGGTGCACAATAGCTAGCTCCATGTGAAACTCTCTCCGGCTCCGATCGACACACAGAGTCTCATCAATCGAATTTGAAGTGGGAGGCGCTTGGTTAGAAAATTTTACGTGACTCCGAAGGCTTGACTAGATGAATTAAAAGTTCAAGAGCTTGGTCGGAAAAAACGCGCTGGGATCAAAACTTGACTTGTGTCAAATAAGTGAGGCGAAAATTAAGATTTCCAAAGGATTCGGTGGGTGAAAATATGCCAGATTAAGCACCAAAGGTAGACTTCTTGCCCCAAAAACGCACGGCAAAAATGAAAGTTTCGAGAACTCGATTGGACAAAATGCGCAACTTCAAGGACTAAGAGTGGATTTCTATTTGGAAAAAACTTTCGAAGACCGAAAGCCCAAATCAAAGGGATTACGAGTCGCGGGTCATTCGATCATCGCGTTTGAAGGAAGACCAGGCCAATGGAAAAACTCGGGAACGAGTCAGAAAACTGTTGCGGGGGGGGCCACGAGTCAAAGGCAGCAGGCTGTTTTCAGTGAAGCGGTGGGAATTCGGGAAAAGAAACCGGGCCAGCGCCGCCGGTGGGACCGAGCTGCAGCGACGGACGCGGCGAATCTGATCGAGATTCGCGGCATTAAACACTTTTTAGAAGATGGAACGGACCTGGACCGGTTGGTTTGTTCATCCGGTTTCCTGGAATTAGGCAGCGGAGGAGACGGTCTTGGGGCTTTACTTTTCTGGGGCTGAGAGAGCGCCATGTAAAACCATTGGCCGCTGCTTTGTTTCCCTCGGTTCTTATCAATCCTCATGTGAAAGCACTGTGCATTTGTGGAAACATCGGATCTATTGGCCGCTCACCCCACCGACCTTTTTGACTTTTCTAATGTACTCTCCTTTTCAATTCACCGCCTTGCCTTGCCTTGCCTTGCCTTGCACACATCAAGGAAAATATCAAGCATCTATACCTCTCTTAAGAAAAGCTTCGATTGCTCTTTTTAGACTCGCAACGTGTTGCGAAAAAAAGAAAAAAGCAATCGAACAAGATAATAAACGGAGCAAAGAAACTGAATCAAATGCCAAATTTAAGTTATTCGATCGGTGTGGCAATACATCCACGGTATAAGTAGTACGTGATTTCACTATAAATAAAGTGATATAATGAGGATTACAATCACACTTGTGTTACTCGAACACTCTTGATATTTCCCAACCTCCAAGTACACTAAATACCTCGTCTAAGGTTTTACCCTATAATTTCTCTCGAAATAATCTTTCGATCTTACAGAGGAATTCACAATTTTTTATCACAAGATTTAATCGGCTTCAACACTCTTGAATTATTTCATGGTATAATTCACGAAGAAGTCGCCTCTTGGATGCTCTTCAAGAAAAAAGACCCACTTCTTTTATATGGAAAAAAAATTGGATCCAAAGCCTGCTCATATTAGAAAACATACTTAAATGAGGAAACCTACTTAGATTGGGTTTCCTTTGTATTTTCAAACTTGAAACATATACCTAGCACGATGTGTGGACCGAGAATCCGGTCATTATGTTCCAAGGCTGCCTTTCGTTCCGACCTTGTCCTATTGGACACGCTATGTGGCAATGCATTTAACGCTCATTTATATGCAATAGAAAATTCGAAGTTGCGATAACATTCCAAGATGTTAAAGTCAAAATGAGAAGTCTATGGGCGTGATTATTATGAAGATGTACATCCCCAATGCCTAAGTTCCCAACCTCATGACCACATGCCATAGGGGTGGCCTCACTTGAGCAATTGTCGCCACAGGCAAGGTTGCCTTGGGTTAGGCGAGGGCGAGATGACGCTAGGTGAGGGTCCTAGGCGAGGGTCAGCCTCGCTAGATCTAGCGAAGGGGCTCTCGCCGGCCACTAGCAAAAAGAAAAGGGAAAAGAAAACAAGAAAGGAAAGAAAGAAAAATTATATAAAAAAATCGAAAAAATTATTTTAAAAAATGCCCACGTAAGCGCTAGTCATGCCACGTAGCACAGTTGCATTCACGTTAGCAATTTCCGACCTAAATTGGTCGGATACACTAAATTGGAAAAACATGAAAATTTCTAAGATTAAATTGGCATAATTGAAAGGTTTATGACTAAATTGGTACAAATGCAATATGTTTAGAACTTTTTTATACTTTTCCCCTTTGTGCTTTGTGGGTGGCATTGACAAGAGTCTTCATGATCCAAAAGTTTTCTCAAATTGTATGTAAAAAATTTCCCAAGATGATATCTATTGGTACCATGAGGAACGTTAATATATGTGTAGTGGTGAAAATGATGCAATCTTTATCAAGAGTGTGGAGTATCCTTTTCTTCTACATTGGCGACATTAGCAAGTATCCTAAGGCACTTATTAAGTACACTTTATATGGAATAATTCGATTTTTCAAGACATTGATTGTGCTCAACACAAGAGCAGTGCACTGGAATTGATAAAGTTTAGTTAATTGATTGCTTAACTAGTGCTTCTGGAGCTTTTGCTAACAAAAGCATTTTTTATGCGTGATTATATGCAAATAGAAGAAGCGGAGTTTAAAGAGAGTTTACTGGAGGAAATCCATTGATGAAGGAGAGTTGCTAGAGGATTTAACGAGCTGAGCAAGCCATATAAAAGGGAATTTAACCCTTAAAATTGCGTAATCAAGTTATAAATCACTCGACCGTCTCACCTCTCTTCCACAGGGACTTATTTTCTCCTCAACTCAGTTTTTGACTTATGCACATTCTCGAGGAAATTCGGCCATAACTAGAGGCCTATACATTTCTTTTATCTTGATTAGTGATTATTCGGCCTATAATCTGCCAACGACCTCGGAATCTCAGACAATTCGTCAAATGTACAACCAAGTGTGTAGTGTGACCCCCTACCTGACACGACAGTTATGTGTTGCGTCAGATAGTAAAGAGGCGCATCAGATTCTTTCTTTCCCCATTTGTTTGTATCCGCTGCTCAGTCCCAGCATGTCCTTCACCTGAATCGCTGCACTTCTTCATCCACGGTTTGTAACTGAAGATTTGGAATCTGTTGGAGACATGGGTTCTGTGGAGGACGAGAGACGGCCATTAGAAGATTGTCTCTTGCAGATTTTTCTTCGAACTAGCCCCACTTCTTTCTTTGGACCCTATGATGTATTCTGTCAAATCTCTAGAATTGATTCTTTCTTTTTTCTGTCGTGTAGAAAAGGAGTTGCGGCTTTGATGCTTTTTTCGGTCTTTCTTGTTATGTCTTAGTTTCTTTTCTCTTTCATCTCTGATATGTCAACGTGAAGATTATTCTCTAAGTTAACTTCTCAGTTGATCCGTTCAAAAAGGACGATAAAAAAAAGTGTGCACTTGTTTTTGATAATGCTTCAGCGGCTGGCTGCAGATTGAATTAGTAAATTTCTTGACTGGCATTGTGGTTTCAAATTTGCTTCATAGAGCTATTACGATTTGATGGCTTAGTCAAGACACCATGTGACCTAAAGAACATACCTGATCATAAGGATTGCAAAATGATGCCAGTCCCAAATACTGAGTTGACATTAAGTCACAGAGTTTCTACTCTAGCTGACATTGCCATCACAAAGATCCCGAAGATAATAGCAGTGCCGATTAGCTTCAAGGGACTCAACCCCCACCCCGTCCTTGAAGGTTTTTGTAATAAGTGCACGAATATCATATGAATCAAACTGAGGCAATTGTCCTTAATACACATATAGGTGTGCGCGGTATGTGGAAATCAACCTAAAGTTTTCTGTCTATCAATAGAGATTGCTTGTTGAAATTGATTGTGGCTAGAGCAACACTAATGGCTAGTGGCTTGCTGGTACACCGTATGGATGTTATTAAATTAAGTCTTGAGTTTTAGCCGTATATGTAACCCAATTCGTCGGAAGAGTTTGATTTATTTCAAAATCAGATGTGTCTCCAAGTTAAGGTTTGCCGCTAGAAGACAAAATAAGGGGCACTCTTACTTTATAATATATGTATCTCCACGGTGAAACAAGTGGGACTCTAGTTGCCTACAACTTTTTGGGCATACAAAATGAAAGCAAGTGGGGCATAATGTAAAAAAAGGTTTGCTTTTAGGTTTCCTTAGGTCATCCTTTTCTTGGAGAGAGTGGCTGCCAGTGTTTCCTTAAGAATTGAAGCCACACAGTGAAAGACTGAAGTGGGTTCATTTAGCAAACTCAGCCGCACGCACAATGAAGGGATTTTGAGCAGCTGCACAGTGAACTCTTCACAGCCAACAGAGCTTAAATACCCGATAATTTGTGCTATCAGTTTGTTACATTCTATTGAGTTATTTATTTGTAAACACTTTAGATTGAGCTTGATCTAGGTATAGCAAATATTCGAACATATGAGCGATTGTAACTCCAATTCTCTAATTATAGTAAATTATTTATTACTCGCTCTCTCCATAGGTAGAGATACTAACACTCGGATCGAATCACGTAAATCTTTAGTATTTTTTATTGTTCCTCATTTATTTCTTTACCTCTCTCGCATTGATTAAATTGCAAGATCCCGATTAGCTTCCACTTTAATTTTACAATAATTAGTATTAGAGCTTGAGGATATGATTTTCTGGATTTTTGATTTTGGGCTTTTACTTATATGATTATTAAATGGAAATTTTATTGTTACAATTATATTCGAAACAAATGTATAATTGAGAAGTTTAATGGGAAGAGCAACTTTGCGTTATAGAGCGTCAAGATGAAGGCATCGTTAACAACTCAAGGTTAGGTTGAAACATTGGATGGCAAAGATAAGTTGCCAGAAATAATGTAAGATACGGAAAAGGACATGCCAATGAGGAAGGCAAGGAGTTAATCATATTGAACCTATCGGATGAGGTGTTAATGGAGGTAATCGAGGAGAAAAATGTCACAGTGTTATGGGCAAAATTTTAAGCACTCTATGTAACAATGGATTTGAACAATAGCTTACACATGTTGAAAAGAATGTTTCGGTTTAGATATACTAAATGTACATATATCATATCCCACCTAAATGAGTTTAATAAACACATGATAGATTTAAAGAATATTGGTAAGATTATAGATGATGAAGAGCAGGTAAGGATGTTGTTAGCTTCTTTATCAAAGTCATGGAAGCACTTTACTAATTTACTGCTACATAGGCGCGCTGCGATTATCTCAGAAGCGGTAAAATCCGCCTTGTTCTCTAAGGAGTGACAGAGAAAGTTGCGAGAAGATAGTCTAGCACAAAATGTAGTGCGGAGATTAGTGACTCGAGGCCTTGTTCTCTAAGAAGTGGCAAAGAAAATTGTGAGATGATAATCTACCACAGGATATAGCACATGGATTAGTGATTCAATGTAGAGATCAACATCGATGGTCTAGTAGCTGTAGAAGTAAAAACGTGTCGAAGTTAGGCTAATAGAAAGTCCAGAATGGATCCTGCCAACACACACGCGTGAAGTGTTGTTAGTGTCATGAAGAGGGTCACATCAAGAGAGACTGTTCGAAATTGAGAAACAAAGGTGACATGCAGAATGCCATAAGCTCTCAATGATGCAGAGGTTGTCTTGTGTGTGACTACTAATTTGTCTGGAGATGAACGGGTACTAGATTTGGGGTGTTCTTATCATATGACATCTCATAAAAATTAGTTTACTACTTACCAGATTGCAAATGAAGGTAGAGTTTTGACATGGAATAATGTAGCCTGCAAGGTTGTAGGGTTAGGGACAGTTCAAATTCTGATAAACGATGGGATGGTAAGCACATTGATAGACGTGAGGCATGTACCATAGCTCAACAAGCACCTTATTTCTTTGGGGACACTTGATAACATCATGTGTAAATATGCTATTGAAGATGGAGTACTAAAGATCTCTCGAGGTGCCATGACAGTGATGAAAGGAAAGAAAGTGAATAATCTCTATCATTTATTGTGAGAGACCGTAACCGGAGCTACTACAGTTTCATCATGTGAGTCAAACTCTAACGACTCGATTATGGCATATGCGGCTAAGGTACATGAGTGAAGCAAGTATGACGATACTGCGTTAAAAGGGATTATTGAAGGGTCAGGTAGGAAAGCTGAACTTATGTGAGCATTACATCTTTGGAAGCAACGCTGGATTAAATTTACTACAGCTATTCATTCGACCAAACAACTGGTTGAGTACATTCATTTAGACGTATGGGGCTCATCTCCGGTTCCTTCAAAAGGAGGTGCTAGATATATGCTGACATTAATCGATGACTATTTGAGGAAGGTACGGGTATATTTTCTAAAGCTGAATTCTCATGTGTTCGATCGGTTCAAAAAAGTTAAGCATTGATTGAAAAGCAATCGGATAAACAATTCAAGTGTTTGAGAATCGATAACGACGTGGAATGCAAGAGAGAAGGGATTGAGAAATACTACACAGTATTCGAGATACCAAAGTAGAATGGTGTAGCAGAACGAAAGAAAAGAATTTTACTTAAGCGAGTTCGTTGCATGTTTTCGCATGTAGGACTAGACAAGGAATTTTAGGCCGAAGCAGTGAACATGGCATGTTACATGGTTGATCGATCTCCATCATCTGCTATCAAGTGGAAGACTCCTGAGGAAGTATGGTTAAGGAACTTATTGATTACTCCAAATTACGAGTATACAAGTGTCTACATATGCTCATACGAGTGATGGTAAGGTAAACTTGAGCCGAATGCGAAGAAGTGCATATTTCTGGGTTATGCACATGGGGTCAAAGGCTACTGACCATGGTGCACCGATCCCATATCACCCAACTAATCGGCAAAAATGTGATCTTCGACGAGACTGCAATGCTTCATCAGAGGAGTCATGAGACACTACAAGCAAAGCAGATGGATTGTGGTGTCAATAGTGAGATGGAGCTTTAGGTGGAGACTCCGGAGACCTTAGAGGTAACAAAGGTTAAGATTGCATATGAGGCCGCAGTTCCTAAATTCGGTGATACTGAACAACCAGCACAGTTGCAGCACACTTTAGCCACAGGTAGATAGAGAAGGTAACTTAAATCATCGGTATGTTATGTTAAACAAATATTGCTTATGCATTGACTGTAGGTAACGAGGTAGAGATGGATGAGCCTTCGTCTTACTCTAAGGTGATGACTAGTTCTAAGTTGTTGCAATGGGTAGACGTTATGAGTGAAAAAATGGAATCACTCCATCGAAATCAAACACGGGAGCTGGTCAAGGTACCCAAGAGCCAGAAGATTGTTGAAAAAGTCTTCTAGGCAGTGGTATAAGCATTTGATGCGTTCATTGTTAGTCAAAACTATTCAAAAAGTCATATGGATAATTGTGCTTATTTAGAAGATAAGATGATGGGTCTTTAATTTATCTATTATTATATGTTGATAATATGTTGATAATAACTAAGAATATGTCTGATATTGATATGATGAAGAGGTAGTTGAGTGCTAAGTTTAAAATGAAAGATTTAGGTGCTACAAAGAAAAGATTGGATATAGAGATTTTGCATGATAAAACTGCAGAAGTTTTACGTCTATCTCAAAAAAATTATATTGAGAAGATAGCGATACATTTTAACATATAGTCAGTGAAATCCGTGAATACATCTTTAGCGAAGAACTTTAAATTTTTTAATAAGTAATTACTGCGAATTGAGGAGGAGGATGAATGTATGTCCCGTGTTCTTTTTTCTAGTATAGTGGGTAGTTTCATGTAAACTATGGTATGCACTAGGCCTGACATTTCACAAATTATGATCGTAGTTAGCCGTTACATGAAGCGGCCTCGTAAAACTCATTGGGAAGTTATGAAATGGATCCTTAGATATTTGAAGGGGACAACAAACATTGGTATTGTATACCGGAGCAACATCAATGGTAGTGAGACCACTAATTATGTGAATTCGGATCACGTCGGTGACTTGGATGAGTGCAGGTCTTCAGCAATGTATGTGTTTATGCTAATAGGTGGCGTAGTGAGTTCGAAGACGTCCTTATATAATCACGTTGCCTTATTTTGGACTAAGGCAGAGTACATGGTACTTACTTTTATAGCGAATGAGGCAATATACAACCGGGTTTGCTCTCAGACTTTGGATTAGAATAGAAAAATATTGATATATACTATGACAAACAAGGTGCAATAGATTTGGCAAATGGTAAGGTTGTTGTGAAAAAGATTGTTATAGCAAAGAACCCAGTAGACATGATGACTAAGAATGTTTCTTTGGCCAAACTTAAGTTTTTCTTGAGCACAATTGGTATCTATAGAAAGTAAACGTCCGTTGGAGCGTTGATAGAGCAGCATGGATAATGAGCACTATGACTTTGCCACAAAAGTCGAGTCAAGGTGGAAAATTATTAAATTGTGTCTCAAGTTTTAGCCATGTACAAAACCCGGTCCATTAGAAGATTTTGATTTGTTCAAAATCTGATGTGTCTCCAAGTTTGATCGTGAGAACATTTGCCGCTAAGACAAAATAAGGGGCACTCTTATTTTATAATATATGTATCTCCACAGTTATACAAGTGGACTCTAGTTGCCTATTACTTTTTGGGCGTATAAAAAGAAAGCAAGTGGGGCCTAGTGAAAGAAAAGAAAATAAAAAAAAAAGTTTACTTTTAGAGTTTTCTTTTGCTCTAACTTTAGTTGTCCTTTCTTGGAGAGTGTAACATCTTTACCTCACCTCAGTGTTATTAATGCAACGTTCCAGACTCATCGCCGTCCCGTTTCTTTTTTCTTATTAATAAGCACATGCGGAAATGTGTACAAATAAACTCCCAAAATAATAGCTGGAAATCAGCAAAAGCGCAATAGGCAAAACACATTATTGCCATTTTACTTAAACATATTTTACAAGCCCATTTCTACGAGCCGTTCCACATATAAATCATATCACAAGCGAAGGCCAAGGTTAATCCTAACTCCTCTATGTCAACCTCCACCTCGACGGGTACACCAAAACGAACCGAGGGCACGAAGCTCATCCTAAAAACATGGAAAATAACGGGAGTGAGTTGAAAACTCAATGAGTAAATTCACTAATACTCGTGCAGGATGATGCCTCGCCGTCATACTAACGCATATAAATATTTTCCCCGCCTTATGTCGATAGCAAATTAATAACAAAGACTTTGATCTTGCCATTTCTATGTTTACATGAAAACTCACCTTTATCGGATCACATAAAAATGTACAAGAAAATTTACACCTAAAGCATCCTCCGAAATCTTTCAGCTTATCTATAAACACACATACCAGCACATATATAAGATTCATTTATCGTCATCCGGGCTCAACCAGGGCATCCCGGCTCAACCGAGGTATCCAGATTCATGTTAGGCATCCTATCTCAACCAAGACATTCCAACTCAACCGAGGCATCGCTGCCAACACTATGTGACGATGGTTTTCTTCTTTCATTTTTAGTCAATTCAAGAATGAAGGCCGAGGGCGTGCAAAACACGTATACGAAATAACTTACCATGGTTGAGTACAAATAGGTATGCCGGGCACGAATCAAGGCCCAAGACTCGAATCGCTACACTTTATCACCAACCTAGACCAAAGTTGACATTGGAACAATGTTCCTCAATATCGTCCAAGACTAAGAGAGGCCCGATCTGACATGCCTACATTTCACGTTTAATGCCGACGGGAACCCTTTTCTTCGATGCACGGGATGTGCTCAACTATCAACAAAATGAATTATGAGCAAACCATACAATAACAAGCACAAACTTGTATAGGTGTACACACGAAAAGTTTCACTTAAGAACAAGTACACCACCATTGAAAACAAAGTCATTTCAACAATTATAATGGTCACATGAATATTGCTAGCAAGAACCAACGCTCACAAGAACAAAACCGTTTCAAACAATAACAACTTCTCAAGCCGCGTTCTAACTACATAACGCACCGCCTTATCCAAGTGTTAAAGAATTTACTCACCTGCAAGTACAAAAAAATGTTTGCGGGGTCGAACAGGAAAATGGTGGTTGGTGGCGGCGAATGGGCGAGAGAGAGAGAGAGAGAGAGAGAGGTGATCGGCGTGAAAGTGAGAGAGAGAGATAGAGAGGGAAGCATGAGAATGAGAGATGAGAGAGGAAGAGGAGGTGATTTGTGTTGGGGAAAAGAGGAGGGGTGCCCCTATTTATAGGCAAACCCAACTTGTTCACCAAGTTTAAAGGTCAAGACTTGCTCTCCAAGTTTTGACTCTCTAGAATCCTCCTTCTTGTCTCTTACTTCCAAGACTCACTTTAGAGTAATGATAGCCTTAAAGTCTAACCTTCATAATTAAACTTCTTGTGCAAGCCTTCAATTGAGGTCACACATTTCCCAACTTGGTCTCCAAGTTTCTACCTTAGGGTTATTATGCCCTAAAAGTCCAAGTTGATCTTAAAATCTATAGCCATTATTAAGCTTCCTCTCTAAGCTTCTCTTGAAGACCACATAATACTAACTTGGTTTCCAAGTTGTTGACTTAGAGTAATTATACCCTACTAATTCATTTAAGGCCGAAGTAATTCATCATGGTTTCTTTCTCTTTCTATTTTTTTTCTCCTTTTGGCCGCGAGCCCCTAAGTTGGGTGTGGATGATAGTCTTGTTCTTCAAGACTTGATTATTGAAGCCTTCTAGAAGATTCCTATCTATATTATTGGAGTCTTCTTTGTCAAGCTTTATCATTGACAGCTTTCTACGGAAGTTGTCCATTATTGATTTCACATTGACTAAACTTACTTTGGCCCTTATTTCTCACGTGGAGAACTCCTTGGGCATGAGCTTCTTGTCCTCCTCTTCAAGACACTAAATAATTGCTAGGGTGAGTCATCTTCTTCTTCAATAATCAAGGGACACCTAGCTTGGCCTCTATCATTGGTCTTCTGACAAGATAAGCATTATTATTGACAACCTTCTAAAGACGTCTTATATGTCTCTTGTCCATGAATCCCTCTCCTTGGGCGTGAATCACTTGCTAGAGGCCACAATCATTGACTCATGCAAGATAACTTCATTATTGATCTAGAGCTCCATTATTGGGGAAAGGGTCTCTATTATTGACCAACTTATCCAAGAAGTTGGCAATAATGCACAAATAGACAAGTCATAACACATTTCAGCTTCTGCCTCCATATGTAAAGCCTCATTTCCCTCTTTATATGACCTCCAATCAAAGTTTACATATCTCATTAGAAATCTCAGAATATATAGATTTTGTTTCCAGAAGACATCAAATTGAAATTCCAACGTTCTCATATAGAAAATGATGAATCTTTGCAATCTGCTAAAACCGGGCAGTTTTGCACTGTTCAAAAAATCAGACTTAAAAACATAATAGATAAACTCCGAAAATTCTCAAATTTGAATATGTCATAAATAAGGCCTTAACAAACATTTTCATGAGAACTCGAAATCTGAATCTTTCTATAAACACAACTTTTAGTAGCTCAAAGACAGACTAAAAACAGTTCGTTGGAACAAAATCCTTGCTTCAAAAGTAAGTTCTTTTCAGAATCCAAATCATCTCCAAAAATTCTTAAATTTATATATGTTATGGCTTCTTGATTTGCCATTTTCACCTTCTCTACAACACAAGTCGCAAACTAGTATTTATAATTAATGTAATCTTTATTGAAACAGAAGGGATTTTATGGAAATGTGATAGAATAACCTTGCTCTTTTGCTTGCAGAGATTATAGGAAAAATGTCTTTATTACTTATATGCATCTGTATGGGGAAGAAGCCTGCTACTGCAATCTCCCTTTTATAATCAAGCAGCAACGGAGGGAAGAAATAAAATGACCACTCTTTCATAAGGTCTTTCAACATTGGAATAAAGAGACCGTCCTTTTGATTTTGAGTTTTTGTGGTACCACTTACAAGTGCACAAAAAAGAACAAGAATATGGTTGAATCTGAAAATACAATTGATGTAAGCTTAATTTTCCTATTCTATAAACAAAATGACAACTTATTTAAATGTTCTGGTGCATTGCACTTGCAATTTTAGGACCCTCTTAATGTGATTTCTCACAACAATGCCAAATGCTTTATCCAAAGAAAATTGTATGGCATGAACCAAAGCACCGATTACAAACATCAAAAGAAAAGTCAGCAACTTGAAAATCGAACACTTTTTCACTCAGTTTTTCTCCTCTTATCTCTAGATGTCTTATGTAATACTCCAGGATGAGAGTTATGGACCGTACACTGAAGATGGTTCTGTAGACATCAAAGGAAAGCCTGGCTTGAAAAGCAACACCCGAAATTGGAGAGCGTGTCCCTTCATCCAACGTAATGGTTTTTTTCTTGTTTATCCATTTCAGGGATTCTTTTTGTTTCTGTGGAATCCCTATTCATTTGTTGAATGAATTACAGGCACTGGAGTGTTGTGATCGTTTGGCCTACTATGGAATCGCCACTAATCTTGTCACTTAACACGCCCATGGACTACACGACGGAAATGTATCGGGCGTGACAAATGTTACCACTTGGCAAGAAACTTGCTATCCTACACCTCTGGTTCGAGCTATTTTAGCCGATGCTCATTGGGGGAGATATGGTGCATTAGCTGCATTTTCCACAATATACTTCATTGTGAGTACGTTCCAAAACCAAAACCTCCTTTCATGTATCCCCAGTATGATGTTCCTTGTAAATAGCTGGCATTAGATGATATTATTGCGGAAGCCAAGCGATCGAACAATAAAATAGATAGAACAAGAAAATAAATCGGACACTAGATTTACGTGGTTCAGTCATAGTAACATATATCCACAGGGAGAACAGCACAAAATTCCACTATAGAGCAAGCGATACAATGAAAATTACAACCACACTCGAGTCACTCAAACACTCTAAGTATTTCTCAAGCCTCAATTACACCCAATAACTCACACAATGTTTAGCCCCATAATTCCTCACGAAATAATCTGTCAATCTCATGAAGGAATTGTACACAAATCTTACCGCCAAATTTAATCGCTACAAATACTCGGATATCTTTAGAGTGTAATTCACTAACAAAAACTCCTATTTGATTATCTTCACAAATAACATTCCCTTCTTATTTATAGGCAAGAATTTGATACAAATTAGAAAATCTTTTTTTACGAAAGCTTCTCCAATTAGGAAACTTTTCCAACTAGGAAACCATTTAATTAGGGAATCTATTCAAAATAGGAAACCTACTTGAATTAGAAAACTTTTTCCAACTAGGAAACCATTTAATTAGGAAATCTATTCAAAATAGGAAACCTACTTGAATTAGGAAACTTTCCTTTTCGGGCTCAAAATCGAGACATAATTTTAACAATCTCCATCTCAGCTTAACGTTTGAGCCAAGTCACAATCGCTTCGTCGAAAATTCGCTATTACTCTCCCATAACCCCAATGGGCTCAACTGCCACAAACATCTTCCAAGTTTAAGCGTCGCTTGAACTTTGCCATAACCATGAACCTCATTAGAACACCAACTCCACATGCACCTTTAATCACTCCACAATGATTTTCCGACATAACCTCCTCTACCACAAATAAAGCAAAACCATTGTTGCAGCCATATATGTCAAGAGATCAAATACGCACCTTATCAATATCAGCAGTTACAGCAACTATTGGTTCTATAGGCTTCACCTTGCTACAAGCACTATCTATGTCAATTACTTCGCTAGTACTCGGTACCTCAGGAGTTTCTGATTGTAACTCCACCTCGAGCTGAACACCGTCTAGATCGGTATAAACACTGCTACTAGCACTCCTAACTAGAAATACAGGAAACTCGTCAAATATAACTTCTCTGCTGACAACAGATGAATTTAATTCTGGACACCACAACCGATAACCTTGCTTACCTTATACATAATTTAGGAACATGCACTTTCTTGCCCTTCAATCAAGCTTACCATCACTCACTCGAATATAAGATGGACAACAAAATATTCTAATAGCAGAATAATCAGCAACGTTACTTGACCACACTTCTTTCGGAGTCCGACATCCAATCACGGTCGATGGAGATCTATTCTTCAAGTAACTCGTCATACTAAGCGCATCCGCTAGGAATCTCCTAGCCATACCAGCACTAGAGAGTATTTTATGGACCATCTCTAGTAATGTTTTGCTCATCAATTCTGTAACATATTGTGGTTCACTAGCACTAGTGCGGTGTCTCACTATACCTTCATTCATACATAATTTATTTAATAGCTTCAAACAAAACTCCATACTATAGTCAGTCCACACTTGCTTGATCGTTTTACTAGTCTCCTTTTCAATCAGAGCTCTCAACTGCCCGATCCTGACAAGAGCATCAAACTTTTGCCTAAGCATAAACACCCACGTCTTCCTCAAGTAGTCATCTACAATTGTTAGCATAAATCTGACACTCTTTCTCGAAGGAAATTGCGACAACCTGCGAACATCCAAGTGAATTAATTTTGCAATATCTGTGGTTTCTCTGACAACCGTACTAAACTGCACTTTCCACCGTTGATTTAAATCACAGTACCTACATACATTTAGTTCATTAGTCACATAACTACAAAACAAATTTCTTTCACTTAGAACATTCAGACTTCTCTTGCTAACGTGTCCCAAACGCATATGCCATAGTTTAGAATCTCAAACATATGCATCTGACGTCTCAGCGCCAAATTCCGTCACTGTCTCACCTTGAAGCTTATACAAGCCACTGTGTTTGATTCTTTTCGTTATCACCAAGGCACCTCGAACAACCTTCAAAATTTCACATTCTGAAAAATACCGACACCCAGCTAAATCCAAGGCACTCAAGAAAATCATATTTTTCTTCAACTCTAAAACATACCTCACTCCAGGCAATGTCCTCATAATGCCATCATGTATTATGATTCTAACATCATAAACACCTACAACATCGCACTCTGTGTTGTTCCCCAACTGCACTTTACTACTATCCGTGCATTGATAAGTAGTAAACCAATTCTTGTTTGATATAGCATGAAAAGAACAACCAAAATTCATAATCCATTTGCCAAACGACAAATTATTAGTGACAAACAAGATAAAATCAGCATTATCCGAACTACCATCAGTTATAGCTACAACATTATTCGCAGATTCAACTATAATTCTCTTACCCTTGTGGTTTTTTAGCTTAAAGCAATCCCTTCTAAGATGCCTCCTCTTGCTACAACTCCAACGGACAACATCACCAGTCCTAGATTAACTTCATTTCTTCGAGTTTATACTACTCCTGCTAACACGTATACCTGTTCTTCGTCTATTTTTACCTATGAAAGCAACAGATACATGTTCACCAGATTCTCTTCTGCGGATGTCCTCACTTAGAATTAAATCTCAAATACCATCAAACGTCAAACTTGCTGACTCAGAGGAATTACAAACATCAGTAACAATAATATTCCAACTATCAGGCAATGAGAATAATAGAATCAAAGCACGTACCTCATCTTCAAAGTTATTCTCAGCTGAATTTAATTGACTAATAATCATATTGAATTCATTAATATGATCAGCAACTGACATATCTTCGCTCATCTTCAAATTAAATAGACGTCGCATCAAATGGACTTTGTTGATCATGGAAGGCTTCTTGTACATGTCCAACAGGGCTTTCATCAAACCCGCAATGGTTGTCTCTTTCACGATGTTAAACGTGACATTACAAGCCAACGTCAGCCGAATAATACCCAAAGCTCGTCTATCCAACAATTCCCAGTCAGATTGATTCATCATCTCAGGCTTCTCCCCAAACAGGGGTGAGTGTAGTTTCATCCGATATAGATGATCCTCAATCTGCATCTTCCACAAACCAAAATCCTTCCCATCAAACCTGTCAATTCTCACTTTTCCTTTTTCTGTCGCCATCGATTCACTTTAGCGTAGCCAAGCTAAGCTCTGATACCAATTATTTCGGAAGCTAAGTAATCGAACAATAAAATAGACAGAACAAGAAAATAAATTGGACACCAAATTTACGTGATTTAGTCGTAATGGCCCGCGTCCACAGGAGAAGCAGCACGAAATTCCCCTATAGATCAAGCGATACAACGGAGATTACAACCACATTCGAGTCACTCAAATACTCTAAGTGTTTTCCAAACCCCAATTACACCCAACAACTCACGCAGTGTTTAGCCCCACAATTCCTCACGAAATAATCTCTCAATATCACGAAGGAATTGTACACAAATATTACTGAAAGATTTAATAGCTACAAACACTCGGATACCTTCAGAGTGTAATTCACTGGCAGAAACTCCTCTTCGATGATCTTCACAAATAACATCCCTTTCTTATTTATAGGCAAGAATTTGATCCAAATTGAGAAACCTCTTTTCCTTCTTCTGTCGCCATCGATTCGCTTTAACTTAGCCAAGCTAAGCTTTGATACTAATTGTTGCGAAAGTTAAGCAATCAATCAATAAAATAAACAGAATAAGAAAATAAATCGGATACCAAATTTATGTGATTCAATCGTAATAACCCACGTCCACAGGAAAAGCAGCACGAAATTCCCCTATAGATCAAGCGATACAACGAAGATTACAACCACATTCGAGTCACTCAAATACTTTAAGTATTTTCCAAGCCCCAATTATACCCAATAACTCACGTAGTGTTTAGCCCCACAATTCCTCACGAAATAATCTCTCAATATCACAAAGGAATTGTACACAAATCTTACTGAAAGATTTAATTGCTACAAACACTCGGATACCTTCATAGTATAATTCACTAGCAGAAACTACTCTTTAATGATCTTCACAAATAACATCCCCTTCTTATTTATAGGCAAAAATTTGATCCAAATTGGAAAACCTCTTTTTAGGAAACCTTCTCCAATTAGGAAACATTTTCCAACTAGGAAAACATTCAATTAGGAAACCTACTTGAATTAGGAAACTTTCCTTTTCGGGCTCAAAATCGAGACAAAATTTTAACATATACTATTTGTAGTATTTACACGATTACATCCCTCTAGTAACTGGGAATATTTGGCGATCCACTCTCTATAATTTGTTGTTTTATTACCTGTTTCATAAATGGAACTCATTTATGCTTAGTACTATCTTCAATTTTTTCAGTAAGAAGATACGACTCTATGATGAGATGTAAGTTTAAAGGGGCGGAAGATGTGTGAATCAATATGGATAGATAGCCTAAGGAAATATCCCGAGTATTTGGATCTTATTGAAGATTTGATGCTGAATATAGCATGGTGACGCGAGAGGATCCATGTTGCTGATACATTTAGCGTGAAGATGCTATTATGTCGTCTTCTTTTTTTTTTTTTTTTGGTAACCCAGGGAACCCCCGCACGGCCGACAGCCGAGGAGTAAACCCTGTCGTCTTCTTTTTTATCCTTTCTTTTGACAAAGAAGTTGAGTCGAGGTATATAAAGCAGTATGATGTTGAGGCTAATGAATCCCAGAATCCAATCTGAGTGATTGCTATGATTTATAACTGGGAATACCGTCATATTATCATAGGCAATATTCATAAGCACCGGAAGAAAGGCAAAGCTTGCGAATTCAGACCCGATAACATGCCTAATGAATTCTAACTTAGGGAGCACTGGTTCGCTTAAGCACTTGCTTGAGTGCTTGTACTTGAATTGCGGAATTTCGCTACAGCTTGCATCATTGTGTTTCCTATTTCTCTCTCAATAATTCTAGTAACAACTATGCTGAGTTTCCACTCATGTTATATTTGATCAACTTATTTGTTTCGATATAGAGGAAACCAAACTTAGGCACACATCACCAACTGGCAACGCCACGCCGTAACTATTAGAGAAGGAATTTTCAACGTGTGTTCATCAGTGACATTGATATGAGATCTAGTAATCGGCCACTAATTATTTTTCTTGACAAATCTATTCTTATGAAATGAGTGTGTACTTAATTTTGCCCGTGCTCTATTGATCCTTCTTGTATTTTGAATTTTGCATTGTTTTGTACTAGTCTGGACTTGGTTTTGCTTCGATTTGTTTTGTAGTATTGTGGAAGTCTATGTAATTCTCATATATCTTTTTAAGCAATGAATATAATTCTTTTCAACCAAAAAAAAAAAGAAAATAAAAGAGGTACACCAATTTTATTTCAAAATGGAGAAAGAAAAGAAAAAAACCAAAAAAGAAGAAAAGAAGGCAAGCAATAATCTTAAATCAAGAGCGAGCCCCATATTTAACCTTAATAAATATTGTTTGAGAGGAGCATAGGTCGTTTAGCAAAGAAAAAGAAGAAAAAAAAATGCAAGAAATAATATTGACCTACTAAGGCGACATGTAATTAATAAAAGGGGAGCGTTAGGAGCTAATAAGGGGTGAAAATAGCAAGAGACTTTTTATTTGCTTGATGGTTTATGGAAAGTGATTTCCTTATTAGCAAAAAAGGAAGTCGTTTCCCCCTCAATTTAAACTTGTTGTTTTCAGTTCATAGGAAACATTTTTTGTAGATTGATTAGTTTTTCGTCATCAAAACATTGGAAAGTTGGAAAGTAATTTTTGAAAACAGTTTTCCTTCTATTTCACCAAAATTTGATCGATAACAAAATATCATTCACTAATAGTTGTTCTCATGGTTTTTTTAAGATTGAGACAGGTTTTGTGACGATTTCGAATAGGAGTTTCAATGGATAACAAGGAGCGAGCATGCTTCAACAGAATTTAATCGATGATGAAATGCGATGATAAAAAGATGCTTTGCCAGAATTTAATTGACAATGAAATATTTTAAAATTACACAAAAGATAAACAAAAATTTAAAAATAATCAAAAGATTACATTGATAAAAGATAACGAGTTTTTGTCATGATCGTCCGTATTTACTAGGAGTACAACGTGACTCTCTAAAGCCTACAATCGATGTTACAAACAGTTATTGAATTTAAAAAGATAATTTCCTAATCCTATTTTTAACGCAAATAACTTCCTAATCTTATCCATGGCTTTATCCACAATTTCTTATTATCTAGTAACACTTATCTAAAAGAGCTTACATATTCGAAAATATGGGCAAATTTTTGTTGAGTGTACAAGTTCAAGAGTTTTGGTGAGACAAGAGAAATTTTAGGGTAAAGGTAAGGGTGATCACTTCCCAATCCGATCCAGTTCCAAGGTAGAATCAAGAACCGAACCAAGAGGATCAGTTCCCAAAATTGGAAATCAAAAACCGGACCGATTAGTCTTAGAACCATGGACCGAATCGATTGGTCCTAGAATCGAGAACCACCGGTCCAATGGAACCGGTCACTTTTTTTTTTCCAACTACTCGATGCCATCTTTTCATGTTAAATTAAGTGATATGTATGCAATGATCCACAAATTAAAAAGACGAATAAAAAAAGTGCTTCACTTAGGACTTAGTTCATATTTTACTAATTTTTTGAAGAAATAAAAAAAATAAAAAAAAAGGTATATGTAGTCAGTCTATTCCAATCAATCCGATCCAATCCGGTCTGATTCCCTTTGGACCAGGAACCGAACCACCCAAACACTAGTTTCACTTTTAGAAACCGGAAACTGGACCGATATTCCCAGAAACCAAACCAAACTGACTGGACTGATTCAGTCTGGGCGGTTCCCAATTTGGGCGGTCCGTTTTGCACACCTCTAGGTAAAAGTGTCCAATTGGGTCAAGTTAAAGAATTTTTATGGGATAAGTTCTTTACTTATTTGTTGCAAGTATCTCTAACACACTCATCAAATATATTTTATTGGAATATTTCACTTTACAAGAGATTGATCACACATAGCGCGAAGGCAATCAATGCATAAAAACAATAAAGTTTGCTTAATTGATTTGATTAAGTAGTGCCTGAGGTGTATTCATCAACAAAATCGTTTTTTTTAATATGTGATTATTTACAAAGAGAGTGAATGAGGCTGCACGCATAAGTTCTTACAGATAATGAATCAAGCCAAAGCCCATGGGCCCTAAGGAGTTTCTTTGAGAATTGTAAAGACTTATTAGCTCAATTAAAAAGCTTTTCCCTAGGCCACTGCTCAAGGGAAGCCAACCAAGTTTTAGATTGGACCGCCAAAGCCCTCTGGAAAGGGATGCTCTCACATAATTGGTTATGTTATCCCAGCACCTTTGGGATTTATTATGCCTTGACTCTTTTCGTCAACATTTGATTAGTACCGCTTTGAATGAATGAATGAAATGATACTTGTTTTGACAAAAAAAAAAAGAATGAGGTCAAAGTGAGTCTACCGAATGCCTCTAGAGTACTCATTGACAAAATGTAATTATTTACAAGGAGAAAGATTGAGGCCAAAGCGAGTTTATCGGTAGGAGAAACCCAATCTATGAATGAGCGTTATTAGAGAATTTTACGAGAAAGACAAAAGGGAAACTAATCGATAAGATCGTAGACTCAACCATTTCACCTCTTCAACGTGGAACTCCTTTTGTCCTCAACTCGACCTTTGATATGTGTGCATTCTTGATAAGCAAAAGCCTATATATTTCTTTTAATAAGTGATTTTTTGCAAAGAGAATCAATGAGATAAAAAAAAAAGGCTAATGCCACCAAAAACTCCAATTTGATACATCCATACCATATTACCCCAAACCGATACATTTGCGCCATAATTATCACAAACTAATTTTTGTATTATAAAAAAACGCAAAACCATGTCACATTTACCCCATATTGCAGTATATCGAGAATTTTTTTGGGTTAAATGTGACACGAGTATACCAATTTGGGTGTAAATGTGACACAAATATACTAGTTTGAGGTTTTTTATAATACAAAAATTAGTTTTGAGTAAATATGGCACTGATATACCAGTTTGGGATAAAAGTGACACAAATGTATCAATTTAGAAATTGTTAATTTTATGATATAAAAATCAGTTTAAGTAAATATGGTACGAGTATGTCAGGTTATTGATGGTATTAACCTAAAAAAAATTCTATCCACATGGAAAAATTAGGTGTACGCAACACAAATAAGGCCTCGAGGCACGTTAGAAAATACCGTAACGAGTGTCCCCTTTCGTGGGGAGTTCTTCTGCTGGAGATGTTACTCGGGCCTATATGCTGCCAACGACATTGGAATCTCGGACAACTCGTCAAACAGACGGCCAAAGAGTGAAGTGCGACACCCCGACACGGCACTTTGTCGCGCGTCGGATCGCACCTAGGCGCATCAGAGTTTTCCTTTTCCCCCGCTCACTTGACCTTTATTTCTTGTTCGGTCCCAGCATCTCCTTCCCCTTGAATCTTTCTCCAATTCGTAATCGAAAGATTCGGAATCTGTGTCGGGGAAACAGAGCAAAAATGGGTTCTGTGGAGGAAGAGAGGCGGCTCTTGGAAGATGGTCTCTCGCAGGTTTCTCTTCCGACTGCCCCCCCCCCCCCCCACTTCTTTCTTTGGATCTTGTGTTCCATTTTGTCGAACCTCTGGGTTTGATTATGTTCTTTTTCTTTTCTGGGTGTGTACAAGGAGAGTCGTGGCCTTGATGCATGCTTTCCTGGTGTGAGTTTTGATTCTGAAATTGCTCTAAAGGTTGAAACTTGAGAGCCTACTGATGACGAGTTGGGATTAACCTGTGTTTGAGAATTTTTTTCTTGCTTGTCTACTGAATGGATTAGCTAGTTGTAGGAGTTACTGGACTGTGGTCATTCTTGCTGGTTTTATCTATCTCTGACATGTCTTCTTGAAGATTATGCTCTGGGTGAACTTCTTATTTGATCCGTTCCGAAAGGGCGAGAAAAAAGTGCGCACTAATTTTAATTATGCTTCAGTGACTGGCTGCTGCTGGTTGAACCAGTAATTTCTTGACTGGCATTTTAATTTCTACTTTGCTTCGTAGAGGTGTTGTGGCTTGATGGCTTAGTCAAGATATCACGCTACCAAAAGAATATACCTGATCATAAGGATTGCAAAATGATGCCAGTCCCATATACTCATTTGGCATTTAATCACCAACTTTGTACTCCAACTGCAGTTTGCCATTTCAAAGATTCCGAAGATAATAACCATTCCGCTTAGCTTCAAGGGACTCAACCACTACCCCACACTTAAAGGTTTTTGTAATAAGTGCACTAGTATCATCTGAATCGAACTGTGGCATTTGTCATCAATTGTCCCCAAGACATATATGGATGTCGGTGGGATTTTGAAATCCCTAAAGTTTTCTGTTTATGAATAGTGATTGCTTGTTGAATATGATTGTGGCCTTGGCAACACCAATGGCCTGTGGCAAGCTGGTGCACCGAATAGGTGTCAATTTTGAAACGAGCTTAACCTCACCCACATGAGACACCGTATCAACTTTCATGCACCATGGCTTCTTGAATTGCCATTTGTCGACAACAGAGGCTTTGTCTAGGAATCTATGGATCAACGTAATCACAAACACAAGTCACAAACTAGAGTATATAGTTAGTATAATTCTTATTGAAACGGGAGGGACTTAATGGCAATGTGATAAAGAAGTAGAGGGAGGAGCATCAGTTATTGTGTCTGACATTGTGAAGATTAATCTTGGATTATATGGAGTGAGATAGAATAACCTTACTTTTTTGCTAGCAGAGATTAATAGGAAAAATGTCTGTATTACCTATATGCATCTATGTGGGGAAGAAGCTTGCTGCTGCAATCTCCCATATCTGTCATTTCGTATAATCGAGCAGCACTGAGGGAAGAAATAAAAACACGCTGCCTCAAGGATTCTCTACATTGAAATGAAAAGACAATCCTTTTGATTTCGAGTTTTGTGGTACCGGTTACAAGTGCATAAAAAAGAAAGTGGTTGGATCTCAAAATACTATTGATGTAAGCTTAAATTTCTTTTGTTTTTAAACAAAATGATGAATTATTTAAATGTGCTGGTGCACTGCACTTGGAATGGGCAACTAGGTATGATATTTTAGGACCCTCTTAACGTGATTTCTCCGAACAATACCAACTCTGAAGCGAAAGACAATTTTATGGCATAAACCAAAGCACAGATTACCAACATTAAAAGAAAAATCAGCAACTTGAGAATCAAACACTTCTTCATTCTTTTTTCTGTACTCTCATCTCTGGATATCTTTTGTAATACCCCAGGATGAGAGTTATGGACTGTACACTGGAGATGGTTCTGTAGACATCAAAGGCAAGCCTGTCTTGAAAAGCAACACCGGAAATTGGAGAGCGTGCCCCTTCATCCTAGGTAATGTTTTTTTTCTTGTTTAGCACGTCAGGGATTCTTTTAATTTCTGTGGAATCCCCATTCATTTGTTGAATGAATTGCAGGCACTGAGTGTTGTGAGCGTTTGGCCTACTATGGAATCGCCACTAATCTTGTCACTTACCTCACCAACAAACTACACGAGGGAAATGTATCGGCTGCGACAAATGTTACCACTTGGCAAGGAACTTGCTATCTCACACCTCTAATTGGAGCTATTTTAGCTGATGCTTACTGGGGGAGATATTGGACAATTGCTACATTTTCCACGATATACTTCATTGTGAGCACGTTTTAAAACCAAAACCTCCTTTCTCGAATCCCCAGTATGCTGTTCCTTGTAAATGGTTGGCCATTAAATGAGATTATTTCTAGTGTTTACATGATTACAACCCGCTAGTAACTGGATTATTTGGCTATCCACTCTCTGTCATAAATAGAACTCGTCTTTGCTTAGAGCGATCTTTGGTTTTTCAGTGAGAAGATACGCCTCTCGGATGAGATGTAGGTTTAATGGAGTTGAAGATGTGTGAATGAATATGCTTAGAACATCTAAGGAAATATCCATTTATTTGGATCTTATTGAAGATTTGGTGCTAAATAAAGCATAGTGATGTGAGATGATCCATTTAGCGTGGAGATGCTTTTAGTGGTCTTCGGTTTTACATTGTCTTTGGTGTTTTCTTTTTCTCTCTTGGTTTGGACGAAGGAGGGGAGTCAAGATAAATAAACTTTCCGATGTTTAGGCTGATTTATCCAAGAATCCAGAGTGAGTGCAACTTGGAATATCCCCATATTATTATAGGCAATATACAAAAGCTTTGGAAGAAAGACAGAGCTTGCTATTCAGACCCCATAACATACCTAATGAATTCTAGCATAAGGAGCACTAGTTTGCTTAGGCTCTTGCTTGAGTGCTCATACTTGATTTGCTGAATTTTACTGCAGTTTGCATGCATTGTTTTTCCTTTTTTTTCTGAATTTTTCTAAAACAGTTCTGCCGAGTTTCCTCTCATGTTTTCTTCAGTGAACACATTTGATCATACTTATTTGATAATTCATTTTTTGGGATTAACGCATTAGCTACTACACTTTTCCTCATTTTTGGCTGGAAGTACTTTGAAGTTGATGTTTAAACCTTTATTAGGAAAGTGTCAAGTTGAATCTAAGCATTGCTCCGTGACTTGCCACTTTTTGGCTATGTGCAACTTCCCATAGCTTTCATTTAATGTTTTACGTTGATGAGGTGACGTTTCACTGCAAAAAATTATGAACTTATGGACATCTTTGCTAATGCATACAACTGCTCGAACTTCATTGAGCTCTCTCTCTCTCTCTCTCTCTCTCTCTCTATCTCTCTCTCTCTCTCTCGAGTGCGCGCGCGTGCGCTGAAAAAGAAAAGTTGTTTCTCCACTATGGTTCCATCATATCGGCTTCCAAGTTGAGATCTTTAGGTTTTTCTTGGGTTGTCATGGTGAGTGTATGATATTTTACTAGATGTCATCTTCTAAAAGCTCCTGATTCCATTGGGGTTAATGGAAAGTTCATTACCTTAGGGCATTAATTCGTGTTTGAAAGGGTGATACTGAATTGTTCGTGGGCTTAAAATCATGTGAGTATGCCCTTGATATAGTTGTGTGGATGGAGTTAATTATGGAGTCGATAATACATAATTATTCCTTCTGGGTGCCGTGAGGTCAGAAATTTAACAGAAAACTCCCTGAAGCTTTCGACCTCTAAGAAGTAAACTGGTTTCCTCTTATGAATCAGATACTTATGAGCCCTGTGACAATAGGTAGCTGCTAATTGTCTATTACATACATCTTTTTATATAGTTATTTGGGACAATACTTTCTTGTTCAAGATAAATTGTGCAAATGCGGGTAGTGATTATAGCAAATAAGTGAGGCCAAATTAATCTGCCATATTTCATCGCATGTTCACCTTTCGTGCATAAACTTTTCTTCATCACCTTTTGATAATGTAAAACTGTTATGGTTGATGATCCTGGTTTGTTGTTTTTTGTAGGGTATGTGTACGTTGACTCTCTCCGCAACAGTTCCTGGATTGAAGCCTGCAGAATGTGTGGACTCTGTTTGCCCTTCAGCAACGGCAGCCCAATACGCAGTATTTTTCTTAGGGCTCTATCTGATTGCTCTAGGTACTGGGGGGATCAAACCATGTGTTTCCTCTTTTGGCGCCGACCAGTTTGATGACACTGATCCTCGAGAGCGAGTGAAGAAAGGGTCTTTCTTCAACTGGTTTTATTTTTCCGTTAACATTGGTGCTCTTGTATCAAGCACTCTCATAGTGTGGATTCAAGACAATAAGGGTTGGGGCTTAGGATTTGGTATTCCTGCACTATTTATGGGAGTTGCTATTGCCAGTTTCTTCGCAGGCACACCTCTCTATCGATTCCAGAAACCCGGGGGGAGCCCTATCACAAGGATGTGTCAGGTTTTGGTCGCATCCTTCCATAAGTGGAATGTAGAGGTCCCTGAGGACAGTAGTCTCCTGTATGAAACACAAGAAAAGAACTCTGCTATAGAAGGAAGCCGCAAAATAGAACACAGCGATGAGTTGAAGTAAGTTGTCTTTTTCTACTTCTTTCTTAATGTATGAATTTTCCAACTAGTATTTGGTATGTTAGTGTTTCTGCTCTTGCATATATAACATATATACATATATTCGACTCTTTAGTGGATGCCCAGTACAAGAGAAAAGATGTGATCACGGACATGGAAACATAAACATTTGTATGGAAACACTTCATCTTAATTGTATGTGTGCAATGTCAACATCTTGCTGTGCAACTAATTTGAAGAAGTTATGAAATATTTCTGGAAGATTTTCAAATCACACCCCCGAAATGTCATAAGAACAATACTCAATCATAACTTTGCACTTCTGTGTCCAATTTTTGTACGTCTATTCATGTTTTCAGTGTACTATTCCAAATTTACATGCATGCTCATTTTCAAACCTATGTGCAAGACCAAGTTTCGTGGTTTCCCCATATATTTTTCTGCTTATCATGCCAGAGAAGATGATAAATTATGTACCGGAAAGGTGGACAAAGGGTTAACAATCTCTACTATAATAACAGATGCCTCGATAAAGCTGCCGTAGTCACTGATGCCGAGACCAAAAGCGGGGATTTTTCAAATGCGTGGAGGCTATGTACAGTCACTCAAGTGGAAGAGCTGAAGATTTTGATCCGTATGTTCCCAATCTGGGCCACAGGAATTGTATTTTCTGCTGTATACGCACAGATGTCTACCATGTTCGTGGAGCAAGGGGAGATGATGGACACTACTGTCGGCTCTTTCACTATTCCTGCAGCATCTCTGTCAACTTTCGATGTCATAAGCGTGATTTTCTGGGTGCCTGTCTACGATCGGGTCATCGTTCCGATAGCGAGGAAATTCACACGCAAGGAAAGAGGCTTTTCTGAGTTGCAGCGGATGGGAATTGGCCTCTTTATATCAGTTCTCTGCATGTCAGCGGCTGCTATAGTGGAGATTAAGCGTCTCCAAATTGCTAGAGAACTTGGCTTGGTTGACGAAGACGTCGCCGTGCCAATGAGCATCCTTTGGCAAGCACCGCAGTACTTCTTGCTGGGTGCTGCAGAGATATTCACTTTCATCGGGCAGCTCGAGTTCTTCTACGACCAATCTCCAGACGCCATGCGGAGCTTATGCAGTGCACTGTCGCTCTTGACTACTTCCCTGGGAAATTACCTGAGCTCCTTGATCTTGACGATCGTGACGTACGTCACGACCGAAGGTGGGCAGGCCGGATGGATACCCGATAACCTGAACGAGGGCCACCTTGACTACTTCTTCTGGCTCCTAGCCGGGCTCAGCTTCTTGAACTTGCTCGTCTACGTCGTCTGTGCCATGAAGTATAAACGGAAGACGGCCTCTTGAGGGTCTGATCAGATTGTCCCTTGGATTTCATACAGAAGGATTGGGTCTTGGCAAAAATTTGTACTTTTCGAGTGTTTGCCTGCATGTTAGTGTATATAAAGCCAAGGCATGCAGTTCTAATGCGAATGTGCTTCCTCATTTTGCATTACAAGAACAAAGAAGGATTTCCTTCTGGACCATAACTACATAATGTTTATTGAGCGAGAAGTATTTTATTGAACATATTGCACAATTTCCCATAGTTTGTAAACAGTTGTGACTAAATGCATACTTAACTATGACTCTTATGATGAGATGCAGGCAACTCTAATGAGATGATTCTTTTTATATTTACAGCGATAATTACTCATCAACAAGAACACACAACAAATTTAAGGGCATGTTAATTTAAATTTCGAAGAAATTATCTCTACCTCTTTGTAAATTACCACTCTTCTCTAGCTTGCTTGTTTTTTCGAATCAAAACCAATGGCACAAAAACTGAAGATTCTGGCGAAACGAGGAAAGTTAAGAAGTGAGGAGATTTACATTCTTACTTTATGCTTTCATATTATTTTACACTCGTGAAATGGTGGACGTGATTGTAACATAATAAAAAAAAGGTATTGCAATTTTAATTTTTCATATTTCCTTTAGAACAAAGGGATGTAGCTACATGGCGTGATTCAAATCCATTTTAAATAAAACTCCGCGTAAATTGTAACTGAAAATTTTATTGATTCGAAAGGTTTATGTTGTTATAATCTTCTAAAAATTATTACTCTCGTGAAAATTCATATATACATATGTGCATATAATAATGTATTAATTTAGTCAAAATGAGAAGATTGTATATGTGCAAATTCGCCCATTAAATGGGAGAAAAATGACACAAACAATTTCTGAACTTTGACTTAATGTGTAATTTGATTCTTGAGCTTTTAATTTGTTCAATGTAGTTCCTGAACTTTAATCCAATGTTCAATGTGATCCATAAACTTTCAATTTGTTCAATATAGTCCTTAAACTTTTCGTATATGTTCAATATAGTTCCTGAACTTTATAAAAATGTTCAATGTAGTCCTTTCATTGATTCAAGTTTAGATATTATATCCTACATTTTCATATAGTTCAGGGACTAAATTGAATATGTACCAACTATTTAAGAATCACATTAAATAAATTAAAAATTAAAAAATCATATTAAATATTAAATTTAAATTTAAAAATTATATTAAATAAATTAAAATTTTAAAAATCAAATTACAGGTCAAGCCAAAGTTCAATATTGTTTGTCACTGTAGCTTAAATGAGGTCACCCAACTCGCATCCCTTCCTCGTCGAACCCGACCGGGCAAAATAACGAGGTTGTCGCATCGGCCGCATTTCTCGGAGCGACACGCACAGCAGAAGCCGAAGGCTGTCCTCGTGAGAGAGGGATGGAGGTGGAAGGATCGTCGAAGAAGATGATAGCGACGCAGGAGGAGATGGCGGCGGCGAGGGTCCCGCTGGCGTACCGGGACCAGTGCGCCCACCTGCTGATCCCGCTCAACAAGTGCCGGCAGGCGGAGTACTACCTGCCGTGGAAGTGCGAGGGGGAGCGCCACACGTACGAGAAGTGCGAGTACGAGCTCGTCATGGAGCGGATGCTCAAGATGCAGAAGATCCGCGAGGAGGAGGCCAAGCTCAAGCAGGGCCTCAAGCAGCCGGCCATCCCTCTCATCCCCAAACCCGCCAACGCTTAGCTCCTTATTCTCCTCCTCCTTTCTTTCTTCTGCTGCTCAAAGGTCAGTTTTTTCCGCTTCTTCTGGGGAGATTTTGGTTGCTGTGACTTCTTCTCCGCGCCAGGAGATTTGGGTTTCGATTTTTTGGGTTGTTGCGGAGGGATCTCCATTTGTGAATTGTTTGTTTCCGTCGTCGATGTTTGGTTGATGGATTATTGATTATGGGGTGGTAAGCAGCGGCAATTTTGGGTCTGATTGTGATTGTTGGGATTTAGAGGGTGGGGAGTTATTTTCTAGGGTTTGTTTGTAAAAATTGAGAGATTTCGCGGTGGGCGGGCTTATTGGATTGTAGATTGGTGGCTATTTGTGATGATGGGCGAGTGTACATCCGTTGCTGGTTGTCAAAATTTGAACTTGTTGGAGAACGGGGAATGGCTTATTGTGTAAGATAAGGTTGAAGGTCGAATTGATGAACTATGCGAATTAAAAATGTCCATCCATTGTCTATTTAAGCTGCTATCTTGTTTAGTGGATCACCTCTGGGCAGTGTTTGCCGTCCAAACCCCAAGAGCTTCTATGATTGTGTTCAATCTCAACCAACATTTGTAAAAGGGAGGAGGCTTCTCTTTTGCCGAGTTCTTCTTTAGTTTGTATTTTAGAACGAAACCTTGGAAACTTTAAAGTGTTCTTTTCCGCCCTCGTTGATTGGGCAGCCCGGGGTTTGTGTATTTGCTGATGCTGATTGTTTTTCTTCCTTTGCTGTTTCCCCATTCATCCAGACCCATCTCATGCTTCTTATTGGCAATTACTCGTAAACTGCATATTAACATTATCAGGAGTTCATCTTCAAAATTTCATCATACACAAACACAACCAATTGCCCTTAGCGGGATTAATGCTGCAACGGAGTTTGTCCTTGTTGCTATACAAACAGCCTTGGAAAGATATCTTACGGTCTTACCACTAGATCATATGATGTTTCATTTTGTATTGGCTTGGCTAGGCCTAGCTTTCCTCATAGCTTATGTTATCGTAAGTGATCTCCTGCTCTGGATTTGCCAAAACTGTGGTACTTGCATTCAGATAGGTATAGCAACAAGAATTATTCATTGCTACATGAATGTATTATATCTTGGACACCTGACTGGAGAAAAATGGAAGCAAATTTCCTGTAGACTTAGTGCAGACTGCACTTATTGAAGTTAAACCTTATGCCCTTTACAACTTTTTCTGAATGGAAGCTTTTGTAGATTGATGGTTTTTGTCTCCCATTCTAGTTGGTTTTTTTCATTGCCATTCTTTCTAAGTTTTACTATTTCCATTTCTCTTTTGATGGAACATCCGTTTGGACATGCAATAGGTTCTATTTCTCTTTCTATAGCAAATTCTTTATCCATACTATGGTTTCTTATGGCCGCAGCGGCAGCGTTGGCTTGGGGCTCTCTTCCCCCCACGAAGGGTAAGAGTTCGAATCCCAGCGCTGTCGTTAGGGATTCTTAAGTGTGGCGCCGTGGTGGTGGGTCCTGCGCTAGCGTCACTCGAGGACTAGTCGTGCATCACCGCCGGTTTATAGCTGAGTCATCGCTTGCCGGTCGTGCGGACACCTCGATTATCAAAAAAAAAAAAAAAGTTTGTTTATCTGCAGATAGATCTCTACCGACGTGTGATTAAAAACGTTACTTATCCTGTCTTTTGGATTACTTCCTATTGTGTTTATACTGAACTCAGAACTGGTTAAAAGCACTTTCACAAATATCTTTCATACTTAGCTTGCATATTCATGGTTAAGGATCGAGCATTTTTGCATTAGCATTTTCTACCCCTCCACAGAAAACATGATCCTGCAGATAGACAGCTCTTTAAAGCAAGTTTCAGCTATATTGTAGTTTGTGAAGGAAGATTTTCTTTGCTTTGTATGGCTTTGATAAAACCCCTTTGCTTATACTAATATAGCCTAAGATTCACCTTGCCTTGTGATTTGTTGCAATTCAGTTGCTTATCATACAATACTCTGATTCGTTGACTTCGCATCACTCTTCACCTGATGCAGTATGAGTTATCGGTAGCAATTGTTGGTGACAAAACTGAAGTTCATCTAGTTTTATGCAGTGAATATTTGTTTTTCATGTGGAATTTAGTCCTGATATCTCTTGCTGTTAACCCATGCATAATAGTTGTAGGATTATGTGATTTCACTCATAAAAGAAAAGAATCGGGATATTTAGAGAATACACTAAAATAGTGTAGGGGTCAACAAGATGGGCTAAATATTGTAAGTTATTTTACTTGACAAATTGGATATTCCATCTTGACAATAGCATTTGACAATCTCATGTGGGAAAAACTCTTATTTTAGTAGAGATCTTTACTATTTACTTCATTGTGCTCCCAAAGCTATTTGATGCACACACCTAGGAAATATTCTTAATGTTCTAGTGAAGATATATGCATCTAAAGGAATGCTTTGGGAAGTTATCATTAATGCAGGAGAAGGAAAATGCTACAGGAAAAGATATCAAGTATGAGAGGGTGTTTGGAATGTAGAGACAGCAATGAATGCATTTTATCTAACAACAAAATGGCAACCTTGGTGTGCGGATGGGTTTACAAATTGAAACATGCCCATGCTATCTTTTTTTATTTTTTTGTGGTTACATATTCCATGCATCTCGCTCGCCCTATAAATAATCAGGTATTCAGTCATTTGTATGAAGTGTTAGAAAGTCAAAACAAGTTATGTAAAATAGTAGTTTCTAAATCCTTGAACGTCTTGTTTGGATCTTGCAGTGCACCTTAGAGTTCCAATTAGTACTCTTCATCGTGGATGCTTTTACATGGTGTTTCTCTCAACAATTGTAGAGCATCTCTTCCATAGAGTTGATTCTTAAGCTGAAAGGATGTGAAATACATTAGCTGCAAAGCTATAGATTCTGTTTCTGATGCTAGTTGTCTATTTGCAGGGAGCTGGAGCATGGATGCTTTTGGTGAAAAATTTACTTCGTTTATCTACTCATTGTTTGTTGAGACTTGTATGCTTGAGCATAATTGCAAGGAATATTGGTACCTTCATCTTCTCTAACTTTTGCTACTTTTGTCTCGAGTTACAGAATAAACGGAAAATCAATTGTGATTGTACATTGTAAACTGGTTGGAGTCTTTTCTTTGGGTCAATATTTTGTCTTTCTGGACCTCCATGAAAATAATTTTTTCGAACACTTGGTTGTCATGTCTCTTCGCTTAGGTGACAATGGTATTTCATATTAGATTAGTTTTGTGGTGCTTAGTTAAAGGAAGTGAGAATGAATTCTTTCCTCCCACGGCTTAGCTTCGGTGAGGCTTGTTTTCTCCTGTCTTTAACCAAAGAGGACTTGGTTTGACCAAGTCAGTCATACCAGGTCATGCTAGTGCTCCTATAGTGTAATGTCCCGATCGCTAATGGTTATACTATTGAGTAAGGTGAGATGTTGGTATATCGTCAATAAAAAATGTTGCTCTATCATTGCGCATATTTCAAAGATTTTGAGAAGTTGATGGACTAAGCAGCATTATTGTTTCCAAGAATTTGATGGACTAGGCAGTATGATTGTCATACTTCAAGAAAAAAAAATTTGATGAGAAATTCATCGCATAATAATAATATGATCTGAATAATTCCAGAAGTAATGAAATATTAAACCTCAATCGCTTCATTTTAGTTTATATCTTTTGGTTAGCTGGATGATGCCATCTCAAGTATGTCAATCTTAACATTCCTTTAAGCGCTGAGCTACCCGCTTGTTCTTTGACACTCTGATTCGATAGAACAGAATGGAAATTTGCTGCTTTTAATTTGGTTGGGCATATGTTAGCTCGGGGGTGCGATTTTTTTGCTTACCCATAGTTACATCTACTCTGTGATGAGAAGCAGTGATATTGCTGGCTGTGTGAAATGTTGAAGCTGCTGGCGGTAATAGTTGTGATGGTGAAAGTAGTACTTGGAAAAGCTATGGTGGTAACACTCAGACCTTAAAGTCGGTGGCGGCCATGGTGGTGGTAGTGGACGTAATGAGATAAGGCTTTTGTGGAGGTGAAGGTGGAATTAGAAGTGACGTAAGAGCATGATGGTTGCTGGGTTAGGAGGTGAATGTATTGGCAGAACGGAATGGTGGTGGCCAGATGGAGATGGTCTTGTGGAGGTTTTCATGGTGCAATCGGAGGTGGCCATGAAGAAGAGTTGGAGGTACAACATTGTTAGAGGTGGTGGTGGTAGGGGATGGATATTGGAGGTGGTGGTGGTGTCTGTGACGGTGATTTATAAGCGCGCTTTACTGGAGTTGGAGGTGGAGGTGAGGTGATTGAAGTAGAGCTGGCAAGACAGCCGGTAGTGGAGTAAACTGGTGCTGGTAGTAGCAGTAGCTTGTGGAGGACTGGCGGTTCCGCGGCGGTGGAGGGAGTGGCAGTGGACTGGTGGTGAAGTTGGTGGTTTAGGAGGCATGTCAAGGTTTCGGCTAAACCAAGCTTTTGTCATCTCCTATCGCCCGTTTGTGATCGAGATGGCTTTCTTATAATTAAGCCCGATCAATTCTTCTCACCCAAATTTTATGCTTTAGCGTATCTCCCATTAGGAGTACACATCGACTTCTCTACCATATAAGACGTCCTCATTCTTTTTTCTCTTCTTTTTTTTCCCTTAGGTTTTGATAAAACACAGTCGAATTTATCAGCTGCAAAACGGATCTCCGTTGCCACTTGTACAAGTACTTTTGGCAAACATCTCGTAATTAGAAAGTTGTTTCACTTGGCTTTTATTGCGTTGTGGCGTTAAAATACGCATTACCAAACATACAGGTTACAATGCTTCACGAAGTAGCAACCATAGTCATACGAACAGCTTTCAAAAGGTCTTGATTTTAATATGATTTCGAGCATATTCAAAAGCACAGAATGTAAATATATATCAAGAATCAATGAGGAACTTGCACAGGGGTGGAACAAGTTTGGTGCTTCATGTCAGTCGAGCCCCAGGGACAGTGGCTCCACATTGCCTATTATTATTGAGAGACCGAGAAATTGGAGAGGAGAAGCAATTGGGCCTTTGAAAGGTGCCTCTACAGTAACCAACCGAGTAACCCCAAGTGGACGTATTTCCAAATTGGCTCATTCTGAGGCCGGATTGGAACTAGGCCCAAATCCACATGAACCAACCAAGTACCGAAATATAACTCAACAATCATCAACACTTAGACCCGATCTCCATTCGTGTATCGAACGAACTTCAAAGCACTCTTTTACTATTTGCGAGCCGCATACTCAAACGCTTCGCAATTCGGAGTGGTTCTACGTACGACCAGATGGGCCTTTAGCCCTCCCGTTATTTATCTCGGCATCTCGGTCTGCCTCCGTGTTCAGTCTTTGATGTACTTGCCAACATGCACATTCTTACTTACCTATGCCAATTGATGGTCCATGTATTTTTCCTTTTTGCAGCACGTGGAAATCCAGTGGGCTCTTTAGAGCTCTTGATCTTTTATAAACATGGAATGCGTTCACCATGTGTCTTCACAGCATGATGTTCCATGGCTCTAGCACCATTTGTATAACTACTTGAATACCGCCGTTTGTTTAAATGGAGGTGTAGTTTGATTTTTAAATATTTTAAGCGGGTGGGCATTCGTAAAACATTAAATTTATTATCAATCTTCTTAGGAACGAATTCATCAGGAAATATCCCATCTAATGAAGTGATTCCATGGACGCCTACGATTCCACGTGCAACGAGTTGATGATCTTCCGTGACGACACCGTGACCAAACACAAACATTTCACCTGCTCGAACGTAAACCCTTTAAATTCTCGTACAACACAACAATAATTTCAGCTAAATTTAGGGCTGAACCAAAACTTTGGGAAAACCCAGAAATGCAGGAGATTCAAAAGTTACCTAACATTGATTTTGGCCCCCCCTCCCTCTTCCTTTTTCTAGAAGTTCGTGTACCCCATGTGTACGCATTTGGTAGCCGGAATTTATTGCGCACGTGTCAGGCGCAAAACGCGACACCCCGCACATCAACTCACAAAATCACATACACTTAGCCAAAAGATCTGGCCTCGCATGGCTGATTACGTGCGCCCAAATTGCAAATGCAACGAGGAATCATCCACCGTTTCGGACGAAGGAACAGAACACGAGCGACCTTTTTCAAATGTTCAAATCAACCTAATTCCAATCAAAGAAAGGTCCGGGCGGGGGGCAAAGAATAGTCAAAAGAGGCAGGACCCACCCCCATATCAATCATCATTCATATATATATATATGATATTTATATTCCGTGGACTAGAGTGTGAAGGCCATGCTTTCAGAGAATGTTCATCTTTGCATTATTTAAAAAAGAAAACCCTAAGATTGACATGAAAAGTCCACATTTCATGCTACTTAGTCCATGCACACGATAAAATACGATAATAAAATGCCATCTCTCTCTTTCCGTCTCTGTCTACTTTTTGTCTTTGGTGCATGATTTCCATGCAGAAGAGAACGAGAGACTTCCTCTCCCTCCTCTAACCTCGGTCTCTCTCGCTCTCCTCTTCCACTCATTTGCCATTATCTTATTGTTTTCAGCCACATGCGATCGCGCACCAAATCATTCTTGATCTTGACTTAATCACTCTTAAATTATCAATCCATCGCTTGGCTTCGTCACAAGAGGGCTGGAGGAAACCCCCCCGCAAGTCCGTAATCACGGTCAAATCACGGCTTTAGGTGCGGATGTTTGACTCCCCCCCTCTCCTCGCTTGCATTATTTTGCAGACTTTTTCTCGCCCTTCAACTTGCGTCATTTTCACAAATTCTCTCTCTCTCTCTCTCTCTCTCTCTCCCCGACCAATTTTCTCTAGCTTTTGCTTTAATGAGTTGAAGACCGAGACCGAGTCGCACGCAAGGGTCGTCGCCTCGTCGGTCGTTTTAAATTTGTACCCAGAAGAAGGGGGGGCTTTCCCATGAATTTCTCGCTCGTTTCATAAAGACGGGTCTTAACCATGGAATATTGCACTATATTGTATGCTATTTTCGACTCATATGTTATGCTATTCTTTCTATATTTGCTGAGGACTTTGAGAATGGCATACAGGTTGGAATGTGGATGTCAAGATTCACTGTCCAGTGCCAAACATCCCGGAAAATCAAGTCCTCCTTCGTTTGTGTCCGGGTGTGTGTGTGTGAATGCATGGATAGTCAATGTTTCCATTAATTTAACGTACGGCCTTGGTAGCAGGTAGCTGAGATGCTGTGTCCCAACTTGACATGCATTCGACAGATGTTAGGTATCTTAAAAAGTCTAGCCCAGATCGTTTTGTTGAATAATGGGATGATTAAAAAAAAAACAAGTGAAATTCACTTCCTCGGTTACCAAAAAAAAAAAAACAAGTGAAATCCACACATAAAATGATTGAATTATTTCGACATTTGGTAAAATTTTAGGGTTTTCCTTGGGTACAGACGGTGCATGAAAAATAATTGAAAAAAAAAAGTAGATTCATTCCATTAATAAGTGAACATGTCTATTCGAACAATGCTTGTGTAGAAAGCATTATATCACATCTCAAATACTATAATAAAAGCTCATATATCTATAGCGATCACTCGGTAAATAAACAATTGTTGTGACTTTCTAATAATCGCAGCATTATTTTACATACTTCTACTTATATAATTGTGTATGGAAAACGTGAGTGTCAACCTTTTATGTAAAAAGTCGGAATCGGCTTTTATCTCACTTTAATCCTCCTAGTTAGCCCTTATCCATAAATTACTCTAATATTCTAATGCAATATACTTTGAAGAGAGGAACGTAAAATTGGCCAAAATAAAGGATAAAAAGATAAAAAAAAAAAAGAAGTAAGTTAACTACTCATTTTCAATTAAAAACCAAACTTTGTGAAATTTCCTAATTGTCTTTACAGTGCAACAACCAACTTCATTGTTCTCTCGTTTTCTTTTGTTTAAATTTTGAACCTATGCTTGGTTTTAGTGATTGAAAGAACCACAGAATGATCATTTAATATTTGCTTTCTAAAAAAGAAATCGTATGGTGCTAAGCAAGAAAAGAAAACGATGCCAAGTGTTTTATTTCTGCATCCATTTAAAGTTAGTAAATTTATTATTAATCTGTCATAATTTTATACAATGGAAGAGAAATAACCACGCGTGCGCATGAAAACTAGTCATTATAGTCAAGAGAGGAAGGATCTGTATTATCGTGAATTCTTCATACAACATGTGCGGGACGAAAATTGTCCAAAAAATCATAAACTTATTGTAGGGCGTCCAATTCCATTCTAAAATTTTTAATTTGATCAATTTTCTCCTAAACCTTTTGACAATTTTTCGATATAGTTATTCCAGCCAAATTTTCCAAAATTTTTAAAATGTTCTGAATTGTTTCTTTTTTTGTCCTTTTCTTTTCTTTCCTTTTTCCTTTTTTCTTTTTTTCATGTTTCCCACTACTTATTGTTGAAGAAAAGATTCAAAAGATTTTTCTAAAAAATTACAAAATTTGTCCACATCAATGTTGACCGTGCCATGAGTGAAGGTTTTTCTACATCAAAGTGCTTATAACTTAGTCGTTCTCAAGATTCGATCTTTTGACACAACTTTTATTTTATGGAGGTGGCAAGACGGGGAAAGAACCAAAAAGTCCTAAGATATATTCAGTCATAAACCTTTCAATGGACCAATTTAATTCTAAACCTTTTTGTATTTGTGCCAATTTAATTCTTCCGAAAGGACTTTTATGGTACTTTCCCCTAGCCATACGTATCAAGTCAACATTGTACTATAATAAGACATCAGTTAGTGTCAAGTATGGAGGCTGAAAGAATGCAAAACAAACTCCTCAAAGATGAACCGATTCATCGAAAACGATGATGGCATATTCTTTAGACTCATAAGATCGACTAAAAAGAACTCGTAACGTCAAAATTCCTAGTGATTTCTTTCGGGATTCTCCTATTATGCAGTGAGAAACACGTTAATTGATAAACGAGGGCTTTTTCCTATAGTTTATATGAAAAGGTCTTCAGCTTTTTAGCATGGTGTATGAGCAAAAAGAAAGCTCATCAATCAATAAAAGCGAAGGAGCGACCCAATCATTTCCACCTAATTCCACGCCTCGGATCAAGAAAAGTCAAATGAAGGAGGGACCCTCCTCCTCAATTATTGATCCAAGCAGAAATTTTACGTGGTCGTCTCGGAATAAAGGTGAAATGTATGTGGATCAAGCTAATGACATGCTCCGAGTTATTCAAACCCAGCGATGACTTGTGAGGCACACCCTCTTTTTTCCGTGCCATAGTTCGTCATCCTCTAAAATCATCACGAATTAGTCATTGGGAAGAAAAGATGATCATATGTTCACGTAATTGAAGTTGTCTAAACGAGGTTTGTAAGTTAGGAGGATGCTTACCCACCCCTTCTCACATGGAAGTAGGAAAACAATATATGAAACAAAATCTTCTGCGTGTTAGAAGCTCTACAAAATTGAGCAAGAATAGAGTTCTAAATCCATATATAGAGGCCTTGATACACACATAAGAAAATTTCGCGATCCATCAATAGTATATAGATTAAGAAGACCTAAGTTTCGATCGAAATTAGATTTCTCATCGAGCCATGATAAGTACACTTGCTTACGAATGAAGAGGCTTGATCTTTCTCTCCTTCTCCTCTCTTAGATAGTCTTTAATGGATACAGTAAGATTTCGGAATATCAAGTACAGTAGAGATGGACCATAAGCATAGCCTATTTAACGAACGTGTCCTAGCACGTCCCACACCACATCTCCCTATTAAAATACTATTCTACAGTAACTATCAAACCTCATTATTACCCAATTAGGATATGTAAAGTCCGATATAATTTGCTCATACAACTGCACTTCGTAGTACACATGCATCGAAAACCAGTCCAATTTAAGAAAAGTGAGATAATACAGATTGTAGGCAATGATGGAAACAGGTTGGTCTAATCAAATTTCCCGACTCGGCTGACTCTTAATAAAAACTCACTCGATGTTGAGTTTCAGATTGGGCTTGGGACAGGAAAATTATCCAAAAAGTCCTAAACCTATTACATTTTTGCCAATTCAGTCCTAAACCTCTTAAATTTGTCAATTGAGTCCATCCGGTCAATTTTGACTGGAAATCGCTGACATGAACACTAGCCGGCTGACCCTCGTTAGCCAACTCTAAAACCTTAAAAAAAATAGAGAAAAGGAAAAAAAAAAGAAAAAACCATAAAAATTTCATAAAATTATTGAAATATTATTTAAAAATGTCCACGTGGCCGCCCGACGTCCATGTCAGCAATTTCTGATCAAAATTGATCGAATGGACTCAATTGACAAGAAGTGTAAAAGTTTAGGACACAATTGGCAAACTTAAAAAGTTTAGGACTCAATTGGCAAAAATACAACAGGTTTAGCACTTTTTGGACATTTTCCCCGACTTGGGATAGTAGTGCAAACATCCAATCGGTCGAGTTTAAGAGGGTTCTTGGTTTACATTACAAGTACTAGAATCCATCGCCCCAATTAAATCGATATAGCCGCATGATTAATTTTTTCAAACTAATTGAAGTTGTTTGAATCAAGGAGACTTAAGTGCCCCCTTTAGGTTTTTTTTTTCTTGATAATTGAATTTAAGATGAGAGAACGGCTAAGGTGTATGTGAACTTATCAGCGAAAGCTAACAAAACAAGCACGAAAATGGTCGACCACCTCTAAAATCCAACACGCCAGTTTTAAAAGGGCCAACTTTAGGAGTCATAGATTCAAGATTATAAACAACTTAACTCGTAAATACCCAGATTTACTATTCCAGCCGAGTTTGAGGCGAAATTATCCCGATCAGATTCGGATAGCCGGGAACGGTACCCATCAATCCAAACTGGTGTTTCTTTTGTCCTTGTTTTTCATTTTTCCTTTTTCCCCCGCTCTCCCTAATCTGCACAAGGATAGCTTTTGAATATCCAAAGTCAAGGGGCTCTACCTCTAAGGTATCATCCCAATCCAAAAGAGTTGCCTTGATTTACGGTCTTTGTCAAGAATGTGCGATGAAAGAGACTCGAGAATGGGGCGATGTCTTTTGACAAAAGGCTTTGGCATGGATCGGGACCAGCACCATGTTCGGTAGAGCAGCTAAGTCGTGCATGAAAATTGAAAAGCTCCACGTCGGGGCGGGCTGTTTGATTTTCTAGAGAAATGATTCCTTTCGGAAGCTTGATGTACCCAATAATGCAAACGTTAGTGAAGAAGGGGCATTTTCTCATCTCTCCCCGTGACATGCCAAGCTAAGCTAGCCATTGAAGGATTCCACACAGAAAGGAATTTCCCATGTACTATCCTTAGATAAGTACTGTCAGTCTCGGTACTAATTTTGTTGTGAATGAATATATTTTGAGTTTATTCAAAAAGCCCATTAGATCTTTGTTGTTTGATTGAGTGTTATCACGTCAAAAAAATAATGAACCTTCACTTATACGAGAGTCTCCGCGGCCTATCCTCGTCTTATAAGGGAGACTCCATGAATGCGTTACTTACCTTGGTGTTCGCACGCCTCGCACCCTAAATAACTCATCTATCTTTATCTTTCTAATACCCTTTAAAAATTTTACATTTTGATAATCTCAAAATTTAAACGGTAATTGAGATGGGGCTTTTTTAAGACCTGCCCACGTTTATAATGAATATGTTTTGTGTTTATTCAAAAAGTTGTTGGGAAGGAAAGGCGTAAAGTTGCGGCCATCTTAATCAAATGAATCCCAACTTAACTTAAGGGGCAGCTTTGACTTCGGAGTAAGCGTGCATCAGGGGTGGGGAGTTGGTGCTTTGGGATCTGAGGTTGATTAACACGTGTTTAAGAAACACTGGCTGCTTGTCTGAAAGAATTCCTTGATGACTTTCAAATGATATGGGTTATGGGTCTTGATTAGGAATGTCAAGGAGAAGATTTCTAATTTAAGAATCGTGTACCGTTGAAAGAAACTTGAGAGAGATAGTGGATGGAGTTTGAGTTCGAATTGTTCAAACCCTAATTTGTAATCGTGCCCATATCTTTCTATATTTTTTGGTCAAAGGAAACTTTTTACGGCCGCTCTTTTGATTGGTGGATGCTTATTTTTAATTAAGTAAGCATATGAGTAACATTTGGTAACTTCCTAATAAGACATTTTGGTTTGAGAAAAGATAGAACAACCTTTAACATGGAGAGAGGGTTAAAACAACTTATGGACATTACTGGGATCATCTCGCATATTATGACGTGGGTGTTCAGTTTTTGAACTTCTCTTCATATTATAATTCATGTGTGTATATATATATACACACACACATATTCAATATAATATTATGTTTATATCATAATTATGTGACGGGTTGATATCTCAATATCCTCTAAATTGAAAATTTCAAAACTTAGAAAAGTTTGACGAAATACATTTTGATTTCAATTCCAAACGGAGATGAAAGGACATCTTCAATTTGATTAAGTCGAATTCTAAATTACTTCTTTCTTTCTTTTAAATTTTTGTGGCTTTTTTTAATTTATTTTTTTGCCCTTGGATACGCATTACAGGAAAAGAAAATTCAACATCATGTACAGTACAATTATTATTCGTCTGCGGAGTATCTTTAATTCTGTACGCAAGATGACGAGGAACAGGAGTAGCCCCGTCCCGTACGTCATCTTATACTTTTCGCCTTTTCGGAGTTCGGATAGTGACGAGACTGGTCAAAGGAAAAATAAAATTATATAAAATTAAACTAAATAACTTGACGGAAATAGGTCTTTTCCACAAAATTCCCTCTCGCAAAGAATATTATATGATATTGCCAAAAACAAATTGCACGCCTTTTCATTCTTTCGCCATCATCAACTCAGCACACATTCATCTAAATCAATGTGGATTTCCCAAATCCCCAATTCTGAAAAAAATTCTCACCTCCACCCCTCACAGGTCACTAAAAATCACGATTCCCTGTACTTTAAACTGACTTTTATTTCGAAATATTTGGCTGAATTCAATTCTTATCGGGATCAATAATACGAAAAATTTCAAACTGATATTTTTGTGACGTGTTTATTTCGAACTAATTTTTTCAACTCCAAAAATTCAAAATCTGTATACCTGTGACAATTTTACATTTCGTTAATTTTCATTAAATTTTACAGTCAAATTTCTAAATTTAATGACATGTGACAATTTATACATGTACCGATTTTGGGTTTTACCTTCCATTTGCCATAGGTGTATCGATTTGTGATTTTTCGTGATATTAATAAAATTTTATAAAGGATAAATTTGTTACAAATATATCCGTTTTGAATTTTTGTTGTGGTCAAAAAATTAATTTTTGGTAAATTTATCACAAGTGTATCGATTTGAGGTTTTTCATGGTATTAACCATTTTTATCATTCATGCATTTTTTATTTTTTAAATTGAAATGTATGTAGATTTCATAATTTATAAATATTGACTACGTATGTTCTTATATACAATTTTTCACGATATTTTGAATTTTAAATGATATTGTATATTTCGATGGAAAAGCAAAATGTACTTTTACTTATTTTTAAGTCGCAACAAATAAATCCGATTTTTAATACTTTTTGTTGGACCCCACGTTACGAGCATTTTGGTTGACCCTTTTTTACATCGTGCGATTCTCCCATTTCATGCAAATCAAGCAATTATTAAAATACACGCGACCCAAAGCCATATATGCATACGGCGAGCTGCGAAAAAATTTGTGCAGGTATGATGATTGAAACCATGTCTTATGAAATAAACAACATGTCTGTAGCTTAAGTAATCTCCCGAGATTAACACAACTTATTATGAGTAACTCGAAAAAGGATTTAGGGGATAAAAGAAACACCAGTGGAAAATGCCAGGATTATGTTTCTAGTTTGAGCAGGCTTTCTAAAACAAAGATTTCTATTTTGGTTAGGAATGTTGTGGGCATGTGTATTCTACTATGATGTTGTATACAATAGAGCAAACAGGAAGAATATCATGTTTTCTCTCCTATGGATTTTCTACAAGAGATTGTAAGATAATACTTATGAGTTTGCTTTGGATGCAATATGGGCCCGAGAAATAATTAAGCGACTATAACTATGTGATTCTCCTATTATTGATAAATTATTTGTTTCCAACTTTCTTCGTGTAATAAGTATCGACATTCGAACAGAACTACATTAATCTCATTTGTTTTTATTGTTCTTCGTTTATTACTATCGATTTCGTGTTGATTTGGTTGATTTGATTGCAAGATCCGATTAAATTCTATGTTATATTACAACTGTTTATACCTATTGAATTGTTTTCCCTCTCTCGGATCTCTCGTTTAATACACATTCGAGGTGCGAATGTTGAAATGAATCTCGCACTGTACATGTGGAGTGAAAACAGAGTAATCAAATACCTATTTGGCTAACAATATAACATTAACGGTTTGACATTTTGAGTTAAAACCCATCCCAAACTAATTAGCTCTTTTGAATCTCGGCATCAAGTAGGTACTGAACTTTTGCGCCATTTCCCAAATATTGTTAGCAGAGCCACCAACAACAAGATAGCTTAAACTTTTAAGCAAATAGATGAATTCGGGGTCTAACTAGATAAGCTTATTAGTCAAATTCTGAGCTTCTCCTTAGATCCATTTGATAAAGGTACTAGGCTTTTACGATGGTTCCCCGGATATTTCTTTCATTGAGTTGTTTTGGTGATTAAAAACTTAACGAACTCGTGCGTAAGGATTAGGCATTGCTACGCGAATCCAATAATACCATGTTCCTTAATGTGTAAATATTTCTATCTTTGAGCATGTGCTTGGGGATTAAGCTTTACTCATTACTTGGACTATGATTCCGTGTGCGATGTTCATTAGCTTGTGCCGAGGGTTGTATGTCGGATGGAGTTCCACATCGTAAAGTAGAGTTATTATACATTCCTATTTGTGCACAACATCGGCTCTCCATCTACGTGAATGACCGCTTATTACCCTAACAAAACTATTGAAAACGCCAACTTTAAAACTTAAACCATTAAAATGAAAGAAAACACGTGAATAAAACGCCCGCTAAAATTAGTACTCGAGTAATTTGGATGACAATTTGACAATATACGTCTCATCTAACATAAAAAATCATGTTAAGCTAAGTAGGGGTGAGCACAGTTCCAAGGTAGTGATCGGTCCAATTCCAAATTTTAAGGTATGTAGAATAGGTTCCAGATTCAAAAAATTGGGAAACGTGTTCCAACGGGTTAATTCCAAGTTCTCAAGTCTCTGTGTTTTTCTTGTTTTATATTTTCGCACTATCCTGCGGCTTTCTATAATGTCCAATAATGAGTGTGCAATCTAAAATCATTGATATGAGTTTCTATTTTCAGCAATATGCATGACTAAGACTTTTTCCATGTATCTATATATGAATTGTAATTAGTGGATTGTAATAAATTGTGGCAATTAAAGGTTATGATTCACTACAATCGTTCTATCAACAGTACAAGCGGATCCTGGGTACACCCTGAAACTTATGACAGAGTGGGTTTAAAGTTACAAAGTATATAGGGTAGGTTTCGAGTTTTCAAAATTATAAAAAAAAAATTAATGAATAGGTTTCAAGATGCAAATAGAATCTTCACGGAACTTAGAATCTCTCGTCGCTAAAGTAAAGAGTAGGGATATTTTGGCAATCAAGTTGCCCCAAAAACAAAAAATTTTCTCTGAAAATTATGCAAATGGAGAGAGCGTGGGACAAACCGGGGGCACACAGGCCGAGGGAAGGGGACTGCACAAGCCAAGAAAACCGGCGTCCTCGAAGCCGCAAACTTTCATTACCCTTTTGTTTTCTTGCGACGCGAGGGGCGAAAGCAAAAGGCATAATCATAAATGCGAGGCAGGGAAAAGATACAGAGAAAAGATGTAGAGAGGAGGAGCAGATGAGAAAGAAAGGTGGCCGGGAAATGAACGGTGGAATGGGAACCGGAGGTTCATTGGAGGAGGAGGAGGAGGAAGAGGAGGAGGAGCAATGATGACGGATATTCCCCATTGGGGAAGTAGGGTTGAAAGTCAGGGGTGAGGGGTGGGGGGGACTCAGGAATTTCCCATCATTCCATTCTCTGCCACCTCCTTCTCGTTCTTCATCATTGCTTTTCTCCTTCCTAATTGCCTCGGGCCACAGGACCCCCTGATCGTCTGCAGAACCTGCCACGCTCCCTCGGATCATATCATATGATGGTGCATGTATTCTCAGTCAATTCTGGTCTGTGATTTTGAATTCTTGATTAATGTAATTCGACCTTCTTGTGCTTTTTGTCTTCTTTCTTCGGTGCAGGGTTGTTTGTTTTCAGGTTTTTTAACCTAGTCAACGAGGGCCCCAGATGAGCCATGCCTAATGTTTGGTTTAATTTCTCACATTGTCCCCACCTTCCCGATGCCCATCATTGCTCCTCTTTTTCACCCTTTTTTAATAAATTTAAAAAATTTCTAAATTAAAAGCAAAAATTAATGTCACGAAAAATCTCAAACTAACATATTTATAATAAATTTACCCAAAATTAATTTTTTTATTACAAAAAATCTCAAACTGGTATATATGTAATAATTTTACCCCGAATTAATTTTTTAACTACGAAAAACTTCAAACTGGTACACCTGTGATAATTTTACCCCAAATAAATTTTTTGATTACCAAAAATCTCAAACTGGTACACCTACGATAAATTTACCCTCTTTTAGTTTCCGTTAAATTTTATTGTCAAATTGCTGAATTTGATAACGTGTGGTAGTTGACGAGTGTACCAGTTTGAAGTTTTACCCATCACAAGTTTACAAATTTTTTATTTTTCGTGATATTAATCCAATTTAACGAAGGGTAAATTTATCACAAGTGTACAAATTTGGGATTTTTTGTTGTCAAAAAATTAGTTCTAGTTAAATTTGTCATAGGTGTACCAGTTTGGGATTTTTGTTAGTCAAAAAATTAGTTTTGGATAAAATTATCATAGAAATACTAGTTTAGGATTTTTATGGTTAAAAAATTAATTTTAAATAAATTTATCATAGGTGTATCAGTTTGGGATTTTTGGTAGTCAAAAAATTAATTCGGGGTAAAACTGTCACAAGTGTACCAATTTGAGGTTTTTTATGATATTAACCCTTAAATAGGATTTTGCTAGTACAACAATTTTTAGTTCAGGGTAAAAGAATTAGGAAAGACGGCTAATGCTGTGACTGTTCTTAAATAGGATTTTGCTGGTACAATAATTTTTAGGTCATTGTGAGAGTAACGACATATTATAAGCCATAAATTCTTAAAGAAGTGCACCCCAAAATAGTTTTTAATTACTGCTTTACTAGCATAATAATTTTTAAGCCACTATGAGAGTAATAGCACGTTGTGAACCACAAATTCTTGAAGAAGTAGACCCATAATAATTTATAGTTATTTGTTATTTGTTTTTTGTTTGTGGTCTAGAACAAGCTGTTAATCTCACAATTGATTAAGAACCGCTACTTAATTATTTCTCTTCTAATTATTTGTTTCTTGTGGCCTAAAACAGATTGTTAATCTCACAGTGGAATAAGAACAATAACATAAGCAATTATCCCTAAATATTATCGTGATATCCCCACACATACCAATCCCTCATTGGAGTGAGCCCATCCATCTCATTGTTGTGACAAGCAATGATACCGTTTCAATTTAAGATTAAAGCATAGATAATGTTGATTTAAGGGATATATTGCTAGATAAATACCTTTGGTCTAGGTGTCAAATTAGTTTCAAATAACACCCCTCCCCCAACCCCACCAAACCAAGGTTGAAGTAACGACTTCATCCTTGGTCGGATCTCATTATGTGATGGGCAATGTCTACAAGATTGGGGAATGAATTCACTATCATATGGCTAACCAATGATCATCAGTGATTTCATATGGCAAGTTAGGGCGGAAATGATAACCATTATATTCATGGAATATATTTATGGCAAAAAATATGCGAATTTCCGAACAAAGATACGTGTTTGATAACGACACAAAATTTTTATTCAAAAAAAAATTATCTAATAGACTTTCTTAAATATCTCCCTCTTATTCTCCTTTCCATTATCGACGGGTGGTGGTTAGCAGCGGGCAGGCGAGCAGGCAGGCGACGGGAGTCGAGGGCAAGTGATGAGAAAAATTTGTATTAAGTAGAAAATTTTTACTTCTCATTTCTGTTCCAAAACTATTTATGGACTAAAAATTTGTTGAAGAAATAGAAAAATAAAATTGCCTTACCCCACGGAGTTCTGTCCCAAATATGTTACTGGAAACAGAAAAATAGATCTGGCCAAAATTAGAATAGTTATCATGTGCACCTTTAGTGACTACTAAGGTTTTTTTTTTATAATGAAAATATAACAAACATCAATTTCAAATCAAATTATACTGTGTCACGATACGCTGTGTCGAGTTCGGATTTCTCATTATAATTTTGTTTGAGTTATGTTATAATATCATGTCAGTAAGTCGCCACGCTACACAGATAAGATAATCAATGGCAACCAAATGATTAGCCACAATGTATCGTGTATTTTTGGTAAATTGATTTTCATAAGACTCAATTACCTTGCTTTTACTATAATTACACATACCATATGTTCCAAAGATTTTTTAGAAACCAACCCTCATTAAGATACCGCGAGCTCATCCCAGCTTTATAGTTAGGCAATTCTTTGTGCTTTACTATAAAAATTAACATTTGGGATTTGCAATAGACTTGATCAATGAAGCTACTAAGTACATAATCCAATGCAGATCCTGCTATTAAATTTTTACCATCAATTTCTCCAGACTCCCCCTGGCCCGTCAGATTCGCCCAAGCTCTGGTTGGACGGGACGTCCCTGGCTCCTGCATGGCAGCGCCATTTATTATTGTTGTTTCTATTTCTATCGTGAAATCTCTCAGAACTTTGATTGCTAGTCCATGAGTTTTCCATTTTCTGCAAAAATATTTCATAAATTCGTTTGTCAACCTTTGCTATTCTCAATCCTCAGCAATCTGAACTTTTACCGATAGACCTTTTGTTAATGGAGTTCAGTATTCTTCTTCATTTTCCAAGTGAAGTGAACAGAAACTACAAAAGCATCCCATGCCAACTCGAGCAATTCCCGCAATCGAACTGATTGACCAGCTTAACATGGAATCCTGTGGGATTCAAAAATACAATCGATACTAATCTCATAACCTTCCTTGTTTATTCCTTGACTAAGAGAAGAGTGCATCTCAAATTGATCCTTCACGTACCAATGTAGGCATGGCATTTACTTGAGCCAGTCAGTTGGTCACGTGATGCACCCCATGCGAAGGACCAAGGTGAATAGAGTACTTGGTCGGTCTGTAAGGACAGAAGGCACTAAAAAGTCGGATCTTGTCTTCCAATTTCACCATACTAGGAGATTCTTCCACACAATTCTTGTGCAACTATCATCCCGTAGATGCATTATATTCATCATTTATTGCTTAGTCTTGGATAAGGATCTGAATTGGTGCTCGAGGACTACTCAGATAAGCATGGCAAGTTATTGATTGTCGATCGTATGATCGAGAGCCCTCCTTCTACTCCATGCATCGTTCTTCATCTCTTTGCTCAAGATGAATTCCGTTCAGGTGGGTAAGAACTTGGCTAAAAGGAGATGGAAATTATCGTGCTTCAGACGATAGCCTCACTTTTTATTTATTGGGTGTCCGATCTTGAGAATCCATATGCAATATATCTACAATAGCTTGGATGGACTAAATTTTACATAGACTGTATATAGCACAGAGTCCATTAATGAATCCGTACAGTCTTAACCAAAGCAAATTACCTAGTAAAGGGAGATTTGAAGCTAGCTAGCACTTTTGCACAACTTCAAAAATGTACAATATAAGCACCACCAACGAAAAATATTGTTTATTTTATCGTGTTTCCTGCCGTGAGAAGAGTCGTTCATCCGAGCGACGTCGAATCAACATGAAAAAATGAGTAACAACTCTGATCTCGTCAAATGAAGCCCTCGTCAAGTCATCGAAACCCAGCTCGTCAAACCAAAAATCATTTATATTTTCACAAGCGTGGTGTGCATTTTGGGTGTTGACAATGGCGAGCATGCCATGGACTTTCTGATCATTGTGGAGTCTTGAAATTCATGCAGTCAATATTTTACCTTATCAATCAGGCAACCTAAACCTAATACAACTTAACAGTAACAAAGCCAGAAGAAACAACCCCTTTTCAGAAGATATCATCAGATGGACCATTTCCCTTCTTTTATATATCCTCCAGGATTTGGTCGCGAAACCAAGTCATTTCAACTAAAAGTCAATGACACCAACAAAATCGAAGAAGCTATTGGCTGAAGAAAAAACTGCGGCCAAGTTGTCAAACGGTCGGCACCGTCTATCGCCTATCGTCGTTCTGGGGGCAAAGCAACACCAAAGAAAAGACAACGAATACATAAAAAAGAATACAATAAAATCAAAAAACGTGATTGATTTCGATTTGATTTGATTGGAATTCGCAAATCCAAAAATTCTCCCCCCACCCCTCCCAGAAATTCCAGTTACGGCAGCACCAACTTCCCGTCATCCTGTCTTGTCCCGACCACATCGTTCGTATCCAACCGTTGATCCGCCCTGGCGAAAAGGTAATAATGAATCGATTGCTTGGGCACGAACGGCTGGGATTTGAGGGAATATGATTTTTGTCTTTTTTGGGCTTTGTTTTCTTTTTAAGCAAGAGCAAGATTTGGTATGTACAGTTTTGACTTTGTCAATTTGACAAGAAAGATTAGGACTGGAATCCCAGAAAGGAGGGTAAGGGTTCTGGACCACGGGAGTATTTGACCTTTAAAAAAGGGGCGTGCGACTCCAGCTGTCCATGCGCCATAAAAAAGGAATTTCGTAAAATTAATATGTACCACAGCATATTTCAGCGAGGATTAATGGAGGGTCGAATTGAAAATTTTAACCATCTTCTGAGTAGAATTAGGGAAAATTTTAAATTCAAAGGCACGTTTCAAAAAATTCCAAAGGATATTTGCGTTACGTTCGGTGGTAATTAGAAAAAAATAATTTCAATGCCTAATAGGGATGCTCAAATCTAACCCGAGTCTTTGAAAGCTATTTGGAAACCGATTTGCTTGATATCAACTAAACAATTTCCTTCGAGATATGTAGATAAGAAGTTCTAAAGCTTGTTTCGAAAATGCATGTCATAAAACTTTCACAATACTCGATGAATACCGCCCAATTTGGCTAATGAAAAATACCACGTGGCTTTTTTTATTATGTTCTCTCTATGCCCTTGCACGTAAACTAAAGCGCTGTTTTGTTCCAAATTCTAATTTCTTTACCCCAAATCTTAGTTAAATTAGATTACAAATAAAAAGAAAGCTGACTGAAAAAAGAAAAACTAAAAATAGTAGCCAAAAACTGAGAGAAAACATAAAAAGAAAAAGGATAAAAGGAAACAAAACATGTCAAGGGTTAGGATGCGGTGGGGCGGCACCGCAGCCTCGCCGTTTCTGAAAAGGGCAATCGACCCACACCAACCATAGGCGAGGGCGTGCAGGTGCTCACCGAGGCCCTGGCAAAGTTGTTGAACTTGGTTGCAGCAAGTTCGTGCTTTTGGGTAATTGACCGTGAGGATATGGATTCGCTACCATCATTTTTAGAAAGCAAATGGGTTAGTAGCTTTTGGGTTCTCGTATTTGTACTCCACTCCCTCATTCATTCGCAGTCTCTCCGGCTTCTAGCTAAAGTAAAGAACGAAAAAATTGAGGTTAAGCCTTGAACCTCTGGACTTGATTTTTCACTTTGATTGCACCATTTTGACAAGTTTGAGGAATTAATCGTATTTCTTGAAAGTTTGATAAGTTCTAAAAAATTTGGATACACTTGTCCTGTTTTGTTTTTTTCTTATGGGCTCGGGCAAGCTCTCCGGCTTGGGACTAGGATGCCGGAGATATTCGGATTGACCTGAACAAAATTACAAAAATGAAATTACTCAACAATGTGGTCCTGTGTGATCGAATACAGACAAGTCATTCAGCACATGCCAAAATCATATTATTTTTATGCTAAAATGGCACTTGACTGCCTTTTCACTGCCACCATTCAGGTCTGATGAATTCTTCAAGTTGCCCTCGTGGATCTTATAACTCGCCAAATCAGGACTTATATGCCTCTTCCTTGTTATTGGCATTGATTTTGATGTTGATATTCGTGTTTGATTTTTTTGTTTTCTTGTCACATTTACAGTTTCATTTCTATTCACATAACAGATTTTCAAATATATAGACAACAACATAAAGTTTTCATGTACTTTTTACCAGATTTTTTAAAATTCGAATCATTTTTTGGATGCCCAATATTGGGGGAGGGGAACAATGGCTATGACATTTTGAAGTTTCTTCATTTCCTAATATTATTTATGATAACTAGTTTGCTTGAATTATTTGATAACTTCGACAAACTACGAGCCTGTCATTGAATTTGTTTAACTTTGGAAAGTTTCCAGAAAATTGGTTTCTGGAGTCGTAATATTTAAGTGTCTAAATTAGTAGATGGTATTGATTTTTTTACAGGGTTAAGAAGGACGACGAAGAGTCTACATTGATGAAAATGCCTTGATGGTTTATAAAACATTACAATTCTTATAGAATGTCGAACCGATTAGTTTTCGCAATATCCGAATATGTTATACTTGCGAAAAATCAATCAATAAAAATGATTTTACTATTTTCAGTATGTACAAATTAATAGATATTAGCGCGTGTGTTGTTATTAGAAATAGGCAGTTAATGTCGGTGGGGACCAGTGTAATTAGAATTACATGTTGGATAATTATTGATTTTAAAATTTATCTGTTAAGATTAACCTAGCATTTTACAGCTCTTGATAATAATTTTAGCGGTTTTAAAATATATTTTTTGACTTATTGGTATTTAAAACGGACATGGTGTTCCCTGTTTATTTACCAAATTGTAAAATATCATAAAAAAATATATACCAAATATCTTCATTTTCACCAAAAGTTAGCTATTTCTCACTCTTTCAGATAACATTTCTTGTTAAAAATCGACCTTAAATTATAATCCCCATCATGTCATGGATGACGTAATCTCTTGAACTCTAGTTAATTAATTTCCTAAATGAGAAACACGAGTTAAATGTTTTTCTATTTCTTTTCCATTTGGACGTGAACTTCCCATTTCCATTTCATATTTATTTAAAAATAATATATCTTTATATCAAGAGCTCTTGCATGTTGCATCCTTCAACCTTTCTTTAAAAAAATAATAATTAATGGAAAATTTCCTCCCTAAATCGTTTTATAACCAAGCTCCATAGTTCTCTCCGATTTGAATTGACTCAACTTTTAATCTCACCTATCAAGTGTCTTACAATGTAAAAATTTCATGGCCTTCAATGTCTTTTCTTTAACAAATTTGATTTTCTTTTAATTCACATTATTATTTGCTTTGATTCTAGGGTGATTAAGACTTGACCAGTTTTGATTTTTCCACTTAAGAAAAGTGAAAACTCTGCGAAATGAATCAGATTGATCTACATAAGTAGTCACTAATTCCTCAAAAGAATATTGCCCAATAGTTATTGATTGGAGAGCGAGATAAAAATGTCCTATCTATCAACTTTTTAAGTATTTAAGTACATATAATACTTGATATATTAAGATTAGTTTATGAATCGAAGTAACACAATCTTATTTAAATATCTATCTATAGGGAATTTATAAATCCAATTACGTAAAATGCCATTATGATGTAATTGATCCCAATAATTCCCTAGCAAAAGAACAAGTTTAGGACCTAAGCAAATCCCTATGGCTTCATTTCGATTTTTGGGATTACCGGGATGTAAAGCTTTCAGAGAGTATTTCCTCTTCTGAAAAAGACAAGACCATAAGAGGAATCGTGCGGATTTAAAAATCCAACTACTTGAAATGCCAGTCCGGTGTAATTGATATCAATAATTATTCCCCAGCACAAAGAGGTGAAAATGCCACTGTACATGGACCAGTGCACTTTATGAAAGGCATAAATAAAAAAAGAAAAGGAAAAAAAACTCGGGAAAAGAAGCATTATTCTCAGGCTTCTCCAAAATTTCTGACGAAGGACGTACCAAGTAAATACCGAAGAACAAGTAGGGAGGCGTAGGGGCATATTCGTCCTCCGGGAGAAAAGAAGAAGAGAGAAAATCAAAGCAGCAAAAGAACAGAAGGGAAAGGGAAAAGGAAAAGGAAAAGGAAAAGAAGAGCAGAGAAAAGAAAACGCATAATACAACAAAAGAATATGAAAACTTGGCAGGCTCGGGTGATGATGACGACGTTGGCGTATTAGAATTTACTTACGAAGAAAGAGAGCGAAAGAAAGAGCAAAGGTCAAAGTAAGCAGTTGTAGTTTTGTAGGGGAGAGGGAGAGGGAGAGGGGAGTAATGATTTGTGGGAAGAGAAGGAGATCGTAAAAGCTCGTGACCACGAGGATTTTCTCTGTCTCTATCTCTATCTCTTCTCTTCTCTTTCTGTCTCCTCTGCGCATAAAGAAAGAAAGAGAGAGAGAGAGAGAGGGAGGGGTAGAGAGAGGAGGTGGAGGAGGAACAGAAGGGGAACAGAAGCGGAATTAGCAGAGTTTTTATCAGCCCTCAAAGGAATTTGCAGGCCCCCTTTTCCCCGTCTTTTCCTTTTCTCGTGATCTCTCTCTCTCTCCGCGCAGCTTCGTATTAAGGAAAAGCTTCCCTCGTTTTTCCTTTCTTTTTTACTTTTTGCGAGCCGAGTCCTAGGCTATATAACTGTTGCTTCAAAGCCCGGACGTTTGTGACGGGATTCGAACTAGAGAGCCCTGACCATCGAAACGACGTTGCGTTGGGGAGTTGTTGGACGCCCTCCTCGGCCGCCAAGCCAAGGCTCTCGAAACCCAGATACGGATTGGTGTTGCAGCAGAAGGAGACGAGGAAGGAGGAGGAGGAGTGAAAAATGGGGTCTTGTGGGAGGAGTGGGACCGTGAGGCAGTACGTAAGGTCGAAGGTCCCGCGGCTGAGATGGACTCCGGAGCTCCACCAGTGCTTCGTCCACGCTATCCAGCGTCTCGGCGGTCAAGACAGTAGGCCTCCCTCCCTCTCTCTCTCTTTCTCTCTCTCTCTCTCTCTCTCTCTCTCTCTCTCTCGCGTGATGATATTTCGTTGCAATTTGCTGCGCGAGATGTCTCTTTTTTTCTTGGGTGTTAGGGTTTGATCATCACCTGTTTCATTGACTTTTGTCTTGGATGTGGCTGCTGGTGTTGCAGAGGCGACGCCGAAGCTAGTGCTTCAGCTGATGGATGTGAGAGGGCTCACCATCTCTCATGTCAAGAGCCATCTCCAGGTGCAATAAGTTTGCTTTGCTTTCCTCCTCTTCTCTCATCAGTCACAATTTCAGATTCCCTCTTCCTTTCTCTCCATAAAATAAAAACCTTTTTTAGGCTCTTAATTAATCATCAGTAAAATTTGATTTTTGGAGCAGATGTACAGAAGCATGAGGAGCGACCTGGGCAGATCAGGTAGATAATCCTAACCCTCCCATTTTAGAACTGTAGTACTAAACTGCATTTCTTTATTTAATTTCGTCAACCACCACTCCTCAAATATCTGTCCTTGCCTCGTTTATTTTTTTTTTCATTCAGGCACGACTTGTTTGTCGTTTTTATTTTCACTAAAGAAAAAGATGGGTCTTTGATTTTTTTGTTTTGTTTTTTTTGTGGGGCGTGTTGTTTGGTTTCCAATGGAACTTCAAATTATATCATCATTTTTTGTGGTACGTGCATTAATGGCTGGCTCTCTTACCTTACTTTCCCCTATTGGTGCTTCACCCATGTTTCAGCATCAAACTTCATGGGCTTGCGTCTTGGCATTTTTTTAGGAAGTATTATGGCTTAGATACTCGCTTCATTTATTAAAAACCCTACTTTCCACTAACGCTGCTCTATGTTGACTGTTGTTGTTGCTGCTGTTGCCCATGTGATTTTCACAGAAAATAGAACCGAAACAGGAGTGCTCACTCTCACATGTCACGACTTTGATGAAAACCACACACAACACCCGAACACCGTAACGCAATCAATGCGGTTCATAAATGAACAACGTATTGAATCAAGACAAACATTAGCTAAATCTGTGCAACTTTTATATGGGTGCATCTTCAAATTTATGCAGATAGGGGCTGCGTCCAACAGAAGAGACGGGCCGCTGAAGACCACTATCCCGATCACGACGGCGGGCGTTTGGACGAAGTAAACGACGACGAAGGCCCTCATGCATTCGCAAAACCTGCTCATCATTCTCGATTTGCATGCAATACTCTTCCTTGTAAACGGTAAACCTTTCATTATTACAGTTTTCTTTTTCTTGGTGATTTCGCAATGTCAAAAAGAATAAAGTAAACGCTAGAGAGGTAGACGTCGTAGCTAGCTGTTTTCGTAAATGTGTCGAGTCTTTTCCATGGAGGACAATCAGCAGCTTCTCTTTTATTTTAAAAGATTGACTGATGAAAATTCTTATTGTTTCTTTTGCTTTTATTTCTTCTTTTGTTGGTGCACAGATCGAGGACAGAGAAGATGGCGACGACGACTTCAGCAGCTGCAGAACAAGTGCCGTACGGCTTTCGGGCACAGGGCGTTGATGGTTTCAGATGGCACACTCCATGCATGCCCCGAGCTCTCCACAGCTTCAACGACCCTCTCGAGTGCGCCGCGAAAGAAGAATCTAAATTCCCCTTGGTACTCTCTCTCTCTCTCTCTCTCTCACTCTGCATTTGTGTGTGAATGTGGTTCACTTTTGCCAGCTTTTATTTTTTCCTTTTGGGTTTGGGATGGTTGGGTTGAGTGCGGTGTTAGGTTTTGGGGTTTCGAACTTGAAAGCTATCTTGACTTTGTCTCCATCTTCCTTTTTCGTTTCTTGTCTTCTCGTCTCGTGTTTTCTTGGGGTCATTTCTCTTTTCTGGGGCAATGAGTCAACCTGCGTCGCACGTATGATGGTCCAACAGTGTTATTCTCTTCACTGCATGGCTACTCGAAAAGTACTCTTGTGTAAGAAAGGGGGATCAGACCCCTCAGCGTAGCCTGAGAGGCTCTTTCTATTCTTTTCTCTTCTGTTGCCTCTGACCTGAGAATACTAAGTATGTGAAACTGAGTACTGCGAGGATCCAAAGTCTGATAATAGAACAAAATGATTCATAAAGTGCTGTTATACTATCTTATATATAGTCTTTCAAATAAAGAGCAGAGAAAATGCTCGCCATTCTAAGGTTAATATATCAAGATGTTGTACATATTGTTGTGATAAACTGTAAGCATGTGGACCATAAGGAATACTCGATAGGAAATCACTTTGAAAACTAATTTGCATATCAGTCTTGATAACCTATCAATACTCTTGAATGATTCTCCTTCACATTATTCTATAGATACATATCATTTGTAGCATCCCTACTACCATTTATCCACTCGAATTGGTCATACCTTGCCATGCTGCCTGGCACATAAAGTTTACGAGAAAAACTAAGTATATTAAGGATTCTTAACTAGATAATCAATATTATCGCGATTATAAAATTAAAATAAAACCAAGAATTTTTTAATGAAAACATATATTGTAGTAAATACTTTTTGTGCAAGCAGATTGTATTATGTCCATTTTTCTTGTTTCATAGACCTTTTCCCACCATGCTGCTGGTACACTGCCCCAATTAATCTTGGATAGGCTGCCTGTGTTTGCGCCAAAATTTATGGAACTTCTTGCAACATATTCTTAGTTATGCATGAATTGTCATAGTAAGAAGAACTATACACATCTTCGATCACGATTGAGAACATTTGTATGTGCTATATGCATGTTCGCTGCTGGTGCCTAGCTTGTTTTTTGTGGCCAATCTACAATAGTTTCCTCTTGAATTGGAAGTGTGATAGACCGAGTTAGATAGGGATATTTTCCCACCAGGGACCAGATCTGCATCACCAGTTCGCATCATTGCTATGAAGTTGGCTGGTCTCTGCACCAGTTACAGTCAGAATTCATCGTATAACCTCTCTAGGGCTTGCCACTACGCTCACGTAGTCCATTCCTCATCATGAAGGTCTGTAGTTCCGTTCAATTGTTCTCTCTTGTACTTGGGAATTTCCGAGTGGGATAGTCGCGGGACAGATCCCCTGAACTTGGGTGCGTTATTGACCATCTGGAAGTCCCTAACCATCAATTCTCGCACAATAAGATCTGCATTTGCATTGTGGCTCACTAGGCCATTGAACACCAATGTCAGGTTTATCTCTGTATAGTCCTCATCGACACAATCTCACTGTCATCTTTTTGTACAGTGGCACGTGAAATTCAACATTTATGACATGAAAATTCACGTTGAAGTTTGAAAATATGCAATGCAGTTTGCTCGGTCGGACTAACCGCATGTCGAAAGTGTGACTAACGAGAAAAATTATCCTGGCCTCGTGCAGATGGCAAAACTTCAAGATCCGACACTGAAGTCCCGAAAAGGGTTAAAGCTCACAGACTGGAGAAGCTTTCCCTTGGAGGAATACGAGGAATCCGAAGGTCGCGAACTGTCGCTCTCGCTCTCTCTGCAATGTCACTTCATTCAGAGAAGCAATGGTTCTTCGGCCAGCGAGATCAGCGAGGCCTTCTCGTCGTGCTCGAGGTCCAGGGAATACTCGGGTTCATACTCAGATAAAAGCAGCGTAAATTTGGATCTGTCCATGGCTCTTTGCGGCTCCTAAATTAAAGTTTCCTGTGAAAATGGTGTGGTACAACGTTTTGTATTCTTTTTTGTTGATTTTGATCAGATCATTCCCTTTTTATAATTCATGGTAGTTGGTGGTACCACTTCGGCTATATATATATATGTGAAGCGTTACGTAGTACATGATCTGATGGTGGACGAAAATTGGTCATTGTATATGTATTTCTGTGTCTAGATTATGATTTAAGCATTTGTTTTGGCACCTTAATGTTAAACTCGAGACGCCTTTTAAGCACCAGGGGAAAGTAATCCGACGTTGCTTAAACATCCCCAGATAAAACACTTCGTGTACTTCACAAAACTGACTAACGTTCTCTTAGAAGCGATTTGGTTATTTCTTTTTAGGTCGTTGATCATTTAATGCTCGCGGTCCCACTTGATTTAACACCCAATAAAAAATCGGCACATGCGATGATCGTCATAAATTTTTTAATATGTCTGGTATTAGTATTAGGGGTATATAAAAGAATCGAGAACCGTTCGGAACTAGGAATCGCTCGAACCGTTTGGAACCAGATTGGACCGGCTCGGAACCGGCTGTTCTCGTGAGGACTGATCTAATTCCCGATTTTAATTTACTAAAATCGGTGAGTACTGGTCTGATTCTCGGTTCTAGGCATGGAACCACCCGTAGGTCCATCCGGACCGGACAGATAATATAGATAGACATATACATAATTTTTTAGAAAAAATTTCAACAAAAAAAAAGAAAACATTTTTGAAAAAATGAAAATTATAAAATCCCTAATCTAAAACTCGATTTTCAATTCCTATCAATTTACGGCCGCGCCTTTAGCCATTCATTGTCTCCCTCTCTCACTCTCGGTCACTTCCGTTTATGCGAAACTTGGTGGGACCGGTTCCATGGACCCATCTGGGAACCGGATCGGACCGAACTAGCAGTCCGATTCCCGGGTGGATCCATGGAACCAACCGACTGTTCTCGGTTTCAATTTCTCGGAATTGGTCCTTAGTGGGCGGTTCCCGGTTCTATGCCGGGAATCACCCACTTGGACCACGCTCACCTCTAACTAGTATTGCTTTGTTATAAATTATTCTAACAAAAACTTGAGTGTAGCAAGCTCAAGCTTGCTTCATCGTGACCTCAACTTTGCTTAAGCCCGAAACAGCCTCAGGGGCTTCGAGGCCTTGGTTGCGGCTGTTCTAAGGTCGACCTCTTTGGATCGGCCTTGATACGAGGTTGTGAAGGCTCCGCGAGGGCACAATTATGCTTGGCGAAGCGAGAGAGCTTTGTTAAAAATATATGTCTAGTTTGAGCTCTAAAAGAAACCTAATCTAAGTAGGCTAGTTGGAGTTGGATTTCTATTTTGAGTATATTTTCCATTTTGGATCTAATTCTTTTTTACATGGGAATTAAGACTTCTTTAGGAATTTTATACAATATGTGGCTTGTTCCCAAATTACACTCTGAATCAATCTAAGAGGAGCTTTTGGTGTCCAAGTCAATAAATCTTGTGGTAAAATTTGTAAATTCTTTTGTGAAATTGAGAGACTATTTGGAGAAAAATCGTGAGAGTTAATTACTATGTGAGTTCTTGGGTGTAATTGGGGACTATGTGAGTTCTTGGGTGTAATTGGGGACTAAGTGTTGAGGTTGATGTCTTGTATTATGTTATTCAAGAGATTACGAGGCAGTTCCGAAAGGGCCCCTGACGATTGGACAGCACAGGGGTCTCGCTCTCTGATAAGCGGGCGAAGGTCCGGGGGGGCCACCCCAGCGGGGGTCGCAGGGGTAGCGCCCCTAGGCGGCCAAAGGCATTTATATTCAGTCATAGAAGGATTTATATGGGAAAGCTAAATATTTTAGGCTATGTGGGCAATTTTGTAATTTGTGCCATGTAGGGTTTCACTATATATATTTAGGGCGAAACTGGTTTCTAGAAAAGAGACAGGAGGTGAGAAAGAGTGGCTGTACACTTTTCTACGTTATTAATGAAATAGATCTCTTCTCCTCGTAGACGTAGGTAGGCGGAACATCTCTCTTGCTGAACCACGTAAATTCTTGTGTTGTGTGAATTTTCATTACTTTCTTGCATCGTTGATAGGATCGAATTCAGATATTCGACAATTGGTATCAAAGCGGAGTTTGGTGAGCTATCAAGATGGAAGGAAATGGTTCGAGTGTCAAGTACAACATCGAGAGGTTTAATGGAAAGAACAACTTCACTCTTTGGCGACGAAGAATGATGGATCTTCTGATTCAGTGGGGCCTGTCGAAAGTGCTGCTGGGGAAAGGGAAGAATCCATAAACGAGTGATGAAGATTGGGGGAGATGGAGGAAAGAGTGGTAAGCGCCATTCGGTTGAACCTATCTGATGAGGTTCTGCAGTATGTGGTGGATCTCAAGTCAGTGCCGCAGGTGTGGGCGAAACTTGAGAGCATCTATATGACCAAGTCCATAATGAACAAACTTTTTTTTGAAATAACGGTTATACTCTTTATAGATGGAGGAAGGCTCAGATATGTTAGAACACATCAACACGTTCAATCAGATTTTGAGTAAACTTGCAAGTTTGGAGGTTTCAATGGAAGATGAAGACAAAGCCCTATTACTGCTATCGTCGCTACCAGCATCTTATGATCATTTGGTGACGACACTCTTGTATGGAAAAGAGACGCTTGAGACAGATGAGGTCATTGCTGCCCTATTATCTAATGATACGAGAAAGAGAGTTAACAATGCTACGGCACAGGGTGAGGTCTCATCGAAAAAGTCAAGGAGCAAGAACGGGGAAGAACAATCCAGCGGGGATCCGAGAATAAGGGTCGATCGAAATCAAGAGGGAGTAAAACAAAATTATCTTGTTATTATTGCAAAAAGGAAGGCCATCTGAAAAGAAACTGTTATAAGAGAAAGGAAGACTTGAAGAAGCACGAGAAAACTTTTAATCAAGCAAGTGTGGCTGATAGCTCAGACGGTGATAATGGAGATCTTCTCTCTATATCATCAGGTAAGAATCAGTTTTTTGATTCATGGATTTTAGACTCTGGATGCTTTTATCACATGTGCCCGAATAGGGATTGGTTTGATTCATACCAGTCATACAGTGGCGGATCTATTCTAATGGGGAATGATGCGGTTTGCAAAATCGTTGGAATAGGGACTATTAAAATCAAAATGTTTGATGGTATAGTCAGTACTTTGGTAGATGTAAGGCACGTTCTAGATATAAAGAAAAATTTGATATCTTTGGGTGCGCTTGATGTGAATGGCTGTAAGTACGCAGTAGCAGGTGGAGTTCTCAAAGTCATCAAGGGAGCTATGGTTGTCATGAAAGGAGAGTTGACTCGAAATTTATACAAGCTCATAGGAAGTACAGTAACAGGTGGAGCATCTGTGACTATAGCTGCAGAGTCCGATACAGACGACACTCATCTGTGGCATGTGCGGTTAGGGCATATGGGTGAAAGGGGTATGATGGAGCTTCATAAAAGGAAGCTGTTAAAAGCTATCAAAAGCTGTAAATTGAACTTTTGCAAATACTGCGTTTTCGAGAATCAAAGCAGGGTTAGTTTCAGAACTGCAAAGCATACGAGCAAGGATGTACTTGATTATGTACACAGCGATTATAGGGTCCTGCATCGATCAAATCAAAAGGTGGAGTCGAATATTTTGTGACTTTCATTGATGATTACTCAAGGAATGTCTGGGTCTACTTCATGAAGCAGAAAAACAAAGTCTTCTCTAAATTCAAAGAGTGGAAGGTTGAAGTAGAAAGGCAGACATGAAAGAAGCTGAAGTGCTTGAGAACAGATAACAGAGGGGATTATAGGTACAAACCATTCCTGAAACTATGTAGAGCTGAAGGGATCACACGTCACTTCACAACATCAGATACACCACAACAAAACGGTATAGCTGAGAGGATGAACATGACACTTTTGGAAAGGGCTCTGAGTATGAGGCTGAATGTAGGGTTGAGTAAAATTTTCTGGGAAAAAGCAGTTAATATGACATATTATCTCATTAACAGGTCTCCATCTACAGCCATTGAATGCAGAGTTCCTGAGGAGGTATGGACAGGTAATCCGATTGACTATTCTGGTTTGAGAATATTTGGTTATTCAGCCTATGTTCATGTACAAAGTGGGCATCGTTCCAAGTTAGACTCAAAGTCTAAGCAATGCATCTTTCTTGGCTATAAAAAAGGTGTGAAAAGATTCAAGCTATGGGATTCAAATGCATGGAAGATCGTGGTTAGCAGTGACGTTGTCTTTAATGAATCTTACATGGTGAAGGCAAGCAACAGTTCACATGCAGATGGTAGAAGTGAAGAAGGATCTACTGTGCAGGTAGAGTCAGGTGAACCATGTTGACACCTATTTTTAACTAGTTATTTAGGAACAATTGCATAGAAAATTAGAGTTTAATTTTTTAACCCCTAAACAAAAATATAATTAGATGGCATTACATATAGATATTAGGAGCATTCCATTAATAGTTAATTAGGCCCATATAGTTTGCATATTTATCGGACCGACGGCAAATGGACCCGAGCGAATGGTTTCGAGCTTAAATGAAATTAATTGAACCAAGCCCATGATCAAAATTCACATGTGTTGCACGTGTGATAATTCAATTGAAGATTTTCTGTCACAAAGTAATGTCTCGTACATATATTCTCAGCCAAATTTGATATATTGGATTCTATTCGCTTCTATAAGACAGGACGCTTTGCAAAATGATTGGGGCCATATATTGCGAAGATATTTGCAGTGGGGTGATAAAAGCTTATTCTAAGCCATATTCAAAGCAACATTATATTCATCTACATTAAAATAAGCAAAAAAACATTGCAGGGAAGAGGAGGATTCGGTGGATTGTGCACGAAAAGGGAGGAGAGAATAAGACAGAAATTCCAAAAGTGCACATAATAGGAAATAAGATCTGGCCTCTTTTCTAGATAGCCTTCGTCCCCTCACCTATAAAAGGGTGTTCGTGGACAGAAGCGGGGGACTCTCATAATTTTCAGATCAGAATTTTTAGAGAACACAAATGTGAGTGAGAGCAAAATGTGAGAATGAGAGTGAGAGGAGAAGACGGCAGCACGTGCCCCGTCGTCGTGCCCGTATTACTCGCACCAACGCCGGCCATGACTCTCTGCTTTGCGCGCTTCAGCAAATCCCAAAATCTTTCTGGCATCCAGCAAGCAAATCCTGACGACTCCAGTAATTCTCGCTCGCGCCTAGGCCATCCACTGCACCGTGAAGGAAGCCCTCTCTGCACCGTGAGCACTTCACTGCTACCACCACACCTGTTAGCTTCCCAATCGCACCAGGTGATCTCAGTTGGATAGATTAAAATCTTGGACATAAGAGGACAAAAAAGAAAAAGAACAGAAGAGACTTGGACTTGCTTGGCGAGACATACTAAAGAAGAAACATACAGAAGAAGACAAGAGAAAAGTTTCCTCCGTTCTTCATCCTTTATCCGTCGTTGTTGCACTTTATTCGATTATGGCGATTTTTCTTTAATGATGGGTGAATTTTAGATGCTTTTAGCAATTCCCTTCGCTGCCGTACCCAGCTTTTACTTGGACGTTCATCAAGGATCGTCAAGTCCAGCAGTCCTGATCTCCACCTGTGTATCACGAACTCAGCCGTGTTGGTCCTCTCACGGGTTCTTCACCGTTTGCTAGCTCTTGCCGCAAGCCTCTTCGCGGCCATCTTGTTCAAGTCGCTCCTCGTAGCGACACTACTACCGCCGCCGGTCCACTCGCCATCATCCCGATCCGCCGATGACTCAAATTTGGAAAGTAATTCGCAAATCAGGTAAAAATCTCTATCCGGTATATTTTCAAAATATTTAAATTCTTAGTTTGAATATTTTGAATATTCCGTGAATATTGTGTGCTTGATTAGATACCTTAGAATAATATTTGCGATATCCGCAATATTCGAAAATACCCAAAATTAGGAATCATTCCTAATTTGACAATGTATCTGGACGACTGTCCGACCTTATCTCTAAGGTACGATACGCGGCGATACGGAAAATCATTATCTTATCTATAATCACTTGGATACGATAATAGATTTTATTTGCTTTCTAAATTTAAACAATCAACTTTCTGTCGATATCTATAACCCTATAGATATGATCGTTAGTTTGATTTCATTGCCTTATCTGAATTTGAAGAATCTTGCGGATTGCGTGGATTGTTTAAATGTGATTGATATCTTTGTTTGATTGCTTTCCTTTTAAATAAAGAAAATCCAAAATTTTGTTGTTTAGATTTAAATTAGAAATTTTGCATGCTTAGGGAATCTTAAATATATTCAAAAGAATAAGATAATTATTTGATTTAAATTGGGATTTAGGGTAGCATATTTCCTAGTTTAAATTAGAAATTATTTTAATCTTAGTGGATTATTTAGGATATTTAATAATTTCGAATTTTAATAAAAATCCCAAAAAACGAATCACTTTAGGATAGATCAAATCATTTTCTCTAGGATAGATTGCATGTTAATTTCAGTAATTTTTAATTCCGAATTTTATTTGAAAATACCAAAAAATAAATCGTTTGCCTGTCATTAAAATTAGGTCACGTCGTCGCATGACATATAGTTCGCATGTTAGGCTATATTAATCGCATGTTAATTTTTGCACGTTATTACATATAAGTTAGCTTTCATTTAAATAAGTGAAAATCCTAAAAAATATTGAGTGAACTGTTTGTTAATTAGAAATCATATTAGGATTATTGATTGACTTTCTAACTAACAATGTAGATACTTACGTTGCTTCAAGGTAAGTAATTCTCCCAATCTCCCAATTTATTTAATATTTTGATTATTAGGTGTTACTTTGGTGGTTTACGTACTCGCATGATCACCTCATGTGCTAGTAACTAAGTTAAAACGAATCCAAACTATCTGCCAAAGCATTTTTTTGAAAAGAAAAGGTACCGAAAGGGCATTAGACTAGATCTAGCGTAACCAAGTCCCCAAGTTTAGAATCTCTGGTTTGTAGAAATAAAATATATCTCCTTATGTTTTATTTAGGTTTCTAATCGACCTACCACAAATAGATTAGTAGCGACTCCAAGCATGAAAACTTTTGCATGTTAAAAACTTAAATCTTAAGTTGCGAATTGGTAGGGCTTGGGAGGGCTCGAGTTAGACTTAGTCTTAACAATCCATTAGCTTGAGAAAAATTTAGGTCGCGACAAACCAGAAATAGCAGGAGGAATGGAATCATCCAGTAACTCATCATAATCACAGGAGACAGTAGAAGATACCTGCATCATCGTAGAAGGTAGAGGAAAACGTACTCACAAAGCACTTGTGAGATACGGGTTTGAGCATATGGTTGCTTATGCCCTCACAATAGGCACAGGCGATCCATCTTCCAATCAAGATGTGATATCTGATACTGATAGTGATAAATGGATGTCAGCTATGATGGAAGAAATTGAATCCTTATAGAAAAACACGACTTGGAAGATTGTGGAGAAACCTAAAGGTGAAAGATCATTGGGCGTAAATGGATCGTTTGCAAGAAAGAGGCAGTGTTTGAGAATGAGTAGGTAAGGTGTCAGGCCCCGAACTCCAATGAGCACGTAACTCACTTCTCTGGTTGATTAATGCGACATCTCAGGGTATCGCCGACCTCGCTTATAAATATCAGAGATTTAAAACGATCAGTGAAAATCACAAATACCCGGACAATTAGAACTGGGGTAATTAAGGAGAATAAACAAACTCGTTTCTCATTCAACTTATATAATATTCACAATTTACAAACCACCAATACACATATGCACATCGTACTAATAAACTATCGATAACCAAACTGATCGATGACCTGGGTATTCTATCGCCAAAAATGGAACATTCCAAAAAGCCTATTCCCCAATCCTACATTAATCCCTACCTACGCCCTTTGCTTGGCGTCCACTCCGAGTCTGACTCCTCGTCATCATAATCTGAATTCTCCCGAACGTTCTACTCCTACGAGGACTCCGGCTTGGCCTCAATCTCGATCGGGTATCATCCGACTCAGCTGAAACCTCGTCCCGTTCCCCCTCGACCGACTCCTCAAAGAACTCGTCTTCAGGTACAGACTCGGGGTCAATTCATTGTTCGTACGGGGGTATGTGTACCGGTTTTTCTTCAGGCTCATCCTCATGCTCTTCTTCTGGGGCCTCTTTGGGTTCCGCCTCGGGTTCTTCCTTAGGAATCACCTCGAGATTCACGTCCATGGGATCGTATCCTGCCTGTGATTCCTCAAGCTCTGGTTCGTGCTCGGCTCCAGAAGGCTCAGGTGCTACAGGCGTCAGTTGTAGTCTTGACTGCGTCAGACTAGTCTCCAAACTAGTCAACTCACCATTCGGAGGAGGAATGACTGATGGATCCTAGTCCCCAACTCCTTCAAAGGGGACGTCGAGGCCACAGACGGGGCCAAACTCGTCTACCCCGTCTCTAAAAAACTAGACAGTATATGTATGGGTCTGCAAAAGGGGTAACTCTATATCTACCCAAACTATTATCGTGTGCTTAACTCAAGTCATATTATCATATATAGGGAACTCTATAACGTTGTGGTCAGTGTGCATCGGAACTCCAAAACGCTCAGGTGGCAGCGGTGGCGGAGGATTCATTGTTCAGGCCGTGGTTCTGAAAATTTTGGTTGAAACAATCATGAGAATACATCTCAGCAAGCACACATCCTAAACCCCACTTAGGCTATCAAGTACCTCCAAACAATCACGACAAGCAATCACACTCAGCTATTACACCGCAGGCACACAAGCAATACTTACCTGGACCTTTTCAGCGTGCAACCTGAACGTTAGTCACAATAGCACTATTCCACTCACATGCATGTTCTAATTATATTTCATGCATTTGTTCCGATCCCATCACATCCTTTCCATCACACTTGACAGTGACCTGCGTAATGGTACCGCCTCAGGTTTACTGCTACTAACTCAAACAACACTTCAAGGCCCGCGTTATGGTACCGCCTCAAGCCGTGTATCTTGCCCGCGTAGTGGTACCGCCTCAGGACGGAAATATCTCCGCGTAGTGGTACTGCCTTAGGGATTTCCACGATCACACATGCCACACCACACACAATTTCTTACTCATTCACATGCTCAACACTCACTTGCCAATAAATTGGCCAATCACATGTGGCTTGTACACGCATCAATTCATACTCATTTCTCATGCTCACTAAGCATTTAGCATGGCCAATTGACAATTAATTCAATTCAGTCCAGCGTGCACATAACAAAGCATATTTCAATCAATCACTTGCACATTAGTGCACCCAATTTCATCACCACAACTCAACCACATAACAAACACACAATCAACACACAATTTGCCATTTTTCCCCATCCGAACTGCGATAATTCAATTCCAGCCCTTCACGACATTTTCACACAATTAATCGCCGAATCCAAATACCCAATTTACGTACCGAACAACACATCACAACACGCATTTCAACCACTCACAGCCCGCCTTTGCCCCCTAATTTTCCACCAAAATCTCCCAATTTCATTCCTAAGGCCCGCTAATCAATTCCGCCCCCAAAACCATACTAATCCGCGTTTAATTAAATCTGATTCTACCTCAAACTTGTCCGTTGATACCTGAAGTCCTAAATAAAGTTTAGGGCGTGACTTACCGAACTCTAGACTAACTCGGCTAGAGTGGAAAAAGGAATGGCGATCAACGACGAGCGGCTCGGCGGCGGCGGATGGCTGAACGGTGTGTGGCGGTGACGGCGGCTTGGGCCGGTTCCTCACGGCCACGTGAGAGGGAGAGGGAGAGAGAGCTGGGAGGGAGAGAGGGACGACGGTGGTATGGCGTGAGGGTGGTGGCCGGCAGTGGCACGGCGGTGGGCGGTGGCCGGCGGCGGCGGCGGCGAGCGGCGAGCGGCCAAGGGGGAGAGAGAGAGCTCATGGTGAGGGAGGGGGAGGCTGGGGTAGAAGAGAGAGAATGAGGATAGAGAGAATTTAGGTCTTCAATAGTCAAACCAATAATTTAGGGGCCAAAATGACCATCTTGCCCTTGTCTCACAAATCAAATCGACGGTCAAGATTCGATCTTATCTTGAGATCAACGGCCGAGATCGAATCTTTCCCAAAAATATCTAAGGGCAATTTGGAAATTTCACAAAATTTCAAGGGCAAAATTGTCCAACTAAAAAATTAGGGCAAAATGACCAAAATGCCCTTCCCCTTTAATACTAGCCCTTTATAAACATCAAAGGGTAAAATGGTCACTTTTTCATTTTTTTGCCGAAATTGAATTTTTCTGAAGGATTCGGGAAAATCCAAAGCTGCACGTTCCAATCACAATGTCATCCTAACGTCTCGTTGTGACTTCCTAATTTTTCGATGTCTAATTTGGGCTTTAGTTAATGATTGAATCTTATTTAACGTAACTCGAACGTTTCTCAAACTAACGGACGGCTTTTGGGGAAATTCGCATATTCGATCCATGACTGATAATAAATCAAGTCACGTGCAAGTTCATTTGGTTCGTGACGACTTTGATTGTCATTTAATCGCGAGGTTTGATTGCTAGTTCCATCGGGTACGATCGTTTGGTATAGGTTCAGGATTATTCGTCAATGCATTTCGTGGTCCAACGGAATCACCCGCGATCCACTATTATGACAGTGACGAACTGACCCTTGGCTATTTTTGGATCGGCCTACAATGGTTCAAAATATCACATCGACGATTCTATAGTCAAAAATCAATTCACGATCGAATTTTCTTTAGTCACACGAATTTTAAATCCTTAGTTAGTCTTTCTCTAATGGTTAGCATTTTCGGGAATGATAAGTTCCGGACGAGAACTAACTACGAGTATGTTCATAAAACTAGCATTTCATAAATCTCAAATGGGCAAAATTTCAGGATGTCACATAAGGTACAGGGCTAGACTTGTAGCTAAAGGGTATGCACAGAAAGAAGGGGTGGATTATAATGAAATATTCTCTCTAGTAATAAAGCACCCTTTCATTTGGGTTCTACTTGCCTTGGTAGTCATGCTTGATTTTGAGCTGGAGCAACTTGATGTGAAGATGGCGTTTCTTCATGGAGACTTCGAGAAATAGATTTTCATGGAGCAACCTGACAGGTTCAAAATGCAAAAAAAGGAAGATCACGTTTGTCTGCTTAAGAAGTCACTTTATGGCTTTAAGCAATCTCCGAGACAGTGGTACAAGTGTTTTAACTCTTTTATGGTGAAAATTGGCTATTCGAGAAGTGAGTATGACTGCTGTGTTTATTTTAAAGAGTCAGATGATAATTCGATTATTCTTTTGATGTTTTATATTAATGACATGCTCATTGCTGCTAAGAATATGCATGATATTGTCTCTTTAGAGTCCTTGTTGAATAATGAGTTTGAGATGACGGATTTTGGTGTTGCTAAGAGGATCCTTGGTATGGAAATTCATAGAGATAGAAGTGCAGGTAAACTTTGGGTATCTCAAAAGAGGTATGTTGAAAAGGTGCTTGAGCGTTTCAACATGAATAAGGCTAAACCAGTGAGGACACCATTAGCTAGCCACTTCAGGTTATCTGAACAGCAATGCCCCACAAAACATGAGGAGATTGAGGAGATGTCTCGAGTTCCCTATGCTAGCGCAGTTGGGAGTCTCATGTATGCTATGGTGCGTAGCAGGTCAGATTTATCTCATGCAGTCAGTATTGTTAGCAGATACATGAGTAATCCAGGGAAGGAGCATTGGAATGCAGTCAAGTGGATATCTATGTGGGACTGCAGACTTGCGTATTATGTTTAGTCGCAACGGAGGTTCAAAGGAGCTAGCAGGATATGTTGATTCAAACTTCGCCGGTGACCTAGACAGGAGGAGGTCTACTACAAGATATGTCTTTACATTAGCTGGTGCACCTATCTCATGGATGGCGATGCTCCAGTCCATAATTGCATTGTCTACTACAAAGGCAGAGTACATGACAGTTATAGAAGCTGCTAAGGAAGGGCTCTGGTTGACTGGGTTGGTTCGTGAGTTGGGTTTAGAGCAAGGAGGTGCGGTGTTACATTGTGACAATCAGAGTGTCATACATCTCGCCAAGAATCAAGTGTTTCATGCAAGAACAAAGCATATAGATGTGAGGTTTCACAAAATCAAGGAGCTTGTGTCGGATGGCAGCATTCACTTGAGGAAGATTCACATGAATAACAATCTTGCAGATTGTTTTACCAAGCCAGTCACTATTGAGAAGTTTGGGTCCTGTTTGGGTTTCATTAATATAACTCGCTGTTGAAGGTGAGGGACGCACTCAATGAGTGTGGGAGTGTACCTCTTATGGAGGTACGGCGATGAAAACATCTATATTTCATATTCTTTCATAGGTGGCTTTACATAATCCAAGCCAAGGTGGAGATTGTTGAAGTTGATGTCTTGTATTATGTTATTTAAGAGATTATGAGGCGGTTTCGAAAGGCCCCCTGACGACTGGACAGCACGGGGGTCCAGGGGGGCCGCCCAGGCAGGGGTTACAGGGGCAGCGCCTCCGGGCGGTCAGAGGCGTTTTATGTTCAGTCATAGAAGGATTTATATGGGAAAGCTACATATTTTAGGCTATGTGGGCAATTTTGTGATTTGTGCCATGTAAGGTTTCGCTATATATATTTAAGGCGAAACGAGTCTCTAGAAGAGATGCAAGAGATGAGAAAGAGTGGCTGTATACTTTTCTACGTTATTAGTGAAATGGATCTCTTTTCTTCGTGGACGTAGGTAGGCGGAACATCTCTCCTGCTGAAGCTCGTAAATTCTTGTGCTGTGTGAATTTTCCTTACTTTCTTGTATCGTTGATAGGATCGAATTCAGATATTTGATACTAAAAAACATAGAGAGAATTTGAGTGATTAGAGTGCAGTTGTAATCTCTATTTTATCGTTTGATCAATAGTAAAATCATGTGCTGCTCCTTATGTGGATGTGGAGTAGGTTCCATCGTGATTTATTTCCTTGTGCTGTTTACTTTATTGTTCGACCATTTGATTTTCTCAACAAGAACCGATGTTGACTAAGTCTTCGTGAAGACTCCTGCGTGCATGTGAGGGGACCAGCTGGGACGAGGGAGACGAGCAATGGTGACGGCAACCCTCGCACGCGGATACTGATTGTGGTTGTACAACATGGGTATAATAATTCTTCGCTGGGGTGAGGTCGGGCAGGATGATATGTATACATTCGCACAAATACTGTAGTTTGACAGAGGATCGGATCAGAGAGATAATAGGAAAATAAATGGATGCAGCGATGAGAAAAGTGAAAGAATACGTTTTAGTATTTATCATTTCTCACTCACAATTTTACAATGTGAGTCTCTTTATATATACACTTCAAGAAATATTCATTTTATGCCGAAGACGAGGAAAAGATAGTTTCTTGTGCAGAAGATGACGAAAAAATCAAGATCGTATCTTGTTTTTAGACATACACTTAAAAAAATATTCATCTTGTATTGAAAATGAGGAAAAGATCAAGATCATATCTCATCAGGAAAAGATCTTATCTTTGACTTGTTCTATATCTCTCTGCAATCTGACGGGGCGAGACATAGTTAGCTTGGATCTTAGAAGTCTAAAGTGTGTGGAAGAGACCTTTAGTGAAGATATCATAGGGCTGATCCACAAAAGAAATGAAATGGATGTTGATCTATCCCTAGGCTAGACGTTCATGGATAAAATGATAATCAATTTCCACGTGCTTTGTTTTAGCATGAAATACATGATTCGTAGTGAGGTACAAAGCAGATATATTATCACATCAAAGAATTGGTGGATGTTGTGGAAGAGCATGAAGATCTTTCAATATATATTCAATCCACATAAAATCTGCAGTTTTGTTGGCTAAGCACTTATATTCAGCTTCTATACTAGAGTGGGTCACAGTTCATTGCTTGCGAAAACACCAGAAAATAAGATTGCAACCAAGAAAGACACAATAACCTCCAATTGAGCATCGATTATCTTTATCACCAGCCTATCCAGCATCGGAAAATGAATGAAGAGCTTTGGAAGGGCCACGAGTGAAAAGAATACCAAGACGAAGAGTATCTGCCAAATAGCGTAGTATACGCTTAATGAATTGCGAATGAGTTGTTGTAGGAGCATGGAGAAATTTACATGCTATATGACGGAATATGCGATGTCACGTCTGGTAAGGGTCAGATGATGAAGGGCACTGATTATGCTATGATAAAGTAAAGGGTCCAGTAAAGGCTCACCATGTCTGCGAGAGATTAATTCATCAGTTGTGCACGGCGTAGAAATTGTACAGCATTTGTCATTTTTGATTGCTCCAAGATTTCATGAGTATACTTTACCTGATGTAGGAGTAGTCCTTAAGAAGTTGAATGGGCTTTGACACCAAGAAAGTAGTGAAGGGGACCAAAGTCTTTAATTGCAAATTCAGTTTGAAGAACAGTAAGTAGACTTCCAAAGGAAGCATTAGGAGAGCCTATGAGAAAGTAATGTCATCCACATATGCTAGAAGTACCATGTTGTAGTGAGTGGTGTGAAGAGTAAACAATGAAATCTGCACCCGACAATCAGAAGCCAAGGTCAATGAGGTGGGAACTCAGCCACTGGTAACAAGCACAAGAAGCTTGCTTGAGACCATAGAGTGAACGCTGAAGATGACATACATGATGAGGCTTTGTGGGATCAACAACCCTGGAGGTTATACCATATATACCTCTTCATTTAAGTATCCATGTAGAAAAGCATTGGAGACATCAAGTTGTTTGATGGGCCATCATTTAGAGTAGGCAACAACAATGACAGTGCAAAGAGTGACTAGCTTGGCAATGGGGCTAAAGGTTTCAATGTAATCAATTTCAGCCTACTGGTGGAATCCTTTGGCAACAAGTCAAGCTTTAAACAGTTCTAGAGTTCCATCCGCACGCAACTTAACTTTGTAAATCCATTTGCATCCAATTGGACGAGCATGAGAAGGAGCTAGAACAAGTTCCCAAGTGCCATTTATTATGAGGGCAGTATCTTCCATTGCTGCGCGCCAAGGAGGATCACGAGAGGCATTAGTAAACATGTAGGCTCCATATAAGAATGTTCAGTGGTAGTCATTGCAAAAATGTGTTGACGGCTGATAGTCTGCCGTGAAATAGTTCCATCCTTGAGGCGGCGAGTAACCATTAAATGAGTAGGAGCATGAAAACTTGGTGACGATTGTGAATTAGTTGGAAGTAGGAACATTTGTTGTCGGTTGTGAATCAGTTGAGGTAGGAGCTATTTGAGATGTGTCTGGTGGCGATGCTGATGGAGGTGGTTGTACGGAAGTTTCTTGTACTGGAAGTGGCATAGGTGCGGAGGTAGAGGGAACACGATGTCTAGAGTTGGAGCTGGTGGTGTTGGGGAAGACGTAGTGCTGAAGGGAAGTGAGGTTTCGTCAAAAATCGCATCTGCATTAATATAGAACTGGGGGCTTAGTGGGCAATAACACCCATTACCCTAATGATCTGGAGGGTATGAAAAATGCAAGCTTGAGAGCATGGGGCCAATTTATGAGGGGCATAGGGCCGCAAATACGGAAATACTGCACAACAAAAAACTCTCAAAGATGAAATATTGAGTGGTGTCCGAAAAATTGTTTGGCAAGAACTGATGTTGCTAATGACCTTTGAGGGAAGTCCATTCATCAGAAATGTTGCAGTCTAGATATTCCCAGAGATGAGATGGAATCCCAACTTGATTCATGAGAGCCAATCCAGTTTTGGCTCTGTGACGATGCTTTGCGTTCTACAGTGCCATTCTGAAATGGAAAATGGGAACATGATATACGTTGATGGACTCCGTTAACCAGGTTGTGTATGCTAGATTCTGAGTTGGAGTTGTGTTGGGGTTGCTCTCCTAGTGCTGGATGTGCTGTGGTGGAGCCTGTTTGGTGCCTTCAACAATGGAAAGAAGTCAGGAAGCCAAGAGGCAGGGAGTTCGACTTGTTTTCCAACTTACAAAATTTGTTCGGTCAAATGTCTCACCGATTGGGGGAGTGGAGACTACGGGTGCGTTTGGTTCAGTTTTGGGAAGGGGCTTTGGGCCTCGAAAGCCCCTTCCCAAAATGCTGAAGTGTTTGGTTTAGCATTTGGCCTAGCATTGGCCAAATGCTAGCATTCCAAATGCTGAAAGCCCAAGGCTGGTCTAGATCAGCCTTGGGCTTTTAGCATTCCACGAATGCTACTGTTCATCCTTTTTTTTTTTAAGGGTTTGAAGCTTCATCTTCTTCGGGCAGTCGACGGCGGCCGGCGAGGGTGGCCGGCGAGGGAGAAGGGCCGGCGAGGTCGCCTGGGTTCGGGCGACCCTCGGCGAGCCAGATCCGCCGCCGCCGGCGGTCGCTCGAGGCCAGGCGACCCTCGGCGGGGTCGCCCGAGGCCAGGCGGCCGTGCGACCACCGCCGAGGGTCGCGCGACCCAGGCGGCCGTCGCCTGGGGTCGCGCGACCCAGGCGGCCGTCGCCTGGGGTCGCGCGACCCCAGGCGGCCGTCGCCTGGGTGGCCGCCTGGGGTCGCGCGACCCCAGGCGGCCGTCGCCTGGGTGGCCGCCTGGGTCGCGCGACCCCAGGCGGCCGTCGCCTGGCCTTGGGCGACCGCCGGGGGCGGCGGATTTGGCTCGCCGGGGTCGCCTGACCTCGGGCTCTGGCAGCCGGCGGCGGTATCCGGCGATGGGTATGTTTTGTTTTTTTTTTTAATAAATAAGGAAATTTTCAAAGTCCATTTGCAAAAAAAGTTCACCAAACGCTATATTTTGCCCAAAGTAGCTTTACAAAATATTTTTACCAAACACCATTTGCCTTTCCCCAATGGGCTTTCACCCAAAGGTATTTGCATTTTCCCAAGTGGCATTTTCAAAGTTGAACCAAACGCACCCTACATTTGGAGTAGTTGGAGCTGGGAGAAAGGAGGTAATATAGGTGGTTTGAGCGAAAATTGGATGAATGGAGTAGGTAGAAGAGGCTGATACAGACGCCATTAATTCTCTTTATGAAAAGGGCTTTCATCAAGGAGCTCCGATACCAAATTTGATTAGAAAATCTAAGCACAAAGATAATAGGAAAATAAATATATGCAAAGATGAGAAAAGTGAAAGGGTACTTTTAGTATGGATTGTTTCTCCCTCACACTATTTTATAAAATAAGTTGCTTTATATGTACATTTTAAGACATTCATTTTGTGCTAAAGATAAGGAAAAGATCAAGATGATATTTTACTTTTACATATACACTAAAAGAAAATATTCATTATGCGCTGAAGATGAGAAAAAGATCAAGGCCATATCTTGTCACGGAAAGATCATATCTTTGACTTGTTCATAATTGTAGAACACACATCTCCCACCTAATACTTTGCATCCAAGGGCAGGGTCCATCTCTAGATCCTCCTTACATATCCAAATGAAAATTATCGTCTACTCCTTGAAGATAGCACAACCTTTGATGCCCGCCACTTAAACCTCTTACAACAACACAAGCATCAATCTATTTCCCACATCATCCATAGGATTTGGAAACACCATTAACGTACTCAAATAAGTCGCATTGATGGAGATTTGTGTAGTATTCTTTCAACGATAGAGACATCTTATCCATTTCTTCAACTAACCGGAATCAGCTAAACACAACATTCACATACAGGAACGAGTGACTTTTATGAAGTCTTATATCTCCAAATAAGACACACGTGCACGTATACATCTCCATGTTCCTTGATCCGCCCCTCGTCGTAAAACCCCAAAAGCTCGAGGTGCTTCTCGCAACAAGTTAACTACTGTTGGTCTTTTACCGCACAGATTTAACCAGCTCGAAGCTTCGAACCTGATGCGATGTCTGGAAACCGAAGAGAGGGAGAGAGAGTTGCCTTTGGGCTTTTGGAGGACTTGCTCATGTCGCTTGACTCGCTCATGTCGCTTGACTCGTGGGCTTTTGTTATCGGGTCTGCTCGTACGTTCCTTTCCCAGTTTGCATTAGATGGTGGGCACGCAGTTTCATTTCCTGTGGGCCTTTTGAATTCTTGAAGTTGAGCATTTGTAGGAAAGGCTAAAGTATACAGATCCAAAGATGTGACCAGAGCCCAACATCATGCCAGATTTCTTGAAACAGTCTTATATGGTTGTAAAAATGAAAGAGTCTTATATTCAATTTTGGAAAGTCAAATGTTTATGTGATTGCTTGCAATTATCTTGACTATTTTTAGGTTGCAATTTTCTCCAATTTTTGCATACCATGTCACCGGAATACATCTCCATGAAAAAGACGGAGGCATTTCATGGAATTCTTTTAACTTTTTCGAAAGGTTGCTGGAGGATTGATCAAAAAAGGTTTAAACTTTAGAGAGCTGAAGTTTGGGAAAGATAAGTAAACTACTGAGTAACGCAGTTGTCCATGGATATAAGATTTGCAATTAATGGTATAGATAGCCAGTAATTTACTTGTCCACAATTAATATGCTATATACTACATCTATAAAAATGTTATACTTTCTCATATGACAGACTGCAACTGAACATCTGAAAACTTAAGTCATATTCAATCTTAAATCCAAATACATCATGTTATTTGCCGCAAAAATTCTATTAACTAGATATATATATATATATATATATATATGTATTTGCATACTGGAAGGCTACATTTCTATATAGAGGTGATTGGTTTCTGGTTGGGTCGATTTCGAGATGAGAACCTAGAACCTACACTATAGATCTTGGTTTGGAAAAAGTGGAATCAGTTATCGAACTAGTTATACTTGGAATCGGCCTGGAACTTTTACTATTTTTTTTTTAAAAACAAGGCACATTAGATCAATTCTAAGTTGATTCGACCTTAGAACCTACCTACTTGGTTAGTTCCTCAGTCGAACTAGCGGTTTTAATACAAGAATCGAAAACCGAACTGGTTAAATGCTAAACTTAGTTTTTTGGGAACCGAGAAGCTAACCGATTCTTCCTACAACCAATTGGGTAAGGCTAGTTCGGTGTAGTTCCCAAGTTGAACAGACCTCATTGCTTACCCCTAATCAAATATCATTCTCGTTTATTGTAGTCTTTGATTTTGTTTTTTGCCAGAATTCTAGCATGTCTATTTTCAAAATATTTAATTAATTTAGCCTCAATTTTTGCAATTTGATATAGGAAAAATGAGATAAATAGTCTATAAATTTTGATCCAATGTACATCATCATTGGACTTTTAAGTAGTTGAATGTGATCTTCGAACTATTCCTAAATATTCAATCTAGTCCTTAAACTTTCAACTTATTCAATCTAGTCCCTTGGCTTTCTATAATAAAGTCAAATTGTTCCTTTGGTACTATTCACAAGTTTTCATAATTACATTTTTTTTGGTAAAGAGATTTCATTATTGTCCATAATTTTGAACTATTTTCATTTCAATCCATTTCGTAAAAATCAACAAGAAATATGTTCTCTTTTTATTATCTTTTACCTTTTTGGTCTTTATAAATATCACTATAGTTCCACTAAGTATATATAGGCCTATTTAGAGTTACATCAGATTCATATACCTTTTATTTTAAAATAAATTTTTTCCATGATAATATTCAATTACGATAGTAATTTTCGTATAGATGTCTCATACTTATATTAATCTAAATTTTTTTCCTAATCTTTTAGATAGATATAATATTCAATTTTTTGTATTTTTTCTTAAATAGATTTGGTTATATCTATTAATTACGAAATTAAAATAGCAGGAATATCAACCCGATGCACCTTTAAATGAGATTCTACTTTTATTATTATAGAGATTATAAATTAAATATACTTGAATGGAGGTATCGTATAAGGAACAAAAAATAAAAAAAGTGATAAAAAGATACCCATATTCTTTTTGTTGATTTACGAAATAGATTCAAATGAAGGTATTCTAAAATCCAAGTAATAGTGTAATTATGAAAACTTTTGACCTTTTAATGGAAAGTTGAATTACTAGATTGAACAAATGAAAAATTTAGGGACTAGACTAAACACTTAGAAATAGTTTAAGAACTCTGTTGAACGAAAAAGTTTAAAGATGACATTACACATTTGGTCAAAATTTATAGACTATTTATGTCATTTTCCCTTTAGAATAAGTTTATATGGTGACGTCGCTTAATATATATATATATATGTATATATATTTTTTTTCGAGTGCTCAGACTTATATCACATAACTTCTGAAAATTGCCAGTGCTGAAAATATCTTTTTCGATATTTTATCCAAAAATAAAACCATGTCAAACAATGTATTCTTAAAATATTACCACGTAATATCTTGAATTCTAAAACTTTGTAGTCTCAATTATTTGGTGGCATCAAAATCTACAAAATAATGGAATGTACATTGCACATAATAATTTATTGTTAGATAGTAATTAAAGTAACATTTTTATGGAATCAATTGACACCATGTTGATACCTAAATTTCGGCGCATCATTTAGTGGTTAATTGCATAGAAAATTAGGGATTAAATTTTAACCCATGAACAAAAATATTACGAATCGCATAGCATAAAGTTTAGGTTCATATAGATTAACTGCATTTCGCATCGGATCGGTGGTGGTAAACGAGCTTAAAATTTATCATGTAAATCGAGCTCGGGCATCGAACGAGACTCGGCTCACTCGAAAAGCATGGGCCGAAAATCACACGCAAAAGGGCTTGGTTGTCTTAATTTGAGCTTAAATTAGCCCATTATGCTTAATTAAAGAAAAGCCCAAATTAATTCAGCCCACTTAGAATTAAATTAAAGCCTAAACCTAAACCCATTAGGACTAGAAAACCCGGCTAATTGACCTAGGTTTACACTATAAATATATATTTATGTCTTTGGAGGGAGGGGGATACACACACACGGCCACAAAAGAAAAAGGGGGTCGAAAAAGAAGCAGAGAGGAGAGAACACACGTTCGGGGAGAGAGATCAGAATTTTGAGGAGGGGGCACACAATTTGATACACGGCCAGAAAGAGAGTCATCGGTGAGCGAAGAGAGCGAGCACATCCCGTCGAGCTTCACCCTCCGCGACAACGACCCTGCTGCCGCCCGTCGTTGCTGCTTATAGTCGCTGCCTGTTGCCCTCGCCGTGACGAGCCTTGCTGAATCACGAAGCAGCAGCCCCGCATCTAACTTTGTTGACGTCTTTGCCAACGAAGTTGCTGGTCTGTTGCTCCACTTGCTACCCCTCGCGGCCCACACCATATCGGTTCCACCGTTTCATCAATCAGGCGACGTTGCTACAGCACACGAGATCGCCAGTGTTTCATTGATCCAGTACAGGTTCTTCTTGTTGCCGTTCAGCAATACTCCTACGGAGCCCGACGTTCAAATTTGTCAAATCAGATATTGGGAGCTATATTTGGCGCCATTCCGGAGTTTATCGGTGGCCAAAATAGCTCGTTTGAGCACAGCAACGCTACTGAACAAGGTAAGTACACTTGAATGTTATTCTGTAAATTCGTGTACAGAGAAACATGCATGTTTGAGATGCTAATTTCAGCTCGTTAATGTCGAAATTTTGCGAAGTGATAAACTAGAGAGTCGTAAATCACGTCTCAAGCTTCGATTTGATATATTGTATGCCTCAATCAGACTTAGTTTGCTAGGTCAAAACTCTTTCGGAAGTTAGGATCAGAATCTGGAATGTGATGTTCAAGTCTGTTATGATGATTTCCTGATTGACGTTGTGCTATTCTATGATTTTTCTGATTTTCTATGATCGTTGTTTGAAAAAACTTTCTTCATGAAAGTCGTAGAACACATCTTAATCTGTTCATCATGAAATTTTCATAAAATTCCAAGCATATTAGGATTGAACGATTTGCAACGTCATTTATGCATTGATCTGGTGACAGACTAGTTTTAGACTGACCTTCATATGTTCTTCGATTTTTATAAATTCATGTGTTCAAAATATAAAAAAGGTTTCTTCACAAAAGTTCACACTGAGATCGAGATCTTTCCAGTGATACTAATTTCATCAAAATCGGAATTCATTTGGATTTTCAAAATGAATTTTTATTGTCTAATCAGATCTGAACACAGATCTGATTTTCGTTCCTTTGGAATCCAAAAGATGTTTCTCCGAATTTGATAAAGTTAGATTCCTCCTATATGAAAACTCAAAACTACAAAGTTGTTCCTTGGGGTCTAATTATGTTGACAGGAAATTTTGAGGGCCTAATAGCAATTTTTAGAGGGTCAATCTACTAAAAATTTCATATGAGGTCTTCTCGGGTTAAAATTCGATTTGCAGTTGAGTCCTTTGTGAAAACCGAATTTTGATAGAATTTGAAAATCTCAAAATTTTCTAAATATATCAGAGATTTTCAAGATAGCAAAATCTTTTTAAGATGTGATCGGTTAGGAAAATTTCCTAATCCGCAACCGCACACGTGAAAATAAATCTATCTATCAGGTTTTAGATAGAATTATTTCCATAGCGGGTATTTCGAATTTTAGGATCGATCTGTCAGGCTTCAGATTGAAACTTAATTCGAAAGATTTAGCGGTTTTTTTTTACTTGATTTTAATTTCGAATTTCGATAAAAAAAATACTAAAAATATTACTCTAGAATAGGTTAATTTCTTTAGTTTAAAATTGCATGTTTAGATAATTGGAATTTTTAATTCCGAATTTCATTAAAAAAATACAAAAAAAATGATATGCCCGTCATTAGAAATAGGTCACATCGTCGCATGACATATAGTTTGCATGTTAGGTTGCATTAATCGCATGTCAATTTTTGCACGTCATTACATATAGGTTAGCTTTCATTTAAGTAAGTGAAAATAAAAAATTTCTGCACCTTTCAACTCTAAGTCAGGATATATCAAAATTGTCAAATTGAGTATTTTTCCTGAAATTGGTACCGAGAGGGCGTTAGGGAATCTAGCGTAACCAAGTCCCCGAATTCAAAATTTCTGGTTTGCAGAAATAAAATAGTACTCCCGCTATTTTATTTAGGTTTCTAATCAACCTACCCTAAATGATTAGTGGCGACTCCCATTGAAAATATTTGCATGCTCACAATTGGACCTAAGTTGCGATTTGGTAGAGTTTGGGAGAACTCGAGCTAGGTTAGTTAATTTAATTGATCTAGTAATCTATTAGCCTAAGATCGTACAACCGATTTTTAGGTCGCGACAGCTTGGCGACTCCGCTGGGGATATTAACTTGAATTTTTTTTAAAAAAAAATTTAAGGAGGACTTAAGCCAAAAATTTTTTTATGGAAAAATCACTCGATTTGATAAAATTTGATTGAATTCTCATTCTTAAGGTGTTAAATGGTTTTGCAGGATGGGAGTTATAAGGGGAGTAGTGATTGGCTAACCCTTTGTTTTGCAGGCTTGGTGGAGTGGAATTGTGATTTAATTTTTGTACTATTGAAGTGGTGTTTGCATATAATTGTTGTGCATGATTTATAGTATTTGCACTACACCACACACAACCTGTGATCGGACCTGGGTCACACCCATAGTTTTAAGATGGTATTTGGATGGTTCTTTAACCTTGGCGGTAAGACTTCGCTAAAGGTTATCCCATTTGGATCCCGAAAATTTTTTCAAAAAATGGCTCAAGGGTCGTCCTCATGCATGTCAGGCTACAATGCATGGAGGTTACCCTTGTCGACCGAACCAAGCCGAAGTGATTGGACCCGACTAGTCATGACTATGGTATGCGAGACTGCGACTAGTCATGATGATTGTGCGTGAGGCTGCGACGTGTCGTTCCGTTCATCATTTCACTTTGCAAAAGCCATTAGGATAGATAGATTAAGATTTAAACTCACGATTCATGTGCATGTCTCTGTGATTGACATTTTTTCCCAAAGACGGTAATTTCTCGAGCTTTATCTTTGGTTTTCTGTATCTTATTTTGAGTCGGTCCATGGTTTAGGTTGAGTCTTTTGGCACGTGGTCTATACAAGAATGGGTCGCCTCGATATCCGTTTCGTGCTTACTCCGAAGCTAGAGCTCAAGAAGTTATGGAGCCGGTTGAAGCCAGATGGTCAGCAGTACGTTCTCAAGCGCATTGGGTTCATGCTGCCAATCCTAGACATAGATATTCAGAGCGGGATCATGCAAGCACTCGCTCATTTTTGGTGCCCCGAGACGACCACATTTGTGTTGGGAGGTAAGTTTGAGCTCACACCGACTCTGGAAGAATACAGTTTTGCCATTGGGAAATCGATTGAGTTGGATATAGTCGAACCACCCATTAAGGTAGATCTTGTGGTAGTGCTTGCTGAATTTTTGAATTTGACTAAAAAGGAAATTGAAAAAGTGCTAAAGGGTAATTGTCAAGCATGCCTATTATCTTTTCTTATTGAATGTTTCGAAAATAACTTCGTCCTCATGAGGTCAAAAATTTTTATCTTAGCTTTTTTTGGACTCATCATTTTTCCATTCCGTCAAAATGCTATTGATCCCGTCATAACTTGGACAATAAAACTAATATGTGGAGGAGTTAGTTTTATAAACACAATTCTGGCAGAAACTTTCATATCTCTGACACGATTCAAGAAAGGAAAAGATAGAACTTTTCGAGCCCCGATTGAGCTTTTACAAATCTGGCTTTTCTCACACATTTCTCAGTTGGGGAAAATATGACTGTGTTTGAAATGGACATGACTGATAACCCTATTTTAAGGTTCAAACAAATACAGGATCAAACTAAGAGTTTGCACTATACACAATGGGCCCATCTGTTCAAGGATCCAAGCTCTAAGATTTTCCTTTGGCAAGCTGTGTGGTTTCGGGAGGTTGAGGCTCGACTATACAGTGGCGATCAGAAACCCGTACCTTTGATGGGCATTTATGGGGCAACCAGCTATCAGCCTCTTCGGGTTACACGTCAATTCCGAGTTCTGCAGGATGTCCCACCTCCACTCAGGCCGAATGAATTTCAAGTCCAGTTCGAGAAAGGCGAGTCCTACAGAGTCGAGCTTAGGCGTCATTCTGAGGCTTGGCAGAATTGTTCCACTCAGAAGCTGATTTGGCCCGCAAATGAGCCCACCGGAAGGATGAAGCGTCACTTTGCCACGGCCCGATATATTCAACATCATACTATCCCTGCTGAGATACTCCCGAAGATCCCGATAGTGACAGTACGGCATACCCTTCAGACTCAGATCAAAATCAGCGAAGAAAAGGCGATGAAGGCCCAGGATAAGGCAGATGCTCTGGCTGAAGAGAATGCACGATTACGGCATGCCTTGAAAGCCCATTCGTCTATAGATCACGTGGCCTCTAAAAAGAGGAAGATCGTCTGATTTCTAGTTTGGTTTAGAGAGTTTTTCTTTCTTTTTAGGATGGAATGTTAGCTTACGTTTGTACTTCATGCTATTGATGTTTTTTGTTGGTAATAAATGTTGTAGAACGATTTTTATAAGAATTTTTTTGAAACATTTTCCATTTTGAGCAATTCAATGAAAAACGTGGAGCTATAATTTGTAAATTTTGGAATCAGTCCAGGTTTTTATTGAATGAAACAATTTGGAATTTCGGGATTTACTGGATGAATCGGTCGTTCGAAAGAAATTTTATCTTGAGGGTCTAGAGGACGTCATGGACCGACTCGTTATTCTTACTTGTCGTATTTATTCCACCGTTGCTTTTTGCAGGTAATTTGCCACGGATCCCCCTCATCCTCATAATACTCGATCGATGACCAAAATAAGGATGGCCAATCAAGCCGAGATTGCAGCCATGATTGACGAAAAGCTGAAAGAACACATGAATACAATCAATGAGCAGATCGCAGCCGCCATGTCCAAAATGATGAGTGATCTCATGGCCAAGCAGTAGCAGATCAATGCTGCTTCTCAATCGGAGATTCCACCTCCAACCCGTTCAGGCCTCCGCCTTGACAAATCTCCTGCAGTAAACACTAATCCAACCCTTCAACTGGATGACGCCATTTTGATCGACACTAGTGCTTCTCCGTCGGTCCCTGTTCCTCATTCACCCCCCAACGATGAGAATGCCAAGTTGTTGGCCAAACTCGACCAGAGGTTACGTGAAGTGGAGGGAACTCAAAGTGTTCCGCCTGTTGATTTGTCCATTTTTACCCGGGTCCAAGTACCCGATAAATTCAAGATGCCAGCCTTTGAAAAGTACGACGGCACCTCGAATCCAATTCAGCATATCGATATATACCAGGGGCTCATGAATAGATATGTGTCTAACGGACCCCTAATGATCCAAACCTTCCAAGCAAGCTTGAAGGATGCTGCAATGAGGTGGTATACCAACCACCAGATCAATCAGAAAGACTCGTGGGAAGAGGTGGCAAATCTTTTCGTCAAGCACTTCAAGTTCAATCTCGATGTCACCATTACAAGGGAAGACCTGGAGAGAGCTGAGCAGAAAAAGGGCGAGACTCTGAAGGAGTATGCCACTCGTTGGAGGAACATGGCAGGGCAGATCATGCCTGAACCCTCAGAACGTGACTTAATGAAGTTGTTCGTGTCCACTCTACCGCAGCCGGTTCGTTCACGAATGTTAGTAACGGCCGCCCAATCTTTTGGCCAGCTGATAGCCATGGGTGAGGAGATTGAGACCGGGCTCAAGAAAGGATGGTATAGTGAGTCAGGTTCATCAAGCAAGAGATTTACTAGTAAGAAGGACAAAGAGCATGTCCCCGAAGTTAACATGACCTATGTGCAGAAGACGCCAGCTCAGGCCCCGAAGCTACAATTTAGCACCCAGCAGATGACCTCTTATGGACGGCAAGGCTAGCAGGACCCACGCCAACAGCGCAAATCCCGCCAGTTTACTCCACTTCCTGGGACGTTATCTCAGGTACTGGCGGTGCTAAGGAAGAAGAACTTGCTGAGTTCAGAGCCACAAAGATCTAACGCTGCCGGCTATGCAAAGTATGATCCGTCGAAGAAATGCGATTACCATAGAGGTGAGGTTGGGCATTCGACATATGATTGCCAAGTGCTTAAACATCGAGTGCAGGATTTACTAGAGACCGGAGCATTTGCACTACAGCTAGCCGGTAAGCCCAATGTGCAGAACAATCCACTCCCTGATCATTCGAGCAGCACAAATGTTGTCCTTGGCCCGGGAGTCAAGCAGGTTCGAGGCTTCAGGGTCCCTCTCGAAGATATGTTCGAAGCTTTAGTCCGAGCTGGTTATATTTCGACCGGTGAGGTGGTGTCACTCGGTGACATAAGAAAGAAAGTGGATGAGTTGGTGAGAGAGGGGATGATTGGGACAGCAGATGAATTCGGGGTAGTGGCCACTATATCCCAAGTCATCATTGATTGGAATGAAGAACTCGCAAGGATGACCGATGAACAAGTGAAGTTGGATCCTGACATGCCCGCCCTCGAGGACGTCTCTGACGATGACCTTGGGATCATTATACCCGACACTCCGGAAGTATTGATCCTGGCATCACCTCAGCCCTACGCTTATGAGAGTGACAAGATGGTTCCATGGTCGTACGACGTTGATCTGATAACGAGGTCAGGGCGAACTTATCCTGATAAGCAACTGGCCAAACCAGTGGCTGAGAAAGAAGCGAAGGAATTCTTAGCTGTGATTAAGGCTAGTGAATATAACGTGGTTGATCAGCTGAGAAAGTTACCTGCACAAGTCTCGTTGTTAGAACTTCTCCAGACATTAGATAAGCATCAGAGAAGATAAGCTAGAAGGGCTTGTCGGGACGATCCTCCTCAAAGATCAAGTAGCATTTTCTGATGAGGAAATCCCAGTTGAAGGACGTGGTTATAATAAGGCGCTTCACATATCAGTGAAGTACAAGGAGACTCACATGGCTAGGGTGCTTGTTGATAACGGGTCGGCTCTGAATTTATGCCCGTTGGCTACTTTGAAAAGGCTGGGCATTCCTCCATCTACCATGCAAGCAGCCAAAACTTCTGTTTGAGCCTTTGACGGAGTAAAGAAGGATGTTATAGGCCAGATTAACTTAAAGCTGCAGATCGGACCTTCAGTGTTTGATGTTCTTTTTCAAGTGCTGGATATTCCTTCTGCTTTCAATTTCTTTTTGGGACGGCCATGGATTCACAATGCAGGCGCAGTACCGTCCAGTTTGCATCAGAAGATCAAGTTTGTGGCTGAAGCAAAGTTGGTTACAATTTATGGAGAGGAAGATCACCGAATCTTCAATGCAACATCGATCCCGTACATAGAACCCGATCATGTTGAGGAGGATAGCTATCATTCATTTGAGATAGTTCAAGTTGTTCAAGCTTCCTCTGATATGCCGTTGCCCGTTCCTGAAGTTTCTAAAGCAGCTCTCATGGTGGCCAAGGTCATGGTCGGTAATGGTTTTAAGCCAGGTCAGGGTCTTGGGAAGGAAGGCCAAGGCATTCATGCCCCGATCGAGACAAATGGACAATCCCACAAAGCTGGTTTGGGATATCATGGGCAGGGAAGCCGCGAACAAAGCAATGATTGTTGCAGAAGCCGAACAGGAGCAGGTCAAAGTCCCTTACCACCTTCCATCAACGACACCTTTCACTCGGCTGGAGTTGTGGGAGGATATGAGCATTTAAATCTGAGCCCGATTGAAGATGATCTTGGGCTTATCTTTCCTGAGTCGCCACAAGCCCTAACTGACTCACCTAAGAAGCACGGTAAAACGATTCTGGTCAGTTTGTCTGACGATTCTGAGGATGACCAGCCATCTTGTATTTTCAAGAAGCCGGAGTCGAGGGTGGTGGACTTTGATGATGGACTAATCTCGAGGCAGGCGAAGGGACGGGAATCGTGGACCCTCATATATGTGATGCAAGCCAATCCGATGACTCAGATGATTCTAATCCGAATGATGAAGAGATACGACGGAACTTGGATATCCATGAGAAATCTAAGCCTCTGACCGCCGAAGAAACCCTAGTGATCAACCTTGGTGACACGGAGAATCCTAGAGAGGTGAAGATTGGGGCATGTCTTCCTGAAGATGTGGCCAAACGCTTGACCCAGTTGTTGAAGGATTATCAAGACATCTTTGCTTGGTCTTATGCTGACATGCCGGGTCTTGATCGATCGATCGTCGAACATTGTCTACCGACTGATCCTTCGGTTGAACCTGTGAAACAAAGGCCGCGAAGAGCTAAGCCAGAACTGGCAAAGAAAATCAAAGAAGAGGTCATGAAGCTTCTTGACGTGGGATTTATTGAGACTACTCAATACTCAGAATGGATCGCTAATATAGTCCCAGTGATGAAGAAAGACGGTTGGGTTCGAGTATGTGTTGACTACTGAGATCTGAACAAAGCTAGTCCTAAAGATGATTTTCCACTCCCGCACATTGATGTGCTTGTGGACAGTACAGCTGGATTCGAACTGTTCTCCTTCATGGATGGTTTCTCAGGCTATAATCAGATCTTGATGAATGAGAATGATAAGTTAAAAACAACATTTACCACTCCTTGGGGGACATTTCATTATAAGGTGATGCCCTTCGGTCTAAAAAATGCTGGGGCAACTTACCAGCGGGCAATGGTCACGTTATTCCATGACATGATGCATAATGAGATCGAGGTCTATGTTGACGATATGATTGCGAAAACTCAACGTGGAGAAGATCACATAGAAACCTTGAAGAAATTATTCGACAGGCTTCGTAAGTTCAAATTGCGCCTCAACCCGGCAAAATGCGTGTTCGGGGCAGCCTCTGGCAAACTACTTGGCTTCATTGTCAGTAACAAAGGGATTGAGATTGACCCATCAAAAGTGAAGGCCATTTGTGAAATAAAATCTCCCTCTTCGGTGAAGGAAGTTCGTAGCTTAATGGGCAGACTAAACTATATTGCCAGATTTATTTCTCAGCTATCTGAGATAGTGAAGCCTTTCTTTAAACTCCTCAAGAAGAATGCGCTGGTTAGATGGGATGAAGAGTGTGAACTGGCATTCGACAAGATTAAGCACTACTTGATGAATCCTCCAGTGCTTGTTCCACCAACACCAGGGCAACCTCTGATCCTGTACCTTTCAATCCACAGTGAATCCTTGGGTACCATGCTTGCTCAGAAAGGTGGAGAGGATGGAAAGGAGCGTGCGATTTATTATTTGAGTAAGAAGTTCACCGCCTCTGAAATGAACTATTCTGAAGCAGAAAGAACGTGCGCAGCATTGGTCTGGGTGCTACACAGGTTGAGGCAGTACACTTTGCACTATCAGATATTGCTTGTGACAGAGTGTGATCCCATCAAATACTTGCTCAATCAACCCGCTTTGGTTGGAAAACTGGCAAAATGGCAGATTCTCATCTCAGAATTTAATGTTCGATTCATGTCCTAGAAATCAGTCAAAGGACGAGTAATTGTCGATGTCTTGGCTGAAAATCCTGGGGAAAATAAAGATCTGGATCCGTTAGAGGATAGAGTCATGCCAATTGATGAGTATGTATGGACCATGTATTTTGATGGAGCCGTAAACTTGTCAGGATCAGGTATTGGGGCAGTTTTAATATCTCCAGGCGGACAACATTATACGGTCGCAGCGAAACTGATATTTCCTTGTACGAACAATATTGCCGAATATGAAGCATGCATCCTCGGGTTACAAGCTGCAATTGAAATGGGAGTAGCTCGACTTAAGGTGTTCGGGGATTCAGCCCTCATTATTCTTTAGACCGTTGGTAAATGGCAAACTAGAGATGCTAAGTTGCAGCCCTATCACGTCTATTTGGAGGAGTTGGTGGAAGAGTTTGAAGGCATTTCGTTTGAATACTTGCCAAGAACTCAAAACAGTTTTGCCGATGCTCTGGCTACGTTATCGGCAATGCTACGAGTGACAAGCGGTTTAGAAGTTGAACCTTTGAAGATAGAAGTCTTACAGAAACCGGCTTATTGCATGGCCACAACAGAAGAGCCTGACGGCAAGCCGTGGTATCATGATATCAAGACATATCTTCAAACACAGGAGTTTCCTGAGAAAAGTACCTCATCTGACCAAAAATATATCAGGAAAATGGCGTCGAAGTTCTTCTTGAACGGAGAATGCCTATACAAGCGGTCCTATGATTCGGTTTTATTAAGGTGTGTTGATTCAACCGAGGCTGTTCGTTTGATGCTAGAAGTACATGAGGGAGTGTGTGGTCCGCACATGAATGATCATATGCTGGCAAGGAAGATAATGAGGATGGGTTATTACTGGCTCACTTTAGAGAATGATTGCATTCAGCATGTCCGGAGTTGTCACAAATGCCAGATCCATGGTGACAAGATTAATACTCCTCCGAATGAATTGCATCAGATGTCTGAACCATGGCCATTTTCTATGTGGGGCATTGATGTGATTGGCCCAATCAATCCTAAAGCGTCAAATGGACATCGGTTTATCCTGGTCGCTATCGATTATTTTTCAAAGTGGATTGAGGCTATGTCCTATGCAATAGTGATGGCCCGGAATGTGGTGAAGTTCATTCGTCGAGACATCATTGCTCGATATGGTGCACCTGAGACCATAATTACTGACAATGGGTCAAATCTAAATAATAAATTGGTGGATGATTTATTCAAGGAGTTCAAGATCAAGCGTCTGAATTCATCTCTATATCGTCCGCAGATGAACGGAGCGGTCGAAGCAGCCAACAAGAATATCAAGAAAATTTTGGCTAAAATAGCTGAGAACTATCGTGATTGGCATGAAAGATTACCTTTTGCACTTATGGCATATCGGACTTCTGTCCGGACATCTACAGGGGCAACTCCATATTCTCTTGTGTATGGTATGGAAGCAGTTCTACCTGTTGAGGTTGAAATTCCTTCGTTACGTATTCTTTCACAGGTACAATTGTCAGAAGCAGATTGGATCCAGCAGAGATTGGATCAGTTGAACATGATTGATGAGATAAGGCTTAAAGCTCTATGTCATGGCCAGTGCTACCAACAACGAGTTGCTAAATCTTTTAACAAGAAAGTCAAGCCTCGATATTTTCAGGTAGGTGATCTTGTCCTGCGAAAGTTATTGCCGATAGTTCCTCTTGCAGAAGGAAAATTCGCCCCAAATTATGGCGGCCCATACATTGTGAAGAAAGTCCTTCCAGGAGGTGCTTTGATTTTGGCCGAGATGGATGGTCGAGTTTTTTCCAGTCCAGTTAATTCTGATTCTGTAAAGAAGTATTACACTTGATTTGTACTCATTCTGACTTTGTTTCTATCAAGTTTCAAATTGAATTTCATGAGTCAATTGATGTTACTAAGCTTTGTTTGAGGAAAACTTTTGATCTGGCAATCTGTTTTTGTCCTAATGAAGCGATCATATTGCATGAGAGACTTCAAAATGACGAAAGGCAAGACATTTCCATACATGTCCTGAATAATAATCCCTAGCGCGAGTTGAGTGAAAATTCCGTGCTGACAAGGTAAAGGATTATCTCACGAAAAGTATGACGACCAAAATGATGAGAGGCATTCATTTCCTCTATCTAAACACTACAAGTTATCATTTGCTTAACCCCTTTGAACGGAGTTTCATTTCTTACCCCTATCAGGAACAACCCTATACCGGGGCAATTTCTTAGAAAGTTCAAAATGGTTAGAATTTTCTTGCTTTCACTTGCATCAATCTTCAAGTATATTTATTGCATGCAAGTTCTGTGTTAGCTCGAGTGCCTTAGATATGACGAAGAGCATTTCTTTCTATATCCCTACACATTATACCCTTTGCATACCCAATTTGAGCGGTGGATTTATTTCAACCCGATTGGTGATCATTCTGGTAATAAACAAATGAAATCATCTCAAAGCAAGGGAGCTTGAAAGAAAATTCATCAGAAAGGACGCAAAAGGACTCCATTAAATCGAAGTTCTCTCTCTCGGAAAAATATCTCGAAAAGAAAATCTCTCTCACAAAAAAAAAGGGAGGGAAGAGAAAAATGAGAGAGAAAGAAAAGCTTCAGCAAGAACTGAGTCGATATGCAAGATCATTCTTCAAGGAAAAAACCATTTGAAGGTTCATTTGTGGAGCAATTGCAAGAAGGGATGATCACCAATCTCCATGTTCATAATACCCCTTTTGATGGAAATAGGCCATTCATTTCAAGCCTACCTGAACCTACGTTACAACCTTTACTGAAGTCTCTTCAGAATAGGGCACTTGAGTTAACGTAGAATTTCAAATGCTTATAAATGTTGCTCGAAGAAGTGCGAGCAAGATTTTTCTATCTCATTTTTGCAGTATTCCTGACTTGTAAACCCGGAGCAGCTGGTGATATCAATTCTTTCAATAGCCTTGACTTGAAGAGTCTCTTTTGCTAAGCCATTGACCAAACCCACGTTTTAGTCCTTATAAAGACCTCTCAGATTGGCGAAGCCATACTGATTTTGAGAATATCCGAACCCTTGTCAAAGCACGATGAGGAGAGTTTGAGTGATTCTTATACCCGCATCAAAGGTCGGGTCAAAAGCCTTTCATTGAGAGTGAGTAGAAAGTCCTTTCTGATTAAAGGTCTCTCATTTAATGTGATCAAATTATCAAAAGGACGAAATGGTTGTTCTTATTGATAAGTTCCCTAGTGAAGCTTGGTAATACAAGCAGATTCATGAATTATGTTTTCTCTGCCCCTGCGCAAGCGTTGTTTAACCTTTTCTCAGGAAAAAACAGGAGCGATGCCATTGGCTCCGTCATAAGAAGAATTCAGGTACGTCTGCTAATTATTCTTCATTGTTTCTCTCTTCGGAATAGGAGAAATTATCTCTCTCATATGTTCACCAAGTGAAACAGGTGACATTTGGTGTTGCTAAGTGGAGTACGCGGCAGCATAATTTCTCATTTGGTGTTGCCAAGTGGAGTACGCGGCACACCCCATTTCATGTTTGCCAAGTGGAGTACGCGGCAGCATAATATCTCATTTGGTGTTGCTAAGTGGAGTACGCGGCACACCCCATTTCATGTTTGCCAAGTGGAGTACGCGGCAGCATAATTTCTCATTTGGTGTTGCCAAGTGGAGTACGCGGCACACCCCATTTCATGTTTGCTAAGTGGAGTACGCGGCAGCATAATTTCTTATTTGGTGTTGCTAAGTGGAGTACGCGGCACACCTCATTTCATGTCTGCCCAGTAGTACAGGCAGCATAATTTTTCAATCTGTGCTCACCCAGTGGAATAGGTGACACAACCAACCTCATGCTCATCCAATGAGGGGTGACACGATCCTTTTAGTGATTGCCCAATGGTATAGGCGACACGTCCCATTTTTTCTTCATATCATGCGCTATTTCGCATCTGTAGGAAACTACAGGTAACAGATAGGCAATCATGTACCTCGAGAATCTTACTTCCAGTGGGATAGAAGTTTGGAGATCGAGGGAGTTCACAGCATTATAAAGCTTTTCATCACTTGATTGCTTTTTGTGCGATCCGTATGTAAGACTCTTTCACCGCTCCACACGAAGTGAGAAGCCTTAACATACGTTCCTTATTGTTTGCATATTATGCATCATTGTATTTTTTTTAAAAAAAAAATCAAAATCATTCATCATTTTGCATAGTTTAAATTTAGGTCTCAGTCTTTGAGCGAAACCTCTGCGAGCCTCCACTCAAAGAGGGGCAGCTGTTGACACCTAAATTTCGGCGCATCATTTAGTGGTTAATTGCATAGAAAATTAGGGATTAAATTTTAACCCCTGAACAAAAATATTACGAATCGCATAGCATAAAGTTTAGGTTCATATAGATTAACTGCATTTCGCATCGGATCGGTGATGGTAAGCGAGCTTAAAATTTATCATGTAAATCGAGCTCGGGCATCGAACGAGACTCGGCTCACTCGAAAAGCATGGGCCGAAAATCACACGCAAAAGGGCTTGGTTGTCTTAATTTGAGCTTAAATTAGCCCATTATGCTTAATTAAAGAAAAGCCCAAATTAATTCAGCCCACTTAGAATTAAATTAAAGCCTAAACCTAAACCCATTAGGACTAGAAAACCCGGCTAATTGACCTAGGTTTACACTATAAATATATATTTATGTCTTTGGAGGGAGGGGGATACACACACACGGCCACAAAAGAAAAAGGGGGTCGAAAAAGAAGCAGAGAGGAGAGAACACACGTTCGGGGAGAGAGATCAGAATTTTGAGGGGGGGCACACAATTTGATACACGGCCAGAAAGAGAGTCATCGGTGAGCGAAGAGAGCGAGCACATCCCGTCGAGCTTCACCCTCCGCGACAACGACCCTGCTGCCGCCCGTCGTTGCTGCTTCAAGTCCCCGCCTGTTGCCCTCGCCGTGACGAGCCTTGCTGAATCACGAAGCAGCAGCCCCACATCTAACTTTGTTGACGTCTTTGCCAACGAAGTCGCTGGTCTGTTGCTCCACTTGCTACCCCTCGCGGCCCACACCATATCGGTTCCACCGTTTCATCAATCAGGCGACGTTGCTACAGCACACGAGATCGCCAGTGTTTCGTTGATCCAGTACAGGTTCTTCTTATTGCCATTCAACAATACTCCTACGGAGCCCGACGTTCAAATTTGTCAAATCAGATATTGGGAGCTATATTTGGCGCCATTCCGGAGTTTATCGGTGGCCAAAAATAGCTCGTTTGAGCACAGCAACGCTACTGAACAAGGTAAGTACACTTGAATGTTATTCTGTAAATTCGTGTACAGAGAAACATGCATGTTTGAGATGCTAATTTCAGCTCGTTAATGTCGAAATTTTGCGAAGTGATAAACTAGAGAGTCGTAAATCACGTCTCAAGCTTCGATTTGATATATTGTATGCCTCAATCAGACTTAGTTTGCTAGGTCAAAACTCTTTCGGAAGTTAGGATCAGAATCTGGAATGTGATGTTCAAGTCTGTTATGATGATTTCCTGATTGACGTTGTGCTATTCTATGATTTTTCTGATTTTCTATGATCGTTGTTTGAAAAAACTTTCTTCATGAAAGTCGTAGAACACATCTTAATCTGTTCATCATAAAATTTTCATAAAATTCCAAGCATGTTAGGATTGAACGATTTGCAACGTCATTTATGCATTGATCTGGTGACAGACTAGTTTCAGACTGACCTTCATATGTTCTTCGATTTTTATAAATTCATGTGTTCAAAATATAAAAAAGGTTTCTTCACAAAAGTTCACACTGAGATCGAGATCTTTCCAGTGATACTAATTTCATCAAAATCGGAATTCATTTGGATTTTCAAAATGAATTTTTATTGTCTAATCAGATCTGAACACAGATCTGATTTTCGTTCCTTTGGAATCCAAAAGATGTTTCTCCGAATTTGATAAAGTTAGATTCCTCCTATATGAAAACTCAAAACTACAAAGTTGTTCCTTGGGGTCTAATTATGTTGACAGGAAATTTTGAGGGCCTAATAGCAATTTTTAGAGGGTCAATCTACTAAAAATTTCATATGAGGTCTTCTCGGGTTAAAATTCGATTTGCAGTTGAGTCCTTTGTGAAAACCGAATTTTGATAGAATTTGAAAATCTCAAAATTTTCTAAATATATCCGAGATTTTCAAGATAGCAAAATCTTTTTAAGATGTGATCGGTTAGGAAAATTTCCTAATCCGCAACCGCACACGTGGAAATAAATCTATCTATCAGGTTTTAGATAGAATTATTTCCATAGCGGGTATTTCGAATTTTAGGATCGATCTGTCAGGCTTCAGATTGAAACTTAATTCGAAAGATTTAGCGGTTTTTTTTTACTTGATTTTAATTTCGAATTTCGATAAAAAAATACCAAAAATATTACTCTAGAATAGGTTAATTTCTTTAGTTTAAAATTACATGTTTAGATAATTGGCATTTTTAATTCCGAATTTCATTAAAAAATACAAAAAAATAATATGCCCGTCATTAGAAATAGGTCACATCGTCGCATGACATATAGTTTGCATGTTAGGTTGCATTAATCGCATGTCAATTTTTGCACGTCATTACATATAGGTTAGCTTTCATTTAAGTAAGTGAAAATAAAAAAATTTCTGCACCTTTGAACTCTAAGTCAGGATTTATCAAAATTGTCAAATTGAGTATTTTTCCTGAAATTGGTACCGAGAGGGCGTTAGGGAATCTAGCGTAACCAAGTCCCCGAATTCAAAATTTCTGGTTCGCAGAAATAAAATAGTACTCCCGCTATTTTATTTAGGTTTCTAATCAACCTACCCTAAATGATTAGTGGCGACTCCCATTGAAAATATTTGCATGCTCACAATTAGACCTAAGTTGGGATTTGGTAGAGTTTGGGAGAACTCGAGCTAGGTTAGTTAATTTAATTGATCTAGTAATCCATTAGCCTAAGATCGTACAACCGATTTTTAGGTCGCGACACACCACAGAAAAGAAAATCCATTCAGTCGAATGGAGAGTTCATTAATCAATCAACATATTGTATATTTTTCCAACTCTTTGTCTCCCTCTCTAGAGAAACTTGATTTAACCAATTCACTGAGCTTTTTCCACCTCTCCGTCTCCATCTGCCTCTCTCGGTCGATGCACATGCACCTTGTTCAACACAGTCGTCAAACATGAAAATTTCACGTGGACCCATATGTGATCCAATTCTTTCAATGAGTTAGTTGCAATCTAGAAAAATAGTTATTCGAGAGGCCATTACAATGCGTATCTCTCCATTAAAATATGCACTATAAATTATTCCAAAAAACACAAAGTTGTTAGAAAATGATGTGAATATAATAAAGCTTCTACTACATTGTCTTTGCCTTTATTTGATGTATTTCATCAATCTCCATGTGTTGTGTCTGGCAAAAAAAACAAAATATCAACGTGTGTATGCCTATTGACAAGCAAATATATTGTGACAACACTACAATGACACAAAAGGTGAGCTTGTTGGAAGAACTTGAGCGAGCATCATCGTTCGAAAGTTTTCACTTGGCTAGATGCTTGATGAACAACCAGTTACAGCTGCTGTAGAAAAGACCGATTTTCGTGCCTTTTGGAACCCCACTTTTTTATATTCTTTAACTTGTTATCTTTTTGGGGACCAAGTGTCAGGAACCCTACATGACAACACTCGATAAGGTTCACCTTCGGGGAATTCAAATTATCAGGAGTAAAAACAGTTAGATCTGCGAACGAGTCACGGACTGCAGATTCCTCCAAGTGATTGGCCTATAAACACTCTGCGACAAAACCAAGATAAAGAAAGGAAAAAACAGACAGTCATCACATGTCAGTCTCCAATAACGCATGTACGTCCAGCAAACCCGGCAGCCACTCCCGCAAGTTCTAAGCTAAATACCATCCAAGAACCAGTTTTGTGCTATATGGACCATCAACGAGACAAAAAGTTTCTCATTAGGTTTGCTCGGGCCTAGGAACCGGCTACACTAGGAGCTCCTTAGAGGAGAATATTCAATATATAAGTTCAAAAAATTATCATATCATGAGAAAGAGAGAGAGAGAGATCCAAGCAAGGGTCTGAAGAAGTAAGATGGAAGGAAACGCGTGGAAAGCGTCTACGGAATGTCAACAGCGGGGGAGATCCTGGATTTCAGCATGATGTGGGAGTCAAATAGAACACGAGAACAAAAATTCTATAAAATTAGGGTTAGGTATTAGGTGCACGAACGAAATTCTTTGTCGAAACTATAAATTATTCAAAAGAAGCCATCATCCGTTGCTTTTTCTCCTCGGTCTCTACACGAACAACTATAACAAGAAAAAAGCAACACGACACATGAGCGACTGGTAGCTGCCACTACTAGTCTCCAAAATGGAAAATTGACGTACTTCATTCTGTGGGAAGAAAGCAAAAGAAAAAAAGCAAAGAAAAGAAAAGGGTTTTCGTCACTCGTGAACTGTCCTTGTTCTTGACATTCTGCTGCTTCCTTTCCGTAGAGTCACAGTCTCTTTCTCGTGGCAATTGGCCAGTGATGGAAAAATTGTCATCTTCTTGGAAGCTCACCGAGCAAGGGCGCTCAGGACACGAGACATAGAGGGGGCGGGGGCGGGGGGGCGGGGCGATGAAACTTCCTGGGCAACTGTAGGCAATGTTTTGAAACTAACGTACGTACGGTTCCTACTGTCGTGGCCTTATGCAGATACCTGGCTGAGACTAACAGTTATCTTTGCTCCGAGTCAAATGATAACGGTTTCTTGTTCAGAAAATGTTAAGGGATCAAGAGAATAATCATAACCGATTCTTCATGAGATATGTTTAGGCACCGTTTCCATATAAACCGCTTTTTCTTAGGAGTTCAAACTGTCGGGAAACGAACCCATAATGTATTTTTTAGCATATTCATTGATGCAGAGAAGAACTATATAAACTTAAGATAACATAGTCATAGTCGACAAAAGCTAGTTCACAAACTTAAACTTATCCTTACGTTCTTCACAAATCATGTGGACTTCATACGTGATCTTAGGAAAAATGATATTATTTGTTTCGCTAGAACAGGATAAATGGATATAGACATCAACAGAATGGTTGCATCATAAATTTGACTTAAAAATGTACCATTGTAATCATCGTAGAATGAGCCTGTACCCTAATTTTTCAAAAATAACGTGGAACCCAACCATATAATAAAGACATGCGCAACGCATTAGGAAACATAAAAACCCAACTTCACCAGTGTTTCCACCGCAGCAACGTACCGGCAATAAATAGCTCCTGCTTGGATATGGCCAAAAAACAATAATTCTTCATGGATGAGAGGGAGACAGAGAGAGAGAGAGAGGACGTGTATGCGAGCTTGTTGCTCTAACTAAGCAAGTACACATTCAATTGTAGCCAACATTACAAACTGAATTGTTCGAATAGAAAAAATATCGAGGTGAGAGTGGGGGTGGCACATTCTTCCTGAAGATACGGAAAACAAAAAAAACCAGAAAAAACCCTAATAGAGACAAACCCTACTTTGACATGCGTTTTTTCTTCTTACAATTTTTTTTTCTCGCCGCACATATTTATCCTTTATAAAAACCTACCAACTGATGGACTGACCTCTTTTGCCCTTCTCAAGTTCTCGGTCAACCTCAATTCCTTCAGTGCATTTTCGAACTCCCAAATGGTTGACTTCCCTGCTCTGACTTCCTGTCGCCGTGTAGAGAACTCATGTTGATCGTCCCATGTTGTTGTTGTTGCTGCTGCTGCTGCTCTCTGTGCGCGAAACTACCGTCCGATCTCTTCCTCATCATCCCTCCCACACCCAGGAAGTCCAAAGTCAACTTATCGGAGCCTCCCATGCTCGTCGTGAGATTTTGGTGCAACTTGGCGTCGTTCACATTGCAGAAGCTTGCACTACCTTGGTCCTGATGATGATGGTGATCCAACGAGATATTGCTTTCATTGAACCCACCGAAGCTGTTCTCATGCTCATGACCACCCCCACCTCCGAATATCGAAGTGCTTCCACTGGCGAAGGAACTGATCAAGCCTCGGAGATGGTTCTCGCTTTCCATCTGTGGTGGCAGCTTCCCGCCGCTGTCAGGAAAATTGCCGCCGCCTCCAATGAAGTTGACGGACCCCATTTGCCGGTTGACAGCGCTGCCGCTGCCACCTGATGAGCTCCCCAATCCGCCCAACAACGAGGAGCTGTTGCCGCTTGTTATGGACCCCATTTGAGCTGCCTTTTGAAGCAGCGCAGTTGCGGACATGTGAGCCACCATGTTCTCATTCTGCGCTGAGGCGTTGAATAAAGAAGAAAAGCCTGACCCGACCCTGTCATCTGAGAAGAGACCAGCTGCTTGGTTGGCGCCATTGTTCCCGCCGTTGAACTGGCCCAAGAAGCCTGGAGATTGAAAGTTGGTGGCGGCAGCTGAGGCAGTGGTGGCATTGTCGCCGGTGCCCAAGCTGGCAGCGGCGGCATTGTTGCCAAAGAAGCTGAGGTTGAAGAGGTTCGATTGGGAGGCACCAGCGTTACCTTGGAGGTTTGGCAGCTGCATCAACCCGGAGAGGGGATTGTGGCTTGGGAGCTCGTGCAGGGAGTCGGCGGCTTCAGGCTTGAAAAACGCTGCGGGAGGAGGGGGAGGCATTTGTGGAGGAGGCTGCGAGAAGGTAGAGGAGTTGGAGGCACCACCGAGCCGGAGCATGTTGCTTGGCGGGTGGTTATGGGATTGGAGGATGGGCAATTGGGAGCCAACCTGGTGAGAGAGGCCCAAACTGATGTTGTTACCATAGAGGTTGCTCCCTAAAGTGTTTAAGCTCGATGGGTGCCTCGCGCTTTCTTGAGCTAGTGCGTCGCAGAAGGCCCTGTGAGTGATGAAACTGTCGCGCCTGCGCAGAAAAAAGGAAAATTTTATTTGCTTCGATGAAGCTATGAGGAGTATCGAGTTTAACGATTATAACGTGAAAGGACGAGGCAAATGCATATTGAAAATGACTTGTGGAAAATGAGGGTTAGGGCCTATAGGAGAAAATAAACAAAATTGACATGGTCTTCATTTTTGTTCTAATATCCATGACCCAACTTTCCACATGCTCCTGGAAGATCTGAACAAAGAGTGGTTTTTGAAAATAAATCGGTCCTCTAATTGCTATGGACATCAATACTTAGTTGTTTAATCACGTACGACTCAGTTAGGACCAACAAATAGTGAATGAGTGATGGATACGACGCGCCATGGACCCCTTTATGGTCTTAGTGACAGGGATTACTATTGATTTCACTAGCTAATTCCATAGTCTCCAAACGCATTACCACTAGCTATAGGTAAAGCTAAAGGCTAAAATGAAGCAGGATGATCGTGAATATCAATAAGAAAGCAGTGAATTTCCATTGCATTGGTTTTATACATAAAGGCCATACTGATTTTCTAAATGAAGGACAAATTCCGGTATAGGCAAAAGAAGGTAGAATACTAAAGGGGAGGGACAACTCCAATAGGAGTCGAAAGGAGGGCAATTATGGCTATAGGTGATGAAGAAATGATGAGGCACAAACAAATTCCGTCCCGAAAAGAAATGCCTGAAATGAATGAAGCCCTATTAAATGCGGTACCCAATTATGGAAAAGAATTTAAGGCGCGAGTGACCCGGAGTCCTACTATAGAAACCCCAGATGTCGATAATGATTCGTGAACAATCAAATAAAAACCCTAAGTTTACCATGTCCGGAACTGGCTCTTCATTAAATGAGAGGATAGAATTATTTGCCAATTTGGTGAAAGCCACCCAAACTTTTTTCCCAAAAACTCATCCATTTGAGTAATTGCAAGAAAGCGAACCCCTTGGAAAATCTGGGTCACCGTTTTCAGCCAAAAGATAAAAAACCAAGAACTTTTGGAGCGCCTCTGATCGACCCATGAGAGCCTACACTTGCAAGGTCACTGAACGAGGCAATTATCTCAAAAGACTAGGAAAGAGAATGGCTAGTCGAGAGAGAGAGGGAGGGAGGGAGGGCGGGAGGGCATCTTTGGCAAAAATGTCAAGACGTCTTCATGAAAAGGAGAGGACCAGAGAGAGAGAGAGAGAGAGAGAGAGAGAGAGGTGTACAATGGAGCCAAGCTAGAAGAGAACAAAAGACTGGAAACAATATTATGCTGCTCGTGAGAAACGACGACAAAAACACTCCCTCGCGTCGTTAAACTACACGTGAACAAGGAAGGCCCAAAAAACAAAACAAGATAGATAGATGAATGAGTGAGAAAGGGCGTTGTTCTCGAGGAATGAACAAGTTCTGAAAAAAAGGAAAAACAAAAACAAGCTTCAAATTTTTTGCTCTCACTTTGAAACCGAAGAAATGCAAAAAAAGAAGGAAAAAAAGATCCTTGTTGTTTTTCAGACCGCTCCGTTTCACACAGATGTTCACGTGGAGGCTGTCCTTGGGTCGTTAACCTCCACGTACGCATGGACAGCCAAGCACAAGATGATGAAGATTCAGAAAGAGGTAGCTTTTTTGTTTGTGCCGGCTATGGATTTACCCAAACACCTAATGACAATCAGAGATAAGTGAGAAGACCCAAATTTGAAGTCTTATAAAGGAAAAAAGAAATAAAAGATGAGTAACCTCGGACTACCCATCATTCAAAATCGAATGAACCCACACCCTTTTCCTCCTTTTGTGTTTTGAGGTTCAAAAAGCATAAAATCCCTCTTGTCCCGGTTCTTTTTCTCAAGCTTTGGGCTAAAAAAGCGAATTGCTTTGCAGGGTTTGCTCGTGCGATTCAATGGGGACTGAATGATTGAAGTTATCATCGAAAAGCTTATAATAAAACTCTAACCATGGCGTAGGCTTCATTGGATAGTGAACACACACAGTAAGATAAGAGTGTAGTGCAGTGGAGTGAAATTAGTGTAATAGTAGCAGCGTACCTAGAGAAGAGAGTGCCGCAATCGCATCGGTATTCCCGAGTGCCGCAGATCTTGGAGTGGGCCTTCCAATCAGACTGGACAGCATAGCGCTTGGAGCACTTCTCGCACTTCCACTTCTTCTCGCCATGCTTGCGTGAATAGTGCTTCTTGATGCCGGTGAGGTCGCCAAGGGCCCGGGACGGGTCGTGGTGGACGCAGGTGGGCTCGGGGCAGAGGTAGACCTTGCGCTTCACGTCCTTTGTGGTCTTCTGCTTCAGCTTCCAAGGCAGGTTGTGTCCTCTTCTGTGGAGCTGTAGGTTTTGCTCCCTTTGGAACCCTTTGTTGCATACCTCACAAATGAACCTGTTTGTTGCCATTAGGGTCTTGGGAGATAGTGCTATCACTTCTGCGTCTGGATCTGCAAGGTCCCAACAAAAAAAGAGAGGCAAAGAACAAACAAAAAAAAGACAATTAGGAAAAGAAAGAACAAAATTGAACCAAGAATTAAATCTTTTCGTTCAAGAAGAACATACAAACAAAAGGGTACATATATTATGTGAAATGAGAACCGCAACGGATGTGTATTGAATTTTTTCTCCTCTCCATTGAAAAAGTGTGAAGAGAAGTCAAGGAAGAGAGAGAGAGAGAGAGAGTAACTGCTGCTAATGAGCAAAAACCCAGAGAAAAAAAAGGGAAAAGAAATTCCCCCATTTTTTTTGCAAGGAAGCATAGAGATTAGAATTGAAAGAGGATAAAGGTAGGGGACTTGCTTGGAGTTCCGGGCTGGTTCCTCTTCTTCTTGGGCGGCGCCGGCGTCGGGCCAGTCGAAGAGGTTGTCGTGGAGGATTGCTGCTGAAGCATCATCTGGTTTTGGCTCTCGTCTCCGAGGCTGAAGAACGGTGTCGATGATGATGTTGATGCCATATATATCTCTCTATCTAACACCTGCTTTCTCTCTCTTCTCTCTTTCTCTCCCCCTCTCTCTGTTTGGCGGGCAATCTCTTCCTGGTCGATTTTTCTTCCCCCCTGCTCTCCTTCTTCTTCAACCCTAGCCCAGCTGAATTATCAAAAAAGCAATCCGATTCAACAAAGAAACCAGTAGGCATGTACTTGAGTTGTTTCTGTGGCTCTTGAACATCTGACCAAGTCATGCAACATACAGATAACGCAAATCTAATTAAACCCTCTCGTTACCCCCTTTTTCTTTTCTTCTTTTTGGTGGGGTGGTTGTGATGTGAAGGGTTGAGTTTACCTTGAGAGAGAGTGAAGCTTCTGGGTGAAGAGAGTTTGAGACAGTCCCCCCCCCCCCCCCCCCCCCAACCCTCACACACACACACACAGGCACAGAAAGATCCAAGAGGGTAAATATCAAAAGGAGGTGACAGCTACAATCCGGAGAAGATGAAGAGAGGGAAACAACTGTCGCAGTGGATCTACTGGGGTTGAAGCGTGACGAGACGACCCTATTTTGCTTCTTCTTCGCTCTCTCTCTCTCTCTCTCTAAGTACTCTGTCTCTCTTTCTCCCCCTAAGCTCAGTTGTTTTGTTCTGGTGAACAGAACGGATCTATCTGTCTATCTATCAATCTGTTATCATCAAGGGCTCTTAATAAAAACTCTCGCTGTTGTTCAATCATTTAACGTTAAAGACCACACACACACACACGGAGCACAGCGACCGAAAGGCTCTTACATGTCTGGCAGATGCTCTTCTCTCTCCTCTTCTGTCTCTCTCTCTCTCTCTCTCTCTAGAGACTGTCCTAAACCCACATTATTTCTTGAATAAAAAAACGGAGAAACACCGTAAAACAAGAAAACGAAGGGGGAAATGAGAGACAGAGAGAGAGGGAGAGAGAATTAATTGAGGAGGTTGAGGTTGCCATTCATGCAGCTCTCAACGCGGTCATGGGTGTCGTTATTCGGCGAAGGGTTTGGGTCCACCAACATCCCCCCTCTCTCTCTCTCTCTCTCTCTCTCTCTAGTTTCGTATCTTTGCTTTGAGTCCTTCCAAAACTTCCTTTCGTCATCCCCAGGATCGTATATTTTTCTCTTCTCCTCTTTTTTGACCCCCATGATTTATTCAGTATTTTATACGCGTAACCCATTCTAATTCTTCGTTCAAATTGAAGATTAAGGTGAGCTAGCTAGGGCTATGGTGCACAAGCCTTTTTTTTGAAAAATTAGTATGTGGTTTAACCTAGAGCTGTTTGGCTTGATCGCGCGTCTCATGTGCGCATTGTCATTAGTTATTGTGAACTTATACTCAAAGGTCGGCGCCAATATGTGCATTTGAATGTATAAGTAATTCATATTAAAAAAAATGATTACCGGGGAAAGTCTCTCCAATGCATTTCTTTTGAAAATCATAAAATAATCAAAGGGTATTATTGATACGTGCATTTGAGTGTATCAGAGGTACAACTTCTACACTTTAATAGGATCATATGCAAATGGTGTTGATAACAGGATCATGTGCATTTTAGTGTGTGTGGAAGGACCTTCAGTATATTGTCGAATGTGAACAAGTTGTTCGACCATAAATAAGTTGCAGAGCTTGCAACGACTTTGTAGAAAGTAACAAATTATTGGATGTGTTTGTGTATAAATGTATTATGTATAAAGGTTCATTACAATCTGCACTAACTAAGACTCTTTGTAAGAAAAGGTCTTTATATTCTCTGAATCCCCTAAGAATTTGCTTTTCCTGTTTGATAAATGATCTTGATTTCTCTCTCTTATGTGTGAAGGATTTCCTGTAAAGTGAAGTGATATAGAGAAGATGAGTGTATCGACAGCATCTTGAATGATTTGTCCATTTTCATCCTCAATACGCTGTCCATACTCATCTATTCTATATGCACTTAAAATTTGATTTTTTTGTTCATCAGTGAGGTAATTATCCTATTTGCATATATATCGAAGACAATTTCACATATATTTAACAAACTACTGAAAGTAGAAAGGATTTGGATGGACTACTGGAAGGTGAATCAACTACAAGGCACGAGAGCATCAGTAAGCTTGGATGTACCAATTTGCAGAGGGTGAGCAAACTGTAGGATGTGAGATCGTCAAAGAGTTCGGATGGACCAGTAAAAAGTGAACAGACTATAAGACATGAAAAATATCAATAAACTTGAAGGAACCTAATTGTGTATGATGAACAAACTGTACGACCTGATAGTCAAAAAATTTGGATGGACCTGATTGTAAAAGGCGAACATGCTACCAACGAATTGAATGGTCCAAATGTGTGATGGCGAGCATCTACAAATAAGAGTATTTCATAGCTGATTTTTAAGTATGAGAATCCTGCAAAAAAGAACTACAAAAGATCAAATAGTTTTTGCCTTTTACCAGCAGATACACAGAATGGCAGACTGTTGTGGAAACAATGACTTGTTTTGGGAACTTTTTCTCTGAAGCGATTGAAGGTAGAACTAACAACTATATTTACGATTTGAGTTTGTGTAGGTCATTTGAAGACAAATGTCTATGAATACAATTCAAGGGGAAATGTTGAGTTGGGGGAAAGAGAATAAATTAAAACTGAATGTTCTTGGCATATAATCTTTATCTCGCTATTTTCTTGTGTAGAAATTGAGTATAGTGATTATAATTCTATGAAGAAGGCTGAGCGATTGAAATGAGCAGATTGTTTGAGCATGATGAGAAGAATATGGCCAAAACGAGTTTAAGGGTTTCGTGTGTTTCACGGAAAATGAATGATTTGAAAAATATTTTTCTGAAAATGATCGCTTGTGCCGCTTGAAATAATTAGTCAATTAAAAATGTTATCATTACCGACAACAATTCATGTTTTAACATTTTCATGGCCAATGCAAATATTTTTGGTTCGTTCAACTTTGTAAGTGATATGAGTGATTATTTTTAAGAAAATATTTTTCCAATTATTCATTTTTCGCGAAACAAACGCACCCTAAGAGAGTAATGAGTTTCCGTAATCTTTATCAATTCAAAAATGATAGTTCGGGAATTAACGACTTAATTAAATTAAGAGAATAATATGGCCAAAACGAATTAAGAGAAGATTACTAACTAATTGCTACTCCGACCATGGCAACTTCGGGCTAGTTGCAAATCCTTATTACTATTTTATAATCGAAAAGAATGAAGTAAGTCGAGCTTTTCAAGTCAGAGACAAAGATCGGTCTCGTATTTACCAGTTACAGCGCAAACAAATGTCAGTCGCGAATCACATGTCTTGTCCTTACCCTAAATAAAAATACAACAACATAGGGATATACGACTAGGAGCTGGAATTGATACCAACGACGTAAATCAACTTAATCCTGGATAAAAATAAATAAATAAATAAATCCCATATGCGTTGGTCTTAACAAGTTGCAATGGCTGACCTTACTGTTATATTTAATTATCTTTTCTAGTTATAATTTTCATGTATTTCCCATATTATAAGCTTCAGTTTCTTACATGATCATGTGCTAATAACTGACGTTGCTGTGTATGTGATTCTGTGCTATTGCATTGGCGTGTCATGTGGGCATATTCCACCTGCCTTCATCTATCCCTCAATCAGCAGGTTCCCAAGAGAAAATTCTCTTTTATGAATCCGATTCGTATATTCTGTGTCCATTTTTCAAAATGTGGCGAACCTCAAGGTGAGATTGATCAAATTCAATGTTTCCGATGCCTGAGCAACAGGAAAGTGAATGAAATTAATCTGTATTTATTAACACAAAAAATGCCGAACTTTTAATTATTATTGACAATTGATAGACTTCGTTGATGAGAACAACAATTGGTCATTTATGAACAAGGAAACCGATATCTTGAAGGAATCTACAATCTGAAAATCAGCAACTTGAAGGAATCGACAAATAGTTGATAATTAGATGCATCAAAGAAGTAACTGTCAATGTAGTGGAATAAAACAATAGCCAATATAGTGAAGTCGATGAAACCATCCATATAGTGGAGTGGGTGAAATCATCAAAGGTAGTGGAGTCAACGTAACCGCTTGTAACTTCTGTTTGTAATTTCTATTTGTAACCGTCGATTGTATGCTTTAAATAATTACATTGTACTCCTTATAAAGCCCCCTAAACAAACAAACAAAGCCCATTATCTTTCAATCAACTTTCAATTCCTATATCTTAGTTGCGGTTTCTAGATATCCCATTGTCGATTAAATTCCAACACGTTATCTTAGTTCTAGTTCTCATATCTTTGTCGTTGATTAAATTCTAGCGTTGTATCTTGTTGTTATCTCATTTTGTCGTCAATTAAATTTCGGCAAAGCATTGTACTTTGACTTCAGTTAAATTCCGTTAAAGTATATCTATTGGTTTTCTTGGGCTCCAGAGATATATCCCGTTCGGACTCGCCACGGAACCTATCTCCTCTTATAAAATCCAAAGAATGACTTTTGGTGAAAGGTATTTTGTTGTCAAGACAAATTTTGGCCAAACATCTTTTTGGCATACCTGGTGAGACTACTTGTGGTTTATTCTGAGGATTAACAATGCCAATACCAAGGAATCACCCAAAGCCTAACCACGTTGTGGGTAACAACCCGGTGAACGGGTCACCCAGTTCGAGATATCAGCCGCTTCTAGAGTAGTAGAGACAAGCCAAGGTGGGAATGTCGACATCTCGGGACACCTTACAGAAGAGCAGACGATGGATTTGGCACCTAATCCTATACCGGTGGCTACCATGAAGAGGCTGTTCAAGCAACAACAAAATGAGATGGAAAATCACATTATGAGACATCTCTTTGATGTGATCAAGCTGGTGGTTGTTAAGGCGATCAACAATGTCATCTTAAGACTCGGGACATTCAATTAGTCCATACCGATACAACCGAATACGGTGACTTCTCGGTATGTTTGTCCAACTTTCAGTCAGTTGAATGGTGGAAACAATTTAGACCAAGTGATCCCATCACCAGTCAGGATTTTACAAAAGGCATCAAAGTTCGAATCAAATTAATCTGGTTACTAGAAATGACTAGTCTAGATTAATCTTGTCGACAAAATGCATAATTTGCTAATTAATCATAACGTCGATAACCAAGACCTAGATCATGACCCTAGGGGGCAAGACGGTTAGGTTTATCGACCTATCTACCCTGAACCTAGGAGGCAATAAGGTTAGGTTTCTTAATTTCCAAATATTCAGCAAATGGCAGATATGGTTGCACAACGAATAGGTGCTGATAAAGGAATCGTTAAACCATTGTATAAAAAGCCACATCCCAATTGGATTGACGACATACCATACCTAAGAGAATTTGAAACTCCTGACTTTGCCGTTTATACTAGCGAAGATGACCAATTGACTATTGAAAACATCGGTCAATTTGTTGGCCAATGTGGAGAGGCAAGAACAAATGAATTCCTAAGACTCAAGTTGTTCACTTTGTCTTTATAAAAAACTTCCTTTACTTTGTACACAAATGTATCTCCTAATTCAATCCATACTCGGGTTGAGATGGAAAGACAATTCATTCTCAATTTTATAGAACGATACCCGAGGTATCGATTGCTGATTTGGCTAAACTCTATCAATACAATAATGAGTCGATCGATAAGTTTGTTGCTTGATTCAAAAAGGCTAAAAATAGATGGCCACTTTACTCTTTGAAGAAAATTCACAAATTTGGCTTTCAGTGAATTAAAATTCAATCTTAGAGAAAATTTTGAAGGCCAAAATTTTGCCAATTTATTCCAATTGGCAACGAGGGTATCTAAGTATGAGAAACTACTTAACGAAAAAATAAAGGGGTCACCTGAAAACTTTACACAAAACGTGGTTTCAATGGACAGATATGAGTCACACAATGAATTTGACCAAGATAAAATTCATCAAGGAAAAGTCAAATTTGCTGATGATAAGGAGGCACATAATAACTCTTGATTATATAATTAAGAAGAATTGAATAATCAATTAATAAAAGGGGGTAGCGCGAGGCTGACTCGCCTAGTGATGGCAAGATCGAGCTTTGCTAGTGGCCAGTGAGGTTGACCTCACTTGCCTTGCCTATGGCCGGTCACCAAGGAGAAGAGAAGGAAAAAAAAAGAGAAAGAAAAGAAAAAAAGGAAAAGAAAAAGAAAAAAATAATGCAAAAATTTATTAAAAATTATTAAAAAATGTTCATGTTAGTGCCGACCTTGCCACATAAAATGGCCGGTGTCAAAGTCAGCAATTTTTGGCCAAAATCAACACCAATGCAAAAGGTTTATGACTCAGTTGACACAAAACAAAGGTTTATGACTAAATTGACACAATCGCAATAGGTTTGAGATTTTTTTATTAATTTTCTCAGTAATTAGTGAATGAAAAATTTTTTTATCATCGTTAATAATTTATGTCTAAATATTTTCATGGATGATATAAAACTTTCTTGTTCATTCATCTTTGTAAGTGACACAAGCGATTATTCTTAAAAAAATATTTTTAACACCATTCATTTTTCACAAAATAAATACATCTTATGAGAAAATCCCTATTAGCCACAAATTACTAGCCCCAAAATGCAAATTGTCGCTAAAAGTATGTTTATGGCCACAAAAACAAAATCGTGGTAAATGTTTAACTATTTACAATTTGGGTACTCAAGAGCTTCTATATGCGATACGATAAGTGGGGCAAGTTCAAGCTGGTAATAAATCGTTTTCCTTTGTGTGCAATAGATAGATAACAAATGGACACATACATGCCAAAAGATTTAACTAATTTTGTGAATTGCATATTTTACACAAGCTATGTACACAATATAAATTCCTTTATTTATTAACTTGATCCATCGTTTTAACATCATTATATATTACTATGGCACTGTGTTTTGATGACATGTCGTGATGAGATGCAGATTAAATTAAAAGGTTAATATCACGAAAAACTCTAAACTGGTACATCTGTGATAAATTTATCCTAAACTAATTTTTTGATCACTAAAAATGCCAAACTTGTACACATGTGATAATTTTTACCTTAGTTAGTTTTCGTCAAATTTTGCCATCAAATTTCTGAGTTAAATGACACGCGACAATTGACGAGTGTACCAGTTTGGGATTTTACCCTTCGTTTGTCATAAATGTACTAATTTGTAATTTTTTATAGTGTTAATCCAATTTAACGGAGAGTAAATTTGTCACAAATATACTAATTTGGAGTATCTGGTGGTCAAAAAATTCCTTTAGGATAAAATTGTCACAGCTCTATATTAGTCTGGAATTTTTGGTGATCAAAAATAAGTTTGAGGTAAATTTGTCACAGATGTACCAGTTTAGGGTTTTTCGTGATATTAACTCTAAATTAAATGACGTAATAATTCTCTTAAAATTAAGAGGATCTATATTATGGGGTGGCAATTCTTCACTTGACAAGATGAGATTCGAACACGAGTAGAATATCCCAATAAAAATTCAAATTTGATACCGACACGACTGATGCAAAATTGACATAACTTGATATGCTTCCACCAGTTTTTAATTTCAATCAAAAAACCACTTTACAATCATATTGAAACATTTTGACATAAACAACCGACACATATATGACGACACTATCCCCACATATATGACGACACTATACGAAAAGGGATGTGACAGGTTGCATAATCAATAGTTTTGACAGAGGGGCGTGCGTAGGATATATTTTATAATAAGTCAAGCCCACCTAATCCACTATGGCGACTCCTATTAACTGTACTAAACTCGAATGTTGGTGTGAAAAAATTGCATCAGCGGTCCCTAAAGTTTTGACATTATACGGCCGAAGGATCAGTTTCCGTTGAACTTGCGTCTCATTTCTTTGCTCATTACATAGGGGAATCGTCGCCACGAAATTGCAAAAATGACCCTAAAAGTCAAAAGGTGACCCTTATATCCTTGCAATTTGATTCCCCTAGAAGAATATCATGAGCCGAACTCCACGCAAATGCAGGTTATTAGGGACCAAAACGCACAAAAACGAAATTTCTGGAGATTGAAACCATGTTTGTAAGAACCAGATAGCAAACTTTTGGGATCACCGAAGCTATTAGAGATAATTAGGATAAATTTTTTAGGATATTGTTCTCTATTAGAGATAATTAGGATATTTCTATTGGTCTTTGTATCTCTCATGATCGTGTGAATATCTCCCTTTGATTGTGGCATAACTTGATTGATATATATTACCTTATGATAGGCTATAGCCATCTCATAAAACTTATAAACAGGCTAATGTAATCTCCATTATAATAAATCACTGGGGTTTGCCCCAGTGACTACCCTTCCTACCTTTTCAACTTGGGAAGGGTTGGGAGTTTAATTCCCCATCTTCTCAGGGGTTAGGGGCGGGGACGTTTAGTTTCAGATTTTGGTTTCGACTCCCATCCTTTATAAAGAGGCAGGGCAATGGGTTTCGACTCTCACGCTCTGCAAAGAGGCATAACAAAAGTCTACGAACAAGTTGAAAGTTAGAGTATAACAGACTAGAAAAAAAAATCTTCATTATGTTACATTGAAATTTCTCAATTCTTATCTTGTTGTCAAAGCCACCATTCCTGAAAAACTTTAAGTGCCTCGGCACATAGCAACCAGTGCACCTGAGCTCCCTCTTGCACACCCAAATAAATCCATTCCAGCCGCTCAATAGTGTTTACTTTGTGCTCACTAGTCTCATTTGAGCAAACGCTTAGTCGAGTCCATTCCACGATGGTCGTGTCTCAACCGCGCAACACTGTTTAGACTTGAATTTAAACTCGAGATGTCTCAACCACAAGATTCTGTTCAGACTTGTAATTAAACTCGAGGTGCATACAAATATAACCACCGTGGATTGGACTCGACTAAGCGCTTCCTCAAATGAGACTTGTGCATACAAAGTGAACATTGTTGAGTGGTTGGAATGGATTTATTTGTGTGCACTAGGGAGCTCGCACCCAGTGCACTTAGGGTTTCTCAAGAACGGTTGCTCTAATACCAAGATAAGAATAACGCGGAAAATATGAATTGACGAATTTTCGTATATTTCGATGTATAATAATAAACATTATTTAAGATGACTATCTAAGTAACATCTATCAATTAAGATATGCCACAATCAAAAGCAGATATTTGCACAATCTTGAGAAATAAACATAAATAAACTAATTTTCTCTAATATAGAAAAATCTCTCAGAGAATTATCCTACTTATCTCTATCATATGCTAGATTTCCTTTTTCTGTTAATTCAATCTCGTCAATATTTTATATGATAGTGCCATGCATATCAAGACTCGTAAAAAAAGAATAAAATCAGTGTAAGTGACTTACTTTTTTTATATTATGATATTAAGTTTCTATATCAATCAAAAGAAAAAGAAGAATTATATCGGATAGACAAAGTCCCAAGGAGAAAGATGGGCTAGAGATCAACAAAATATGTGAGGTCAAGATGAAAAGAAACAAAGATTTCCGATTTTTCCTTCTGGGATCTTTTTTTAGCTCCTAGACATTCCATTGAACTACCTTCTTTGTTCTTTAGTTACATAAATCCGGTAACTAGTTCATCTTGAAATGAAAGTAGGGGTTGAAATTGCACCGTCATTCTCTAGCAATAACATCGTGGTTACGCTAGCATTGCCCGAGAAAATTTAATATTTTAAGTTCATAGATTCATTAATTTACTTAAAGCGCGCTTGATATAACTATTGCTGAACTCTAACTATGCTCTTCTGTAATGGTGTTGTGCCGTAAAGTCTTGTAACCTGTATGATTGCTGATAAATGTTCTTAACGATAACATCTTGATTAAAGGTAGGCTAGCCAGATTCCAAAAGGCTATTATAAGTTGCTGTAACTTTATAAGTATTTGTCAAATACCATATGAAAGTTACGGTACCCCTTGTTGTCATAGACGGAGCAACTACTATAGAAAATTTGTCCCAAACATATCCTCTTAGTATTATAGTCATTTAAAATTTTAAAATTCAAATTAAATATTCAATTCTAAAATGGTACCAACCACTTCTCTAATTCGGGGATTAATTACTCTTCACATTCCTTATTCTTTATTCTGGTTGCTTTATTTATTTATTTATTTCACTTGTCTCATTCGAGCTATCAATCACAACAGGGCCTAATAGGAAAAAAATACAAGAATAATTATGGCCCACATGATATTATTAATTAATGATTTAATAATTATTTAAATTCTACAAAAAAACTGTATTTCCGCATAATTGCCTAAAAAAATTCCATATCCGAGCTATCCATTTGGACTTTTGCTTACATATCCCCTAATTCAAGCTAGATGTATTTTACGAGTCAGAAGTTTATGAATCTAAAGTGATTTTCCTCATAGAAACATGCATAGTAATAAGCATCAAAATTTAGGGTATGCCAATGATAGAAGCAAGACTGTGTGATTATATATGGGAAATGAGAATTACATTGACCATTTGAACTTTAGAGGTGGCGGACTTAAAACCATAATTTAGGATCCATTTGCTTAACGGAACATTTCGTGATGAAGAAAAATATTTTCCATGAAAATTACTTTCAAGGAAAATGGTTAGTTTTCATTTCCATTGTGGTTTAGAGAAAATGAAATTCTTCTCACTAGAAACAGAAGTCATTCTTTCCTAAACTAAACATGTTGTTTTCAGTCCATGAAGAACTTTTACCGTAGATGAATTAGTTTTCTATCATCCAAACACTAGAAAGTAGCAAAACAATTTCCTGAATACAGTTTTACTTCAAATAAAACAGACCCTTAAAGAAAAAAAGTTATTTTAGTTAATTTACGGACTACGTAAGTCTGATTAGTGTTTCTCCTTAATCAGTATCTGTCATATATGTGTCACTTATTCACTGTTAATTACTGTTTTAAAAGCAAGAGTGTTCGTCTTTTTTTCTCGTTTGGACTTTCGTTAAATTTTAAAATTACAATTCGTTTGGTTGACATTTACATCGGATTGCACTAGAGATTTGCTATCGATTCTTCATTACTGTTCGGAGAATGACGGAATTATTAGATTTGCGTATATTCTTACGGCTCATCCATGGTCGGTGCAAAGTTTATACAAGTGGAATAAAATAGGAAGGAAATCGATTAAACAAATATCAGATTAAGTACGTAGCGTAATGGGTATGACAATCTCGATTCACTGTAGAACACAACAGAAATTACTCGATCGGCCTATCTTTCAGTTCAATGAAAGCAAGAATCATTCTAAAATACGAAATCGAAAAGAAATAACTACTGTCAATACCTAGGATAATATCAAAGAATGGAGATGGGGTAAACTCACGTTATAAATTTTATTCATTTGGACGAGTGACTCGTCACCACGTTAAATATTCGACCGTGCTGTGACATTATTTATCTTATTTTATTTTTTTCATTTTTCCATCTCTTTCTCCAACAAATCCAACAAAGGTTTGTGCCGTTGCCCGCCCGTTGCAGCGCCAGCTAGTGTCCTCGCCGCCGACGCACCTCCAGCAGGTCGTGCCTACCGTCGCCCGTGATGACATCAAATAACCGATTAAACACAAGAAAATGGGGAAAAAAGCTTCAAATAATCTTGCTCAGGACTCGGGCCCCTGCAACACATTTCTCCATAAATATTGACGCCCGCGAAACCAACTAGTCACGTACGTGATCCAGCCTCCTCCTCCTCCGTCAAAAACGACATTAAAATAATGTGGCGACATACTTTACTTAAATTCTTAGACAACAAGACAGTACCTACTTAATATTCTCTCAGGGACGCAACAATTTTCCCTCATTCTTTATGGGATTATAAAAAAAAACATCAAGGTGGGATTATTGTTTACATCACGGCCTAGGGGGGGACAAGGACAAGGGGAGAATGTTTAAATTAAAGAAAAGTAGAGGGCGACTTGTTCCGAGGGTGGGTCACCCCTTTTATCTCTCCAGAAAGGACCTCTTTCTTAGGGTTTCTTCCATGGATTACCGGTGCCCCCACGGTGGAGTGACACGAAAGTGATGGGTATGGAGTGAGAGAGAGTCCGTGGACCTCCTTCTCTACGAAGGAGTCGCGGGGCCCGTCGGAAAGCGAAGCTCCCTTTAGGTATTCTCGAATTATCGTCGCCCGTCCGTCGGAGGAAGCTTCGTCCGATTGAATCTTCAATTGGCAGGTTGCAAGTTACGTATGTCGACCGGTCCGAACTTCATCGAGCACACACTTTGGGTAATGTTGATATTTATAACAACCAAGGGAGGAAAACATATCGCCATTAATTTCTCGGCATTCTTGCTCATCAATTGGTCAGGAATAGTGGGACTTTGGATCCGAATCGTTTTGAACAAGCACAAACCCTAGAATTATTACGACCCTATTGTTGATATCATTGATCGAGTGGAGTAGTAGTATAATATGATGTTTTTAGCAGAGTCCCAGTAGGTCAGTTGCTTAGAATACTTGCCGCTTGCCGGCACGGACAACATAAAAGACAAGCCTTCTCTCTCTTTGTGAGCTGTTCGAAATCCGACCCCAGCAAGTGATATTTCATATTATTTTAATAAATAAAAATTATTCTCTCTCTCTCTCTCTCTCACGAGATTTCATACACTTCTCTGACCCCCCGCCCCCACCCCCACAATGATTTTTTTTTATCTCACATGATAACATTAGTGCATGCACGGCTTAGTTTACTATATAGTCTATACTATAGAAGCACATGGTTGTTTTTAATTTGACTCGTGCCCGGAAATGTATGTCTGTACGCTTGATTTAATTAAATTGAAAGTGCAGGAAACTTGGTTTGAGAGAGATCGATGCTGGCTTTGTTTCACGATTTTTATTTATTCGCTTTTTGACCATCTGCCCGCTGTTCATTTGGTACATTCCTGATGGAAATACAAAAGTCGCAATTCTGTAGAAATTAGGAGGCACGTCTCTTGTTTTTTTCCCCCCAAGCTCATTATGGCTGCTTTCTACTATAAGGAAAAGTTCCTTTTATGATATTTGTGGACAGATAAGAGGAATCTATAGGAAAGAGTTGGGAAGAAACCATAATTGGCATTGCTTTTCATTAATGAAAATGAGGAAATATGAGCACTGAATTTGTGCTTAAAACTATTCAAAAAAGTTCAAATCACATTTGAAAATTTAGGAATCAAGAGTTGAAATAAAATCAATCTCGGGAAGTAGTCGAGTATGGAGTAAGGAATAGAACATGACTTGGTAAGTAAGTAAAGACTCGCCAAGGAAAGTCACCACTCGAAATGTCCGTTTTTTTTTTTTTTGTTACAAATGATATATTGGCATGTACTTCTGCAATATAAAGGATACGCACGGTGTGGCTCGGCACGACATTTCCTCCCACGTTCATTCTCCTAGTGTCTATCCAATAGAGGAAGTTTTTCCTTGAGCTTTTTTCATTGCGTTCCATTCCAGAGTAATAAAGTCAAAGCCCTTTTTTATAATTCCAAGAAAAGTATGTTGCTGAAGTTTTAATGAACTGTGATTGGCTGACTTAAAGTAAGTAAAATCCAATAAGTACAGGTAGGTGAATAAGTGAATTCTTGACAATCGGGACAATTGATACACAAGTGATTTGATGTACTGCAGTTAGCTGAAAATGCCACCCTTTTGGAAGTATAAACTGGCCACTTTTCATTTACCTCCATGTATATTCTAATGCTAGCCAAAGAAAAGTTAAGCTCCTTATGTAAACGGTTCTTCCCATGGTCAAATCAAGAGCTAACTCACCATAGAATGCATGCATTCGAATTCGAGAGGAAGATTTTAGCTGTGAGCTTCTCCCGTCTTAATAGAATCCTCTGCAGTTAAGGGTTGATCAAACTGACTGAACTACTCTTATTCTCTGTGAAAATCTTAACCCAAACCCTCAAAACCCTTCTCTCTCTCCTCTCCCCCATGCCTCCACCTCCGCTCATCTGCTGTAGCATATTGGCTCGCCGCCGCGCATCACCGCTCCATAGGTTGCTCACAGAGAGAGAGAGAGAGAGAGAGAGAGAGAGAGAGAGAGAGATAGAGAGAGATTTGGCAGGGTTGGCGTGTAGGCTAGGGCTGAAGTCAATTGTGGAGGTGACATCGCTGGCGGCGTCAAAGAAAGGGAAGAAACGAAAATGGAGGAAAAGATGAAAAGCGAGAATTTGATCTCGACCATTGACTCGTAAACACGCTCTGTATATTCCACTTCGAAGAGAACGAATTGAGAACGTCTATTTAGTCAGAGATGTCGATCCCCAGTTTACATCCATCCAGCAGCCATAGCCAAAGATAGCAACGACCCAGTCATGGGTTCCTGCTTCTTGAGTGGACATATTGATGAAAGAATCTCCTCTTCTGCTTCATTTTTCTTTTACTTTTTTTTATAGATAAAGATCACATTGAACTTCCACGTATGCCCCCAACAATTTGGCCATGGACAAGACCTTTGAGGCTAGAAGCACCCTGCTGCAGCTGCAGCTGGGTAGATTCTCTTGTGATTAATTTGGCTAACTGTTCAGCTCGGACTCAGGGTCCCCTCCATTTCTGTTCGCCGTTGGCCATATCTTTTGTTGGGTCGTCCGCGCGTTAATTGACTCGCCACGCGTCATCTTCCCATTCAACAGACCCATTAATTTTTGGGATTTTTGTGAATAAGATAATCACGTACCACCGATTAGAATTAAGATGCTTTATGAATCCATATAAGGTACACCTCCCACGCGAAATACTTCTTACATGAACATTCATCGAATAGAAACTTTCATCAAAGAATTCACTTACCAAAAGTAAAACCTCTATATCTTAATCCTGTTTGTGTAAACACTGCCGGTGTACCAAACAAAAGTCCATATTCTAAATTCCATATTGATGATTTTTTAAATCGTCACATATCAAGAGAGAATCAAAATTAAGATACTTTAAATCGCAAAGCGAGTTTCGCTTTTCTTGACAATTGGTCGGTACTTCCCCACACCAACAATTAACATGTAAGATACATTCCCTTCAATAGACTATCGAACTAATTTAGTTTCGAGGTCAGGACACATCATCTTGAAAAAAAAACAATTAGTTTTGCAAAGTGATGTTAATGATTTGGGAAGGACAAATTAAGCATTATAGTCAAGAGGTTCTCAAGACCCTAATCCAATAGGTACATAGCCAGCATCATCTTTTACTGTGATGTGGTGTTTGTGTCTGTGTGCCCGTAATCTTTTGCTGTTTTCCGCCGTGAAATTACTAACAAACTATTGGGGCTGCAGTTCTAGGACTAAATGTACGTTGGTATGTGGATGTATCAATAAAGTTCCGAGTTAGTGAAGCTGGACAGAAAAAATGTTTGGGCAAGTGCGTCTCAAGATGCGGGCTTTGTTGGTGATGCACAGTTCGTGGAAGGCACTGGATGGAGAGGATCGTAGTCCCAAAGCTCGAAGACGGAGGAGAAGTCCGATGGAGAAAGCACGTCGTCTGCTTTTAGTTGAATTTTGAGAAATGAGGATCATCTTCCGGGGAACTCACTTTCTCTGAGGTCAGGCATTGTACACAGGATCGAATTTGCTTTGACCAACTGGAAAAAGAAAGGAAGAGAAGTTTTCCCAATATTTGAGGGTTTCGAAAATTTGGGTTCTTATAAGTTCCCTATCGAGTTGGCATGATCATTGCGAAACGTCCCTACAGGATCAGTGAAGTAAGTAAGCCTCTAAACTGGCTTGCAAACTAGCCATGTAGTAAATACTCGGTCAGAAGGAATGGCCATTTCACTACGGACCGAGCAACCCAAACCTCTTGATTTATAACCCGGCCATACGGGACGAACCAAAACTCGATGATGGAATATTGAATTTCGGCAGGAACCTCACATAAATACAAAGAGGAAACAAGCCCAAGCACACCAATAGACATGACAGAGAAAATTACACCATGCGAGACAGGTAAGTGCATGACATGTAGCGGCACTAAGTAAATGATCAGTTGAGATATAGACTCGAATGATTGTGCATCATCAAGTGTTAAAGTAAACTAGTGCTTCAGTCGACCTCCCACACTCGCGCACATCGTGCACTCACTCATCTTTGTGTCGTTGCATGGCGTTTTGCGATTTTACGCGAATTGGGTGGACTTTTTCACGGCATGCAAGACTACAAAAAGGTAGGACAACGTCCCAAACAAAACGACCGAAGACGACGTGATTCGCCTGCTCGATTGCATGTGAGTGATGGAGACCTTCGAGTGGACACGTTATGTGGGTCACCCCTTGTTTATTTATATGATACAAATATTCTTTTCTTTTCAGGGAAGGGTGAAAAACAAAGTGTTAATATCCCTCAAAGCTCATTACCCACCCATCGGTTCAACAAAAGTTCTCTTTAGAATAATGAACATATGTTCCTTTCTCCTAATTGGTTACCATCTACCTTTGCCATCTATATTATGGCATAATTTGATATGATGCTGCTGTTCAAGTAGAAGCAGGCAGTGACAAAAAGTACCGAGAAGAGGTACCTCTCTCTCTCTCTCTCTCTCTCTCTCTCTCTCTGAGGGTAATAAAAAGGGGCGAGAAAGATTGTCTGTCAAAAGGAGAGAGAAACGCATCGAGGGACCTTCCTTTTTTGTTTTAGGGTTCCCTCAAACTGCTGATTTCGGAGCAGTTGGACCATTTCCACATTGCACATCGGTATGTAGAAAGAGAGAGAGGAAGAGAGGGAGAGATTCCTTGTTGACATATGAGAGCAAAAGTGACAAGAAACCTTCTTTTTATCGTAGGGTTTTTTCATGGGGTGGTAACTTCGTAGCAGCTGCCGTACCATATCCATACGAGAGAGAGAGAGAGAGAGAGAGAGAGAGAGAGAGATCACGGGCTATCACTTCTGTGGGAGAGAGAGACTAGAGAGTGGTGCTACGACACACAAACACACACCCCAAAAAGAAAAGATTCCTCTACAAAGATGGAGACTTGAGAGGGAGCTGATGCAGCAAAAATATCTTCAAAAAATGGAATTATTGTGATCATTTTTTTATTATTGTCATCATTACCAATATGACACACCAACCAACCCCTTTTTCGCCTGCCATCCACTTTCTACTAAGCCCAGATAACCCCCCCGGTAACTGATAAATTTTGCTTTTTAGGCATCATCCCACCTCATCCGTGTATCCATCTGTGTATATTTATCATATTCAGAACAATATATCCATTTTTTTTCTGCTGTTCTTTTCATGTATGTGTGGCGTCACAAGTAGCTGCAAATCGAGCTCCGGCAACAGTCACACCTCGCACAAAGCCAAAAACTCAGCCTTACTTCAGCAACATCTCAGCGCTGAGGCCGGTTCATTTCTTCTTCTTTTCTTTCTTTGTTTCCAGAAACAAATGAAGAACCCTTTTATTATTTTGTGTTGGAGGAACAAGCCACTTGATTGGTGCCGGCTATGTCTTATGTACATCATGGAAAGTAGTCGCGTTAAACTTTCTATGTTGTGTCTCTACTTACTACAAACGCAAGGCGTCAATACTCTTATATGCTCCCTTCTTTTGACTCAAGTAGTCATGTAAAGTTACGAGAGGACCCCCACATATTTGAGTTCTATCGATAAATGCGATCGATATCAAGTAGGAGCTTAACATGGCTCCAATAGCCATATAAGTTCATCTTATATAATATTATTCGCGAGCTCGTGATTATTTGATAGGTTGATGATGTGGAGCTGACATACCTGAGAAGGTAACTGACCAATAAGTGGAAAAGGTATATGGTGGTAACAGTCACATTGCTGCAAATAGCTCGTATGCAAGGATGATGTTAGGCAACAGACACGAGCTTATGATGTTACTTAATGTGATGAGGATTCTTTATATCTATGTGATGAGTTCACACCTTGGTCCCCTTTTGAATTGAACGACACATCCATGTTTATGTGTTTTGTGGCTAACATAGAACCCCTCCACGTTATTGTATTCTCGTGTCTTCTACCTCCTCCAACAATGACAAAAAACCTCTTGCAACCGGACCTTTGCTGCCAAACACTGTTGCCACCGTTGCGAGGCAAGAGCTATCAAGACAACCGACACCAACATCACCTCTGCTTGAGAGAGAGAGAGAGAGAGAGAGAGAGAGAGAGAGAGAGAGAGAGAGAGTAGAACATGGAAATGAACTCATTGGTTCTTGACATTAAGATCCATAGGTGAGTTGTGTTAAAAAAAAAAGGTCCAACATCGAAGAATTTATATGGTGTAGAGTAGTTAATATATCATAATTAGCCCATAACTCATTGACTTAAGTTTTTATGTAAAGGTGAATCCAACTAAATATGTTGATGGGCTTGAACTTAGACTTCCTCTAAGCAATCTCCCTGAATTTTGCTGCGCACTCTCAATAAATGATATCAAAATTGTTGATTGATTGGTGGCTCACTCCCAATCCATATCAATGTGTGGTGAATGTGTCAAGGGAGAAGGTAGCCTTCATGGTCCAGTCTGGATAAAGAGACTAGCGTTAGGGATTTAAGTTGAGACATGTTGGAGCAAAAGGATACCTAAAATCAAGAGGACTAGACCTAACACTAAGCTCACATGTGAAAAATAGATGTTGAGATACAAGTATGAGTTGTGTTAGAAAAGGTCATACATCGAAAATTGTTGTGCTGTGGAGTAGTTAATATATCTTAATCGGCCCATAAATTATTGGATTAAGGTTTTGAGTTAATATGAGTTCAATTGGATATGTTAACTGGCTTGGACTTGAACTTCCTCTTGGCGATCTCCCTAAGTGAATGTCAGGCTTTTGCTGTGCACTTACAACTCTTACAATTGCCGGTTCCAAGCCAGTTCTTATGAAAATGCAGCCTCGAAATTTTAGGTCACTTTGGGCTATTAAACTCGCCGTGTGAAGAGGAGACTTTAGGTTGCGAAAGCTCGTTAGGTCAATGAAATGCTTTGGGCTACGAAAGCTCCCTATGCAAATAAAATTAAGAGGCTGCATTTGCAGAGTCCCTAAACTAGTTAAAGTTCTTTTTGATGTTGTAATTATTTAATAGTTTATTACATAAAACTTGCATGCGGCCTCAAATATTGCTACAAGTAAATGGTCATGCAGATTATTAAGGGTGTGTTTGGTAACGTTTCTATTTCTTTGTTTTTATGTTCTTTTACTTCCCGGAACAAGAAAAGAATATAAATCTATTTGTGAACGTCAGTTTATTTTTCTATTCTCCGGAATAAAAAAGTGGCCGGAGAATAGATTTGAAATAGAAACAAGAAGTAAAAAAAGTTTACTTTTCCTTTCCCAAGGACAAAAAAAGAAACAATGTCATTTCAGAGAAAAAATTTCATAAACCATTAAATCCCCAAATCCCAAACTCTAAAACATGAAATCCTAAACCCCAAATCCAAAACCCCTAAACCCCAAACCCTAAAATTGTAAACCCTAAAAGCTAATACTCGAAACCCCAAAATCCAAACTCTAAAACCCAAACCCAAAACCACAAATTAAAACCCGAAACCTCAAAACCCTAAATCCCAAACCCAAACCCCAAAACCAAAAATCGAAACCCTAAAACCTAATATTCGAAACCCCAAAACCCAACAAACCCAAAACCTCAAAACCCTAAATCCCAAACCAAACCCAAACCCCAAAACCCTAAACCCCAAACCTCAAAACCCCACACCCTAAAACCTAAAGCCCTAAAAACCTAAACCATAAATGCTAAACTCTAAACCCCAAACTCCAATTTCCTCGACCACCACCCAATATTTTCTTTGTCTATAAGGGGTAATTTTCTTTATGATTGTATTAAAGCCAACCAATTATCAAGTCTTCATTAACATTTTTAAAATTAAATGAAAAAAATTGGGAATAGAAATTTTTTGGATTGTACCAAACGCGTTTATGATCTTTTTCTATCCCGGGAATATAAATTTTGTACAGTTACCAAATGCATTATTCTACTTAGAAACTCGTCTAGGGTATAGAAATAGAAAAAAACAATTTATGAACAGAAATTATTTTCAGAAACAGAAATGTTACCATACGCACCCTAAGAAACCTGAATTCCTGTATATGTGGGCTCTTAATGATGCATCAAAAGAAGTTCCATATCTCATGAAGTTTCTTTCTAAAAGAACTGAAAGCAAGTTATGCAAGAGACGTGATTACTAAAATAAAAAAGATATAGGTAACAATACTTAAGTCAAAAGAAAACTTTTGGATTTAAAGAATTGCCCATTGGAATGTATAAAACGTATTTCGTAAAATATTCGTGGTATTACTTTTCTTCTTACATCTACTAGCGTTAGTAGGCCTATTGAATGAGCTCAAATGGTCCTTGAGCTTGACATGGGTATTTAATAGTATAACGTCCACGTTTGGATTGCTCTTGAAATTCATGGAAGTGCAGTTGGTATTACATCAAGAAGTAGTCACAATCTTTCAAAACAAACGGATTTCAGGCATTGGCAGGTTCTTGTTCTAATATATCTAATAAGTTGAAGAAACTCAGAACAATTCATTTCGAGTGCACGTGTAACTACAAGTCTATCACCTCTTAACTGATGAATTTATCAATCCTAAAATACAATTTTGTTTCCCTTTACATTCGAGTTTAGACAGCATTTGCGTGTATTGCATCGTTAGGATCTAGAGGAAATATTTTGGACTTGAGATTGGGAGTGGTCATCTTCACCTTTAAGATGGTGAACGAATCTCAAGCTACGCATAAAGAAAAACAGAGACAATGAATCCTGCTTCATGTCTTTTTGGGGAGAGTTACCCGAATCGTTTGAGGTTCTTGGATCTTATCGTTCCACTAAGGTTGAGAGCAGTTTAGTTATCAATTTGACGTAAGGTTGAGAAGATGAGGACTATGGAACAGAAGTGCACGGATTCGTGTAAACCTCGGGAGCTCTCTCCCTTTTATTAAACCTTGGGTTAAACTTCTACCGGTTCCAATCTGTCACCACGGTGGCAACGAACCAGCTATATTCTTTATTAACCGGAAAGACTTGCGTCATCTGACAATCTGCAAACAGAAATAGGCCTAAGACCTTGATTGGGTACATCAAAGGCTTAAGCTGATCACAGATAAATGAGCCGCTCAGCCATCTTTGACAAAATATACTACGATTCCAAGCAGCAAACTGATTTCTGAGAGATACAATTGAAAGCGGGCTAACAGACCAATGATCATTTGATCAGAGTGATGCCTGTCGATATTCACTTCTATCGCTATACCGAAGTCCGAGTGAGGTCAACATCAAAAGCTCTTACCAGACAGATGATCACTTGATAAAGATGGCTCCTGCCAACATTCACTTCTATCAGAGCCCAATTTAGGCCCCTAATACAGATGCTTGTCTGACATTTAATATTACAAATCTCCCTCATCAACATTCCTTTTCTCTCAGAGCTCTAAAGTTAATCCTAAAATATACAAACTTACTGTCATGGTACCGGTGTTATTGGGAGATCATCAGAAAAGTATAATGGCATATGCCCCCACTATAACCCTGAAATATGAAAGGAAAATAACCAGAAGATTCCAATAATGTAAACTTCTGTCGACCTATTTGTTATCTAAAGAAACTAACCTCTAGCGAAGCAAAAGTGCAGACAGTATCTCCCCCATTGTCTTCTCAGACGTATCCTTCTCATTATCTACCTCAAGACCAGACTCCAGAACAGCAGCATCCAGAACCAGCTTCCTTTTTGCAATCTCATAAATATTCTCATCGACTGTACCCTTGGTCACCAACCTGAACAGAATTCGGTTCAATATCCTAATATAACAAAAACTCATGTGCAATCACAAAAACAAGCAAAGCGATGAGTAGGAGATCACAAAAAAAATTTCTCAGAAGTGGGGGCACTGGAACCGCACCTATATATAGTTACTGGCTTTATTTGGCCAATTCGGTGACAGCGATCCTCTGCCTGTCGGTCAATTTGTGGGTTGAAATCCATGTCATGGATGACAACTGTGTCAGCTCCGGTCAAATTCAAACCCTGTCCACCAGCTCTCGTCGAAAGCAAGCAAGCAAATATGGAAGTATCATTATTGAAAGAGTCAACTATGCTTTGTCTGTCCGTCACCTGGGTACTGGCAATTTAATATGCAAATTAACAAAGTGCTTTTACAGAGCATGCATGAACATTAAAACACACTTTATAATGAAGCAATGAGCAAAAACAAAACGACAACCCAGGAAGTACTAATGGATTTTTGAAGATGTAGGCATTAATCCAACTGCTCTAGTGGACAAGGAGATCCAAAAGGGGGAACAATACTCAAGACATGCTTGAGAAATAACCATTTTGAGAACTTCAATCAACAGAGATCTTGAGAAATTCCCGCTTTCAACAAGATGGCATCTAGCCCAACCCCGAGAGATAGTTTCACTCCCAGGATCATGCATTTACTAAGAAAACCAAAATAGAAGAACAAGGAGATAAAATCATTTCTGTTATGAGTGAAGTATTACCCAGATTTGCTTATTGAATTCCCACCATTCAGTTAGTAGGAGCAAGCAAACGACAAAGATAGCAGGCAGCCAATGTATGCAGAAGAACGACAAGGGAGAGAAAGAAATCAGACAGGAGCACCTTCCATCAAGACGTCTGTAAGTAACGCCGATAAGTTCCAATATCCATTCTAAGATATCAAGCATCGAGGTCCACTGGCTAAATATCAGGACGCGATGACCACCTTTATGGAGTGCAGGAAGAAGTTCAGCCAGTGCCTGTAATGTAGCTAATCCATCTGATTACAAGCGGGATTGGTTCAAATTAAACTTGATATGATATAAGATGAAAACATACACGGCACTTAGCAGAAAGCATGGCATGTTCCTCTGATAGAATCCCATCGATACCATAACAAAGTAAAAGCTGCACAAAGATAGTTATGGCACCTATCAGTGTAAAAAGTTAAAAGGCGCAATAAATCATCAGTAAGTAGTTTGCGGTAAATTAAACTCTCTGTCTGATCAAATAGGTAGAAAAGTGCCGATGCCAATAAATTATTGACTGCTCCAGTGCAAAATTTCATGTTGTAGGCAATGAGACAAGCAGAAAGAAGATGCTGAATATGCTGGGATGTCCGTCAATAAGTATCGAAAGAAAGAACACTAGTTTGTCTAACTGCAACACTTGAGAGTATAGCCAATAAACAACTGCATATCAGCTTTCTTTAAGCATAATGGCCCTAAGACTAAGGGAAACTATGAAGCTCATCTATTCCTCAGTAATACTTGAAGATGGCCATCAAATGCTTTCCATTAAAGGCCCAAATCAATATATGTAGCTACAGCATAATACACATAACTGAGAGGATTGGAAGTTGCACCGCAGATTGTTTGTGCCCCAGCCATCTAGATAAGTTATTGACAAGGCTGAAGTGGAAACTTGACATACTAAGTTCATTTAGCAAGCATTTAGTTTAATGGAAACCACAGGCTTATCTGCAACATTTTCTGCATAATATAAGGAAGTGTTCTGCTCAATAAAACGGAAGGAAAACAAGCAGCAATCAATAAGAGCAACTGTACAAGAGAGTATACTCCATCTCAATCATATGAATGACTTCATTATAGATATGTAGTTTATGCCACTAAGAAATACCTGATGAATAGCGAAATCACTGTACTTCTTCATTTCATCTATTACTCGTTCCAAACCACATTCAAACCCAAAGGCACCCTTTTGATATAACTTCTTAGCGAAACAAACAATATCACCATCATCATAAAGCCGCCTTACTAGCAAAGGATGATTTGCAATCTGGATCAAATTTCAGACAAGAAAAAACACATTTCAGTCACGAGATCCTTACGACATCTGCATTAGGAAACATTACAATTATGATGCAGCACCTTCCGAAACTGGACAAAATAGTTAGAAATTTGACGCTTTGGAAGAATTTTGTTGATATTGCTCAGGCAATCTCCTGAAAACTTTGCCAAACGAGCACCTGAAGCAGCACGATACTCCTCAATAGCTTCTACATAAGCCTCCTCCTGTTGTTGATCCATTGTCACAAACTCAACCTATGCAAGAATTAACACTCAGACCCTCCAGAATGAAGCATTGGCCGAAAAAAAAAAAGGAACAAAAGTGAAACTGGCCCGACTCAGAGAGAGAGGTTGAACCTATCTAAAACTATCATCTGCCAGGGGTGACAACAAAATCCATACCTTTTGTATCTTAGGAACAAGTTGCCGCATAACATCAGATTTTAAACGTCTCAAGATAAATGGGCCGAGGATGGACTTCATACGACTGACTAAGGCTCGGTCCTCAGCATTTAAAAGTTTTTTCAAGTCCGCATCTTCAGTTGCAAAAAGATCAGGCATCATAAATTCCAACAGTGACCACAATTCCTACAAAGAAACCCAAGGAAGTGAGGACAAAGTACATTACACAACCTACATCTAATGAAACTACATTAGCTCTAACAAAGAGCAATTACATCTTTATTTTATTTAACAAACATCATCACAACGCTATAAGTTGGTTCTTGGGGTCGTTTTGGCCTGGTTTGCCTCATGACTACCATGGGCAAATGGCTTTTCATTTGTGCTTTTCACCAATGACTTTCCCTCATTCTCTCCTACCCATGCAATAAGTCTCAATACGGTTGCTATAAGAAAATTCATACTTTTCCGCAATTCTTCCAATTATAGATAAAATATCTATGGAGAAAAAAATGAGCACAAAGAGCATTATTAACTGTCATATGGAGGTTTGACCGCTAAAAATATTAAAAAGAGTACACTAAAATATTTTCACTCATTATTATAATCCTCAAAGAAGGTTGTGAAGTGTAGCACATTCTTTCACAGTTCTTTTCTTCCTTTTTGTTGATTAACTTGTCTCCCAGTTCGACTAATGAAAATATACGGGCTTCAAATTGTACCACAAGTTCTTCAACAGAGAAATCAACAACCAGAGAGACACAGAAACTTAAAACAATACTATAATGTCGATTAACTTGTCTCCCAGTTCAACTAATGAAAATATATGGGCTTCAAATTGCATCACAACAAGTTCTTCCACATAGATATCAACAACCAGAGAGACACAGAAACTTAAAACGATACAATAATTAACATAAAGTATCTATTAACTTTTCAGGCATATTAAAAATTGAGGAAATTGAATTAGAGAGAAATATCATCAAGCATACATGTAGATCATTTTGCAGGGGTGTCCCAGTCAACATTAGACGCTGATTCGCATTTCGTGCAACAGACATTAAGTTTTTCCATCTGTAACTGTTTTTATCCTTCAATGCATGGGCTTCATCCATCAAGACGCAGCTCCACCGCCAACGTCTTAAAATTTTGCGATCGTCTTTCTGCTGAACACTGTGATCATAATCAACAATCAGTAATGGACATATGTCAAGTTGGTAGCAGACAACCTAAGACAGAGATATCCAACCTGTGACGTTCAAAAAGAGAGTAACACACAAGAAGCACGTTGAACGGAGGAGGTAATCCTGCTTTCGACAGTGAGGTCAACTCTTTTGAGTAGATTGACCGGTTAGCACCATGATATTGGAGTGCTGAAAATGAAGGACACCACCTTTTGAGTTCCCTTTCCCAATTCTCCAAAAGAGAAGCAGGGCATACAATCAAGTGCGGACCCGGGTCATTATTCAAGTGTTTCAGCAATGTTAAGTATGTTATGGCCTGTAAAGCAGCCAAAAAAGAGGTATAAATAGTCTGTGAAAAGAAAAATGTAGCACAATCTTCAAAAATAGTGCAAAAGCATAAGCAACTACTTTTAAGAGAAGAGAAAAAAGTGATTACCTGAATGGTCTTCCCAAGACCCATCTCATCCGCTAGGATGGCTGCACGGAGTACAAAGATGCACCATTAGCTAGGATGTATCTATTTTAGCACCCCCTGCCCCTCTGCAGAGAAAGGGGAAGAAGTACTAAGCTGATATTACACAATAAACTCTCAAAAAGCGATTGACAACATGAAATAGAGAAAGAGAATAGCATGGCACTGTCTGCATTACCAATCGTTAAAGCCACTCTGTCCTAAGACATAAACAAAACTGGTGCACAAAAAGTCACGCAGGAGCATTAAAATACGGACATAATATTACGGCTATCATGTTGTTCGAGTTATTGTAGTAAATTTTTTAATTGTGCTTTAGAGTCCTTTTGTGTCTTTATATGACTTATGACAATGTCAAACAAATATTATTTTTCTCATGCTGTTCGAGTCAATATAGTAGGCTTTTAAGCTTTTGTTTAGAGTCCTTTCGGGTCTCACCTTGAGTTTTAAGAGTCCTAGGAGTATTAGTTTTACTTTCCTAGGAAGTGTTCCTTTGATTTAAGGATCTTTATGTCTATTATCAGTCTTTAAGGGCTCTTTTCAGATTAGAAACTGTTCTCATATTGAATGAGGTTTCCTTTAAGAAAGTTGTTCTCTTTTCCTTGGCCTTGAAATCCAAAAGAACAGAATTTTAAATTGCTGTTCCTTTTGAATTGCTTTTGTTTTGATTCTTCTAATGTTATCTTGGATATCCATATATCCAGAATCACCCAAACAAGTCAGTAGACAAAAGTCAAACCCTTCATAACTAAGTCATTCAGCAAATTTACTTTTGGCTAGAAAAGGTGCCTCGCCTGACTGAAGGGCTGGACAACTTTTACGCTACAAAACTTTTTATCAATGATTTCATTCTTTTTTGCTGATAAATGAATTTACTTTCAGATAAAAATGATATATGAGATGTCCTTGGATACCATGTTTATGTAGCACATTACAATCATGTCGCTTGGGGTTACTCCTAATCTCCAGTTCCTAGTGTGGATTTCACAATGCCTACGACAATTGGGCATTCTTGCACTTAATGGAACTGGCTAGATAACTGTGATGTGGATGGCCCTATCCCCACAATTTTACAATCCGCGTTGCATCATTCTGATTTTGATACTCTTACATTCTAAATCACCAAAAGTGCAGATCCGTCAACCACACCACATACATGTGCACTTAAAGATGTCGACATAAATCTAGTGGTGCTAACATGTTCCAAAAGAACATAAGCTTTTGCATTATAAGAATGACTTGGTTCTCTAGTGCTATTACTCAATTGAATTAATTATATGCCATGTGGTGTTGAAATAAGAGAACCAATAAAAAAACTACTAAATTATCCTATTAATATAGAATAATCCAATTAAATGCTTCTAACGTAACCAATCCAAATAAGCAACCCAACTAAGCATGCTTTATTCCTCACACACTCTTTCTAGTCAAATGGCATAAATAATTTGCAAACCACAACATAGCACATCTTGATCTAGGTAAGTCTCTGCTCTTTAAATCATACAAACTATTTAGTCCTATCAAACAACATTTAAACAGTAAGTTCTATATTCAAGGTCCTCTATAGGGCTTTACTGGTACATTCTTAGGCCTCCCTTCCCTCTTTTCACCTTGGATTTTTCATCCTAATGAAGCATCTTAATATCATCATTGCATGAGTATACCACCTCAAAAGAGTTTCCCCATCCTTGATACAGCAACAAAAGGGCCTGTTTGGATCAAAAGAACATTTTTCAGTCTTCTTCTCCACAGATGATGACAATGAAAACAGTTCTCGGTTATCCATTTTGTCGAAAACATGCTTGCTAAGAGAAAATGAAAATCCTCCTTATGAAAGAAAAGTAAAATCACATTTATATCCAATTAAAAATAGAAGATTTTCTTTCTCTGTTTCTTCAAATCCACTTGATTTCATTTGAATGAAGACAATGAAAACAACAGGAAGCCACTTATAGTTTGCACCAGTTTCAGTGTTTCGTTTGAAAACCAGAAATTTTTATATGAAAATGAATACAGAAAATTTCACAAATTTCGAGAAACCAAACAGGTTTTAATTGTCTGTTGATGCATCATCAGTGTCGTCCTTCTCGCTTAGATATCAAAACATCATCTTTTCTACACAATTTGTGTTTTCGTAGTCTACTACTTTTTAAAGAATATCAGTATTCATCTAAGAAGAAAATTTTTGGTAGACCCTTTATTTGCACATAATTCTCTAGTAAAGTCGTATTTCATATCTTCTTGGTACCTATTAGAACACGAATCCTTAAATTGAAGAGTTCCTGTCATGCTTCAAGCTCCAAATATACTCCAAGCTTGATCTCACCCACAATGAATGTATCCTCCCCTAAAGGCATACACCAAGAGACATCACCATGTTATCCAGTACTAAGGAAAAACTGTTAGGGTTTGAATGCTGAACCTAAACAAAGGATACTGCAGTAGAGACTCCCTAATTCATCCCTTCATTTTCCGTTAACAAAGCAACATCCATGATGCACATGGTAAATCCTAGATGTTGCAACTATATCACTTTCTACTCCAAAGTCGTCCACCCAAAAAAATTCTCTGAGGATCATCTCATTTGCATTGATAGATCTAGATCTACAATCATCACTCTCTAAATCCTTTCCATCGACATCCTCATAGGGCAAATAATACTTTTAAACAATCCTGCCCACCTAAAAACAAGCAGTTTCTCTCAATTTAAAATGTGTCACTCTTCCACAGAAACTAGTGATGCTGTCAAGTAGAAATCTCTTGTAATAAAATAAACAACCGATATGACAACTTCTAGCAGAACCCACGAGCTTGCGGGTGATGTGTCACTCTTCCACACACGATATGACAAATTCTTTCTAGTTGCAGACAGTAAAAAATTTAAGCTTGCTCGTGTGACATTATTTTCTGCCTACTCCTTCATACAAACAAACAGCAGTAATAGGCAGCCACGTCCAGAAGCACAAGCAAAGACCACAGAAGACACGAAGAGCCAAAAGTTAACAGGCCATGGAGATATAGGGTTGGTAGTTGCCATTCCTTTACAAGCAGTTGACTTCAATGTGAGTCTCACTGGGCACTTTCCCAATCTCATCAAGCAGATATAAAGGAAAAATGTGATGCTCTGCTTCCCCAAACTTTAGACAGAAAGCTTTTCTTGTGGCCGTATCTAGTCTAACGAATACAGTAGGAACATAAAGCTTATTAAAAAAAAGAGCTAAGTTCTCAATGATAGTTATATTAAAAACAAGTATTTATTCGGTTTAGGTCCTAAATGATACTGCCGATTAGATCAAAAAAGAAGGTTAAAAAGATTCACGATACCTCCTCCAACACCCTTCCGGTGCAACAAAAGAAGAAAGTTGACACCAACAAGCTGATAAGGCTTCAGAACAGGCTCAAAATCTGTATCATCAGAACCACATGCTGCATCAACATCATCCTGCAAAGTTAACGTCAAAGGGAAACTTGATGAACAGACCTGCTAAAAATATGTCTATATTCTCAGGTTCCCAACGGAGAAGCACTACTGCATATATTTGAAAACCAAAATCAGAAAATGGAAAGACAATGTTTAAGGAAACCCAGCCATATCAACCTTTATAATTCCTCCACATGACATCAATCAACTGAAATAAAGTATCCCATTCATCCCTCTATACATCATGCAATGATAAAGGAGAAGGGCTACAAATCGTAAACAACTTTCGGACCCCTATTAACTTTCGAGTTCAATGCTTGGTCACCTACTACTCATGAGAGAAATTTACTCTCTGTACACAAGATCTGGAAGAAGTGAAATTAGTTGCTCCGTTCTCCGTATTGTTATAGCACAAAGTTTTCTGGTTAGGTAATTCCCAGAAGAAGCATAATCTTAGTTAAACAGTTAAAACTCGTACAAACATCCATCCGCCACCTAGGTGCAGTTCAGCTTCATGAGATAACTCGGCACAAAAAACTAAAAAATTGGCTTGAGCCACAGTTTCAATAACAGCAGATTGTGAACAATTAATTTCACGGAATAACTGATTTCAGTATCATCTGTTTCTACTAATTAACAACCCAGTCCAGGCTACTACAGAGCTCCCAGCGCAATAGCAGCTGATAATATATATAAAAGTAACAGCTTTGCAACGTAACAAGCATATCTAGGAGGGAAAAAAGAAGAAGAGAAAGAACCTTCAACGCAGCCCAGAAAAAACCTACATTTCACCTAGTCATCAGCCAAGGTTCTTCAAGTCACTTAAAAAATTCCTTCCGTTCAGAAAAATCCTACATTTCACCTAGTCATCAGCCAAGGTTCTTCAAGTCACTTAAACAATTCCTTCCGTCCATAGCCAAAATAACCACATCAGCCACGCCAAAAAAAAAAAAATCAAGAAACCAACTCAATCAACACCGACAGTATCCTCGTCCCCCAAGCTTCCATCACATCGTAAAACTCCAACCTTGGCAAACACTCGTAAGGAGCGAAAATTCCGAGCAACCAAAGGTACTAAACTTAATTCATGGGATGGAAAGGAAATTGCAAAGAGAACCTGAGTGACAATCCGATTAGAGGAAGCTTCCACTTCGGAGTAGTGCTCGCATGAAGCGACGGAAGAGCCATAAAGAGCCTTCTTCAAATCCGAAGAAATTTTGGCGCATTTCTGCAGAGCCTTCCCCACCACATCATCATCCTCCACCGCGTCCTCTTCTTCTCCCGGTTCCTCCACCTCGGCCTCCTCGCCCTTCTCGTCCTCCGCGGAGCTTATATCATAAACATCGACCAAATCCCCGTCGCTCTCCACCTTACTCCCCGCTCCCGCCGCCTCCGCCCCCTCCTCCTCCTCCTCCTCCTCCTCCTCCTCATCGTCGTCGTCGACGACGAACCGGCGGCCACGGCTGGCCGGCGCCGGCGCCGGCGCGGCGGAGCCCACCAGCTCGACGTCGTCGTCCTCCAAGTTATCAGAGCTGCCGATCTCGACGATTCCTCGGCCGGAGGAGATCGGGGAGCGAGGCCCGCGCGATTTGCCGGAGAAGGCGAAGGACTCGATCGGGGGCGGGGGGGGCGACGGGGTCCTCCGGAGGACGCGGGAGGGCTTGAAGGAGCGGGACAGGTCGCCCCAGTCCTCCTCCGTGAGCTCGTCCAGTGCGCGCTTCATCACCGTCGCATGGCGGTCCTCCTCCGACGGCGACGGCGACGGCGACGGCGACTGAGGTAGGCGATTGCCGCGGAAACCCTAGACTAGAGGAGGAGGAGGAGATCAGCGTCGCCGAGAGGAGGAGGAGGCGACGCCATTTGTGCGGAGACTCGGGGATTTAATAGTAAGGTCGGAGCGAAAAAGCGCGCTCCAAAGTGAAAGGGACCCGCGCGGGTCTACGGAGCATAATTTTGTTCCTTTTTCCTTGTTGCCGAATCTCTCTGGCAGAAACAGAAGAAAACCAATTTTTCGGGCAAGGAAAAATAGAAAAATATTGAGGCTTCTCTGAATAATTTTGCTTGCATAACGGCAAGAATTTAGACACCACACTAAGAACTAAATTTTTTAAAAAATAAAAAAAAACGAAGCATAAAGAAAATCGTATCCCATATTCCCGTTTATTTTTGCATATTTAGAAATGTCTCGCGTGCTAAACGTCAAATTGTGTAGACCGTTAAATTTGACAAAATAAATCTGACTAAATAAACGCGGTCACTTCACCCTTTCTGAATAAAAAGGTTTTTATTACCTTTCTTGCGAAAACTCAAAAGGTTATTCGTAAAAAAAAATTTTATCGCGCACCTTATCGTATAGATATTTGTTAGTTTCAAGAGCATTTAGAAATTTCGCAGTTTTCGGATTTAAATTGTGCATGTCAAAAAATTACGAATACAAGGTCAAAGCTCTTAATTGGCCTAAATAACTAATGAGGAAGAATTGTGTCTGAAAAAGGATTAAAAATAAACATTGAAGGTGATTAGGGAAAAGTGAGAGTGGCACTCAAAATTCGTACTTTTTTTCTTGTTCAATAAACGGTCAACCGTACCATCTGACCAAATGGATGCAAGAGGGAATATTTGACATGAAATAAAATTGAGCGCTCAACTCAAAATTCGAGACTGTAGCTCGATTGGAATTGGGCTTTGGCCCACTCCATTTCCGGCCCAATTAGACATCCCTGGAATGAATCTAACCACGGCCCTGGATTGGACTTGGCATCGTTTCTCAATCTGAACCTTTAACTTATTTGGTTTTGGAGGAACGAATTGGAAAATAAACATATTTCTTCTAGTTTAGGCAACGAAAAAAGTGAAGCAATGTATAAAAGAGATTATTATTGCATGCATATGTGTTGCGGTCTGACTGTTTACTTTATTTTCGAGGCTAAATTCCATAAAAAAAGAAATCATAAACTTTGTACCGTTCATAAGAAATACCCTATACTTTGGAACGTATGTGAGGACCCTCAAACTTGAATTTTTTTTTATTAAGTGTTTGGCCGCTCGACATCACGTCAACACTCCGATCTGACGTTGGATTTTCTTTAGGGTTAATGTCACGAAAAAACCCTAAACTGGTACACGCATGACTAATTTACCTCAAATTATTTTTTTCACCACAAAAAGCCTCAAACTGGTACACTTGTAACAATTTTACTCCGAACTAATTTTTTGACCATCAAAAATCTCAAACTGGTGCACTTGTGATAAATTTACCTTCCGTTAATTTTCATTAAATTTTACTGTCAAATTACTAAGTATGATGACACGTGGTAGTTAATGGGTGTACCAGTTTGGGGTTTTACCCCTCTATTTATCACAAGTTTGTCAATTTGTGATTTTTTGTGATATTAATCTAATTTAACAAACACTAACGGAGGATAAATTTATCACAAATATATCAGTTTGGAGTCTTTAGTGGTCAAAAAATTGATAAATTTATCACAAATATACCAGTTTGGGATCTTTAGCGGTTAAAAAATTGATAAATTTATCACAAATGTACCAGTTCAGGATTTTTATTGGTTAAAAAATTAGTTTTGGATAAAATTGTCGCATATATGCCAGTTTGGGGGTTTTTGATGATCAAAAAATTAGCTTGGGATAAAATTATTACAAGTGTACTAATATGGGGTTTTTGGTGATCAAAAAAATGATTCGGGGTAAATTTATTACAAGTGTACCAGTTTGGAGTTTTTTGTGGTAAAAAAATTAGTTCAGAGTAAAATTGTCACTGGTGTACCAGTTTGGAGTTTTTCGTGGTATTAATCTTTTTCTTTAAGATAATTCACACGTGTATCGTAACAATATCCCCCACACGTGTATCGTAACAATCTCTCATCCACATATGAGCTTAAAAATATCTCAAACTTGAATCTCTATTAACGCCTAACTTAATCACTGTTACTACACAACAACGGCCATCGCCTGGAGACCGCATTGGTCACCATATTTCGTCCTTGAGATATGGGAGCAAATTAGGAGCCCACCAATCTACTCTTGGCTCTGATATCATTTTGAGGATGCAAATGATAATCATTTTGTTCTATAAATCAATTTTTGGCCAGAAATATATTTTTTTATTTCTATTCCATGGACAATTCTGTGAGCAAAAATATGCATTTAACAACAATAGAAACTTTTTATTTTCGAAATAGAAATTTATTTGATAAGGATAGAAAATTTCTCCCTCCTGGACGGCAAGTGGACGGCAGCAGGGGGTAGAGGACGGCAGCCAGTTGCAGAGGATGGCAGGCGGTGGCGGAAGGTGGTCGGTGGGTGGATGGCGGGTGAGCGACGAAAGACGGCAGGTGGCGGTAGAGGATGGCTGCCAGCTATGAGAGGTGGCCGGCGTCGAGCAATGACGGACGGTGATAGACGACAGTCGATGGAGGATGGTAGTGGGAGGTGGTCGGCGGGTGGCAAAGGGCAGCAGCGGTGGTAGGAGGCAGCCAACAAGCTGTGGGTAGGTGGTTAGTAAGGCTCCGTTTGGTAACACTCCTATTTCTTTATTTTTCTGTTCTTTTGTTCCATAGAACAAAAAAAGAACAGAAATCCGTTTGGTAACGTCAGTTGATTTTTGTACTTCTCGGAATAGAAAAGTGGCTAAGAAATAGATTTAGAGCAGAAATAAGAAGTAGAAAAAATCTACTTCTTTGTTTCTAGAAATAGAAATAGAAATAGAATCAAAGAAACAAAAACAAAAACAGAAAGGTAAAAAGGAAGAGAAACAGAGGACCGTCGTCTGCAGACCGTCTTCTTCCCTTTCAAGCCGCGGCTTCAGCTCTTCCTTCGTCCTCCGTTGTCTGCAGACCATCTCAAAGCACCGGCCACCACCCTGTCACTTGTGGCGAAGCCCCGGCCAGTCGAAAGCCGCCAGTACGTCTTTCTGTTCTCGTCTTTGTTTGATAGTGTGGCGATTCTTTAGGGACGCCATCGAGCAAGGGCGGCCCTCGCACCCAGATCTGGGCGTGAGCAGCCCTCGACGGCAACCCTCGCACCCAGATCTGGGCACGAGCAGCCCTCGACCGCTGCCCTCGCCCAGATCGGCGGGGGTGACCCTCGCTCGATGGCGGCGACGGCGGCCCTCGCCCCCAGATCCGCAAGGTACTCGTCATGGTTGTACCTTTCGCTTCACTGATTGGATGCTCTTCTTTCCTTTCCGAGCCTCTCTCGTGTGCTTGTTTAGATGGTGCTTGGCCTTTCGAGCTAGGGTTCTTGTTGGTGTAGATTGGGTTGGAGTCGGATTCTGCTGCTCGGGGGTTTTTTTTTGTGTCGTGAAGTTGGTTTGGTGAACCCTTTTGGATGGAATAGTCTTATTTTTCTGCTTGTGTGGGTTGTCTGACTATTCGGTAATTGATCAATGTTGATGTTTTAGTTGATATGTGGAGTGTGTGTCCGGATTCGGATGGATGGATGGATGTCATTGCAACTTCTTCTGTGTGAGAATAGATAAAATTTTCGGAGTTTGGTTTCGCTTGTGTGTTAAGCGAAAACCCATTTCCTCAGGGCATGAAACGAAGCCCACGAGAAGCAATGCTTCAAAGAATCAGGAAATATTAGGTCGACCTAACCAGCCAAAGCATTTTCTAGTTTGGGTACATAGTCAATTTTATCTGAAACTTCTGTGAGAATGATAGTTCATCTGATAAAAACTTAGGTAGTGTAACGTAGGGAAGATTTTCTATGAGCTCATGTACAAGCATATACTGCCAATTCAATATGAAGTGATAGAGGACAAAGCAGAGGGAATTTCTTTGGAAACGCAATGGGTTGAGTTTGTATGACGTGGTGCTATCTCTTTGGTTTGCTTCTTGCAGTATCCTATGATTTAAATCTCGTTATGCCTAGGTGGCAGATGCAAAACAAGTCTTAAGGAAACTTGGGCAAGTTGTTGCTAAACCCCACTGAACTTCCTAGTTCTAGATATAAATGCTTGATATTATGTTATTTGATCATTGCTATAGTGGTCCTCTCACTAGTTCTGTCATGTTCTAAATTTTGTAATACTCAGCACGTCTTCACTGTTGTTGGTGTATCATATTCTAGGATTGAGTAATCTTTCGGTTAAAGCTTGTGTTACCTTGTCATTCACTTTCATTTGCCTGTAAATGGTTTTTGTGGGTTCATGAATTCACTCATGACCCTATATTAAAGGAATGTTGTCCCTCATGTACTTAGTGGGTTGAACATTCAATGAGGTCCTGACCTCCAGAGATTAACAGTCCATGTGCTCTTTTAGGTTTAGGAATGGAGCTTCTTGTTCTTATTGGAAAAAAACAACACGCCTAGCGGCCGACAGAAATCTTTTTGAAGCCATCGGTATTCCATAGGATTTATAGTTAATATGTATGTTGCTGGATGAAGAATACGGAGTGACAACAGGATCTTATCACAATGCTGAAAATATGGCAGTATGTGAAGTCATGGCTTTAAGCCATCGGTATTCCGTAGGATTTATAGTTAATATCTTATCTCTTGTGTTCTTGCAGTACTCAATTTGCAGAAGCTACCCCAGAAGCAATCTATTGTTTAATTGGTTTCAATTTTATGAAGGCGTGGATCCTCATATGTATCTTCCGTTAACTTGGCAGGTACCCTTATATCGATGATAGGAAGGGGATCGAATTGCACTGTCTTAAGGTTAGTATTTTATTTTTGAGTAATGCCTAAATACATGTATCAACTTTTTATGGCACTTACATTTTCTGGCTGCCAATAATAGAAATCCTATTGATGAAATTCACTTCCATTTTAATTCCGTTCTAGGGGCAATTGTGGTAGCTAATGTTAAGTGATTACAATGTTATGATTATGTTATGATTTAATGTTGTATTGCATGTAATTCCTATGTAACTATGGTATGATTTAATGCATGGGTTATATGATGCTCAACCAGTGAAGGTTAAATGGCATCACAGAAAGAGGTATTCAATGCAAAATGGACTGAGCCTTTAACCAACCTGTTTATAAGTTTGTTGGTAGAAGAGGTCAAAAAGGGAAATCGTACCTCTTCTACTTACAACAAAGCAGGGTGGAATAACATACGGACTGAATTCAATAATCAAACAGGGCTCCAATATAGCCAAGTACAATTGAAGAACAAGGTGAACAAACTGAAAACACAGTATGGTAGTTTTAAGAAGCTTATTTCACAATCCGGATTTGGCTGGGATAATATGAATAAAGCAGTTACTGTCGATGATCCAAGCATATGGGAATCTCACATTAAGGTATCATTTAACTTTTCGTCCTTTTGAGATCATTGTAGATGTAATTTTTAAGATGTTTAATTATATTGCTAACGTATGTCATCATTGTAAGAATTGTAGGATAATAGTGAGTGGGCAAAATTCAAGAAGGATGGGTTTCCTCATTATCCCAACTTGTGTATTGTATTTGGTGATACATATGCTACTGGGGAGCATGCTGTGGGAAATGCTGAAGACTTGATGTTGTCAGATGATGACCAGGGATTATTCAATGGCAGTGGTGATGCAAACGGTGATCCAGAAGACAGTAGTGAATACCACCTCGATGAGGGAGTGTTTACATCTGATAAGACAGCTATTCCAATTCATGGCAAGCACAAGTTGGATAGGACTCCAAATACGAAGAGGAGAAGAGCGAGTAACTCATTCCATGTTGCCAAAACCTACAAAGCCATACAGGAGATGATCAAAGCTAGGGCTAGTCAATCTGTGACTGGCTCTATCACTTCACAGATCGCACCACCACCTGTAGACCCCTTCTATGTATCTACTATGATTGATATCCTAGTTAGCATACCTGACTTGGACCAGAATCTTTACAATAAAGCAGTGGAACGAGCATGCGCTAGTGCCAGATGATGTGAAGCTTTCATCAAAACCCCAACTGAAAGGAGAAATAGACTTCTCCAATCTCTTAACTAGATGTTGGGAATTGTACCGTGGATTGCGTAGGATTTTCATGACTTTGTGTTTCATTTTACTTTGACTTATGGTATTGTTTGTTATTTGGTTTTTAAAGATATTCATGTTGAGACTATTGTATTTGTGTGGTGGCATGGGTGCAATGGATTGCGTGGGATTTTTATATTTGGTTTGCTTTCACTCTACGACTTATGTTATTAGTAGTTGTTAATTTTTTTTTCTTGATGTCCATATTGATGTTCTTTTATTTGTGTGATGGCATAAGTACTATGGAAGGGAAAACAAATAGTGTGTCTAATGGGGAGGGAGCACCGGTTGAACAGTATTTGGATGAGTTTGATATTGACATAATAATAGGATGGTTGTCCACTTTTTCAGTGGACACATCCTTGCATTTAAGAGAACCTATTAGGGACAGCAAATTGTCAGGACCCGAATGGGTAAGAGAGATTGTTTATGGACATTCAGATAGAATATATAAAGCATTTAGAATGGAGAGACATGTTTTTCTAAATCTATGTGATTTAATGAGAACAAGAGGTTGGTTGAAAGATAGTCGGTATGTTAGGATAGATGAACAAGTTGAGATCTTTTTATCTTTGGTTGGTCACAAGAACTCCAATAGAGATTTATGTGAGAGATTCCAACGTTCAGGAGAAACAATAAGTAAGTATTTTACCATAGTGTTGAAAGCCGTTATGAAACTGTTGAAAGAGGTTATCAAGCCAACTTCTTTTGATGTTGTCCCAGAAGAGATTCTTATGGATCCTAACCATAAAAGCTACTTCAAGGTATGATTTTCATGTCGATTTTATTCTATCAAATACATGTATTGATAATCTTGTATAACACTAGGATGTTTTAAAATGATAGGCCTACGTAGGTACTATTGATGGCACCCACATTAATGCTTCCATGCCTGTGTCGAAGCAAATCCCATTTAGAGGCAGGAAAGGGACTACCACCCAGAATGTCTTGTGTGTTTGTTCATTTGATATGAAATTTACTTTCGTATATGCTAGGTGGGAAGGATCTGCCAATGATTGCCGGGTGCTCTCAGCAGCACTCGAGACTCCTCAACTGTAATTTCCTCGACCACCATCAGGTATTTACTTTGTCTATAATGAGTAATTTTCTGTATGATTATATTGTGTTGATGTCATAACAAATTTATATATACCTTGTTATAGGAAAATACTACGTGGTAGATTCTGGTTATCCAGCACTTCAAGGATTATTAACTCCGTTTAAAGGTGAACGGTATCATCTGAATGATTATAGGGGTAGGGAGAGACGGCCCAGAACAGCAAGAGAATTGTTCAACCATAGGCATTCTTCATTAAGGAATTTCATTGAGAGGTCATTTGGGGCATTAAAAAATCGCTTTTTCATTTTAAGACACATGCCTCCATTTACAATTCGAAAGCAAGCATGTATTGTAATTGTATGTTGTGCTATCCACAATTATATTCGTGATCAAGACAGGATGGACAAAAACTTTTTCCTATATGGAGATCCAGAGTACCCATTTGGACCTACACAAGTGGAGGATGCAGATAAGTGGCATGCGGAGGCCGTTGAGATGAACATGCTTAAGAAAAATATTGCAAATAAAATGGCAAGGGATCACAATATGCCTGAGATTCCATGACTTTGTGTTTATGACTTATGTAATGTTGTTTATAAATATTTGGCAACATTTTGTTAATTAGCGGGTATTATTATTGTTGTATTTTTCAAATCCAGAGCCTATGTAGCTAAACTGCACCAAGGAATTTGAGTGTGCCAAAGATCGTGGCAATAGATTTTGTTATCAGCACATCCGAAAACCAACAGATTAGTCGAGTGAGGAGAAAACTGAACACAGCAGACATTGGCTGGGTTCCAAATGGTGCTGATCGAGTTTTTCTGTAGAAAATCACATTAATGACCTCATTCTTCCTTTTTGAATTAGAAAATCCTCACATAAAATTCCACGACGATAAATTAACTAAAATTCAAAGCAAGAATCTGTGTCTACACTACTTGAACTTATGGTTACAGCTTAAATAAATATTAACGGGGCTTTCAAAGGCCAAGAATGATCAACTGAGTTCATAAAGTATACTGAATTTCCTTGCCAGTCTGATTCCCCTAATGTGACTCAGTCCAAACTTCTTTTCTATGGAAGCTTTCAATCATGCATAAATTGTAACTAGGGAGAAGATTATGTCCCTTTTTCAAGAAGATATTATACTACTGTATGGAAAAAAGAATGTTAAAATAGATACAAGAGATGGCATGCCTCATTGATTGCCCACAGCTTCGAAGAACAACCATCACTGCCGATAGCAAACTTCGTAGGGTCTGCTCGAGAGAAGTCAACAGACCAAGCCCTCTTCTGGTGCTCCATATGTTGTGAAAATCCTTGAGCAGTGCCCACATCACATATCTAGTTGCAAGCAATGTTAAAGTAATCATATGCAGAATTAGGATGGCGTATAACCAATACCAAACATTTTGATTGCTGTTCACATCAGTTCTTTTTGGAGCTCAAAGCACTAAATTTTGTAAGTCTAACAACTAAAATGAGTTCTTGTTTTGTTTATTTATTGGTAAAAAAAACAACTAACACATGGTTAAGATGTAAGCATTCTTTTTATGTTTTGGTAATTTAATATGAGAATAAATAGTATTTATAATAGCGGTTGTGAAGAAACTTTTGAAATAGATAAATATGGTATTCAAAATAATAAAAAGATTAAGACAATTAATTTTATCCATGAAGAGCATGCTAAAGATATATATATATATATATATATATATGTGTGTGTGTGTGTGTGTGTGTGTGTGTGTGTGTGTGTGTGTGTGTGTGAGTTAAAAAGGATTAGACAAACCAATAAACAATGCTTATTGATTTTTTTCACTTATAACTTGTACTTATAGTTAAATAAAATATATAGACTTGAATGAAAAAAATTAGGAATAGAAATTTTTTTGGTTGTACCAAACGCATTTACGTTCTTTTTCTATTCCAGAAATAGAAATTTCGTACAGTTACCAAACGTATTTCTGTTCTTTTTCTATTCCAGAAATAGAAATTTCGTGCAGTTACCAAACGCATTTCTGTTCTTTTTCTATTCCAAAAATAGAAATTTTATGCAGTTACCAAACACATTATTTTGCTCAAAAACTCATCCAAGAAATAGAAATAGAAAAAACTATTTCTGAAAAAAAATTGTTCCTAGAAGTAGAAACGTTATCAAACGCGCCCTAAATAAAAGGGCGAGCGATAAAAAGAGTTTTTATTTTTCATGTCCGTTTTAGAAATAGAAAAAGTAGAAAATTTATACTTCTGATTTTTGTTCCAAACTTATTTCTAGAGTAGAAATTTGTTCCAGAAATAGAAAAATGAAATTGCGTTATAAAACATATTTCTGTTCCAAACCTATTCCTAGGAAAAAAAATAGAAAAACATAGAAACAGAATGGTTATCATGCGTGCCCCAAAAGTCCAATACCTTCACCCCGGGAGATCATCAAGAAGGAGACTAAGTTCAAGCTCATTAATATATCTAGTTTGATTTACCTTCACTTAGAAGCTTAAACTAATGAATTATGAGCCAACTTGGATATATTAATTGCTCAACACCACATCAATTCTTCAATGTATGACTTTTTTTGACACTACTTACACATGTATCCTAACAATAAGAATATCATCCATCGGTATCACTAGTAAGAGCTCCTTGAAATGCTGATGTGGAATCCGGCATGCCATTTGGGTCTCAAAAAATGCTAACTAAACTATAAGTTAATTACACGTTAGACAAAATTACGTTGTTTTGATGGAAAATAAAGCAACCCTGTTCAAGTCAAAGGAAAAAATATCAAGAAAAATCATTTGCTCACCTATCTAGTACTAACAAATTATTATTAAATATGAATTTTTCCATTCCCATTTCATTTTACTTTTAGGAGAAAAGAAAGGATTATCATTGTATACAACTACTAATAAAAGAAAAAGAACAAGTTGTTCTCCACCATGCTTTGGTGGTTTTGTAACTACCCACTCTTATATCAGTCGTCACATAATGGGTGTACGAGGCTGGTTATGAACAATCTTCTCTCCACTATGTCAGTATTAGATCTACATCAAGTTATATCAATAATCCCCCTTTATTGATGTACGAGCCTTCCTTTTTTGTACGTCTCATCTCTCAACGACTCTACCGCACTTATCAATTGCGCATGAGATACCCATCGTCCTATCGATATATTTTTTTTCTTTTGGGTAAACCAACCGATAGGCATATTACTTAAGACCCAAACACATAGTTCAAGTTTTTTTTTTGCTAGAAACACATAGTTCAAGTTACGCAAGCAAGGTCATCACAAAAAAAAGGAGCATCATTCAAATAAAGGAGGTCTCCATCTCTCCCCATCCTTGTAGCTCCACATAAGTGGAGAGTCTAAGATCGATATAGAAGATTAAGTTCGATCGTATCAATAAATATTTAAATATTAAATCGAGGATTCGAAATCCAAAATATATGGGGACGGGACATAATTGTTTAATGTCATTCTACTAGATCATGTCATTAACATCTAGAAGTGGCACTACCAACACTAGACCTCACGACAGGTCTCCATATTGTTTGCTTTCAATTTGATTAGGGTTTCTTGGTCAGAGAGAGAGAGAGAGAGAGTACGGTTGTAATCTCTTTCGTTCGTGTGGTCAGGGCTGATCTTAAGCACTTAAAGATGCAGAGAGACGTCAAGTTTTTTTCACCGGGAGGTAAAAGCACGAGTCTCGCCCACTAGCTCCTCATCATTTCTCGAGTAGAATTCAAAGAGAGTCTCCTTCTTTCTTATAATTAGAGAGAGAGAGAGAGAGAGAGAGAGAGAGAGAGAGACGAGAGCAACATCTCTCTCTGTGGCCTCTCCGAGCCCACCCACTAGGCTCAGCGACTTCGTTCATTCACTTCACAGCTCGAGTCTCCTTTTGACCCATTTGTCTCGTTGCATCGTCTCTTTTTTCTGCGTCACCTGCACTTCTAGAAAAACCGGTCTCTTGACAACAGAACTCATAAAAAAAAAGCACTGAAAACGGGACAATCTGAGTGGCCACCTTGAATACCATTGAAGTTGCTCCGTTCCCTTCTTTATTGAGCAATTGTGAGGGGGGATCACTCTTTCCATCATTCGCAGGACTGGCGACGATTTGCTTTCCTCCTATTGTTGCTTCGTTACCGAATCTTGTTTAAATTATTAGCCATTTTAACATTATGCATGCACCTTTTATGCACCATTTCAAAGGAACAGAAATGAATAACTTTTTCAATGTAAATTTATTCTGCTGTTAATATACCTCTATAGGATTTTATGAAAATAGTGGAATAAATGTGTAACATTAATCTCCCCAAGCAGTCCAATCAACTACTTGACATCTAGGACCCTCTCTCTGCTTATTTAAAGCTGCTCCTTTGCACATAGCTTAGTGTATGCACCGTGCACGAGTAGTTCATTTCGAAGTTCGGCTTATTTTCATCCCGAACTGCTCTCAACAGCGTATCGGTATCATATTTGGCGTGCGTTTATACTTTAATATCATCATTAAGCTTATGAGTTAATACCCGACATCACATTAGTTGGCCATGGATTTCAAAGCAAATCGGGTAAACAAACTCAAGATTCAAGCTTACGGTCACTAGAGATGAAATATATTTGTATGATATACTGGACTTGGAAGTTGGTTTATTGCTCCAACTTTTTATTGTACAAGAGAGTTAGGTCAGAGGGTGAAGACAAGCCAATACCTACTACAGCTTTATCACAAAATACTACTCAAGCTTGAGTTTCGAAGTTACCGTCGCTTTGGTGTCCAAATTGATAAGCAAGTACACAGTGAGCTTATTGATTGCATATACCCTATAAGGAATGGACTAATCAAAGCTGTCATCCTATATGCGCGCAATACTCGTTCACCTATACAAAACCCCACGATACGGTGGCGTCCAGTAGTCGGACCCCGTGTTCTCGCGGTAGACCTGAGGCGTGCACGAGACCGGGACTAAGCAAAGCCCTCTGCTTTTGAGATCAACCCTAAAATCTCCCTTCTCTTTCCTATCCAACGCTCCCCATGGGTCCTGCAAATATTTAGGGTTTCATCACTAAAATTGTAGGTGTGAAACACATAGGCCTATGTCACATAATGTTCTACAAGAAATAGTTATTAGAGAAGCATGTGGAATTTATTCACCTTGTGGGGATTCGTCTTCAAATAGGGGTTGCTCACTAATAGCTGCAAAGGAGGGATTGACTTTATTAACAATACTAAGAATCACTCTCAATTTGTAATTCGATATAATGAGCAAAAAGGGGCCTAAACTTGTCCTAAAAGATCAGAAACTAACATTTTAAGGAACAAGACAATTTGTACTAGCTATGTCCTACTTTAGAACATGAATTATACATTTCTCGCACAGTGATTGACTTTGTATATTACATCAAAACGAAGAGAATTACATGATATCTACTTTCGTTGCGGAGAGTTGCATCATAGCACTTTAAGAATCTATTTTCGACTTGATTTGAGAAATTATGAAATGGAAAGTGCTTCCGTACCCTCTAGAGAAAACTAGCAAGTGCATGATTTCTCGGTGCCCCCTAAAACGTGCACCACATTAGATTTATCTACATTTGGTTCATCCTCACAAAAGAAAACAATTCATGTTCACTTTCCACTTTCATAATGCGGGCCACTTATTAGCTTGCTATTATATTTTCAAATTATCTCGTCAATAATTGGCATGCTGACGTATATATGCAGCCCTTTTTTCTTGCTTTTCCACTTAGTGTCGAAGTACAAGTCATGATCATGACTTTGGAGAACATATTACCCGCACTTGCTCCTGCAGAAACTTTATGTACCCGATCGCTTCCATTAGAACCGATGCAGTGTCGGTCTGAAGATCAATTGGAAGTAGTTGTTAGAAAGGACACGAATTAAAATACTGAATTAAATTAGGGAAATATAAAAAATGAAGAAAAGCATTGTGTTAGTGCTCTTCTTTTCTTCTTCTTTTCTTTCCATAAATAAAATAAAGCCAGACCTTTCCGAATGGCGACACAATTTGCTGAAGGGCTGTAATCCTGTCCCCAAGCTTGACTTTTGTTACCTGCATCTTTTGCAGAAACAACAATAACAACAGTAAAAACCAATTTTATTACTAATTCCACATTCAAAATTAATTTACTTTGCCCGAACAAAGTGTACTATATACATATATGTGTATTTATACGTGTTAAGTTTGAGAAAAATAGAAAAAAAAGAGAGGAAATAATATGTTGTTAGTACCTTGGAAGATGAAACTGCGGAGCACTCGTGCTTGGGTTTCTTGGCGACGGTCTCCGAACTATCTTCCGACCTTTTCTTCTTGCCCTCGCTTGCATTTCCCTGTCCTCTCATGTTGGCCCTCAACTATATGTTGTAAAAGATCATTATAGCAATAAGCTCTTGTTCATAGGAATGAAAAAATCAGACCAAAGAAGATAAGTGAAAGCTCTTGTTCAGGGCAAATCCACCAAACATGTGTGACAGGTTCCTACTTATCGTAAATGACTTTGATACCATGATTGTGCTTAGATATAGTATTGAGCGATCTGAGCTATTAGATCGGTTGAATTTCACGTGAAACCCACACAGGTTACTGTTTAGATCACTCAGTTCATGGTGGACTACTTGTTTATCACACCCATATAGAGAAAAGAACTCCATATCAATGAAAAAGCAAACATAAATGAACCTGCGCCGTCAATAAAACCTAATTGACTTAATCTCTCCTGCTTGCTTACTTACCAGAGGAGATGACACGGGCTTGATCTTACAGTCAGATAAATTCAACGTCTTGAAGCGCCTCCCTATTCTGCTGCCAAAAGACGATGACGTATTATCGTCGTCGAAGCCTCTGCACAAGGAACCGGCAACTCCGCCGTAGTATCTGCTGTTTTCTGCCATGATAGACGTGTTCGTTGGCCCAAACCCGTCTCCAAGAACATTGTTACTACTGTAAATGCTCGGCGATCTCCTGAACAGTGCTGTTCCAACTGATGCTTCGAGCTCGCTGCCATATTGAATGCGCGGGATTGTCGACCCGCACAGACCGTGGCACGTGGAAGAGGAGCCCAATGACATGGGGCTCGAGTCGAAGGGGAGGTTGACTTCTGGGTCGGGAGGCGCGATTGACCAGTCGCCGACCGAGTTGGACAGCTTATTATCCGAGCTAAACCTCTGGCCTTGCATGAAGTTTGACCCGTTGAGACTGGTGTTTGGGAAGTCCCAAATGTTGCAAGTGTTGCTCAATTTCTTCAAGTAATTGTTGCACGAGGAGGTTGCACTTGGTGGTTCGAAGCTATTCAGGTTTGACATGGTCTTGGAGGAGAGAGAATCGAGGAGGTTCTCAGGCACGTCGTGCTGGTTGTTATGCAAATCTCCGCCGCTTCCGACACTTCTACATAGACAGATAGATACATATGGAAGTAAATATTTGTGTACATTCTTCGAAAAGTAAAGAAAATGGTCCAAGAAAGTGAAATGAAGGAGAGACACTTCTGCAAGGGTTTGGCAAAGAAAGATACTCCATAAAAAAACCAGCATGAAAATACAATTATATGGTTTTTTTTTGGTCGAATAAATACAATTATATGTTGACAGCTTATGTTTAGGGGAGAAAGTTGATAAGACATTCTCTGACACAAGTCTATGGAGTTGTTGATTGCATATGTTTCATCTTGCTTCCACACAAGTCTAATGTAAAGAAATGAAAGATAGTCCTAGCTAGCAAGTCAATAGAAAAATAATAGCAAGAAATGTAAATACTAGAGACGTGAAATATTTTTAGCATTATGTTGTGCGCAAAAATCATCTGATTGAGTGTCATTTGCAATATTAATCTCTGTGGTTGCAGAACTTACCTATATATATTTTGTATATATGCTAATTGTGAGAATCTTAACTCTCTTTAGAGACATTAGATCGGTTGCAGTGACCACCCGAAGATTTCTAGTTTCATTTCCTTCAATTCTAGCAAGACTCTCTTGCCCTAACAATAAATAATACCAGTCTCTTGATACCCCAAATCCACACCTACCACCACAATCACCCTTTTCTCCAATTGTTTTCTTTAAAGTTCTTCTTTTCCACTGATAACGATTAGAAGCACATCAACTCAGTTTGTCCTACTATACTCATAACTACTATTTTTAATACGGGTATCGAAACCATGCGACTTGATGTACTCGAACTTTCCCGTTCACGTACACCAGGTAAAGCTCTTCATCACAAGGTGATGAACCCGATCCCGAATTTACTCTTAAGTAACAAACGTTATGATTCGAACATGAGATTTGTTGTGTCTCAACTGAACGTTAGACCGCTCGGCCACCCTCCTTCTACCATGTTCATCAGAAGAAGAGTGGTCATAGGATCATTTGCAAGATCAAATAGCTCCATCGGTACAAAAATATGCCTAGGAACTTACAGTAAGACATGGTTCCAGAGATGATGGTCAGAAAGATGCTCCCCGATCAACTCGTTTGGCGAGGAAGTCGACTCAAGAAGCCGGCCAGAGGACTCGACAGTCAGTCCCGAGTGGATCGATGTGTTAGTATAGGCCGAGGACGAGATCGAAACAGCTTCATCGCAGGGAGAGTCGTTGGAGCTAGGGTTTTGGTTGTGGTGGCCCCATAAGTTGTGGTTGCTACCGTTAATCCATGCAGGAGGAGGAGGAGATATAGAGCTTCCGTGGGGATCATGCCACCAGCTGCCCGGCTGCACAGCCGTGGCATCGATGGCAACGGAGCTCTCGGCACATTCTTCGGCCATGTCTGCTTCTCTTGTTGTGCTGCGGTGGGATCTGGAGTGGTGGATTGATTGGAAGAAAGAGAGAAATTCCGATCTTCTTTTTTGGGTGCGCGAGTGGAGGGTTGGAATTTAAAGGAGGATATATATCCGTTGGTGGTGACGTACACAGTTTATGCGTTTGTAGGAGAGGGGACAATAATATATGCAGACTGAGTTTTTCCACTAGGGACTCGTGGGGACAATTATTATTGTTTTTGAGAAATGGGGTTTGGGCCCGGGAAGAGTTTTGGCTCAGGATCGTTAATGTCGTGGGACGGTGCAAGGAAACTGAAGCTAAGCTAGTACAGAAAAAATTGGAAAATGTTTTCAATGTGCCTTTCCTTCAACTTATGTGTAGGCTTAACCTAAAAGAAATTAAATAACTGCGAAAACCCTAATAACTCTCTCTCTCTCTCTATATATACATACATATATACATACATACATACATACAAATATATATTTGCTTATTCTCCATATTTCTTAGGATTCTGCATAAATCTACTTTGATTGCGCACATTTTACAGGGATATGCACAATCAAAGTAGATTTATGCATATCCCTAATTGATTATAATTGCTATTATGTTTATCTTATTATCTTAAATAATTATCAATAAAATCTATAGATAGGCTTATGTACTCTGTATCAAGATATATATAAATATATATAAATTCCTCAAATCAGTTTTTAGCATTATTCAACTTGGTATAAGACTTGAATTTTTCATTGTCCCCTCTAGTTCTCAACTTGAACATCCGATACCACCACCAGAATTTTTCGCTGTTCCCCTCCAATTCTCACTACTTGTTTCAAGAGGCCGAAACCACCACCAGACTCGTTACCCTCAGACGAGTCATAGCCCGAAATTTCACCAAGAACAGCCACCGGAAATCAACTCCACACTCTTCATGCACAAGCACACCTACCACTGATCGGTGTTAACTGGTTTAGTCTGACTGGTCTGACCAGTTCTACGGTATTTTTGCGACCGGTTCAAGCACTTTCTAACCGGTTCTTGGCGATTTTGGATTGGTTCCTAGGGTACTTTGGCGTGCTGAGTCCATTCTTGGTGTTATTGTCCAGCTCACCTATTTCATGGAGAAATAAATTTTCGTCACATTGTTTGACTTGATTTCACACTCTAATTGACTTTGATGTTAGCGATACTTGAGTTTGAGATGGGATATTAGCGCGAAATTAGGATATTTATTTATTTTCTATCTCTTAGGATTACGCATATATCTTCTTTGATTGTGCATATCACTGATTGATTATAATTGATATTAGGTTCATCTTATTACCTTTATCAATGAGCCTATTCTTATAAATAGGCTCATGTACTCTTTATCAAAATCTATAGAAATATACAAAAATTCCTCAAATCTATTTTCCACATATGCGTGCATATATAAGAGGGGTTTTATTGAGGGCGATCAAACCAGCTGATCTTAGCTTAATCATCATCGGTGGAGCCAAGCGAAGCCAGATCTAGTCCCATCGAGGATGATATGAGCCAAACCTGGCCCAATCGGGGCTGCCTCAACCAGATGTTTGTGCTCCACCATTGACAGAGACGGCGCCAGATTTGGCTCCACCACAGGCGCATGCGAGAGATAGAGAGAGGTGTAATTATTTTGTGAATGTAACACTAACCAAAATATAACATTTCTAAAAAAGCTGACCAATCAGATTTCCTCCAATTAGGTATAACAGTCTTATTATAAAAAAAAATTCAAAGATCGTAGAGAAAAGACGCAAAATGAAAGAATTGACAAAAATAAAGAGATGTCATGTGAAGGTCCCCGCATCGGGTCCTTTCAACTTATTCATCGCCATTATATCCTAGTATCTCGCATCATTCTCGCATCGAAACCACACAACAAGCGAGTCCATAGCCCCTATTAACTGTTTTCTTTAAAAGGGCAAAAGGAGAAAATGCGAAGATTTGTACAGACTACTTCCAGCTTATCAGTAAACATTATGCATAAAGAGGGAGTACTCCCAATGGTAAATGATGTTATTCAACACAATTCGGCCTAATTAAGATATGAGGACAAGCACATTAGAAAAAAGAAAATGAAAAATAAGCTGTCAAAGCATTAGCCCACCCATCCGTGAAGAGAGAGGGAGAGGAGATATAAAATGACCGAAATTAGTCTAGTACATCTCACATGGTTCAAGAATTGGACGGCCTTAAAAGGCCACAACCCAATACTTTGGGGTTGTAAATAGAATAGGGTATTTCTTCTCTTTAGAGAAGAAAAATATTTGGAGGGAATTAAGAGTAGAGGGCATGCAGGCACTGGCATGTCAAAATAAAGAATGTATCCATGGAGCCTGCCCGACAGGATTGGGACAGATTGCGGCGGCCCCTATAGGAGATTTGGTTCCCTTCTTTTTGTGAGATTACCTCTTAACCAAGGATCCAAGGGAAGCATTGAGAGAGGGAGAGGAGATAGAAATGACTAAAATTAGTCTAGTGCAACTTTTTTGCTACATCTCACATAGTTCAAGAAAAATATTACATAGACTCGGTTTATGTAGACCAATATCGTCATAGCTATTACATGTCAGCCCTACAGTGAGACCTACATGATCAATGGCTATGACGGTTTTGGTGTGCATAGACTTAGTTTTTGTAATAACTTCTCCATATTTCAAATGTGGAGGTGAAAAAGGACGGGCACGTGAATGCACAAAAGAATGCTCGTGCGAGCGCACGCCTCTTTAACATTGTTGGAACCAAATTCCTCCAGCAAACATTAGATTTGTGGCGTCAGCAATCAACACCCAATATGAACGTCTGTGTGATGTTTTATCTTTTCTTGACATTCAAATTCGAGTACGTATTAATTGTGCGGCTGCCATCAATAGTAATTAATCTAGTGAAATGTTAAAAGAAAGTTCCTCGAAAACTATGATGCCAAAAGGTGGACGATGATGATCTGTGTCCGACTTTATTCTCTTCATGTAGGTGTAAATGTAGGTATGAATCGTCAGTTATAGATATTGGAAAGATGCAACGATTTATATTACAAAAACGTTGGTTAAGCTTCAATTGGAAAGTTGAAAGCATATAACAACTTTCAGACAATGACGAAAATAATTCATGTATCACTACAACTATTCAAGTTTAGTCTCGTGCTTTTACTTTTCTGACAGAATTGATTCTTAAACTGATATTGGATAATGGTCTAATGAAATGTGTAGATCCATCAAACGTGGACGGAGCCACGGAAGGAAGGGGGTGGGGGTGGGGGTGGTTGGCGGCGGCGGCGGGCTGAGCAATATGATGGTGGTGGCGACTCCGTCGAAGATGGTGTTGGCTTCATCTGGGACGGTAGAGGTGGGTGCCTGAGCGTAGGAAAGGGCTCTGGTTTAGATGGGTTAAGTCAGTTTACGGGCGTTAAGGTTCTGGTTGACGTTTAGAGTTGGGTGGTCCTTCTCTTATATATATATATATATATGAGCACCATAATGGATGCTGACTTAGAATGTGGACTTATGAGTAATAAATGAGTCTTATTCTAATGAATCAGGACGTGGAAACTGAGGCATCTTAGACGAGGACATCGGATTTCAAACTGCATTTTGCAATTGTACGAGACACGTATGAGTTCTACATCTTGTATTTGTATGTTCCTTTGTTCAAGAGCGTGGGAAAAGTACCAAAAAATCTTAAGTCTATTGCGTTAGTATCAATTAAGTCCATCCGGCCAATTTATGATGAAAATCGCTGATGTGGACGTCGGCCATCCTATGTGGCATGACTAACGAACAATCGACACTAACGTCAACATTTTTACAATATTTTCATAATTTGTTGAATTTTTATTAGTTTTTTAAAAATTTCCTCTTTTTTTTTCCTTCTCTTTCCTTTGGCCCGAGGGCCGCAACGTCCTTGCTAGCCCTTAAGCTAAAGGAAAGGAAAAAAAGAGAGAAAAAAAAAGAAGGAGATTGTTTTAAAAGTTAATAAAAAGTGCAAAATTTTATTAAAATATTATTAAAAATGTCCACGTTAGCGCCGCCATGTCGCGTATGACGCCCGGCATCCATGTCAGCTATTTCCGATTTAAATTGGCTAGATGGACTGAATTATTATCAATGTGAAAAGGTTTTGAACTAAGTTAGATACATTCGGTGATCGCTAAGTCCAAACTTGTTAATATGTCCAATTGGACCCATTTTTACTCAATAAGTCATAGGCTAACTAGAATATATTAACTGCCCTACACCACATCAATACTCATGATACACAGGACTTCTCTAACACAACTTGTATGTGCATTTCAATGTCCTTCTAAAAGGGAAATTGCATGTTTCACGGGTCTTTATCAAATATCCTTCTAAAACTAGTCGTGAAAGTGCGATTGAGTTTTAAAACTTTCAAAAGTGCAATTAAGTCCCACCATTTGTCAAATTTGTGAGATTGAGTCCTTCAGTAAACTCCGTCCTAATAGGCTAATGGAAAATGCTGACGTTTCTCTCTCCTATGTGGCTTATTAAATTATTTTATTTTTCCGATGTGACATTGACCTTATTAAAATATGAAACATAAGACTAAAATGATGTTGTTTTGGTATAAATCTCAATTTTTTTAACCAATATCATAATTAAATTAGATTTGAAAGAAAAGCTAATTTTTCTTTAAAAAAAAGGCCTCATCGGCCCTTTTCGGCGACACTGAGGCAGCGACAGCAAGGACCTGCAGTCTTGGCCTTTTGTATTTTTTGTATTCTTTTTTTAATAGAAAAATTAGCTTTTTTAAATTCTATTTTATTAAGATTTTGTTTAAAAAATTAGAATTTAGACCAAAAGGATGTCGTTTTAGTCTTATGTAAATAAGGTCAATGCCATGTAGGAGAGAGAAAATATTTAAAAACAACCACATAAAAGAGAAAAAATAATAAAGAAAGCCACGCCAACTTTTTCCATTAATCTAATATAACGGAGTTAACAAAAATCACTCGATTACACCAATATATCAAGTTTTAGAACTTGATTGTGTTTTTTATAAGTTTTAGGACTCAATCGCACTTTTATGGTAAGTTTTAGGACTTTCAGTATATTTATCCCATTGAACTTTTAATTGAAATTATTGAGTTTTTGTCGATCACAACCATGCAAAAAGCCACATAACAAATATCTAAAAAAAAGTGTGAATCTTGTTAACGAGTGTCCCGAGCACTGTTATCCATAGCTATCAAAGAAGTATCTATATTTTTAGCACACTGACTACGCTTAACACAAAGCAGATAATGCAATGAAAATAACAACCTTCCTTAATTACATGCGTTAACCTCCTCTACAGTATCTTCACCACAGTAGAGTTTAGCCACCAGGATGGATTGATGTGGTTCTTCTACGCCTAGGACACTAGAAAATCAAATCATGAATGTAGAAAGGCACGAGAGAAAAGCATATTGACTAGTGATTGTGAGGGCCCAAATTTTGACAAGAGGGGACACCAAAGGCCTCTCTCTTTCCATTCCTTGAATAGATAGAGAGGGGTAGAGCTTTTGGTTTTTTCAAGTTGTCAAAGAGATAAATAATGAAAATAAATGGCGAAGATTTTAGTAAAGTAAATAGCAGAATTGCGGATAGGGAAATATACAAACAATGGGATATGAATAGCGCAACTGTCATAACTTCGTACGGCACTCACTTAAGCGCCATAACTTTTTTTTCGCTCACTTAAGTGCCATATTGGAGTAAAATCGATCATTTGAGGGCCATTTCCGACAAATTATCTTGCGTGGATTTTTAATTAATTTTCCATCCGACGTGGATTTTTTAATGTTTTTTTACTTAATTTTTTGAATTTTTATTTTTCTTTTCCTTTTTTAATTTTCCTTTTTTTTTCAAGGCTGGCGAGGGTCGCCGATGACCTTTGCTGGAGGCCTTGCCCTCGACCAAACTGGGCGAGTGCCGCCTCACCATCAGCTGATATGGCCGCGCAGGCCCTTGGCGAGGCCATCGCTGCCTCGCCAGCTGCAGGCGAGGCGGCCAAGGCTCTCACCAGATCTAGTGAGGCTACCTTGTCCGCGGCCGCAAAAGCCCTTGGTGAGGCCATCGCGGTCTCGTTAGTCGCGGTTGAGGCGACGAAGGCTCTCGCCAGATTTGGTGAGGATGCCTCGCTCCCGGCCGCGGAGGCCCTTGGCGAGGCCATCGCGGCCTCATTGGCAGCAAGCAAGGCGACGAAGGCCCTCACCAGATATGGCAAGGTTGCCTCGCCCGCAGCCGCAAAGGCTCTCGCCAGATCTGGCGAGGCCACCTCGTCCGCAGCCGTCCAGATTTGGCGACGGCCTTCGCAGCCGAGGGCAAGGTGGCCCTCGCCCAATCTAGGTGAGACCTTCATAGCTAGCGAGGGTCACCGATGACCCTCGTTGGCACTGAAAAAAAAATTGCAAAAAAAAGAGAAAAATCAAAAAAATATTTAAAAATTGTCTACGTTAGCTCCGGCGAAGCCACGTAGGACAACTGACGTCCACGTCGAATTTTCCAAAGAGGCAAATCGCCGATGGCACTCAAGGGATCAATTTTCCAAATTTGTGGTACTCAAATGAGCGAAATTTATTTTTTATGACATTCAAGTGAGCGCCGTATAAAAGTCATAGCACTCCTAGTATTCTTATTCCTACAAACAACCTACCTAATTTTATTGTCGAAATTTTGATTGGACCATGCAAACGAAAAACACGATTTATTGGATAAAGAAAGAGATTATTTGATCTATTTTCGTATTGCTAGTAATATATAGGGATAAATGCACTACAAGTCCTAAAACTTGTCACAAAAGTACATTTGAGTCCTAAAACTTGCAAAAAGTTCATTTAAGTCTTAAAACTTGTCAAAATGGTTCATTTGAGTCCTAAAGTTAACACCGTTAAATTTACGAACGGAAAATGCTGACGTGTCATCTGTAATTATTTTTCTTGAGACTCGTGGCGCCATGTCAGCAAAAATAAAAATAAAAATAGAAAAATCTGTAAAAAAAAAAACCAAAAAAAGGAAAAAAAAATAGAATCGGCGGTGGCCAAGCCCGACGGCCATCGCCACAGCCACCGAGAAGGACCGGCGGAGGTCGCCTGGGCCTTCCCGAAGACCGGCGACCCTCGATGGCCCCGGGTGAGTCCCCCAGATCTGAGCGAGGGTTGTTGGCCCTCGCCGGGGACTCGCCTGGGGCTGTCGAGAGTCGCCGGGCTTCGGGAAGGCCCAGGCGACCTCCGTCGGTCCTTCTCGGTGGCTGTGGCAGCAGCCACCGGCGGTGGCCGCCGGGCTTGGCCATCGCCGGTTCTGTTTTTTTTTCCTTTTTTTGGTTTTTTTTTTGTTTTTTATAGCCTTTTCTATTTTTATTTTTGTTGACGTGGCGCCACGTGTCTCAAGAAAAATAATTAAAAATGACACGTCAGCACCACGTCAGCGTTTTCCGTTAGTAAATCTAACGGTGTTAATTTTAGGACTCAAATGAACCATTTTGACAAGTTTTAGGACTCAAATGAACGTTTTACAAGTTTTAGGACTTAAATGTACTTTTGTGATAAGTTTTAGGACTTGTGGTGCACTTGTCCCTAATATATATCACAATATCCAAAAATGATACATAGGTTCAATCCATGAATACTTTCTCACTGCAAGTAATCACATCCCGTGAAATCTTACTTCTTGCAATGTCTTAAATGGCTAAAAATTCTAAGATGACTTGTTGTGCAAAGAGGAAAGACAGCAGCCAGCTGAGGTGGAAATGACGGTGGTGGCGGCAAAGACGGCGCCGGCGCTCCATGGTGGTGGCGAGATGTAACAAGAGAAGGTGGACTTGGTTTTCGCATTGCTTTGTGGTGATATTTTGAAAAGTGGGAAACTCAAAACAAGGTATTATTGGAAAATCCGCTTCAGCATATTCTAAGGAATCTAATTCTGCAAGCAATGTAATTCTAAATTTAAACTCCTTTCCATCCCACATGCTATTATATGATGCGAGGGCAATTGCCCCCATACTTTTTGAAGACCTACTAATATATCTTAGGCTTTTGAATTATCTCACTCTTGCCCCCATAAGAGTTCCAAAAGTCCTGCAAGACAAGTTTACTATTGCTCATTTCCATTTTCCTTTAATTTTTTGCTAGGAACCATTATAGTCAACCGTAGCTATCAGGAAATAATTGATTCACTAACCAATTTTATTTGTCATTGCACATATAACCCATCTTTCTAAACACAAAAGGCCCCACGGTATTTACTTAGATTAATTGAAAAGTAACATAATTAACTCTTTAAGTTTGCCAATTGGATTTGTAAAAATATATCATTGACTGTGAAGTTTTGGCCCCACCTGGAAAGTGACTGTGGATCTGTCCCGGCCTAAATTCGTCCTAGAAGTGTACTTTAATATTTATGTATTGTGCTTCAATCAATCTACTCATCGTGTCACCCATAAATATACTTTGCAAACAGCACGCGGAAGAATCATTCCGCAAGTTCTCCTGTATCACACAATACACGCATCTAAATTTTGACGTCACTCATGCTAGAAACGAGAAAAATTACCAAAAAGGCTTAATTTTATTGTAATTGTATCAATTCAGTTCTAAATTATTTTTTATACCAATTCAGTCCTACGCTTTTTATCTTTGTGCCAATTCAGTCCATCATGCACTGCCTGTCCAGCCAATGCTAACATGGTTATTTTTTAATATTTTTTTTTTTTTTTTTCAAATTATTTATTTATTTATTTATTCCTTTTCTTCCTTCTTTTCCATTTTCTTCCCATAGTGGCCAGCAAGGATGCTGGCCATGATCGCTTGTGGCCAGTGAGGCCTTGGCAACACGGGCGAAGGCAACCATGGCCTCGCCAACTGCAGACAAGGCTGCCGAGGCCTTGGCGAGGTTGGCCTCACCCAAATTAAGGTGAGGCCGCCTCGCACCTAGATCACCGACCACTGTGGGGAAAAAAAGAAAAGAAGGAAGAAAAGTAAAAAAAAAAAGGAAAGAAAAATAAAATAAATTAATAAAAAATTTGAAAAAATATTTAAAAATTGCTAGCAACCACGTTAGCGTTGGCTGGCCAAAATTGGTACAAATGCAAAAATTTTAGGACTAAATTGGTATAAGAGAAGATTTAGCATTAAATTTGCATAATTATAATAGGTTTAAGATTTTTTTGATAATTTTTTCATTAAAAATGACGTTTATACTGACAGGTGGCACAAAGAATCTAAACATGGTTCACCAGATACAATTCAGGAGATAATTGCCTTAACAATCCCATCAGAAGTCTAATATGGATCAAGATCACTCCACAAGTTCCTAGAGCTCATTTCCTTAGCCTCCTGATCTGAATTTATATATTGGGTAGCTTTTGGTTGCAAGCTAGAGCTACTTGGCCTCCTTTTCTTGTAATTATCCGGACCTTTTTCTCTATCAAATTGATTGATAATAAAAAGATTAAAGAGGAAGAAGAGGACAGGTCTCTTTTTGTGGGTATTTCTTTTAGTAAGGTGCTATCGGGTGTGGGTCGGTTCACATCAACCTCCCACTCCATCTTTTTCCTCCTACTTTCATTGCCATTGGGCATTGGCTACAAGGCACAGTCACCTTTCGGTTTGTTTGTATAGAAGAGCCTTAATCAAGGACGTCTCTATCACATAATACATGGGTACTATTCGCTCGTCGGTGATGAAGTAATAAAAAAAATTGACTGATAATTTGAGGAATTACCCTTTATGAGGCTTGACTTTAGCTCCTTCATACCGAATGGTAATGAAAGTTGTAGTTATACAATGGCAGAGTTCGGCGAAGTTCCGTTGTTAATTTAAAAACTGAGTGCACAATGATATATTCTAATTAAAATTTTAGACTATTTAGTGATTATGAACGTTTTATCATTGGAGTTATGATAGAGTGAATCAGATTAAGTGTAAAATGAGTTAAAAGAGGATGGAAATGACGTGTCGGCAATCTAGTCATCATTTAATAACTATGTGAAAGTGATTTAATAATTTTTTTTCTTAGGTCATGAATAGTTTTAGTTAAAAGAGGATGAATTTATATATCGGAATATTTTTAATAATTTGTGACAGAAAGAGGGATGCACTGTGAATCTTGAGTAATAATTTCGGCCAAATCATAATTTCTGATTTGTTCTATATATAGAGAGAGAGATCATTCCTCTTGTTCCATCTTTCACGGATGATCGGTCCTCGAGAAACTAAGATCGTCTACTAAACTAATTATACTCGGTGGTAATCGAAAGCGTAAACAAATAAGATCCTACATAAAGTGGTTGACTTATTTAGCGTCGAATATGATCCTGCCAATCACTTAGCTTTTAGATTTCGTTAAAAAGATCTAATAAGTTGAGCATCCTTCTTCATGGAAAATATGCAATGCTTTGTTCCTTTGGAATGGATAGTTTACCGCTTTCACATTACACCCATGGTTGCCATGTCGTAGCCCCCTATCGCCCCCAGACCAGCCCCCGCCTCATGGCCGAGAGCCACCACCAGCGGCGCTCGTCTCTACCTACATCTCCATCTCTCTCTCTCTCTCTCTCTCTCTCTCTCTCTCTCTCTCTCTCTCTCTCTCTCTCTCTCTCTCTCTCTCTCTCTCTCTGTGGCCAGTGTCAATGAGAGCTCGATGCCAGATCTGGTGAGCTCAATGCGACAGATCCGAGTCCATCTTTGCCATGGTGTGGAGCTCGACCCTTTGTCAATCCCGACCATGACAAACGGAGAGGGCGGAGGGGAGGGAGAGAGAGATATGAGCAGATTAGGGTTTGCACGTGTGTGAAGAGATCAAGGAGACAGAAGACGAGAGAGAAAACAAAAGGATTGAGATTATTCTAGGTTGTTTAAATTGGTGAATAGATTGGTTACTTTAGATGATCAAAACTAATGTGAATGACAGTCACATATCCTAACAAAAAGCATTAACGTTGTGGCCCTACTGCAACAAAACCTTTCCGAAAAGAATAGAAGGTCTCTTTTCTAATGTTTCAAAACTTTCGAATCATGTCTTAGGAAAGAGAAAAAGGCGATGCAAATAACATGGGTAGAAAGAAAATAGAGAGAGATTAGTCCTATACAAAATGGGAAAACTACCTGATCAATTGTAAAACACGTCAATTTAGTTATAAACTTTTCAATTTTACCCATTTAGTCCTAAAACTTTGCTCAAAATTTCAATATAGTTCTTCCGATCAATTATCATCAGAAATAGAGCACAAAAAAATTGTCATAAAAAATTGCCGATATGGCTATCTATTCATTGTCGTTCATCCTACATGGCACACTGCCACGTTGACGATTTGAGGCGAATTTCGGTGAAAATAGATTATATTGGAATTTGAGCAAATGTTTAGGACTAATTGGGCAAATATTGAATTTGCATCCGTATATTAGGTTTAGGATTAATTGGACAATTATTCCTATCCAAAATTGATGCCTAAGTTCAAGCTCTTTGTATGATTTATCAATAATTTGTATCCCTTCGATAACTAATTGAGTTAGAGGTTTATAGAATAGATGCTCAAACATATCTTCTTGCTTTTTCATATTATGATACTTTTTCCAGCCCTATATATCTAATTCTTTGTGGCACCCCTTTTGAGCTGGGTGATCTTGCCACCACCTTGGTTTACGCCAATCATATTTCTCCCTGATAATTTCCCCAAGTAGCCCTAAGACGTACGCATGCAAGCCCTACAATTTTTTTTCTTCTTTTGTCTAATTTTTTTAACAAGAGGCCCAAACATCTTAGACTCTTCGAGCGGGAAAAATGCCAAAAAAAACCTATTATATTGGTATCAGTTCAATGCTAAACCTTTCAATTTGACCAAATTTAGTCCTAAATATTTTTACATTTTACCAATTGAGTCCGTCCAACCAATTTAGACTAGAAAATACTAATGTGGATACCGGCTGTTCTATGTGGCACGACTAACACTGACGTGGAAATTTTTAATAATTTTTTATTTTTTTCCTTTCTTTTTTTTGCTGGGGCGAGGGTGGCCCTCGCTAGTGCTTGCCCTGGCCCAGGCAATGCCCGGCGAGGCTGCCCTAGCTTGGTGAGGGTTGGCCTCGCCCTCGCCAGATCTGGTGAGAGGGTTAACGCTCACCCTCACCCAATTGAGGCCCAACAAGGCTGACCCTCGCTTGTCACCCTCGTTGGCCATGACCTGTGGCTGGTGGCCAATGACTGGTCATTGGCAAAAAGAGAAGGGAAAGAAAAAGACAGGAAGCAAAAAAGAAATAAAAAATCATTAAAAAAATGCTTGCGTCAGTACTAATGTCGATTGTGCCATGTAAGATCGCTGGCATCCACATCAGTGATTTTTCAAATAACTTAATTAGCAAAATGTGAAAATGATTAGGATTAAATGGGTCCAATTGCAAAGGCTTATTATTGAGTTGGCATCAATGCAATAAGTATAGGACTTATGTAATACTTTTCTTATTTTTAACGACTTAACTGTTTCCTCGTTTCACTCGTTCCATGTAACTACAAAAGTACACGTGTTCGTGCTCCTGATAATAACCCTAAACTAATGTTTAAAGCATGATGATTCGAATTCAGGTTAAAAACGAGAAAGTTATATCCTTATTAACGAAGCAATCGCCGTGGCTGTGCAAGCCCTAAGGTAAGGTCGCTTTCTTGATGCAAGACATGAAACTTCCATCGACCTACTTTACCAAAATTAATAAACACCGGTGAATCAGCCACCAAGGCAAGAACGACACTCATGCTTTACAAAAGAAGCTGCCCTTTCCTTTTCCTCTATTTATAATTTGCTCAACAAGCCATAAGGTCCACGGATTGCTGAAAATTGGGGACCGCTGATTAGGCTAATCCCGATGGCATCACATTAATTAATGTACAAATGTGAGATTTACGTAGCCGTACGCTTCCGCCTAGAGAGGAACGATTTGATTTCTCCCCCAATGAAATCGCGCCACCTAACGAATTTTGGCGAGGACCTATCGAGACAAAATAAATGTACAAGGACCTATCAAAGTTAGGTGACAAAAATAAGAAACATTTCAGTGCCTAAAAACCCAATTGAAGTTCAGACGTCCATTATCGTAGTGGCAGCCATTGTCCTGTCTAATGTACATGCCTTTTCCTTTTTGATTATAAATCATATAAATCGATAAAGCAGCGTCAATGGGGTGAGGCCTACTGGAAGCGTGTCAAAGTGAGGCACGAGTCTATCAACTTTTCCCGGGCCAAAAAGAACCGAGAAAAATTTAAATAAATGAAATGGACTTTAGATGAGACAAGCAATCCGCACGCCACCCTCGAAAGGAATCAGTAAATTAAAAGTCTAAAAAGTTCGTCCTGAAAAGGATGCTAAAGTTGGTGCTTGTGTTAATTAATCATGGATTATGGTGGCGATTGCTTGTTTAAAGATGATCAGCAACCAATGTATAGGAAAAGATTAAAATAATGAGTGTTGACCTAACTTTGCTTGGTGTCGGATTTTCCAGGGGCTAATTTGGAGTCCCATCCCGCCCACTCAAAAAACACTCGTGGTCCCTTTAGGGGCGGCTCTAATCGATGTCAAACAGTCAAAGTGGACGACTACGGGATTAAGCACCCGTTTGGTTCAACTTTGTAAATGAGATTTGGGAAAATGTAAATGCCTTCAGGTTAAAGCCTCTTGGGGAAATGCAAACGGAGTTCAGTTAAAAAATTTTTGTGAAGTTATTTTGGCCCAAGTAATATTTGACAAATTTTTTTTGTAAAGGGCTTTGGAAATTTTATTTTTTATTAAAAAAAATTTATCCTATCCTTCGTCAGAGCCAGCGAAAGCTTACGGTCACTGGCGAGCTAGATCTGGCATCGTGAGCCAAATCTGTCGACCGCGACCGTCGCCTGAGGCCTGGCGACCCTTGGCGAGGGTCGTGCAACCCGCCTGGAGTCACGTGACCCAGTCGGTGGCACCGAGGAGGTCACACGACCCAGGCGACCATCGCCTGAGGTCGTGCGACCTCGCTGGCCCAATCCAGTGTCGACCGCCCTCGCCGGCCACCCTCACGCAAAAGATGAACAGTAATAAGAGGAGTGAAACTGGAATAAGCCAGGATAAGTAAGGATAATTTGGAGACAAAAAAGTTGATTTCAGCATTTGCCGAATGCTGACTTTTAGCCGAAAGCCCGTTGAAAAATGCTTGCCAAACGGTTTAGTATTTCTCCAAGGGGCTTTTGGCCCAAAGCTAAACCAAACACTTCCTAAAATTGCCACATGTCACGAACCTAGTTGAGCCTGGGGAGTGATTGATATTTGTCCCTCGGACGGGATTTTGACTAGGAAATGTGCGAGGCGAGCGCTCTTCAGGTTTGATGATTGGTCTTCGCGACTTTTACAAAGTCGATCGAAATTGAATGCGAGGTTCTTCGTACGGACTTTCACTGTTGTTGAATCAGCTTATCGGATGAGTTGTGATTCGATTGGGTAGATTGGTCATTGTGTTATTCTTTTGTTTGGAGAATAGTAGTTACGACGTCGGACATAAGCATATAAGATCTCGAAGCTGCACAACCACTGCTGAATGATCGTCGTTTTTGCCTAAGGACAGCAACCACCACGATGGCGTCATGACTATGAGACGGAAAGAGAGAAAAACCTGTCTATCTCATCGCTCCGACAACAGCATTAAAAGCATACGTTGGGAAAACAAATTTCCACATTTTTTCGAACGCAATGTTAAGGTATGACTTAATGTTTTCCATGCTCCTACTTCTTACCCTTACACCGGTCATCCTGTTCACCAGTCATCTTGTGGCGTGGCCGAAAAGCGAGTGAAAGAGGGCGCTGGTGACTAAGGTTTGCTATGCATGTCCAGTTTTCTCAGGTTTCGCATTGGCACGGCAGTTTGGTTGAGCATCATAACGCATACTGCCATCAAACTCAAGACCATCTGTATTCCTACACATACTCAATCACCTACATTTCCCATTTATAACTCAAATTTATGAGCTACTCTTCTTACTCGGAGAAGGGACAACGATCGCTAATTGTCCTACAATCTATTTTTTTACAACCGGTACATCTTGCAAGAAGCTCGAAAGGACGAACTTCGCGGTATCTATGCCTTTTCCCTGTTTTTGATAAATACAACCCCCACAAGACCAATATACAACAAAAGCCATTTTCTGCCCTCTCCGAAACATTGCAAACGTGTACATATCTGCTGCATATACAGCCTTCAAGCATGGCCAAAGCCAGATCACCTGTCCAATTCTCCCGCCGCATATTTTGTTTGTGGATACACGAGAGAGGACAAAGTTTCTCCAATTCCTAGGTAACAAATAAAATGTCGATGAGAACAGCAAACAAATATATGATTTGTGCTCAGAACTGGTCTAATTTGAATATATCCTAAACACAATTCCAAAAGTATGTGAGAAGTCAAATTCTTTTGGCCAAAGAGTTCAATGGATTTAATATGTACAACAAACAGAAAAATGTCAACAAGAACAGAAAAGAGCTAAAAGAAATCACCAATATTACAGGGCCAGGGAGGACATGATGTTGGTGTTATGTTCCCAATCTCTTAGCACCGCACTCCGAGCAAAATTTTGAGGTTTCTCTCAAATATGGGGCCCCACATTCATCACAGAATTTTGCAGGGGCAGGTGCCTGCTTGTAAAACATATTAAACAAACAGTTGAAATCATGAACATAGAAAGAGTAGCCCACCAAGTTTGTTAGGGGGAAAGCTGAAAGAAAAAAAAAACCATATAAGACATAAGTAGTAGTAAACCAGATTTGCCCCCAAAAAAAATTTCAATGAAGGAACAGAGTAGTAGTAACAGTAAATTACAAACATATATATCTTTACAAGATGCAATGGTGCATACTCTGTCCTTTTTTTTTTGGATGAATTGTGTGCTCTGATATAATTCTCTGTAATCCCTTAGTCTTATACTTATAGCGGATGAGTAAACTGACAGCAAAAACCTTGGAACCTTATCAAAACAATACAAAATTAAAATCCTGATTCTCACCATCATGTGCAAGCGCCCTCCTACATGGCCTCCGCTGAGGGGTTGTAAGCAAGCCATGTGTTGTGATATAGGTGACGAATGATGAGAATGGGCTAAATCAGGCATATTAGAAGATGAACCACAATGATGGGTGGAAGGAAAATGAGATGCATGTTGACTCTGGTGAATTGGTTGATGATGGCTCTGGTGAATAGGGTGAAACTGGGGCTGATGTGACATTGGCTGCATATCATGCTTCGAAGGCGACTGCTGACTCTGTGGCTGCAGAGTAGGATATAATCAACCAACTACCCAAATACGGAAAACAATTTATAATCAGGACAGCATGAGCTTCTACATCACACTCAGCTGCTAGAGGGCAACATTTACTAGTATGGCAGCAATAGACAAAAGAAACAGCAGCAAATTCAGACATTTGCACACAATTTAACTGCATAAGTTCTTAGAACATTTGTAACAAGCATCTCCTTGATAAGAATACCACTCGCATCCTTACTCTACCAGCTTTCAAATCAGAATTATTTCTTCGAAAGAAAAAATATCAAGATTTTCTTTAGGGAAACAATCCCAACAACACACACACACACACACACACATCAACTGACAGTAGATATGTCTAACCTAGATCCTCTCTAGTCTCAGCACTTAGGCAGGATCAATAAGTAATAACTTCCAGATACTATGCTTTGACACAAGCACCTTGAGAAACAACTTCAGTATTCTCAATAGTCCAGCATTAAACCAGATGTTGCCAAGAGAAGGCAGGGCTGGGAAGAAGATAAGCATACTACGTAGTGAATCACAATGATTGAAATCAATGTCGATCAAACATGCAGAGAAAGATAGAAACCCTTACTTCACTGATGGACCGATACCCTTCTTCGGCAGGGGACATGGCTGAAGAATCTCTTCCATGATATGGCTGAAATAGAAGATAAGCAATTAAAGTAGCTCAATCTTCAAAACAATCGAACAACGAAAATTAGCAAAAAAAAAACATGCACATAATATATGTGCAACTGCAGCCAGACAAATATACAAGCCCAGACACACAGAAATGACAAGAGGAAATGTAGGATAGACAAAAGTAAACATGATGTCAATGTAATGCTATCAAATAAGTCCGGTCATTAATCTTATATTTTTTGAGGCTGGGCATGTCATTAGGTCCTTATCATCGCCTGGAATGCAGAGCAAATCAAACTGTAGAATGGATGTTCCCTGGAAGAGCTTTTCATGAGTCATAAGGCTTACAGGTAGAGTAGTGATATTAGACACAGAACTGGACGCAATGCGCCTATACTTGTGTCTTGGTGAATAGAACTTATAGTCACGAGGAGAAATAGCGACCTCATTTCGACCAGTCAATCGTTTAAACCTGAAAAAAAAGGCCGATAAGGGGGAAGAACATAAGTAGCACAATCCAAGTAACTGGGCAATATATCAATAGACTGTAAAGAAGGTGCTGGAACACAAAAAGAAGAAGGCGAGTTCATCACAAAAATAGCAAGATTTCTGGATATTAAAGGAAATGCTGCTAATATATTAGGAAATTCATGACTAGCAGTGCATGAAAGTGGCTCAAGAAGTTATCATGCTATTAAAATATTATACTTCGCATAAGGAAGAGTCTAGATGGTAGAATGAATAAGCAAAAATCAATGTTCAAAATGCCATCCACCTACATCTAATAGAAAGCATAAGCATAGAGAAGAATTTTTCTATTTACGCCATATAAGCGTATGAAAATTTGATATATCTTTTATTTGGCACAATTCTGTTCGTTTCTAATACCACATGAATATCCCGTTGACATATTCAATATTTTGATTTATTGCTCAAATCTCACTATCATTAATTGTAAGAGCATATTTTATTAAGGCCGTGACTCATACTAGATTGGGTCATCTTCGGTTACAATACAAGAACAGTAACCAATGAACTTCTTCTTAATGCGAAGGCATGCCTTGAAAAGGCTAAGACTGAAGGTCCAACACTTCAAGTTCATAAGTTTCATATTGTTAGAAAAGAAAATTGTTTTACCGCACTGAAATTCAGATGAACATTTTAACAAAAATTTGCTATTCTTTGAGCATAAACATCATAACTAATCAATTTTTTATGCTTAATTAATATATTTGATTATGAAAAGTATCACAGAAGTATGCATATGTGATACAACACTATGTGAAATTTCTATTATTCTAATTTGTAGTGAAACCTTTGTGTCTAATCAGTTATATACTAATAATCAATTATTCTCTATAGAAATACAAAGTTTTGATTCCCACATATCATGCGATTATCGACTAGTTCCCTTACATAACCTAAGAGAGGCAGAAAACTTGGAATAGTGCCCAAAGAGGACAAGAAGAAGGCCATAAACAAAGCCAAGCTAGCTCAGTGCATTGAAACATCTATATAGAAATAGAAGACTATAATGGAATATAAAACTCTTTTATTATACAAGTAAGGTCAATAAGGATGCCCTTACCATTCAGCATCATCAATTGACATACTATCTGGTTTCTCAACAATGTCCAAACCATTAACTACTACAAAGCGAACTCGCTTCTCTTCCTGTATCACTAATTCAGGAAATCTTGTTCTTGTTTCAACAGAAGTAGCCAACTCTCTTCTCCTAAATGTGCAAGGACCTGTCCATCATGAAAGCAATAACAACTAAGACTTGAATGTACAAATAATATGGTTTTTGTACATAGGCGAGGTGCCAACACACAAACATAGGTGATTATCAGCAATTAAACATCTTATTTCACAGCACTATAACAAGTAGGGAAAGTCAAGTCATTTTTGAGCTACTCGTGCATACTGAAGTTGACTCTGTCTTTTTAGCTCAAATGGAGTTCGAGGAACTCAAGCGGCCTATCGAGTTTGGATACTTGACTCAATCAACACACAACCGTAATTAAATTTTCTACTATATTTTTCACATGTCATGTTCAAATGAATAATCAGGAACTCCCTGAACTGGCATGACCAGCTTACCCCTTTTATTAATCGCACTCTTTTCCAAAATAACCCTAATGTCCCTCTTCTCTCTTTCATCTCATCCTGCAACTCCCTTTACTTATCAACAGCATCCCCCTAGCTATGATCTCCCTCTGCCTCTCCCTCCCTCCCTCTCTCTTCTCTCTTTCAACTCGTCCTGCAACTCCCTTACTTATCAAGGGCATACCCCTAGCTATGATCTCTCTCTCTCTCCCTCTCTCCCTCCCTCCCTCCCTCCCTCTCTCTCTCTCAAGCACACACATATGTGACCAGCCTCTACCCAGTTTGACAGATTGTTGAAGATGAAAGAAGATTAGTTCATGTGCTAATTACAATAAGAGAGCCACCGAGCCTTCTATTCATTGAAACGAAACCCATAAACCTTCACTTTCTTGTCCCTTTATTGTCCATCGGCGCCTAATAATGATTAGGGCTAGGTCCTTTGTCTCATTAGAAAGCTTTTTCTCCTTTCAAAATCAAAACTTTCTGTGGAATCAAGATTCTTAGGGCCACGGGCGCATCATTATAGGTTATCTCACATCTTAAAAAAATGATTTATACATATTCTATTTAGTGCAAATTTAACTGTAGGTAATTTCCCATGGTTGATCTTACAAAACTTGAATTTTATTCATAAAAATTGAGTTGGACTGAGTCAAGCTCAAGCATTCAACTTCCTTGTCAAGTTGGGCTCGAACAAGAAACACAATACTAGATTGACCTCAAGTTGGGCTCAAGCTGGGCACTGCGTAGCCCTGACTCAGGTTGACACCCCTAGTAATGACTGGTAAGTGAATAGCATGCCATCCTACCATTGTAAAACAAAACCTGAAAAACTATCTTACTTCACAATTAGTCACAGATACAGACTTCAGCCAAATCTTTCCAAGGAACAGCTGTTAAATAATCCTCTGCAGATGAAATCAAACTATTATATCATCGGATAAAACAGACGATACCTTTTTTAGGAAATTTTTTAGCCAGCCTCCTGTATAAACCACCAGCCGCTTCAAGAGCTTCTCCAATAGTCTTCTCACGGATACCATTCAACGAAGTGAGCCTTACATTTACATCGCTAACTAAAGTCTCGTACATATTCGCCACATACATTAGAGGCAATGCAAATCTCACGTCACCCTCAAATTTGACTTCTCTTGACTTCCTTTTGTTCAGCTGGCCTTGCCCAGATTGAGGAGAGAAATCAGGCTCAGGATCAGATACTTGGACCACATGATCAGTAATGAAATGATCCACAACAATTTGCAGAAATCTCGCTCTCGAGGATTCAATAGGTGAAACATCTAGTTCAACATTCAACCAACGATCAGCTCAGGCCAAAAATCACTCCACCAGACACCGATGATAATAGAAAAGCAACATCTAAATCCTTCCTAACTGCAACTCAAAACCGATCGCAACACAGTATAAACAAACAAATCACCATCGATGGTCAAGACGTCGTAAGAACTCCTCGACGGACCGACTTCCTCGAGGCTCGAGCGATCTTCTTCAGCTCCAACACCATGAATTGGCAAAGAAGCCCGGTACGAATCATGTATACAATCCTGCAAGCACAATGAATAAAAGGAATCCTCACACTCGCCTCCAAAATCAGTCAGAACACAAGTACCGACAACGCAGACGATTAGTAGTAGCTCACGACGGCAGCGGAATCGTCGTCGTTGTCCAAGCTGTCCTCGGTCACCGCGTCCCGGCTGACGCCGCCGATGTCGTCGACGGTGTTGAGGTCGTGGAGCGAAGAGGCGCCGACGAAGGAACCCGCCGCCCTCAGATCGTAGTGCTCCACCGGAACCCTACTCCCCATCCCCGCCACTCCACTCCCGCCGGACAAAGCCCCAAACCCTCCCCTCCGCCGCCGGCGGTGGCCCGAGCTCCGGCGACTGCGAACAAGAACGAGAAGAGAGGCGGCGGCGGGATCAGCTCAAGAGTCGCCATCATCGACGTCAAAGAGATTCGATTTCTCGTCCGATCAGGTTTTGACTTTTGCTGGTGAACGCCGAGCTTCGTGGCTGCTCGTGTTGCTTCTGCTATTTGAGAGAGCGAGAGAGAGAGAGAGGGAGAGAGAGGGAGGGATTGTTCCAAGCCTGAGACCGTACCTGAGGTTTCGGAGAGGCAAAGCGAGCTTCCCAAGCCTGGTTCCGACGCCCGCACCAAATCCCAAGCCGGCGTGAACTTTGTATCGTTGACTCGTCCTGCACTGTTCTTCTACTAAGCAAGATTAATAATATCAGTGATTAGGTATTCTCTCTCTCTCTATATATATATTTTAGATTAGTTCAATTTAAGGAAAATAAATAATGCTTTTAATTATAGACTAAGAATATTATAACTAAAGGAGACCAGATCAACGTAAAAAGCCTGAAGACATCCAAAAAAATAAAAATTTGATAAGTACATACAATTCTACTGAAAAAGGATTAATAACGGTAATTGGGTATTCTTTATGTACTTTTAACATCGTTTAATTTAAGGAAAAGAAATATTTTTTTATGATAGACTAAGAATATTGTAATTAAAGAAGACCCAGATCGCCATAAAAAAGTTTGAACGATAGAATTTATTTTTGAATAACGATTTGCTCTAATTATATAGATATAACGAGATATCCGAAAAATAAAAATGTAAAAAGTACTGTTGACACCTATTTTTAATTTGCCCCAAAATTAAATACACAAAATTTAGGAGTTAATTTCTATTAATTCCTAAAACAAAAAAATATATATTTCCATGCATTGCATATAGAAATTAGGCGTGTTTGTGTTAATATAGTTTATTAAAATGTTAATTTAAAAAAATTCCAAAAAAATAATAATATAATAATTTTTTTTTATTAATTAAGTAATTAATTAATTAAAAAAAAGAAAGAAAAGAAAAGAAAAAAAAAAATCAAGTCTGGCCGGGTCGGGGCCGGACCGACCCGGCCCGTTCTTTTTCCCCCCCGCGCGCGGGCCTCTCCCCCCCGGCCCGCTTCTCTTTTCCCCCACGCGGGCCCAGCCATTTCTTTTTCTTTTCCCCTCCCCGCGTGGGCCTCCTCCAGCCCGCCTCTCCTTTTCTCCTCTCCCCCCTCGCGCGTCTGGGCCCAGCCCGACCCAGCCTTCTCTTCCTCTTCCTTCTTCCCCCCGCGACCGTCGCTGTCCTGCCCTGTTCGCCCCTGTGCGCGTCGTCACGCCGACGCACGGCGGCGCCGCCCCTCGTCATCATCGTCAGCAGCCCAGAGGAAGGCCAAGCGACCACGCCGACGGGACTGGCATTAATGGCCAGTCCCGTCCTCCCCGGGATTCCCGGACCCCCCCTCTCTCCTTCCTCTGCTCTGCTCCGTCTGCGCCTATCCCCGGCACCGGCCTAATGGCTGCGAGTCGCGGCCAGAGTAGGCCGGTGCAGGCCGTCGTCACCGCATACGCAACGGAGCAGAGCAGCATCGTCACCGTCGTCGCTGCCTATAGAAGGCCCGAGAGAGAGAGAGAGGCCGGTCGGCCATTTTTGAGAAAAAAGAGAGAGAGACTGAGAGAGAAGGGGAGAGAAACAGAGGAGAGAGAGAGGAGTCCGGGAGGGTCTGGCAGGTCCCAGCCGGTCTCGCCGTCTCCAGCAAGCCGACCGGCAACGCCCAAAACACCCCTCGGGTCGAACACAGAGAGAGAGACAGAGAGTGAGAGAGAGCTGAGAACAGAGAGAGAAGGAGAGAGCCGAGAGCCCGCCGGAGCTAAAGAAGATCCAGCAGCCTCGCCGCCGCCCACGGAGCAGCCGGAAGCCGCCCCGACGCGCCGCCGACTGGTGAGCTCCCCCCCGGCCGAGAACGCCTCTGTTTTGCTCTGCTTTTTAGCACGGTTTGGCCGGGACTCGCGCCGGTCGTTTCGCGCGAATCCCGGCCCATACCGTCGTCCTCCACCGTGCATACGTCATCACCAAAGGTAAGTGGGGCGGCCGGAGTCCACCGAGTCGCCGGAACAGGTCAGATTCGGCCATTTTTGGCCACGCCCGCCAACTGTTTGATAAAATTCCCCAGAGAAGCCGACTTTGATTTGGCTCGCCGGCCGGCGAACCGACGGCCGGACGGCGAGCCAAGCGGTCGGTGACGCTGGTGGCCGTCCCAGGGGCCGTTCCAGGGGGCAGCGACGGCCTGGGTCAGCCGGCGGACGGCCAATTTTGGCTCCGCCGGTGACTCTCTCCGCGGATCTGCGAATCGGGTCGGATTCGACCCGAATCAGCAGATCCGACCCGGGTCAACTCCCGGGTCGGATCCGTTGACTCGGGTCGATTCTGACCGATCCGAATCAGTCGACCCGACCCGGTCAACAACCGGGTCGGGTCCGTTGACTCGGGTCGGTCTCGTCCGACCCGGATCAGCCGATCCGACCCGGGTCAACGATCCGGGTCGGATCCGTTGACCCGGGTCGGTTCCGACCCGACCCGACCGGTTTTTTATTTTTATTTTTATTTTCTTTTATTTTATTTAAAAAAGTATTTTAAAAAAAAATCAAAAAAAAAATTTAAAAAAAATAAAAAAAAAGGTTTTATTTTCCTTTTTCTTTTCCTTTTTTTAATTAAAAATAAAAAATAATATTTTCAAAAAATAATAATATTTTCTTTTTTTTATTTTTTTTTCTTTTTTTTCTCCTCCGAAAAAAAAAATCCGAAATTTTTTTTTTTTTTTTCTTCTTTTCATGTATGGCTTATCTGAGTGTTTTAATCTTTTATAATTATGCATGTTGTTGTTTTATTTAAATTCAATAAGCCTGAGGTCGCGCAGTGATATTTTGCATGTTTTATTTTTATTACTGTTGCGTTGTTATTATGCATGTTTTTAGTACAATTGCATGAACTGCTGTGTTTTGAATGTCATCTGGCTTAGTTAAGGTTAGAACCATAGGCTGCATGAATTGTTGTGTTCTTGACTGCTGATCGTTTCTGATTATGCACTCGTTTGATCACCTCACGTGTTAGGAGAGAGGTCCTAAAATCAATCAAAACTGCTTGACAAATGTTTTCAAAAAATGAACAGGGTAGAATGGTACCGAAAGGGCATTAGTTATCCAACTAATGTAACCAAGTCCCCGAATTCAGTTAATCTCTGGTTCGTAGGAATAGGGTGATTCTCCCGTCACCTTATTTGGGTTTCTAATCGACCCACCCCAAATCGATTAGTGGCGACTCATTGTTATAAACCATTTGCATGTTAAATATTTAAACCTTAAGTCGCGATATGGTATGGGCTTGGGAGAGCCCGAGTTAAGTCCTAAACCTAGACTTAGGACGTACCAGGCGAGCCCCCCTGCTTTTTGCATATCGTCCAAAAAAGGGCTCGGGAGTTCGGTCGCGACAAGTACATAAAACTAAATTAATTACTGCTTAGCAACTTTTCTTTTTTCATACGTGAATTTTAGTTTTGTAGTTTCTAGGGTGTTGAAATGTCAATTAAAATTTGTTTCGTGAATACATAATCTATCGGGAAAATTTCAAATAATGACCTAAAGTACTCTCATTTTCTCAAATAAGGGCTTAAAGTGAACCTTGTGTCAAATAAATACTTGAAGTACCCTCATTTTCTCAAATAAGGATCTGAAGTGAATGTTGTCTCAAATAAGGGTCTTAAGTGGCTATCTCAATCTCAAAAAAAGTTACCGAAGTTTAGGGCATTTTAGTCTTTTAATATTTTTTTTTCCTTTTGAGTTTTTTCCAAAAAAACAAACTCAAAAAAAATTATATAAAAAAATAAGGGGAGGGCTAGCCTGCCTATGGCTGCCGCCCCATTGCCGGTGGTGTGACACTCCCAATTTGAACCAAATCGACCAAAGGAAATGGAATTGGCGAGTAGATTGATCCGAGGATCGGTGATGGATCGGTTAGTGTGGTCGGAACGGGTATTTAAATGATCGATCATAGTTTAATCGAAGGATCATCCATGGATCGGTCAAGGGATCGATAATGAAATGACTTCCCAATCACGCAAGTTGATTAGAGTGATTCAACCATAGATCGACCATAAAAGGTCGACAGTAGAATGATCCCGGACAACCATGGATCAATGCCGTGCAAGCATGTGTTGGTCGCGGGTGATTCTATCAAACATGCACTGGTCGCGGGCAACAATGGATCGATTTTGTGGTATTCAATTCCACGCGATTACATGACAATTGAGGGTTGATCATGGATCGTTAATGCTCGAATATGGACTGATCGTGAATCAACCATAGATCATTGCATTGAGTCAAGTAGGCCATGGACGAGCCGTGTGTCAAGCCAAGAGCCTAGTGGCTTGGTCACGGACCAGGTTTTGTGCCAGTCGTGCAAGCCAGGCATTGTGCCCAGTTATGGACCAGTCGTGAGCCATCAGTCACGCCATAGGCCGGCCCCATGCCTGGCTATGTGATTAACCTATGTGCCAGGCCTTGTGCCTATATATTCCAGATCATATCTAGTTTCGTACTGGTCAGACTTGGCCGCAGGTCATGCATTGTGCCTACTTGTGAGTCAATGCATGTGTACAGCTCATGAATTGGTCCCTCATTAGTGTATCATGTCCGTATGCTTGGCTCCTCGCTTGTGCAGCCCGACAGTATGCTCGGTACGCCATCCGTATGGCCCGGTAGGGTGCCCGATCCTGTGCCCATGCGGCCAAGCCGTGTGCCAGGCCCGACGCCCGGTCAGGCCTGATTGAACATGCCATGTACCAAGACAATCTGGCTGGTTCGGCCTTGCGCCGTTTAGCCCGGTCTTTGGCTCGATAGTGTCCAAACACACTCGGATATATTTTACACCGAACCTCGTTTCAAAATGGGAAGGTCGATCGTTTATGGCACTTGAAAACCCCTAATTACCTTAGTTCTTTATTGAGTCGAGTTTTAGTGAAATTTGGGTGTTCAAAGGAAGATATGCCATTAGAATTAAGCAAGAACCCTGAATAATTGAGTGTTCTTGAAATAGGACACATGGTTCACGCCTAAAAGCTTCTTGGAAAGGTATGTTGACTTGACTAAGTTGCCAATAATTGAACTTGTCACCAATAATGGAACTTGTTCTACAAGAACCAATAATGAAAACCAATCTCCAATAATAGAGCCATGGACCTTGACCAATAATTGTGGAGCCTAAGGAGAGGTTTACGCCCTAAGGGATTAACAACTTTCTTTGTAAGTTGCCAATAATTGAAGGTTCTTGAAGAAAACACCAATAATAGAGATAGGGCCAATAATGAAGTGTCTTATAGAAGCCACCAATGATTGAGTCTTGAAGACCAAGGTCATAGTTCACGCCCAACAAGTGAGTCACACCCCAAAATGAAGAAAAATAGAAGACCAAGTCTATAAAGAAAAATAGAAGACCAAGTCTATGAAGTTATTGGAGGGTCATTATTAGAGGCTTAGGTATCTTCTTGGTCATTAATAAAGAAGATGAGTTATATGCCCTAAACTTAGGATATGATGACTCTAATGAGAGACTTAGAGACTAAGTTAAAAAATAAGTGGCCCAAGTTGAAAGCTTGAAGAGAAAGATTAATGATAGCTAAAGACTTTGAAGACCATCTTCATCATTAGTTTAACATTTTATTCTTTTTTCATAAAAGGCATTAGTGGACCACCACCATATAAATAAGCCTTGTCCCCACTTAGTCTCCCTTTTTCCACACACCATCACCAACTCTCACACCACTCTCTCTCTCTCTCTCACACGCCTACCCTACCAACCGACCACCTTTGCTCACGACATCCTCTCTCTCTCTCTCTCTCTCTCTCTCTCTCTCTCTCTCTCTCTCTCTCTCTCTCTCTCTCTCTCTCTCTCTCTCTCACTCTCACGCCACCTTCTTGGTCCCCACTAGATCTTGCTTTTGTCGAGTAGTGTAAAAAGATTCCCTAATTTCGGGATAGGATGTCACGATATATTATTGACTTGTGTTCTTTACCAAGCCATGATAGGGACTTGCTCGTTGTCGTTTGTGTGCTTTATTGTTGTTGCAAGACATAGTCACGAGTAAAGCATGACTCGATCATGAAAGAGAGAACGTATGTCTTATACGCACGTTATGGCATTTAGATCAAGATTTGTTTGGCAAAGGGTCGATATTAAGGCATATCGGATCCGAGCTAAGCATAGTTTTGTTCAATACTTGGCGTGTCGAATCAAGTTACGGGCCCTGAACCGTAACCAACATATTAGGTGATCTAGGATCATTGTTCATAAGTTTCACACTTGCACCCATGCCTTTGGGCAATATTGTTTTACATGGCTATTAAAGAAAGATACCACCGCCTGCAGCGGTTGCGTTGGCTTGCGCTCTTGTCCCCCCACGAAGGGATCGGAGTTCGAACCCCAGCGTAGATGTTAAGGATTCTTAAGTGTAGCGCCGTGATGGTGGGTCCTACACTAACGTCACCCCAGGTTTACCTCTCCGGCTGTCGGCCGTGCGGGGGGTTCCTGAGTTATCAAAAAAAAAAAAAAGAAGGATAAGAAATCGGTTTGGTTGATTGATTGTGATGCATGGACACATGAGAGACTAAAGCCGTCTATGATGGATTTCGAGACGTTGTTTGATAGATTTCGGATGTCTGATGGATTCCAGATGCCTGGTGTTTACCGAATGCTCGATGGATTTCGGATGCCCGATAGATTTCGGAATAACCGATGGATTTTAGTTAAGAATAAATGAATCCTTGTGTGTTCTGTTCTTACATGCATCACTTGTGTACCATGCTTGATGTTATCTTGTTTGGGGAGTGTTCCATGGATAGCACATAGACAAGGTAAATGCATCTTTGCTATTAATTTGTAGTCGATACCGGGACGGTAAGGTTGGACGCGTGTCCGACGACAATTATTTCCTCTTAACTTGACATTAGAGGATTTACTTATTGAGTCAATGACTCACTCTCCGTTGTTTTTCCAGACTTGTAAGGTGGCAGCTTTACGTGTGCACTTCAATACTCCCGTGGAGATGATAGTAGATGTGATCGATGTAGTAGATGCTCGAGATAGGAGAGCCTATCGTAAGGTTATCTCCCAAATCAAGGCTAACGAGGGCCTTGATAATCCCATTCCGCATCGGTACGAAGCTTGGTACATATGGACGGAGGAAGGACTGTTTCGTCCCCCCGTGGGTTTAATGACTCTTTTGAAGATGCCAACGGACCAGCACCCGAGAACGACGCAAACGGAGCCTAGGCGGCGAACATGACTTGGGGACGACCAAGCGTGTTTTGGGAAGGAACTTTTTGGAGAAAATCACGGTAGTAGGGCTAGGCATAACCCAACCGTATTTGTTATAGCGGGTATATGTGTGTGAATTGGCCCATAAAAAAAGGGGCTTGTAAAAAAAAAGTTTGACTTGTAAAATATATAAGCTGTCGTGTAAATACAAAGTTTGCTCGTGATACTTGTTTTAACCCTATTGTTTGTTTTGATTGTGATTGTCTCAAATTCATGCTTCTACTTGCTCTTAAAGAAAGATAATAACGAATGGGATGTTATAAAGTAAGTCACGAGTCACGGTCTTGATCGGGATGTGACAGGTGAGGCGACGGCTGTGACATCCTCGACTTTGGGCCTAGGAGCCAAGGGCAAGTGATTGATGAATGAGCGGGTAACCTAAGCTGAGGGTCAGTAATAGAACGGACAATTTAGTCAAAACGAATGTACTGAGGGTTGGTCATGGTTCGATTAAAAGATTGTCCATGAATTGACTTAGGGATCGACAGTGGAATGACTCTCGAATTTTGCAAGATGATTAGAGTAATATGATTGTGGATTGACCCTTCAACCATAAGGGCTCTTAGTGGAACGGTCCGGAATAGCTGTGGATCAGTCTGGTGTCGGCATGTGTCTGTCACTGGTGATACTGCACGGGCATGTGCCGGTCATGGATGACCATGAGTTAATTCTGGGGTATTGGATTCCACGAGGCTACATGACAATCAAGAGTCGACCATGAGTCGCTGATACTCAAACGTGGATCGGTCGTGAATTGGCCACGAATTATTGTGCCAAGTCAGGTAGGCCATGAATGAGCCATGTGCCAAGTCACGAGCCCAATAGCTTGGTCGTGGACTATGCCATGTGCCAGCCGTGCCGACCAAGCCGTGTGCCCGAACGTGATCGGCCATCATGCCTGTCAGCTAGGCCGCGGACCGGCTACGTGTCTAGTCGTGTGCCAATCATTGTGCTAGACCCTTGTGCCAGGCGTTGTGCCTATAAGATCCGGTTCCGACCTAGTCTCGTGCCTAAGAAATATGGCCATGAGCCGTGCATTGTGCTATTCATGAGCTATTACGTGTGTTTGGCCGTGAATCGATCCCTCGCTTGTGTGACCCGGCATAGTGCTCGGTACGTTGCTCATGCAGCCGGCATGATGCTCAACACGTCACCTGTGCAGCCTGACCATGTGCCTGTGTGGCCCAGTCACGTGCCCATATGGCTCGACAGTGCGCCAGGCCACGCACCCAGTCAGACCCGGCTACTAGCCCAGCCACCCAATTAGCTTGGGTTTATTCTATTTTGCTTGGATCTTGGTTTGGTTGTATTAGGTGATATTTGAGGACATTCTCACATCGAACCTCGGGCTAAACAGGTATACCAAGCGTGAACGACTCTCGAAAAATAAGACGAACAAGTATGATATGGGGTTATGAGTGTAGTGTCGATTAGCCGATTTTGTGCAAACCGATTGGCCCAAGTAGTTAGGAATGAACCGGCATGCTTTAGAGTTCCCTCACGGTTCAGAATTGAAGAGGACAAGAAGACAAATTTATTGACTTGGTCAAATGCCCCACTAAAGCCATTTAAGGCCTCCATAATTGCACCCCCCCTTAGGTGTCCCTGTAGCGTCTCAGGCACGCCCCTTTCAAGAGGAATTGTGACATCCTCGATTTCGGGCCTAGGAAGCCGAGGACTAGTAATAATGGATGAGAGGGTAAGTTACGTCGAGAGACGGTAATGGAATGGACAGCATGATCGGAACGAGTGTATTGAGAGTTGGTCGTGGTTCGATCGAAAGATTGTCCATGAGTTGGCTTACGGATCGACAGTGAAATGACCCCTGACTACGCAAATAATTAGAGTGATATGACCATGGGGTGATCCTTCGACCATAAGGGCCGTTAGTGGAGCGGTTCGGGATAATTGTGGATCAGTTCGGTGTTGACATGTGTCGGTCACGGGTGATACCGCACGACCATCCATTAGTCCCGGGTGACCACGAGTTAATTCCGGAGTACCGGATTTTCACAAGGCTACATGACAACCGAGGTCGACTATGGATCGTTGATACTCGAACGTGGCCCGATCACGAATCGGCCACGGATCATTGTGCCAAGTCGGGAAGGCCATGAATGAGACGTGTACCAGGCCATGTGCCTAATGGCTTAGTCGCGGTCCGGGCAAAATTTCCGGTCGCGGCGGCCAAGGCCATGTGCCCGTCAGTCAGGCCACAGACTAGCTACGTGCCCGTTCGTGTGCCGGCCATTGTGCCCGACCCTCGTGCCACAAGTTGTGCCCGTAAGATCCGATTCCGATCTTGTCCCGTGCCTAAGAAATATTGCCATGATTCGTGCACGTGTCATTCACGGGCCGTTGCACGTGTTTGGCCGTGAACTGACCCCTCGCTCGTGTGACCCAGCGTGATACTTGGCGCGTTGCCCATATGGCTGGCAAGGCACTAAGCATGTCGCCCGTGCGGCCTGGCAAGCCGCCCGGCACGCCGCCCGTGCGGCCCGGCACGTTGCCCGTACGGCCTAGTCTTGCGCCCGGCCATTTGCCCGTGTGGCCCGGTAGAGTGCCTAGTCATGCGCCCGGTCAAGCTCGATGGTACAGACCACGCGCCTAGTAATCCGGCTGGTCCGAAATTGCACCAATAGACTTAGACTTTGGCTTGGAATTGTTTGGTCATATTTGGAGGTTTTTCCACCCCGAACCTCCAGCCGGATAGATTAGTCGATCATCTTAAACCCGGGATTTCCTTATTTACTTAGGCATTTTGCTAAGTACTATTAGTAATTTTGGGGATTTTGCTTAAGTTCTATTGACTGGTTGTCATTAATGAGTGATTAGGTGTTCTAGAAGGGCAATAATTAGGTTAAGCCTTGGAGAGCAAGAAGCCAAGTGATCAAATCAAAGTTTGATTTTATTATTGGAATGCCATCATTAGGAAGATCTTATGAGATAAGATCTACATTTATTGAGGATCTTTAAATAATTTTTGACTATGCCACATGTCAAGCACTTTGAAAGCAAATAATGGAGGTCAAGACAAGAACCATTAATGAGGCACCAATAATGGAGACTTAGGTATCCTCTAATTCATTAATATAGGCTTAGGTGTCCCTAGAGCAATTAATGTCATTATTGACTTGTGTAGCCTAAGATAGGGCATAATGACCCTAGAAGAACACTTGGTGAGCAAGTAAGCCATCCAATTATTGAAGTCCAGGATTAGTCAAGATTTTCCAAGATTGCCTCAATTATTGAAGATCTCTTGGATGAATTTCATTGGTCCATTTGGCACGCAATTATCGGAGTCTTTGGCCTATAAATAGAAGGAACCTAAGCCATTTCTCATTTTTCCCCAAACCAAGTGAGCCTCTCTATCTCTCTTTTCCTCTCTACCTTTCTCGGCCATCTCTCTCTTTCTCGGCCCTTGTTCCCGACACCATCCTCCGCCACATACTCTCACTCGCCACATCATCACTAGATACCTTAGAGCCCTGAGTTGTAAGTGAATTCACTATACCTTGATTAGGATGTAGTGTTACGCGTGTGAGCTCAAGAAGTGACCGAGCCGGATGTTTGTTGTTTGCTCGTGTTCTTGATGTTTGCTTCATGGCCGTGTGTCAAGCACATCCGAGGTGCGAAATAGGGTATCGTAAGGTCCCGTACTCATGTTGTGGTGTTCCGGGACGAGCTCGACTTAGTGCGGATTTACATTAAGGCGTGTGAATTCGGGCTAAATTTGGCTCCGAGTCAGCACTCGACATGTTGGATCGGGCCACGAACCCTCGATCGTACCTGGCATGATAGCAAATTTGTCCTAGAAAGCATGAATTACACAAGCACCGCACATTTTATGCTTGACTGCATAGGTTAATGATTTTAAGATAAGAACCGAAAATGTTTGATGTTTGATGCATGATCATACGAGGGACTATGGCCGTCTCCGATGAATTTCGGGACGTTGCCGCCGCCGATAGGTTTCGGGGCGATGCTATCATCGATGGATTTCGAGACGATGCCGCTATTCGATGGATTTCGAGGCGATGCCCGGGGGAGGCTCAGATGCCCGGGGAATAGCCGGAAGGATCGATGGATTTCGGTCATGAATAATGAATCTCGTGTATTTGATCATTGCATGTAACATGTTAAAGCCATGCTTGAAGTTCTCTTGTTTATTGCTCATGTCATGTTTAGAATATAGGCAAGGTAAGGTGCATTGTTATTGATCTGCCATCGACAAGCTAAGGGTAAAGTTTATTTCTCTTGTTCTATGCGAGGCTATTTCCTAGCCAAAGCATAGTGAATTTAACTTACCGAGTGTCGACTCACTCTTATTTATTTTCAGCCTTGTAGGTATGGCCACGCCACCTCCCGTTTGTTTTGGTTGTCCCATTGAAATGCATGTTCGTACGGTAGACATCGTCGATGTAGAAACCAACATCACAGACCGGAAGTATAGCACTACCATCTGGGTCCAAGTGAACCCGAATCAAATGGTCCCCCACCGTTACGTAGCCTGGTATGCGGTGGTTAATAGGGATGTGCTCGGGCCCATTGAAGGGTATACCGGACCACCCCGGATCGGCAGGGACTAATCGTGGAAAGATGTCCAAGTTTAGGAGGAAGCTAACTTTTTGTTTTGAAGGGACAATAGAGGAGCTAAGTTATCCCAGCCGTGCAAGCTTGTAAGCGGATACCGGACTTGATCCGGGTGTAAGCAAATAGACGTATAGGCCCATAGTGAGAAAAAGGGGCTTATAAATAAATAATCGTCTATCTTGTGAATATGGTGTGTTTGTGTGATGTGCTTACTTAGCTTACTTTGTTACGTGCTCGTTGTTGTTTGATAGTTGCTTCCGCTTGTGCTTAATTGAGAAAGCAATAACGGGACGTTGAGATAAATCCCAAGAACTCACATGAATCACGGCTAAACCGGGGTCAAGTGCTACGGCCTTATCTTGGGGCGTGACGTGTGAGGATGTTACAGGAATCCTCTAATTCTCATTAGACATCAGATTATTCGCAGGCGAAAAATGTTTCTTTTTAAACAGGGTAGTATTTATAATATGAATGCGGCATAGCAGCATAGAATTGTATAATTGTTAGGACACATGGGTTCAGAAAATATCAACCATAACATATAATACTGCGGGCGATACAAAGTGAGTTCAAGAAATGTGAGAAACAACACATCTATTTCAACCCTGCTAATCTACCTTGACCTACCAAGCTTTAACCAAAAACTAGTAGCTATCACCCATGCTTCTACGACTCCATCCCAAAAATAAACAGTCGTGCCTTCTCCAAAAAAATAGCTCCCTACTCCTCCTCCCGATACTATCTTCAAAGGACTCCGCTGCTTGCATCACCATCATTCCCATCCGACCCATGATATGGAAGGGGCCCTACCAACCGTCCCCATCGAGGGTATAAACCCTGACGAAGCCCAAAAGAATAATTCCCCCTGGGGACCCAATATCCACGGTCAGAATAGAAATGCATTTTATGAAAACAAGTCTAGGGAGTTCCGAGACCACGAATGCAAATAGACAGCTCTCAAAATCAACCGGCACCCCATAGCTTATCGAGGTGAAGGCAGGGAGGATCGGCATAACTACTAATCTGAAAAAATGTCAACAACAAACAGTGAGCAAAAACTCAGCCAAGTAAACTCTATCACGCCATACTAAACGGATAATGACAGGCATTTCAATCTAATCAAATAGGTAGATAGATGAACCAATTCACATCTAACCATAATATATAAGACTCCCTTTTTTATTGGGGCGTAATTCACCAGGCAAAAGATTGTCAATCGACTAATAGTCATTCACATGAATTTTCATTTCATACGTTATGTAATCACAAGAGTTTTAATTCGCATTTGATTTAGTAACTCAGGCCACAACATCCTCCGGGGAACCCAGTTAACCTCCGGGCATCTCGCACCCATCACAGCATCACGAGGACATCTGGGGAACCGTATTACACCTCCAGGCATCCTAGGGAACCCCGTTACCCCCTCAAGCATCTCGCACCTACCACGGCATCACAAGGACATCTGGGGAACCGTGTTACACCCCTAGACATTCGAGGGAACCCCATTACCCCCTCAAGCATCCCAACTTTGGGACATCGTCGTCATGGAGACTGACGGAACAACCACACTTACAATTCCACACCCTTAGGCACATACATTACAGAAATTTAGAAATGTAATTTACAATATCTAATACAAAGGAAACATCTCATCAAAAAGTTCACAGCATGTACGTTACATCTTCCGAACCCAATCGAAATTCCGATGTCTCAAATAAGAATCAATGAAACTTGGAATTTTGGCAATACTGGACAGTTTTGTAGACCCTAGGAAATCAACCCCAAAGACATGGCAAATGAGTTTCAAAAATTCCGAAATTCTAATATGATATTAACAAGACTTTAAAACATATTTTTCATGAGAATACAATTCCAGAATCCCCCATTAAGGGCCACTTTTAATAGTTTGAAGACAAACTAATGCGAGTCCGCTAAAACAGGAAAATCAAGCCCTGAAGAGTGCTCGTTTCACCGACCTAAAAAATTTCAAAAATTTTGAAATTTTTATATGTTATGGAAAAATGTATCCTGAACACATTTCGCGAAGGAAGTATGGCCAAATTCGCAATGAAAATTTTTATAAAAAACAGAGAAGATAAACATATTCCGGGCTCACCACCCGCCTGGGTGGCGTTGCTGGAGCGCGCACTCTTCCTCTCTCAAAAGGTTGAGTGTTCGAATCCCGGGCGCCGCAAGGTGACTTAACCGGTGGCACGTGTGTGGTGGCTAGCACGTGTCGCCCCCAGGGTTTACTTCCCGGCTATCGGCCGTGCGGGAGTTCCCTGGGTTATTAAAAAAAAAAAACATATTCCGGGCTCTCTAGCAAGAATCAGTTCTGACCTGGTAAGGAAATAGTGTCTCAAAAATTCATTTGAGCATGGAAAAATTTGAAATTTATGTATATTATAGATCAAGATATTATGAACAACTTTTAAGAGGAACATTTAGCTAAATTCTGTTCACAACCGAAACTGTAAAAATATAAAACAGTGGATGTCTAGAGAAGTCGGTTTCTGGAACCCGAAACAAATATCAAGAAATGGTTTCCCATTGAAGATTCACTACCTTCCAGCCACGAATTAACCATTCTAGGAACTCAAATCAACATGCATGGCCTGTTCCATACTAGTCTAGCACCCTAGACCCACCAAGGTTCGTTCTAATGAATCAACCCTTCAAGGATAGCCGCTGCAACCACGCGGACTCGCTTAACACCAATTCAAATCAGTTCAAAAGCTTAGTCGAGACCTAACCGTCATGCAACCATTACCAAGGCTAATATAAGGTGATAAAGAATACTTGCCGGTGAGAGAAAGTGGCTAAGATGGCTGAGGCGAAGCTGCTGGGTCTGGTGCGAAAATGAAGCGTAAGGGTGACTTCCGGTTGCTGCTGCTGGTCGAGGGTGGAGCAAAGGAACAGTAGTTGTCGGGCGGCGAACCGACGTCTCCTGGGCGGACAAAAAAGGAGTGACAAGGGAGAGTGAGCTCGGTGAGAGGGTGGGAGTGAGCTGAGTGAGAACCAAGAGAGTGAGAGCTAAGAGAGTGAAAGCTGCGAGAGCCGAGCGAGTGGGTTGGTGAGGGAGAAAAAGGGAAGTCCAATGGCCCTTCATCTTCCCTTGCATGCATAGGCATGCATGGGAGCCAAGTGGCGGCTCATATCTGCCGTTTAGGGGGAAAAAGACAAGAAGAAGAGACAAAAGAGAGAAAATGGAGAGGCTTGAAGGGGGTTTGTTGGCGTAAAGGGGTGGTGTTCCGACGGAAAAGAAAGAAAAAAAAAGGAAAAGGACAGAAGGGAAAAAGAAAAGAAAAAGAAGAGAAGGGCAGTCGTGGGGCAATATTCTGACGTGGCAAGGAAAAAAAAATATGGCAGCGGGTTTGCACGGAGTCGGGTCGTGTGAACGATGCGATGTCGTTTAGTTGGCTCAACGGTAATTGATCTCAAGAATCCAACTTGCGATTTCAAAAAAAATCAATAATTGCGACACTAACTTCCAATTTCATTTTCCTAATCTCCGTCGACGAGCGCCTTAATCCATTAGGGCAATTTAATCTTTGGCTATGAAATTTCAGGATGCCACAGTCCCCTTCAATTATTGCTGGTCAGCTGAGTTGTGCATGGCATTAAAGGAGTTTGATGACTCAATAGCCATCAATTATGGGCATAAACCAAGGGACAATCGGCCAAGTGAAGAGGAAAACCGAGAAAGGCAATCGGCCAAAGGAAAAGAGAAGAAACCGAGAGAGAGAGAGAGAGAGAGAGAGAGAGAGAGAGAGAGAGAGAGAGAGAGAAAGTGTGACATCCCCGATTCGGGCCTAGGAAACCGAGGGCTGGTAATAAGTGGATTAGCGAGTAAGTCGAGTTGAGGGTCGGTATTGGAATGGACAGCATGATCGGAACGAGTTTACTGAGGGTTGGTCGTGGTTCGATCGAAAGATTGTCCATGAGTTGGCCTAGGGATCGACAGTGGAATGACCCTGACTACGCATATGATTAGAGTAATACGACCGTGGGGCGATCCTTCGACCATAAGGGCCATTAGTGGAACGGTCCGGAATAACTGTGAATCAGTCCGGGGTAGGCATGTGTCGATCGCGGATGATACCGCACGGCCATGCATTAGTCCCGGGTGACCACGAGTTAATTCCGGGGTACCGGATTTCCACAAGGCTATATGACAACCGAGGATCGACCGTGGATCGTTGATATTCGAACGTGGCCCGGTCACGAATCGGCCACGGATCGTTGTACCAAGTCGGAAAGGCCATGGATGAGACATGTACCAGGCCATGTGCCTAATGGCTTAGTCGTGGCCCGGGCAAAATTGCCGGTCGCGGCGGCCAAGGCCATGTGCCCGGTCATGACCGGCCATTGTGCCCGTCAGCCGGGCCACAAACCGGCTACGTGCCCGTTCGTGTGCCGGCCATTGTGCCCGACCCTCGTGCCACAAGTTGTGCCCGTAAGATCCAGTCCCGATCTTGTCTCGTGTCCAAGAAATGTGACCATGAGTCGTACGTCGTGCCAATCCCGGGCCGATGTGCGTGTTGGGCCACGAACCGATCCCTCGCCCGTATGACCCAGCATGGAGCCCATGCGGCCAACCAAGCACTAGGCACGTCGCCCATGCAGCCCGGCGAGTCGCCCGGCGCATTGCTCGCGTAGCCCAGCACGTCGCCTGGCGCGTGGCCCGTGCAGCCTGGCGCATGACCCGTGCAGCCCGGCGCGTGGTCCGTGCCGCCCGGCCACTAGCCCGGTCTGGCCGGCGAAATTGCCCAGTAGCCCGGCCATGTGCCTAGTTACCCGAGAAGGCTAATTTTGGACATTTTGACTTAGATTGTTGTAGAACCAAGGTTGGACGTTTGTAAGGGCCTTTTTACATTAAATGCCATTTTATAAGGGTATTTTTGGAATATATTTTCATGAGAAAAACCTCGGGAAAGGTTTGGGAATAATTGTGGTGCGGGGTTCGTTTTGAACGTTACGGGCGCATTTTCGCGAGACTCGTTTAGTCCGAATTAATTGGGATTGAATTCAGCCCATTACAGAGAGTCCTAGAAGGTTTGACTAGGTCAAACCTTATCATCATCATCATTTCCCTCATTAATTGTATAGGTCTTCTTTTTCCACAAACCATAATGGCCATTTATGAAGCAATTTATGGCCTTGCTCTTCAATTATTGACCCAAGGAAAGGGAGAAGGACTCACGTCCAGCCAAGGGGAAGAGGAGAGGCCATGGCAAGCTTGGAGAGGAGAGAGAAAAGAGAGTCATTATGGCCATTTTCATCATTACTTGGACTTCTGGCCTTGGATCATTAATGAAGGGGTGAGGTATGCGCTTACCTCATCGTTTTGATGACACGTGCGCATACCTCATGCCCCCGATGACATATGCGCACGCATCACCTAGGCCCCCTTTATTTCTCTATAAGTAGAAGACATCAAGTGAAATTTGGTTCACTTTCCCACGTGCATCAACCGAAATTAGAGAGATAGAGAGAGGGAGAGAGTGCCAAAAAAAAATCAAGAGAAAAAGAAAAAGAAAACCCGAGAGAGAGAGAGACCATTCCCGAGAGTTGTTCAAAAACCGAGACCGTCACCTTTCCATCGTTCTCTTCTCTTTCGTTCTTATTTCCTTAAGGGTAAGTGAAATTTTACTACCGGGAAATGACGTTGAAATACGTCGTATCATGAGCTTTCCCCCGTTCTCGGCTTTTGGTGTTCCGATGTTGTGTTCTCGATAACGAGTTTGCCTTGTTTCGTGTTTTCTTTGCATGTTATCTATTTCGAAATAGAAATCGAGGCGCGACACGTGAGGTAAACCGTGACTTAGCCATGCTTGGATTCTTTGTTTTATGCTTTCTATGCCCGTTGTTTGATCGGCCACGGAGGCCGTTATGGTAAGATTGTTTCGTGTAACGATGATTGATATGTCCTCGCCTGTTAGTAAAGTTTTACTTACTGAGTCTCCTCGACTCACTCCCCGTTGTTTTCCTCTTTTCAGGTCCGTAGGAATGGCGTCACCCCCGGCCCAATTTGGCAACCCGGTCGAGATGCGAGCTGAACTCCTAACGGTGATCGACGCCCGTGAGAATCATGCCTACCGCAGGATTACCACCTACGTGATGGTGGACGAGGGTCGGGTAGACCTTGTCCCGCACCCGTACATGGCCTGGTACCGCCTGGCCGACGGGGACTGGATCGGCCCCCTTTGTGGATTCAACGGCCCGTTCACCGGGATGGGTGGTTCGACTCCATGATCGGCAATGGGCGGGGTGTGACGGCGGCCGTGCGGACGAGGGCGGGGAGGAGCGAGCGAGGACGAAGACGAGGGACTACTAACCGTAGAGAAGCTAAGGACCCAAGCCAAAATTTTGTTGTGAATATGGCTTGTTTGTTTTTCGGAAGTGCCTTTGAAATAGGCATGTGAAAAATAGCGTTTAATATGACTGGATGCCCGAGGTAGGGCTTGTAAATAAGCACGAACCTATCATGTAAATACAACGTGCACCGTTTGCCTTTATTGTTTGGTTTGTCTCGTTGAATCGCTTCCGTATGCTTGTTTTATTTAAAATCAATGGGACGTTCTAATAATTATTTATGCTTCACGGGCCCGGTCCGATCATGGTCGGTCACAAGTATCGATCGTGAGTAGCTCGGGACGTGACAGAGAGAGAGAGAGAGAGAGAGAGAGAGAGAGAGAGAGAGAGAGAGGACAGAGAGATCAAGGGACAAGATCACATTGAAAACACTTAATTGCCATGCATCATTTCTTTTGGCCTTAGTATATTAATGCATTTATTGCTTGGCTTTTTCTCCAAGCCCAGCTTATCTTTAAAAAGGAGTAAGAAGCTTACGTGAGAACCAAAAAAAAAAAAACCAGCCATCATCTTCTCTTTTTCCTTCTTGCTTCCTTGTTCACGCCCAAAGAAGCACCAACCAACCTTCTTCTTCCTTCTTGCTTGTTCGGCCAACTAGAAAATCATACTCGAGAATCGCCCGAAGCCCCGTTTTTCCCAAACTCAAGCCTTTTTCGTGCTTAAGACCAAGTCGCCAGCCACTTACTTTCTTTAGTATCTCATATTTTAGTATTTTGTTGTGTAAGTGAATTCCCTAATATCGGGAAAAGAAGTTGCGATACGTTGTAACATGATTTGCTTGGCCTATTTCGTGGTTTATTGGTTGATTATAGCTTGTTCTTATTTGACAAGTGATGCTCACGTGTGACAATTATGTATGATGTTTGTTTTGTTGTTTCGTAGCGCGAATTTTGCTATTGATTTGCCATCGATGCCAGTACGGTAAGAGCTGCCTTATGTGAACAACGATTGTCTCGTCCTCGCTTGATATTAGTGTTTTCACTTATTGAGTCTCCCCAACTCACTTCCCGTTGTTTTTCCTCTTTTCAGGTCCGTAGCATGGCGTCTCTCCCAATCCGGTTCGGAAACCCCATCAAGATGAGAGCGGAACTGCTCACGATTATTAATGTCTGTGAAGGTCGAGCGTATTGTAGAATCACCGCGTATGTGATGGTGGATGAGGGGCAAGAGGAATTAGTCCCTCATACGTACATGGCATGATACCGTTTGGCAAACGTAGATTGGGTTGGACCCCTACGCGGGTTCAATGGTTCATTCACTGGCATGGATGGGCCAGCTCCGGGGCAAGCCAGGGGTGGGGCGTGAGATGGCCGAACGGACGAAGAGCGAGAGGAGTGAGAAGCCGTAGTGAAGATAGGATCCCAAGCCAAAGTTTTGTTTGTGCGATAGCTGGCTTGCTTTGCGGAATCTCCCTTGAAATGGGCATGTAAAATATAAACGTAGCTTGTAAGGGCCCGAGAGAAGGGCTTGACAAAATATGCACGTATCATGTAAATACAACGTGCAAAGTTTGCTTATGATGATATTGTGTTGTTCCGTTTCTATTTGCTTTCACGTGCACATTAATTAAAATGAACGGGATGCACTAATTTATTTTCGCAAGTCATGGTTCCGTCGGGTCATGTTCGCTCATTAAGCATCGTTTGTGATTCCGAGTCAGGACGTGACAGCAGTGGCCACAGGCTGGGGAGGGCTTATCACACCCCGACTCGGAATCACGATCGATGCTTAATGACCGATTATGATTCAAACGGAACTATAACTTGCGAAAATGCATTAGTACATCCCATTCATTGTTCTTAATGCACAAACGAAAGCAAATAGAAAGAAACAAAACAACATGAGTAATATAAGCAAATATCGCACGTTATATTTACATGATTCGTGCTCATTTTGACAAGCCCCTCTTTCAGGCCCTTGTAAACCATACTTATATGTTACGTGCCATCTTCAAAGGGGGTTCCGCACACGAGCCAACTATGGATAAACAAAACTTTGGCTTGGTTATCCTATTCCCACTATTTTTTACGGCTACTTGCTCCTTACTCTACGCTCGTCTCCTCCCTGCATCTCGTCCGTCTGGCCGTCTTACACCCCGTCCATGGCCTGCCCCGGAGCTGGTCTACCTGTTCCACCAAACAACTAGTTGAACCCATGAAGGGGTCCAACCCAATCTCTGTTTGCGAGGAGATACCACGCCACATACGGATGAGGAACCAAATCCTCATGGCCTTCATCTACCATAACATACGTCATGATCCGATGGTAGGCGCACCTTCTCGAACATCTATCACCGTGAAAAACTTGGCTCTCACCTCCATGAGGTTACTAAACCGGATTGGGGGAGACGCCATCCTACGGACCTGAAAAGAAGTAAAATAAGAGGAAATGAGTCGGAGAGACTTAATAAGTGAAAACACTAATATCAAGTGATGATGAATCAATCCCCGTTAACATAAGTTGGTTCTTATCATACCGACACCGATGGCAAATCAATAGCAAAGTTCATACTACGAAACAACAAACGACATCAAATATTATTGTCACGCGTGAACATCACTAGCCAAAGAAGGAACAAGCTATAATCATCTAAGTAATCGAAAAACGACCCAAGCAAACTATATTACAACGCATCTCAACTTCCTATCCCGATATTAAGGAATTCACTTACTCAACATAACACTAGAACACGTGAAAAGAAAGAAAGTAAGTGACGTGTGGCTTGAACACGGAAAGGCGGGGTCTCGGATGGATTTTTAGCGTGGGCTCCTTAGTTGGCCAAACAAAGCAAGAAGAAGAGGGATAGTCAGTGGGTGTGTAGGCGTGAGAGGCTCCTTTCCCGTGGAGGCTTCTCCATTTATAGAGAGCCAAACTTGAAGAGAAAGCAAGCAATAATTCTAGTGTCCCTAAAGTTAAGTGAGCATTAAAGGCATTAATGAACCATAGACAAAACAACATGATGAAGTGTTATTAAGGAGTTTTAATATGACTTTATCTCTTCTTGATCTCTCTCTCTCTCTCTCAGCTCCCTCTCTCTCCCTTGGCCGATTCTCTCTCTCGGCTCCCTCTCTTCCTTGGTCGATTCTCTCCTTTGTTTTATGTGCATTATTGGTGATCATGAGTCACCATGCCTTTATTATAGAGATGGCCAACTCAATTGGTTCCCAATAATGAAGAGGACACCTAAGCTAAGTCTAATAATTGTGGCTTTTAATGGGCATTTGACTTGGTCAACTTTTGTCTTCTAGAGACCCTCTATTTCTAAAGCATAAGACCTATGCTGGATCGCTCACAAATAGCTCGGACCAATTGAGTTACACGATATCGACTAATTGATATTTAATTCGTAACCCCGCATCATACTCGTTCAACTTGTTTTTGAGGATTTTCCGCGATAAAACGTGCTCATTAATCCCGTTTAATCCGAGGTTTGGTATAGAAAAACCTCCACATATGACCAAGTATAACCAAACAAAGGTCTAAGTCCATCGGTGTCAATTTAGGCTAGCTAGGTTGCCCAGGCACGTGGCCTATCTGACCGGGCCTGACTGGGTGCATGGCCTGGCACGCTGCCGGGCCGCATGGGCGAATGACCGGGTACATGGCCGGGCGCGTGGCCGAGCGCATGGGCACGGTGCCGAGCTGCACGAGCGGTGCGCTGAGCACAATGCTGACTCGCACGAGCAAGGGGCCGGTTCATGGGTCCAACGAATGCATTGGCTCATGCACAGGCACAATGCATGACTCATGGCCAAGTTTATTAGGCACGAAATTAGATTGGAGCTGAATTTGACGGACACATTGCCTGGCACAAGGGTCAAGCACAATGATCGGTACATGGTAGGGCACGTAGCCGGTTCGTGACCTAGCTGACGGACACAATAGCTGGAATAGCCTAGTCCACGGCCAAGCCATTGGGCTTGTGGCTTGGCACATGGCTCGTCCATGGCCTACCTGACTTGGCGCAACAATTCATGGCCAATTCACGACCGGTCCACGTTTGAGTATTACTGATTCATGGTCGACTCTCGATTGTCATGTGGCCTTATAGAATCCAGTATTCCGGGATCAACTCATGGTCGCCCATGATCGATGCATGATCGTGCGGAAGCACCCCCAATCGACACATGCTTACACGACATTGATCCATAGATATTCCGAATCGTTCCACTAACGGCTCTTATGGTCGAAGTATCACTGCACGGTCATATTACTTTAATCGTCTTGCGTGATCAGGGAGTCATTCCACTGTCGATCCTAGGCCAATTCATGGATAATCTTTTGATCGAACCATGACTAACTCTCAATACACTCATTTCGACCATATTGTCTGTTCCATTACTGATCCTCGGCTCGGACTACTTGCCTAATCTTTTACCGCATGCCTTCGGCTTCCTAGGCCCGAATTCGGGAATGTCACAGGGCTGCTAGCCCTCCCTCGATTTTTTTCTTTTTAAAAAAAACTTTTTAAATTTTTAAATTTAATTTAATTAAAATTTATATTAAAATTATTTTTGGACGAACATGCCCTTGATCGACTAGAAAATTTGGCTAGCCGGTGGGGTGAGGCCTTTATTTAAAACTGTTATAATCACTTCAGGTCATTATTTGAGAAAAATAGAGCACTTCATGTCCTTATTTGACATAAGGTCCACTTCAGGCCCTTGTTTAAGAAAATGAAGGCACTTTGGGTCTTTATTTGGAATTTTCCCTAATCTGTCATTTCTATTTTGTTATTTTTTTTATTATTAATTGCCCAGAAACACACTTTGCCGTGCGTCGTCAAAAAGAGTAATTTATTTTCCTTACTAATTAAACTGCAAAGCAAGACATCAATAGATGCACTTTGCGGATAAAAATATGAAATTTTTTTTTTATGTTTCTACAATCATTTACCGTCGAAAAAATAAAATCGATGCTCTAAAAAATAATAGTGGAAAATACGTGTCTGACCAAAAGGAATTGCAAGGCACTGTGATGGATTTCTAGGAGAACCTTTTCATCGAAGATGATCCAACCCCAACCGCGATTCCGCAAACTAATGGATTTCAAGTCCTGAGTTCTTCTTAAGCTTCAAATCTGGCTAAGCTAGTCGACAAAGAAGAGGTCCACATAGCACTATTTGATATGGGATCTTACAAAGGCCCGAGCGTGGTCTGGAAATTGTAACTGGGCTGAGATTAATAAAACTCTCTCAGTACTAATTCCAAGAGTGAAACAACCATAATCAATCTGCAACTTTAGACCAATTAGTCTGTGTAACGTTGCTTACAAAATTCTCACCAAAGTGATCGTGAAAAGACGAAAGGAAGTGCCTCCGTAACTCGTATCCCTTAATTAAAATAGTTTTGTTCCTGGTAGACATATTCAGGACAATGTTATCATCGCACAAGAGACAATTCACTCGATAAGCAAAATTCAAGGGAAAATGGGGTATATGATCCTTAAAATTGATCTTTGGAAGGCGTATGATTGACTTAAGTGGTCTTTCGATGAGGCGACTCTTCACATGTCAAGTGCCCTAGATTCTATGTTTCTTTTAATTATGAATTGCATCCCATTATTGTCCTTGCAAATTTTGTTGAATGGCAAGACTGCGGATAAATTCTTTCCAAGCAAGGGAATTTGTCAAGGAGACCCTCTTTCACCATCCATACTTGTATTGTACATAGAAAGGTTATCTCACAATTAATGATGCAATAAATTCAAAACGGTGGAAACCTTTTTTCCTTTTCTTTTTTTTCGAAAGAGTGGACCACGAATTTCGCATCTCGTTTGTGGATGATCTAGCTTCGAGAGATCAAATGGATGTCGTCATGGAATGTTTAAGTGATTGATAAATTACGAGCAAGGCTAAAACTAAAGTTTTTTGTTCAAAGGATACTTCTCTGGGGCCGAAACGTAATTTGAACGAGATTTCCAGTTTTGGTGTATACGCGGAATTAGGCAAACATCCGGGAGCGCCTTTGATTGATGGAAGAACTTCGAGGCATTTTCAGTTTGTGTTAGAGAGGATGAACAAAAGGCTTTGTGGATGGAAATCTGAAAGTTTGTCACAAATTGAATTACTCTAGCTCAGTATGTAGTTATATCTATCCCTGTCTGTCACATGCACCACACTAAAGTTCCTAACTCAAGTCTGTCTAGAGATAGAAAAAAATTGTTGGGGGAGACATAAACGACAAACGTCGAATTCACCTTCTACATTGGGAACCCATTTGCGAGCCTAAAAAATCTGGTGGTCTTGGTTTTGGATCTCCTGAACAGACTAATCAAGGATTTATGAAGAAGCTAGCATGGGGCCTAAAGATCCAACTTAATAATCTCTGGGCACAAATTCTGAATGCTAAACATTGTTCGCAAAGAACTAATTTTCATGCGAAATCTGGTGACTTGATCTTATGAAATGCAATTGTAAATGTATGGCCGGCATTACATAAAGGAGCTTTGTGAAGTTTGGGAAATGGCAAACATGTCATGTTTTGGACAGATAAATATATACAATGTATGGAGCCACTCTATAAAATTGTTAGTATCTAGCTATCTCCATCTGAGAAGAACAAAAAAGTTTGCGATTATATGCCGAATGGAAATCGAAATTTTCGGATATTTCAAGGAATTATACCAAAAGATAATCCTTCGCATTAGATCTGTCAAACCTCTTTTGGCCTTTGATGGAGAAGATACTCTTTTGTGGGAGGGTATGGAAGCGGGTCTTTCTCTGTTAAGTCAACATGCGAGGTAATCAATGGGGCAGATAATCAAGAATCTGATAGTATATGATCCACAATTTGGAAGTGGAAGGGACCACAACGTATTAGAGTTTCATATGTGAATAACTCAACTAGGTAAATGTGTTACAGTTAGTATAACTTGGGATTTTTTTTGGCATTTTCCCTTTTTGAAGTAGGTGCATGGCTTTTTTAGCAATGGAGAAATAAGTCACTTTTCCATAATAACTTCTTCTTTCGAATCTGTTACAAGCAATTCGGTCATACACAAAGGAAGTCATTAGAGCTTCATCTGTGAATAACTCGACTTTAAGTGGATAATGCATTTCTCCTAGTTTGGTAAGATGGGATCCTCCACGTTCTGAGTGGATTAAACTGAATAATGATGGGCCCTCTAAAGGCAACGAGGACTTGCTGGTAAAGGGGTTTATTCAGAAACGAAGGGTGACTAGCTTGGTGGTTTTGCCGCACTTATAGAAACATGTTTGTCGACACAAGCAAAACTTTGGGTTTTGTGGTTAGGACTCAATTTCGCAAAACAACTTAGTTTTCATAATATCATAATTGAGATTGACTCTAAAGCCATCAATGATATGTTTAGTCTAAAACTTATGATTAATAATGATGGCCCTGCTCTGCTTAAAATTATCGAAAGACTGCTGCATTCTCACTTTGAGTTTAAAGTATAACATAACTTTTTGAAAGAAAATTTTTTTGCTGACTGGCTTGCTAATCATGGAATAAACAAGCATTTGGATACTAATTTCTTTTCAGTACCTTACTTCATGTTTTATTTGGTACTAACAAAGGGATAGTAAATTCAGGACATTGAACTTTTGTATTCGCCTTTAACCCTTTTTCATAAAAAAAAAAAAATTTGCCAAGCTATCATAATGGTCGTACCTAACCGTGTCCAAATCCAATACGGTTGGAGTTATGCGGCTTTAATTGCCCAAGCCCAAGGCAGGGCACAACCCACGACCGAATAGACTTGTATCCCGATAATTATAATACTAAAGATTTTATTGAGAGATATTTTAAATTTTAATACATAGTTTACATATAACACGAGAGAGTGCATTGAAAGGTAATAATAATTATTTATGTAGACACTTAACATATTTTGAGATATTTGTTAACGAATTGGAATATAATATCATGACACAAATTACATATATTCCTAAAATTGATCACTTGTATTGCATGCAAAAATGAATGAATGAAAAATATTTCATTGTCCTCGACTCGAAAGTGTTTAGATATAAATTGTTGTCGAAAAATATTTCGTTGTCCTCGACCCGAAAGTGTTTAGATATAAATTGTTATCGATGATGAAAATATTTTTCATTAACTAATTATTTTAAGCGCCATAAGCAATTATTTTTTGAATTCCAAATCATTCATTTTCCCATCTCTATCCCGCTCCAAAGTTACACCACCTCTTCGCCTTCGGACTTCCTCCTCTTTGTCTACGTGCTCTTCATCTACCGGTTCTAGGGTTCGTCCTCCTCCTCCGTCTCTCTGCCTCCAGAATTCCTCCTTCTCCCTCACATTGTTGCTCTGCCTCTAGAGTTCGACTAGCGACAGGCGAGAGACGAGTTCATCAACCTCGGGCGAGGCTCTGACGCTGTTCCTCACCAAGACTTACCGGTTCATGGACAATCCGGCGGTGGACGATTTGATTTCGTGGAACGAGGAGAGGACGATGTTCATTGTGTGATGGCCAATTGATTTCGCCAAGGATTTGCTCCCCAAGCATGTCAAGCACAACAATTTCTCCAATTTCGTTTGTTAGCTGAACACTTAGTAAGTCTGTGATTGCGATTTCCGAAATGTGATTTTGCTTGGTTTAGGATTCAATTTCTGCAAAATCTTCTTCGTGTTGATGATCACAATCGATTGGCTCTTGGGGACTAAAAAAGATGGCGTCGGATCGGTGGGTGTTCGCCAATTATTGCTTTTGGAAAGGCGAGAAGGCCCTCCTCCGTGACATCCCCACCTTGCCATTTCTGACGAGGCTCGAGCTTATCAAATCACGCGAGCTTGTCCCTCCTCTTTGGTCGGTGACTGGCTTTTGCCGTGGTCGATGACCAACGAAGGAAGAAAGAAAAAGAAAAGGAAAAAAAGAATTAAAATTTTCATTTTCTATATCACTGCGGAAAATATTTTCTAATTAATTTTCAAATTTAATACCGATAAAAATATGATATTTTCCCGAGAAATAACTCTCGAAACACATTTTACGGAAAATATCATATTTTCTGCGGAGCAAACATTTTCCAGAAAATCCGACCAACAAAAAAACATTTTCCAGAAATTCTAATTTGTTTTTCCCCCACAAAATTCTCATAATTTAATTTCCGTCCCCTTCTGTCCCAAAAAAACATTTCCGCCCCCCATCGCTGTGTGCCCACCCACAACACCCTTGTCACCAAAACAAATTACAAAGACTGCCACTCGCGTGCCAGGCGGGAAATTACCATTAAGGAGCCGATCTCAGCTACAAGGACAAAAACGTCAATTCCGCGTTACCCAGGTCGAAAAGGGAAACTGGGAAATCCGAATGAGCCTCCCCGACTGAGGTACGGCGACGACTGAGGGAGTCCCCCCTCACTCCTTCCCTCTCCCCCGCCGTTCGCCAGACATGGAAGCTTCAGATTCAGATTCGGCTCGTCCCTTTCCCTAAATTAGGGCAACAGAATTGCCCTTCCCTTCTTTTTGTCGCGACGTGATCGAAGGGGGCTTCTTTCTAGGGTTTCGGTGACGGTGCACGAGGGTGGGTGGGTGGGTGGGTGGGGGGGAGATGGAGAGCGTGCTGTCACCGACCGATAAGCAGAGCATGATCTCTTCCTTCTTGGAGATCGCCGTCGGTCAAACCGACGATACCGCCCGCCAGTTCTTGCAGGTCCTCACTGTCTGTCCCTCCTGTGCACACTGGGTTCTCACACGCATTGATTTGCCGAAACCTTACATTGCAAAATAGCTGAGCTATACCGACGTAGACACGACTGATTAATTGTTACTGCTTATAGAGATTATAACCATATGAACGCTTGATCTGTAGTTGGTTTACCGTGATGTTTGGTGTTGTTTGGTGCTTGTTATGATAGCGATTTGTTTGTCCACTTGTTTATGTGTTCGTGAGGAAAAAGTCAACCTTTGTTCTGAGTTTTGCGGTTTCAATGCCTTGTGTTGATGAAGCTAGGGAAGAAGTCAGGCTCTTAATTTGGCCGTACGATTCCCTTGATTGAAGCTTTGGTTCTCGCGCGCACCCAGGCTGGTTCCATTAGGAGGAGCCTCCCGTCTTCTGCATGCTAGATCTTGTCTATAACCAATGCTAGATATGAGCATCTTAAGTTATCTGAAGCTTTCGGGTGGAATTGCGTGTAAATTTTGATATTCAGTTGCTGCCAGTGTCCCTGAGACTTCCATTTAATTTCGTGTGGCTTTTCCCCTCTTTGTTTCAGTGGTCATATCCTTGGTTTTACAGGTCCATTCCATAAAAATTAAGGGTTTAAACTGAAAAGTCTGTGCTTATTGTTTTTGTCATTTGCCTTCCAATTGTCTGGTGATACGTATCAGCAGTGAATTGCTCTTTTATTGCTGTTATCTTGGTATTTTCTTTGTTTTTGTGTGTGTATGATGCTTTATCTGTGAAAAAACAAGATTGTTCTAATTCTGATGAGTTGCATTCCATCAGGCAACAAGTTGGAAACTTGAGGAAGCCATTCAACTATTTTATGTAGGTAATGAAAGTGGTGGTATTGGGGGACAGTCCAATCCTTCCCCAGCAGATGGTGGAAATGCTGTTTGGGCAGATGAAAATGCCGGGTATTTGTCGTGTTTTCTGTAAATTATCGTGTTTTTGCCTCTTTAGTTCTTCTTCTTCTTCTTCTTCTTCTGATTTCTATGTGTTTCCTTAGGGTATCAAGGAATGAAAATGGTAAAGAAAACATTGGACAGCATGATGGAGACGAAGTGCGTCCTCCTTTACCTGTTAGGAGAGAGGTCCTCTATGATGATGCGGTATTATACCCGTATGTGTACTCTCCTTGGTGTTGCTGTCTTTGTTGCTCTATTGCAACCATTGGCTATTATGCAAGAATGATAAAATGTGCTATTACTAATTGGCAAAATTTAATGACCATGCAGAGCATTGGGGATGGGGTCACATGAGTCGAGTTCACTAATTGCATTCAGGAACTTTGATGAGGAAATGAAACGCCCTGGGGTGTGGGAATCAGATCAAGGTTCAACATCTACTGCAGAAAATGCTCGTGATAATCTTGCCTCTCTATATCGTCCTCCATTCCATTTGATGTATCGCGGATCCTTTGAGAAGGTAGTTGGCCTGAACTCACTCTTACAATTTGTGTGCAATTAATTCACGCTCTATCTGGAGTGTACTCGTTTCTTTTCATGTTGAATGGTCTTTGAAAAAAACATTCCTTGTGTGCATATGTCAAAGCTCTCTGGTATATTGCTTTACACAGTTTGGTATTTTGATGAGGTTAAATGGAAAGTACGGATTTCATAGTTATTGCGACTTTTGGAGTTATAATGTTTTGCAACTTGCCAAAGTGGGGCTTGAGTGAGTAAAGCTTTAGTTGATTGTACAGTGGCTATTTCCGAACAACTAAGTATGCAAACTTTTATGAACTGATGTGACGAACATTTCCATTAGCAACGGTGTAATTGGTATGACATGTTCTTATACTAAGGGTACTCTTCCTGGCACAGGAATCTGAGTTCCAGATCATGAGGTTTCAAGTCTATTTAGTAGTATTGTTACATGTGAAAGTGGGTGTTAAGAAAAATATCCGGAGGGCCCAAAACCACACCCAGACAGATCAGTTCGAACAAGTTTTCTCTGTTCCCGATGGGTTGAGTGACTTCGTGCTTCGGGTACTAAAAATAAGCATCTCTAGGGGTCGGTCCAGGTTGAACCCGCAAACAAATGAACTGACCTGCGAATGTGAGATTGAAATAGATTTGTTTTCACCAGATTTATTTAACCAAAGGATATCAGCTTTGGGAAAAAATAGAGGAGGATTCTAGGCACTGTTTTTACAGAGAGAGAGAGAGAGAACCACCGCATGAGCTCAGTGGACTTGACGCCACAATTGATTGGCAGCAAAGTCGCTTGCGCTCGGGTGAGCTTGACTGATCACTATGGCATTGATGGTGGCTGGTTTTTGAATCGACAACTGACGGGATCTGAAATGAGAGTACAACCGTATGAGCTCAGTGCCGCCACAATTAATTGGCGGCAAAGTTGCCTGGGTTCAGGTGAGCTTGACTGATCACTACTGCATAGGCGGTGGCTGGTATTTGAATCAAGAATTGACGGCTCGTTTGAGCTCCACTATTAATCTTTGAGGTGATTTTTTGATGAAATAACTTTTTGAGGCTGCATAATAATTCAACATTACTTTATTCATCATCATGAAGTGCATCAAGAGGACGTTATCACATCATTGCATGCATACGTTTGATGTTTTATCCCCTGGAAATTTAATACATCCTGATCTTTTGTTTGATTTTTTAATGATTAGGTGAATTTGAATTTTTTCCTGTTGTTTTCTCCAATCTGAAGTTTTCAGAGTTGGTCCCACGATGATTAGCACCATCTTGGGGACAACTTTGATAATCTTTAACTGATGAGGAGAGTGCACGCGCTAAGAGGAATTAACTACCTTGTAGTGTTTTAACATTATATTGCATAACTAGGAGAGCATCAAACAGAGTAGATGAATAGTTCATCCTGCAGTTGAAATTTATTCCTATGTAAGTGTAGATTGGAGATCGAACCAATATAATGTTCTCATTCTTTTCTATTAGCAGACATTGTGGTTTGCATCATAGATTATTATGGTTACACCGCTCATCTTTTGTTTTTAGAAGTACACATTGTCAAGATAACTTTGTTAGTGTTTTGTTATATGAAAAAGGGAATTATCTACTGTCCCCTTTCCTTTAATTTACTAGAATTATTTGTACTGAAATATTATGCGCGCGCTCTTTTTTTTGGGGGGGGGTGTGTGTGCGTGTGTGTGTGTGTGTGTGTGAGAGAGAGAGAGAGAGAGAGAGAGAGAGAGAGAGAAAGGGAGGGAGATGGGAAAGTGTTAGGGAGATAAACTTGACAATAGGAACTGTAATCCGTAAAAACAGGGAATGAAAAGCATAAATTATAGAGGATATTGAGTGTAATTTTCCCTTTCATCAATGATATGAGCTTAGCGTGTGTAGGGAGATGTGTAGTTGCGGGACTTTATTGGCTGGTACTTTTGTTTTTGGTTAACCATTTGCTGTTTCTTATTTAACTGATTTTAATAAATATGAATGTAAACAGGCTAAAGCGGCAGCTTCGGTACAAGACAAGTGGCTTCTAGTAAACTTGCAATCCACCAAGGAGTTCAGCTCGCATATGGTAGCGTATTCTCTCTCTCTCTCTCTTGCCCTCTCTGCTTTATTGCTTTATCTCCCTGGAGTCTTTGAGAATGCTGATTCTTATCTGTTTTTGTTTATTTTCTCTTGAAGCTGAATCGGGATACATGGGCAAATGAAGCCGTCTCACAAACTATCAGCACTAATTTTATCTTCTGGCAGGTGTGCCTCTGGCTGGATCTTTATTATTCTCTCTTACAGTGGCCCAACGTTATCAATTTATTTGATAGCTGAATCATGAGTGCTTCAAATTATTTTTAGATTAAATAATAGCACATGCTCTTTCTTCAGATCAGCTCTTTTTATGTTGTTCCAAGTTCTGTCCATGTGCTTTGTCATGCTATAGAGTTGCTGGCTTCTATAACACTACCTAAGGCCTTCTGTTAGTAGCAAGGCCTGCTTATTTCAAAGAGTTTCTTTTTGTGTCCTCATTCCTCGATGGAATTATCATATTGTTGTAGGAGGACCTGGTTAGCTGGTCTTCAAACAATTGCATAAACTAGAGACTTCCTAAAGGCATTATGCCATTTTTGAATCCAGATTTGTGTGTTTTTGTGTATGTGTAGACAGTAGATGGATGTATGCCAAAAAGACAGTAGATAGATGAGTGAGTCAGATATTATTGTCTGGAATGTGCCTCTTCACATTGTTTGCTGGAATGGGAGATTATTCGGAAAATTCTTAGTCTGAAGAAAGTAAGAGTGTAGCATATGGATTTATCTTTCAGAGTGCGGACACATTTTATGAGTGGGCTGATCTATGAAAATATATCTAGAGATCCAACCAATCTACTAGTTGACCACTTCATGATGCTAATACATGAATGAATGACATAAGAATAGTTTGAAAATAGAACGAATAACATAGCACTTAGCAGTGCTTTGACAGTGAAATGAGGTCCCCTTTTTACTTCTCAAGTGTATTTTGTCCCAATTTAAATCCCCTCCCCACCTTCAAGCGAAGCAAGTACTTTCTTTTCGAATTTTCATTCCCTTCACTTTATTTTCCTCCCTTTTCTTTTTCAATTAAGTAATGCGATAATCTAAGGCTATATTCAAATGTGCTCCCTTTCACATACAATCACAAGGAGTGCCTTTGATGATAGCAGACAGTGGAGCTCTCTCTTTTTAGATTTCAGTTTTGATTAGTCATCAAGAGTGCTCTCTTCAATGTGTGTTTACATATAATGACCAACAGATGAAGTTAATGTTAAATGATAAATTGCTCTGCTGACTCTAACTTATATTAGGTATATGATGACACGAGTGAGGGCCAGAAGGTCTGCACCTATTACAGACTGGATTCGATCCCTGTAGTGCTTGTTATTGACCCCATCACTGGCCAAAAGATGCGGTCTTGGACTGGAATGATTCAACCTGAGAGCTTGCTTGAGGTACCTATCACAGCAGGTGTTACCCAATACACTTGCATTTAAATAAACAATGACTGTTAATGTCGTAGCAGCATATAACATGAGTATACAAGCACTTAGACATTTTATTATAATAGTTGCAGTTTTTATTCCAGAAAGTAAATTTTACTGCAGAATTTGTTACTCTTCCTGGAAGGTGGCCCCAAGGATCATCATGTAAGTTCATCACATAAACGTCCCAGAGAAAAGTCTGCGACTCCTCCACAGAAACTTAAGGGTATGTCATATTTCTGTATAACGTATTGAGTTCCTGTTATGATATATGGCGCTGCATCTTTAGATGGTATAAAAATAAAAAGATCGGTGGCTCTGTCTGCTGGAGTGTTGTGCGTGCATACCCTTTGTCTGCCATTATATATGTAATTTCACATGCCTGGGTTGATGCAGATGAAATGCCCAAGGAAGAAGACGAGGAACTACAGGCTGCATTGGCAGCTTCCTTGGAAAATGTAGACGAGCCAATTAAGACAACTAGTGAATATGACAAAACTAATACCAGCAAGGAAGAAGAGACATTCACAAGGAAGACACCTGCCTATCCGCCTCTTCCTGAGGAACCCAACGGTGATAGAAGACTCCTTTGCCGGGTTGGAGTCCGTCTTCCCGATGGACGTAGGGTCCAGCGGAATTTTCTCCGTACTGATCCAATACAGGTTGATCAGAACTTCTATTATCTTAGAAAAAAATGCTAGATTTCTTGCATAATGCGTTGAAACCCTTTCTGTTTATGCTTGTAAGCCTTGGTTAGTTGGCATAGACTCTTCTGCTTGGAATTCTGCAGTGCACACACACTTAGTGGGACAAAATGGTTATTCACATAATTTTTCTGCAGCTTCTGTGGTCATTCTGCTGTTCTCAACTGGAAGAGGCTGAAAGTAGACCATTTCGCTTGGCGCAAGCAATTCCCGGGGCTTCAAAAAGTCTGGACTATGACAGCAAGTTAACCTTCCAGGAGTCTGGGCTTGCAAATTCTATGATCTCTCTCACTTGGGAATGATACTCGTGTAGTACCTTTTTGGTATGGTTTGATCCGCTGGAAATGATTGAAGGACTTCTGATACATGTCTATATCGTCATATTTGGTCCACTGTCTATTCCCTCCCCCAAACCATTGTCTGTTTTCAAGGGACCCGTAGATTTCATTTTGAATGTGTAGCTGTCCAAGTTAAGTGCATCACGACAGCATTACGTCGCTGATGCAATAGAATCTCAATTGTATGTATGCGCGGGCGGTTTTATCGGATCTCCTTTTTGACGTTTGAAATCTCTTTCTGATTGTTTGAGTTCCAGTTCTCATCGAAGGGCACTCAGGAGCAAAATTTGTGGTGAGTTGGGTTCATGCTATCTATTTACCCGTCCTAACAAGGAAATCTAAAAGCAAGGAGTCAATGTACAAGCTAAGAAGTCTACCCACATTATGGTATGCGCTTAAGCATTACTAATAACAAAAATATTTGCTATAATTAGAGTAGTCTTATACATCACAGGTCATTTAAAACTATAATTTTTTTTTATTTTCTGCGGTTATTTTGAAGCGTAGTTTCTAGTACTCTATTTCCAGGCTATTGGTAAACTTCGGAAACACTTGCCAATCTCACCTGAGGACTACTTGCGCTCATTATTCATATGAAAAGAGTTCAATAGGAACTTTACGGAGAATTGTTCAAAAACTTTTAAATTTATTGTATGGTGGTCCATTTAATTTGTAACTTCTTAATTTAGCTAATTTAGTTTTAAATCTTCTAACGATTTTCTAATGAAGTACATTTGGCCAATTTAGATCGAAAATTGCTAATATAGTGGTCCAATTAGTGTTGGCAATCCTGCATGGCCGGCACTGAGTTGACGATTTTTACAATTTTTTAGAACTTTCTAAATTATTTTTTCCTTTCCTTTCTCTTATTTTTTTCTTTCCTACTCTACTATTCATCTTTTTCCTCCGCCAGTTGTTGGCCACAGGTGAGGGCCCTGCGACACTCTTGCCAAATTTGGGAGAGGGGTGGTTGGCAAGGGCAACCATCGCTTGTGGCCAAGGCCTCCTCTGACCATTGCCAAGGCCAGGCGATGAATAGTAGAATAAAAAAAAAAGAAAAAAAGAGAAAGAAAAGGAGAAAAAATTGCAAAAATTGTTACGTTAGTGATCTCCAGCTTAAATTAGCCAGATGCACTACATTAGAAAATCGTCAAAAGGTTTCTGACTAAATTAGCCAAATTGGAAAGTTTATATTGAATTGGTCATCATACAATATGTTTGTGACTTTTTGACAATTTTCCCTGAAAACACCAAGCGCAATGCTACATTACATGGCTTCTGCAGTTACTTGGCTCTTGTCCAGAGGTCCAATCTATAGAAAGAAAACCTACTTCGATTTCTAATGCATGTGTTTATCATGTGTCAATTAACATTAGGAAAATAACATATATGGTCCTTGAACTTTGGTTTAACATACAATGTATTTTTAATTTATTCAACTTGATTCATGAACTTTAGCTCAATGTGTAATGTCATCCCTGAACTTTTGGTAAAAACTCAATCTAGTCCTAAATTTAATGAAAATATCCAATGTTATCCTTCCATTAATTCAAGTGTCTAGAAATTTTATATATTATAGGGGGCTAAATTGAACATTTATCAAAAGTTCAAGGGCCACATTAAATAAATTAAAAGTTCATAAACAATATTGCATACTAAGCTAAAGTTCATGGACAATTTGGTTAATTGTCACATTTGCCTCTCGTGTGTATTTGGGATGTGCAAAAGGAACCGCCAGGACTGAACCGAATCGGCCAGTATTGGTCGATTCCCGAGGGCACCTGTCCGGTTCTCAATTCCATGTGTAAAACCGCCTCCTAAATTGGACCGAATATAATTCATGTACAAATTTGAGATGTTTTTATAAGCTTGGTGTTTGGATTGATCGTTGTTCGGTATAAACCGTGCAGCTGTTACCCATATGCATCACAAGAGTAGCGGGATTAATGTACGTGGTCAAGAAACTCTATAAATAAAATAAAAAAAGTCACCGGTTTCATTGGCACACATAGGAATTGGATCGATCGGTTCGGTTCGGTCCAGTTCCCAATTCTTAGATGGGAACTAGACCACCCGAGAACCGATCATTCCTAGTCACTTGACACATGCAGGGTATACATTTATCGCGTGGCACATATTCGACCAATAAATTTAGTTCATCGATTTCTCATTTCTCAACTTTTATCTCTTTTGAATCATGTGCTGAAACTAACCGCGTAATTGACGATACAATAATAACGAAAAACACGTCTCATTTCGTGAATAACATTAATAAAGTACGCATAATATTTATGATTAAAGTATGCATAATTTTATTACGCAAGCAAATTTAATTTAATCCCCGGAATATATCAAAAATATTACAGCATAATTTTATGAAGATATTCATATTTGGTGCCCAGCCCTCGAAAAAGTCCAAATTTCCCCAAGATCGGTCCCTCGGGTCTCTCTGGTCAGGGATCTCTACCCTGTCAATTCACGGAGAGGACAGAGCTCGGAGCTTCAGCGATCTAGCTTACAGGTTCGGATCGATCGACTTGCTCTGAGATGATTTTCAGCTGACGTTTTCTTTTCCCCGCTCCGACGATCCTTTTGATGGTTCGGATTTCGTGTCCGAGATCTGGTTTTTCGTGATTCGTCGATTGATCGCGAAGCGAGAGATCGCCCGGGCAATGCAATTGGTGATAGAATTCCGTGTGATTAGGGATAGGCTGGCGTTGAGTTAGATCTCTCTCTCTCTCTATTCTCCAGTGCAAATTGGGTTTGTTCCGCTGAAAATTCCGGTGACGGGAGAGCAAGAAAGTAGGTATTTTGATGGAAATGTTCTTGATTTAGGGTTCGGTTTCCCGAATTCTGGTAGTGGCTATGATTAGGAGTTATCTGGACATAAAGGGTGTGAGATCTCTGTATCAAGACGGCTTTTTTTGCTGCCCATCGCTTTACGTAAACAAATGTATGTGCCGGTGTCTTTCGCGGGGAAATTCGAGAGTGCTGAAGTTGAATGTCTTGTTTGTCAGAAGAGTTAATCGCCCGGGTTTTAATTTGACTGTTCGTTGGATAATTTCTCCCAGTTTCTGCCGAGCGGTTGCGGGTATCTAATATTCAACTTCAAATGGCTGGAAGGACCCCTATCGCGGCTAAAAGTTCGGCGCTCATTGCCATGATTGCCGATGAGGTATGGATGCATAGATATGATCTGAGTTTTTCTGGTTAAATATCATTCCTCATGTAGGATTCCCAAGTGCGAGGACTTCTTTTGACTAGAAATGTAACCAAGAAACTTCATCATCTGAAGAAACATAGGCAGCAAGATCGTGGGTCATGTATTCAGATACTTTTGGGAATATACTGTGATCCTATTTACAGATAACAATACTGAAATGAATTGATGATGATGTAGACCGTGAGAAGCTCCTGAAGTATTGGCTCATTCTCTTATTGGCTCTGAATAATTTTTTTGAGGCAATTTTGAAGCAGGAGGTGGCCCTTTTTTTGTTATGGTTTTTGTACTATTTGAACAAGTGGGTTTAAGTGAAATAGGCATCTTTGGCTAAAAAACGATGCTGACTTTTGGTGGAGTGGGATTTGATAAAAGATATAGCATTAGAAGCACTCAAATGGGTGGTTCTACCTTTGGGAGATGCCTGGCTTCGTTTTTCTAGTATCTTGAGCAATCAGTTTTCTTTCTTGAAGGCCGCATGTCCTTTTGCAGGAAATCTACCTGATGAGATTCTATCGGCTTGCAAATGTTTTTTGCATGGGACATTCTTTGGTTGAGTGGGACATGAAATAGCCATGCATAACTTATGTAATGATGGCATTTTCTGAAGTGCTTGAGAATTACTCTCAAATTATCCATGGTCTGCTATGTCAATCACAGTATTGAAACTGCTTTGAGATGTATTATTCAAACATTAGAATGAGAAGTTTTCTTGGCAATTTTAGCTATCAGAAATGAGACTGTTTTTACCATTGTAGATCCTTATCTTGGCACTGTACATGTATGCACTTTAGTTGCAACAAATCAATGCAATGTAATGCTGGCTAGTTGACCAGAGATAATTTTGATCTAAAAATTCTTGAATGATGCAAATATATTGTGTAGGACACTGTCACTGGGTTTTTACTGGCTGGTGTTGGTAATGTTGACTTAAGGAGGAAGACAAACTATCTCATCGTTGACTCAAGTATGATTCTGTCCTCCTTACATTATCATTATTTGCTGTACAATTGATTTTATAATGACATTAATTTATTGATATCTTTGTCCTTCGCAAGTTCTTGCGCTGCAATTATCGTCCATAGTATTGTGGCATAACCCCCTTATTTCTCAGATCGCTTGTAGTCCTGCTAATATTTTAGCTAATTTAAATATGGTTTGAAATTCTTCTGAATAGCTTGCTTGTTTCATGACAAGTTCTTTGATATTAAAAACTGTTATGGTCTCTTGCTAATTCTTAGATGCAGATGGTCTTCTCATTTCTTCTTGTGATGTTAGTGTTTGTAACTTAAGGCCCTTTTTCATTTTCTGATTGCACTATTACTTTAAGCAACATGGGTCGCAGAATTCTAAGATAGCTGATGCTTTCCTCTTTAATGGTGTTTTTTTGTGGTTCTTCTTAGAAACAACTGTGAAATCTATTGAAGATACCTTCAAGGAGTTCACATCGAGGGAGGATATCGCTATTGTTTTGATCAGTCAATATGTGAGTTCTTTTTCATGCTTGAACTGTAGATTAAATGGGCTGCTTTTCCTGATAAATAAATGATCAAGTGCTTCAATCATATGTTGTTTCTCACACTTGGGAGGGTACTGCCTTCGGTTGGTCATTTCTCCACGTAGTAAACAGAAGAGTTGTTGATCTGTTAAATTAGTGATCAGCAACCCTGATAATGTCTGTACACGTACATGAGTAGTAAGTGTTGGTCGCTCATACAAGATCATATGGCCTTGTATTAATCTAGTCATCCAGCACTCAGCATTAACAAAATAAGAGTGTCTTATGGGTACCAATAATAATCAACTTCAAGATTCTTTTGGGTCCAATCCAAATATTTTGGACAGTCGCAGAAACAATATTAACAATATTGGTCCTGTGTTTGCCGACTATTGCTGCATAGGCCTTTCTGATCAATACAAATGGGTTATTATTCCTCTTCATAATAAGAACATATGGTGACATACTTCTAATTGTTGACGATATCTCTGGCTTTCAGGTTGCAAACATGATAAGGTTTCTAGTTGATAGCTACAATAAGCCAGTTCCAGCAATTCTGGAGATCCCTTCAAAGGATCATCCTTATGACCCTACTCATGATTCAGTGCTTTCGAGAGTGAAGTACCTCTTCTCTGCTGAATCAGTGGCATCGGGAAGGCGCTGAACCTTCCATTATTTCTTGTGTCTTCTACCGAGTAGCTGTATGTTCATTTGTCTGCCAGCATGTAAACGCGTATTGTGACTTATAACTATCTGCTATAGGGAGGGGCGTTGATGACTTAATAATTAAGGCCGTGTTTTTGGTGCTCTCTTGAGCTTGGGAATCTTCGAGGTTGATGTATTGACAAGAATCAGTCACCCTTTATCAAGTGAAACGACGATCTTGAAAGGATTTCTAGCGTCCACTAATTTCGTAGTGGAAAATCAAAGGTCCCGCATTGCATGTTGCGATTATCATGCTAGCAATATAAGTGTTTTTTTTTTTTGGTCGAATAGCAGTATAACTGTTTGATAAATAAGAAAATGCTTCTTTCGAGAGTCCATTTGTTTCGAGGAAAATTTACTATTCCTCATTTTTCGATTTTTGCATCGTTGAATGGAAAATTCTCTCATGATCAGTTTTATGCTTAAATTTAGGAAAATAATTCTCTTTTGAAAATTAGAAATCATTTTTAAAAATATGATTAGATCACAATGCTTGGACTTCAGATCCTAGCGCTCGGACTTGTGTCCCTTGAGACCGGGTCGATCCTCCTAGCAGCCGAGTTTGGGAGCCCCAAGTTGGGCTCGGGTCCTCCGAGGTTGTGCTCCCGACAATTGTCCCCTAGACCTTGGCGGTTGTGCCAGGTCCTTGGTGCTCATGCTTGACCTTGAAGCCAAGCTCAGGTCCTTGGCGACCATGGCCGAGTCAAGGTCCTTGACGCCGAGGCCCGGAACTCTAGGACCCGAACCTGGGACTTGGGTTGTGCTTGGAATTTTTTGTCAAACGTGTTTTTCATAGTTGTTCCAAACAGATATAATAAAATGACTTCCATATAATCATTTTCTTTGCAAATAATTCTTTTTCAAAAATATCTTCCAGCAAATTTCGCTTTCTTTGAAACAAATGGAGCGTTTGTCCCGAGTTTTATCTCCAACAAATTTGTGAGATTTTTTCTCAGTTGCGGGACAGTAGAATTTTTTGGCATAACATCCTCTATTTGTTTTTTTTTTCTCGAAATCCTCCATTTGTTTTGGATCGCGTACTTTTTAACTTTTCCAACAAAAAATAGAAAATAAATATACAAAATTTTTATATGACTGTAAAGGAAGGATTGTCCATCTATGCACGTTATAACTATCTTTTAGTAATGTTCTTTAAGAGGAGAGTCTCAAAAAGCTACAATAATTCCCATTTCTTAAGTTGATTAATAATGTGAGCATTAAGTTAATGACGTGATGAATTATTAGTCCTTGAATTCTCGTACATGGAATTTCTTTTTGAACTATCAATTGGTTCAATTCGGTCTCTAAATTTTCGTTCGATGTGTGTTATTATCCTTGAACTTTTAATTGGCTCAATTAACTTCCCGCATTTTCGTTTAAAGTTCAATGTCATCCTTTCATTTATCAACGCTAGTAGAAGTTTCCGAAATAGACACCAATATAGGGAAACGAACCTTGGATAAAACAAATTATACACGTAGACTAGTAAGATTAACATTCATGTAAAATTATAAAAAAGAAAAGAGAAGAAATATGCGTTCCTTTTCAACATGTGATAGTCATTTTAAGCAAGATGATTTTCCTTTGGTCGGTCACTTTCTCATCCATTCAGCCCTCTTTAAGAGGAACAAGGAGAGCGGCTCTAGATTTCTACTAGCAATATATGGAGAATTCAATCAATCTCTTCGAGGCATTTCCTTTATTGTCACGCGAACTTGACTGAAAGCTTTTGAGGTAGAGGACATTGTTGGTAACCCTCTCTTTAATGGAAATACGACATTAGACATTTTGACATTGTTTGTAACCCTAACTAAGTGACAGTTTATAGTGTTCATTACATATTGAACCAAAGTTTATAAACCAAATTAACTTGTGAACCGAGTTCAAAAGATATTGCACATTCAACAAAAGCTCGTGACCAAAGGTGCCAGTACTTCATTGATAATAGTTATCATTTCTCTACTACAATGATTAGTTTGATTGGAATTTCCAGTCTTTGAGATTGTTCAAGGCTAATCACTAACCAGCCATCAATTAAGACCGGTGTTTTTCAAAGCCATAGGTCTTCGGAACTTTCCCTTTGAAAGGTTCTGGCTGATAAATTACAAACCATCACCCACACAGAAGTTCCTGTTTTGCTTTCGGAGTCGTTCCAAGTTGATTACTGTCAAATTCGTGAGGTTGGTGTACTATGCACTGAATGCAGTAGCTTGTTTTCATTGAAAGGAGGCCAATGCTGCGGTTTATGGAGATCCATCTCGTCGACTAGTTTTCTTGCGTAAATATAACTTGCTTGTAAAAAGAAGAACGAGCATTCTTTCGTACATGTACATGTAGAAAGCATGCTGTATATGGGAGCGTTCATAACGCGTATTGTACGTAAAGATGATGGGTACTTTTGTAGTGGGATCTTTAGATGATTGAACAGCGGGACAAATCAGTAGGATCTCATTATAAACATGATGTGATCGTGTGAAGACGATGGGGGACCAGTTGGAGCTGGATCTTTTTGAAAAGAGTTGGGATGAGATGTGTTAAAGAAAGATTTGACGCGATCCGTCGTAAAAAAAGGAGATTAAAGAAAAGAGAGAGGTGCGTCGTGTGAACGTGGGTAGATTTATTGCAAAGGTTGGTATCTGGGGACTGCGAAGTTGGGATCCATCAAAGTAATGTCAAAAAAGATAAAGCAATCCTGTCTAAAGTGGGGTTTGCGCTGTGCCGACGAGTGATGATGGCTCCAGAGGCTCATCCATTTTCTTCTTTTTGTCGGTAAATGACCATGAATTTGCAATGACTCGGTTCGACGAGAATGAGAAATGGTTGCCGATGCTAAAGTAATTGGACAAAGAACAGTTCCTAACAGGCTTCTAGGATGGTGAAGATGACAAAAATGAACTGAACTGTAAATTGAAGAGGAGGAGAGCAATTCTGAGATATATATGTAAAAATTAGAATTAACTTAAGGAGATGCTTTTTGACATAATGACAATACTTAACTTTGGAAATATGCTCAGGTGAGAATACTGCTACAATGAGTGATTTCCTAGGAAGGTGCCCACCTATACGCCAAAATACTATAGCAATATACTTTAAGAGTCACTGTTCATCACTGTAATAATACTGTTCAATACTGTAGCAAGATGGAAAATCGTCGATGATTGCGGGGTTCGGTATGAGATAGGCCAGAGTAGACAATACATTGAGTTAATCTAGGGATGTCACAGAATTAAACTAAATCTGGACCGTTGGTCTATTGGGATCCATGCAAGACCCTTCATTTTGAGCTCACAGAAATAATTTCTCCCTCTCTTTTTCTCTTTTTCTCGATCGTTCTGCGACACCAAACCCACAGGTTTGCCTCCTGGATGATAAGCTTATGCTCACCACCTCACTCACCTATAAATTACCTTTCATGCCGTGCCCAATCCTCCATCCATCTCTCTCTCTCTGTCTCTCTCTCTCTCTCAATGGATTTCTCGAAGCGAATGATTCCAGCTGCTTTTATTGTGATGCTGCTGCTCGTGGCAACTGGTCCTTCCTCATCCTACAGCACACTTACGCATGTGCATGTGTTTCATGGTTCAAATCAACAATAGGGCCCTTACGATACGCACACTTCACTAGAATCACACAAGACATTCGAATGGTAGTGAACTTATGATATAAAGGGGTCAACGAAATGGATTGGATAACTTGTAGATGAGTCTGAGCATGATTTGTTGAAACATTTTGTGTGAGAGAATTTGACTAACTCGACCTTTTTTCTTTCACCTCAATTTTGGTATGAGCAGAGATGGAGCCGATGGTGGTGGAGGCGAGAACTTGCGAGTCCCAAAGCCACCGGTTCAAGGGGACATGCGTGCAGAAGAGCAACTGCGCTGCTGTTTGCCAGACAGAGGGCTTCCACGGCGGCCATTGCCGGGGCTTTCGTCGCCGTTGCTTCTGCACCAAAAATTGCTAGAGAGTGCGCTCTGAATGCGCTTATCCTATCTTATCTCACCAATCTTTTGAATAATCTGGTGAATGTCATTGTGTGGTTGCGGATGTAATCTTCCTTTGGCTGTTTGCTCTTATTTTCATGGTCACTTCTGTTTGAGAGTGTGAATTCTGTTTAAGAGCCATTACTTGTTTCTGATCTTGGCAGCTCATGTTCATCTTATATACTATCACGGGATACATCGGCGTGATCATGACTTCAACTTGACACGATAACTTTGCCATCATGGCCCTAGCAACTATATACTCGTTTGTTTGAGTCCTGGACTCTATTTTCTTCACTACGATCAACTATTTTGTTAATTTATGCAGACCCTTTAATCTCCACGAGGCAGAGGACGGGCTGTACAGTCATTCCAAGATTTTCAGTCCGATCCACCATGGAAACGGAAGTTAATAAATATATCAACCCTGGTTACTTTTCCTCTCGATCTCATATTCTTCCTTGGTTTGGATTAGCATTAGCATACATCTCCAGTTTCTCCCCAAATTCGAATTCTTGTTTTCCAAAGTCGGGCGACTGATGGCTCGTTATGCTGTAATCGAAGCTGTGCTTGTTTGAGTACAAGCAATTAGAGATTTCCCTAATATTGTGCTAAGAATAGATAGGATTTCCAAAAGAAGATGCCCTTAATTTGATGAGAATTTCAAGTAGCTCAACCTGAATCACCTCAGAACAGAATGACAAAATTCACAGTTCAAATTTAAAAACTATAGTCTCTTAGCCTAATAAGCGTAATCGAACTCAAAATGAAAGGAGTTGCTTCTGCAGATTTTACCCCCAGAAAGCTAGTAGAAAATGTGCAGGTGCTCTTTCGCTACAGAAAAAGAAAAATACGCATATATGAGGAAAAATCACTCAATCCGACAAAACACTTTCTCATTTGTACTGAAAAGCAAAAAGAAGATCCGCCATTTTCAATTTTCCTCTCGCAACAACCGCTTTTGTCGGTAAGCATCTTGAGTATATTCCCACAAAGATTTTAACTGAGTACTGCTAAGGGATAATAACATAAACAGTTCCTGAACTTTGGCTCAATATGTAATTTGATCCCTGAACTTTTAATTTGCTCAATGTAATTCTTCAACTTTTAATTTATTTAATGTGGTTCGTGAACTTTTGGTACATGTTCAATTTTTTTTTTTTTTGATAATCGAGGTGTCCGCGCGACCGGCAAGCGATGACTCAGCTATAAACCGGCGGTGATGCAGGACTAGTCCTCGAGTGACGCTAGCGCAGGACCCACCACCACGGCGTCACACTTAAGAATCCCTGACGACTACGCTGGGGTTTGAACTCTGATCCCTTCGTGGGGGGACCAGAGCGCAAGCCAACGCAGCCGCTGCGGGCGGTGGTTACATGTTCAATTTAATCCCTGAACTATATGAAAATGTACAATATAGTCCCTGAACTTGAATTAATGAAAGGGCTACATTGAATATTTTTATATAGTTTAGGAACTAAATTGAACATGTATTAAAAGTTCAGGGATAACATTGAATATTTGATTAAAGTTCAGAAACTATATTGAATAAATTAAAAGTTCAGGGATCAAATTGCATATTGAGCTAAAATTCAAGGACAGTTTATGTCATTTTCCCTGCTTCTAGTATAAAGGTGGACTACCGAGAATTGAGCATCCACCAGTGGGCAATACATGAAGAGGACACCAAACCGAATGTGATCAGTCGGATCTATCACATCAGTCGAATCTCTAAAATAGTATTAACTGGGAACTCCTCTTACTCGGGCCATGCCAAAGCTTTCGTGGAACCACCTAGCTTGAACTAGCAGGCCTGCGTCTCTCGATGCATTCAAAGCCACCCCTTCGTCCTGAAGAAGCCGAACCAATGGCTGCTCTTAGAGAACACCCCCACCAAGATCCCGTCCATCGCCCCATGAATCGCGCCCCCATTGGCCCGAAACTCTTCGTAAAATCTTATGCACATCTCGAATTCCCGTGCATTGAATGCGGCGATGAGGCTCGTGTAACTCACCTTGTTGGTTGCCACCTTCATTCTCTTCATTTCCTCACATACTTTCTCAACCTGCCTCAAGTTCTCTGCCCTCTCGTGGATTTCCATCGAGGCATTGTACACCCACGCATTCGGCTTGCATCCTCTGGCTTTCATTTTCACCACGAATTTCATTGCTTCTCTCATTTTCCCCCTCTTGCCATACACGGCAACCATGTTAGAGTACACCACGACACACTTTTCACACCCCTCGGTTTCCAACTCCGAGAAAAGCGCCTCAGTTCGGGAGTAAAGCTTGAGGCGGCAGTACCCACTTATGACCAAAGGGAATGTCACTTGCCCAGGCTTGCATCCCCGAGAGATGAGATTTCCGTACACCCTAATCGCGGCCCGAGACCCGCGCTTCTTCGAAAAGCCGTTGCCTAATGTGCACAATATGCAATCAGACACTTTCAGATTCGTGCCATTCATTGCCTTAATGACCCAAAAAAATTTTCTCCAGTAATCCTTCTTCTATGTACATCAAAACAAGCTTTAGGAACATGTGTCCGGATCCCTCAACAATATCTTCCCTTTACTCAGCTTCCTAGAAAAGCTTCTCGGCTACTGTTCTTCATTCATCGCACTTATTTGAACCTACTACAGTGTTTGACTTAATTGGAATTTCCAGCCTTCGAGATCGTTCAAGACTCAATTGCAACTATCAATTGATTGAGAGAATCGCTATTTTAAAAGCCGTAGGTCTTCGGGACTTTTCCTTTACAAGGTTTTGGATCATTAATTACTCATCACTAAAAGAGAAGTAGCAAATTTGCCTTCGGCATTGTTCTAATTTAAATGTTTGTTGATCCTCGTCAGGTTGGCGTGGAATGCAGTAGCTTGTTTCTTTGGAAGGAGAGCGATGCCGGGGTTCATGCAGAGCCATCTCATCGACTAGCTTTCATAAGTAAATATGACTTAGATAAGAGGACGAGTATTCTTGCGTAAATTCAGAGAAATATATCGTAAATGGAAGTGTTTGTAACATGTATTTTACATAATATTTACGAGTATTTTTGTAGTGAGAACTTTGGACAATAGAAAAGTGGGACAAATCAATATAAGCTCTTTATATACATGACATGACTGAAGATGCTTGGGACCTGAGGAGCTGGAAGTCGGTAGGAGATATGTTAAAGAAGGTGAGATGTTCCATTTGAAACAACGTAAACAAAAGAGAAGAAATGTTTGCTGTGTGAACGTCTGTAATTGAACTACAGTGGTTGGTATGGGGAGAACCAAGCTCAGAGATACGTGAAATACTGATCAAAAGGATAAAGCAGTCCTGTCTAAAACGATCAAATGGAAGTGAACTTAAAAAATGAAGGGCTCAACGAAATGGATTGGAATGCTGCTAGATAATTCTGAGCATGATTTATCAACTCATTTTCCATGAGAGAATTTTGATTAATCAAATCAGTTGTAGACTGACCCCCATTTTTAATTTTGGTATGTACAGAGATGGAGCCATTGGTGGCCGTGGCGAAGGCGAGAATTTGCGAGTACCAAAGCCACAAGTTCAAGGGACTATGCTTCCACACGTTCAAATGTGTTGCCATTTGCAAGATGGAGGGCTTCCCGAGCAGGCATTGCCGGGGGCTTTTGCCGCCGTTGCTTCTGCATCAAACCTTGCCCTAGTCCACCACCCTAAGTTTCACATGCTTTTGCATTACATCGTGCCGTATCTCATCAATATTATGAAATAATCTGGTGTTGCATCGGAATATCGTCTTGTCTGTTTACTCCTTTTTCATGGTTGCTTCTGTTTGTGAGTGTGAAATCTGTTTAACAGCCATAACTTGTTTCTGATCTTGACTGCTCAAGTTCATCTTATATATGAACACGGGATATATCGGCGTGATCATGACTTCGACTTAACACAACAACTTTGCCATTGTGAACCTAGCAACCTAGTCCATTGTCGGCAATCAAAGCATATGTACTTGGTTGAGTCCTGGACTCTGTATGTTCTTTACTAGGATCAACCATTTTGTTAACTCAGCCAAACCCTTGTTCTCCACGAGGTCAAGGATGGGTCGTACAGTCACTCCAAGATCTGCAGTCCGATCCACCATGGACCCGGCAGTTAATAAATACATCAACCGTTTTCACTTTTCCTCTCAATCTTATATTCTTCTTCGTAAAATTCTAGCTGTTCTCACCACGATATTAGGGAAATCTCCTTGCAAGTACTCAAACATGTACATAAGGTTCGATTTCATGATAATGAGCCATCAATCGCCTGACGGAAAAATCAATCCCACGACCAACTTTCTCATTTGTATTGATAAACAAAAAGAAGATCCAGCGTTTTCGGTTTTTCTCTCACAATTTGTTGGTAAGCATCTCAAGTATATTCCCAGAAAAAATTCAACTGAGTCCTGCTAATTTACAATTGAACTACACAGAATAGAGCATCCACCAGTGGGAGATACATGAAACTGTACAAGTTGAATGCAGAGGACAGCAAACCTGAATTGCGATTGGTCAAATCTATCGTATCAGTCAATTGGTAAAATAGTCTTAACTAGGAACTCCTCTAACTGTGGCCATGCCGAAGCTTTCCTGGAACCAACTAGCTTGAACTAGCAGGCCGGCGTCTTTCAGTGCATTCAAAGCCGACCCGTAAAGCCGCCCATCCAACTCTGTTCCCTCCGATTTCATGTCCTGAAGAAGCCTAATCAACTCGTCGATCCGGCTGCTCTTGGAGAAAACCCCCACCATGATCCCGCCCATTGCTCTATCGATTGATCCCCCATTTGCCCGAAACTCCTCATAGAATTTTATGCACATCTCGAACTCCCGTGCCCTATTATACGCGGCAATGAGGCTTGTGTAACTAACCTTGTCAGGTGCCACCTTTTTTCTCTTCATTTCCTTCCATATTTTGTCGACCTGCCTCAAGTTCTTCGCCCTCCCATGGATTTCCATTAAGGTGTTGTACACCCACACATTCGGTTTGCATCCTTTGGCTTTCATTTTCGCGACCAATTTCATTGCTTCTCTTATTTTTCCTCTCTTGCCATACATGGCAACCATGCTAGAGTATGCCACAACACATTTGTCATACCCCTTGGTTTCCATCTCCGAGAAAAGCGCCTCAGCTCGGGAGTAGAGCCCGACACGGCAATATGCACTTAGGACCGAAGCATACGTCACTTGCCCAGGCTTGCATCCCCGAGAGATGAGATTTCCGTACACCCTAACTGCGGCCCTGGACCCGCGCTTCTTCGAAAAGCCATTGACTATTGCGCACAATATGCAATCAGACACTTTCAGATTCATGCCCTTCATTGCCTCGATGACCTGAAAAGTTTTCTCCAGTAATCCTTCTTCTATGTACATCAAAACAAGCTTTAGGAACATGTCGGGATCCCTCAACAATATCTTCTCTTCACTGGCTTCCTTAAAAAGCTGTTCGGCTACTTTTATTTCCCCTATGCTTGCAAAAGAAGATATCAACGATGTATAAATTTTGGTGTCGGCAGCAATTCCGCTGTTTTTCATTTTCTTAAAGTACTCAAGGGCCTCAAAGGTACTTCTGGATTTGCATAACGACTCAAAAACAACACCGAAAACCCGAGTTGAAATGGAAGTTGTGCTGAATCGGCGACTTTCAAACTCATGAAACAACTCGACAACTTTTGCGACATCCCCAATTTTCATGTGAGCTTCCATTATCGTGTAATAACATCCAGGATCCAGAGCAACCCCTATGGATTTCATCCGTTCGTGCAGGACAATCGTGCTGCTATACATATGAAGCTTGTTATAACCTCGCATTGCCGTGTTGAATGCGAAAAGTCCGGCCTCTCTATTTGGTCCTAACACTTCTAGTATACCGTCAACAACTCTAAATTTCCTAGCTTCAATGCAATTACTGACCAGTCTAGCACAGGTAACTTTATCAGGGAACACATTGTAGACCATGAAATCATAAGAAAGACCCGCAATCAAATCCCACTTCTTTTCTCTTATCAGGTACCTGGCGAGGCTATCCAGCGTCGACTTCTCCGGCTCAAAGTTTGGACTCTCTTTCGCCTTCTCGTAGTACTCGCAAGCAAACTTCTCAGTTTCAGGAGATTCAAATAACCCACGTAAGAATCTGTTGAAACTCTCGGAGTTTGTGGTCGGACCTTGCAGAGAATCTGCTGCTTGCAAGTCAAATCGCGTAGAAGGCAAGGCGCCAGACGGTTCCTCGAGGACAGTGGGAGGGCAATTCGAGCAGGAAACTCCGAGATTCGAGAGCCGGAGCGACAGGAAGAGAAGGGTCTTGCATGATCTGGTGAAGGGGACTCGGTGGAGCTCTCTGCAACAGCCGATGCTGGCCAACAAGACCTTCTCTGGTGAGCTCAAAATGGCCATGCCTGAGATTTGAGGCTTGAAAGGTGGGACGAGCGTGTTGAGCTTCGGCTAAGTATATATATACCTTATCCTCACTGGGATTTTGCCATGGGTGCAGATCGTAGGAGCCACTAAACGACTGCCAAATGGGAGGTTCCTGGACACAGCATCCTGTCCTGAAATTTATTGCGTCTGCGTATTCTTTTTGAGTCCTGGAATTTTCAAGTCTGCGGTCGCTTTTGTTTTTCCAGCTCCACGTCAGTTTTAGCTTGTGGACGGGACTTCACCTTCGAATACAGGTACTTTGGACATATCATTATGCTAGGGAAAAATGACACAAATAATTTTTAAACTTTAATTTAATGTCCGATATTTTTTTAAAATTTTTAATTTGTTTAATGTGATCTTCGAACTTTAATATAATATATAATGTCATCCATGAACTTTTCACTTGTTTAATATGTCCTTGAACTTTTAATTTGTTTAATGTGATCCCTGAACTTTCGTCTAATGTATAATGTCATCCTCGAGCTTTTAATTTGATCAATGTGATCTTTTAATTTTTTGTTATATGTTCAATTTAGTCCTTGAATTATATGAACATAATTAATATTGTCTCTAGACTTGAATTGATGAAAAGATAAAATTGGATATTTACATATAATTTAGGGACTAGATCGAATATATACCAAAATTTCAAGTATCAAATTGAACAAATTAAAAGTGTAGGGACGACATTGCATATTAGGTTAAAGTACAGGGACCACGTTTAACAAATTAAAATTCATGGGTGACATTACACATTGAGTCAAACTTTATGGATGATTTGCGTAATTATCCATTCTCAAGTAATATAGTCGGCTCCATTTTTTGTCCTATATTTTTCGTACTAACTAATTCTCACTAAGTATAACATCGCGACGCACATTGAATAACGCCAAAGTGCGCAGAAAACTGCCGCCATTACATCGTCTTTTCAGAGATGTGCTGAATGCAGAATCCACTTCATCTCCAACAACTAGACGGAATCTGATCATTGCCATGTTATTGGTGCCAAATGGCTATACTCAAGTAGATATCAGGAAAGAAGTGTGAGGTAAACAATTCAAAAAATTTGACTTTGATTGGCAATTTGTTGATGAAGAAGCAGTACCATCACGTGGCATTTCGAGAGATATTCTTTTCCTCTTCTCAGTTGTTTCGAGAAAACTATGAATGGGAAATGTGCAAATAGGAATAGCTCATGTCATTTTGTACCCTTCACCAACTAATCTCATTTACTTGGAACTAGATGAGCGAGCCAAATTATTCCATTGCCTTTTTCTTGTTCCACATTATGCAAATCAACGGTCAGTGGCGCAGATTTATGTTCCAATTCACCCTTAAACCAAGGTTTAAAAACTTGTGTTGGATCTCTAAGATATCGCCTCGAACTCTTTACTTAGCATCATCAGCTGTCATTCAGATTGATCAGCTTCGGTTCACAGCAAATCCTGTTTCAGGGATATCCTTTTTGGGCAAGACTGTCACAAAGAATGATAAATATCACCTTCTTCCTATACACACAGGAACTGCAACAAAGACGGGTAGCTTAAAATCCTAGACCATGTTGTATCATCATCAAACTTCTTCATACTTCAAATAAGCTGCTAAATCCTCAAACCGAATTACAGTCGAGAGAATCTATTTCTCTCTTTTTTTTAGTATAATCCAGTAGAAAGAATTGTCCAATCGTAATGGAAGTATGCAGGCATCAATTGCCAAAGCAAAAGATTCAAGCTGAAGAAAATAAACTTGTACAGAGAAACTAGGAAGTAGAATTAAAGTCCAGACAGATCGCTCAGGGAGATGAAAAAAGGCCTCATTTGGCTGACAAAGAGAGCCTGCCTCAAGGGTTTCGATCGCTTTGAGGGACCGAACCCTGGTTTATTCTCGAGCTAATCACCATTGTTGTTTACCTCCAATCCAGAGACAGTATTACAATGTCATCGAGCTAAACAGCAAACGCTAGTCAATTAAGTCCAACTTCCGAGTAGTCTTAAACACCATTCCTGCTCAAGAACTTCATTCAATTTCCTTTACACAAGGCCAATGCAACAGATGAACAACAGCCATGGAAAAGCGACATTAAGTTACCAGAAGCAGAACTTGCAAGACAAAAATGTGTAAATACAGCCTAATTTATTGAGTGATCAACGCTGACCGCACTGTTTGTCCTCTATAAAGCCTCATAAGTTCTCTAGAGTTACCTCTCCATTTCAAATTACTACCGAAACAATTACAAGAAAACAAAAACTACAACTGACCATATGCCAAGAATCCAGAGGATTACCCAAATCCTGCTCCATACTAGGTGTCAAGAGAACGAACCGTCTCTCCAACCTGCCTTATTTCAGAAAAGATGAAAGAGCTAAGAATACCAGACGCCGAAACTCAATTAGCCTCATCTGTCCCGAACAGCTTCATCCGCGATAGTGGTGTCCTCAGATAACCCTCGACCTCAAACTTTTTCGGCGAGAGCTCGCGGTACTTGGCGAACTGCTCCCTCGCCTCTGCATTCTTATCAAGCAAGCTGTATATCATCCCCTGACAAAAATAGGGCCTAAAGTCAGTAGGATCCTCCTTAGCCAAGTCCTGATAACTCTTCAAAGCCCCTTCCACGTTCTTCTGCAGGAACTGTATCTGCGCCATTATCAACCTCACGTCCCTCGCCTCCTTTGCCTTGTTCTCCTCCTCCGCGATCCTCAGCGCCTCCTCCAGCCGCTTAATGACCGCCTCTCCCTCTCCGCACCGGTCCATCAACAGAGCGTTCTCAAATAAGGCCTCGAATGACAGCGGGTTCGCCGCGAGAATTTCCTCGAACACGTTGCGGGCATTCTCGGTGTCCCCAATCTCACCCAACAACCTCGCCAGCAAGAACTTCCATTCGGTGACCTCAGGCTGAGCGGCAACCAAACGCCGCAATATCCCGAGAGCCTCTTGGTCCTCTCCGCTCTCGAGCTTCTGCTGCAAAAGCTTCCTCATCGCGTCGACCGACTCCGGGTCCGACTCGAGGAGCTCCGCCAACGGCGAGGGCCGGGACTCCCGGCCTCCCGGGGCTTGCTCTCGGGTCTCTTCAAGGCTGGGAGATTGCTCCGCCTCAACAGCCGCCGGAGGAGGCTCGGCTCTCGCCGCGGACTTGTCGGCGCTGAAGACGAGGGAAACGGCGGCGCCGACGAGGACGGCGGCTCCGGCGCAGCCTCGGAGCTTTTGGAGAAATGGGTTCCTCGGGGGATTGCCGGGGTCGGCGACGGAGCGAGCCACGACGGTGTTTCGACGGAGAGAGGGACCTGCGAGGGGCTTCGGAGCTGGGAAGCGAACGATCGAAGGAGGAGGAGGAGGAAGGAGAGGCCGACTGAGGAGGAGCGCGAAGGAAGGAGGCTTGGCGAAACTGGACGCGGGCGAGGAAGAGAGGGCCGAATTCATCGTGACGGAGACGGTGTCGAGGAGGACGCGGAGGATTTGGGGAATGTGGCTTCGCTTTTGCCGAGGCTTTTCTTCGAGCAGGTGAGAGGAAGGAAAGGAAGAGACGCTGCAGCCGCGGCGGAGGAGAAGGTAACTGTAGAGAGCAGTGAGGTAATGCGACTGCAGCGCAAACGCAACGCAACGCAACGCAACGCCGCTCTTGTCTTTGTCTCTGTCTTCGGTGTGGGGAACGTCGCCAGCGAGTCAAACGCGTGCTTTTTGTTTTTGGTCGAAAGCTGGTCAAGCGTTGGGCATTTTGAAGTTCGGACGGACCAAGATAACTTCATCTTGACCGCCCTACTGCCGTTATGGCCTAGATTCCATCGAAACCCACACGGCCACCACAATGTCGCCTTCAACCGAGCACCTCCACAAGTGGCGGCGGCAGCGTCGATGAGCTCGATCCGGGTCGGCGGACGATCGTCGACTTCAATCCCGGAAAGAATCGAAGCGCCATTGCGAGGGCGGCGGCGATCAGCCACGGGCGCTCCTTGGAGCTCGTTATGGTGACCAATCGAGAGCTTGAGATCAAGCAGTACTTCCGCTGTTTAGTGTGTCGCTGGGCGATGAGTCACGGACAGAGGAGTTTCAGTTAGTGTTGACGCCCACTTGCAGCTAAACTTTGGCCCATTTGTCATTGCCTAGTAGATCTGCAGTCTCACTTCTAGACTTGTCAAACTTACCATTCCTTTACCTGCCCATTTTATAAATGAACACCCACTTTGAATTTTCTAAACTGCTCTCACTTTCTTATACCCACCTTGTTTCGCGCACAACTACTCAACTGTTTCCTTTCGCGCACAACTACTCAACTGTTTCCATGTGCGGCTACCTAACTATGCGCACGGGCCTAGCGCGTGCTCCGACCCTAGTAAGCTTCCAAGGAAGAAGCGGAAGGCAGTGTCCTAGCAAAAATTCCCAAACTCAAAGATTTCCGGACGAGAAACGCGATGGAGGGATACCTCGATCTTCATTACGTTGCATTCAGATTTGATCCATTAAAATCTACAAAAAGAATCGATGTGATTTCTTACCGTACATTGCATCCCAATAATTAGTACACTTCGATCGGCTATTCCGATCAAGGGATAATGACTCAAATAATTCCTAAACTTTTTCCTAACTTGTCATATTGTCCCTGACTTTTTAATCTGTTTAATGTGGTTCATAAAATTTAACCCAATATGTAATATGGTCCCCGAAGTTTTAATTTGTTAAGTGTGATCCCTAAATTTTTTATACATGATCAATGTAATCCCTGAACTATATGAAAATATTAAATACTGTCGTTCCATTAATTAAAGATCATGAAAATATTGAACATTTTCATATAGTGTACGGACTGAACTGAACATGTACGAAAAATTCAGGTATCACATTAAACAAATTAAAAATTCAGAGATCACATTGCAATAGGTTAAAGTTCATGGACCGCATCGAACAAATTAAAAGTTCTGGACCACATTGCACGTTTAAATTCTAGGGACTATTTATGTCATTTTACCTTCGATCCATAATATGACTCAAAACTTCAAATGAAATTGTTATGTTATATTTAGATGTCTTATTTATTTAGTGATTTATAATGGTAAAAATTTAAACCAGTTACCAAAACGGGGGTAAGAACTCTGGTTACTTTTCAGTTTTCACCGTCTCTCTCGACTGTCGCGTGTCCGGAATTTCAAGAACACCCACTGCCTGCCCCAATCGCCACGGCCTTTTGCTCGTCCGCTCCGACCTTGGAGGGAAATCATCCAATCGCCCTGACGAAACAGAGCAGAGCAGAACAAGCGAGAGCTTCGCCGTCCGTTTCAATGGAGTCCGGCGCCGGTGCAGACCGCCGTCCGACCACCCAATTCCAAACCCCCGTCGTCAAGAAGGAGCAGATCCCTCACCCCAAGCCTAGCTTCAGAAGAGCTACGGACGACACGAAGCCCGTCCTCCAAGACCCAGTATCTCTCTCTCTCTCTCTCTCTCTCTCTCTAAGTCGTCTTTAGTGCGTTGTTCCTTCGTATGGATTTTCTTGTTTTGCATCTTTGCGACTGACGGGGGTTGTTGTTTGTTCTGCTTTTGTTTTGGTAGATACTGAGGTCGGATCCGATTGAGACGGAGGAAGCCGTGCTGCGACTGCCCCCGCTCCCCGCTGCCGCTACCGCCGCCCGATCAAGTACTCAACCCGACACCGGTTGATACTCTTTTAATCTCCGTTCTTGCTCTCGATGTCGGGATTGTTTCGGGGTTCGCGTAGCTAAAAAACTTAATGCCCCTGCCTCCCGTGATGGTTGGTTGGAGTTTCGTTGATCTTTCAGTCTGTTCGCGTTAGTTCGAACATCGAATACTCTCTTCTTCAAGGCTTGATTTCCTGATTTCATTAAGATGGGGGGTAGTTTCATTCGGCTTGGACGCAAGAAGATGTTTGGACTGCAATGAAAATTTGGAGTTCGCATTCTAGAACTTATGCCAATCGAGAGTCAGGGGTTTATAGCTAATGGCCTTAGCCTGTTGAATGAGACTGAACAGAGATAGGTCTCGTGAATGAGTTGACGTTCATGGCGTTTCTAGTCTTGCCTGCTTATCGTCAAGGTGAATTAAGAATCGACCCTTCGCTAAGATACGATCCACCAATGCCCTCATCTGCCCCGGTTTATTCCGATCCGAGTTCCTTCTTCTGAAAAAGGGCAATTTCATTCGGATCGGAAGCGGGGCCAGCTGCACAAGCTTTATATCTATTCAATGACGGCCCTGCCTATGAATGACCGAATGTGTTCAACCTTCATATTCAGTTGCCAATCGGGGCTTAAACTTTTCGTTCGTTTGCGTGATGCATGATAGGTAACTAGCGGTACCCACTTTCAATTGTTATTTTAGTCGTTGATGAAGTCGAACATTACAGGGATCCTTAGCACATTTTTCTTCCATCGAGTCCGTTCACTGCAACTCTTTTCCATCTTCCGTTTCTGTCTCTGAAAGGTTAGTCTTCCTGAAAGGATGCAGCTTCCCCCTCTCCTTCAAGTTGCCCTCGCTTTGTGCCTCATTTAGACCATCATTAGAGCGGTCACACATGCCTTTTTGCAATGCATTGCCCTTGCTCTACTATATTCAGATTCCAAAATTCGAAGCTATTTCTGCGTAACCAACTTCTCAATCAGCCCTTTTATGTGTGAGACGTTGGCGACATACCGGTCTTTGTCATGAAGGTTGGAAGGAGTTTCTTTAAACAAGTTTCCACAAAAGAGCAGCCCCTTTGCGATCCTCGAGGGACACAGTGGCTAGTGAGGCAAAGTGATCGAGGTTTATGACCAATTCCTGCAGCCACGGTCCTAAGCTAACTACTAAACCGCACCCCATTTGATTCACCTGTCTGAAGTACGCAACTCAAACACCACACCAAGCCCGAATGCAGCTGCTTGCAACTTTTTATTGTCTTCATGTCCAAATAGATTCGAATAAAGCATGTCAGCTCGCTTCAAAAGGAAAAACATTGCATGCTTTGAGATACCCTAAGCATCGTCCTTATGACCAAATAACAGGAGTTCCGAGCAACGCTCTTCGTGCCAAATGCTGGACATGCTCGATCAGGTGGCATCAGGCATAGGCCTGAATATCAGCTTTTACCAGATAGTTTAGTTGAATTGATATCTTTGCAGAAATTAATCCTGTCGTTTTACTAGCTTATTTTCTGACACTTACCAACAAACCTAGGCAATCTAAAATTTGCAGTGTATAGGCAAGAGTTATGTGTATACTTGTGTTAATGAATTGGAGTTAATCTTCTTCAATCTCTCATAATCGATGCCAAAGTTATTGCCTCTTCACTGATAAAGGAACTCAAAGTAAGCATTAATCTTAACATAGTAGTCTTCCTTTGGATGAGGGACTAAGTACATTGAACCACTAGTCTTTGAACTTCTTCTGCCCAACGTACAACATCTATAAATTTTCAATCTGTAAAAGTTCAATTAAATAAACTAAATTCTTGAAATTGTCCAATGTAGATTGTCATTTCCAAACTTTAAGGGATTCAATTAAGTCCCTAAACTATTTCTAAGGTCCAAACGTTATTCTCCGATGACATTAATAAAACCTACCTACATAGACATCAATACAAATATAAAACTAACGTTCGATGGAGAAAATTACATACTCAGGCTTCAAACGTGTTCTATTCACTTGAAACGAGGAAAAACTACATATTGAAGAGAAGGTGGGTGCAAAACTCAATTTTAGAAAGAGAGACCAAAGAATGAATGATAATTCGCTGATATGATGCACGGGCACTAGCTGAGGGCATGACCTCACATTCATACATAATTAGATGGACAATTAGCATATCAATATGCCTTTGTCTTTTTGGTTTTTGGCTAGGAAATGACTGAATCAATCATTTAATTTGAGGGTCCTACTTCCAAAGAAAATACAGCAAAGACTGTCAGAAGGTCCTCCCCTAAGCCACCAAATAAGACAACTTAGACACGCCCTCCGACCATAAAAGGTTACAGAGCCGATTAAATACAGAAGGGTTTCTAAAAGCAAATACACGTGCAGCTCTGTTTCTCTCTTAAGAGTCCAGACAATCCTGAGAGGCTGAGACTCTTCTTTTTCACTAAAACCTCTCTAATGTCTTCGATCACTTGCGCGCCCCTCCAAATTGCTTTGGTGAACCAATCGCTTTGACCACAGCTTCGCAGTCTCCTTCAGGAATAACCTCGTTAGCTGGGAGTAAAGCTCCCACTCCCAATCATTGTGTATTTAATCTCAATAGCCTACAATTCACTTCTAAGACAGTACAACTATGCATCATTTTCAGACGATGCAGAAGAATGTTGCTCGAACTTATAGACGAATGCATCAGGCAACCGAAACAACGGATCTTCATTGGCGCTTCTTTGGAAAGCTTGAGCCAATGCGCATCCCAAAGCTCTAGCTACAGGAACTGCAACTGCATTTCCAACTTGAATGTACCTGGTAAATATTGGAGAATCAATGGAAGAGCAGAAGCACAGAAATACTCAGGCGTACATATAATTGCGGAGTACATCATCAATAAAAAGTTTTCCTAGTGGAATGCATGCTTGCATTTCCAGACCACCTAGATTAAGTGTTATATAATCTGATCAAAACTTGTGCTAACAAGAATTCAGCAGGATTCATTTTGAGAAACCCAATCAGATGCCTGGGGAAATTAGATTACTGAAAAATGAAATCCATGACTTGACAAAGAACACTAAAGAATAATTTGCCAATTCTCACTATCCCTGCCTGCAACATGCTTCAAGAGAGGAATTTTCTGAAAGACCTTTTGGAAATAAAATGATGGGTTATTTTACACATATATTATAACCTTGTCCCAGGCCACTACTTTTCTACTGTTCGGTGTCAACAAACAAATAGCTAGCATTTTCTAATTTCTACTGGATTGGCCATGCATCTCTCTAGATTTTCTTGTGAGAAGGAAAGTGCTCGTACCAAGTGTACGTTGTACCCAAACTCTAGCGACTAAATGACTATTCTTATACCTGGTAACATCAACACAAGTTGTCTCAAAACTTGATGATAAATGATCAACTAGATGATGTTATGATATGGTGCATCAGTAGATATAGGAACATAATTGTTATTTTGCAATATATATTAACTTACCAAAGGAAGTACATATACAGTCTATCGGCATTCATGCTATGCAGCTCACAACATCATGTTGTCATACTTAAAGAACTCTCGTGCAATCAAGGTGCATTTAACCTTTGTGCATTGTGGGTTTCTGCGAAGTAGACGAATCAAAGAGCGGCAACATTTATCAAATAGTTACCTCTCCTTAATGGGGCCGGTAAGCTTGTAATAATCAGGAAAACCCTGAAGTCTTGCATTTTCACGAACTGTAAAAACTCTGTCTTGCTCAGGATGCAATATTGCCTGCATAGTCGATCAAATAATATGTTGGCCATTGCTTATTCATGATTGTATAATTACTTGAATGACCAATTTCCTTTTTGCTAGACCTTAAGCATAAAGATGTAATGGATGGTAACTTTTGACACGACCCTGGAAATACAGCAAGAGAAATCAAGTCTCACCTAACACAACACTAACTTGACACAGAAACCACTTCATATGTTCGGACAATATTCAGAAGATAAAATTCTCATCATAGTTAACAAAATTAAAGCTAATTAAGCAACTACACAACATTTATTGTAGACAAAATAGAGTGACACAAGTCGTCATCACTGAGGTTAGACAGAATTTAACTATTGGAAACTCCATATCAGTCGACAACCATAAGTGTAGAAACCCTAAAAGATGGGACATATATTCATCTCCAAATCAAACTCTGCCATTAATCAAGAGTAGCATACCTGGTTGTGGGGTTCTGCTCTAGTCACTACAGTAGGCACAGTTTCATCCCACCACATACGTGCGAAAGGCCTACATAATTCGAAGAGGTTGGAAAGCTGAAATTACAAAGACTGAATGTATCAAAGCACCTTGACACTTACTTTGACGATGAACCATTCACAAACGTCATTGCATAATCAGGGACCTGCAGAAGGACAGCAGTTCTGTTATAAGAATTGCAAAAAGAGAGAACTAAATGTCATTAGGAAGTATGAACAAAATTCTGTCAAAAAATAGAAACTGAGGGAAGTATAAATTGATGAATGTTCTTACCAATGGTTTCCCTGAGTCCAAATAAACCCGGGGAACATCAGGGTCCCATTCAACTTTGTTGTCTGGACGCACACGAACACCAGGCAAATCCCTAAAATTTGCACCCTTCGCAAAATTCACGAAACAATCAGCAGACAGTAGAGCTTCGAATACAATAGATTACAAAAATGTTGACTTTTATGAACGCAAGAAAAGAAAGAACCTTTTTCTTTGGTATACGGCAAACACGTTCATAGTCGTCTGAATTCAATTCAAGTGGTCGATGATCAAAGAGTAATCGATCTGAATCCACAGAGTTGTCTGTGATCCCCATCATTTCTGTAAAAATTTCAGGATTAGAGAAGAAAGAAACGGAAAAACTAGAATTGAACACTTAATTTAGTTAAGCAGCCCAAAACGCACAAAAGCTTCAATCAATAAATCTTAGTGACCAGAAACATCCTTCTAAGCTCACTTCCCCTTAAACTAGACCCATCTCAATTGACTCCTACTAGCATGCCACCCTAGCCTCTAAGGCAATAAAAGAGGGAGAGCCCATCAAGCAACATAAATATCAATCTTGTATCAACACAATTTTCAAAATGCTCATCTTTAAGAGCTTCTATAATTTAAGCTAGAGTCTCGTGCATGTCACGAAACCACTCGTTAAAGTTACTTTTAAAGCAAAGATGGTTAAACGATGGCACCTAAGAATGTCTATCTACTCGTGGACTACACTACAATCTATTCACATCCATCTAACGTGCATACATGTACAGAAACTTGAAATCAAATATAGTACCACATAAAGCTGCTTAGTTATTAAAGTGTTTTGCATTTAATGTTCTATATACAGGGATATAAAAAAATGCTATTCACCCTTTTCACTTGATCTAATGAAACGTTGAAAATCTGTCTGTGGAACCTTCTCATATGGCATTTCATCTCTTCCATCATAAGTTCCAACCTAAATCAATTGAAATCCATCAAAATTACAATCCATCAAAGCTTTAAAAACAGCATTAGGATGACAGATACATACAGGTGGAAGATCAGAGATTGCATCCTCCAGTAGCAATTTCTTTTGCAATTCGTATGAATGGCCCTCATCATAGGCAACAGTGTGCATCTGATTTTATTTCAAGGAAATTTTAGACCACGCCTTAGTAAATCACACATTATAACACAGAAACCCATACCTCAAATTCTAGAGGAATGACACCTCTAACAACAACATCGTGTGTTGGCAATGGGTACTGGGGCAGCTTCTAAAGCATCAAATAAAAACCAATGAGTGAAATTCTTTTGAATCCTATTATAAAGACAGACAAGTTTAAGACTCTTTTATCTGAAACATAGGTGCATATACAAGTTTACCTCACTGGGACGAGCACCCCAAAGAAAACAACGCATTCTAAATTGAGGAAGCCCGTAAGCTCCTGCGGCCATCATACCCAATCTTGTTTGATAGTTCATTTGCACTAAACGACCAAGTGCATACCTCCCCAAGAAACCATTAGAAAATTTAACTAGATCCACCACATTCTCCATCAAAACAAACCTTGGTTTCAAAAACTCTACAACTTCCATAAACACAAGAAGTTGCTTGTTTTTCACATCAGCCAAAGGATTGTCCTTATCTCTAAAACGGTTGAAACCGCTTATTCCTTGACAGGGCGGTCCGCCACAGACCACATCTACATCCCCCTGAAGAAGTCAGCCAAGCAAAGAAACTCTTAAGGTGATTGTTTCTTTGTAATCAAGTACAATGAGCACACTAAATCAAAGGAAATATCTAGTATGAAATAATAAATGATGATACAAAGAGATAAGTCTCCTAAATCAAAGAAAGGCTTCTCCTGTAAAGTGTATGCAGAGGTCATCAATGGAGTAGGTTCATCTAGACGATACACAACAAGAAGCAAAAAGAAAAAAACATTGGAAATGAAACACTCACTGGCAAAGGCAAAATGCTTGATTTGTGACCTTCAACTACGAATTCCTTTAGTTTTTCACAACAGTTGCTGACACAAAGATACTATGTTAGAGCTGCGGTACTTAGGATTTTCATATCAAGTTCATTTTATCATTGTGCCTACCTTAATCCCTCAATTGGCTCCCAAGTGTCCTCATCAGGACCATAACCTTTCCATGAAACCTGCAAGAAAATGACGAGACTCAAAATTATCTGAAACACTAGAAAAGAATCACACTGCTGGGATACTAGGTTATGCAATTTAAATTACATGCTAAAGTACACAAAGAAGCATCATGATCGAATTATAGCATCATGGGGTTGTAAGACGTACATAAAGAATTATTAAACTACCAAATTCATCAACTTATCATTGTCGTTGACTAAGAATCGTCTACAACAAAAAGGTTTGCATTCTAAGTACTATGCATAAATCAAGGGCTAAGGAGAAGAAAAAATGGATGAAGCTATTAAACAATAAATGTCCAAGTTTGCCAAGTTAAATTCAATATTTTAAGTACCTTGAAGTACAATGCTTTGTCTCCCTTCTCTTTAGGATCTCCATAACAAATTGCTAGAACCTTCTCTACTTCAAACACCTCACCATCACTAGCCCCATCATCATCGCTACTATCTTCCTCCTCATCACTTATTTCATCGTCCACGCTAAATAAATCAGCATATGGCAGCTGCTGACCATCACTTTCAATGAGGTGAAATTGCATGCACAATTTCTGCCACTCCTTCAACAGCAAGAGGAAATCTTCTGCAGACTCATTCCTCACCTGATTTTACGATAATAGTCAAAAGTACAATGCTATCAGAATATATGCAGATAGGCAAAATTAATACATTCATCAACCAAAAAGAAAGGTTATACCTCTGTCTCCGGGTGGTTTAGTTTCAAACTATTGCATGCATGTTCGTTCATGTCAACAGCCCACCTCTATGAACAAATGAAATCAAGAATGCATAAGTTGTGCATACTAACCTTTTACTAAGACAAAGTTTACAAAATGCATACCGTGACAAGATTCGAACCAGAAAGATTTGCTCCAAGACATAAGCCCGTGGACATTGCACCACAACCAGAATACATATCTAGTAATGTCACCTCCCCCTTGTTGTTCTTTTGCGAAATCTCCTTGGAGTTCACCTCGCATGTTGTACCAGCCATGTCAACATCATCACTTGAAATGGTTGATGAAGTCTCACAGCCATCCACCTTATGATCTGCAACATAAAATAAGGCATCAGGTACCTATCCCATAAAAAAACAAACAAAAAAATACAGATGCAATGATAATTATGAATGCCCTATCATGTTTTTATCTAATTAATGAGGAGAAAACAGTGATGGGAACACGGGTATCCAAAAAGAAAAGCATACCTGTAGGCAAGTGTTTGAATGTTGAGTAAGGTAGTAGATACAAAGTATCACAATAATAGTCACATGATGGAATTGCCGCTCTTTTTGCGTCCAAATTAACCTACAAGTCAGAATCAAATTAATATTGTGATATTTCTAAGAAAGATTCAATCTGCAGAAACTTATGTTAAACATACATCGAGAGGCACTCGAGCAATGTTCAACTTCTCGACAAGGCATTCTAAAGGATTGTCATCGCGTATCTCTGAGAAGAAGACACGCTTATCATCAATTAGGTAAGACAATTGCTTGATGACCTGTTACAAGTAAAGAACAACATAAGATAATCATAAAGCCAATAAGAGCATAACCAAAGATTATAAACATACTTACTGTATCTCGAGCTCTGTAATACCATTGCGCACAAAAATAAAATGAGCCATCAACTGCCTCGAACAATTCCACGATCTTACAAATATAGTTGTCCTCCCCTTCCCCAGCCTAAATTTTATGAGCAAAAGAGTCATCAATGAAGTTTTTATGGTACCAGCCAAAAAAAAGTTCTTATGGTGGTATCGCAATTGATAAATGTCGATTTACAATTAGTTACTGAGCCATTATCTGGTAAATTATCGATCATAAGATATTTTCATATAGTTGAAGTACCTTTGTATCAAAGCTCCCTCAAGGAGACCAAAAGATAAGGAATACATATAAAATTAGCTGACAAATAAATTTACAATCACGATCTGAGGTTCATAGAGAAAAATACAATCCTAGAAAATAGAATCAAAGGTTTGTACTAAAATCACTGCTAAGAGATTTTAGCTTTAGCATTCGAAGGAGAAGATTGTGTGGAACTCAGACCAAATAAATAATTGGAAGTTTAATGCACTTTAATGGTAACATTCAGCTCAACAAAGGCTGGAAAACTATGACTTTGCAACTACCTAACTCTCCAACTATGTGACACAATCCTCAGAGTCTAGCCTCCTTAATAAAATCCCAGTGAAAGTGATGAGAACCAAGAATATAAAATGTGTGTATGGCTTTAAATGAAAATGAATTCGGTTGTATTCACTGTTTTTTTTCCATATATCACCATATGTGTAGTACAATTTATGAGACAATTCAAACAAGAACCTTTTAAACACTTTAATTACATCAAAACAAAATTTTGGTCAAATGCTTAAGTCACCTATGAACAAAATTGGGAATTCAAACAAGTACCTTTGAAAGACTTTAATTACATCAAACAAAATTTTGGTGAAATGCTCAAGTCACCTATGAACAAACTTGTAAGTTTGATGATGCATATACTGCATCAATACAACTTAACTAAGTGTGTCAATTATTTCTAATCAACCTAACAATAGAGATTAAACGTAAGCATCACACGTTTTTTTTTTTTTTTGATAACCCAGGGAACCCCGCACGGCTGACAGCCGGGAAGTCACCCCTTCCCACTCTTTTACTTATCCCTAAAAATAAAAGCGTACGAGTAGCATGCATTGAAAGGTTTACACCAAACAAAAGTGTTATATCTCATTTTTGACTGTACAAATAACATAAAAAATGAAAAACAATCTAGACAATTTAGATTTAGAGTGTGCAATGCCAAGCTTTATGCAACTGGGTTGCTGGTGGTAATCTATGGTGTCCTAGAGATCTATCTCATCTTTGCATAAGACTAGCATGCCCTGATTGACATGTCAATTGTCACGACTCTGCTATATTACTCCCTTGATTCAGACGATATTTGAATGTATCTTCAAACAAAACCACATTCCTTACATCCATATGAAGCATTGGATTGATGCATCGCATATTTCAAGTTACACAATTCAACCATAAGTAGAATCCTTTAAATCATTTTACATTAGTGCAATTTTAAACTTGCAAGAAACAAGTTGTCATGGAAGCTACGATAAAACCATTGCTAGAACAAAATTCGTTTCTATAGACAAACGTTTCATTCCACTAGTCGGATGCCATATAATTGCAAAATATGTATAGTTGCAATTTTGGAAAGAAATGTTAAATAAATAACCTTCACATAGGCATCATCACCAATATCATAGCAAACCCCATCGACATTAGCCTTCATGTAGTGGCACTTCGCTTGAATAATTTCTTCAGAGTTCTCCCCTCTATAAATGAAATGTCGTATTAGAATGTCTAGGAAATAATATTACTGACAAGGAAAGGAAGATTACCCTATCTCAGAAAAAATAAGCAGGTATTCAAATCTAATCTTACTCTTTATTGCCGTTTACATTGACCACCTTTTTCTTCTGCAAGATAGAAAAGGCACCATGGAAATATATCAACATGAGTAATATAATAAAAGATCAATACGAGCAGAGAGCAGAAAAGGAATATTCAAAGCAACAAAGGAAAGTGCATGTCAATAATCTCATGTGTGGCAATGTAGAATGGCAGTAAGGGTTCATTGCCTTTAAGTAGATGACCTTGTCCGATGTTTCCGTTATTTCTCCACACACACACAAGAGAGCTGGACGCTGGAATGTGAACTTGGCATGGCAAAAGTCATTGGTTTGAGACTAATCATTTCTAAAACAAGTGCAAAGGTTCCTCTGTTTTGACTGACTCTCCCGTCATGAACAAATGCCATGGTTTCATTAGCTAGTTTAGTTTAGCTAACAATCCTCCAGATCAAATGATCAACACTTGCACCAAGGAACTGATGAGTAATCACCTTAATGAGCAACTTGGGAGTACAAAACTTCATCAGAAATAAGCTTCAATACCTTCCACAAATGATATATGCCTCCTACGTCTAATGATTCTAGTCTTGACAGTTTAAATGACAATGGATGAGAGCATTCTGACAAACCATAAAGTCAATTCGAGCCTACTTTTAAATACTTAAAAGACAAATGCAAGAGTCTTAAGTGATACTAAGTGCAAAAATCATATCTTCTCTAGACATCCTTCTCTAGCAGTAGAACTACGGGTCTAGGTTGCAAAGAAACACTTCTAGCTCTAGCTTCCGATTTGGACACACTTACAAACGTAAGTCTTCAACACACTTACAAACGCAAAAAGGCTCGATGTCGGGCACTACATTTGGGTCAAGGCATTAGCTACAGCTGCAACGTTTCTAACCCAACCCATTGTGTTTTTTTTTTTTTTGCAAATTACGTCGACAGTATTTGTAAACAAGACTTGGTGTAAATACCCATTATTATCCTACTGAACTCAGCTCACTCCAATGGACCTACCAACAATTCCCAAACCCACCCTATGTGAAAAGAATTCATCTACCATCGCAAGCCACACAACAGTTCACAGCACGCTCATTCTGACCCCTAAAGCAACGCATTTTCAACGAGCAGAAACAAAACCAGCGCTAAAACCCAATGGCAAGTCACTGAGCTGAATCAGATTCGAGAGAAGAAAGAATAAAAAGAAGAGGAAAAAAAAGAACACAAGAAAGGCTACCTTGCCCAATCCAAGATAGCGCTTCGGCCATTTCTGGCGAGCCTCCTCGTTCGGGATCGGAGCCCCGACGAACCGGCACTCCGACTCCTCCCCATCGCCGCCGCCATCGGCGGCGGCACGAGTGACGCCCTTCTTGGCAAGCGCACCGTCGGCAACATTGATCCTCTCGTTCACCTGGCCGCCGAGGAGCTGCTGCTGCTCCTCCTCCAACTCCTCCGCAGGCGCCTCCCTGGGCTTCTCCGCCTTCCCCCTCTTGGCGGAGGCGGACGACGCCGCCCCGCAGGCCCCCCCGGACTTCCGCTTGCTCGGCATTCTCCGGCGGCCGCGACGGTCGAGAGAGAGAGAGAGAGAGAGAGAGGCGGAGGCGGAGGCGGAGGCGCTAGAGAGGGAGGGAGGGAGCGAGAGAGAGAGAGAGAGAGATCAGCGATGCGGGAGGGAAGGGGAGGGGAGACGAAAAGGGTGGAGCTCTTTCTATCTCGTTCCTCGATTTTGGGGAACTCTTGAAGGGGGCGGAGTTTGAAAGATGAGCGGGAAAAACTCCCCAAAATTTTTCGGGGATTTTTTCTCCGGAGGAGGGAATTGCCCCTGTGGGCCCCCCCCCCCCCCCCCCCCCCCCCAGCTCTGAACAGTGCGGTATACTTTCGGAACGTTGGAAGAGATTTTGGGCGCGTTCGAATCGACGCGGGGTTGGGGTGGTGAGGGCTTCGGTTGGGTGCTCGCCGGAGCACGGGGGGCTTGGGTAGAGACCCGCCCCGCCGTGTGATTTCGCGAGAAAACGATAGATAAAATCGTGACGGTCCGTCGCGAATTTAGATCGTAAGTGCTGGGTCGCAGCCGATTTAAATTCTTACTGGGAGGAGATTCGCGAGGGATGTTGTTGACAAATAATTATGGATAAAAAGATATGGCCTCAGAGTTCTTTAGAAGAAGGTAGACTAGATCTACATAAAATTAGGGGCCTGGTTCCATAAACGAAAAAAAAAAAAGCTCTAATTTTATTTTGAGCGACGATTTTGGTTTGCACTATTCTTTATCTCGTAAAAAATCGCAGACTTTCACTTAAATCTCAAATATGACTCGTACAATTTGAAAATTTCATATTTCGAGAGCTAAATTTGGGACTCGAATAAAAATTTGTGTTTTTTAATGAGACAAAATGAAAGGGTCAGAATTGTCACTGAAGGTAAAGTTGGTATTTTTTTTTCTTTTTGAATTAGTACTTAAATTAGGACGTCAAAAATCTCTCTAATTTCATTTGAACATTTTTGGTTCTTTGAATGAAAAATCCAACGAACTTGAAACTAAAAAGAAAGAAATCCTATTACCTAGCCGGAGATATATTTCGAATATACTTTAAAGATTTGATAGAAAAAGATATGATCTCGAATTTAACTTAGCCAAAATTGAGGACTTGTTTGGTAACCCAATTAAGTGCCGGAAATTGAAAGTTCAGTGAAATTAAACTTGTTTCGTAAACCTTAATTAGCATTTGGCATTAGGTCTTGTTTATTAAAATTGAAACATTAATTGCTGGAAGTTAAAATATGGGACTTTGTGTGTGAATAATCTTAAGTGTTGAAAATTGAATTAAAGAGTCATTTGATGATACTAAAAATTGATACTTGAATATTGTTAATTTTTTACCGAATATAGAAAAATATTATCATTGGTAGGTTTTGTCAATATGTTTGGTAAGATTCTAATTACTTGCAATTATTATTTTATTGAAGGAATTAAATAACTCCTTTCTTGCTTACCGAATTGAGTAGTTTTTAACTTAATTAAATCACTTAAGTCAATTCTATATAGGGTAAAAACAAAAAAACAAAAAATTCTACGTAGGGTTATCTAATAAGATTAATATCATTAAGTGCTGAATTTTTAGTCTTTAGCACTTAATTGAATATCAAATAGACCTTTAGACTCAACTAAGTAAACAATCAACTTTATTGTGTAATAAGGGAGGAGGGAGGGGTTACTTAATTAGTTCAATAAAAAAAATAACGACAAGTAAATATTGCTAATATATTGCTAAAAATGATCGATAATAATCATTCTTCTGCTTTCGGTAAAAAAAATATCAATATTCAACCATTGATATGCAATTATCATCAACGCAACTTCTGTATCTATTTTCAAGACTTACGGTTATCGGCATATAAAATTTACTACTTACATTTTCAGCATTTATTTTTCAGTCTTATCAACACAAGCCTATGGAATAGGACAATGGTGGGAGTTTTTAAGAAATATCTCATTCATCAATAACTACAACATCAAGCAAGGATGAAAAAATGATGCTGCGAAAAAAAAAATAATTCATCCCTAACATGTCTTCTTACTATTGAGGTTTTACTTTTCTGCGGCCTTACAATATATTTTCTGAATTTGTTATGCTGTTGTAATTTTCTGGTGTGACCTTGATTTTTATATACCTAAGTCCAAAACATTATTAGGAATTTAGCTTTGCTATTTAGGTATTCAAAGCTGCAGATACAAGTACGTGCCCCCGCAAAAGCGCGAGCTAGGTATCTAGTCACGAATTAAAACAAAATGATGCGATACCTTTGGCCTGATGGGTGATAGGAAACTTGTACAGCCGAGTGGTCTAACCATAAGGTTAAATCTTTTACTGCCAAAAAAATTACAAGCAATTCGGTCCGTTCATTTTACGACTTGCTGATCAGGCTGCCTATTCCTTCAGTAAAAACTGCTTTTTTGTAGTAAACGTTCTCGTTATTTAGGTAACTATTCTCATGCGAAGTAAAATAAATTAGGTGTAGTAAAAACACTCATCTATAGCAAAAATTTTATCGCATTGAAATATTTCCTCTTTATAAGTGTGTTATCAAACAAAAATTGGTCAGCTGAATATTTTAAGTCGATCGACTCTGCTTCTCCAATGAAATGAGCCTGCATCTGCATTGAAGAGCCTCGTTGCTTGTCGATGAACAAGTGATCATTTTGAGGGTGGCTTCCTGAACGATTGGCTTCGTGAGTTTGTTGGATTGGAGAAGTTGCATCATTTTAAATTTTTAACCCTCCACAACTTTTACGCTGCACTTCCCTTTTCTGTCATCTCCAACTAGTAGTTTTCTCTTTTGCTGTAACATGGGTATCAATAATTTGACTTGACCAACTCCCACACCGGATTTATGCAAGCCGACACGACGATCGCGACCGCAAGTGGACCATGGTCATGATTTTTACAGGAGATCGATTGTTATGTAGCGATCGAGGCAGCAGCGTCGCAGAAATTATGTGGCCGGGGTGATGGGAGATATCACCCCCTTATCTGACTTTTGACACTCTGCATTAAAGTTCTTTTTATTTTCCGATGCCATCTTGAAGTGTAATGCAGTTCTGTACTTTAAACGTTCAATGAAGTCTTTTCATTATTTCATGCGTTTGTACTTTCCAGGCAATCCTGTTTGACATTGTCCGACCAAAGAAAAAGTTCGATTGGCGGGCAAATCAAACAAAACCAAATCACCTATAACCAAGCATACGCAGAAGAAAAGAAAAGGTTTCCTGATAGACAGAACCTCATGGTCAGTCCACCAAACGGAAGAAACAAGAAGATTGTGCTTCAATATGTGCTATGGATTTCTGTCACACAAGTCCTTGAAACAAAACAGATGTATCAGAAGAGCACCTTTTGTTGCTAGATCAGATGGCGTCGACTTCTTATTCCATGACTAAGATCACGACTTCGGTTGAAGCATTGATCTTACTGGCAGTTGGCCATTAACTTCATGAATGGATTCCATCGGCAGCTTGTTTCAGCCAACAAGTCAAGAGGCACGACACATCTGTTGCAACAGAGTATTCCTCTATTCCATTGGCGTCAAATTCTCCGCAAAATCCGCTTCTATTCCACCGCAATTGCCACTTCCAGTGAGAAGATACAACTGAACTCCGATGACCCTAGTCTTGCTAGGCTGCTTGAGCATATGGCCACGCTTGAAGACCCAAGTCCAAAAAGTATTTCCAACTGGTCCTTCCGAAACCTTTCAAATAATTTCTCGTTACACTAAATTACCGTGAGCATTTGAGCTTGTGTCGGAGGTCGATGATGATAACTTAACAGGTACAGCTTTTTCAGGATCACTTGGTTTCACTTTCTCTTTACTCTGGCGCTTCAACTTATTCATAGCCTGGTCTGCTTTTGAGACGATTTTGGAAACCGTAAATCCCGCAACCTCAAATAACTGGGATCTATGGGGAATTAGTGAGTTGCGGAGGATGACATCGACTCCGTCGTATGTCCAAACCCCTAAGAGTGCCTCTCCTTTTAATCCAATGGCAAACCACCCAAGACCTGCAGCTGCAACATCCACAGAACTTGCGTCCCAGCTGCTACCACTTACACGAAATTCCCTTCTCACCCATTGTCCAAGCTCTTCCACTCGTTTTTCACCAATTGGTGGCTGGCAAAGGCATTCATAAGATGGTCAGAAAAATTGTACCTAAAAACTAGCTTGCAATAAAATCAAGGGATGGACATCCTCTGCCGCGCGCAGCGCTCCCATTAGTGTCTCAACCAATTCTCGATTCGTTGATGTATGTAAATATAGATATGCATCAATGGTTAAGATATATTGGGACATTCATGGGAGCGCTGTGGTGTGTAGAGGATCCACGTCCAAAATACTGGAGCTGCTGCCCTCACATGAGCTTAACACTAGCATGCAAGGTGGAAGAGGAAAACAGACTCGAGTTCATTAAATTTCCAAAAAAACAGTGCACTCAAATACAAAAATCAGCGTTGTCTCTGCAACATAATAACAAGGTACAGAAGATGTATGGGCAGAAAAGAAGACTTAGAAGCATCCCAGCCAGATGCCAAGAACGTGAAGTGGGGCCAAATTAAAAATGTGCTTAAGGTCATTCATGTGGTTTTTGCATCAAACAAGAAACAAAGATGAAGAAGAAGATAAAAGACCAAACAAATCAATTCCAGACATGTTTAAATTGGCTCTTAGAGCTCAACTTGCTTCAGAAACCATCAACTATTTTTCAATTTGTAATTGGTCCAGCAAGACTTCAAAGTAAAAGTAAAGTACTCTTTTTCGCAAAAAAATTGTCAAAGAAAGTGGCTTCTAAATGAAAGCTCTACCTGCAATTGACGACCAAAATGGTCTTCTACCATTGCATGTGCATTTTCTGTTTTCCCCATGTGCAATGGGAGATAGGGAGACGCCCATACAGTAACATAAACTGAATCTACAGATGATTCTTCAATGTCCAGCCTCATGAGCCCAGCAATATGAATCGAATGACCTGCCTGTCATGACAAAAAGAGAAACACGTGAACCTTAGATGCATGATGCAAACTTGATTAAGTGTCATGTCAAGACCCTAAGCAAGTGAATGGTTTCTGCTTGCTTTGGTTAATTCAATGACACAGAAATCGTAAGCAACTTCAATCAATTGGCAACAACTAGGGAAAGCATTATCACGCCAACACCTTCAATCAGTCGACTAAAAATAAAGACAACCGCGACGAAGACAAATGCTTAGTGGGAAAAAGGGTAGACATACAACATTCGTCACACAACACTGTTTTCTCCAAAGTAGCAAATGCTCGTCAAAGGTCTTGCACTGTTCAGATAGCACATCGACCTTACATAAAATAAATAACTAGCCCTTCAAAGAAGCTCAAAAGAATTCCCAACCTAGCGTTATCAAGACTGGAGATTAACACTTCACTGACCACTTAGTTGATTGCTTTGCGAATATATTCGCATTCACACGGATGCACGTTCCTTCTCATTGCAGAGAGAATGAAATCTAGCATGCTTACCTTAATTCTGTAAGTCCTTGGCCTGAGCTCCTTACTGACATAAACAAGCTTCTGCTCTTCCCTGGTCAGCCTTGTCGTGATCTGATGCGGATTCAAAAGCCCTGGTGTATCAAACAACTTCGCCTTACCCGGCAAAATCCCCTCGACCCTAATTATTCCCAGCGTGGTGCCGGGCACCGGTGCCTCTGTCAAGTGGGTAACTTTCCCCCCTTCAACATGCTTCCCGATTGCATTAATCAAAGTACTCTTCCCTGCATTTTGCGCGCCAATCGCCCAGACATTCCCCCTAGGCCCAGCCAAAGCAATGACATCGTCCACAAGATTCTTCAACCCCCAATTCCTCACTGCGCTCACCATATGCAAACTCGTGATTTTGATCACCCCATTTTCCCTCGCTCTCTGCCTCACCCAATGCTCGAAGCCGGTGGGCGATATGCTACCGGGCAACAAATCAATCTTCGTCACCACCAAAACTACTCTAGGCACATTCCCCGATTTCTTCTCCTTCCAAGCAGTTGAATTCTCCTCAATCGTCGTCGAAACCAGCTTCGCCACCTTCTTCGGTAACGACCCGTCGAAATCGGCCGCGTCCACCACCATCAGCACGACCGACCGCGTCCCCGTCGCCGAAGCCAGCTTCCTCCCGACCGTGTGATCGAAGTCGAAATCCGGCAACAGATTCTCGACGCTCGGGTCCTTCACTTTCCCATAGTGCCTCAGGGAGTGGCACCGCGCGCAGACCACCGGCTTACCGTCCGAATCAGGGCCGCCGCCGCCGCCGCCGCTTCCGCCGCTTTCGTCCTCGACGACGAAGCCCCTTTTCAGGATATCGGAGAACTCGGGCTCCTGCGCGACGGGCGCGAGGTGGGCATCGAGCAGGCGGTAGTGCGGGGTCTTGGGCGAGGGCTTCGCGAAGTAGCCCGGGTGCCGAGGGTTGGAGTCCTGCATGTGGACGCCGCAGCCGGGGCAGACGGCGCGGCCCGGGGTGGCTTCATCGTAATTCCCCTCCCGGGTCAGGGGCGGGGACGGAGGCGGAGGCGATTGCATCGGCGCTTGTGCTGCCATGGACAGGGACGCGAAGGAGGCGGCGGAGAGGAATGGCGGTGGGGTCGTTGCCGCCGCGTCGTTGGCGCCATAATGGATGGGAGGAGAGTGAAGCGATTTGGAAGAAGAGAGAGGCGGGGAGACGAGGAACCTGAGCTTCGAGACAGACGAGCTTCGCGTCCGACGAACTAGCGTCAGCATCGAGCCTCCGTCGTCGATGTTTTCGTGCCTCGGCCGTGAGCGAATTTGGGCTCGCAGAGGAAGATGCAGGGCCAAGGGTTTAAGGAAGATGCGGAGCGCTGAACCGATTAGGGTGGGTCGGTTCTCCCCTGAAACCTGACCGGACCGATTTGGTCCGGTTTCCAGTGACTTCTTCCCCTATAAGCAGGAGTTTCTCAACATTAAAGGAAAAAATAATTTGCTAATTAGAATTTACTTTAAAATAAAAGAACATTAAGAAATTTTGTCCAGTTTGGACGTTTCAGTTCCTTATGTAGGACCGGAAATCGGACCAACTATTCCCGGCTTCAAATTTTTGGAATCGAGAACCGCATTGGTCTTCTCGGGAACTCGCCGGTCAGTCCGATTCCCGAGTTGGACCGGGACTAGACCTGTCAAAATGGGTCATAAACCCATTTCTTAACCCATATATTAGTAAATGGGTCATAAATGGGTTAGTTATATTTAGTAAATTGGTTATAAATGGGTAGAAGTCTTATATTAGTGTTAAATGGGTCATAAATGGATCGTAAATGGGTCATAAATGAGTTTACAACTGATTTAAACTCAACGCATTTCTCTCACCCTCACTCAATCTTGCACTCACTCATTCCGCACTCTCATTTCAGCTTGGGTATGAATTTTCCTATATTTAATTAAATATGGAAGTATTTTAGCAATATGGGTCTAATCGAGTATGGGTTGGGTATGGGTCGGGTCGGGTATGGGTCAACAAAATTGCATTGCACATAAATGGGTCATAAACGGGTTAATGGGTCAATTTGGGTCGGACCATTTATGACCCGACCCAAACCCAACCCGACCCACCCATTTGACAGGTCTAACCGGGACTAATGCGTACCCCCACCAACTAGGGGAAAAAGTACAAAAAAAAATCATAAATATATTGCATTTGTACCAATTTAATCATAATTTTTTCAATTACATCAATTTAGTCATAAACCTTCTTACATTAGTACCAATTCAGTCCATCCACCTAATTTAGGCCGAAAATTGCTGACGTGGATGCGAGTGGTCCTACGTGGCACGGCCAATGCTAACGTTGACATTTTTCTTAATTTTGTTAATATTTTTTTTCATTTTTTTATTTCTTTTTTTTCCCTTCTTTCTACTAGTAGTAGTCGACGAGGGCGAGCGTCGGCATGACTACCCTCCCCAAATTTGGCGAGTATGACCCTCACTCAAGCAAGGCTAGCCTCGCGGACCATGGCCTGTGCCAACCCTCGACGGAAAGAGAAGGGAAAGAAAAGAAAAGGAATTTTTTTTTTAGAAATTATTAAAAGAATGTCAACATCAGTGCCAGTTGTGTCACATAAGACCGCCGACGTCTAGGTCAGTAATTTTCAATCAAAATTGGCCAGATGGACTAAATTTATACCAATATGAAAAATGTTTATGATTAAATTAGTTCAATTGAAAGGTTTAGAATAGAATTGATACCAATGTATTGGGTTTATGACTTTTTTGGTACTTTTCCCACCAATGAGGTCCGAAGTAGAGATCAAGCCAGACTACTCGGGTTTGGATCGGTGGTCAATCGGAATGGACTCCTTCGATTTCTAAATTGAGTTCGGTCTAGTCAATACTCATCCTCAATGGGCAAATGAACTTAACCGAGCTTTTCTTAATTTTTATATATACATATATATATTGATATCTACAAAGAAGCATGAAAGTCGTTAATATCGGTAGTATAGTCCTTGCGAGCCAAAGTACACGAATTTATCGAGTTCGAGCTCAAACACTTTTATAACTTACATAAAACAATTCAAAAAGCAACCTTAGCTAATTTAGTAGCTAAATTGGAAAGGAAACTAACAAAAGGATATGATTGCCAATTTGACAAATTTTAGCATTTAATTGCACTTCTCAAAAGTTTTAAAATTCGAGTATACTTATCCCTTCTAAAATGTCTGCATGCGGAGCTTTTGTTCAGTTAACTTCTCTTTGCTCTGTTTTAACGCACGTAAGTTTCCAACAAGAACTAAGTCAACGTACACGAATTCGGACAGCGGGTATAATGTTTTGGGCGCTTCAAGTGATTCTTTGTTCTACGCGCTATACTTACTCGGGCAGGCAAGTGCTTCTTGACTCAGAAATGCTAAATCCCGAAATCGATTCGATTCCAAATGAACTATTCTTCTTGACGCCATTTGTCTGAATACTAATCTTCAAATGCTAGCTGCTTAGACCGAAATAATCATGTTACAGTCATCATACATTAACACACCCAAGACACGAATGAGCTAAGCTTCTCCCGTGGAATTAAGTAGAACCGCTCGCAATTGTGTACCTGTACCTGCTCGCGGAAGACTCGTGAGCCTCTCTGAGCGGCTAAAGAAAGCTTCAAGTCACGAGCAATACCCGGCTTCTACATCACTGTTCTTCCATATGCGGCCCGCAACCTTGAGCTTCAGTTCCTGTCCGTTACCACCAGAAAAGGACAGTGCCAAGGTTCTTGGGATTATTAGACCATCCTGATTATCTCGGACTTTCCTATGGGTATCTCGAATGCTCCTCGGAATGCCTTGCCATATCAACCTTCTGCGATTCCCCCCGACTTCAAGGCTGTAGCTGAACTGCTTCGCTTCGTCCTCATTGCCCATAAAGCGTAGAAAGGCCATGTAAACAGGAGCCATCTCGAGCTGAAAAGCCTCGAAGTGCAAACAAAATTGTCGACCAAAACAGTTGAAGATCTGCACCGATAGAAGATTCATGGAATTCCTTATTATTCTTGGCATTAGCGAATATGATTGTCCACAGTTGAAAATTGAAAAACCTCTTCCCTTTTGACCTACTTCATACCTCTTCCCTTTTTTTACTCTCATTTTGAAAATTGAAAAACTCTAAAAGGTGAAGCAACTATTGTTATCTGGAATTAGACATGCCGCTACTTTACATGGCGCAAACTCTACACTTCGAAGGACCAACTATAAGTTGATGCATCTTTAAAAAATGGTATGTGTAGGATATTATCAGCCTTTGCAGTGTGATTTTGCTTTCTGCCAACAGAACTAAAGATAAACAGTCTGACCAATTATTAGTAATACTCATCTTTTTTGTACTCAGATAGCAGGCAAACAACTAAATAGTAGGAACTTATAGATACACTGAATTAATTCACCAAAATATCATCGGATCCATGTACTCAATATATCTTTTCCCCCTTTTAAAGAAGTCATGCACTGCCTAATCACACATTAAATTTGCTGCTACATGATTTCAAACATCCTCAGCCACATCTTAGGAATTTTTATAACAAAAACGACGGGTGGAGGGAGAAGTCAGAGCACTTACAGTCAACATCCATGTAGCATTCTCGACTTCTCGCGGATTGGATTTGACGTATCTGTGGTTAAAGGTACATCCATCATGCATGTCAACATTGTGATCATCCTTAAGATGCATGACAAGAAGTGGGATGTCACCAGTAACAGAACAATCGGCTCCAGCATAAGGGCAAGCATAGGGACGATGTTTACAGTTCTTTTCATGCTTAAGCTTGCCGTAGTACGGAAATATGCCCCTACACCCCAGAAGCTGAAATCTGCAAGGGAGTTCTAGGGATTCTGCTACTTTTTCTAGCACCAAGCATCTTATATCTCCAAGCTCATGGCGACAAGTTGGACAAAGGTTCTCGAGTTTGGTCTTGCAGCTTGAACATAGAGTGTGGCCATTTGGACACTGACAGAATTAAAGCCAAGTTGATTGTTAATAGCTAGGAGCACCCAACCAATTCGAATTTGAATTGAAGCAGTAAATGAAAACCGCGACAATCCATCCTCATCCCTCAAAACCCTTCAAAAGAAGTCCAATTTGAATTTGAATTGAAGCAGTAGCATAGTACCGTGATGATCCAACCCTCATCCTCAAACCCCTCAAAGGAAGTCCAATGATACTGCTGAGTTTAGGGGATGTGCAAACAATGATAAACCATTCAACATCATAGCTGTTGATGTGCAAATTTAACAGCTTCTCAAGGTGCCAGTATAGACCCTGGATGCTTGGAATCTACACACCCGATGCCACATACAAATAAGTCACCAAGCTTGCCCCACAAGGAAATTTCCGATGCTTAAGCTGGTGTATATGTTTTAAGTGGGTGAGGAAAAGCAAGTGAGCATTTAAAGAGAGTGCTATGGTTTACCCTGGCAAGTACACCACCCATATGTTTTATCGGCCTCCATTTTCAGGGTTTTTTATAGTGGGCATTCATTTAAGGGCCTCTAGTGGACATTTCTTTTTTTTTTTTTTTTTCTGTTTATGAAGTAATTCCAACAAAATAAGCATGGGTTAAAATCACTACCATATAGGATTCTACTGATTTTTACAATCTTGAATCTAGATTTTGACACGATGATAGCAAATTAACATGATTGAGATTATTTATGGTTTTAGATCATAAAACCACATGATTTTAATATTTAAATAAAGATTTAACAACTTTGCCTACACCAGCACCTTGTGGACCTGACCCTTCAGATTTGTGCATCGTCAACAGAGCGAGACTGTAGCATGACCTTTGAACGTAGATTCTGTTGAACTGAGGCTGCTTTTTTGTCCTTAAGAAATTTGAATTAAGATTTCACTGAATTCTCAATCTGACTTCTGTATGATGGAGAAATTAGATGCTTCCTTTACCCACAAATCTCAAAGTAGTTGCAGGTTTCTGCTATTTCATCGTAAGACATAGAAATACATTGTAGTAAAGGAGCCTTTGAGTGTATAGTAGCTCGACAAAAAGAGATTTACCTGGTAAATGGGAGGGTACATCAAATTCACACAAACAGGACATTCAAGTAGATCGTGCACATCCTCATTTAAGGGTGTCCATGCACTTCCTCCCAAGCCAGTGGCTACTTTTCCACAATTGGACCTTCTCGACAGCAACTCTGATGATGCAGCATCATGATCAGCAAATGAAATTTTAGGGCCGAGCATATTACTCATGCTTCCTCTAGTAGCCGTGGCCACGCTTCAAAAATGGTACCCCCACCTCCTTTCACACTCTTTCAATCTTGCTCCTTATGTGTCCAATTTGCTCTACTGGCTTACGCCACAGATGAATTAGCCCTGTCAAACATTGTCACCATCAGACAATAATTGTTTGGAAGAAGCTCATATTGAAAAAGATTTTCTATTAATTGATCGCTGCTTTATGTATGATGGTAAGACAGCTCAAGATATAATTTTCGCAAGCACTACAAGATATCCATGAAAATTTTCCATGTTTACTCAATGTAAGAACAGCAGATTACTTTTCCAAATGAAAGGTCACCAACCAGAAGTAACTTTAGTACATTATAAAGTTTAGCTGGGAAAGACATCCTCCAGACATGTACTCACATCCTCCTTAAGATACTCCCATGTGAATACCCATACCCGTAATAGCTTACACCCGTGATAGGACGCTCTGTGGAAGACATATCAAATGGAGAAGCATCTATTGCCAAAATCCATCGTAGCTACTCTTTAACGCACGACAACTGTTTCCAATAAAGTTTTCACCAAATGAAGATCACAGAATGGGCCATCAACATGCATTACTACCCTCCACCACATGAACAACAACTGTGCGCAATGAGCAGTTTCTACTTCAAGGAACTGAATATTCAATTGCTTCCCTGAAACCGGCATACCAGGGCTTAAGCCCACCCTAGACAAGCAGTACCAGCGGACACGTTAAGAGAAGGAGAGATGCAATAGCAGTGGACCAACTATCAGGGCAAATTAATCCCATTTCCTAACGCCAAAAAGGAGCATGGTCAGTTGCCTATAATGGGGCATCGGCACTATCCGGTTCGGAACACCAGACTCATCTCGACCGCGGCGCGATTCATCCGGAGCTCACCGAGCAGGCCCAACAGATAGGCCTTCGTGTAGCGCATGGTTCCTATTCAGGAGCTAAGCTTGTCAAGCACTGTTCATTGCGTACAATGTACCCGAGAAATGATCTCATCAAACTCAGCGTATTATTGACTATCCATCGAACCTCCCCCTCCCATAAGAATGGAAACCGTAACCGACCGATTCGAGAAATCCCCGGCATTCTAGGTTTCCGACGGGAATCGAGAGTTAGGAACGGGAATCCACGACGTTCGTCGATGCCCGATGCTTCGAAACAACACGGAGCGAGAGCAAGCAAAATCATAGCAGATCCCGGCGCGAAAGCGCGCGCGCGTACCTCGACGACGATTCCAGCGCGTGTCCCGTCGCAATCGCGGCCGGAGCGAGCTAGGACGGCGAGCGCCCGACGAGAGGCCCGCACCCCGAGAGCTCAAGACGGGCCCGGACGAGAGGCCTCGATCATCTCGAGCTCGCAGCGATCGCGCGCGCACGAGTCGCGGGGAAGGGCCACAAAAGACGGGATGACGAAATCGAGAAACGAGACGAGGGGAAGGGAAGGGAAGGGCCGTGGAGGGACGTGGGGGCGACGCCCGGGAGAGCTGGATGATTTGGGGGTGGGGTGGGGAGGAATTGCGTGTCGCGAAGCTACTCTCTCTCTCTCTCTCTCTCTCTCTCTCTGTGCGATTGAAGCTTCGTCGAGTTACATCGCCACGCTCGTCCGTTTTGGCAAACGGTGGAGAGATGGTCGGTTGCCCACTTTTTGAACTCGCGAAGAGAGAGAAAGGGAGAGAGCTGCACTCTCGTCAGTGTTAATTAATGGCGAGAGAGAGAGAGAGAAGGCGGGGGGGTGTTTTGCGTTGTGGTCGTGGCAGTGTGTGGATGGATGGATGGAGGAGACCGGTTTCCCGCACGCAACGTTCGAAACGACCGGCTTATAAAAAAAAAAACGTGTGAAAACGAAATGACGACCTTTTGCACCCCCACACCCCTCAGTCTTAGGTGCCGTTGGAGGGGAGTAATTAAGTTTACATTAATGTTCTCCATTGTCGTGATTTAACAGTACGGTGAAGTAGTTTCAGAGAAATATGACGACTCTTTTATACTTAATTACGATGGCACGTGGTACGATTGTGCCCCCGGTGATCCGTTCATTATTTTGATTGCTCTTTTGAAGGACACAAGAATTGCAAGAGATGTAGAGATTTCGACTCCATGGCAATTTTGGCCTGATAATCGCTGACGTGGACGCTGATTGTTAATCTATAAACGATGTAAGGATAGGGGTGTGTAAAAGAACCGAAACCGCCAGGGACCGCCCTAAACCAGACCGGAACCGGTGGTCCCTAAGGGAACCGGTCTAGTTCTCGGTTCCAATTTTTGAGAACCGATGGTTACCGGTCCGATTTTCGGTTCTAGGCGTGGAACCGCTTGCCCACCTACCCGGATCGGGCAAGTAATATAATAATAAATATAATATATTTATTAATTTTTAATTTTTTTAAAAAAAGAAAAATCCTAAATCTCTAAACTAAGGATGCATTCGTTTTACGGAAAATGGAATGTTTCTAGAAAATATTTTCCGGGAATCCATTTTCCGAGAAAATGATTACTTTTCCTTTGCTTGGTGAATTTGATCGAAAAAGTTTTATGATGTTTGGATCTCATTTGGAAAATGATTTCAATCTCATGGCTTTATTTTAGAAAAAAAAATCGAATTTTTAAATAATTTTTAAAAATTTCTTTTCTTTTCCTTTTCTTTTTCCTTCTTCCTCCCTTATCGGCCTGCACTTGTGGCAAATCATTAGTCGTCGCCGAGGCTAGCGACCGGTAGAGGGAGGAAGAACGAAAAATAAAAAGAAAGAAAAGAAGAAAAAGGAAAAAATTATAAAAAGAAATAAAAGAATAGAGAAAATAAAATATTAACAAATTAAAGATAAACAATTCCGAAAAGTGTTTTCACATTCTTAGATTAGGGAATTCACTTTCTTAAATTTATACATAAATGTTTTCCTTAACCGGAAAGTGTTTTCGATTGACTAATCATCTTTAGTGAAAGTTCGGAAAATGGATTCCCGAAAAATACTTTCCCTCAAACAAATACACCATAAACTTAACTCGCTCGACGTTCACAGCCTCACATTGAGCTAAGAAACACCTTCTTTCGCTTTCGTCTCACGCTCACTCTCACTCTCTCACTGTTCTCGGTCGATACTCACCTCACCGTCTTCGACTCTCCATCTCCGTCTCCATCTCTGTCTCTATTCTTGACTAGTGGGACCGGTTTCATAGACCCATCCGGGAACCGGATCAGATCAACAGTTCAGTTCTCAGGTGAATCCTTGGAACCAATGGGCGGTTCCAATTTTTCGAAAACCAATCCTTAGTGGGCAGTTCCCGGTTCTTGGGTGACAATTGCCCACCCAAATCATGTTCACCCCTACATAAGGGGATAATTGTAAAAAAAGTCTTAAATCTATTATATAACGGCTAGTTTAGTTTTAAACTCTTTTAATTTGGCCAATTTAGTCCTAATTTTTTCATGATTTGTCAATGTAATCCCTTTAGCCAATTTTGGCGGGCAATTGCTCACGCAAATGCCCGTTATCCTATGCGACCTGATTTTTGAATTTTGTCTTTTTTCTTTCCTTTCTTTCTTTCTTTCTTTTTATCTACGCCAATAGCCATGGCCTTAGTGATGACCGGCGACCACCAGCCATTGCGAGGGCATTGCGGTCCTCACCTAAGTCTTCGTCAACTATAGTTGGGGCTTGTAGGCCCTCGCCTAGATTTGGCAAAGGTCACGATGCCCTTGTTGTGGTCGGCAAAGGTCCCCGGCCATTATTGAGACTTCGGTGACTGTGAACATGGATTAGAAGGGATCGGAGAAAGTTGTGGAGATGGTGGTTAGAGGCGGCTAGGCGATGGTGAAATGTGATAGGTGGTGGTGGCGATGGCAGACAAAGGAGGTTAGGATTTGCTTGGTGTTTCTAGAATGAGGGTAATTTCATCTTTTGATCATAAGGTTTGTGTCAAGTATACCTATCAAAATGAGTCTCAAACTCATTTAGAGTGCATTTGATAACCATTCTGTTTCTGAAAATAATTTTTGCTTAGGAATGATTTTTTTTTAGGGTTAATATCACGAAAAATCCTAAATTGGTACAATTGTGACAATTTTACTCCAAACTATTTTTTTGACCACAAAAAATCCAAACTGGTATACTTGTGACAAATTTACCCCGAACTATTTTTTTGATCACAAAAAATCTCGAACTGGTATACTTGTGACAATTTTATCCCAACAAATTTTTTAATATTATTTTTTGTTTTTTCGAATTTTTTATTAATTTTTCTTTTCTTTTTGTCTTTAATCTTCTTCATCTTCAATTTCTAGCAGGCGAGGTCAGCCCCGTAGGTCGTTGGCGAGGGTTCGGCCCCGCCGGTCGCTGGTGAGGCTCGACCTTGCCCAACTCCGGTGAGGTCGAGCCTCGCTAGTGACCGGCGGGACCAAGCCCTCGCTAGCTGCCTGCGAGGTCGAGCCTCGCCAATGGCCGGCGGGGCCAACCTCACCAGCTTCCGCCTTTGGTCGATCGACGGTCCAGCGATCGGCCAGAAATTGAAGATGAAGAAGATTAAGGAAAAAAAGAAAAGAAAAGAAAAGAAAAGAAATTAATAAAAAAATTTGAAAAAATAAAAAAAATAATATTAAAAATTTAGTTGGGGTAAAATTGTCATAAGTATACCAATTCGGGGTTTTTGATGGTCAAAAAAATAGTTCGGGATAAATTTATCACAGGTGTACCAGTTTGGATTTTTTTGGTCAAAAAAATAGTTAAGGGTAAAATTATCACAATCACACCAGTTTAGGGTTTTTCGTGGTATTAAATTTTTTTTTATTTTGTGCCCGAAAATAATTTATAAGCATTTGAAGGCGTTTGGTAAAAATAATTAGAGATAAAATTGTCACAACTATACCAGTTTAGGGTTTTTCATGGTATTAACTTTTTTTTTATTTTGTACCCGAAAATAATTTCTAAGCATTTGAAGGTGTTTGGTAACTGCCCAAAATTTCTATTCTTTGAATATAAAAAGAACAGAAATGCATTTGGCAACTGCACAAAATTCCTTTTTATTAATAATATTTTGAATTTTTTAATATTTCTTTGTTTTTTTTCATCTTCTTCCCCTTCCTTGGCCATGGTTAGGTCGCTGCCACCGGCAACTGGCCATAGGCTAGGGCTGGCGAGGGCGTCGCGGCCCCACTAGATCTGGCGTGGGCGACCCTCACCGCTGCCCTCGCGAGATCTTGAGGGCGGCGGCGAGGGTTGCCCGCACCGGATCCAGTGAGGGAGGTCCTTGCCCAGGCGGCGAGGGTCTAGCCCTCATCCTCGCCGGCGAGGGCCATGATGCCCTCGCCAACCGGCCACAGGCCAGGAAGAAGAAAAAGAAGAAAATCAAGAAGAAGAAGAAGAAAATATCTTTTCCATTTTTGATTTTTATTCCCAAAATCAAGAATTAATTTTTTTTTGCTTCTTGATTTTGTTCTAAAACTAATTTTGGAAACAAATCTGAGCAAATTTGTACCCGGGAATAAAAAATTTAACAAACGGATTTCTGTTTCAAAACTGATCCTTGGAACAAAAGAATAAAATAAGTTATTATTTGGCCAGTTACTAAACACAGCCTTATAACCAAAGTTGTTGAAATGGGTCACCTCAAATTTGAGATGTCTAGTCATAATGTGTTATAAAATAAAAAGTGTGAATTCAATTGATCTAAACGGGTAATGTTATGAACTCATTTCCAACCCACATAATAAATTGGGCCATTGATAGCAGATCCTCTCCTCTCTCTTTCTTCTTCTTTGTTAGCAGATCCTCTCCTCTCTCTCCCTTTGTGACATTGCTTGAGAACTTCTGCTAGACAAAGGACGAGCTCATATTGAGAGAGAGACGAGGGTGAAAGAGTAGAGGATCAAGAAGGTGAGGGTGAACTGAGACGACGGCGATTGCAGTTGCTTCCCTGTCGCCAACATCGCCGATTGGAGCTTTTGGGGATCGATCAGAGATATGAATTCCAGCTAGAGCCAGGAGAAGAATTGTGTAGTGTAGGAGGATGTGCGTGAGATTCGGGAAGGTTTGTCAATCTAGGGGACGATGGACTTGGGATCGTGATCGTGATTCTCCAGCAGAAGTTCCTTTTACTATTTTCCCTCTAGAGTGAAACAGTGGAAATGCGAAGTGACACAAGCGCATCCACGAAAGTTGGGGAAATTTTCAAAATACCCCTGCATTGGGACTTCATTTTCAAGGTGCTCGTCTAAATAAACCGGTGCTCAATTTGCCCCTTGAGAGGAACTGAAATTTTCCGAAGTGCCCGAAAATGGATCAGGCGCATCAAATAATAGTGCATGTGAATTTCACGTGCTCTGCACATGCGACATTTTACACTTGAATTAGTCGGAACCCGTTTCATAATTTATGAATGGCCCGAAAGCCGTTATGTTTAATTTAAAACCAAAGTCGGAACCCGTTTTATGGATGACCCAAGTCGAACTTTCGTCACCGCCTTCACGTCCCCATCCATAAACAAAACCCCGAGTTGCCTCACTAACTTGACGAGCCGGTTCATAAAGCTGCTCATTATTTAAAGGCAATAATTTAAGGAGAAAAATCATTTAAAATATATCTTGAGTCGAATCAGGTATGGGTTGTTAATTTTACATTGCATATAAAAGGGTCAATTGGGTCGGGCAATTTTCGACCCGACCCAAACCTAATTCGAATAGAGCCAAGTATCAAAGTACTGAAAATGGAGGTGAGTCGACCTATTTTTTGGAAGTTGGCACTGACGGTGGACTTGATCGAAGAAAATATATTATCCAAATTACGATCCAACGCAGTTCTAGAAGCTGACAGGGCTTATGGAATATGGGGGAAAAATTCAAATTGGAAAAGGAGGGTTTAGAGTAGAAGATTGGATTGGCTTTGATCCCTCAACTTCCATTCTAGATCACTTTTTGGGGTCAAAACTTCCATTCTAGATGGATTTCACATTTATTAAATAACTTTAATCATGCCTAATGACTAGTATTCCATGCTTCTATTTTATTGCTCTATAATATTTTTCACTTTCACACTATTTAGTTAAAACAAATATCAACTAATAAAATTAAACAAAGCAACACAATTGCTTTTTTTTTTTCGTAGAAACTAAGCCTATTTTAATTCAAAATAATAATGTTACTTCTACCACGCGTGAACATATCCTAATTTTCGAAAAGGGCAGATAACATTTTTTGAAGGAGCTGCTAGCTCTTACCACGTGATCGCCATTGACAGTAACGATACGTGGCCACCATGGGAAAATTGTCAAAAAAGTTCTAAACCTACTGTACTTTTGCCAGCTCAATCCTAAATCTTTCAATTTACCAATTGAGTCCTAAACTTTTTCAAGTTTTACCAATTTAATTCATTTGGCCAATTTTGGCTGGAAATCGATGACATGGATACTAGCCGTTCTATACGGCGCAGTTGGCGCTGACGTGGACAATTATAAATAATATTTTAATAATAATTATTATTCTTCTTTTATTTTTCCTTTTTCTCTTTCTTTCTCTTTTCCTTCTTCACTACTTTCCTACTAGGGCTAGCAGCTAGCGAGGGCCTCCGGCGGGATGGTCTAGGCAAGGTCTTGCGGCCAGCGAGGGCATTGCGATCCTCACCCTCGGCTGGCTGCGTCACGTAAGATGACTGGTATCCACGTTACTGATTTCCGGCTAAAATTGGTCGGATTAACTCAATTGACAAAATGTGAAAATATTTAGAATTCAATTGGCAAAATTGAAAAGTTTAGGATTGAATTGGCAAAAGTGCAATATATTTATGACTTTTTGGATAATTTTTTCCTCAAATTTACAGCTTGAACCCTCAACTTCAGGCGGACCGTTCGCTTGCGCGCTACGTTTTTCCACACGTTCACATTCTCGCGTACCCGCATGGCTTAATCGTGATTGATTAATGCCTCTTCCGAGACTTTAACAAACACGTCCCATGGCAGCATCAATTGACCGGTCTGGTCCACGGATTGACACGCCTCGTCAATCCCACATCAGCCAGATTGGAAAAAAGATAAGCGCAGTGCTCGTCAGCAGGGCTTCTCTTTCCCATATACCTGTGCCTGCGACCATCGTTTTTCTCGTGGAATGACCCTTTCCTTTCGTGCACAAAACGATCTCCTCCCCAAGCTTCAACCGATACGCCACTTTGACAAATTTGGTTGCTTCAAGGCAATAGTCACCGCTTACGTTCGCGAAGGCAAGCAAGAAAGATGGGCTCTTTCAGTTCCTCCCTTTCCTTCATTAACAATCAATTATTGCTGCACTGTTATGTTCGGGCTGGTAAAGGCGACGACGCAATAATTAATTCCTTCATACGTTGGATAAAGCTTGGAGGCTTGGGGGGGAGGGCATGGACCTACCAACTCCACTTGGTGTACCCCAAAAAAGACCGACAACGCACAAAGACAACGTCAAAGAGGCGGCTTCAGAGGCCAACCTTTCAATGCTTTCATCATCCGCTTGTGTATATATAGCGAGCGCAAGAAACTGCACATCCAAGAACTCTCAACGTGAAGATCATCTGGTTTTCTTCTCTCTAATTTTGCCCCTCTCGTGCACCTAGTGGCCGTCCCCGAATAACCATGATGGAGATCGCTGAGTACGTGCCGGACGTGTTGGTGAAGGTGGCTGCTTTCTTGGTGGTCCAGGCTCTGGTGTATCTGATCCTCTCCAACTCGTCGGATGTGTTCTCCAAGGACAAGAAGCTCCGGTCCCTCAGCTTCAAGCCGGCTCGCTCCCCCAGCATCCGCCGGATCCTGGCTGTGTTCTCCGACGTGCCCCAGGGCCCCGCCGGCGGAGGCGAGCCATCGCTGCGCTCGTCATCCTCTGATGCCCAAAGCATGCCGATGTTCGATGATCTTCCCGGCTACGATGGTTCGTCCTGAATGTTTGGGGTGTGTGGAGGGGATAGTAGGGCAGCAGGTCGTAGTCTTGCGAAAATTCATTGATTTGTTTGTTCAAATATATATGTTGTAAATAAAATAATGTCAGTGGATTGCTTTGTCGATGCATATTCATCGTCATCTTTGTTGTATGCGATTTGAGAGGCCGCTGGCAATGGCATACGAAAATTTTGCCAAAACTCTACGATATACATATGACAAACGGTATGGGGAGAGCCCATGCTCATCAGTCTTGTGCGTTTCAAATTACACGAGGGGTTATGGGATTGACTTCTTGGAGCATGATAACTGTGATTTTTTTTTTGTAATAAAGGTGAAAATGATAAAATTCGACAGATTGGTTTAGTGGTTTATATTGAAAGCATAGCTCTTCTCGGCACGCTACCGAAAAACTTAAGGGTAAAAAAGAAGGATAAGATAGCTTCTCCTTTTTCATTTTCAAAAACACTTTGAAAGCCTTTCCGAAATCTCGTTTAGAAATTCTTAGAATCCATATTTTCCCCTTTTCTTGCTAGCGAAAGGTCGCGGAGGGCTGATGACCCCAAATTAGCTTTTGTGATTCCAATACCTCCTTTTCTTGCCATCCCAATGGTGTGACTATCAAGAAAGATTAGCCGTTCTTGACTCGTATAATCAAAGCACATCCTCATTTTGTGATTCCAGTCCTAATTCTACTCACTCTAGCTCATTGTAAACACTCTGCAATCAAATTTTTTTTTTTGGTAGAATACTCCGCAATCAAATTACCGAGCGAAAGTAATTGTAATGGAGTGATTCACAATTGAGAGCGCTTCGTGCCTCGCGGGCTTTGTTGTAATATCGAGAGCATACCAAGTGGTGGGATTCGATATCTTCCGACTGTTGTAATCAATCTTTCGACTAGTGGGATTGGGAGAACTCCCGAATGGGTTCAAGGAGTGTTGTAGTCACGGATTTGGAATTAAACAACTGTGAATTATCTTGCACACGCCGATATGGTTGATAAATTGCTTTGTAACTAGCTGTTGATTATCTAGGTAAACAACAACCGTTTATGGCAATCCTCATCGAGTGTTACTTTGTTGGAGTTCACCAATTGTTGCAGACATTACATTCCAAGTCCCATGTCAAATGAAAGAACTTGTGATGTTGTTTATGAGTAAATAATCAAACTCAAACAAATAGCTCTAGAGCACTTCTTTTAGAATAATGGTCTAGTAAAGTAGGTCGGGTCTTCTCGGTTGGTAACAACACAGAAACCCCGTCGCTTCATGGCTCGATCGCTAGAAACCCTCATGTCACTCAATCTCACCGCGCTAGTAAAATCTGCATAGAGTTTTTATTGCACATCTTGAGTATTGAATAAAACAACACTAGCACGTGGGTTGCTTTGTGACCAAGTATTGCGTATCGTTAATATATTGTTGTTTATTTGTTATTCTGTAATCAAGTCCTTAGCGTCTGTTACACTGATTCTAGTTTATAGGAATTATGGGTTAGTGGGTTTATTGCTTAATATTAGTTGTGGAAGTGGAGAACGTGTAAGTGCACCGTTTGAGCTATCAGCCTATATAAAGGCAATGATATGCATTGAATAAAATATCCTAGACAACATTTTCTCTTCTATTGTTTACTCTCTCTAGAGGTTATTCAACCATTCTTGCCGCTTATTCTTTCATCAATCTGGTATCAGAGCCAAGTTCTGGGCATTTTGGTTAGTACCTCTATTGCCAAGATGGGTGATCTTCAAGTCGTTGGCGGAATCAAGAAGCTCAACAACCAGAACTACAATTCTTGGTCTACCTGCATGATGTCTTACATGCACGGCCAGGATTTGTGGGAGGTTATAAATAGAAATGATGTGAGACAACCGGAGGCTGAAGATGTGAATGGGACATTGCGGAAGTGGAAGATTAAAGCAGGCAAAGCCATGTTCGTTTTGAAGACGACGGTTGAAGAGGTTGTGCTGGAGCACATATGAGATGCGGAAACTCCCAAAGAAGCTTGGGATACGTTCGCCAAGCTGTTCTCTAAGAAGAACGATACGAAGCTCCAATTCTTAGAGAGTGAGTTATTATCGATGGCGCAACGCGACATGACGATCACACAGTACTTCCACAAAGTGAAGACGCTATGTCGAGAGATTACTGAGTTGGATCCGAAGGCTCCTATTGGCGATACCAGGATGAAGTGGACCATCATCCATGGTTTGAAGCTAGAATTCAGGAGTTTCGTTGCTGCCATACAACGATGGCAAACTCAACCGTCGCTTGTAGAATTCGAAAATTTGCTAGCTGGTCAAGAAGTCTTAGCTAAGCAAATGGGAGGAGTCTCGGTAAAGAATGAAGAAGAGGCACTCTATGCCAACAAAGGCAGGTGGAATTTCAAGCAGCATGTCGACGGTGGATTCAAAAAGAATGATGACAAGGCGAGAAGTCATCAAGGCGAAGGGAGCGTTCGTGCAGGGAGAGGTTCTAAGAACCTTGGCAATGGCCAAAAGTTTAAAGGGAAGACGAATGCAAGAAGAAGGGTCGTATGGCGAAAGATTGCTAGTCAAAGAAGAAGGTCGTCGAGAGTAACGTTGTTACTTCCAAAAGTGAAGACGAATGGGATGCTGAGGCTTTCTTTGCTACAGACGAAGAGGAGCTAGCCCTTATAGCAACAACATTCATTCAAATCGATTATGAGAATGATTGGATCGTTGACTCAGACTGCTCAAACCATATGACCGGTGATAAAGAAAAGCTGCAGAACTTGTCAGAGTATAAGGGAAGTCGGGTGGTGGTGACGGCAAATAACTCAAAGTTACTGATAGCTCACATTGGTAATACGGTAGTCTCTCCCCAATGTAGTGATACTGAGGTGCCACTCCAAAATGTCTATCATGTTCCAGGTATGAAGAAAAATCTTCTCTCGGTAGCACAATTAACATCTTCTGGCCATTTTGTTTTGTTTGTTCCACAAGATGTGAAGATATATCGAGACCTTGAGATTACAGAAGAGCCGGTAATGAAGGGACAAAGATTGGAGTCAGTCTACGTGATGTCTGCAGAAACCGCATATGTAGACAAAATGAGAAGGAACGAGACGGCAGACTTATGGCACATGTGGCTAAGTCATGTTAGCTATTCCAAGCTAGATGTGATGATGAAAAAGTCGATGTTGAAGGGACTTCCACAACTTGAAGTGAGAACAGACAGTTTATGTGCAGGTTGTCAGTATGGAAAAGCGCACCAATTGCTATATGAAGAATCCAAATTTAAAGCGAAGGAACCATTAGAGTTGATTCACTCTGATGTGTTAGGACCAATTAAGCAAGCCTCCATTGGTGGGATGAAGTACATGGTGACCTTCATTGACAACTTGAGGTACGTGTGGGTTTTCTTTATGAAGGAAAAATCTGAAACTCTTTCAAAGTTCAAAGAGTTCAAGAAGGTAGCGGAAGCGGAGGTTGGTAAAAGAGTCCGTTGTCTACGCACCGACAACGGGGGAGAATACACCTCAGATGACTTCTCGGATTTCCTTCAAGAGTGCAGAATACACCATCAGTTCACATGTGCCAGAACTCTGCAGCAAAATGGGATAGCGGAAAGGAAGAACATGCTTTTGGCAGAAGTATGTCGAAGTATACTTCATGCAAAGAATGTTCCCGGACAGTTTTGGCCGGAAGTGATGAAGACTGCGGCCTTCGTGACCAATAGGCTTCCTCAACAAAGGTTATGCTTTCTTTCACCTTTTGAAAAAATATGAAACATGAAGCCTCCTGTTGGTCATTTTTGAGTTTTTGGATGTGTATGATATGTATTTGTACCTGAACACTTACGTAGCAAGATGGAGAAAAAGGCCGTTAGGTGTATCTTTGTAGGATACGACAGTCAAAGGAAAGGGTGGTGATGTTGCGATCCAACAACCAGGAAGTGCTACACATCTTGGAATGTGGTGTTTGATGAAGTTTCCTCATAGTGGTCCTTAAACAAGGAAGCACTACCAAACTCAAATGTTTTTAAGGAAGTGTTAGAAATTTCTCAATTCTAGTTGAGTTCAGGTGAAACAGAGGTTGCAGACGATCGTGGAGATGTTGAAAAAGGCATAGCTCAAAATCCTTGGCAAACAGGTGTATACCAAAGGCCAAGCGAAGAAGATGAGCCAAGTGGAGCATGTACACCAACTGCACTTAGAAGATCAACAAGAGCCAGAAAGCCAAATCCCAAGTATGCCAATGCTGTCATAGTAGAAGAAGCAGATGCAAAAGAACTAGAGACATTTGAGGAAGCGTCTCAGAGTTTGGAGTGGATTAAAGCTATGGAAGAGGAAATTGCTGCATTAGAGCGAAATTAGACTTGGGAGCTCACACCAAAGCCAAGAGATGTGAAGCCTATTTCTTGCAAATGGATGTACAAGATAAAACGTCGCATAGATGGATCAATAGAGAGGCACAAGGCTCGTCTTGTAGCCGGAGGGTTCTCTCAACAATATGGACTAGACTATAATGAAACGTTTAGTCTAGTTCCAAAGTTTACAATTGTATGAGTTCTACTAGCACTTGCAGCTAGCAAAAGTTGGAACTTGCGGCAAATGGATGTGAAGAATGCATTTTTGCTTGGGGAACTAGATTGGGAGATCTACATGGGCCAACCGATGGGCTTTCAAAGTCAAGATCATCCTAAGTATGTGTGTAAGCTCCGGAAGGCTCTCTATGGGTTGAAACAAGCACCGAGGGCTTGGTATGGTAAGATTGCCGAATTTCTTACTCATAGTGGTTATTCAGTGACATTTGCGGATTCTAGCTTGTTTGTCAAAGCTAAAGGAGGGAAGCTAGCTATTTTGCTGGTGTATGTTGATGATTTAATCATCGCAGGAGATTGCAAAGAAGAAATTCTCCAAACCAAGGAGAATTTGTTAGTTCGCTTTTCAGATGAAAGAACTTGGACAGCTTAAGCATTTTCTTGGTTTAGAGGTCGACTGTACTCAAGAAGGAATATTTCTCCATTAGCAAAAGTATTCCAAAGATTTGTTGAAGAAATTTGTAATGCGTAAATGCAAACCAATCTCGACACCGATGGAGCCAAACGCCAAAATGTGTGCTCATGAAGGGAAAGATTTAGAAGATGCTACCATGTACCGACAGTAGGTGGGTAGTCTTATCTACTTAACTTTAACAAGATCAGATATTTCTTTTGCAGTTGGTGTGATCAGTCGCTACATGCAAAGTCCAAAGAAGACTCATTTGGAATCAGTTCGTTGAATCCTGAGGTATATGAAGAGTATGCTTGGCTATGGTATTATGTACAAGAAAGGTGGAGATTGTAGACTAGTTGGCTATTGTGATGCTGACTATGCAGGTGACCATGATACTCGGCATTCAACTATCGTGTATGTTTTCATGCTTGGGTCCGGAGCAATTTCTTGGTGTAGCAAAAGACAACCAACAGTGTCTTTGTCAACCATAGAAGCAGAGTACCAAGCAGCAGCAATGGCAGCTCAAGAAAGCACTTGGCTTATGCAATTATTGAAAGACTTGCATCAGCCAACAGAGTATGGTATCTCTTTGTACTGTGACAACTTGTCAGCAATACGTTTGGCAGAGAATCCAGTTTTTCATGCAAGAACTAAGCATGTGGAGGTGCATTATCATTTTATCAGAGAGAAAGTCTTGCAAGAAGAAATTGAGTTGAAGCATGTCAAAACGGAAAATCAAGCTGCAGATTTGTTTACAGAAGGCTTGAGTGGCAACAAGTTCGATATCCTAGACAACATTTTCTCTTCTATTATTTACTCTCTCTAGAGGTTATTCAACCATTTTTGCCGCTTGTTCTTTCATCATTGAGTTGGCAAAAACAACTTGTATTTCATATCATTTCCCATTAAATTTACTTTTTTATCTTTTTTGACATGCTCCATCATTAGTAAAGAAAAGAGAATTCTATGTGAGTGTTGATGATTATCTATTGAAATCGTCACCATTAAAAAATAAAAATAAAAATCACACGTTACATACGCTAGGCACACGTTCTCGATCTGATCTCATATCTACCATCATGGTAGGTTGTGCATGTGCGATCGAATACGATTTTACGGTACAAAACACGGGTAACATCTTTGTGGGACTGTATCACGTTAAAGTGGGATCGCACCCTTTACTGAATTGAAGTTTAATATATTATCAATCGCCAATCCGTCAAGAACGGGGATGTAGCTCAGATGGTAGAGCGCTCGCTTAGCATGCGAGAGGTACGGGGATCGATACCCCGCATCTCCATTTCCCTCCTTTTCACTTTTACTGATTTTACCTTCGCGTTTTTTGGTCGTTTTCGAAGCCGCCGCATTCCAGCACCAATCGCGGAATCCCAGATTCACATTTTACCCACCAGCCAGCACGCCGGCCTCTCCAAAATGCACGAACCATTCATTCATTATCATCATCATCATCAGTCCAACAAGTCCAGTTCAACTGCTCTGACAAAAAGAACGATAAAAGTGCCCAAACATATATAAAAGAAACCGTTCTCTGTCCAGATACCACCTCATTGCTTGGATAAGATTCGCTCGCTCGCTCGCACGCACACACTCCGAAGTTCCTGTCGCTCGGCTCCCCCCACCGCCATTTTGGTTTTTTTCTTTTATCCGCGATCGCATCGTTCGACTCTGGATCGACGCAACAACAGTAAAGCAGAGATACCCAGATTCCCGAATCGCAGTTCTTGGTCCCCAGGACTCCTAGATTTGTTCCGTCTACAGGCGAGGAGATGAGCGCATCCAAGACGCTGAGGAAGTTGCAGGTGGCGTCCCCGGTGCCGGCCGACATCGACATCGCCAACTCCGTGGAGCCCTTCCACGTGTCCGAGATCGCCGGCGAGCTCGGTCTCGGTCCGGATCACTACGATCTCTACGGCAAGTACAAGGCCAAGGTGAGTGTCGAATTGAACGGTTTTTGCTGCTTGCTGGGTCGGCTTATATTTTGGGTTACCCTGGTGATGAAGATGACGAGTGAAGAGGGATTTGATTGAGTGGGGGGGTATGTGAATCGTGTAGGTTCTGTTGTCGGTGCTGGACGAGCTCGAGGGACGCGGAGATGGGTACTACGTGGTGGTCGGAGGCATTACTCCGACTCCTCTTGGGGAAGGCAAATCCACTACTACTGTTGGGCTCTGCCAAGCTTTGGGTGCGTTTCTTGATAAGAAGGTAAAGCCTTTCCTTTGGTTTAAATTTGCTAATTGTTGATTCTCTGGCGATTCACTTGGAATCGATTTGAAGTTTGGGGATTTAATCATGGAAATCCATAGGACGTGGTTGTCATGGTAATTGCTGGTTTATAAAACTGTTTTGCAGAGGCCTTCCTTTACTGGGTTTGGCGATCGCTTTCTTTCTATTATAATCTTATCTTCTAATCTTGAGAATAGGGATCTCATTCTAACTCTAGCATGGCGATGGCAAGCGTGATAATGAGATTTAATTTGTCGCCAAAGTTCTTGATTACCCATTTGTTGGATTCCAACAATGTCAATTAAGTGTTGTCTGATAATCTAAGCCAATAAGCTGTCAAACTAGAAAGCTTTCAGTTTGGTTTTGGCATGAGGCTAGGCTATTATGGTGGACGTGGACCTTCTCTTCTGTTCCTGTTGTGGGATTTGTCTTTATTCCCCTGTGCTTCTCTCCAGTTGGTTTCCACTAAGCTTCTATATGAAGAACTTCATGATTGAAAATGTCAGCACCTCAACAGAAAATCTAGCGGATTTCCAAATTCACCGACGTCTTTCAACTGTTCCATGGATATTTGCAGGACATGGTCCGAATGCACATGGTGTGTGAGTGGAGTTTTGGTCCCGACTTACTTGTGCACACTATCATGTCTATGCACTATAAATCCAATTGCTATGACCCTAGGAGTATTTAAAAAATCTGAATGTGTCACAGGGAAAATGTAAACTTGTTCACTTTCTTGTAGTATTTCTGAAACGCTAGGTTCGAAAATCTATTTCAGCACATTGATCCAAACCGATACAAGTGATACTATAATACATCAAAGTCGCTTTGTTTGCATGATCTGAATGACTAAAACCCCTCTGAAGTCTGTCTCTTTAGATGTGATTCTGCATCAGTAAGCAAGAGAAAGGTGGAGATATCTTAGAAGTATGATTTATCTAAACTGTTCCTCTCCTATTAGGACATCTTGAAGTAAGAATTGCTCTTTCTTTGTAACTTCAATAATTTCCATCCTTGTCTAAATATCCAAAATCGTTCTTTTGCCATGTTCTTTTAATTCTGTTAACAACTAGAAATTTTTTGCGGCATTGCATGGGGCCTTGGGCACAAGCTATTCCACTTCCACCTTGTTTAACCAAGAATGATGTCAGTGGTGAAATCAATTAGTGGCATCAGTATGCAGTTAATGCATTTTAAAACTTATTTAATTTATCTGTTATTTGTTTTGCAATTATGAGACCTTGTCTGCTTCATGGAGCGCTGGCATGTGAGAGGCTGGTGTTAGCACCATTTCTGTTAACTTATCAAAATGGTTGACTCAGTCACATCTAGATTATAAAGTTTATGATCACGTGACTGTGATCCAGGGATGGATCTTCCCCACATGATCCGCAACCCAACCTCTAAGAAATTCTCATCTGACCCACCTGCTGATAAAAGTTTACAAAAACTCCATAAACCTTTGCCCCATGTTAAAGGAACTTTTTTTGTAGATGCCAACTTTAAAGGAAGTATCGATGGGAACTTTTTTGTAGACACAGTTGGTGTGCGTGATTTATTGCTAGTTTGGTAATATTAAACACTATCAAAAGTTTGCATTCTGCTGCACTTGGAAGAGAGCCTTCAGTGAAGGAACTTTAATGTGCTTATTATCTTAAAGACTCAAGAGGTATTGTCATACTCGAAAGATCATTTAGTTAGTTATAGACTATTGCTGTTTATTTTTGTACCAACGAGCCATCTCTGTATCACTACCAAAAAAAGTTAGGGCATCTTTCTGGCGTGAAGACATTTTCAATAACTGAAAAGATTGAATTTATTTTCACTAAAGAATTTTCTGTCATACATTTCTACAACAAAAAAGAAAAAAACTATAATAAACGATGCTTGGCCCCTCGAGATGCTTATTGCAGGTCCCTCCTAGTGATCTTTGATTTTGGCAGTCTATTGAAGCATGAAAATAAGTGATATTCTATGCGAATATTTTAATACAATAGATCTCAACCATCTTGTTACGATTTTAGGTGGTCACATGCCTGCGTCAACCATCTCAAGGACCCACTTTTGGAATTAAGGGTGGCGCTGCTGGGGGTGGCTATAGTCAAGTCATTCCAATGGATGAGTTCAATCTTCACCTTACCGGAGATATCCATGCTATAACTGCTGCAAACAATCTTTTAGCTGCCGCTATTGATACTCGGATATTTCATGAGTCCGCACAGTCAGATAAGGCACTTTTCAACCGGTTATGCCCACCCAATAAAGAAGGTAAACGGAACTTTGGTGATGTCATGTTGAGGCGTCTGAAGAAGCTTGGCATCACCAAGGACAAACCAGAGGATCTTTCCCCAAAAGAAGTTAAGAAGTTCGCTAGGCTTGATATTGATCCAGATTCTATCACATGGAGGAGGGTGATGGATGTAAATGATCGGTTCTTGAGGAAAATTAGCATTGGCCAGGGGCCAGAAGAGAAAGGAATGGTGAGAGAAACAGGGTTTGATATTTCAGTTGCTAGTGAGATAATGGCTGTTTTAGCCCTTACAACATCTCTTGCAGATATGAGAGAGAGGCTAGGGAAGATGGTGATTGGAAATAGCAAGGCTGGCGAACCTATAACTGCTGACGATCTAGGCGTTGGAGGTGCTCTAACTGTGCTAATGAAAGATGCTATTAACCCTACTTTGATGCAGACTCTGGAAGGGACTCCTGTACTTGTTCACGCCGGTCCTTTTGCTAATATTGCTCATGGGAATTCTTCCATTGTCGCGGATAAAATTGCGCTAAAGTTGGTGGGTCCAGGTGGTTTTGTGGTGACAGAAGCTGGTTTTGGTGCTGATATTGGTACAGAGAAGTTCATGAATATAAAGTGTAGATATAGTGGATTAACCCCTCAATGTGCTGTCATTGTGGCAACATTAAGGGCCCTGAAGATGCATGGGGGCGGGCCTGAAGTTGTTGCTGGAAAGCCTCTTGACCGTGCCTACTTATCAGAAAATGTTGCTCTTGTTGAAGCTGGTTGTGTGAATTTAGCTAGGCATATCTCCAATACGAAGGCTTATGGTGTAAATGTGGTTGTGGCGGTGAATGTGTTTTCAACAGATACTGAAGCAGAGTTGAATGCTGTGAAAAAGGCAGCACTCTCCGCCGGAGCCTATGATGCTGTTGTCTGCACTCATCATGCTCATGGTGGAAAAGGAGCGGTAAGTCTCCTGCTCTAAACATAATGCTTTAGTATGTTGTACCAATTAAAAATAAATAAGTGTAATAGCTAGCAGAGTGTGTATACCCATAAAGAAAATTTCTTTAGAAGTGGTATTGACCATTGATGTTTTATTTCTGAGACAAGACCAAGTAAATTGCACGATATCAGCATAAGTAAAGCAGATCTGATCCAATTCAGATGCTTAACTGGGGAATCTGTTACTGCTATTCAGCAATTTGATTTGCTCCTTGTCTTTGATGAACTCTGTTTTTTGAACCTTTAGTTTCAAGTTTCGAGGATACCACTGTCAACCCTGTCAAAAAATTCTCAAGTATCTTCTCCCTTTTTAAGGCACATGCCTTTAATTTCTCATGCTGCAAAACTGAATTCATTTAGAACTACAAGCTTTTCCTGTTTTGTTGAACATTTGGAAGTGCCAAGTGCTTTTTAGATGATTGTTAGTGAATATGGTCCCCCTCTTCCCCTGGGCAGTCCTTGTTCACTGTGATTGGGTTGTTGTTGTTTAGTTTGGGACAGACTGCTTCCGGTGCCACTAATTCTTCCTTAAATGATGTGATTTACAGGTGGACCTTGGAATTGCAGTTCAAAAAGCCTGTGAGAATGTAACACAACCACTGAGATTTTTATATCCGTTGGACATAGGCATCAAGGATAAGATCGAGGCAATTGCAAGGTCATATGGTGCTAGCGGTGTTGAATACTCAGACCAGGTAATTTTTTTCATTCTGTCTCTGCAATAACAAGTTATGTTCATTTGATGATTTCTTTTGGTTTACTAGATCAAAGGTAGAAATTTTGTCATGTATTTTACTTTATGTGGCATTTCTTGTTAAAAGGATTGTCCATTGAGGAAGTTGAAAATTTAAAAAAGTCATAAAATTGTTGCGAGTGTCCTTTTGTTCAAAATACAGACAATATACATCTTCTACAAGTACCGATGCTAATTATGTGATTTGCAAAAGCTTTGACTCTTGCTGATACTTAGAATGTTGGTCTCACAGGCTGAGAAACAAATTGAAATGTACAGTCGGCAAGGCTTTCTGGATCTCCCAATCTGCATGGCGAAAACACAATATTCGTTCTCTCACAATGCTTCAGAGAAGGGGGCCCCATCTGGGTTTGTCTTGCCAATAAGAGATGTCAGGGCCAGCATAGGAGCAGGATTTATATATCCTCTGGTTGGCAGCATGAGCACAATGCCGGGTCTTCCCACAAGGCCTTGCTTTTACGACATTGATCTTGATACTGCGACTGGCAGGGTCATTGGTCTGTCGTGAAGTCAGAAAAGCACTCCGCTATGTTTCTGCATCATCCAGTTTCTAGCCTGGAGAAGCCATCTCGAACTTTGTAAAGCAAGATATCAGTTGAAGCTTGCTTCCGGTCATTGTTTGGCATCCTTGTCCTTCTCATCTTGTCCATGTTTCAAGTACTTGAAAAGGGGAATCAATAAGATGTGGGTAACTGTTGGTTAATCTTATTCCCCTAAGGTTATTATCATTAAACTTAATTTACGTTACTTCTATAAGAAAATTACGTAAGCAAGCATATGGGACCCTAGGGACTTTACTAGCATGTCTTGAAGGAGATACGTAACTGCTAGTAAATACAATTTCTTTGCGGCATTTTGGGTTTTGAGCGATAATCAGCTCCATGTCTCGGTTGCCAATTTCTGTGCTTAAAGACGGCCTGTGTACCTGATCACTTCAACGAATCAAAAGGAGTCTAATTCTGTTATCTTTTGATGCAAAAGATGGGAAGCTGTCCTGTCTCCTACCATTGATGATGAGATTTGAGCTATCATACCATGAGTAAGTGCTTCTGATACAGCATCTACTGACTGCGCCTCCGCTTGCTGTAAAGAAGGAATCAGGACTTATCAAGATACTTCCACGTTTCTCCCCAAAACCACTTGCTCTCTCCATCGCACTCATATTTATATATTTGCACATCTATCAAAAAAGGCAATGACATGAACAGGTAGATTGATTATTGTTTGAGGAACCTGTGGACCATACTACATTTTTGTGGTGCACTTTATTAAGTGTTACCGATCCTGAATGAGCTCATGGACATTATAATTTAGATTACTACAGTGACATGACCAACCCCTAGCACACTGCGCACAGTTGTTATTACATTTTGCAGCTCATGAAGAGTTAACCACTCTACAGTTCTTCCGAATCTCGCCGTTAGAACCTGTGAGTGGACTGATGTTTCCCATCTTGATCATTGAGTTGGCAAAATCGGTGAAGAAAAGGCTGGAGTTGCTGACGTAGGATTGTGCTAGGCTTTTCGTAGTAGGACTGGCTATGCTGTTGTCACCAGAAAAGAGAACCTGATCCGAACTGAGAAGGCCCTTGTTTACAAGCAGATTCTTGAAGTAATGGTTGTCGAATAGATCGGTGGAGTTGCGGTCTAGGGCAGTTGTCTTGTTTCCATCGCCATTCACAGGGCATAGGCTTTGCAGGTCCAATGTCATAGTTGCTTCGAGTGTGGGGTCTGAGCCTGTAGTCACCGAAAAGTTGAACAATCTGTTGCTGAAGGTGGCGCACCTTGCTAATCCAATTGTGTGACCACCTGTACATAAGACTCTTTTTGTTCAGAAGGGATCGAAATAATCATCCTATACAACATTAAGAATGGCACTCGCTCTCAGAGGAAACTTCAGATGGATATGGAAATCATAAAAATTGACAGCAAGACTAATACCAAAAAATTTAAAAAAAAATTCAACAAGATTTGCGTGATTCGATATGACCATATGGGGCAGTGACAACACACTCAGATTTCTGTTGCCTAATTCAAGCTTGATGAGTAACTACAATTACTTTGATTTCAATAGATGTTAAAATATCAAACATGGTATGACACGAATTAGGTCCTTAATTGAACGAGGGATACCAATTAGCAGTTTGTATAGAAATTAGGATGAGTGAGGAGTGTCCTCAAAGTACCTGATAAAGCACTGATCCAAAGAAAAGAAAAGAAAAGAAAAGAAAAGAGTACCTGATAACGCCACCACATCTGTGACACTAAGGCCAACGGCGGCAAACTTGGAGATGATAGTGTCTAAACTACCGAAAGGAGAAGGAAGGCCATTGTTTGCACCGGTCTGATTCGCCACTAATCCGTCCCTTCTTCCCAGTAGAACTTTCCATGTCGGCCCCCCGCTCTGCACATCGAATCATCAGACACAGTTCCTCTTTTACAACGAACACAGTTGACCGAATTATTTAATAGTGCACTAGGTACCGTTGATTCTTGTATTTTATGGTGGAATCCAAACAATAACCCTTTAGATTTCTTGTATTCATCCAGGTTGGCACTTACCAGGACCACAGAATCTCTGGCGGCTATGGCTAAGATGTCAGCGCACGATACAACTCCGCTGCATGAACTCTCCACAGCAGTTTTGATGGCGTCCACGACTTCGAATCCCCGAGCAGAGTTAAGGTTGGGGAAAGCAAACTTCTCGCCGCCACTTCCATCCAGGAGAACCGATCCATCACATCCCTGGTGTGTGAGTAGAATGAACTATTACAGGAGACCATATAAGCCTTGAATGATGATGAAAGCATGATGGGCTGATTAGTCAATGAAAGACAGGGAAAAGAGGAAGGACGAATGAATGAATAGCCTCTCATGTCCTATTCTGATGTAAATAGCCATAGCCTTCGGAATACTAGGAAGTCCTATGATTTTGAGGAAAACAAGATGCAGGTAACTTACTGCTGTTCCAAAAAAGAGAAATAGAAGAATGAATTTCTCGTTTTTGGAATGGTCAAGAAGTACCTTTCTGTTCACCAACTTATTTTGTGAAACCATGATGTCCCTTGCCAGGTGCACCATATCTTTTGTTTGAGTCCGCATGGAATTCACATGATTTAGCGACCCTGGTACATCAGGTGCATTGAGTTCCTAGAACCTAGTGTATCCAATAGTAGCTCAGCTTGGTCTTGGGTGAGAGTAAAAGCTAGACTTCAATTTCAAGTGCACATGAGGATAGCTCAGGTCGGTGCACTGGGAGCACTAGGCCGCATTAGTATCGCAGAAAATCAACCCACGGGAAGGCATTTTACTCATTTTTCCGGTTTGAAATCACATAGGGAAATGAGTTAATAGAAAATATCTCCATGATCGACAAAAATCTATACTTAAATTCTCCCAATGATTTCCGCTTGTTAAAAACCTAGAGGAGCCTACAAAAGAACACACGAGCATAGAGAATCTTAATCTCAACCTTCTTAAATATTTTGCCCACGACAAAATGCTACCCACTTAGAAGGACCATAACACCGAGTCGAAACAACAATTTAAATAGTGATCAAGTAAGAAACCTAGTCGTTAATTGCATGGTAAGATAATGATTAGGTTCCAACGATGATATCAATCGCATGACATACATTGACAAAGCAATCATGGAAGTGAAGCCGGAGCAAGGAAGCAGCCATCCTTGTTTCAGCCTTGATAGCATTTTGAACTTCCTTCCTCACTACGCTGAGCAAACCAGGACAACTGGTGGAGTAGAAATCTGTTGTGAGCTGAGATCTCACACCCACTAACAAGATGAAGACAACCACCCATCGCAAAGAACAACTCCTAAAGCTTGTGCCTCTAGACATCTTCATGAATTATAGCTTCAAGTATATGATTTATACATGCCAGGCAAAAGGGCATCTCAACTATGATCTATTTATAATAACCAGGGGACTAGGACCACGGTGATACACACGAGAAATGTTTAATTGATTACCGTGAATACTCGTTTTTGTGGTGATATTATCTTGAAGCATGGTATAGTGCTGGTGATGTATGGCGGCTGCATTAGCGCTAGTGTTTTGCTTGCATGAACTCGAGTGATATTTGCATTAAACCTAACTTTGATTGATTAGCAGCTTGGGTGTTGCGGAATTCAATCCTAGGAATGTGATTATATTAAAGGAAATGGTGGTTTAGTGTGGTTATCACTAGGCGTATTATTATATGTGAGGATATTGCATGCAATACACGTAAGTTTCGGAAGCATTCGGGGCCATTACAAATGCTAAAATCATCTGTGCTTCCACTTAAGTGCATGATTAAGATATAGATGTGTGCGCGCATCTTTGTATGTTTGATTCGACGTTACTTGATGCTGTGGAGACGAGGACAAACACGAATTGAAACTCAGCAAACATGGACAAAAGTGCAAAAAATCGGAAGAACCTCTCTCAATTGAACTAAAGTAGAATTGAGGTAAAGGTATCTTGGAAATGAGACATGAATAAGAATGTATGTCTAGTCCCAGCACTCTAGCAAATACGAGTTTGGGATAAGGTGGACCTCATAGCTCTACCCTATGTGCTCAAATTAAATGATGTTAAGCTTGCTTATTGAGTTTTTGCTCATCCAAACGCTCAGGAAATTCATCAGGAGTCTTGTCTCGATCGTCACTTGTTTCATGAAAGAGTTGAAGGGAGATTCCTAGGGTAAGTTTTACAAAATCAATACGACAGATTGCGAGAGGATCCAAGAAGAAGCTCTCGATATTTTGAGCGAGTCATTTGATTTTGCTACTAAAACAGAGTACTCAAATGGTAAGCGCGTTTTATTCTTTTGTACCTATCTGACTTGAATCACCGCACTCTTGCAATCTCTAGGTGTCATTCTCGAGTGCATGCTTACCATTTGAGTTTTAGCCGACTTGAGCAATAGCTTTGTGATCGTCTTTAGAACCCAATCTCTATGTAATCCCCCATCCACATGCCATGTGTTCAGCATTATGCTGATCATTGTGCTTTGGGAAGCTAAGGTCAACGATAACTTTAACTAGTAGAAGAACAGTCGAAATGCCAATAGATGAAGCTTTACGTGATCACGTTGTAGCTGCAAATTATTATAACAATGTCATGGGTTTGGAGGAAAGATCAGAATTCGGACTACGAAAACTTAGGATAAGTTAGCCGATTCGTGAACACTCCATACTTGGAAAAAAAAAATATTACCCTCATTTGTAATCACAAGGCCTTCATGAAGCCCTTCTAAGAGCAAAGTACATGAGACCGAAGACAATGTTCATATTTTAGGATCAACTACTATTTATATAAAGCACCAAATTAGTTTGAGATAATTACACAAATGATCCCTAAACTTTGACCCAATATGTAATGTCACTTCTAAACTTTTAATTTGTTCAATGTGATTCTTGAAATTTTGGTAAATGCTCAATCTAGTTTCTGGATTATATAAAAACATCCAATGTTATCCTTCCATCAATTCAAGTTTAAGTTTTGGAATAACATTGAACATTTTTATAAATTCCGGCGACTAAATTGAACATGTACTTAAAGTTTAGAGAACTTATTGAATAAATTAAAAGTTCAAAGACACTATTGTGCACATTAAGTTAAAATTTATGTACTATATATAACAAATTAAAAGTTCAGGAAACATATTGCACATTGAGCCAAAATTTGGGGATTATTTGTGTCATTTCCCCAAGTAGTTTTATAGACGGATCTAGTAGGTTGGGTAGCACACATCGACAGGAAGGTTCAGCGCCTCGATGTCGACTTATCTATAGATGCGCATGCACCACGTATTTCGGGATGTGCAAATTTACTGAGATCTGCTATTGGCTCTCTTTCTATGGAAGAGATAAAATTATTCAAACTCGGACTTAATTAGAACTACCCAAGTTTGTATTCTCTATCCCCTTAATACAGATAATATCTTACCGATCTAATATCTGTGGAATTTTGTATCCATTCATAGATATAGCACGAGATCCAATGTTGCCAAGTTCGTAGATTTCGTTGTTTAACAAAACATTTCTCACCTTCAACCTTTCTTTGGCACAATTCTCCATAAGTTAGTGGGTCTTTTGCTCATTTTTTGTTTTGTTGAATGATCCATGCAAAGCCCCGTGCATCTGCACTATGCTATTGTTGCCATGTTCTTCTGTTTTCTTGGCCCTTAGTTGTTGTGTTATATCTAAATCTGCCTGTTACCTCGGTAGCTTAGATGATTGCTTGTGACCTGTAATCCTGAGGCACATGTTGACAATGTCGTGGACAACCTTGCTGCCAAATTTCCAGCTCGAACGTTGTATTATGTTTGGAAGAACAGTATTGGATTCACTCGAAATTACACTGCTACGTTGCACGCGAGAACGCATGACGATACAAGGAAAAAAGGAAACTTTGAATTGCAAGATGAGCATTTCAGAACTAGAAGTAATCACCGACGTAGGAATTCATGAACTCTGTCCCATCAAGACCCATCGATCCGTCGCCGCCGCCGCCGCCGCCGCCGTCGTCGCCGCCCCACAAGTCGGCGGCCCCTTGGAAGATCCCTCCCCCCAACGATGCCCCAACCCCAGAAGCGAGTCCTCCAAGTGCCATCCCCTTCATACCACCCATCATGCCGTGATTCGCTCCGGAGTACACTGGATTCCCACAAGAAAGCCCTTGGTTTTGTGGAACCACTGCGGCCATTGGAACTCCGCCGCCATTCGGCCTCAGGTATATCGGTTGGTTGTTGATCCCTTGAGCGCCGGTCAGATACACGACGCCGTTGTTGCTATATGCCGCGCATGGCCGGCTTTGGGGGACACCCATTGGGGGGTTTGTGCTGTTGTTCATGGGACTCCGAGTGGTGAACACTGTTGTTCCATCCAGACTCATTGGGATTGGTTGAATGGTGCTCGAGGCAGTGGTTGGTCTAAAGGGGTAACCGCTTGCTCGGAGGCCGTTTGGGAAATTGCCTGACTGATGGACATAAGCAGCGTTTAGCGCGTACTGCGATGTAATGATTGGTGGGCTTGTGGTGTTTAAAGGGACTTGATTAGCGGTCATTGTCATTGCATTGGGGTTGACGAGAACCGGCTGATTGGCCACCGACGTGTTACCCGGATGAAAGTTGTTCAAGTTCTTCCGAATCCCCCATGGCGGATTCGCTGATTGAGTATCAGAAGTCATGGCATTAATCAGAGGTGCTGGTTTGACGTTTGCAAGACTACGGGATCTGCAAGAAGCTTCGAAGTTTGGCCCAGTTTGAGGTTGGGCACAATTTAGGTGCACGTCGTAATGGCATTGCTGGCAGCAGTAGAGCCACTGGTTGGTACCTGGTTGTGCACAGAGGTCACACCTGAAGCCTTCTTCTCCTTCATAAGGGGTTTTGAATTTTAAAGTAAGCAAATGAGGATGGGAATCGTGTGTAGTGGAGGGTAATTCAAAGCATCTTTGGTGGAGAAAGAAATGGCACGGCATGCAGGTGAAGAAGTCCTCCCCAGGGAGGATGTTAATTCTGCAGCCGGCGCACAGTGTTTCACTGGTGCTGTGTATTTTGGCGAGCACTACTGGATGATGATGCGAATCATGCTTGAATACTTTCTTTTGGTCTTCTGCTTCTTCATTTAGCTTGCCCATCTCCCTCCTGTGTGTTTTTGAGGGTGTTTATATGTTTGTGTGTGTGTGGAACAGACTAAATGTGGAGCAATGCCTTTATATCTCATACACTGAAGGTGCGTTGGCTTCAAGACCTCGAAGATAAGCTCATCTTTAACCTTGAGGAATTCATGGAGGGTTAGGAGAAAGATATTGGTACATGTCGATTTGATTTTCCCTAGAAATGTGAGACAATGAAGTAGACGACATGTAACTTGTCGGTAAGATCAAGGCTTGAATACTCGGGATTGAAGTCCGCATTTCACATTGTGGTGGTGACATTGAAAAGCGATGTTTAAGGCGCGTTGGCTTCAAGACCTCGAAGATAAGCTTATCTTTAACCTTGAGGAATTCATAGGGGGTTAAGAGATAGATATTAGTACATGTCGATTTGATTTTCCCTAGAAATGTGAGACAATGAAGTAGACGACATGTAACTTGTCGTTTAGATCAAGGCTTGAATACTCGGGATTGAAGTCCGCGTTTCACATTGTGGTGGTGACATTGAAAAGCGATGTTTAGGCTTAGTTCTCTTAACTTTTTGTAAGACATTGTTATCAACTTGTCATAATTAACTCTTAGATTCTCTTTCATACTAACTTGTGACGATCCTCTCTCTCTCAATGTGATAGAGTTGCTGGTCAATTCTTATCCTTAACAGCACCTCGTTGGGCTCATTTCCTGAGGACACAGATCAAACCAATGTACAGTTACTCTGTACTTCTAGTGGAAATCGATAGGAAGACAACATCTATTTTGGCTGGGGTGAAAAATATTTACCTATCTTATTCTGTCCATTGAGATGTCACGATGAGAGTCTAATTATCTGTTTGTCTTTTAGAAACTCAAGCAAGTGAAAATGAAGCTGGTATTATTTTATGATTGTTCTCTTTGCCCTTTCGCATTAGTCGCTATGCAGCAAGAACCTTTTGCCGGACTAGAAGTTACCAAGAAACTTCTGGCCTCGATTCATTGCTGGGTAGACTTTCATCTACCATTCTTTTTTTTTTTTTTGAATCTTTTTGGTTAGGATGTTGACACAATAGTTGTAAAGCATGGGTGTAATGAGCAATTCAAGTTGATTGAAACCGCAGTTTGGGTCTGGACTCTGGGGGACTGTTTGCCCCAGCTTGTGGCTTCTGGCTTAAGTGCATGTCGAGTTTTTTTTGACTAATGGGTTGTGGCTTAACAGTCACGTAGGGAAAGTAGCTGAAACATGTACATGAGATAGCGAAAAATTAATAAAAAAAAATCAAACAATTAAGGACTAAATTGCTGAAAAGTTTTGGCTATTGGAAACATGTGATTAACTAAGGGTGGGAAATTTGTCCAAAAGGTTCTAAATCTATTGTAAGGTAGTCAATTCAGTCCTAAACCTTTCAATTGTGCCAATATAGGTTATGATTTGAGATATCCTATTGAACTTGTTAGAAGAAGAGCAAAAAGCACAGAGATTCAGTATTTACAGCTTAATCTAATCTCATAGCTGTTCTGTCGTTCAAATTTTAACTAAAAAAATTGGGTTGGTTCATATGCATTTGATTTGAACTGCAGCAAAGGCTTTGTATGTGATAAAAGTCTACTTAGCATTACTTTGCCAAGACTAATTTGAATCGCTAATGGCCTTTCAGCACCAACTCCCGAAAGTCCATTGCAATACAAACCCACCCGTGCGGGTTGCTCCATTGTAGCCTCACACTCAATTGATGTCATTGTTTACCCCAGATTTCTCCAGTGAGGCTGTTATAACAATTGGGCAGATGTACCTTTTGTTATGTAGCATAAGCAAGTTTGGTGCCCTTAATAGTCTTGCGTATATGCCGATTGAAAGAAAACCATTAGCGAAAATGTGCTATGTCTGACATGGCGGGGAAAGCAATTAACAAGACAGTACACGCTGCTAGATGAAGAGGAACGACACATTCAGAGTTTTTACTGTTCCAAGCCTGGTACTGACACTAATGCAGCTACTCTTTAGGGTTTTGTCACTCAAGCTCATTTTGATAGATCAAACTAAGTACACTGAAAACAAATAGTGAGATCCACGCTAGGTTCGACTTAAATGATCGTGAACTCCATATGTTTCTTGGCATTCGATTGATTCTGTTTACCATGGTAAAATAAGTTTACGCAGTGCTTTTCCGATTATTTCAGTCCCTCCATCGTGATTTGAACCCATTGAGCCCTCATCCCACCGACCAGTGGGTTCTCGAAACATCTCTTGCCCAAATGCTTGACCAATCCCAGAAGCGACTTCTCCGACTACCATCCCATTCATACCTCCTTGATTAGCTTCATTTCTAACTGGAGCTGCATAAGTGAGCCCGTTACGTTGAAGAACAATGGGCACTGGAGCTCTACCATTTGGCCTGAGCTGTACTGGTAGATTATTTCTTGCTTGAGTACTGCTTAAATAGACAAAGCCATTGCTGCTGGACGCTTGTCTTCCACTGGGAAAATTAGTCCCCTGTTGAGCATAAGCAACGTTTGGTCGGTATTGGGTGGCAGCCGTTGGAGGGCTTGAATTGTTTATGGGACCTTGGGTTGTGTTCGTCATCGTTCTGTTTGGAGGGAGACAAATTGCTTGATTAATACCTGAGCGACTACCTCCGGTTTGGTCAAGTCCAGGACGATTTGCTTGAGACCCGACTGAGGACTTGCATGACTGGTAAACACAAGCAACATTTGGCCTGTACTGTGAGGTGACCATTGGCAAGGGCCGTGAGGCTGTGCTGTTCAAGGAACCTTGAGTAGTTATTATTGCCATGTTTTGATTAGCAAGAGCTTGTTGAATTGTCCCCGAGACTTTAACTTGCTTGAAGCCTTGAAAACTTTCGCATGACTTGCCAGATTGAATAACAGAAGTGGTGTTAATGGCAGGCTTCTGTGTGCTATTAGGAAGACTAGGAGCTCTGCTTGAAGCTTCAAAAGCTGGTTTCTCCTGAATGATGTTATGGACTTCTGGCCCTGCTTGAGATTTGGAGCAATGAAGGTGCACATCGTAATCACATTGTTGACAGCGGTAGAGCCACTGGTCAGAACCTGGTCGTTCACAGATGTCGCATCGGAAGCCTCCTTCTCCTTCATAAGGAGGCTTAAATGCCAATGTTAGCCGGTGAGGGTGTGAATCATGGGTAGCAGACAAAGGCTTCATCGCGCACAGACTGTGGATATCTCCAAGGCAGATGTTGCAATTGTAGGAGAAACCGGAACCAGGAGTGCCGCATGCCTTGCAATGAAATGAGGGTGACAGGATAAGAATCAATTCATGATTTGAGTCTGAAGTATGGTAGATTTTTCTTGGCAATCCAGAGCAATCTCTGTGGAGAGAGAAATTGCACGTTGTGCAGGCAAAATAGTCCTCACCGGGGAGGACACGAATTCCGCAGCCGGAGCAGATTGCTTGGCTTGTTTTCAAGAGTTTGGTGAGCTCTAGGGCATGATCATGGCTGAAATGCATGAGCACTTTCTTTTGACCTTCTGCTTCATTATTTAGCTTTCCCATGTTTCTCCAATATTCAGTTTGTCTGAGAGTGGGTTTATGTGTTGTGTGGGTTTGTCACAGAGTACAAGTGGGAGAAGTTTTCCCTTTATACTTGATGAGTGGAAAGATGTTTTGGGCTTCAGAGACATCAAAGAATGAGCTCATTGAGTTCATGGATACAATCTGCAACTTTTCGATTAGAGCAAGGAAGGATAATCAGATACATCATTTTTGGGGATCGAAAGTCCATGATCTCATTTTGATGATGACATGGAAACAGATGTTTTGGCTCACTCCTGAACAGCATGTGAGACAAATCATCAGTCTCACAAACGCATTGTTGGATTGTTTCCTGATGGAAACATATCGAACCCATTTGCAGTTCTTGTTTCCCTTGGAGGAAATTGGCACGAAGATGACATTTTTTTGGGAGTAGTAGATAATTACAGCCGTCCAACCGGCCGAACTAGTTAAGATCGCTCAAATCAAGACTTTTGTGTGAGGCCATATTTTGGCTTATTTCTTGTTGTTATCGAGAAGCTGAAGTAGAGATAAAACCGAAGCTCTAATTAGTATTGCTCACCCTACACTCATACAACAATCCATTTAGTCATCCCCTAACAGTGCTGAAATGAACCGTAAGGACTAATCATATCGTGTTCGGCTTGTGCCGTATTGTTACTATTTTACCGTTTCAGTAAAAGACCCCGCTAGTTCCAGTGCAGGTTTGTCTGCATCCGTAACGATGGTGTTGGTGATTGGAGGAATTTGCCCCGAGCGTCGTACTCACGTTGAATTTTCTAATCCGGCTTCGGTTCTTAGGAATTAACGTCGGTGTTTTGATCGGTGAATGAGATCAATCGTCGAACCCAACACAAGTTTCTCTTTTCCTCCGCACCAACTCCAGGAGCAATTTCACGCAAGCGGCATCTTGAGTCGAGGTCTCGCTTTGCAAGCCTTCTTATCAAGGGTTGGTGACAGGACAAGTGTTCCTTTCTTTCTTTTTTTAGCTAGTTTGGACAAATGTTATTTAGGCTGCACATGACAACTTGTCAAATAGTGTTTGATTCTGTTTTTTTATTCTCAAAATCAGTTTGGGAACAGAAATATATTTTTTTAATATTTTGATTCTGGGCACAATTTTGTCAAAAATTGTTCCCAGAATTAGTTTTCAAGAATAAAAAAAAAGCAGCTTCTTGATTTTGGAACAATTTTGAGAATCAATTTTTTTTTCTTATTCCTTTTCTTGATTTTTAATGTAGCTTCTAATGTCCGGCCTGAGGACCACCCTCACTGGATCTGACGAGAATAAAATATTTTAATAAAAAAATATTATTAAAATATAAAATATTTGACCGACCATGGCAAAAAATAGAAAAAATATATATTTTTAATAAAAAATATTATTAATAAAAAATATTTTACCGGTCATGGCTGGTGACTGGGCCATGGAAAAAAATAAAAAATATATATTTTTAATAAAAATATTTTAATAAAAAATATTTTACAGGCCATGGCCGGCGATCAGGCCATGGCCAAAAAAAATAAAAAATATATATTTTTAATAAAAAATATTATTAATAAAAAAAATTTTACCGGCCATGGTTGGCGATCAAGCCATGGCCCAAAAAAATTAAAATGTATATTTTTGATAAAAATATTTTAATAAAAAATATTATTAATAAAAAAAATATTTTATCGGCCATGGCCAGCAACCAGGCCATGGCCAAAAAAATAAAAATATTTTAATAAAAAATATTATTAATAAAAAAAATATTTTACCGGTCATGGCCGGCGACCAGGCCATAGCAAAAAAAAAAGAAAAAAAATACTTTTAATAAAAATTTTATTAATAAAAAAATATTTTATCGGCCATGGCCGGCGAGCAGGCCATGGCCAAGAAGGAGGAAAAGAAAAAAAGAAAAGAAAGAAAAGAAAGAAATATTAAAATATTTAAAAATATTATTAATAAAAAGAAATTTTGTGGCGTTACCAAACGCATTTATGTTCTTTTTGTATTCCAGGGATGGAATTTTGGGCCGTTAACAAATGCCTTAAAATGCTTAAAATTAATTCTGGATACAGAATAAAAAAGAATCATTTCTGAGCAGAATCTGTTCCCGGGTATAGAATCGTTGTTATGCGCAGCCTTATTTGTTCGTTAGATGATATTTTGGTTCATTGCAATGTTATTTTTCCTTTTCTTGGCCAAATTATTCAAGTAGGTCATCCATTGATTTTGTTAGCCTGAATTTTTCTAAATTAAACAAGTGAGTTGTGGGTATGTAAATCTATAATTTCTAGTTTCTCGACGGTACCAAGTTTAAACTTCCATCATACTTAAAATTTAAAAATGACTTTAGACATTTGGCCAAAAAATTGTTTCTTTAGGTGTAGCATTAGCGATTAATCAATTTTGGTGTAGTAGAACACAATTGTAAGCCTTAACGCTTTAATTTTAGGAAGGAAAAAAAAAAGTAAACCTCGAGATTTACTCTCCGTAAAACCTTGAGAATTCCTCTCTTTTCTCTTTTAGATTTAGAAGAACATAAAAAAAAAATTGATAAAATCATAGGTTGCCCCACAAAAATCGATGCACGTGAACAAAGAGAAAATAACACATAAATAGAGTGGCCAATAAAACGAAAAAATAATTCGATTCATAATGAGTGGAGAGATACTGATGAACATCAAATCATAAGCTACATCAACCAACAACCAATATACCTGTATGGTACCTAGTTTTGTATTTTATGCCTACGGTCGTAGTGCTTTTGGCATCCTCACAAGTGAAGAAGCACCGATTGCAATCATGCTTTATAGTGCCTTCCTTGATGTTGGATCATCTTGTGATGATGGTCAAATTTTTTTTTGGTCAAAATGATCGTCAAATTGAACCTTGCATATATTGCACCACCTGTCCATATCCTAAAATCCACCATGGAAGGAAACATCATTTTGATCAACACCAGCATCTTTTTCAGTAACATTGGCCATTTGGAGATTCTAGCTTTTTTGGTGAAATAGTTGAGTAGTTGTAAAGAGTATAGTGTTTGAGAAACAGAGCTATATGTAGAAAATACAAAAAGCAAGTCCCGAATTTATAGCACTTGGTGTACCTCTTATGCATGCAAAAGTGTTGAATTAACTAACTAGAAGCATCTCCAAATGTGTGTTCTGACTACCATGTGTCTAGACCCGCAATAAGCACGAAGGACAAACACACATTTTGCATTGTATCCGTGCGATATTTGATTGCCAAAAATTAAAATAGAAATTACCCAATTTCCTCTCACCGAGGAACATATTATTCTCTTGGGACTAGAGAAAGTCTGTCGTTTATGTATGACTGCGAAGTAAAAAGGAGAATATTGTTGAACATGGTGACGGGCGACCCATTACAAGATGTATGATATTCATGCATTGTGCGTTGTAAAATGTCTGAGCAGTAAAATGGGAAAAAAAAACTAATTATCTGTAATGGGCACAATCACAAAAATAACTGGTAAAACCTATTTTTATTCGGGCGATTCCATTATAAACTTTCTTCGATGGCAATGTGATACATAAACGACAATTCGAAACCACAATGTGAGACCAAAAAAGAATTTCGAGAGAATAATTGATCACACTTTTTTTACTCTTTTTTGGTAGCTATTGATGCATTTTATTTTTTTACAATTGCTCTATAAAATAGAAATTACCACAAGTACAAGTACCCGTATCGATATTACGTACACTGGTTCCAAATTCCACAAATTAGGAACTAATCACCCCTAGGTGAAAGCAATGGCTATTCGATTCATAACTGTTCATAAAAAGATCTCGAACTTGGTTCTTAACTCGAGATCGCATTGACAATATTGCTGCAAATAAATAATTCATAAAAATAAGTTCGGTCCTCAAATATATAAAAGCTAGTATTTCCCCAGCAGCTTATTTTTTCCCTTCATTTGATCTCTTTTTGAGTGCGATCCTCATCTTGTCCTCACATTCAGCAGAATGTGTTCATCTGTAATGTAACAGTGTTATTTGTTTTTTTTTTGGTAAGAATAACAGTGTTATTTGTTGACATTTATATATTTGACTATTGGGTATTTCATGTTTCGACCTCATATTCTATTTGAATGTTGAATTATTGTTTTTTCCTAAGGTGATTAGGAATATCATTCTACACTTTTCTCATGTCTTTAATTTGTTCATAGAATCTCAATTATTATTATTACCAATAATATGATGTCATTCCTTTGCAACAAAAAAAAAATCCTTTTTTCCTTTATCCTTTCCTGTTCATTTCTAGTCTTTTGTAGCTATATACAAAATTTTTCCCTGATTTCTTTTCATTTTTGATTAATTATAACACTACAAAAAAATGATTTTTTTCCGACAAAATTACCAACGAAAAATTCTGGAAAATTCGTTGGAAAGGGAATTTCCAACGAATTTTCCAACGAAAAATTTTTCGTTGGTAATTCGTCGTCGGAAAATTTTCCAACGAAAAATTTGAATTTTCGTTGGAAATTTGCAATAAATTTTTTTTCGTTGAAAAATTTATCGGAAAACTCGTGGCTAAATTCGTTGGAAACGAATTTTTTTTTCCGACGAATTTTTTTTCGTTGGAAACTATAATTTTTTTTTAGTCGAAAATTCGTGAAAATTTTTTTTCCATCAAAAATATTTTTTTTTTGGTCCAATTTTTTTTTTGTCGAAAAATAGCCCTCGCCGGCGAGCTCGAGCTCGCCCAGCTCGCCGCCGGCGAGGGCCGAGCTCGCCGCCCAGATCTGGGCGAGCTCGAGCTCGCCGGCGAGGCTGTTGCGCCAACAAGAAGATGAAGAAGAAGCAGCAACAGCAGCAGGGGCGGGAGCAGGCTTCGAGGCCGCCGCCCGTCAAGTCCGTCGTCGTCTCGCCGGCGACGAGGCTCGGTGGCGTCGGGGGCGTCGGAGGCTTGGTGTCCATGGCGCCGGAGCCGGAGCCGGTGCCGGAGGAGGAGGGGGGCGGCGGGGGAGTAGGCGGAGGGGGAGACGGAGGGAGAAGTGAAGGCTAAGGAGAGAGAGAGAGAGAGAGAGAGAGAGAGAGTGAGTGTGTGTGGAAATTGAGAGTGTGTGTGGAAATTGTGTGTGTGTGGAAATTGAATAAGGAAGAAGTATATTTTTTTGACATTCGTTGGAAATTTCCAACGAATTTTCCAACGAAAATTGTACATACTAAAATAATTATCCGGAAAATTTAAATTCGTTGGAAAATTCGTTGGAAATTTCCAACGAATTTTCCAACGAAAATTGTACAAACTAAAATAATTGCCCGGAAAATTGAAATTCGTTGGAAAATTCGTTGGAAATTTCCAACGAATTTTTTTTCGTTGGAAATTTCCAACGAATTTTCCAACGAAAATTGTACCCACTAAAATAATTGTCCGGAAAATTGAAATTCGTTGGAAAATTCGTTGGAAATTTCCAACGAATTTTCCAACGAAAATTGTACAAACTAAAATAATTCCCGGAAAATTGAAATTCGTTGGAAATTTCCAACGAAAAAAAATTCGTTGGAAATTTCCAACGAAAAAAAATTCGTTGGAAATTTCCAACGAATTTTCCAACGAAAATTGTACAAACTAAAATAATTCCCGGAAAATTCAAATTCGTTGGAAAATTCGTTGGAAATTTCCAACGAATTTTTTTCGTTGGAAATTTCCAACGAATTTTCCAACGAAAATTGTACACACTAAATAATTGCCCGGAAAATTGAAATTCGTTGGAAAATTCGTTGGAAATTTCCAACGAAAAAAATTCGTTGGAAATTTCCAACGAATTTTCCAACGAATATAAAAAATGCCGAACAATACCGGGTTTTTTTGAATTCGTTGGAAAATTCGTTGGAAATTTCCAACGAATTTTCCAACGAAAATTGTACACACTAAAATAAATTCCTGGAAAATTGAAATTCGTTGGAAAATTCGTTGGAAATTTCCAACGAATTTTCCCAAGAAAATTTTTTCGTTGGAAATTTCCAACGAATTTTCCAACGAAAAATTTTTCGTCGGAAATTTCCAACGAATTTTCCAACGAAAAATTTTTCGTCGGAAATTTCCAACGAATTTTACTTTTCGTTGGAAAATTTGTGGCAAATTTGCGACGAAAATTTTTCGTTGGAAATTTTTCGTGGCAAAAATCCAGTTTTTTTGTAGTGTAATATTAATTATAGATCTGATATGATAGTTGTTTGGACCAAATTGTCATTTCAAAGAGGAAGAGTCGAATTAGATATGATACATTAGGTAACTAGTGCTGCAACATAGTTTTAAATCTTGATCCTCAATTTTTCTTTTCCCACTAATTTCACATATGATTAGCACGCAGGACGTGTAAGCTCAACCTCTCAAAGTCAAATATTTGTCTTCTTTTAAAATTTTATGTGGAAGGCGACTCGGTGATAAATAATAAGGAGAATTATCCAATTAGTCCTATACTTATTGTAAGGATGCCAATTTAGTCATTAACGTTTCAATATTACTAATTTAGTTCTAAATCTTTAAGTGAAATTCTAATCTAGTCCTTTTGGCCAATTTTTATTGGAAATTGCTGATGTGATGGTCAATTTTCCAGTCAATTTTAGTTCCAAACCTTTTGATAATTTGTCAATTTAGTCATAAACTTTTTTACTAATTGTTAATACAGTTATTTCTGCCAATTTTAGCTGGAATCACTAATGTGATAGTTCAGTTAGCGTCGGCTGTCCCACATGGCATGGTTAGCACTAATGTGGACGGTTTTTGCAATTATTTTACGTTGGATATGGGTTTTAGAAATTTAGGTATAGATTTAAATTTTAAATATACATCCTCCAATAGTTTTTTTTGGGAGCATATCCTCCAATAGTTAGTTAGCAGAATAAATAAATCACATCAAAAGCTTATCTCTTATTTGATCAGATTTTATCACTCTTACTCGAAAAAGGAAACTACGTCTTCTAATGATGTGTCCTCATCTTTTTAAAATATTAGACTCTTCTTAGGCAAGCGACTATTACTTATTATACTCTTTTGGTTAGTGAAGAGTCTGCAAAAGCCTGTGATTGAGCGTTCACGGAAACATGAGTATTGGACAAGCAGATTGGGCATGGCTTCCGGAAAACATTATGGATGCTGTTTTGAAGAAGTTGGGATCGATTGACGAATACTTGTGTGTCAGCCAGGTACGTATGTCGTGGTTTTCTTTTGTTAAGGATCATCCTGAGTTGAAGGATTTATCGCGCAAACAAGCCCCGTTATTAGCGATTCCAGCTATAAATAATCGCCAAGATAGTTGAAATTTGTATAGTGTGATAGATGGCAATACTTATGATGTGCAAATAACTTTACACCACAATAGAAGATGTTGTGGCTCTCGCTAGGGATGGTTGGCAACCGTGGAAAGAAAGATGGTTATAAGCGTCACCAATCCATTCTCGCAACGTCGAATTCGTCTTCCTCCGATATTCAATCCTCCCAAGGGAAACATCACTGAAGATAATCCTCGTTGTTTTTATTTATGGGTTTATAAAGTTATTTTGTCTGATGATCCCGATCTGTCTCCAAGGAAATGTGTGGTCGGAGCGATTTACTATGGGCACAATAGATTAGCATTTATTAAATTGGCGGATGAATGTTGGAGTTACGTGGACATGAACCTCACAATGTTCTCCGATATCATATTTTCCAATGGATTGTTGCATGTGGTCGATAGACATGGAAAGCTCATATTTGCGGATATTAGTATAGACACATGTCGGGGAAAAAGAAGCAGAATTCACCGTGCCACGTTGTATGCTGAGGTAGGCAGATATGGCGTACGTTGTCAAATCGCGCCGCAGAGACATACTTATGATTTGAAGATTTTTGGTGAAGCAACCTGAGCACGAGGATCTTTACCTTACGAGAGAAATTAGGGTTTTCAAGCTTCAAAGGAATTCAAGCGTGCATTCGGAGTGGATTGAGGTCAAAAGCCTGAACGGAGAGACCTTATTTCTTGGAGATAATCATTCTACATCACTTTCATCTTCGGAAATTCCCGGGTTGAAGCCAAACTGCATCTATTATACGGATGATTACTTCAACGACGGACACTATCACTACAAACAGGATGGACCTCTGGATCTGGGGGTGTTCAATATAGACAATGGAAGCTTTGAAGCACATTACGTTATGGATCCTTCTCAGAAGCAATTCCCTCCTGCGATATTCATCATGCCGAGTTTCTTAGATAAATTTCCTTAGATGGGCTTGATATGTATATATGTGATTATATACTGTTGCGGGATAAGAACATCACTAATACCATAACTTTTGTACGGCGTTTACTTGATTGTCATAACTTTTTTTTTGCTCACTCAGGTGCCATATCACTACAAAAAAACATGATTATTGCGACGGAAATTTGCGACGGATTATTTTCATCGCTAATTTGCGACAAACTTTGCAACGGATTTATATATCCGTCGCAAATTTGCGATGGAAAGTTGGACGTCGCTAGTTCCGTTGCAAATTTGCGACGACTAATTTTCCTTCGCAAATTTGTGACGGATTTATTTTCCGTCGCGACGGCAGTAGCGATGAATATTTTATCCGTCGCAATTTGCGACGGATTTTGCGACGAAAAAGGGTTCGTCGCTAATTTGTGACGGAAAATTAATTTTTCGATATGCACCCCACCCCACCCGTCAATTTCTGTCTTTGTCATTAGTGATTTGTCAGGTCGCCTGCTTTTCTCTCACCTTCTTCTTCTATCATTTCTCTCAATAATCCGTGCGTGCAGAAATTAATCTCGGTGAAGCTTTTCCACTGGTAAGTATTGTAGCTAATTTCGTGACTAAACATGCAACTAATATGGTCCTGTCCTTCTGATTCATCGTTGGATGCGAAATTTTTTTTATTGACATTTTTTTCTATTTTTGTTGTACCGGCGACTGGCCACCAATTTCGTCCGTGGCAAATTTGCGACGAACGGTCTTTGTCCATGGCAAATTTGCGACGGACACACCTGGGCGAGGTGCCGGTTGACCTCGCCGCCATGGCGGCCTCGCGCAAATCTGGCGGAGGTCGACTGGCGGCCATGGCAAGGCCGCACGGCCTTCCCTAGATCTGGGCGAGGCCGATCGGCCTCGACCCATGGCCGGCGAGGCTGCGTGGGGTGGCCATGGTTGCGGGTCGACCTCGCCGTCGCCCAGCTGGGCGATGGCGAGGTCAACTTGCGGCCCCGGCAAGGCCGCTCGGCCTCCCCTAGATCTGGGCGAGGCCGAGCGGCCTCGCTGGGGCCACCGGTCGACCTCGCCGTCGCCCAGATCTGGGCGACGGCGAGGTCCATCGGCGGCCATGGCCAGGCCACTCGGCCTCGCCCAGATCAGCCGGATCGGCGGCCATGGCGAGGCCGAGCGGTCTCATTAGCGTCAGCCGGTCGCCGGAACAGCGACCGAAGAAAATTGTAAGAATTTTTTTTTAAAATTCGAAAAAAATTAAAAATTATTTAAAAAATGAATGTTAAGTGATTTTGCTTTTATTTAGGCACTTGTCCAATTGAAGGTCTCGCAATCCAAGTGAACTTTGCAATTCTCTTCATATTGATCACTTTCTACTACCAAGATTTTAGTCAAATATCTGGGTAAGTCTTCTTTACATGGTAATTTTTTTATTTTTTAAAATTTCAAAGTAATTATTGCGTGAAAAATAAAATTTTAATTTTCATAATTTTTTTAATTAACAATAGTAGATATGATATTTTAAATATTTTACGAGATTTTTTTATTTTAATACAGACACAATGCAAAAAAGCAATGCTTGGATGTATAATAAGAACTTACCTGGACGTCCAGGATTGACCGATGAGTTTCGTACTGGGTTGGAACTATTTTTAGACTTTGCTAGTAGTAAATATGAGTTCATGGATGGAAATAAGTTAAGGTGTCCGTGTAGAAAGTGCAGTAATGGTAAATTTCATGTGCGTGATACAGTTGAAAAATATCTTTGTAGATTTGGGTTTACTTCGAATTATTATAATTGGACTTGCCATGGTGAACCATTTATATCTGATGAAGAATATCGAAGAAGTGACCAATTTTTAATTAGGGAAGAATGTAGCTATTATGACCAATTGAACCCATACGAGAGGATGGTGATTGATGTAGCTGGTCAGAATTTTGTTTCAGATTCGAACCATGCAAGTACTAGTTTTACTCCTATACATGAACAAGTGGGTACTAGTCATGCATCACAAATGTAAGAGATAGGAGTAACGGGTTTTAATGAGAATGTGTGTAATGGAGCTTTTTCATCTAATCAGTTCTGGGAAGTGTTGAAAGCAGCAGATGAACCTTTATGATCAGGTTGTGATAACCATACTAAGTTATCAGTGACAGCAAGACTGTTAAATATCAAGGCAGAGCATAATGTATTGCAAGATTGCTTCAACTCTTTTGTTGAAGTAATGCGGAAAACAATACCTCGTGATAACAGCATGTCAAGTGATTGTTACGATATGAAAAAGCTAGTAGATAACTTAGGTCTTTCGGTTGTAAGGATTGATGTATGTAGTAGGGGTTATATGTTATATTGGAGAGATGATGAAAATGCAGAATCTTGCAAATTCTGTAGCCAACCTAGGTACAAGATTAACAGGAGACAGGGTCGTAATCAGAAGCGTAGACCATGCAAGCAAATGTTTTATCTGCCCTTAATCCCCAGATTGCAAAGGCTTTATGCGTCTCAAGCCACAGCTGAACACATGACTTGGCACGCAAATCATGAAACAAAAGATGATCTAATGTGTCATCCTTCAGATGCAGAGGCATGGAAGCATTTTAATAGAATGTACCCTAAGTTTGCGATAGAGCCTCGAAACATCAGGTTAGGTCTCTGTGCTGATGGATTTGCCCCATTTGGAAAATCAGGAAAAAAGTTATTCATGTTGGCCAGTTATGTTAATGCCGTATAATTTTTTACCTGGTATGTGTATGAAGATACCTTATATGTTTTTGACATTGATTGTGCCTGACCTGCAAAATCCGAAAAAGTTAATAGATATTTATATGCAACCATTGATTGAAGAGTTACAACGGCTATGGGAGGAAGGTGTCCTTACATATGATGTTTCTACCGATCAAACATTTATAATGAAGGCTGCTCTTCTTTGGACGATAAATGACTTTCCAGCTTACGGAATGTTATCTGGATGGAGTACAGCTGTGATCTTAGGATGTTCGATATGTTTGGAGAGATCAAAGTCATTTAGATTAAAATATGGAAAGAAGCCCAGCTATTTTGACTGTCACAGATAATTTTTACCGATAAATCATACATTCAGAAGAAATAAAAAAGAGTTCATGAAGAATAGGACTGAAAGAACACGTCCACTATTGAGGTTGACCGACGATCAAATTTGCGAGCGGGTGCAAGACTTTCCAACTGTTGTTCAGAACCCTCACGATATGACTTTTGTGTACGGAAGTACACATAAGTGGATAAAACGCAGTATATTTTGGGATTTATCATATTGGAAAGCCCATCTTATTCATCATAATCTTGACGTCGTGCACATAGAAAAGAATGTTTTCGACAATGTCATAAATACTGTGATGGATGTCACCGAAAAAACGAAAGACAACTTGAACGCAAGAAAAGATAAGATATTTGTGATCAACCAACACTAGATGTGGATGCAAGCAGCAGGGGACCAAAACCAAAAACAGTTTATACATTGGATAAGGAGCAGAGGCGAGTTGTTTGTTAATGGTTGAAATCTATGTAATTTCCTAATGGATATGCTTCGAACCTCGGAAGATGTGTTGATTTGAATGAATGCAAGTTGACAGGTTTGAAGAGTCATGATTGTCACATATTGATGGAAAGACTAATTCCAATAGCTTTCAAGGAAGTTCTACCGAATTTTATTTAGGGCTCCATTATAGAGTTAAGCAATTTCCTGCATGATATTTGTTCGACAGTGTTAAAAGCATCGCACATGGACAACTTAGAAATGATATTTCCTCCATCATTTTTTGATTCGATAGAGCATCTCTTAGTTTACTTGCCTTATGAGGCCAAAGTTGCAGGTCCCGTATAATTTCGATGGATGTATCCATTTAAAAGCTAAGTTTTTTTTTTAAAATAAAGTTTAAATTACTTTATTATATATGATGTTCCGATAAACTTCTTTCTATTGCAACTAGATTCTTATATCATTTGAAGAAAAAAGTGAAAAATAAGGCACATGTTGAAGCTTCAATTTGTAATGCATATATTGTGAAAGAAGTGACAACATTTACATCATACTATTTTGAGCCGCACGTGTAGTGCAAGAGGCGGAGAACAGGCAGAAATGATGAGGGCCCCATTGATTCCAATTGCAAATCATTCCCTATTTTCAATTATCTAGGTCGACCAAGCGATGCATGTCAGTCTCGTTACCTAACAGGCGAAGAATTGCATGCAGCCCATACATATATTTTACTGAACTACCCAGAAGTCGAGCCATACTTTGAGTAAGTGTAAATGTGCAAATATATGTATTGTGTGTCAAATATTTACTAATATATAAATGGTATTTATTACTAGGATTTTCCAAACTTCAATGTATGGACTACCACAAAATGAGTTTGACCGTATATGCGACGAACAATTTGCAGCATGGTTCAAAACATATGTAAGTTGCCTATGGACCGTTCACTTGCCTTATTAAAATTTTATACATCATTTATTGAAATATATATTATTGACTTTGCGTGTGTAACCTTAGGCTCACAATAATCATGATGAACTTGGAGAGCAAGGATTGCTATATTATCTGTCATGGGGTCCACAGTTAAGAGTGCGGAGTTGGCCAGCATATTTCATAAATGGATATAATTTTCACACTCAAGATTATGGAATGGGAAAAGCCACAATGAATAGTGGTGTGTCGGTTCAGTCATCCAATGGTGGCAGTTCAAAAGATAATTTTTATGGATTGTTAGATGAAATAATAGAGATAGACTACCCTGGACCATTAATGATTCGAGTTGTGTTATTTAAGTGCATGTGGTTCAACCCTGTCAAAGGAATGAAGGTGCATGCGAAGTTTAATTTGATTGAAATAAATCACAAGAAAATGTATATGAAATATGAACCATTTGTCTTGGCATAATAAGCAATTCAAGTATGTTATGCATCATATCCTAGTTTGAAATGTGATAAAGCTGAATAGTGAGCAGTATGTAAAATCAAAGCACGTAGAAAAATCGAGGAACACTGGAAGGATAGAGCTTATTAACAAGAGGAAGTTTGTAACACGGTTGAAACTGAGGAATATAATATTCCAACTTTACGAGATCCATGTGGAGCTATGATAGATGTGAATCCAACAGAAATTTACAAATTAAATGTACAAGACTGTTCAGAATGTGATTTTGAGACAGATGATGAAGACGAAGAGCAAGACGAAGATGAATTGGAAGACGAAGACAAAGACGTAGACGAAGACGGAGACAAAGATTAAAATTTTTGTGACAAAACACTAATGATGTGTAATTATTATTGCGACAAGTGTTATTTTAGTTGTCATAATTATTGTTATTGTTCTTGTTATTATTGTTATTGTTATTAACATTATTGTTGTTGTTATTACTGTTGTTGTCGCTTATTTTTCTTAATTTAATTAATCGTCGGAAAATTTGTCGCTAAATGACGACAAGTCAAATATTATTCGTGCGATGACATTTGCGATATTATATTTTCTATTGGATTTGGATCGTCGCTAATTTCGTTGCTCATTTTATGACAATAACTTATTCGTGGCTACTGTACATCGAAGAATTATTGACGGACCAAAAAATTCACGGCAATTGTTCGAATCCGTCGCAAAATTTGTGATGGATTCGAAAATGCCCTTTATTTTTGGAATTCGAAATAAATCCGTCGGAAATTTGCGACGGAAAAATATTATCTGTAGCAAAATTGTGGATGGGAAAAAAATACATCGCAAATTTGCGACGGACCAAAAAAAGTCCGTCGCAAATTTGTGACGAACCAACATAATGTCTGTCGCAAATTTGCGACGGAAAAAAAAATTCCGTCGCAAATTTGCGATGGACCAAAATAATGTTTGTCGCAAATTTGGGACAGGAAAAAAAAATTCTCTCCCAAATTTGCGACGGATTGTCCGTTGCAAATTTGCGAAGAACAAAAAAAGTCCATCGCAAATTTGGGATGGGAAAAAATTCCCTCCTGAATTTGTGACGGAGAAAAATGTCCGTCGCAAATTTGCGACGGACTATTTAATGTTCGTTGCAAATTTGCGATGAGAAAAAAAATTCCTTTCCAAATTTGCGACGGATAAACAGTCCATCGCAAATTTGTGACGAACTCACCGGAAATGTGCGTTCGTCGCAAATTTGCAACGGACGAAAAATGTTCATCGCAAATTTGCGACGGACTCACCGGAAATGTGCGTCCGTCGCAAATTTGGGACGGACTCACAGGAAGTGTGCGTCCATCGCAAATTTGCGACGGACGAAATAGTCTGTCGCGAATTTGCTTTCCCACCTGCACGCTCACGTGCCCCCGTCAGCTTTTCTTCTCTGACATTTTTTGTTGTCTTCCTCCTCCTCGTCTTCTTCTTCTTCTTCGTCTTCCCGCGGGTTGTCTTCGCCGAGTGCACTGATCCGCCGTCGTCGTCGCCGCAGCCGCCGTCGCCCCCGTCGCCGTCGCCCCTATCGCCGTTGCTGCCATCCCCGTCGTCATCTGCCCGTGTGGGGTCGCCGCTCGCTGCCTCCTCGCTCGCTCGTGTGCCTCGCTGGCCTGCCTCGCAGCTGCCTAAAGCTGTCGTTGCCCAGCCTCGCCGAGCTCGCCGTCGCCGCCCATTCGTCGCTGCCTAGCAGCCGCCCAGCCACGCGGAGCTCCCCGTCGCCGCCCAGCATCTGCCCAGCCTCGCCGAGCTCCCCGTTGCCGCCCAGCCGTCGCCTGTGGCGCCGCTCTGCAGCCGCCCAACCTCACCGAGCTCCCCGTCGCCGCCCAGCAGCCGCCCAGCCTCGCCGAGCTCGCCGTCCCCGCCCAGCCGCCGCCCAGTTCGTCGCCTCCCAGCCTCGTCGAGCTCGCCATCCCCGCCCAGCCGCCGGCCGACGCCCGTGCCGAGCCCACCACTATTAAACAGGCCAAAATCTAATTATTGTTGGGTTTTTCTTGGCCTTGAACCAAGTAAGCAACTCTCTAAATCTTACCTACTATAATGAGTATTAATCGGACTTGTTTAGGGATTGTTTAGTGTCTGATTGATTGGCTAAGTTAGAGGTCGATTTGAGAATTGCATGTGGCTTTAATCGATGTTCGACTGGTTAATTTGTCTATTATATTGTCGATTAAGCATTTAATGATCATCGGGTGATTGATTAAGCGTTTATTAAGAAAATGCATTAAAATTGAACAATTCTAGAAAAATTTCGAAAAATTTCGTGAAAATTAATAAAGTCATATTTTGGGAAAATATTAAATTTGGTGAATTTTTTTTGTAAAATTAACAAAACTAAAATTTCATAATATCACAAAATGGCAAAAAATAACTGTGGCCACCCAATTTTAGTGAAATTTAATTTTTTTAGGTACCCGAAAAAAGAATAATAATAAAAAATTCAAAATTTTTAAAATATTATAAAATTATTTAAAATACCTGTGGCCACCCATTTTGAGAGAAATTGTAAATTTTTTAGGTGCACAAAAAATGTAAAAATAATAATGAAAGAAACAATTACAAAACTTCCCAGAATGGTTTAGAATATATGTGGCCATCGACTTTGAGTGAAAAATAATTTTTTAGGTGGCCAAAAAAATTAAATATTTAAAAAATTTGAAAAATTTACGGAATTGCTTATAATACCTGTGGCCACCCACTTTGAGTGAAATTTAAATTTTTTTTACGTCGCCAAAAAATTAAAAAATACAAAAGAAATATTTCAAAACTTTACAAAATGGCTTAGAATACCCATTGCCACACACGTAAGTGACATTTAAATTTTTTTAGGTGCCCAAAAAATTGCAAAAATAATAAAATTAATTTTATTATAAAAGTTTACAGAATGGCTTAGAATACTTGTGGCCAGCCACTTTGAGTGAAATTATCATTTTTGTAGGTGCCCAAAAAAAATTTAAAAAATCAAAAATTTAAAAACTTCATAGAATGGCTTATAATACATGTGGCCACCGCCCTCAGCGGCTGCGTTGGCTTGCGCTCTGGTCCCCTCATGAAGGGACCAGAGTTCAAACCCCAGCGTAGGCGTTAGGGATTCTTAAGTGTGGCGCCGTGGTGGTGGGTCCTACGCTAGCGTCGCCCCAGGTTTACTCCTCCGGCTGTCGGCCGTGCGGGGGGTTCCTGGGTTATCAAAAAAAAAAAAAAATACATGTGGCCACCCACTTTTAGTGAAATTTACATTTTTTAGGTGCCCAAAAAAATTTAAAAATAATGAAATAACAAAATTTCAAAACTTTACATAATGGTTTAGAATACCCGTGGCAACCCACTTTGAGTGAAATTTAAATTTTTTTAGATGCCCAAAAGAATTAATTGGTTATAATGCCCGTGGCCAGCTACTTTGATTGATGAGCGTGTGGCCGAGAACGAAGATCATGTGGCTGAAATTGATGTTTCATGGTTGTTTTTGTACTTGATGAGATATCGTGTGGTTAATTATGGCTAATGTTGGCTTACCATGGCATATCGTGCTCATATATTAATGTTTGATATCAAAATGAGTGCGATTCATAGTATATTTATTCGTAGGTAATTGCACGTCATAAACACTTGGCATTGGCTAATTAAGAGGGAACATTTTCTGCTTCTCAACCAAAATGGTAAACTTCGTCATGTACGTCATTATGTGTCCGTAATATGTGTTTATATTTTTTTATATATTTGTCTAACTTTCCTACTTGTCAGTATAAACGTGGAGGCCGCATGCATAGAAGACCAACCTCTTCAACGGAGTCATCCCTGGCCCTTTCCTCGTCTCCCGTCCTTTCATCTAACCCGCAACCACAATATGCTAATGGGCAATATGGACACGTTGGTCCTTCCTCCAATGCTCAAGAACATGTTATGGGACTTGGCCACATGCCAACTCAATCTCCTCCATTTGCATCTCCTTTGGCTCCCTCTCCTTCCGTTCCACCTTATTATTCAGCACAACATTCACATAATGACGGAAACGAAGGTGAAGAAGATAACCGATTCCTGATATGCCCATTTGGAGATACGTAAGTACTTCAAAATTTTTTTTAGTATATGTAATATTTATGGCTTTCGATATGGATGTCAACTGAATTGTCGATGTTGCACAATATCCGTATGTTTGTAGATTCACGGATGCTACGTTTGTTGTGAGGAAAATGAATAAAATAGTCAAAAACTATTGGATGGGGAGTATGTTAATTACAGAAGTGTTCCATAAGAGGTGAAAGATTTGTGATGGAATGAGTTCAAGGTAAGTTTTAGATATTCTATTTTCTTACCAACTAAGTTCGGTGTAGTATATTGATGGTCAAGAATGATATAAAGGGATCAGAACAGCTCTTTAGTTTTCGGTACTAAAGGGACCAGATATTTTCCCCGATATGAACTTAACAAAGTCTATCGCCGAATTTTCTAGTGCATGGTAATAGATATGTGACCATCATAATAACTTTCAGTTTTGCTTGTTTTGATTGCAGCGGAAGTTCAGGTGCGATGACCAGCAAGAGAATGAAGTGAGAAGAATTTTTCATAAGAAAGTTAGTGATCACGTACGAAATGTGATGAATAGAGCGAAGAGCAGGAAAGTGAAGCCGGCTTTCATTACAGCTGACAATTGGGGGAAAATTAACAGAATTTGGGAAACTGAGAAGAGTCAGCAAATCAGTCAGCAGAATAAAAAGAATCGATCTTCTAGTTTTAGTGAAGGGTCGGCCACATATGCTAGGGGCTGTATCAATATTGGGGAGCATCGCAAACGACTAATAAGTCTGTTAAATAAGTTATAAGTTAATTTAATTCAATTACTCATATTTACATTTTGTAGACACAAGAATTGGGGATGGAACCGACATTTGCAGCTACATTTGAACGCACATTTCAAAAGAAAGATAAGACGCGGATTGGCGATCGAGCAAAAGCTATTAAGGTATATAAGGTTATACTTTGGTCTTTATGGAAACTAGAATGAAAACCGTGAATGCTTTTAATATTTATGGTAGATATATATATGGAGTTATTTTATTTTCATCTATATTGTTAATGTAGGAAAAATATGATGAACTTTTAATGGGCAATGCTAGTGGTAGTGATGGTTCTGCAAGTGTGTCTGAGCCATCAGTTGACAGTATGGCATTATGGGTGGAGGCAACGGGTGGAGTGAAAAAAGGAAAAATATTTGGGATGGGATCCTTATCAAGGATGTTCATGCCGAATCATAATGGAACTTCATTATTCAATGCGACTGGTCGAAGGAGGACACGACATGACGAGCAATTGACCCAAGAAGTGAACCAACTGAAAAATATAATTGTAGAAAAGGATGAAGAAATAAATGACTTGAAACAGCAAATGCAAATTGTTATGCGACACCTCAACATCAATCGCGGTGAGGTTCCTCTTGTACTCCCTGCCAATCCAATAGGTGATGAGCACAATGATGAGCGACACAATGATGCTGACATTAATGATGATGCTGATGATTTTCTCAATCATTTTTAGTTAAAATTGCCAAAATCGGGGGTAAGCTTGCTTCACAATCTTTTATAACATAAATGCAGTTTCACCCAATTTGTTCCTGTCCTACAATTACTTTTTGTGCACAACTTTCTTATTGACAGGTTCAAGGATCTAATTTTTCCTATATGACATAAATACGGTTTACAAGGGTGAAAAAACTACAGTGGATGTCAAAGTTGACTCATGCTCATATGTAAGAACATTGATGTTCGTCCTGAAACATTTTTTTATTAACCCTCTTACTTGTTTTTTTATACCTAGTTCCACATCCATGCATAAGCACTTCTTTTATATTCTTGACTGATTGAATATCTTTATTTATGTATCTACATTTCATCAGGTGTCGACAAAAGTGACTGCTTTTGGTGTCCTGCCGAGTACGACAACTGCCCATTCTTGTGTCCGGTTTGTCGATTTTTCTTTTTCTAAGCAGAATCTATGGTTGTCCCGCCCTCCTATGAATGTTTTGAATGTATTATAAGATTGGATATCAAATATCATCGTGTCAGGCTTTGCAACTTTGCATATATCATTATTTTTTGTGGACTAGCATTTTTCCTTTAGTTACATTTTTCAATTATATGGCATTGTGTTTGGTTTGTTCGTTTTCTGTTTCTGAAGTGGAATTTATGGTTTTCTCGTGTCCTTTGATTGTTTTCAATGTATTACATGATGTTCATTAATGCGTAACAATTGATATGGACAAGATTTGATGGCCGAAATGCTGTAAAATTTGCGACGAATATTTACATACGAATTTTGCGACCATTACAGTTCGTGGCTAATTTGCGACAAATAAGTAGCGACGAATCAAGTTCGTGCCTAATTTCCGTCCAATACATTTTGTAACGAATTTTGCGACGAATAAAGTTCGTGGCTAATTTTGCGACGAATTTTGTGATGAATTTTGCGACGAATAAAGTTCGTGGCTAATTTTGCGATAGATTTTGCGACGAATTTTGCGACGAAATTTGCGACGAATTTTGCCACGATTTTTGCGACGAATTATTTGCAACGAATTTTGTGAAGAATTTTTTTTCATCGCAAATTTGCGACGAAAATTGAAATTTTCCGTCACAAAAATTTGCGATGACCTAGTAGCAACGGAATTTTTTCCATCGCTAAATTTGTCGCAAAAACGATTTGCAACGGATTTTTGCGATTTTTTCGTCGCAAAATCCATCACAAAAAACATGTTTTTTTGTAGTGATATCAGTGTAAAAATATTCACTTGAGTGCCTATTCCGGCAATTTATGCTACGTAACATTTTAACTTAAATTTTCCTTGTAATGCGGCTTTTTATAAACAAATTGAAGTCCAATGTGGAAATTCTTCGTCCAACATGGCACTAATAACAAAAACTTTGTCATTTTTCTCTCTAAATGCTTACTCCACAAAAATGATGGTCTCTCTGTCTCTCTCTATGCTTCATCTTGCCAGTGACGGCAAGGTCGACCTTGCTGGCTTTTGCCTCTGGCCAGTCGTCGACCATCACCAATGCCCAACGACTAGCTAGAGGAGAAAGAAGGAAGAAAAAAAAAGAAAAAAAGGAAAAGGAAAATAGTAATAATAAATAAGTAAATAAATTCAGAAAATATTAAAATGTTATTAAAATTTATCCACATCAGCGTCAGTTGTCCTATGCGGTATTGCCGGCATCCGCATTAGTGATTTCTGGCCGAAATTGACCGGATGGACTTAATTGGTAAAAAGTGAAAATGTTTAGAACTCAATTGACAAAATTGAAAGGTTTATGACTGAATTGGTATAAGTGCAATAAATTATGACTTTTTGGATAATTTTCCTTAATTTCAATAGATGAAGAATTTCTTAAAAAGAATTACACGATTTCCTTTTTAAAAAACTCATGGAGAAAAAAACAAAACAAATGGATTGGCGCGTTAACATATGGCACCATGTTTGACCTTCGAATTCAAAATGACACGTGTCGCGTGTGATATTAGTCAAATAACATCTTCAAATTGGTATTTATAAATTTTTTATCAATTAATAGATATAGCATGAAATCAAATCCTTTGAAGTTCGTGTTTATATTTTTGTATCTAGTTATTAGATGTTGGATGAGATCGAATTACGTTACCAATTGTATATTTTGTATCTATCTATAGAGTGAGTATATATATGTAGGGTTCGCTAATAACAAAACTTTTGTCTCCTTCATCCTTTCTTCGACAAAGTCGTGGACAACCATGTTGCTAATTTCAAGCTCGATTGCTTTAGCCAAAAAAAAAAAAAAAATCCAGCTTGAATGTTGGATCATATTTGGAAGAACAGTATTGGAATCACACGAAATTGCACTGCTATAATCAACATGAGATCACATGATTATTGATTATGATACTAGCGAAAAAGGAAACTTAGGTCAATCGGGAAGATAAGCATTTCAGGGACCGAAGTAATCACCGGCATAGGAATTCATATTCTCCAACCCGTCAAGACCCATCAATCCCTCGCCGCCGCCGCCGCCGTTGCCACCACCATCCAACCCGTCGGTCACCCATTGGAACATCTCTTCCCCAGCCGCTTCCCCAAACCCAGAAGCCAATCCTCCAATTGCCATCCCCGTCATACCAGCCATCATGCCGTGATTTGCACCATAGTACCCTGGATTTCCATAACCGAACCCTTGGTATTGTGGGACCACTGCGCCACCATTCGGCCTAAGGTATATCTGTTGGTTGTTGATCCCTTGAGTGCCATTCAGATGTGGGACGCCGCTGTTGCTATATGCATGGGATCCATGGGGGAAAGTCGCTCCTTGATTGGCAAATGCCGCATTTGGCCGGTTTTGGGGGACAGCCATCGCAGGGCCTGGGCTGTTGTTTATAGGACTCGGAGTCGTGAACACAGTTATTCCATTCAGACTCGCTGGGATTGGTTGACTGGTGCCAGTGGCTGCGCTAAAGGGGTAATTGCTTGCTTGGAACCCCTCCGAGAAATTGCCTGACCGACCGACATAAGCAGCGTTGAGCCCGTACTGCGATGAAATGATTGGTGGGGCTGTGTTTAAGGGTACTTGATTAGCGGTTATTGCCATTGCATTTGGGCCGACGAGAACTGGATGATTAGCCACTGAAATGTTACCTGGGTGAAAGTAATGGAAATTCTCCTGCACCCTACATGGCGGATTCGCTGGGTGAAACTTTTGGTCTTCTGCTTTCTTTTTTAGCCTTCCCATCTCCCTCCTGTGTGTTTATATGTTTGTGTGCGTGGAACGGACTAAATGTGGAGCGAGATATATGATACCTTTATATGTCGTACATTGAAGGCGCGTAGCGAAGGGCTTCAAGACATCGAAGATAAGCTCATCTCTAACCTTGAGTTAGGAGAAAGATATAAGTACTTATTAAAGATTCGTTATCATATGCTGTTTTGGATTTTCCCTAGAAGTGTGAAACCATAAAGTAATATACATGTAACTTGTCGGTAAGATCAAGGCTTGAATAATTGGGGTTGACGTCCGCGTTTCCCACTATGATGGTGACATTGAAAACCGATGTTTCGGCTTAGTTCTCTTAACTCAATGCCAGTCATCGTTCTCAACTTACCGTAATGAATTCGTCCATTCTCTGAATGAGTGTAATCTTTCTCACTCTCTCAATGTGATAAAGTTGCAGGTCAATTCTTTTACTTAAACAGCACCTCGTTGTTGGGCTCATTTCCGGACGACGCCAGATCAAATCAATGTACAACTACTTGGTATTTTTGGTGGAAATCGAAAGAATGGCCATATCTATTTGGCAGGCGTGAAAAATATTCACCTTTCTTGTTCAGTCCGTTTAGATGTCACGATAAGAGTCTATCCGTTTGTCCTGGTAACGAAAAACTCAAGCAAATGAAAATGAGGCAGGGATTATCCTATTATGATCTTTTTCGTTGTTTTGCATCAGTCCCTATGCGGCAAGTCCTTTCACTGGACTTGCCAAGAAATTTCTCTCCTCGACTCATTGCTAGGTATATTTCACCCGCCATTCTTGTTTTTTGTTTTGGTTAGGACGTTGAGACAATTGGTGTGAAACATGGGTGTGAATTTGTGATGAGCAATTCGAGTTGATTGAAACAGCTAATTCTTCAAACAAAGCTCGTCAGTTTGAGTCCGGGGGACTGTTTTCCCCAGCTTGTGGCTTCCGGCTTAGGTGCATGTCAAAAGTTAGTTTCTCGATTATACGTTTAAACTTTCATCATACTTAAAAATTACTTTAGATATTTGAGCAAAAAATTGTTTCTTTAGGTGGAGAATTAGGCTGTGCATGGCAACCATTCTGTGCCCGGGAACAGATTCTGATCATAAATAATTCTTTTTGATTCTGTGCCCGGAAATTGATTATGAGCATTTGAAGGTGTTTGGTAACGGCCCAAAATTTCTATTTCTGAAATAGTAAAAGAACATAAATGCGTTTGGTAACAGCATAAAATTTTTTTTTATTAATAATATTTTAATAACATTTTAAATATTTTATTATTTCTTTCTTTTCTTTTTTTCTTCTCCTCTTTCTTGGCCATGGCTGGTAAAATATTTTTTACTTAATAATACTTTTATTAAAAATAATTTTTTTTGGCCATAGCCGGTAAAATTTTTTCTTATAAATAATTTTTTTATTAATAATTTTTTTAAAAAATATTTTACTAAAATCTTTTTTTTTGCCATGGCCTGGTTGCTGGCCATGATTGGTAAAATATTTTTTTAATAAATATTTTTTATTAATAATATTTTAATAAAAAAATATTTTTATTGAAATTATTTTTTTAATTTTTTTTGCCATGGCCTGGTCGCTGGCCATGGCCGGTAAAATATTGTTTTATAAATAATTTTTTTATTAATAATATTTTAATAAAAAATATTTTTATTGAAAATATTTTTTTATTTTTTTTGCCATGGCCTGGTTGTTGGCCATGGCCAGTAAAATTTTTTTATTAATATTAACAAATTTTTTTTATTTTTTTCGCCATGGTCGGTAAAATTTTTTTATTAATAATTTTTTTAATAATAATATTTTTTATTAAAATATTTTTATACAATAATATTTTTTTTATTAAAATATTTTAATCTCGCCAGATACGGCGAGGGTGGCCCTCACGCCAAACATTAGAAGCTATATTAAAAACCAAGAAAAAGAAGAAGAAAAAAAAATCGATTCTCATTTTTGTTCATAAAATCAAGAAACTACTTTTTTTTTTATTCTTGATTCTGCTCCAAAACTAATTCTGGGCACAAATTTACAAGAATTTATGTCCGGGATCAAAAAATCAAACAAACGGATTTCTATTCCTAAACTGATTCTGGGAATAAAAGAACAAAATCAAACACTATTTGGTAAGTTGCCATGCGCAGCCTTAGTGAATAATCAATTTCGGTGTATGAGAGTGGAACACAATTGTTTTTCTCCTTTAGATTTAAAAGAACATAACAACTAACATTTATAAATACTAGAATAAAAATCAATAAAAACATAGGTTGCACCACAAAAGTCAATGCACGTGAACAAAGAGAAAATAACACATGGATGGAGTGGCAAATAAAACAAGAAAATAATTCAATTCATAATGAGTGGAGAGATACTCATGAACATGAAATCATAACCTACATCTACCTACAGCCAACATATCTATACCTAGTTTTGTATTTTATGCCTATGGTCGTAGTGCTTTCGGGCATCCTCACGAGTGAAGAAGCACCGATTGCAATCGTGCTTGAAGCAACGATATTTGTAGTCTCCATAGTGGCTTCCTTGACGTTGGATCATCTTGTGATGATCCTTGAATTGAGCCTTGCATATATTGCACCACCCGTCCATATCGTAAAATCCTCCATGGACACCAACATCATTTTCAGTAGCATCGGTCATTTGGAGGTCCTAGCTTTTTTGGTGAAATAGTTGAGGAGTCGAAAAGAATCTAGCAGTTGAGAAACAGAGCTCGGTAGAAATTACAGAAAGCGAGTCCCGAATTTATAGCACTTGGTGTACCTCTTATGCATGCAAAAGTGTTGAATTAATTAACTAGAAGCATCTCTAAATGTGTGTGATCTGACTACAATGTGCCTACTCCCGCAATAAGCATGAAGAACAAACACACATTTTGCATTGTATGCGTGCTTGTTATGATTGCCAAAAATTAAAATAGAAATTACCCATTTTCCTCTCACCGCGGAACATATTATTCTCATGTGACTCGAGAAAGTCAGTCATTTATGTATGATCTGTGAAGTCAAAAGGAGAATATTGTTGAACATGGTGAGGGGCGACTCACCGCAAGATGTAAGATATACATGCATTGTGCGTTGTAAAATGTCTGAAAAGTGAAAAAGGAAAAACAAAACTAATTATTTGTAATGGGCAGTAGGCACAATCACAAAAATAACTGGTCAAGCCTTTTTTTATTAAGACGATTCCTTTATAAACTTTCTTCCTTGACAACATGATACATAAGCAACAATTTGAAATCGCTATGTGAGACAAAACAAGAATTTCGAGAGAACAATTGTTTTTGTCGATCAAACTATTGTTTTACTCTTTTTTGGTAGCTATTGATGTATTCGTTTTACATTTGTTCTAAAAATAGAAATTACCCCAAGTACAACTATCCTTTTGGTTTACGTACCACAATCAGAGCTTATGTTTTTCTTTTCCGAGACTTCTCATATTTTCCTTATAACTACTATTTTTGCGCTTCTCTAACGTGTGAAAGCTTCAGCTAAAAAGAAATATCTAATGTGAAGGTGACAATTGGGGTGAGCATCGATCCGGTTCCAACTTGAGAACCTTACTGTTCAGGACGGTTCCTAGGCCTTTATTTGAAACAAGATCTATTTTATGCTCTTATTTGAGAAAATGAAGAAACTTCTGTCCCTTATTTGGAATTTTCCTTAAATCTTTTGATTATTTGCCAATTTAGTCCTAAATCTTTTGATAATTTGCTAATATAGTCATTTCGGTCAATTTTAGCCAGAAATTGCAAATGCAATGTCTAGTCAGCACTGTTCGTCCTACATGGCATGGCAGACACTGCTGTGGGCGATTTTTGCAATTTTTTTTTTATAGTTTCTAAACTTTTTCTTATTTATTCCTTTTTCTTTTGTTTTCATTCTTCTCTTTCAGAATCCAATGAAAGAAAAAGGAAAGCAAAAGAAAAGAAAATGTAGAACAAAGTAAAAATTCATAAATATTTTTTAGAAAATAGCAAAACTCGTTTATGTCAGTATTAGTCACGTCACGTAGGACGACTAGCATCTACGTCAACGATTTCCAATAAAAAATTTTCAGAAAGAATATATAGACAAATTGTCAAAATGTTTAGAACTAAATTGGTAAAAATTGAAAGTTTATGACTGAATTGAATGCCATAAATAAGTTTAGAAATTTTTGTACAATTTTCCCTTAATTTAGAAGCCGATATTATGTGATTTTTAAAGAAGAGATATGACGATAACATGTGAAATTTGATCAACCATATTTTAGGTTATCGAACCAAGCACCAATTAGTCAATAGGCTAATAAGGCCTACTGCCAAGTGCCAACCCTTCTTAGTACTTGACTGTGAAACGATGTTATGTTTTTAAGATCACGAGAATGAATTGCATGGTGATTTTTTAAGATAATGAATATGCAAAAGGTACCTTTTTACGTTTGATATGGGTTTTAGAAATTTAGGTATAGATTTAAATTTTAGATATACGTCCTCCAATAGTTAGTTAGCACAATTAATAAACCGCATCAAAAGCTGATCTCTTATTTGATCGAATTTTATCACTCTATTTGAATGATTACTCGAAAAAGGAAACTTCATCTTTTGATGATGTGTCCAGATCTTTTTAACATATTAGACTCCTCTTTTGGTTAGTGAAGAGTCTGCAAAAGCCTTTGCAAGCAAAAGCCTGCGATTGAGCGTTCACGGAAACATGAGTATCGAACAAGCAGATTGGGCATGGCTTCCGGAAAACATTATGGATGCTATTTTGAAGAAGTTGGGATTGATTGACGAATACTTGCGCATTTGCCAGGTATGTATGTAGTGGTTTTCTTTTGTCAAGGATCATCCGGAGTTGAAGGAGTTGTCGCACAAACAAGCCCCGTTACTGGTGATTCCATCGATAAATAATCACCGAGATAGGCGTAATTTGTACAGCGTGATAGATGGCAAGACTTATGATGTGCAAATAACTTTGCGCTACAATAGAAGATGTTGTGGCTCTAGCCATGGATGGTTGGCAGCTGTGGGAAGAAAGATGGTTATAAGCCTCACGAATCCGGTCTCGCAACGTTGAATTCGTCTTCCTCCGATATTCAATCCTCCCAAGGGAAACATCACCGAAGATAATCCTTGTTGCTTTTATTTATGGGTTTATAAAGTTATTTTGTCTGATGATCCAGATCTCTCTCCAGAGAATTGTGTGGTCGGAGCGATTTACGGTGGGCATGATAGATTGGCCTTTATTAAATTGGGTGATGAATGTTGGAGTTACGTGGACATGAATCTCACATTATTCACCGATATCATATTTTCCAATGGATTATTGCATGCGGTTGATAGTAGACCTGTCAAAATGGGTCATAAACCATTTCTTAATCCATATATTAGTAAATGGGTCATAAATGGGTTAGTTATATTTAGTAAATGGGTCATAAATGGGTAGAAGTCTTATATTAGTGTTAAATGGGTCATAAATGGGTCGCAAATGGGTCATAAATGAATTTACAACTGATTTAAACTCAACGCATTTTTCTCACCCTCACTGAATCTTGCACTCACTCATTCCGCACTCTCATTTCAGCTTGGGTATGAATTTTCCTATATTTAATTAAATATGAAAGTATTTTAGCAATATGGGTCTAATCGGGTATGTGTTGTGTATGGGTCGGGTCGGGTATGGGTCAACAAAATTGCATTGCACATAAATGGATCATAGACGGGTTAATGGGTCAATTTGGGTCGGACCATTTATGACTCGACCCAAACCCAACCCGACCCACCCATTTGACAGGTCTAGTTGATAGACATGAAAAGCTCATATCTGTCAATGTTAGTATCGACTCATACGTCGGGGAAAACGAAGTAGAAGTGATTGTGCCACGTTGTATGCCGAGGCAGTGGAATATGGCGTATGTTGTCGAATCGCGTGGCGGAGACATACTTATGGTTGGAAGATTTCTTGTGAAGCAACCTGAGCGCGAGGATCTTTATCTTACGAGAGAAATTAGGGTTTTCAAGCTTCAAAGGAATTCAAGCGTGCATTCGGAGTGGATTGAGGTCGAGAACCTGAACGGAGAGACCTTATTTCTTGGGGATAATCATTCTAGATCACTTTCATCTTCGGAAATTCCCGGGTTGAAGCCAAGCTGCATCTATTATACGGATGATTACTTCAACGACGGACACTATCACTACAAACAAGATGGACCTTTGGATCTTGGGGTGTTCAATATGGACAATGGAAGCTTTGAAGCGCATTACGTTCTGGATCCTGCTCAGAAGCATTTCCCTCCTGCTATATTCATTATGCCGAGGTTCCTAGATAATTTTCCTTAGATGGGCTTGACATGTATATGCGTGTTTATATACGAGATTTTCGCCTCATTCGGCTCCTTGTTGAGATCTTTGTAAGTTTTTACTTCTTTTATCACTTCCTGTGTTTACCTCATACCTGTACCTTCAAGCAATAGGGAAAATTACAAAAAAAAAGTCCTAACTTATTGCAAATGTGCCAATTTAGACATAATTTTTCGTTAGTTGAGTCATAAACTTTTTATACTTGCTTCAATTTAATTAATCCAGCCAATTTTGGCCGGCTGCGAGCTGACGTGGGCAATTTAAATATTTTTTCAAATTTTTTTATTTCTTTTTCTTTTTTTTTCTTTTCGTTCTTCATCTGGCCGGTTGCCAAGGTCTAGCCAGAGGCTAGGGCTGGTTTACTTTTGTGTGCATCATATATATTTGTAAATATAGTATGAGACAGAATTTAAACCGTCAATATGAAATTGTTGTTGTTTGATCTATAACTCATGTATCTGAAACAAATTAAAGAAACATACTATTTGTATCAACTGTTTCTAAATGTTTAAGTTATTAGATGAATGCGTGCTTTAATATTTAATTACTCTATCAAATTTATATGCATTGGATTTAAACTGCAGCAAAGGCTTTGCTTGTGATAAAAGTCTACTTGGCCACTTTACTTCCTCCATGTTATGTTGATTTATTTGTGCACATCATATATACTTGTAAATATAAAATGAGATAGAATTTTGCAAAGTTACTTCTTGTATGTTTCTTTTTAGAGCATAAATGATAACCATTATGTTTTCCTATTTTTCTATATTTTTGTTCCCGGAAACGGGCTTGGAATAGAAATCCGTTTGATAAAATAATTTCATTCTTCCATTTTTGGGACAAATTTTAAGCTCATAAATAGGTTTGGAACAAAAATGAAAAGTTAAAAATTTCTACTTTTCTATTTTTGAAGTGGAACATAAATAACAACTTTCTTTTATTACTTGCCCTCGCTACCCACTGCCGCCCACTAGCTGTCCCCCGCTGCTTGGCCCGTCCATTGTCCGCCAGCCACCGAGAACAAAAATTTAAGAATAACCTATCAAACGAAATTCTATTCCAGGAATCGAAATTTTGTGTCGATATCAAATGTTACTTTTTATTCAGAAACTCATCAAGGGAATAAAAATAAACTTTTCTATTTCTAGCTAGAAATAGGGCCGGGAAGAGAGATTTTATCATTTGCGCCCTTAATCTGTTTCATATACATGAGTTATAGATCAAACAACAACAATTTCATATTGACGGGCATAGCACTCAGCTTATTTATTTTTTAAATCAATGTGTCTACTTTATTGTAAATAAACTTTAGTTGGTTTTATATAAATCAACTTAACTTCGTTAATAAAAATAATCTTGTGTTGTTTCGAATTGCACTTTGCTGTTGTTTCCATGTTCTTCTGTTTCCTTTCTTTGGTTGTCGTCGTTAGTTGTTGTGTACTTGTGTTATTTCTGAATCTCCCTCTTACCTCGGTAGCTTTGTTGATTACTTAACCTGTAATCCTGAGGCAGATGCTGACAGACTTGTGGACAACCGTCTTGCCAATTTCCAGCACGAATGTTGGATTACATTTGGAAGAACAGTATTGGATTCGCTCGAAATTGCACTGCTATAATCGACATGAGAAAACATTCTTATAATACAAGCGAAGAAGAAACTTCGATCCATCGGCAAAGATGAGCATCTCAGAACTAGAAGTATTCACCGAAATCGGAATTCAGGATCTCTGACCCATCAAGAGCCATCGATCCCTCACCATCATCATCACCACCCCGCATGTCGGTCACCCCTGGGAACATCTCGTCCCCAAACGCTCCCCCAAACCCAGAAGCGAATCCTGTAATTGCCATCTCCTTCATCCCACCCGTCATGCCGTTATGCGCTCCATAGAACACTGGATTCCCATAACCGAGCCCCTGGTTTTGTGGAACCACTGCGGCCATTGGAGCTCCCCCACCATTCGGCCTCAGGTATATCATTTGGTTGTTGATCCCTTGAGCGGCGTGCAGATACATGACGCCGTTGTTGCTATATGCCAAGCTTGGCCGGCTTTGGGGGACAACCATTGCAGGGTTTGTGCTGTTGTTTAAGGGACCCCGAGTGGTAAATCCGGTTGTTCCGTTCGAACTCACTAGGATTGGTTGAATGGTGCTCGAGGCAGTGATTGGGCTAAAGGGGTAACGTCTTGCTTGGAACCCATGTGAATTATTGCCCGACTGACCGAGATAAGCAGCCTTCAGCCCGTATTGCGATGCTATGATTGGTGGGGTTGTGGTGCTTAAAGGGACTTGATTAGCGGTCATTGTCATTGCACTTTGACTGACGAGAACTGGTTGAATGACCATCGACGTTTTACCTGGATGAAAGTTGTGGAAATTCTCCCGAACCCCACATGGCGGATTTGCTGATCGAGTATCATAAGTCGTGGCATTTTCCAGAGGTGCTGGTTTGACGTTTGCAAGACTACGGGATCTGCAAGAAGCTTGGGAGTTTGGTCCAGTTTGACGTTTGGCACAACGTAGGTGCACGTCGTAATGGCATTGCTGGCAGCAGTAGAGCCACTGGTTGGTACCTGGTTGTGCACAGAGGTCGCACCTGAAGCCTTCTTCTTCGTAAGGGATTTTAAATTTTAAAGTAAGCGAATGAGGATGTGAATCGTGTGCAGTAGATGAGGGCAATTCGAAGCATCTTTTGTGGAGAAAGAAATGGCACGGCATGCAGGCGAATTAGTCCTCCCCTGCGAGAATGCTAATTCTGCATCCGGAGCACCTTGTTTGAATGGTGTTGTGAATTTTGGTGAGTACTACTGGATGATGATGCGAATCGTGCTTGAATACTTTCTTTTGGTCTTCTGCTTCTTTATCTAGCTTGCCCATCTTCCTCCTGGGTGTGTTTGAGTGTGTGTGGAACAGACTAAATGTGGAAGGAGATAAATGATGCCTTTATATTTCATACATTGAAGGCTTCAAGACATCGATCGAGGGACTAATGGAGGGTGAGGAGATGGATATTAGTATTTACCAAAGTTTTGTTATCATATGCTTTTGTGGTTATTTCCTAGAAGTTGTGAAAACATAAAGTAATATGCAACATGTAACTTCTTGGTAAGACGGAGGCTTGAATTATGTATGATTGGGATTAAGTCCATGTTTCACACTATGGTGGTGACATTGAAAGCAATGTTTTGGCTTAGTTCTCTTAACTGAATGCAAGTAATCGTTATCAACTTATCATAATGAATTCCTCTCTCTCTCTCTCTCTCAACATGATAGAGTTGCAGGTCAATTCTTATTCCTAAACAGCATCTCGTTGGACTGATTTCCCGAGGACAGATCCCACAAATGTACGCTTGCTCAGTACTTTAGTGGTAATCGATAGCAAGACATCTATTTTGTGAAATTTTTTTACCTATTTTATTCAAGCTGTTTGTAATGTCATGATGAGAGTCTACTTATTTGTCGTTTCTTTGAGAAACTCAAGCAAGTGAAAATAAAGCTAATAATTATTTTATTAATATTCTTTTTTGTGTTTTTGCATTAGTCCCTATGCAGCAAGATCCTTTCACTGGACTTGAAGTTGCCAAGAAATTTCAGGCCTGACTCATTCCTAGGTAAAATTTCATCCGCCATTCGTTTTTTTTTTGGTTAGGATGTTGATACAATTGGTGTAAAACATGGGTGTGATGAGCAATTCAAGTTGATTGAGACAACGAATTCTTCAAACAAAGCTCCTAACTTTGTGTTTGGGGGACTGTTTTCCCCAGGTTGTTTTTGGCTTAGGTGCAAGCCAACAGTTAAGTTTTAACTAATGGCTTATGGCTTAAGAGTCACGTAGGAAAAGCAGCTAAAAAATGTACATGAGAGAAAGAAAAGCTAAAGAAAAATCTAAAAATTAGGGACTCAGTTGCAGAAAAGTTCCATTAAAATACTTGTTTAAAAGAAGTTCAGGTTTAGGACTATTGGAAACATGTGACTATCTTAGAGATATAAAATGGAAATTAGACCTACCTAAGGTAGCTGAAATGATGGTATGAAGTACGGAGATGGATCTCTTATATTTCCATGAAGGTCCCCTCCATGTCGATTGTGATTTTGCAGTAAGTTGTCACAGTTTAAGTTATAAGGTGAGATATCCTATTGAACTTTGTTATAAGAAGAGCAAAAAGTGCAGAGATTCAGAACTCACAGCTTAATCTAATCTCATAGGTGTTTTGCCATTCAGATTTCAACTTAAAAAATTGGATTGGTTCATATGCATTTGATTTCAACTGCAGCAAAGGCTCTGCAAGTGATAAACTACTAGGCCACTCTACTTCCTTAACTTAATTATAATTATTTGCGCATGCACGTCATATATATTTATATTTATCGATATAGTATGAGATAGAATTGTGCAAAGTTACTCCCTATATGTTCCTTTTAATCTGTTTCAGATACATGGTTTATAGATAATTTTCATGAAAATTAGTTTAGATGAAATGTAGCATGCAGTACCAGTTTGGAATTGTTGTGACACGAAAATCAGTTTGGAGTAATTGTGGCATAGGTATATCAGTTTGAGATTTTTTTTTTGTGGTATTAGCCCGATGTTCTATAGATATAATACATAAGATTATTACAATGTGTTATGAAGCCTATAAATTTCACAGACCCACATTCTTTTCTTAATTTTCACAAATCGAACTATCCATCAGATTAAGAACGTAAGTCGGACATATAAATTCGATTAACCTAATTATGAATAAAGTTTGAGTTGATTTATTTAAATCTATCAATGTCAGTTTCTCTCTATCTTTAATTAAATTAACTGACTTGAGAATAAATGAACTTAACTTGATCTTAATTAGATCTACCAAAATTTTGTTCTCTATACTTGTATTACAAGTATTATCTTACTGAGTTAGTGTCTATATATTTTATACCTATTTATAGATGTAACATGAGCTGAAATCTTGCAAAGTTCGTATCTGCGTTTTGTATCTACTTATTAGATGTTAGATGGGATCGAATTACCTTACCAATTATGTATCTTATATCTATCTATAGATTTAGTATATATTCATAGATTTCATTAAAACCATAACTTTTGTCTCCTTCATCCTTTCTTCGACACAATTCTTCCATAAGTTAGTGGGTCTCTTATTCATTTTCTATTGTGTTGAATTGCACTTTGCTATTGTTTCCATGTTCTTCTGTTCTCTTTGCTTGAATGTCATCCTTAGTTGTTATGTTATTTCTAAGTCTCCCTCTTACCTCAGTAGATTTGTTGATTGCTTAACTTGTAATTCTGGGGCACATGTTGACAAAGTTGTGGACAACCATGTTGCCCAATTCCAGCTCGAATGTTGGATTAAATTTGGAAGAACAGTATTGAAATTACTCGAAATTGCACTGCTATAGTCAACATGAAACACATGACGATGCTAGCAAAAAAGGAAACTCGAGTCAATCGGCGATTCAGAACTAGAAGTAATCACCGACATAGGAATTCAGGATCTCTGACCCATCAAGACCCATCGATCCCTCATCACCACCACCACCACCACCACCCCACATGCCGGTCACCCCACCCATCATGCCATGGTTCGCTCCATAGTATACTGGATTCCCATAACCGAACCCTTGGTTTTGTGGAACCAGTGGGGCCATTGAAGTCCGCCACCATTTGGCCTCAGGTATATCGGTTGGTTGTTGATCCCTTGAGTGCCGTTCAGATACATGAGACCGTTGTTGCCGTACGCTTGTGATCCGTAGGGGAAAGTTGTTCCTTGATTGGCAAATGCTGTGCTTGGCCGGTTTTGGGGGACACCAGTTGCAGGGTTTGTGCTATTGTCAGTGGTGAACATGGTTGTTCCATTCGGACTCATTGGGATTGCTTGAATGGTGCTTGAGGCAGTGACTGGGCTAAAGGGGTAAACGCTTGCTTGGAACCCATTTGAGGAATTGCCTCCCTGACCGACAGTGTTCAGGCTGTACTGTGCCGCAACAACTGGTGGGGTTGTGGTGTGTAAGGGGACTTGATTAGTGGTGTCTGTCATTGCATTTGGGCTGACGAAAACTGCATTTGGCCCGACGTGTATTGGTAGATTATTTCTTCCTTGAGCACTGCCTAAGTAGACAAAGCCATTGCTGCTGTACATTTGTCTTTGACTAGGAAACTTAGTCTCCTGTTGAGCATAAGCAATGTTTGGCTGGTATTGGCTGGCACCCCTTGGAGGGTTTGAATTGTTCATGGGACCTCGGGTTGTGTTCATCATCATTCTGTTTGGATTGACACAAATTGCTAGATTAGTGCTTGAGCCACTACCAATCGGTGGGTCAAGTCCATGACAGTTTACTGGAAATCCGATTGAGGACTTGCTTGACAGGTAAACACAAGCAACATTTGGCCTGTACTGTGTGGGGACCATTGGCAAGGACGGTGAGGCTGGGTTGTCGAAGGGAGCTTGAGTAGTTGTTATCGCCGTGTTTTGACTAGCAAGAGCTTGTTGAATTGTCCCTGAGACATTAACTTGTTGGAAGCCCAGAAAAGTTTCGCATGACTTGCCAGATTGAGTAACAGAAGTGATGTTAATGGCGGGCTTTTGTGTGCTAATAGGAAGACTAAGAGCTCTGCTTGAAGCTTCAGAATCTGGTTTCTCCTGAATGATATGGACTTCTGCTCCCACCTGAGACTTGGAGCAATGAAGGTGCACGTCGTAACCACATTGTTGACAGCAGTAGAGCCACTGGTTGTAACCTGGTTGTCCACAGATGTCGCATTGGAAGCCTTCTTCTCCTTCATAAGGAGACTTAAATTCCAATCTTAGCGGGTGGGGGTGTGATTTATGTGTAGCAGAAAAAGGCTTCATCGCGCACAGGCTGTGGATATCTCCAAGGCAGATATTGCAATTGTAGGAGAAACCCGAACCAGGAGTCCCGCATGCCTTGCAATGAAAAGAGGGTGACAGGATAAGAATCAAGTTGTGATTCTTGTCTGAAGGATGATAGATATTTTTCGGCAATTCAGAGCAATCTTTGTGGAGAAAGAAATTGCACGTTGCGCAGGCAAAATAGTCCTCGCCAGGGAGGATGTGAATTCCGCAGCCGGAGCAGTTTTCTTGGTTTGTTTTTGAGAGTTTGGTGAGTTCTAGGGCATGATCATGGCTGAAATGCATGACCACTTTCTTTTGATCTTCTGCTTCATTACTTAGCTTTCCCATATCTCTCCAATGTTTAGTTTGTCACAGAGTAAAAGTGGGAGAAGTTTTGCCTCTATAGTGGAAAGATGTTTTGGGCTTCAGAGAAATAAAATGAGCTCATTTCTCACCTCATGGAATTCACGAATACAATCTGCAACTTTTCGATTAGAACAAGGAAGGATATTCAGATATTTCTTTGCGGGGATCGGAAGTTCGTGTTTCTCGTTGCGATGACGACATTGAAACATATGTTTTGGCTCACTCCTGAACAGCTTGCGAGACATATCGATCAGCCTCTTAAAGAATTGTTAATGTTCTTTAAGGTGAGTTAAACTATGGTTACTCACGAAGACGACATTTTTTTGGCAGTTGTTTGTGTCCTCAGGAGTAAATTGGCCCGAAGATGACATTTTTCGTCGGCAGGACTAGATAATTTGCATCCGTCCAACTGGAACTGGTTGCTCTAGTGCCCTATCGGGTCTGGCATGGAAGCGAATCGTTCAACTTGAGACTTTGGGTGAGGCCATTTTGGCTTATTTTACGTTGTTCTTGTGAAGCTGAAGTACAGATAAAACCGAAGCTCTAATTAGTATTTCTCTATCTGTACTCTACATCAATCCACTCGGTCATCCCCTGGCAATGCCGAAATGAACTGGAAGGGATAATCATATTGTCATCGGCTTATTTCATAGTGTTACTATATAATACCGTTTTGGTGCGACATTATATTCTTTAGGAAAGTAAAAACATTTTGTTAAGAGCTCGCGCTATTTATAGGGCGAGTTTGTCTGCATCAACAGCATGGTGTTAGCGATCGAATTGAAGCATGTCGAATTTTCTCATCCTCTTCCGTCCTTTTCTTTCGCACGGGATGGCTTTTAAGAGACCAAATTAACCTCCGTATATTGATCGATGAATGAGATCAATCGTGGACCTGACAGCAAGTTGAATTCCCTTTGCTTTGCATTTCCCTCGTCAAGCGGGTGGTGACAGGATAAATTTTCCATGTTTTTTTTTTATCAGTTTGGTCAAATGTTATTTATTCGTTCATTAGATGATATTTGGGTTCATCGCGATGTTGTGGACAACACGTGTTTTTCCCTTTTCTTGGCCAAATTATTCAAGTTTATTTGATTCGATGGCTTATCCCATCGATCTTGTTAGCTAGAATTTTCGTATACATAACAAGTGAGTTGTGAGCACGTAAATCTATAATTTATAGTTTCTCAACAATAGGGATAAGCGATGATAGGTTCCGTACAAGTTCTACCTAGAACATAAAACCTACCCGTTGGAGCAGGTTTCTTATTTTTTGGAATGTGGGACATATTCTGTATACCTTGAAACCTACCAGTTTCGGGATCTAGCCTATAGTGAATTCTTTTAATAACCATCACTTGTTGTTACAATTCACTGATCGTAACTTATATTTAGACATATGAAAAATATGAGACATTAATAAAGTAAAAATCTCAATCATAAAATGAAAGTTCAGATTAGTGATTCCAGATTATATACTGACGCAGAGAGAAGCGTAAATTTGGAACAACTCCAAAGAACTCGAAATTTTTATTCAATAATATTGTGTTCTTGATTACAAGACAGACATCTTATATATAGATATAGGACTCCTAATATTAATGGAAACTAAATAATTAAAGAAACTGCCTAAATGATAATATAGGAAACTGTCTGACTAGTAATATAGGAAATTACCTAAATAATAATATAGGAAACTGCTTGACTGGTAATATAGGAAACTGCCTAAATAATAATATAGGAAACTGCTTGAATGGTTGTTTTCCCCAAAATCAGAAAAACTATCGAGATTTCCGGTGATTACGACGATCACATTGTTCAAGATAATCACAGGCTAACTGTTCTACATCATTCCCTCCCTCTTCGGAAAAACTCGCCCTCGAGTTATGATCAGGATAGAGGGGTGTATCGGAAGCATGATACTCAAATAAGTCTGCCACATTAAATATAGGGGAAATATTGAGATCACTAGGAAGGTCAACTACATAGGCATTGTCGTTGATCTTCTTCAGGATGCGACAAGGACCAATCTTCCTGTGCTTCAGTTTATTATAGGTACCTACAGGAAAACGCTCCTTTCGCAGGAAAACCATTACCTCATCGCCTACCTCAAAAATTTTCGAACGTCGCCGTTTGTCAGCATCCGCCTTATACTTTGAATTAGAAGCAGCCAATTGACTAGCAACAGCAGCTTGGACTTCATTAATTCTGGTCGCCAAATTCTCCGCCGCGACACTATAGCCAGGAATCTTGGGCAAGGGAACCAAATCTAGAGTATGTTGCGGTGTACGCCCATAAACGACCTGAAAGGGAGATGTACCCGTAGAGCGGTTAATCGAATTGTTGAAGGCAAACTCAGCAGGAGCAAGATACCGGTCCCACTGCTTAGGCATATCACTACAGAGGCAGCGAATGATATCCGCCATAGTACGATTCACAACTTCCGTCTGACCATCCGTTTGGGGATGGAAAGAACTACTATACTGTAAATCAGTCCCAAACAAACGCCATAAAGTACGCCAAAAATGGCTCAGAAATTTCGTGTCACGATCAGAAGTGATTGTCTTCGGTACACCATGGAGACGGACTACTTCACGAAAGAATAAACTTGCCACATGCGAAGCATCCGAAGTTTTCTTACAAGGGATGAAGTGCGCCATCTTCGAAAACCGGTCAACCACCACAAAAACAGAATCTAAACCCCGTTGAGTGCGGGGAAGTCCCAACACGAAGTCCATCGATATGTCTACCCAAGGACCTGAAGGAATAGGCAATGGGGTATAAAGACCAGTGTTCTGAGAGTGGCCCTTAGCGGTCTGGCAAATGTAACATTTACTGACAAATCGCCCCACGTCTCGCTTTAGTTGAGGCCAATAGTACCGCTCCTCCACCAAGGCTACAGTTTTATCTCGCCCCAAATGTCCGCCGAGAGTACCACCATGAAGCTCTCGAATGAGTTGTTCACGCAATGAACCACGGGGAATGCATAATCTATTGCCAAAGAACAAGAATTTTTCTTGAATTATCATATCGCCATGACAACCTGTTTCAGAACACTTCTCCCATATCTCACCAAAATCATCATCCTCAGGATAAAGAGAGCATAAGTGATCAAAACCGACAACATCAGCGCGCATGGTCACGAGTGTCGCAGCACGTCGACTTAGCGCATCTGCCACTTTATTTAAATGGCCTGCTTTGTGACGAAGCACAAAATTAAAGTGCTCTAGAAAAGAAACCCATCGTGCATGCATTCGATTTAAGTGCTTCTGACTCTTGATATATTTAAGAGCCTGATGATCAGTGTTAAGAACAAATTCCTGCTGATAAAGATAGGACTGCCAATGCTTTATAGCTCGCACGACAGCATAATATTCCTGCTCATACGTCGACCAACGCTGGCGAACTTCATTAAGTTTTTCACTAAAGAAGGCTATAGGCTTACCTTCTTGGGAAAGGACAGCGCCAATCCCGACGCCGGAAGCATCACAGTCCAGCTCGAACACCTTCTCAAAATCAGGAAGCATCAATACCGGCGCCGTGGAGAGTTTTTCTTTTATAAGAGAAAAACTGGCCGAAGCTTCTTCTCCCCAATGGAATTTGCCCTTCTTTAAACAATCAGTGATCGGGGCCATAATAGTACTGAAATCTCGAATGAAACGCCTATAGAATGTTGCAAGACCATGGAAACTCCGAGCCTCGCCAACATTCTTTGGAACTGGCCAATTGCGAATCACGGCTACCTTATCTGCATCAACGTGAAGTCCATCCGCACCAACAACAAAACCCAAAAACAAGAGGCGTTCTGTCATGAAACTGCACTTTTTCAGATTAATGAACAATTTATTTTGCTGCAAGGCTAGTAGGACATCCCTCAAGTGCTCCATGTGTAGACGCCCATCCGGACTATATATGAGTATATCATCAAAGAAAACTACTACAAACTTGCCAAGAAAAGGTTTGAGAACCTGAGTCATCAAACGCATGAAAGTACTAGGCGCGTTAGTGAGTCCAAACGGCATGACAAGCCATTCGTACAAACCCGCACTTGTCTTGAAAGCCGTTTTCCATTCGTCGCCAGGACGGATGCGAACTTGGTGGTATCCGCTTCGAAGGTCGATCTTCGTAAAAATCCGTGATCCAGTAAGTCTATCTAGCATATCATCAAGTCGTGGAATCGGAAACCTATATTTGACAGTAATCCGGTTAATGGCACGACTGTCTACACACATACGCATGGTGCCGTCTTTCTTTGGTGTGAGAAGCGCAGGAACTGCACATGGACTTTTGCTTTCACGCAAGAAGCCCTTTCGAAGGAGATCTCCCACCTACTCTTGTAGAATCATATTTTCCTTCGGATTCATCCGATAATGCGGCAAATTAGGAAGACTAGCTCCTGGAAGAAAATCAATCTCATGCTGGATATCCCTCAAAGGAGGTAATCCGTCAGGTAAATCCTCAGGCATAACATCACTGAATACCTTTAATAAGGGCTTAAGAATGTCGGGAACACGAACCATAACTTGCTGGTCGCCCTTGTCCATAATCATATACATCCCTTCACGCTTTCGGATGTTCATCATAACCCCTGCATTCTGCTTCTTCACAATCTGAGGGGAATTACTCTTTGGTCTCAAAGTAATCTTAGTTCTTTTCCATACAAAAGAATATGTATTCTCCATCGCTCGGTGTGTAGCATCAACATCATATTGCCATGGTCGACCCAGTAAAACATGGCACGCATCCATCTCCACAACATCACAGACAATAGTATCTTGATATGATTTTCCGATCGAAATAGGTAAACGGCATAATTGGTTTACCTTAAGTTCTGCTCCTTTACGTATCCACCCGATCGTGTAGGGCACGGGATGCGGCTCCGTCTTTAGTTGCAAGTGATCCACCAAGGCCTTTGACACTATGTTCTCGCAACTTCCGCTGTCAATAATGATATCACATACCTTGCCATTGACAGTACAGCGAGCACGGAAAAGCTGATTCCGCTGGGTATCTTCTATCCGCGGAGCAAACAATAGACGACGCACTACACAATTAACTTGCTCGCCCACTTCATCTTCTACTCCCACTTCTTCTTCATTTGGTATCAGAGCAGGTTTCTCCTGTGACGATGGTGAATAACGTGAATGTCAATCTCCCCGCTGCTGAGGGCCGTGAGAACGAGCCTATTACGCGGTGTTCGAATGGAAAACGGCTTTCAAGACAAGTGCGGGTTTGTACGAATGGCTTGTCATGCCGTTTGGACTCATTAACGCGCCTAGTACTTTCATGCGTTTGATGACTCAGGTTCTCAAACCTTTTCTTGGCAAGTTTGTAGTAGTTTTCTTTGATGATATACTCATATATAGTCCGGATGGGCGTCTACACATGGAGCACTTGAGGGATGTCCTACTAGCCTTGCAGCAAAATAAATTGTTCATTAATCTGAAAAAGTGCAGTTTCATGACAGAACGCCTCTTGTTTTTGGGTTTTGTTGTTGGTGCGGATGGACTTCACGTTGATGCAGATAAGGTAGCCGTGATTCGCAATTGGCCAGTTCCAAAGAATGTTGGCGAGGCTCGGAGTTTCCATGGTCTTGCAACATTCTATAGGCGTTTCATTCGAGATTTCAGTACTATTATGGCCCCGATCACTGATTGTTTAAAGAAGGGCAAATTCCATTGGGGAGAAGAAGCTTCGGCCAGTTTTTCTCTTATAAAAGAAAAACTCTCCACGGCGCCGGTATTGATGCTTCCTGATTTTGAGAAGGTGTTCGAGCTGGACTGTGATGCTTCCGGCGTCGGGATTGGCGCTGTCCTTTCCCAAGAAGGTAAGCCTATAGCCTTCTTTAGTGAAAAACTTAATGAAGTTCGCCAGCGTTGGTCGACGTATGAGCAGGAATATTATGCTGTCGTGCGAGCTATAAAGCATTGGCAGTCCTATCTTTATCAGCAGGAATTTGTTCTTAACACTGATCATCAGGCTCTTAAATATATCAAGAGTCAGAAGCACTTAAATCGAATGCATGCACGATGGGTTTCTTTTCTAGAGCACTTTAATTTTGTGCTTCGTCACAAAGCAGGCCATTTAAATAAAGTGGCAGATGCGCTAAGTCGACGTGCTGCGACACTCGTGACCATGCGCGCTGATGTTGTCGGTTTTGATCACTTATGCTCTCTTTATCCTGAGGATGATGATTTTGGTGAGATATGGGAGAAGTGTTCTGAAACAGGTTGTCATGGCGATATGATAATTCAAGAAAAATTCTTGTTCTTTGGCAATAGATTATGCATTCCCCGTGGTTCATTGCGTGAACAACTCATTCGAGAGCTTCATGGTAGTACTCTCGGCGGACATTTGGGGCGAGATAAAACTGTAGCCTTGGTGGAGGAGCGGTACTATTGGCCTCAACTAAAGCGAGACGTGGGGCGATTTGTCAGTAAATGTTACATTTGCCAGACCGCTAAGGGCCACTCTCAGAACACTGGTCTTTATACCCCATTGCCTATTCCTTCAGGTCCTTGGGTAGACATATCGATGGACTTCGTGTTGGGACTTCCCCGCACTCAACGGGGTTTAGATTCTGTTTTTGTGGTGGTTGACCGGTTTTCGAAGATGGCGCACTTCATCCCTTGTAAGAAAACTTCGGATGCTTCGCATGTGGCAAGTTTATTCTTTCGTGAAGTAGTCCGTCTCCATGGTGTACCGAAGACAATCACTTCTGATCGTGACACGAAATTTCTGAGCCATTTTTGGCGTACTTTATGGCGTTTGTTTGGGACTGATTTACAGTATAGTAGTTCTTTCCATCCCCAAACGGATGGTCAGACGGAAGTTGTGAATCGTACTATGGCGGATATCATTCGCTGCCTCTGTAGTGATATGCCTAAGCAGTGGGACCGGTATCTTGCTCCTGCTGAGTTTGCCTTCAACAATTCGATTAACCGCTCTACGGGTACATCTCCCTTTCAGGTCGTTTATGGGCGTACACCGCAACATACTCTAGATTTGGTTCCCTTGCCCAAGATTCCTGGCTATAGTGTCGCGGCGGAGAATTTGGCGACCAGAATTAATGAAGTCCAAGCTGCTGTTGCTAGTCAATTGGCTGCTTCTAATTCAAAGTATAAGGCGGATGCCGACAAACGGCGACGTTCGAAAATTTTTGAGGTAGGCGATGAGGTAATGGTTTTCCTGCGAAAGGAGCGTTTTCCTGTAGGTACCTATAATAAACTGAAGCACAGGAAGATTGGTCCTTGTCGCATCCTGAAGAAGATCAACGACAATGCCTATGTAGTTGACCTTCCTAGTGATCTCAATATTTCCCCTACATTTAATGTGGCAGACTTATTTGAGTATCATGCTTCCGATACACCCCTCTATCCTGATCATAACTCGAGGGCGAGTTTTTCCGAAGAGGGAGGGAATGATGTAGAACAGTTAGCCTGTGATTATCTTGAACAATGTGATCGTCGTAATCACCGGAAATCTCGATAGTTTTTCTGATTTTTGGGAAAACAACCATTCAAGCAGTTTCCTATATTATTATTTAGGCAGTTTCCTATATTACCAGTCAAGCAGTTTCCTATATTATTATTTAGGCAATTTCCTATATTACTAGTCAGACAGTTTCCTATATTATCATTTAGGCAGTTTCTTTAATTATTTAGTTTCCATTAATATTAGGAGTCCTATATCTATATATAAGATGTCTGTCTTGTAATCAAGAACACAGTATTATTGAATAAAAATTTCGAGTTCTTTGGAGTTGTTTCAAATTTACGCTTCTCTCTGCGTCATTTAAGCGTAAATTTGGAACAACTCCAAAGAACTTGAAATTTTTATTCAATAATATTGTGTTCTTGATTACAAGACAAACATCTTATATATAGATATAGGACTCCTAATATTAATGGAAACTAAATAATTAAAGAAACTGCCTAAATGATAATATAGGAAACTGCCTGACTAGTAATATAGGAAATTGCCTAAATAATAATATAGGAAACTGCTTGACTGGTAATATAGGAAACTGCCTAAATAATAATATAGGAAACTGCTTGAATGGTTGTTTTCCCAAAAATCAGAAAAACTATCGAGATTTCCGGTGATTACGACGATCACATTGTTCAAGATAATCACAGGCTAATTGTTCTACATCATATACTCATCGTTTGACACCATAAAATACCACAAGATCACACGAAGGCATAGACCAAGAAAAACAAAAAAACTTGTTCCAAGCCGAAACCCTTGTCAAAAAGTTCCCTAATTTTTGGAATTTGGAACATACATTGTATACTATAAAACCTGGAACTTGACCGATTCCTGCCGGTCCGATTCTCCAGTTTCAGGTTCTACCCTAAAACTATACCCGCCCCAACTTGACAATACCAAATTTAAACTTCCATCTTATTCAAATCCTCCAAAAATTGTTTCTTAAGGTGAAGGATTAGTGAATAATCAATTTCAGTGCATGAGAATAGGACATAATAATAATTATTAACTCTAGTTTAGAAAAAAAGAGAAGAATATGTGTACTGAAAGTCATAAAACTTATTACTAAGTACAATTGAGTTCTAAAACTTGCAAACTGTGCAATTAGATCATTTCGTTAACTTTGTCCAACTTGACTGACAGAAAATGCTGATATGGTTCTTTTTTTTTCTCTATCATACTTGGAGATAACGTGACTAAAACCACGTTGTTTTGATCCAAATCTGATTTATAATACAAATTTTATTTAAATTAAACTAAATAAGCTTAAAAAAAAAAGAGTTAGCCCTCGTTGCCGCCACCACACCATCGTCGGGAAGGGCAGGCGATGGCGACGGAATTGTTTGTGAGGGTCGCCGACCCCTTTTGCCGGTAATGGTGGGACAGCGGTGCCAAGGAAAACAGAGATTAATCTTCGGATACGACGGTAGAAAGTATTATTTCGCAAATACATCTCACGAACAATTTGTCGAACAGGTGGTACGCACTTTCGACACAAGTCTAAGATTCGTAATCAATGCAATTTTTTAATCCAAACTATGAACAACAATCAAGCACAGCATTGCCTCTTCAAGGTTTTCGGACACAAAACAAAGAAGAAAGGTATGGTTTTGTACTCTCTTGAGACCGGGTGGCTAACGGCAACCACCGAAGGCAAGCGACGTTCGACGGCGATGAGGAAAAAGGATACAGAACTTAAATGTTCTCTTTTTTTCTCAAGCGATTTTCTCTCCCTCTCTCGATAATGGACAAAATTAAGGGCAACTAATCATCCCAAAATTAAGGGCAATAAATTTCAGGCACTAATGAAACGCAGCGGTCGCAGCAAGAATGCACTAGTCAAGAGTAGCGGCAAAGTAAGCCTACCGATCAACTAATCTTGTCAATGGACGGAGGCAACGTGCTGCCGGAGGAAGAGGAGAGATAGAAGCAGGATGAGCAGGCAACGAAGAAGACGATAGTGCCGGTGAATGTGGAGGTGGCAACGAGGATGGTAACAGGGCGTTTGACTTCGCCCTCTCTTCTAGGTCATTCGACTAGAGCCAGGGCCGCACGAACGCGAACATTTCGCGCCGTTTGTCTCCCTCTCCAACAAGCTCTTCTTTAGAGGAAAGCTCGTGGCATTGAGCCCTCTGACCCCGACTCCACCAAGCCTTCGCCGTTTTCCAGTAGCTAAGAGAGAGCGTCCAGTAATGGTTGTCCGGAGGTGGTCAGCAGATTTTGTGCGTGCGTGTGAGAGAGAGAGAGAGAGATAGGCATCCTGAGTGAAATTTGAAATGAAGGAAGATAGAGAGAGAGAGAGAGCGAGGGATAAGACGTAAAAAGTAGAGAGACAGCATAATTAACAAGGAGAAAGCCGACCGTTGCTACGCATACCTGCAAGGTTTTTAATTTTTCGTCTTTTAATTTCCACGCCATTTGCACACGCGTCGCTCTTTTTAATGGATTTGAATAGGATTATGTATGTCACGTATGCTGATGACGTGATGATTTGAAATCACTAAATATCATTTTATCACTTACATGATACTTGATAGTGGGTTTAGTATTATTCATTGTGGACTTAGTGTGGAGAGATTGTACCAATACGCAAGTCTGTGGTTGGACTTATGAGTAAATTCACTAATTTTTCACATATCTATATGGTTTGCTTAGACTATGATAAGGATCAAGCGGTCCAATGTAATTTATTCATTTTTACGCGGGTCTTATAAACTTAACGCGTGAGTTTGATAGATCAAAGCACATCAACATGTTGAGTTATGAGCTCTTTTTTTCTTTTTGCCATCCATTGAACCTATGATCTTGAAAATGTGTCAGTGATGCTTTTGATGTGATTTGTCCAACTCAAAATAGATCTCACGAATCATATTATTGATGAACTCAAAGGACATTGCGTATTCGCGCCACGCGTGAGAAAAAATACAAGTCATTTTCATTTAGACTCGTTATGGGCATACTTTAATAAAATAAAATTTGGAGACTATTTAAAGTTTGTAATTGATTTCACCAATTAACATAATTAAATATTCGAGTGCAAACACTAAGTCCTAAAATGGAAACCCCAATTCAAAACAAAAAGAAAAAGATAAGTGCATTACAAGTACTAAAACTTGGCATGAAAGTACAATTGAGTCCTAAAATTATTAAAAAGTGTAATTAAGTCTTAAAATTTGTTAAAAAAGCATAATCAAGTCCTAAAACTTATTACTAACATAAAATCGAGTTCTAAAATTTTCAAAAATTACAATAAACGGAAGGACTCATTTGGATTAATTTGATAGGTTTAGAGTTCAATTGCATTTTTCCAAAGTTTTAGGATTTAATTTTACTTGTGATAAATTTTAGAATTTAATTATAATTTTTAAAAATTTTAGAACTCAATTTAAAAAATGGAAGCCGCTAAAAAATTGTCATTAGATATTATTTCTCCTCCAAAAACCAATCGGGACTCTCTGCATTGGCTAGTGGGCCCGATTCACTTCGAAATCACTGCTTCTGGTCTCCATTACTCAACATATCAACACAACATCTCAACACCCACGTGTCAGGTGGACCGACGGCCACGTGGCACTACTCTGCTCGAGCCTTCTCCACCCTCTCCGTGGTTGCAGTTGCAGCGCATCCGCCAACACGCATGCGAGCCTCGCAAACTTTCCCTCCGGCGTCTTCTCCGATGGCGTCCCGCGTCCACGGGCTTCAGTTCAACACGGCGGCGCCGTCTCCCGCGCTTCTCGCCCCGCAAACCCTCGACCGCCGCTCTCCGAAGTCCGTCAGGTGCCGCCGGAGCCGATGTCGCGACGGCTCCGTCGCTTGCCGCTCCTCTCTCGTCGGCGAACAGCAGGAGGCCTCTCCGTTCACCGACCCGGAGGCGCAGCTCATCGAAGCTCTCATCGGCATCCAAGGCCGTGGTCGCTCTGCCACTCCGCGGCAGCTCCAGGTGACCCGCGAGTCCGGCGATTCGTGCCACCTTCCCTTGACAACGTCGCGTTAGGCTCGTGTTCGCGTGGCTTGATTCAAGGTTAGTGTGACGCTTTTCGTTTTTGATGGGTTTTGCTCTTTCGGATTTTTGCAGGACGTCGAGCGAGCAGTTGCAGTTCTGGAGACTTTGGCAGGAGTGCCAGATCCGGTACATGCTTATTTTCACTTCGTTATTCTGTTTGCGCTAATTGTTATCGGCAATGGCGAACTAGTCCACTGTCGAAGAAACTTTTGGTCGGAAGCTCGAATGTAGTCCTTTTAACACTAAGAATGTTCATTGTCCTAGCTAGGGGGATAACTATGTTTGCTTTACCGGTTTCTTAGACGATTATGCCTGTTTGGTATGTTGATACGGCGGTATTTATTTGCAGACAAGCTCTGATCTAATTGAGGGTCGCTGGCAATTGATGTTTACAACTCGACCTGGAACAGCATCGCCAATTCGGGTAGTGTTCGAGCTTGGTTTTAACAGGGGATGACATGATGGCTTGAACTGCCTCCACTCGCAATAGAGGCACCACGACAGCATGGTGTATTAGAAGCCCTCTGTGATCTGCTTGGATTAGTTGAACGGTTATGAAGAAGTGATATTTTTTTTGATGTTGCTTGTTTCCACTTCTTAAATAATTTCGACTGATTTGTCCTAATTTAGATGCATGTCTTCTTCTTTTTTTCACATATATCTAGATGTGTTGATAATCTGTATTCGTGCAGATTATAATTACACTTAAATTGGCAAAACACATGAGATGCAGAAGATCAGACCTTTATGCAATTTGTCTGCCTGCCAATTTCATGATCCAATTTTAAGCGTTCAAGATTTTGGATGATGTCAAGAGACTAACAGTACACCAAATCATCTGCAGAGAACATTTGTTGGCGTTGACGTGTTTACCGTGTTCCAAGAGATATATCTTAGATCAAATGATCCACGTGTATCCAATATCGTAGTATTCTCTGAAGCCATTGGCGAGTTGAAAGTAGAGGTACGACCTCTTTCCTTTTCACGACTATGAACATAGATTTTGATTGATGACTAACGAATGAAAATCCATCTTGACATTGTTGTGGCATGTAAACTACATAATAGTATAATTTCCAAAAAAAAAAAAACTACATAATAATATTCTCATTCTCGTTTGTGCATCTGCTTCATGGTTTTCTGCAGCTTATCAACTAATTGAGTTGAGAATGAAACCAATTCTGATTTCCTTGCCAAATTTGTGAGCTTTACGTACGAGGGAAACTTTGAGCAATTTTCCTGCTGTTGAAATTATTTGTCCATGTGATGTTCTTTTTGTTGAACTTCCCTTATGTTGTGACTGGCTATTTTTTCGCTTCACATTGGAATTGATTCTGTCTGTCATTGTGGGTCATTTGTGGTATGGACATATTTTTGGATGGCTTGTGCAAGTGCAGCCTCATATACTTTACAGCTACATAGCTATATGTTGTTTTCTATCCTTTCCACCATTTACCAAGCGATGTAGTGCTAAATGGAAAGTGTCATATTTTTTCCTCTCATATTACTTGACTGACCTTACTTATCAATTGACCATTTGCCTGCAGGCAGCTGCATCAATCAGTGATGGAAAAAGGATCCTTTTTCGGTTTGACAGGGCGGCTTTTTCCTTTAAATTTTTACCTTTCAAGGTTCCATATCCAGTGCCATTTAGGCTTCTTGGAGATGAAGCAAAAGGATGGTTAGACACTACATATTTGTCTCAATCTGGAAACCTCCGCATCTCAAGAGGAAATAAGGTGACTGAGATATTAAGGTCCAGATTTCCTTATTCGACTGCCTTATTTATTAGCCAGATGAGAACTTAGGATTTGATTGACAATAGCCACCATAAAAATGTTCGGCTAACGGTATGCCTTTATCTGGTTGTAGTGCAGGGAACCACCTTCGTGCTGCAAAAGCTGACTGAACCTAGGCAATTGTTACTATCAGCTATTTCCACTGGAAAAGGAATCGAGAAGGTAAACTTAATTGTTTAATTACCAAGAGAATCCAATTACCCTAGAGTTTGATTGAGGAGGTGCCCAAAATGTTAACTGAATTAATGCTGATTCTTTCATGATTTTAATGTTGTAGGCAATTGATGAGATAACATCTTCAAGCAAGAGCAAAGCCGACAGCGAGCTTGAACTTGTAGAAGGAGAATGGAATATGATCTGGAGTTCACAGGTAGCCTCATGGGAATGACTGCTTTTTATTTTGCTCGTAGTTTCAATATATGGTCATAAAGTATCATGACATTGGATCCAGGGTACTAAAGAAAAGAAGCTAGGAAAAACTTTTGAAGAATGCTAATTTACTAGTGCAATAACTAAAGGAGCTAATTTTTCTAATTCCATGTTATCTACTAATGGCATTGAAAGTACCCAGAGAATCGAAGCAAGTGTTGTTGGAAGTCTCGTGTGCATTTCCATGGCCACGTCCTTTTAGAAATTTGCCCATCTGTATGCGAGTGTTGGAGCTGACAATTCTTAAAAATCCTAAAGACCCAAAGGGAGCAGAAACTAGAGTCAATGCCCTACGACTCCATTATCGTGTTTACTTTTATTGACTTTCATCGGGCTGAATAGATTGGCACTTGGGCGTTTTGGCTATCATGCTAATCCAACGGAATGAACGAGGTGCAAGTATTGCAGCATTTTGTTTCCAGTTGGTCCTTGAATTTTCTATGTTAACATGATGCCACAACCATTCCAACACAATTATCCCGCCATACCAAATTCGACAGTGTCAAAAGCATTCCGACAGAATTTTTGCTGTACAAAATACAGCAGTATAATTTAAACAACGGTGACATATCCTTGGTGCATCTCATTGCTTCTTACATAGCCTGAACTATGTCTTGTGCGGTGCAGATGGAGACGGACAGTTGGATAGAGAATGCAGCTAATGGCCTTATGGGTGCCCAGGTAGGTTTAAGTAAGATGCCCCTTTCATAAAGTTATCGCGAGTCCACCCCTTCTAAAGTTTGTCACGCTCCTTGTAGATTGTCAAAAGGAGTGGACAACTGAAATTTGTGGTGAACATCTTGCCTGGTCTGAGATTCACCGTGAATGGCTCATTTGTGTAAGTATCTTGCTTTCCTTTCTCTTTTGCTGTGGGGTAGGATATACGCTGTGGCACTTAGTTTTCCGGTTCTTAGTAGTGAACATTACGCTGAAGGCAAGGTCAAAGATATATGCACCTAGAGAGAATGCGATTCCTATCGGACAGTATGAAGCACCATCTGTTATATGTGCATATATGGATCACAAGACAAATTGGAATTACAAAAGTATTCAACACTCTTGTACACTTGCGCATGCGCATGCACATTCACGCATGCATGTGAGCAGGTGCACTTTGGATGCCCAGGTGATTAATAATGCCACAACCAATCCACTTGCGAATTTGGAGTAAGAGGACCACTAAAATAATATTCGTGAAGGACTCGTGCTTGAAAGTGGAGTAACTAAAATAATAACCCAAAATGATTGAGAGTATGAAGCATCCAATCTTTCGAAATGTGAGGATATCCAACAAAATTTAGTTTGATGATATGGGTTCCGTTTGTTTCACGGAAAATGAATGATTTGGAAAATATTTTCTTAAAAATGATTGTTATGCGAAAAGACCACAAAAAAATCACAAATTATATCCACTGTGACACATTTATTTTGAACTCTTTTTTGTAACATCAAAAACTCCAAATACTGTGACACATTACCCTAAACTCTTTCTTGTGATATAAAAAATCGAAAATTGTACCTACCTGTTACCTTCCATCAAGGTTTTGTTAGATGATTTTTCATCTAAAATAATGTCGATTTGATTTCACTTAAGTCATGTGGATGCCATGTCAACATTGTTAGATTTCTGGCGTCCATGTAAGCAAATTTTTAACAGTTGTCATTGACAGAACTTAACAGATGGTGAACTTGTTACATGGGTACAAGTTTCAGATTTTTTTTATCACAAGAAAAAAAATTTAGAGTAAATATGCTATATTAGGCATAGTTTAGGGTTTTTGTTGGCTTTTGCCCCTTACAAAAATGAATTAACGAAAAATATTTTCGTCATCCACGAATGTTTAGACATGAATTGTTGTCAATAATAAAAACATTTTTCATTGGCTAATTATTTAAGCAAAATAAGTGATCATTTTAAGAAAAATGTATTCCAAGTCATTCATTTTCCACAAAACAAACGATATTTTGTTGAAAACTTCATGATAAAGAAAATATTTTTCATGAAAATTATTTTCAAGGAAAATGATTAGTTTTTATTTGTTTGGTGTTTTAGGAAAAGTAATTTCCTTCTTATTAGAAAAAAAAGTTGTTTTCCATCAATCTTAACTTATTGTTTTTAGTCCATGAAAAACGATTTTCGTAAATCGATTAGTTTTCCATCATTTAAACAACAAAAAGTCGAAAAACAATTTTTCGAAAATAGTTTTCTAGGTTCTAATTCAGGAAACTTTTTCCCAATCTCGAGCCTAGCCGATTCTCCACCAAGCTCAGCTGAAACATCCTTGGACTCGAGAAAATGGTGAATGAGTCAAACTCGAAGCCAAAGAGTGGGTTATAGACCTGTTATGCATCACGATATGGGCGACCTGAGCTGGCATTTGGATGACTCGTCGTCCATCGTGACATCCCATGCATTCTTCCTTCACATACGAAATGCTCTTTCACAAATTCATGCGCACATATCTTGGAACATAACTGCAGTTTAGGCAAATTTGAAGGCGTAGTTTCGCCGCATCTCATCCCTTCGCAGGAAATCCGGCACCAATGCATATGATGTCACGATGGACGATGCCGCCATCATCGGAGGCCCCTTTGGATATCCTGTGGAAATGGAGAGCAAGTTTAAGCTGGAGCTTCTGTAAGATTTGCTGTCCCCTATGACTTCTAAACGACTTAACCGTTTAACACCCCCAGAATTTGATCATATCACGCACGCATACCTCAATTTTCTCTCGCAGATATACAGATGACAAAATCAGGATCACTCGGGGTTACAACAACATAGTTTTTGTGCACCTTCGTGTGGATGGAACAAAGTAAATATGCTACTATGTGCTTCCCAGACATTGCACGACACAAACCAATGTATGTCTACCAGATTTACAATCACGCCGGCTAAATGTAAACACTTGATTTAATACTATTTTATTTCTCATCCATTTCATGCTTGCTGGCTGGTCCATCCGCTCCATGAATGGCAGATCGTCCATGTCTCAACACAAGGCACCATTTGTAAATCACGCATCGAGAACAATTAGCAACCAAGAATCAAAATGGCGAGTCCTTCCTGCAAAACCTTTAGGAAAGAGCCAGCAAACTATGAATAAGCAAGAAAAAAATATTGCTCTAATGAGAGAACGGCTGACAAAGATTAAAAGCTTTCGGCCAATTAAACTCTGCAAACGTACTACACCGTGCTTGGAATCATTTTAAACTGGTAAAATAAAGACTTTGTAAGACCTTTTGTTGCAACACATTCACACACAAATATGTCATTCATTTCTTGCCTTTGCGAAATAACACCAGTAGATCTTTATAAGCAACAGAAACTGATTCATAGAAATCCATGTTACAGGGCAAAAGAATATCAATGGAAGCAGAAAGTGATAATGTTATCTCATGGGATAAGAACACTAAGAGTGTCACGGTGCTGGCAACTGATACAAACATCCAGACCACAGAGGCCTTGAAGGAGTGGTCCTCCCTCCTGTATTCACATTACCTTACACAGTCTAATTTCAGAGATGTAAATGCATAATATATCAATAAGTAACGCAGTCCAAGAAAATGTGGTTTTCATGACATCAGAAGAGAAACATAAACCTACTCACGCTCAATCTCAATGCTTTCCAGACATAAAAGTAAGAATCCACAAGATCACAATACTTTAGCATAAAGAAGAGAGTGAAGTAAACCAACGACGGTTATTATCTGAAGAGAGCAGAGTAATGGCTAAGTTTGGAAGCCCATTGACCATGTTTTCACTCTCAGCTAACAAGCAACGTCTATTAATGCCCAGAATCGGAATTATTTATGGAGCACTGAGAAAGAAGCTTGACAATCAACGAATTATGGCATGAGCTAACATGCCTTTCACCAATATCCAACCTTGGAGGCGGCTTGAGATAGATGAAAGCTAGCAAAATTATTGACCATCGCCAATGCTCTTCTCCAAAGGCACATTTGCATCGTCCTTCTGTTCGCAGTCATCCTGTTTAGCAGCCGCTTCACGCAAAACCTCATCCTCTGCAACTTTCGTCCCCTCATCACCCTCGGATTTTACTCTTCCCAGGATGACCCCATCACGTTGTTCCTCATATCTTGACTCATCTTCTTTTAGAATTGCTTCGTTTGAAGTAAACTCTTCCATAGCGACCTCCGGAATAGCTTTATTTCCTAGTATTGAATCATATTTCTCCTCTTTGGCATCGCCATCAAGCTGAACATCCCTTCCGTCCATATAACCATCCACACAATCCATGTCCTCTCCTTTGCACACACCACCCAGAACATGAACATTGCATTCTTCCTCACTCTCATTTTCAGACTCATTCTCCACTACCTCCTCGTTCGCATGCCCGTCCACGCGGCTCTGCCTCTCCAGGAAATTCAACCTCCTCCTCAAGTCCTCCATTTCCCTCTCCATCAAGAAGAGCCTTTCTCTCAAAGCTAGATTCTCTTCCTCGAGTTGCGCAATGTGGGTATCTTGATCATCCACCCTATTCACTAGTAAATTGTTATAATCAGACCCGTAATTGGGGTAAACCATCTCAAACCGATTCATTTCATGATCCAGTCTGCTCATCACGCTATCCTTCTCCTCTTCTACGTCGCTGTCACTAGACCCATTATTTTCCTCCTCATTCTCATCCTCCTCCTCCTCGTTGTCCCTGTTCTCTACCTCATTCCGTAGCCTAATGAGACCCTTCATGGACCCATACCCGTCCACACCCCACTCCTCCTTTGCCATATCAACCAACACCTCTCTAGAGGGCGAAAATATAGGCGTTGGCAGCACCGCCGGCGTGACCGGACACGGGGACACCATCGAGGCAATGCCGCCCGACTTCTTCGCTCTTATGATAAACGAGGTCGTGTTCCTGGGCGCATAGGGCGCAAACCGATTATTGAACTTCTTCTTGGGGTAATATTTTCTAGACTTCAGGCGATTCTGGAACTGCAAATCGCTGAGAGCAGGGGGCTGGTAGCCCTTGCCACCGGCACCACCGCTCATCCCGGCATTAGGGATCACCATTGTGACCTTCCTCGGGTCATTCCGCTTATCATTAGGCTTCTTGCCCTTCCAATTGCTTCTACTGGGCAGCGGCATCATCGGCTGCTTCAAACCCCCGAAACCCGGGTTCATCGAGCCGAGAAACTGCACATTAGGGTCAAGCGAAGGCTTCTGCTGCTGTTGCTGCTGCTGCTTCTGCTTCTGAGGCCACATCTTGTAACTCCTGTTCAAACTGGGCACCTGAGATTGACCCAACATCTGGGACTGCCCAATCAGCTGGGGCTGCTGATTCAGGACCTGGGGCTGGCCAATCAGCTGGGGCTGGCTCATCAGCTGAGGGGGCTGGTTCAAGATCACCTGCGGAGGAGGCGGGTTCATCATCGGGCTCTGACTCATCATCATCGGCGCCTGATTCATCAAGTGAGGCTGATCCTTCATCCTCCGATTCAAGGAAAAAAAAAACTCCCTCTTTACCGACCCCTGACGGCGAACTTGTCCCGCAAAAGATCGTGTCTTTCCGGAACACCCAAGGAGGGATCGCAAAGCAAACAAGAACCCAACGAATCTTTCGCTCCGATTCAAGAAAAAACGCAAGACAAAATCCGGCAAGAAGTTCTTGAACGTCCGAATCCTAGAGAGAGAGACGACGATTCAACGAATTCAATGTCCGCGTGCGATCTCATGAGTTCGAACGATCTGCGGCAGATTTATTTTGAACGAATATTTTGAGAGGTTGTCTGGAAGACGACGATGCCTTTATAGAATACGAAGAGCAGGAGATGCGTGCGGGGGCGGTACGACCGACCGACGCAAGCTGGTGTTTTATCGCGAGGAAGGGAGCAAACGGACGGCCCGGATGGTTTCCTGGAAGGATCGAGGGCTGATTCGGCAGGCACCCCTCTTGGACCCGTTTCCTCTTCTGTAAAAAAAAAAGAAAAGAGAGGAAAAGGAAAAGTTGTAATTTAATTGGGTCCCGTCTTAGAATTTCCAAACGAATAAAAAATATATTAATTTTTGGGTTGCGAAAATTGGCGAAAAACTTGTATTAGTTCTTTTTTTTTTTGGTAATTTTATGATTTTGTTGCTACCAAGAATACGGAAGGCCGGATCTGTGGCAGGCCCAAGACCATCTTCAGAACAACCGAGACATTACAAAGCCCACGCTGATTTCAGCCTACCACACAACTACCAGTTCGACTGCACTCATACCAAATGGGCTCCAAATTGAATGTCGACTTTACTTGTCTTTTCTCCTATTTAAATCCTTTTGTTTTCGGTGGGAAAATTACCAAAACAGTACTAAACCTATTGCAATTATGCCAATTAAGTCATAAATATTTTGCATTTATGCCAATTCAGTCTATACGACCTATTTTGCGGCTGACGTGACAATTTTTTAATATTTTCAAATAATTCATTTCTTTTCTTTCCTTTCTTTTTTCATACCTTTGTAAGGACCTAGGGGACTACTACTGTGTAATATTATCCGCTTTGTGCCCACTAGCCCTCACAACTTTAAAACGCGTTATACAGAGTAGAGAATCCCAAGGCTTATCAACCAACCTAGGACTCTCCCCTTGGCGATGTGGGACAAGAGACATGCACTTAGCCTCGCCCCGCGCACGTCCAGGGTATGTTGATACCTAATTTTTAGCCGACACGTCATTAAAAATAGAAAATTCGAGATTACGGTTTTCGATCGCGACGGAGCCCGTTTCTTGAACAAAAAGTGTCGTTTTTTAATTCTGTCTGTTGGCCTAGCTTTTGTAAACGATTTTCTATTCATTTCATGCAAAAACCCGAAAAGTCAAATGGTTGACTTTGGCGTTGACTTTTTGGTCAACCCTTTGACCAAAAGTCAACCCCAGGTCAAATTGAGGCTTTTCGCATAAAAAAATTACTTTCAAGTCCAATTTCACTTTAGAAGTGGAAATTTCAGAAAAATTCAAAGATTTGATCATAAAATCAAGCTCCTAGTGAAAAGTCAACTAGGGTTTGACTTTTGGTCAAACCTTTGACCAAAAAAATTAAAAAATACAAAAATCAAAAAATCATCTTATTTTACATTCAATTTACCTTTGGCATTTGAAATTTTACAAAAATCAATTTAGAATCAACTTTTTCCCAAATTGCGGAATTTGATTCAAATCGGCCAAAAATGAAATTACTTCATTTCTAGTCATTTTTTAGGTTAGTTTTCTTCATGACATTTGATCTAGAGGTCATCTTATATCCAATTTTTGAACAAATTTTGTGATTCCAAGCCAAACACAAAAACAAGATGCATGATCACATAGTGGACTAAGACTTTGGCATGAAAATGGTAAAGAATAAATGCATGACAACCTAGATAACAACCATGTTAAGTTTAGCGGTATCGAAAGGGCGTTAATAGAAATATTAACGTAAGCTAGTCCCCAAACCTTTGATCTTTGATTTTCGTAGAAACCGAAACGAAATTCCCGCGTTTCGGTTGGGTATTCTAGCCGACCCCCGACCTAGGCTAGTGGCGACTCCTAAAAAATAAAATCAATCCGCTGTCACGCGAGATATGGATTTAGGGAAAATCCACGTTCATGATCAATGAGTCATATGGCTAAACAAAAGATTTACACTTCAGTAAAATCATTTTTTTAAGGTGCTATATGAACCATCTCATGAACACTTATCTCTAAACCCGCCTCATTCGAGTTCGGCCCTCGAGGGGTAGGTCGCGATAGGCTTGGCGACTCCGCTGGGGACTAGGTTACAAACCTAAGTGGATTAAAGCCGTAATAATCTTGATTGGTTGTTATCTCACTTGTCTACATTTTGTAGCATCGACTGCAAGTCAAAGTCGCGTGGAAAATGAGGTTAGTCCACTAACCATGTGTTAAATGGTTTTATAGGTGGGAGCCATAAGGGGTGGAGTGAATGCAAACCCTTTGTTTTGTAGGTGGCGTTCGGGTGAATGTCGAATGTATGAGATTATATTGAAGTGTTGTTTGCTTTTGATTTAAATGCATGTTTACTTGCTTTAGCACGACACAATACACCCACGTCCCGCGGTCTAAAACCCCGGATCGCTTTAGGGCATCTTTAGGAGGTATTAAGAGTGGAATCCGCATGTGAATCCATGTGGTAATCCATTCTTCAATACCGCTTATCTTAATTAGTAAGAAGTGCATCGGCCGACGTTAGTAGCGGTGGGTAAACTCTTCTTATCTAATTAAGATGGAGACCTTAAACCTTTAGAATCCTACCCTTAGATGTCAAAACTCACATGTCCTCATGCGATGTGTCGATGTGTTTGCCATTTTCTCTTCGTGGTAAGGTTGATTGTATCGTTCTACAATTTCAATTACGCCATTTCAATTCCACGTTATGTTCTTTTCTATAATGCGTGGTGATTAATCTCGATGCCCCAAATTAGGATTAGTCAAAATGGATATGTCGGAGATTCGAATCATCCCCGTACCAAGAGCTCTTGTGACCATGTGGGAAAGTCTCGAGTCAAAGCAGAAGGATTACGTGGAAAAGAGGATCGGATATCTTCCCGCACTCTTATACATCGAGCCTCGTATCGCCATGATCAAAGCATTGTCCCATTTTTGGAACTCAAAGACATCCACTTTTGTGTTTGGTCGAAATGAGTTGACCCCTACAATTGAGGAGTACGATATTGCCATTGGTAGAGTCGGGTCTTTTGGTCTAGTTAGCCCTCCGATAGATATAGATCCTATAACTCTTTTGAGCCAATTCTTAGGAATCGATATTCTCCAAATCAAAGGCGTTCTTAGAGGAAATTCCAATGCACTTTCTTTCACATTCTTAAAACGACATTTTTCTAGCTTGCCGAAAGAATCGGGTAATCAAATTCCTCGAGTTTTTCTCTTAGCATTCTTTGGTTTTGTGGTTTTTCCATTTACCAAAAAGACCATGGATCCTTTGGTAGTTCACATTGTCAATCAAGTGTGTATGTTCAAAAGGTTCTCCAATATGATCTTAGGCGAGACCTTCGTATCACTCAATAAGTTCAAACAAAGCAGAAATAGTGTTTTTAGAGCCCCAATAGGTTTACTCCAAATTTGGTTGGTTTCTCACCTCAAAGATTTCGGTTTGAGCTTGAAAATTATAGATGTGTCCAAAGATTGTCATCCTATCTCGCTCTTCCGAGAAAAGGAAAAAATCTTTCCCTTTTGGTCATTCTCAACTTGGTTTAGTTTTTTCAAGAACCTTGTTCCAAATCAAATCCAATGGCATGTTCGTTGGCTTGGAAATCCCGAAGTACGCCTTAATAACGGATCCGACAACCCAATCCCACTCTTGAGTCTTACGGGGTCTACGTCATATTACCCTTTTAGGGTGATCCGTCAATATCGCGCGCTTCAAAAGATTCCACCATCTCTCAAGCTGGGGTTATATCATTTTGACTATCGCGAAGATGTCATCCAAAAGAACCAAGTGGCGGATTTGAAGAAAATGATCAAGTCCACCATTGATATGTGGTACAAATGCTGCCCGGAGCCAATTCTCATTACCGATGAGTCAGAATTGGAAGGGGAAATGAAGATACATCACGCATTGCCGGAGTACATACACTGTCGTCTCGAGCCCGAGCTTAAAGTGAATCTCCCTAATGTCCCCAAGAAGCCAACTCAACAGCAAGCTATAGCTGCAAGAGCTCTTAGGGAAAAGGATGAGGCTTTAGCCGAGGTTGAATGTTTGACCCAAGAAAACAAACGAATTCGCCTCACATCTAAAGAAGATCCATTAGGAGTTTGACTATATTCCATGAGGAAATCTCCTTTCATGTAATTTTTATTTTATAGATTTGATGTATAGGGTTTCCTTTTTAATCATTTTAGTAATGATGTAATAGGATTCTCTTCTTGTTTTTAGATTGATCTATAGGGATTGTATTTCACAAATTTTGTTGTTAATAGTGAAATTTTCCTTTGTGCGTACTTTCTTTTCCGAGATTCCAATGGAATATAGATGGGGCATCTTAATTAATCATCGCGTGTTACCCCTTTAATTGTATAATTTCTTGTGAAGAAATTATGATAAGAAATTATTCACGTGATATTGGGATCATGAGAATATTTCTTATCTCTATTTCATCTAAAGAAAATATAAAATTGAAGGGTTTTATATTTTCGTCTCAACTCATTTTCCGTATACTAATTTGAATTCTGTTTTTTACAGAAGGTACTAAAGTATGGCTAAGACGCGCTTTATTATACGCACCCGTCGCCAAGCAAGGATGGAGAACGAAGACACTCGTACCCGCGTTATTACCATCGAGAATCAAATGGCACAAATGATGGCGCTCTTAACTGATCTTGCAAATCAAGTAAAGAACTTCACGCATGTGGCTCCTGCTGCTGCGGCTTCTACTCCTAATGCGCCCACTAATGCGCCGGTGATAGATCCTGTTGACAAAGGACCTGCTGAAGAGGTCCCCGTTAATGCCATTCCCACCGTCATTGATTTGGAAGCTCCACCTAAGGAGTCGCCTATGGCTCATATGGATGAAGAGAATGCGAGACGCCTTGCAAAATTGGAGGAACGCCTGTGCATGTTGCAAGGTTACCAACTCCAAGGCTTTGATAAGTTGTCGCATTTTACAAAGGTGAAAGTTCCTGATTTTTACAAGGAGCCCGAATTTTCAAGGAAGTATGATGAAACTGGGTGCCCTAAAATCCACTTGAAATATTATTTGAGCAAGATGGCTCGTTATTCCGATAACACCCCGCTGTTGATCAACAATTTTCAAGATAGCTTGACAGATTCCGCCTTAACGTGGTTCATCGAATTGGATTTGGAGAAAATTTGCACCTGGAAAGATCTTGCAGATGAATTCCTCCAACAATACAAGTTTAATACCGAAATTGCTCCAACCCGTGAAGAGCTGGTCCGGGTTGATAAAAGGAGAAACGAAACTTTTAGAGCGTATGCCCAAAGATGGAGAACTATGGCATCTCAAGTCAAACCTCCGTTGTCCGAGAAAGAGATCATGCAGTTGTTTCTTCGAGCTCTACCTTGAGAATACTTCGATAAGATGTTTAATAACACTTGCATTAATTTTCCCGCAATGGTGGAATTGGGAGAACGTATTGAAGGAATCATGCGAGAGGGTCGATTGTCCGAGATGACGACTCGCAGATTTACCTTAAAGAAGGATAAAGAGCCAACGGTGGAGGTTGCCTATATTCAAAATCCTAATGCTCAAAAGCCATTAAACACACCAGTTCAAAGGTCCGTTGTGGAAACGGGGGGTTCTTCCCGAAATTTTGACCGAAAAGGAGAAGTTCCACAAAGACAATTCACTCCGTTACCAAGACCTATGTTTCAGTTGCTGCCGATGTTGATTGAACAAAGATTCGTAGCAAAAGAAATCCCGAGAGACAACCCACCAAAGTTTGCTGGGTTTGATTTGGCAAAATCTTGCGTGTATCACATGGGTGAGAAAGGCCATGATGTGAACAACTGTTACACTCTCAACACTACAAAAAAACACGAAAATTGCGACGGAAATTTGCGACGAAATTTTTTCCGTCGCAAATTTGCGACGGAATTTGCGACGGAAAAAATCCGTCGCAAATTTGCGACGGATTTTGCGACGGACCATAGTTGCCGTCGCAAATTTGCGACGGAAATTTTTTCCGTCGCAAATTTGCGACGGAATATATCTTTCGTCGCAAACTTCGTCGAAAATTTTGCGACGGAAAAATTTCCGTCGCAGATTTGCGACGGAAAAAATTTCCGTCGCAATTCCGTCGCAAATTTGCGACGGAAAAAATTTCCGTCGCAAATTCCGTCGCAAATTTGCGACGGAAATTTTTTCCGTCGCAAATTCCGTCGCAAATTTGCGACGGAAATTTTTTCCGTCGCAAATTCCGTCGCAAATTTGCGACGGAAATTTGCGACGGCAACTATGGTCCGTCGCAAATTCGTAGTTTATAGTCCGTCCGTGACCTGCAATCACTATCTCTCTCTCGCTGTCTCTCGCTGTCTCTCGCTTTTCTCCCTCTTTCATACGTCTGAAATCAGCAAAATCCTCGCACGCACGTATTAATCTTGGTGAAGCTTTTGTACCGGTAAGTGCGAAATTACTAGCTTCATGACTATTCGTCGTTGCATTGTAATTTTTTTTTAATATATGTTTATGTTTGCTTTTTTCGTACCTGCATCACCGTTTAATGACCGGCGACCGGTGACACCTCGCCGGCCTTCGGATGAGGCGAACGGCCACGCCGTTTTGCGACGGAATGTGGTATCCGCCGCAAATTTGCGACGGACACTATGTTTCCGTCGCAAATTTGCGACGAATATTTTAAAATTCCGTCGCAAATTTGCGACGGATACTCGTTAGTCCGTCGCAAATTTGCGACGGAAGCTGGTATCCGTCGCAAATTTGCGACGGAATTTTAAAATATTCGTCGCAAATTTGCGACGGACTAGTTGTCCGTCGCAAATTTGCGACGGAATAGCTAGTTCCGTCGCAAATTTGCGACGGAAAAAGGGACATCCGTCGCAAATTTGCGACGGACTTGTTTTCCGTCGCAAATTTGCGACGGACTAGCTTTTCCGTCGCAAATTCGCGACGGCCTAGATTTTCCGTCGCAAATTCGCGACGGATGCTGGTTTTCCGTCGCAAATGTGCGACGGAATCGTTAGTCCGTCGCAAATTTGCGACGGAATCGTTAGTCCGTCGCAAATTTGCGACGGATGCTCGTTTTTCCGTCGCAAATTTGCGACGGAAAATCTAGTCCGTCGCAAGTGCCCGCCGCAAATTTCGCGACGGAAATAGTACTCCTTCGCAAATTTGCGACGGATACTAGTTTACGTCGCAAATTTACGACGGAATTTTCATTTATTCATCGCAAATTTGCGAGGGATGAATTCCGTTTCCATCGTTCATTAAAAATTATTTAAAAATATTGATTCTTATGTGCTTATTCTTTTTTGGGTTTGTGCCTAATTGAAGGTCTCGCAATCCAAGTGGACTTTGCAGTTCTCATCAAATTGGGAAACTTTATCCTACCAATATTTCAGTCAAATATTTAGGTAAGTCTTCTTTTCATTGTAATTTTTTCTATTTTTGCAATTACATATTAATTGGTGCGTGAATAACAAAAATTATAATTTCCAAAATTTTTCTTGTTTTAATTAAGAACAATAGATATGATATTTTTATTCTTTTACAAGAATTTTTAATTTTAATACAGACACAATGCAAAGAGAAAGGGCTTGGATGTATAATAAGAACTTACCTGGACGTCAAGGATTGACAGATGAGTTTCGTACAGGGTTGGAACTATTTTTAGACTTTGCTAGTAGTAAATATGAGTTTATGGATGGAAATAAGTTAAGGTGTCCGTGCAAAAAGTGCGGTAATGGTAAATTTCTTGTGTGTGATCGAGTTAGAGAACACCTTACTAGATTTGGGTTTACTCCGAACTATTATAATTGGACTTCTCATGGTGAACCATTTATATCTGATGAAGGATATGGAAGAAGTGGCCAATTTTCAGTTAGGGAAGAATGTGGCTATTATGAGCAATTGAATCCATACGAAAGGATGGTGATTGATGCAGCTAGTTATAATTTTGTCACAGAATCAAATCATGCAAGTACTAGTTTTACTCCTACACGTGAACAAGTGGGTACTAGTCATGCTTCACAATTGGAAGATATAGGAGTAACGGGTTTTGAGGAGAATGTGTATAATGAAACTTTTCAATCTAATCAGTTCTGGGATGTGTTGAAAGCAGCAGATGAACCTCTATGGGCAGGTTGTGAGGACCACACTAAGTTATCGGTAACAGCGCGGCTATTAAATATCAAGGCAGAGCATAATGTGTCTGCGGATTGTTTCAACTCTTTTGTTGAAGTAATGCGGGAATCATTGCCTCGTGATAACAACATGCCAAGTGATTTTTATGATATGAAAAAGCTAGTGGATAACTTAGGTCTTCCGGTTGTAAGAATTGATGTATGTAGTAGGGGTTGTATGATATATTGGAGAGATGATGAAAATGCAGAATCGTGCAAATTCTGTAGCCAACCTAGGTACAAGATTAACAGGAGGCCGGGTCGTAATCAGAAGCGTAGACCATGCAAGCAAATGTTTTATCTGCCCTTAATCCCCAGATTACAAAGGCTTTATGCGTCTAAAGCCACTGCTGAACACATGACTTGGCATGCAAATCATGAAACAGAAGAGGGTCTAATGTGTCATCCTTCAGATGCGGAGGCATGGCAACATTTTGATAGAACATACCCTGAGTTTGCAATGGAGCCTCGGAACATCAGGTTAGGTCTATGTGCCGATGGATTTGCTCCATTTGGGAAAACAGGAAAAAGTTATTCATGCTGGCCAGTTATCTTAACGCCGTACAATCTTCCACCTGGTATGTGCATGAAGACACCTTATATGTTTTTGACATTGATCGTGACAGGGCCGCAAAATCCGAAAAAGTTGATAGATGTTTATATGCAACCATTGATTGAGGAGTTACAACGGCTATGGGTTGAAGGTGTCCCTACGTATGACGTTTCAACCGATCAAACATTTGTAATGAAGGCCGCCCTTCTTTGGACGATCAATGACTTTCCAGCTTACGGAATGTTATCTGGATGGAGTACAGATGGGATCTTAGGATGTCCGATATGTTTGGAGAGGTCAAAGTCATTTAGATTGAAACATGGGAAGAAGCCTTGCTATTTTGACTGTCACAGACAATTTTTACCGGCAAGTCATCCTTTCAGAAGGAATAAGAAAGAATTCACCAAGAATAGGACTGAAAGAACGCGTCCACCACTGAGGTTGACCGGCGATCAAATTTGGGAGCGTGTGAAGGACTTTATAACTGTTGTTGAGAACCCGCACGGTACGACTTTTGCGTACGGAAGTACGCATAAGTGGACAAAACGCAGTATATTTTGGGATTTACCATATTGGAAGGCCCATCTTATTCATCATAATCTTGACGTCATGCACATAGAGAAGAATGTTTTCGACAATGTCATAAATACTGTGATGGATGTCGCCGGAAAAACAAAAGACAACTTAAACGCAAGAAAAGATATGAGAGATATTTGCGAGCGGCCAATACTAGCTGTGGATGCAAGCAGCAGGGGACCAAAACCGAAAGCAGTTTATACATTGGATAGGGAGCAGAGGCGAGTTGTTTGTCAATGGTTGAAATCTGTGCGGTTTCCTGATGGATATGCTTCGAACCTCGGGAGATGTGTTGATTTGAATGAATGCAAGTTGACAGGTTTGAAGAGTCATGATTGTCACATCCTGATGGAAAGGCTAATTCCAATAGCTTTGAAGGAAGTTCTACCGAACTTTGTATGGGGCGCCATTGCAGAATTAAGCAATTTCCTCCATGATATTTGCTCGACAGTGTTAAAAGCATCGCACATGGAAAAACTAGAGAGAGATATTCCAGTTATTCTTTGCAACTTAGAAAGGATATTTCCTCCAGCGTTTTTTGATTCGATGGAGCATCTCTTAGTTCACTTGCCTTATGAGGCCAAAGTTGCAGGTCCCGTCCAATTTCGATGGATGTATCCATTTGAGAGGTAATGTTTTTTTTTATAATACAGCTCAAATTAGTTTATCATATAATATGTTCCGATAAGCTTCTTTGTATTTCAACTAGATTCTTATATCATTTGAAGAAAAAAGTGAAGAATAAGGCACGTGTTGAAGCTTCAATTTGTAATGCATATATTGTGGAAGAAGTGACAACATTTGCATCATACTATTTTGAGCCGCACGTTCAGTGCAAGAGCCGGAGAGCAGGCAGAAATGATGAGGGCCCCATTGATCCCAATTGCACGGCATTCTCTATTTTTAATTATCTGGGTCGACCAAGCGGCGCATGTCAGTTTCGTTACTTATCAGGCGAAGAATTTCATGCAGCCCATACTTATATTTTACTGAACTGCCCAGAAGTCGAGCCATACTTCAAGTAAGTGTAAATTCACCATTATATGTTTTGCGTGTGAAATATTTGCTAATAATGATGTGATTTTTAATATTAGGATTTTCCAAACTGAAATGTTTGGACTACAACCAAATGAGTTTGACCGTTTGTGCGATGAACAATTTGCATCTTGGTTCAAGACATATGTAAGTTGCCTATGTATCAAAATTAGTTTATTCAAATTATATACATCATTTAGTAAAATATATATTATTGACTTCGCATGTGTAACTTTAGGTTCACAGTCATTATGATGAATTTGGAGGGCAAGGATTGCTATATTATCTGTCATGGGGTCCACAGTTAAAAGTTCGCAGTTGGCCAGCATATTTCATAAATGGATATAATTTTCATACTCAGGAATATGGTATGGGAAAATCCACAATGAATAGTGGTGTGTCTGTTCGGTCATCCGATGGTGACAGTTGGAAAGATGATTTTTATGGCTTGTTGGATGAAATCATTGAGATAGAGTACCCTGGACCATTAATGATGCGGGTTGTGTTATTTAAGTGCATGTGGTTCGACCCCGTCAAAGGAATGAAGGTGCATACGAAGTTCAATTTGGTTGAAATAAATCACAAGAAAAGGTATATGAAGTATGAACCATTTGTCTTGGCACAACAAGCAATTCAAGTATGTTATGCATCATATCCTAGTTTGAAATGTGACAAAGTTGATTGGTGGGCTGTATGTAAAATCAAAGCACGGAGGAAAATCGAGGAACACTGGAAGGATAGAGCCTACCAACAAGAGGAAGTGTGTAACACGGTTGAAATTGAGGAATATAACATACCAACTTTACGAGATCCGTGTGGAGCAATGATAGATGTGGATCCAACTGAAATTTGCGAATTAAATGTGCACGGAAGTTCCGAATCTGATATTCAGACAGATGACGAGGACGAGGACGAGGACGAGGACGAGGACGAAGACGAAGACGAAGACGAAGACGAAGACGAAGACGAAGATTAAAAATTGGTTGTTATCATTATTGTTCTTGTTATTATTGTTATTGCGCTTTTCTATTATTGTTCTTGTCGATTATTCTTTCTATTTTTATTTATCGTCCGAAATTTTGTCCCTAAATCCCCAAAATCGCAAATATTTTTAATGTGCCGTAACATTTCCGATATTGTAATTTCCATTGCAAAATTTGAGATGCTAAAATTTAACTGACATCGTGTCCGTCGCAAAATTTGCGACGGACAGAGCATTTCCGTCGCAAAATTTGCGACGGACAGAGCATTTCCGTCGCAAAATTTGCGACGGACAGAGCGTCCGTCGCAAAAATTTGCGACGGACAGAGCGTCCGTCGCAATAATTTGCGACGGCCACCCGTCCGTCGCAAACGTTTTGCGACGGATATTGGGTCCGTCGCAAATTTTGCGACGAAATGCTCTGTCCGTCGCAAATTTTTGCGACGGATCCCAATGTCCGTCGCAAATTTGCATAGGAAAAAATTTGCGACGGACCTCGCCTATCCGTCGCAAATTTGCGACGGACATTAGAGGTCCGTCGCAAAATTTCGAGCGGGAAGATTTTCCCGCTCGAAAATTTCGGCGGCATTTTCATTTCCCGCGGAAATTTTTTGCACATATAATTTGCGACGGACATTCGCGTTCCGTCGCAAATTTGGTCGGTGATATAATTGCGACGGACGTGGCTGTTCCGTCGCAAATTTGCGACGGACGTACTCTTCCGTCGCAAATTTGCGACGGAAGTGTTGGTCCGTTGCAAATTTGCGACGGGCGACTGTTCCGTCGCTATTTTGCGACGGACGAGCATTCCGTCGCAAATTTGCGACGGACGTGGCTCTTCCGTCGCAAATTTGCGACGGACGTACTCTTCCGTCGCAAATTTGCGACGGACTAACAATTCCGTCGCAAATTTGCGACGGAACAGCCACGTCCGTCGCAAATTTGCGACCTGCGCCTCCGTCGCAAATTTGCGACGGAACGCACGTTCCGTCGCAAGTTGCGACGGACGTGCACGTTCCGTCGCAAATATGCGACGGAAAATGCACGTCCGTCGCAAATTTGCGACGGACCGTGCACGTCCGTCGCAAATTTGCGAGATTTGCACCTGTTCTTCCTCTTCTCCCCCTTCCCCGAGTCAGATCTGCAAGTGCAAAGGTAAGCTCTCGTCCGTCGCCGTCGCAGCCGTGGCCGTCGCCGCCCAGCCGTCGTCCGTCGTCGCCCAGCCGTCCCCCGTCGCCGCCGCCGTCGCAGCTCCGCCGCCCGTCGCCGCCCAGCCCGGCAGGGGCCCCCGCCCGTCGCCTGCCCTCGCCCCCGCGTCGCCTGCCCTCGCCCCCGCGTCGCCCCCCGCCCGTCGCCGGTCGCCCCCGCCCGTCGCCGGTCGCCCCCGCCCGTCGCCGGTCGCCCTCGCCCCCCGCCCACCGCCCGTCGCGCCCTCGCCCCCGCCCCGCCCGTCGCCCGTCGCCCTCGGCCCCGCCCCCGCCCCCGCCCCCGCCCCGCCCCTCGCCCCTCGCCCCGCCCCCCGCCGTCGCCCTCGCCCCCGCCCCGCCCCCGCCCCCCCCCCGGCCCCCGCCCTCGCCGCCGCCCCGCCCCCGTCGCCGTCGCCGCCGCCCCGCACCGGTCGCCGTCGCCGCCGCCCCGCCCCTGTCGCCGCCGCCGCCCTCGTGACCATCGCCGCCGGACCATCGCCGCCAGCCAGCCGGCGGCCAGCCGCCGCAGACGCCGTTGCCGGACCATCGCCGCCGCCGCCCTCGCCGTCGCCCACGCCCGTGCCGGAACCGCCACTCTCCATTCCGCCCGTTTTTGTTGTCCTTGAACCAAGTAAGCCAACTCTAACCCTTAGTTAGCATAATTAGGTAATTAGTCGACCTTGTTTAGGGATTATATTTAAGATTATTTTTCATTGGCTAAATTACGGGTGCATTTTAGGATTGTATGTGGCTTTGATTGATGGTCGACTGGTTAATTTGTTTATTATGTGGATGTTTAAGCGTTAAATGACGATAGGATGATTGATTAAGCATTTTCTGTGAAAATGCTTGAAAATTAAATAATTCATAAAAAATCATGAAAAATAATGAAAAATTTAAAAAATTGTATATGTTGACAAAAAAATTGAAATTTGACTGTAAAAGTTAGTTAAACTTTTTAACAAACTAAAATTTCATAATATGGATCAAAATTGCAAAAATTAATAGTGCTCACCTAATTTCAGTGAAATTAAGATTTTTTAACGTTACGCGGAAAAATTTATTTAAAAATTTAAAATTTCTATGAATTGGTAAAATAGCTTAGCAAAAATGTGGTCACCCACTGTGAGGGAAATTTTTTTTTTGTGAAGAAAAATTACAAAAATATAAATTTTAAAAAATGCACATAATTGCCTAGAAAACATGTGGCCATCTACTTGCAGTGAAATTTAAATTTCTTTAGATGGCAAAACAATTTAGAATTTTAAAATTTTCAAAACTTCACGTAATGGCTTATAATACCTGTGGCCACCCACTTTTAGTTATATATAATTTTTTTAACGTGCCCTAAAAATTATTAAAATAAAGAAGGATTACAATTTGGGAAACTTTACCTAATATCTTAGACTACCTGTGGCCACCCAATTTTAGTATGAACTTTTTTTTTTCACGGAAAAAAGTTTATATTAAAAATAATAACTTTCAAATTCATAAAATTTAAAAATTTCATAACTTTACAGAATGTCTTAGCATATCGGTTGCCACCAACTTTTAGTGAAATTTTTTTTAATGTCCCAAAAAAAATATAACAATAATGATAATTTATTTCATACAAAACTTTACAGAATTACGTAGAATATTTGAAATTTCACTTTCAGTGAAATTTGAATTTTTGTACGTGGTAAAAAAAATTTAACCAAAATGCATGCGATTCATATAGTGATGTTTGATACTTCTGGCCACCCATATCGTGCTCATACATTGATGTTTCATATCAAAATGAATGAGATTCATAGTATATTTGTTTGTAGGAAATTGCACATCATAAACACTCGCCATTGGCTCATTTGAAGGAAACATTTTCTCAGTCTTTCTATCAAAATGGTAAGCTTCGTCATGTACATCATTATGTGTTCGTAATACGTGTCAATAGTTCTTTACATATTCACATAACTTTCCTACTTGTCAGTTTAAACGTGGAGGTCACATGCCTAGAAGACAAGGCTCTTCCTCGTCTTCGTCCCCGTCCCTTTCCTCTTCTCCTGTCCCGGCATCTAACCCTCAACCACAATATGGTCCGTCACAATATGGCCACGTTGGCTCTTCCTCCCACCCTCAACAATATGTTACGGGACTTGGCCACATGCCAACCGAACGTTCTCCAGTTCAATCTCCTTTAGCTCCCTCTCCTTCCGTTCCACCCCATTATTCGGCGGAACAATCGAATATTGACGGAAACAGAGGTCAAGAAGATAACCGATTCTTCATATGCCCATTTGGAGATTCGTAAGTGCTTCATTTTTATTTTAGTATATGTCATATTTACGGCTTTAGATATTTATGTCAACTTAATTATCAATGTTGCACAATATTCGTATGAATGCAGATTCACGGATGCTATTACTGTTGTGAGGGAATTGAACAAAATAGTAAGAAACTTTTGGATGGGAGAGTATATGAATTACAGAAGTGTTCCACAAGAAGTGAAAGAAATGTGGTGGAATGAGTTCAAGGTAAGTTTTACATATTTTATTTTCTTATTAATTAAGTTTGGTATAGTATATTGATGGTCAAGAATGATGTAAAGGGACCAGAACAACTCTGTAGTTTTCGATACGTAAAGGACCAGATATTTTCCCCGACATCAACTTTACAAAATCTGTCTATATGTGTCTGGTGCATGGTTATGGATATGTGATCATCATAATAATTATCAATTGTGTTTTTATTCATTGCAGCGGAAGTTCAAGTGGGAGGAAACGGAAAACAATGAAGTGAGAAGAATTTTCGATAAGAAAATAAGTGATTTTATGCGAAATGTCATGAATAGAGCGAAGGGCAAGCAAGCGAAGCCGTCTTTCTTTACGGCTGACAATTGGGTGGCAATGAACACATTTTGGGCATCTGAACAGAGTCGGCAACTTTGTGAGCAGAATAAGAAGAATCGCTCTTCTAGTTCTAGTGAAGGGTCAGCCACATATGCTGGGGGCTCTATCAACATTGCCGAGCATCGCAAGCGACTGGTAAGTCTGTTAAATGAGTTATAAGTTCATTTAATTCGATTCAATTACTCAAATTTACATTTTGTAGGCACATGAATTGGGGACGGAACCGACATTTACAGCTACATTTGAACGCACATTTCAAAAGAAAGATAAGACATGGACAGGCGATCGAGCAAGAGCTGTTAAGGTACGTAAGGTTATACTTTGGCTTATATGTAAACTATAATGAAAACCGTGAATGCTTTCTATATTTATGGTATATATATATTTATATAATGATTTTATTTTCATTTACATTGTTAATGTAGGAAAGATATGATGATCTTTTACTGAGCAATGCTAGTGGTAGTGATGATTGTTCTGAGCCCCGCCCATCAGGTGATGATATGACATTGTGGATGGCGGCAGCGGGTGGGCCGAAAAAAGGGAAAATATTTGGGCTGGGATCGTTGTCAAGGATGTTCATGCCGAATAGTCCTGGAAGTTCATCATCCGCTGGGACTGGTCGAAGGAAGTCACGCAAGGAGGAGCAATTGACCCAAGAAAATATTCGTCTGACTAATTTACTTGTTCAGAAGGATGCACGAATAGATAGCTTGGAAGATCAAATGAGATTAGTTATGGAACACCTTAACATCCAGCGCAATGCCGGGCCTCCTGTACCTCCAGCCAATCCAATGGGTGATGGGCACATTGATGCCGAGAATGCTGATGTTGGTGCTGATGCTGATGATGATGATGATGATGATGATTTTCTCCAGTCTCCCTAGTAGCAATTCTGGGTAAGCTTGCGTCGCAAATCTTGGTTTTTCATTATTTCACTCATATTTATATGTAAGAACATTTATGTTCGTCCTAAAACGTATTTTTGATATTTCATACCTAGTTCCACATCCATGCTTCAACGCTGTTTTTATATTCTGTACTGATTTATGTATCGACATTTCCTCAGGTTTCGACAAAGGTGACTACTTTTGGTGTCCTGCCATCGTATCAAAGCCGCGTCTTCTTCTGTATGGTTTTTTTGCGTCTTCTATGGTTATCCCGTCTCTTAGTTCATGTTTTGAATGTATTGTAATATTGGATATCAAATAGCATTATGTCAGACTTTATAACTTTCCTTCTGTTATTTGTTTTAATTATATGTCATTGTGGCTGGTTTGTCAGAATTTATGATTTATTCGTTTTTCTGTTTCAATTATATGTCATTGTCTCCTTTGATTGAGATAGACAATAATTTATGGCCGAAATGATGTAAAAATAACGATGAATATTTTAAGCCAAGTTTGCGATGAAATTTTCGACGATTTTGCGACGGATTGAGATCGGCGCAAATTTGGGGCGAATTTTGCGACGGCAAAAAAAAAAAAAAAAAAAAAAAAAAAAAAAAACGTATTTTGCGACGAACTTTGCGACGGATTGAAGTTCGTCGCAAATTTGCGACGGAATTTGCGACGGATTTTGCGACGGATTTTGCGACGAACTTTGCGACGGATTGAGTTCGTCGCGATTTTGCGACGGATTTTGCCACGGATTTTGCGACGTATTTTGCGACGGCTATGGTCCGTCGCAAATTTTGCGACGATTTTTGCGACGAATTTTGTGACGGATTTAATTCGTCGCAAATTTTCGACGGATTTTGCGACGAATTTTGCGACGAAATTTGCGACGGATTTAGGTTCGTCGCAATTTTGCGACGGAATTTGCGACGGACTTTTGCGACGGAATTTGCGACGGAATTAGTTCGTCGCAAATTTGCGACGGAATTTGCGACGGAATTTGCGACGGATTTTGCGACGAATTTTGCGACGGATTTAGTTCGTCGCAAATTTGCGACGGATTGTTTGCGACGAAATTTGCGACGGATAGGGTCCGTCGCAAATTTGCGACGAATTTTGCGACGACTTTTGCGACGAAATTTGCGACGAAATTTGCGACGAATTTTGTTCCGTCGCAAATTTGCGACGAAATTTCGAATTTTCCGTCGCAAAAATTTGCGACGCGCTAGTAGCGACGGAATTTTGTCCGTCGCAAAATTCGATTTGCGACGAATTTTTCCGAAATTTCCGTCGCAAATTCCGTCGCAAAAAACAAGTTTTTTTGTAGTGCAAGGTCAAGATTCAGAACCTGTTGGATAAGAAGATCTTGTTGTTTAAAGATGCCACACCAAATGTTCAACAAAATCCGCTCCCTAATCATACCGAAGCCGTTAATGTGATATTTGGAGATGAGAATGAGAAATCTTTCTTGTTCGATGTGGCGAAGTTGGAAGAGCTATTGACTATAGCTAGAGATCAACCGAAAGAAGGAAATGTATCCCGGGAGGAGAAAATGTATTGCTTAGCCAAGATGGCTGCTTTAGGCATAATTTAGCCTCTTCAAGGAAGGAAACTCGAAGGGTCCATCGAGACCGCTGTAATTGATTTGTCGTCCGAAAAATTCTCATGCAAATTCACAGGTGAAGCCTCATGCTTTAAGCCAAAAGATGATGGATACGAGCCAGATGTTGATGAACCTTGGATTGACACATATTCCGATAGTGATTCGGAATGTGAGAGTAAGAATGCCTGTCGAGATCGTGAATTTATGAAGAAGGCTATCGAAAAAGGTGAAATTGTTGATACCCTCGGACAGCCGAGTGGTAAATATGACTTCATAGTCAAATACACGCCACCTCCAAGTTTCTTTGTCGACCCAAGGGATATCGTTCCCGATGGATGGGGAGGCATGGATGATGAAAGCATGGATCATACATCTAAAGTCTTTGAATCTATACCCGTTAATGAAGACAAGGAGTATATTTCTGACACAGATTCTGATCTTGGTGCTAGAAGGACTCATTGGGATCGCGAATTTGTAACGACCGCTCGTGAGCATGATGAAGTGGATGATACTTTAAGGCAACCAAGTAGGAAGTATGACTTTTTCGTCAAATGTTCGCCTCCGCCAAGTTTCTTTATTGACTTGAAAGATATTGTTCCGACTGGATGGAACGATGACGAAGATAATAGAGAAGTTCTTTCCGATGCTGATTCGGAATTCGAATGTCATACCTCCCACTGGGATCGGGAGTTCGTTAGGAAAGCGATTGAAAAGGGCGAAATTGTTGACACTCTCGGGCAGCCAAGTGGTAAATATGATTTCATGGTAAAATACTCTCCTCCTCCAAGCGCTTTTATCGACCCTAAGACTATCGTCCCGAGTGGATGGGGGTCCGAATTTGAGGACGATGGCATGGTAGCCGTGATTGATCCTGTTGTGATTGAATTGAATGCTACTTGTGAAATCCAAGCGCATGTTGTGGAACCTGTGGTTATAGATCTAATGGCTGATGGCTTCGGAAATATAGAGATCTCTAATGAAGATATTGAGCCTGTTGTGATCGAGTTACCACCGAAGAAAGACGAGAATTTGAAAGCAAGAATACCTCCTGTTTATGACTCTAAGGCAGTTCCTTGGAATTATGAGTCTCATGAGATAGACGCTGTTACTCGGTCAGGTCGATGTTTTCCATCTCGTGAAGGTGTCGAGAAAAAAGCTGTAACCGAAGAAGAGGCGGAACAACTTCTCAAAACTCTCAAAACGAGTGAAGCAGAAGTGATCGAGCAGTTAAGGAAAATGCCGGCTCAAATCTCGTTACTCGAACTATTCAAGTCTTCTGAGAAACATAGAAATGCTCTTTTAAAAGTTCTTAATGAAGTACATGTACCCGAGACAATTGGAGAGGTACAGTTGGAAGAGTTTGTAGGTGCTATCCTTCTTAAGGATCAAATTTCTTTTTCCGAAAAGGATTTGCCGCCAGAAGGGCGAGCACACTCTAAAGCATTATACATCTCTGTTCAACACTTTGATACAATGATATCAAGAGTACTTATTGATAATGGTTCAGCTCTCAATATCTGTTCATTATCAACTTTGCGTCGTCTAGGTGTGGGTATGGATAATGTTCGTCCTTCTAAAACTCCAGTCAGGGCCTTTGATGGCATGAAAAAGGAAGCTCTTGGAGAAATTGACTTACAACTGATGATTGGTCCAGTTATGTTCACTCAGAAATTTCAAGTGCTTGATATCCCAAGTAACTTCAGTTTGTTGTTAGGACGACCTTGGATTCATGCTGCGGGAGTTATACCCTCAAGCCTACATCAGATGATCCGCTTTGTCGTGTGTGGCAAGATTATAACTGTCCATTGCGAGAAGGATACCGAAACTTTCAACAATACTGCAATTCCTTATGTGGAGCCAGAAGTAAAAGGAGAATCAAGTTACTACTCATTTGAGTTAGTGTCAGTATTTCATGTGCCCGCGGGCACTGTTGTGAGAAAGCCTTACTATTCAAAGGCAGCCCTTATGTCTAGCAAAGTGTTAATCAAGTATGGATTCACTATTGGTAAAGGATTGGGAAAGTTGTCCCAAGGTATCCTCACACCAATTGAGGTGACTAAGAGAAAGAAACGAGAAGGCTTGGGTTACCAGGGCGATCAACAGGATCAAGGTAATCAGAAAAGCCCAAACATCAAAGGAAAGAGTTATCGACGTTTACTCCCTCCTCCGTTGAAAGATTTCTTTCCTAGATCGCCAAAGTTCCTCCAAGATGAAGAAATAGACATCTATGATATCGTCGACTTATTTTAAGTGAGTTCTGTGGGTGCCATTTCCGAAATCTTCGAGGATGATCCACCTACCGATCCCGCTGTGTAAGGGATGTTTCCGTGTTCTACTTTGTTTTCAGTTGTTTTCAATTGTAATCCATCTAATTCTCCCCTGCGAGGGAATTCCATTTGTTCATTTCATTTGTTTCGTTCATTTCATGTGTTGTAATAATTCGGATCATGAACTTTGGATCCAAAACATTATATGACATTTACTGCATATCAATAAAAGCATTCTCATGTTTTGTTAATAGATGTGCGAAAGTATACCAAACCAGTCCTATGATGATGCTTTGAGGCCTGGGCTTTTGCACGATCTATAATTTTCAAAATAATCCTTTGGAACAAGGATGTCCAATGACATGAGGACGAGTTCCCCATGAAATTTTCGAAAATCTGGAATTCGAAAAGTTTTTTTTCATCACATCTTCATGCATTGCATTTCTTATCTTCATATACTAACCATTTTTTTGTTGCATCTCAGGTATGACACTTTGCATAATTATGATAGTCATATGCATGGCTTGGATTTGTGTCAAAAAAAAAAATGAGCTACTTCTGGATTAAATCCAAGTCACTTTAGGACATTTGTATCATGCATCTCATGCATACATGGCATTTTTGCATACTTGTTCATTTTGCAGGTACTCAGCTGTTCCCCAAGGAGGCTATTCCAAACCTCAAGGAATCAACCTCAAGCAAGTAGCTACATCGAATCAATCTTCTCCCTAGAGCTTAGGAAGTAGATCCTATTTGTGAGGACCTTTTCTGTTCAAAAGGTTTTTCAAGTTAAAAAAAATTTCAAAAATTTATCAAAATTCCCCACAGACGGGAGATTTAACCAAATGATCCTTTGAAGAAAAAAAAAGAGGGGCTTTCTCAAAAATGCCAAATGGAAATGCCTAGGATGATAAAAGGCAAACCTTTGATTAAACATGTTCCTATACACGTTTTGAGAGAATTGAGCGAAAAAACCATGTCGTAGGACATAGGGTTCGTTCACATTGAATACATGTATTGAAATGATAAAAGGCATTTCATTTCTCTATCCTAAACACTCATGTTATCCTTTGCTAGCCACTTTGAGCCAAATAAGGAGAATTCTCAAAATACCCCTGTCAAGAACCACCCCACATTGGGGCAAAATAAGAAGTTATGGTTGATTATTTTTGGAGCAAAAAGATTAAGAAAGATTTTATTGCTTTCACTTGCATCAACCTTCTTGTGATAGTTTCAGATGGATCTTTATGGAAGCTCGAAACATCCCAAAGTGAAGAAGAGCATTCTTTCCTCTACCCCAAACACAATTATCCTTTGCTTAGCCAAATTGAGCCTTAAGCATGTTCATTTCAAAACCCAAAATGTTGATTATCTCCCTACATTGGGGCAATGCATATGATTTACCAAGGAAATTTAGAGAAATTGGTAAATATGTATAAAGTGTCTCGAGAGTCCAAAGAGCTCAAAAGATAAATATTAGGGGGCATGAAAAAGCAGTGTGCCTGGTAAAAGCAAGGCCAATGCTCATGAAAAAATGTATCAAAGTCAAAAACAAAAGCAAAAGCAAGAAAAAGCAATATGCTTATGATAAAAGCAAAATTCTCATTGCAAAAGATGCTTAGAAAGAGCAAAGCTCTTATGTTGCAAGAAAAATAGACTCTCGAGACAATTTGGTTTTCAAGAATCAAATAATGTCAGATTTGAATGATTTGGTAATGTTGCCAAGATAATCATCATTCTTCTTTCAAACCCCTTCTATCAAATTTCAAGCCTTTTGAGCCTAACCCGAACCGATATTACAACCCTCTCCGAAGTCTCTTCCGATTGGGATGGTTTAAGTTAATGTAAAGTTTTCATAAAGAAACTACCGCTAGAAGGAGTGGAAGTAATTCTATCTTGTCTTATCTTCAAGGTTCTTGACTTGTAAACCCGCTGAAGATATTGATGATATATTTCTGTTTTTGGCCTCAAAGCAAATACCCTTTGTGTAAGCCCATGACCAAACCTATATTACGGTCATTTCGAAAGACCTTTCTGATCAACCAATTTGTATTCAATGTGAATGTTTCCGAAAACCTTTGACATAGGTTTGTGAGGCATCACCAGTGAGAATTGAATAGCTTTCCCACATCGATCAATGGGAATCAAAGCCTTTATGAGAGCCAGTGTGAAAGACCTTTTTGATTAGGTTATTTCCAATTTGGCATTTTTATCTAACCTCTTTAAATGGTTATTCAAATATCATTTTGTTAAAATTTCCTCTTAAGGATTTTGATAATCAGTGTCTTTCACCAAAAGTTGAAAAATTCCGTTTGATTTGTTGTTAAACAATCTCGGAACTTTTTTCAAAATATCTTTCCCCAGTGGATCGATTTTTTGTTAGCCTAAACCATAGCTTTCATCCTTGGTTTTTGGTTATTCTAAACCATAACTTTCATTTTCGGTTTTTGGTCATCCTAAACCATAACTTTCATTGTCAGTTTTTGGTCATCCTAAACCATAACCCCTTACCTTAGGTTCCTGGTCATCCTTAAACCTTACCTTTGGTTCCTGGTCATCCTTAAACCTTACATTAGGTTCCTAGTCATCCTTAAACCTTACCTTTGGTTCCTGGTCATCCTTAAACCTTACCTTTGGTTCCTGGTCATCCTTAAACCTTACATTAGGTTCCTGGTCATCCTTAAACCTTACCTTTAGTTCCTGGTCATCCTTAAACCTTACATTAGGTTCCTGGTCATCCTTAAACCTTACACTAGGTTCTAGGTCATCCTTAAACCTTGTCCCTTGTTTCTTGGTTTTCCTTAAACCATAGGTTTCCTACAAAATCATTTCTCTTTCTTTTCTTCCTTCATTCCACCCCATGAGAGAGAGAAGAACACGTGAATAATCTGACAATTCAATGGTAAGTGCTTCAGGTAAGACTCTGATCAAATGTCTTTGTCTTTATTTTCTTTCATTTCCCAAATGGAATCGACTAAAAATTTGCAGGTGCCAATTGGTCTTTGAACGGAACCTCTTCGAACTCCCACTCAAAGAGGGGCAGCTGTTGACACCTAATTTTTAGCCGACACGTCATTAAAAATAGAAAATTCGAGATTATGGTTTCTGATCGCGACGGAGCCTGTTTCTTGAACAAAAAGTGTCATTTTTTAATTCTGTCTGTTGGCCTAGCTTTTGTAAGCGATTTTCTATTCATTTCATGTAAAAACCCGAAAAGTCAAATGGTTGACTTTGGCGTTGACTTTTTGATCAACCCTTTGACCAAAAGTCAACCCCAGGTCAAATTGGGGCTTTTCGCATAAAAAGATTCCTTTCAAGTCCAATTTCACTTTAGAAGTGGAAATTTCAGAAAAATTCAAAGATTTGATCATAAAATCAAGCTCCTAGTGAAAAGTCAACTAGGGTTTGACTTTTGGTCAAACCTTTGACCAAAAAAATTAAAAAATACAAAAATCCAAAAATCATCTTATTTTACATTCAATTTACCTTTGGCATTTGAAATTTTACAAAAATCGATTTAGAATCAACTTTTTCCCAAATTGCGGAATTTGATTCAAATCGGCCAAAAATGAAATTACTTCATTTCTAGTCATTTTTTAGGTTAGTTTTCTTCATGACATTTGATCTAGAGGTCATCTTATATCCAATTTTTGAACAAATTTTGTGATTCCAAGCCAAACACAAAAACAAGATGCATGATCACATAGTGGACTAAGACTTTGGCATGAAAATGGTAAAGAATAAATGCATGACAACCTAGATAACAACCATGTTAAGTTTAGCGATACCGAAAGGGCGTTAATAGAAATATTAACGTAAGCTAGTCCTCGAATCTTTGATCTCTGATTTTCGTAGAAACCGAAACGAAATTCTCGCGTTTCGGCTGGGTATTCTAGCCGACCCCCGACCTAGGCTAGTGGCGACTCCTAAAAAATAAAATCAATCCGATGTCACGCGAGATATGGATTTAGGAAAAATTCACGTTCATGATCAATGAGTCATATGGCTAAACAAAAGATTTACACTTCAGTAAAATCATTTTTTTAAGGTGCTATATGAACCATCTCATGAACACTTATCTCTAAACCCGCCTCATTCGAGTTCGGCCCTCGAGGGGTAGGTCGCGACAGGGTAGAGGCGTAGCCTCCTCTGCCATCCCTCATCCTATGCTCGCCGCTTAAGGTCTGGGTCGTCACAACCTTCATCTCCAACGACCAGCCAGAGGCGGGAGTCGGCCTCACCATGGCTGGGCGAGGCTGAAACTCGCCCCTAGAAGGCAAGGTCGACCTCGCTAGTTGCCGACAAGGACGAGTTGTGCTAGGTCGGCCCTGGTGAGGCTCAAGCTTGCTGTTGCTGGAGGTTGAAGATAAAGACAAGAAAAGAAAAAAAAAGAATAAATAAATTGAAAATATTTAAAAATTGCCGCATCAGCATTGGTCTCCTGGCCAACATCTACGTCAACGCTGGCCTGCCAAAATTGGCCGAATGGACTAAACTTGCACAATACAAAATGTTTATAATTGAATTGACATAATTATAATATGCTTATGATTGTTTTAGTAATTTTCCTATTTTTGGTCGAAATGGAAGCCTTTTCAATTATTTAAGTACACTACAAAAAAATGATTTTTTTCCGACAAAATTACCAACGAAGAATTCTGGAAAATTCGTTGGAAAGGGAATTTCCAACGAATTTTCCAACGAAAAAAAATTCGTTGGTAATTCGTCGTCGGAAAATTTTCCAACGAAAAATTTAAATTTTCGTTGGAAATTTGCAATAAATTTTTTTTCGTTGAAAAATTTATTGGAAAACTCGTGGCTAAATTCGTTGGAAACGAATTTTTTTTCCGACGAATTTTTTTTCGTTGGAAACTATAATTTTTTTTTAGTCGAAAAATCGTGAAAATTTTTTTTCCATCGAAAATATTTTTTTTTTGGTCCAATTTTTTTTTTGGTCGAAAAATAGCCCTCGCCGGCGAGCTCGAGCTCGCCCAGCTCGCCGCCGGCGAGGGCCGAGCTCGCCCAGATCTGGGCGAGCTCGAGCTCGCCGGCGAGGGCCGCGCTCGCCCAGATCTGGGCGAGCTCGGCCCTCGCCATGGCCGGCGAGGCTGTTGCGCCAACAAGAAGATGAAGAAGAAGCAGCAGCAGCAGCAGGGGCGGGAGCAGGCTTCGAGGCCGCCGCCCGTCAAGTCCGTCGTCGTCTCGCCGGCGACGAGGCTCGGTGGCGTCGGGGGCGTCGGAGGCTTGGTGTCCATGGCGCCGGAGCCGGAGCCAGTGCCGGAGGAGGAGGGGGGCGGCGGGGGAGTAGGCGGAGGGGGAGACGGAGGGAGAAGTGAAGGCGAAGGGGAGAGAGAGAGAGAGAGTGAGTGTGTGTGGAAATTGAGAGTGTGTGTGGAAATTGTGTGTGTGCGGAAATTGAATAAGGAAGAAGTATGTTTTTTTGACATTCGTTGGAAAATTCGTTGGAAAATTTCAACGAAAATTGTACATACTAAAATAATTATCCAGAAAATTTAAATTCGTTGGAAATTTCCAACAAATTTTCCAACGAATATAAAAAATGCCGAATAGTACCGGGTTTTTTTGAAACTCGTTGAATTCGTTGGAAATTTCCAACGAATTTTCCAACGAAAATTGTACAAACTAAAATAATTGCCCGGAAAATTGAAATTCGTTGGAAAATTCGTTGGAAATTTCCAACGAATTTTTTTTCGTTAGAAATTTCCAACGAATTTTCCAACGAAAATTGTACACACTAAAATAATTGTCCGGAAAATTGAAATTCGTTGAAAAATTCGTTGGAAATTTCCAACGAATTTTCCAACGAAAATTGTACACACTAAAATAATTGCCCGGAAAATTGAAATTCGTTGGAAAATTCGTTGGAAATTTCCAATGAAAAAAAATTCGTTGGAAATTTCCAACGAATTTTCCAACGAAAATTGTACACACTAAAATAATTGCCCGGAAAATTGAAATTCGTTGGAAATTTCCAACGAATTTTCCAACGAAAATTGTACACACTAAAATAATTGTCCAGAAAATTGATATTCGTTGGAAATTTCCAACGAATTTTCCAACGAATATAAAAAATGCCGAACAATACCGGGTTTTTTTGAATTCGTTGGAAAATTCGTTGGAAATTTCCAACGAATTTTCCAACGAAAATTGTACACACTAAAATAATTGCCCTAAAATTGAAATTCGTGGGAAAATTCGTTGGAAATTTCCAACGAATTTTCCAACGAATTTTCCCACGAAAAATTTTTCGTTGGAAATTTCCAACAAATTTTCCAACGAAAAATTTTTCGTCGGAAATTTCCAACGAATTTTCCCACGACAAATTTTTCGTCGGAAATTTCCAACGAATTTTACTTTTCGTTGGAAAATTTGTCGCAAATTTGCGACGAAAATTTTTTCGTTGGAAATTTTTCGTGGCAAAAATCCAGTTTTTTTGTAGTGGTAGTATAAGATGAACAAGACAAGTGGGCTTCTAATACTAAGGGTCCCATAGAGCTAAAGGAGGGTTATAAACCCAATACAAGGGAGATGCTTCTAAAATTTAAATTGTCAAGTAAAGTTTGTCATTCGAAATTTCTTTCCATGGATTGATTAGGTTTGAAAAAAGAGTTCATTTGCTGAAAGAGTTTGATCATAAGTGAAGATGTAATTTTGAGAATATTTAGCATTTTACTTTTGCTCCTTTTTTGAATATTTTACTTCTAACCTGCGCGATTGCAGTTTGGTGTCTAGTTTGGTTTAAAATCCGTTATTCTATGCCAACATACCTTAATGTCTTCCTTTCCTTATAGACAAGTTTTCAAGCTTACGCATTATTAAGATTGCCATGACCTCCTTACCCAAAAAAAGATTACCATGACCAAAAGCCAAAAACACCACCCTATCAATTGACACAGTCAGGTAGAGGAAGGGCATGTCGACGCCTCCTGGTGCAGCAATTCTCAAGCGGGTTCAGTAGCTGAGGTCTGTAGAGACGCTTACGGGCTCCTCGTGGCCGGCTTTGCCAAGAAAATCCTTGTTCCATCGGCCTTGTAGCTAAAACCCTAGCGTTGAGGGAGTGCCTGTCGTTCTTGAGGGAGAAACGTGAACAGCGAAGTACATGTAGAGGGCGTACTTGTTCTTCTCGCGCTGATTTGCTAGAACTTTTTTTTTTTTGCTAAAACCTGATTTGCTAGAACTTGTTCTTGACTTGCGGGCGTACTTGGAAAGTGATAGTTTGTCAACCAACCTCCAAGTCTTGGGCCATGGCGAGACAACATGGATAGCCCGGGCAATTCTTGAGGAATGTCGCCAGCTCATGGTCCATTTGCAAGGAGTGTCTTTAGCCCATTCCTACATTTTCTATGGTCCTTATTATGTTTTGAATTATGTTTTGATTTCGAACCTTCTTGGGGTTTAAGTTCCGGCTGTCAACGAGGTAATGCACTTTGGCGAAAAAAACAAGTTTATCACAGTCAAGTTCAAAGTACCACAATTGCGGCCTGAATTTCCAATGAGTCATTGGATCATGGAGAAGGCCATCTCCACTGTTCTGAATATTTGATTATTGTGAAAAATTTCAAGAAAATAATGATCCGTCTTGCTTGTAGAGCATCATTCCTTCATCTTCAATCATTGTGTGCAAAGTAACGCGACGTCACCCAGTATCAATGTCGTTCATACTTGTTGTCAGTCGACAGACTGGAACTAATTTTGCTTGACGTCCAAGGGAAGCCTTATCTTACATTCTTTCATTTAAACAGAGGTTTCACAAGCTGAATTGAAATTAGTTTACAGTGGTTCCAAATAGGGGTGTCAATGGGTCGAGTCGGGTCGGGTTTTTATGATACCCGACCCGACCTGATTCACGAGGGGCGCATGTTTTCTCTGACCTGACCCGACCCAAAACGCATAAAACCCGAAGCAAAAATCTGGGTCGGTCCGGGTCGGGTCGGTCCGGGTTTTCGGGTTTTCGAAAAAGATTTGTCCACCCTCTCCCCCCCACCGTCACGTGCGACGAAGACGGCTGCGACAGCCCGCGACGCGAAGGAGAAGGAGAAGGAGGCCAAGAGCCCGCGTCGCGTCGCCCCACGCTCTCCATGGAACCATCCGCCGCAACTCTTCCGAAACGCCCCTCCGTCTGAAACACCGCCTCTTGCTCTCTCTATCTCCGTCCGCGCACGTGCGCGCGTGTGTGTTGGCTTCTCCAAACCCTCGCCGGCCGACCCCAATGGCCGTCTCGAAGCCGCTCCTGCTGGCGAGGGCCTCGATGGTCGCGCGGGGCCTCTGCTCCGGGCTCGAGCTCGGATCGGCGCGGGGCTTTGCCTCGGAGCAGGAGCAGGAGCAGCAGCAGCTCCTCCTCCCGCTGCAGCGGAGCCCTGGGGGGAGGAATCACCTGTGGGTCTTCCTCGGCTGCCCCGGCGTCGGCAAGGAGACCTACGCCTCGCGGCTGTCGAGCCCCATCGGCGTCCCCCACATACCCACCGGCGACCTCGTCCGGGACGAGCTCGCCGCCGCCGGTCCGCTCTCTTCGCAGGTCCGTGTTCCGTTTTGCGATCGAAGGTCCCTCCTCTGACTCGGCCGACTCCGCCATGGTGAGAGAGAGAGAGAGAAAGAGAGAGAGACAGAGAGGCTGCGATGATCTGGTGAAGGAGGAGGAGGAAGAAGAAGAGGCGAAGCGAAGAAGAGGGGGAGGATGCGCTAGGGTTTTTTAAGTCACGGGCCGGCTGTCAAAAAAGCCCGGCCCGGACCGATTCGGCCCGAAATAAAGATAATATTCAAAATTTAAAATTATTCCCGACCCAGAGGAGGCCCGCCCCGAAGAAGCCCTAAATTTCGGGGCTGGGCCGGGTCGGTCCGGGCGGGTCCGGGGCGGGCCGGGCTTTATTGACAGCCCTAGTTCCAAACTCTCTATATTTTGATTTCTGGTTCCTCTACCTTGTGCAAGCTGGTGTCAAGGTGAATGCTGATCATACAGGTACAAAATCTATGCAGATAAGTGCGAGCTGGGAAATTCTCACCGCAACAACGCATTAAGCATCCCGTTCTTTTAAACCATACAAGTCGTTTTTCACTGTCATAGGCTGGTTGTATGATACAGTGCTTGAGTTCCCTACCTCTTGTCATGACAAAGGGGGAACTGGGAATCATATTTCACTCAGGACTGCTTTCATTAAATCACTCGTCCTTTGTCTCAAAAAAACTTAGTTTTAAGTCTATCGTGAACAGAATTGTTGAGTATTGGGTAATTGAGGACATGAATGATCTCTTGTGGCAACTTAATACTCACTTGGCCTATAAATTGCATTGTTTGCCGATGCTAGTTCTATAGTTAAAAATTTTCACGCGAGACCAAATCCTCTAAGTTGCATCCCTCAGCACTACAGTCGCTATCGAAATAGTTATTTTCTAATTGAAGGATTACATATATAACTAGTGTAGCAACTTACACTGGCTACCGCAGGTTCTCCTCCTTTGTAAGCTACCCACCAAGCTGCAAAAATGTATGTAGCGAAGATAACATGTTCATGACCAGCGCGAGCAGATTACTATTCATAGAACGTATCGCCTATCACTTGAGCGCTGTTCAATTTGGGTGAAGGAAAGAAGAGATACTGCTGTTCAAGGGGAATGGACATGGAGGGACAGGCACTTGCACTGCTCCTTCCAGCATCTGTGTCACCTTCTTCATCGTTGGCCTCAAGGAAGGGTCCTCTTGGATACACCAGAAAGCAGTCATGACCAAATTCTTCAGCGTCGTCCTGTCACTCAGACCCTCCGGGTCACCTTCAACCAGAGCATCCAGCCTTCCGTGCATGAAGCAATCATAAGCCCAATCAGTCAAGAGCTCTCCCTCTCTTTCGCTGCTCACCTCGCTCCTCAAACAACTCCTGCAGCATATTATCTCCAGAAGCAGCACCCCGTAGCTGTAGACGTCCACTTTCACGGTGATGGGCAAGTTCCTGAACCATTCAGGAGCGACATACCCTCTTGTTCCTCTTATATTCGTCTGAGTATGGCTCTGGTTCATCTTCAGGAGCTTGGCAAGTCCAAAATCGGAGATTCTCGCGTTGTGGTAGTCGTCAAGAAGTATGTTCTGTGGCTTTATGTCACAGTGGATGATTTGTGTTGTGCACTCTTCATGCAAGTATAGTAATCCCCTGGCAATTCCTGAAGCAATGTGGCATCTCTGGATCCAACTGGGTTTGGATTCACCTGAAAAGAGAAGGTTTGATAGTGTGCCATTGCTCAAGCACTCGTAAACGAGCAACCTTTCTTGCCCTTCATCACAGAAGCCAAGTAATCTAACCAGATTCTTGTGATGGGTCTGGCCTATCACTTTGACTTCTGTTCTGAACTCCTCCTCCTTGTTTTGCATCACACTAACTAGCTTCTTCACGGCAATTGCTGCATTGTTAGACATCACCCCTTTATAAACAATCCCGAAAGATCCCCGGCCTATCTCTTCCTTGAACCCATCTGTGGCTTGGAAAAGTTCTTGGTAAGTGAAATAGCGCAAATTCGATTCCACCGCGTTCTCTCTGGTGGATATTTTTCTGAGCTTCTTGCGGTAGACGAAGAAAAAACCCCAAATAATAGCACCAATGAGTAGAAAATTGACAAACACAGAAGTTCCGAGTAGCATTGATCCGACCAAAATCATAGTTTTATGATCGTGGTCTTTTATCTTTCCCTTTGGGATTGGAAATTGGGAATCGTTTGTAAGAGTTAAGTCACGCTTTGGGACTTTGATTAGTACCTTTCCGCTCAGACTGAAATCAACTCTTCCGTTGGAGAGTGGAAGCTTCTTCTTCCAGCAACGCGTGCCATCTCTATAACCGGCAACTGCACACATGCAGTCGTGCAAGCATGAGTTTCTGCATTCATCTTCGGAGAAAGGCTCCAGCAGGGCATAATCAGACAACGGCCAACCCGTATACTCTAGCTCCACGAAAGTGTACAGATCCTCCATGGAAACTTGCTTCAGCTTCTTCTCATCTTCCTCACAACTCAGTGTGAAGTTAGGTCTGCAACTGCCATACTCATCATTGGGGTCAAGCAAAGTGTATTTGTCAGGGCAGCCACATTTTGGCCTTTTATTGTCACCCAGGGAACAAATACTGTTGTAGCCACAAACACCAGAGCCGCGTGAAGAAAGAACGGCAGTGCATATATTTTCAGGTACAGACCACAGAGAGCTCCAGGTTCCATTAGAATTAGAATTCTTGGGGTGTACGTATTGAGTCAAAACCCCATCAAAGTTCAGCGTAATTCTGTGGTAAAACTCTGAGGCTGAAGGAACTTTCACCTGCCAGAGGTAAACTTTATCGCCATTTTCTCTCAGCACAAATGGAGAACCCGAGTTGTCGAACACAACTTCTTTCCCCGGGCTCGACATGTTTGAATCTTGGGCAGTTTTAGTGCTGTAATAAGGTTCGTTTGCATAACTGGAAGGCAGGTTTATGGTGTTGAGCGTGAGGTCTCCACTGTCCAGCATCCGAAGCTGGAATTTTCCTCTGGAAAAGTTTCCCCCTGATTGACGAGAGGAAAGGGACATATTTTTTCCCAGCGTTTGTGAAGGAAGCAATGTGTCGCCAGGATCTTCAAAGGTTTCCCATAGTTTCTCTGAATTCGAACCGAGAATCAAAAAATTGCCCGTGTCGTTCATAGTAGCATGCGAGACTGTACCGACAATGTTCTCCGATATCCACAACCTTTCTCCTCGGGGATCAGTGAGAACCAGGCCAAGGTCGGAAGTGAGCTCTAGCTTCGAATTTTCAGGTGCAGGACGATTTCCATTTGCGAACCAGACGATTGTTCTTGAAGGTATCTTGTTATACCAAATGGAGAGCAAGAAGACCTCGCCATCGGTGTTGGGGTTCGCAGGTAACGGACGAAAGCCTAAAGCAAAGTCCCCCGAAGGTGAAAGCCACGAAGAGCCGTCCTTTCTCGCGGTCAGAGAAGATCCGACGATTATGTCTCGGTCCGTTTGAGCTAGAGAAGAAATTAGGAGGTGAAAGAGCAAGAAACAAAGCATTGAAACAGGGGACATTTTTTCAGTGGATGGAGCAACTAGGGACTTGTAAGCTGTGAAGGAAAATGTTTTACTCAAGAATGGAGTTGCCCGTGTCCGGTGAGGAGAAATGCAGGTGGTAGTTGAGTTTAAAGCGGTCGAGGTTGCCCCGAAAGACTTTCATCGTCTTTAGTCTGAAGGCGCGTTGGACAAACCCTCGTACCATTAGTTATGCACTATTGTGGGACTGGAAGTTTCTTTTGATTCCCCTCGTGAGCGTAAATTAGGGTCCCAATACGTTGGTTATTCAAAGAGGGCGGCGCGGACTTTTAATTCCTTTTCGTACACAGCGCAAGTCTCTTTCCTGGTGAAGAAGACTCGCATTGTCGAGCTATTCTTATGCGTCACGGCTGGCGAAGTTTGAGCGACGACTTGATTGAGTGGCTGTTTGATAGAGATCGATTTTGAATGAAAATATGAATTGCAGAGAAATTTCCCATGAACAAGTCCAACGATGAGAATTCATGCAACTTGGAAAAGTCTTCGAAGAGGATGCGTTGTACGGATTACTCGGTCACATCTTGACTCCAACAAGAATAGGGGAATGGCATGACCGTAGGAGGACAGTCCCAAACACAAGTATGATATCAAAATATATATCCAGCTCTCTCGATCGAACATTGATTCTAGCAAATCTACTATCAAACAAAAACTCTTTCAAGATACTTAGGCTCCGTTCATTTGGCGAAAAATATTCTCTCGAAAAATATTTTCCGGTATTCAGGGGGCGAAAAACGTTTTCCGTAGAAAAATATTTTCCTTCCCCCCTCACAAAATAGCCTAAGTCTATGAAAAATGACTTCCGCTTCTTCAAAAGCGGAAATCATTTTCCGGAGCTTCTTCTTCTTCTTCACTAAGGTCGCCGGTCGCCGGCTGGCCGCCACCGGTCGCCGATCGCCGGCCGTCGCCGTCGTTGGTCGCCGTTCGTCGCCGTCGTTGGTCGCCGGCCGCCGCCGCCGCCGGTCGCCGCCGCATCGCCGCCGCCGACCGCTCGGTTGCCGCCGCCGCCGGCGAAAAATATTTTCCGAAACTTTTTCATATTGGTTGCCGAACACCGGAAAATTATGTTCCGAAAAAATATTTTCTAGGAAAATGACTTCCGGGAAAATATTTTCCAAAAGTAGAATATTTTCTGCTAAACGAACGGAGCCTTACATTCCTAAATTTCATCGACTTTAAAGACGGTCGAAGATGAGCCAAAATTGTCGCTAAAACAGGAAATTTGCTACCATTCAAGACGTATGTAACTTCGAAAATGCATTTCGAGTAAACTTTAAGCCGGAATCAAGTTTTTTAAAATCTTACAGCTCCACAATATCCTAAGACTATTAATACCTCATAATTTCTTGGTCAATTCAGGATGTTAGGAAGGTGTAAGCCAAAAATGGGGTGAAAAGCCTTATTTCTTCTCTTTTCTCCGTTTTGTGCGAGAAAATATTCAGTGGTTAGCTCGCACCAGGTCATCCGCCTACGTGGCATGCGTGAGCTTAGTTGGCTCCACTCAACGGGAGACACGTGGCGCTGAGTTGGACTGGCTGAAAAATTAGAAAAAGGCTATGTGGGGACAGAGCTGAAAAATTAAATCCCCGCCTAAAACTTCCCCCCCTCTCTCTCTCTCTCTCTCCTCTCAATTTCCAAGGCCCTTCTTTACCTGCACTACTGGGGAAGAACAGCCAATACACACACTCTCTCTCTTTCTCTACCGCCTCCGCCTTCGCCTCCGCCTTCGCCTTCGCCTCCGCCTCTCCCGAGAGCCCCGCCGGTCGCTCCGAGCTCAGGTCTGCGCCCAAGAGGGAGAGCCCCGCGTCGCTGCGAGCTCGGATCTGCATCTGGCACGTCGCCTCCCCCAAGAGCCCCTTCGTCTCGGTTGCTGGATCCCGAGCCCCTCCGCCTCCGCCGAGCTCAGATCTGCGCTCAAGAGGGAGAGCCCGTGTCGCTCCGAGCTCAGATCTGCGCTTGGCACGTCGCCTCCCCCAAGTGCCCCTCCGTCGCGGCTGCTGGACTTCGAGCCCCTCCGCCTCCGCCGAGCTCAGGTCTGCGCCCAAGAGGGAGAGCCCCGCTTCGCTCCGAGCTCAGATCTGCGTCTGGCACGTCGCCTCCCCCAAGAGCCCCTCCGTCGCGGCTGCGCAGATCTGTTGTTCCGTCTCCGACTTTTTGTATTGTGTCTGGATTATATTATAGAATAAGTTCATTTCGTACAATTTGGTCCTGCTCTCATACTCAGATTCTTTTCATTGCAGGGGATGGAAGGCTTTGGTGGAAGGTTTTTGCCGCGGCACAGAGGATGTTGCTGGTATTAATTTACTGCACAAACATTCTTGTTCTTTATCTTGAGTCCCCCATATGCTGAGTTTTATCACAAGTGGCATAATTTGAAATTTTTTGTGTCACAAAAAAAGGTTCAAGGTAAATTTGTTACAAGTGACATTTTAGGATTTTTTATGGTATTTTCCCAAAGATGTAAACACGAACGTTATTTGTAGGATTGACATTTAACTAACTACACTTGTAACAAATCATGGAAAGTTACAAATTTATTGGAATGTTGGTAATTTACTTACTATGCTTGTTTGGGGAAAATTACCAAAAAAAGTCAAACTTATTGTAATTATGTCAATTCAGTTCTAAATTTTATTTTTTTACTAATTCAATTCTAAACCTTTTGCATTTATGCCAATGTAGTCCATCCAGTCTATTTTGGTTGGCCGACTTTGACGTGGATAGAATCTAATAATATTTTATTTTATTTTCGAATTTTTTTAATAATTTTTTTTTATTTTCTTCCTTCTTTTCTGTTTTTTTTTTCGAGGCCAAGCGAGGGAAGCCTCGTGATGGCCTTGCCAGCCATGGGTGAAGGTGCCCTCGCTCGCAATTGGTGAGGCCATGGCTGCCTTAGTCGGGGGTCAACGAGTCGCGGCCCTCGCCCAATGGCCGATGAAGGGCTTTGTGGCCCTTGCCCAGTGGTCGGCGAACTTCGGTAGAGCCTCATCGACCACTATGGGGAAAAAAAGAAAAGAAGGAAGAAAAGGAAAAAAGAAAAAGAAAATAAAAATAAAAAATTCGAATAAAATAAAAATATTATTAAAAATTATCAACATCAGCACCGGCTAGCTGAAATTGGTCGGATGAACTAAATTGACACAAATGCAAAAGGTTTATGATTGAATTGGCTAAAAAAAGAGATTTATAACTGAATTATTGTGACATCCCAAAATTTCGTCGGTTCGTTTAATGAACAAAGCGAATGAATGGAGGGTGGCAACGAGAACATTCATCGATGGAAGTTGGGAAGTGTCAATTTAGGAAAGTTCGGAAATCACTACGTCACCACCATTGCCATCACCATATCCACCACCGAGCCATCACCATCTCCACCACCACGCCACCACGCCACTGCCACGTTAACCACCGCACCACCAGCCGCCAACACCATATCCTCCAATTTCACCAGCCGCCAACACCACGCCTTCATCCATCACGGCCACCACTCACCCGATTTCTCTCATTTTCCACCACATCAGCCGCCCCCTTTAAGCCACCTTGCCGCTTCCTTTTCCCTCCTCTTGCCATCTTGCATGCCATTCACCACCGTTTCTCTTCTTCCTTCTTGCCACCTGCCCTTGCCGCTGCCTTCCCCACGTTACAGTCGGTCGCCCACACTCTCGAACGCTCACAGAGAGCCAGCAACTTTCTTTCTTCCCTTCCTTCGGCTTTCTTCATCTCGGGCAACACTCACGCTCACGGCCACGCGCCGCTCAAGCTCACTCGCTCGGCCAACGTTTGTATCGCACGGACGTGCGTCACCCCACCCGCAAGAACGCTGGTTGATCAACGAAGATTCGCGGAAATCCAAGTATCAATAAGCAAGTGAATATTTTCTAATCTGTGTTGTGTAAAACTGTTATTGCTCGGTGTGGCACTTCTATGTGCATCTTTCTGTTTGAACTTGAGTAGGTGCGGCCTTGCATGTGTAATTCAGTTTGAATGGTGATTGCATGCATTATTCGTGGATTCAAGTTGTGAATTAAACTTATTTTGCTGAATCTTGAAGGGGATGGATGGTGTATTTGGAGGTTAGCTTCTGGTTTGGGGGTTTCTTGAACAAAAATTCGTGTGGTTCAAGTTTTGGGTTGCTTCTTGAACTTTTGCTTTGATTTCTAGAATCGGTACTGCTGGACCTTTACCATTTTCCATTTTTATAAAATTTTTTGTGGCTCGAATTTGGGGAACTATCTTCATAAAAGTTGTTCAAAACATCTTAGAGTATAACATACTTTAAATTAATATTTTTCTGACTTCAAATGGGTTGCACGAAGATCCTATTTTTTACCATGTTAAATCTGTCCAGTACAGTAAATTCAGTGACCTTTATGTCTTCTCGAAATTTTATAAAAATTTCGAGTTCGAAATTGGACATACTTCCTTCACAAAAGTTGTTAAATAAATCCATGTCTACAACATATAAAAATTTTGAAGTGTTTTGAAAGGGTTTGGTTGGTGAAACGAGTATTTCTTTTAGTTCAATCATTCTGTTCCAGCGGGCCAGTTTTGGTCTGACTTTGAGCTAATAAACGAGGTATCTACAAAAAAAGAGTTAGACTTCAAGTTCTCATGAAAAATGTTAATCAAGGTATCTTCCGTGACATATCCAAAATTTAAAATTTTTGGAGTTCATATACTATTTATTTAAATCAGATTTCAAAAATGGCGCAAAGCTGCCCAATTTTACCCTTTTTGCAATGATTCATTATTTCTTAGGTGAAAACGTTGGAATCTCGATTTGATGTCTTCTAAAAATGTAATGTACACACTCTTCGCTTGCTGATGAGATGTTTCCTTTGCATTAGCAATTGCAAATGACATTTCTAAATTGCTGCACTGTATACGCGGAGACGTGTGGAATTGTAAGTGTGATTGTTCCGTTGGTCCCCATGACGAGAATGCCCCGGAGTTGGGATGCCTGGAGGGGTAACTGGGTTCCTCCGGATGCTTGGGGGTAATAGGGGTCCCCAAATGTCCTCATAATGCCGTGATGGGTGTGAGATGCCTGAGGGGTAACTAGATTTCCCGGAGGATGTTGCGGCCAAAATTATTTAATCAAACGTGATCGTTTGTATTTTGATGTTTCATTTGCATTTCTAGTTTACTTGTCCCGAGTGCTTCCTTTTAATACCAACATACTATTTTGATTTTGAAGAAGGTTATCAGACAAGTTGATTTTAAAAATGATTTCACATATTTTATGTTTGGAGTTTTCCTCGCATTTGCAATGATAGGTTTATATAGTATAGATTGGTAAACATTTTGCTTGCTAAGTTTATGCTTACTGGTTGTCGACTATCCTCTTTCAGATTAGTAGTCATGCCAATCTTGCCTGCCTCCACCTTGATGAGCTACAGTGCCCCTGTTGATTTCTCTAGTCATATTACTTAGTTGTGGATCCTAATTTCCAAAGGATGGTGGAGTAGCATTTTTGGAGACCAAGCAGTGATTTTTGGACATACTATGGGTGATGGATAGGCGACGTTATACATATGTGCTTACAAGTTGGGAGGATATGATTGACCAAGCTTTTGATGTAATCAGGGGCAGCAGGACCCTTTTTGTTTCCCCCAATGTACCCCAACCTATGTCGTCTAAGTACATAAATAAGAAATGAAAATGAGATCGCCATGTTTATATTTTTCGCGTGTGTCCCTTTACAGTTTACATGTCTCGAGTTGTTCTTTGATTTTACACGCTTCCGCATGCATAAAAAGTGAAAGAATACATTAACTGCGTTAGAGGTGACATACTAGGGGCGTCACAATTGTCACAGTTGCATTAGGTCAAGGACTTTTGAGTAACCTTCCCAAAATTTTTGAAAGGTTTGTAGTTTATCTAATTCATTTACAATTTGGTAAGTACCTTATTGTATTGATAAATTACTGATAGATTATCTGGTAACAAAGTTACCACTCCATTCGTACTTCTTTTACCAGCTATATTAGAAATTTATCAACGACTTTCGAAATCTACTAGTACAAAAATTTTCGAAATTTTTGTTTCGTGGATCCTAGACTCGTCCGTAAAAGCAAGAGCAAGCCCTGATTTGGTAGCCTTCAAGCCTGGTCCATGGGAAAGCCGAGGGGATGTGCATGCTTCATTGCCAATGCCACGCACAGGAAGTATATGAACCGGCCTGACAATCTCCAAACTCTGATTGAGATCACTACCTCTGTTGAATTGAGAAAATCGACTATTGTCTCCTGACTCTCCAACTAAACATCCTGCCAACCTTCCTTCTCTGCTAACCTCATACTCCAAATTGTGATGGCTTGGCTTTAGCTTCATGCTCATTGATAGTGCCGTAGAATTGCTTTAACAGAACCAGACCGGGCTGTAAAAATTTCCTAAAGTGGGCTTCATTAATTAAAATTAACTGAATTAGTTTGGTCTAATAAAGGTGAAATATGTGGGTTCTTAGGCTCCGTATGGCAACTATTATGTGCTTGGGAACAGATTCCGCTCAAAAATGATTCTTTTTTATTTTGGGCCCGGAAATAATTTGTAAGCATTTGAAGGTATTTAGTAACTACCCAAAATTTCTATTCTTTGAATAGAAAAAGAACATAAATGTGTTTGATAACCACACAAAATTTCATTTTATTAATAATATTTTGAATTTTTTTAATATTTTTTTCATTTTTTTCTTTTCTTTCCTTTCCCTTCCTTGGCCAAGGCAGGTTGCTGGCGTCGACGACCAGCCATAGGCCAAGGCCGGTGAAGGCGTCACGGCCCTCGCCGCCACCCTCGTAGGTCGCAACGTCGAGGTCAGCCTCGCCGTCGCGGCCCCGAGCCACTCTTGCCAGCCACCGGTGAGGGCTGTGACGCCGTCGCTGGCCCTGGCCTGTAGCTGGCCATCGGCAAGGGCCGCAATGCCATTGTCGGCCCTAGCTTGTAGCCGGTCGCCAGTGGGTGGCGGGTGGCAGGCCAAAGAACAACAATAAACCAAAAAAAAGAAGAAAATAAAAAAGAATTAGAAATGAAAAAATTGTTCCAAAATCAAGAAGCTACTTTTTTTTGCTTCTTGATTCTGTTCCAAAACTGATTTTGAGAATAATTTTTTGCAAAATTATGCCCAAGGACAAAAAAATTTAACAAATGAATTTATGTTCCCAAACTGATTTTAGGAATAAAAGAACAGAAATTATTACTATTTGGCAAGTTACAAAACGGACCCTTAATAAGTCTAATATGGGGTTGGCTAGTATGGACTGAGTATGGCCCGGCCTGTAATGGGAGGACCCGTGATCGAAAACTCTATAAATAGTACTCAAGTCCCTCCTCTAGCTGGATGATGTACAATCTGACTCATATACAGATCTAGAGAGGAATTTCTTCTCATGAGTGGCAGTCTCATTAGGGCAATATTTGACAGAGGTTATAGGGGAGATGCACTTGAGTTCGTGTTCGGAAACCGTCGCCAATTCCGCGTCAAATTCAATGGATTCCAAACCAGGTACGTGAATCAATAATTTCTCCATTTACATGTTTCAGTTTCTATTTATGGTGATCCTAGGTGTGCCATTTCCGTGGTCAACATGTAGTATCAGAGCCTGCCATAGATTATAACTAAAACATACGGATTAAGACCGTTTTTGTTTTGACCGAGAGGTTTGTGCCACTTTTCGGAATTTTTTGTCAGATAAAAGTTGAATTTTATTGCATATTTGGAATCTACTAGGCAAGACGAGTAGATTGATGGGCGGCACATCACCGGGGGAGGCTGCACGCGCCTTCACGCATCGACACATGCTGTGGGAGCAGCGGCGCGTGACGGCCACGCGCCGCCGTGACGAACCGGCGTGTCTCCATGTCGGTAACGTCGGTAACCGTCGGTAACCGCTGACATAATGTCAGCATGACATCAGCAGGGGAGCGGATCTGGGTTGACCCGAATCCTAACCCAACCCGACCGTTGACCTCGACCGATCAACCGGTCGAACCAGTGGTTCTGACTGGTTTGATCAGTTGAATAAGCGTGCACGCGCCGTGCTTTTCGGCGGTGCATGAGGGCACGTCCAACGTCCGTTTGGGACGTTCTTGGTATCGATGCACTCATATCGAGATTCTCTACATTGTGGTGTATTTATTTTACATGATTGAAGCTTTTAAGAATGTGAAAATGCGTATAGAACCCTATATATAAGTATTTTTAGTGTATTTTTGCGTATTTTATTGTATTTCTTTATGGTTTCGGAAATGCATATGGTACCTCACATGTGTATCACTATATAAGGAATGTGTACAGTGTAATTCATTGTCTATCAATGAATGGAACAATATAATTAGCATGACATGTAATTTTAGAGATATACGCTCCTGTTTTTACGTCTAGCATTACATGTATACAGTGAATGTGATATATAAAGTTCATATCCCTGGTATGAGAGAATTTCACAGATTCAGTTGGGTAGTAACCGCCAAAGTGGCACACTTCACTGGGTTTGAGAAATATCGATCTCATATTGTGGTGGGATGTCTCTTGTTCTAATATGTGGTCATATTCCTAAAGGAGGTGATTTTGTATTTGTTCATGGATGGACACATGTATGGCATGTACTTGAAGAATGATTGATCTTAGTAGTTCATACACCCAAAGGTGGTGGTTTCACCAAAGATTAGAATATGTTTTTATGACCGCTGTCATGTGGAGACTGTACAACTGCATATCATATTTTCTACCCAAGGTGATTATGTGATGATGTATGTAACTCTCTGCATATATACTCATATGATACTGATTGTATTGTTTATTTGTTTTCCAGTGACCTTTTCTATAAACGGCAATTCCATTTCCATTGAAGTCCTTATTGAGTTAAATTTTAAGAAATGAAAAGAGAATTTTCTATTTGAAATGGAGCTGGCGGATGTTCACATTGCTCTTACAAAGGATAAGCCGGCAGATATCATAGCCACCAGTACTGAAGCTGAAAAAGCGCACTATACTGCATGGGAAAAGAGCAATTGGATTTGCTTATCGACAATGAAGAAATCTATTTAAGAACACTTGAAAAGTGATTTGCTAGCTGACTGTACTGGTAAGGAAATGATGGCAGCCATAGAGGCTAGAAATCGCATTTCATTGAATGTTGAGGTTGGTACACTTCTTCAAAGACTTTTCAATATGAAATATGATGGTACTGCTAGGGTTAAAGATTATGTCCTTAGGATGGTAGATTTAAAGAAGAAGCTTTAAGCTCTTAATGTTTCCATTCCTAATGCTTGCATTATGCATCAAGCCTTGAACACCTTTCCACCTGATCTTGGGATTATAAAGACAAATTACAATTCCCAAGATGAGACTTGATCGATTAATGACTTGATAGCTAGGGTGGTGGCAGAGGAAAAGAAACTTAAGAAGGAAAGAGGGCATCTAGACTTAAATGTTTCTAGTTTTTACAAAAGAAAGAATAAGAAGTTCATAAATCGTACTCATAAAAGTACTCATGAAACTACCAGTCAATCTGATGATATAAGTCCAAAGAAAACATTATTCAAGAAGGATGGTAACCGCTGCTTCTTTTGTAAGAAGAAAAGCCATATAAAGAAAGATTGTGGAAAGTTCAAGGCTTGAATCTCCAAATGTGAGCCTGCAAGTAATGATTCTTTGGCACTTTGTAAATCCAACCTATAAGAAGCACCATCCAGTTCTTGGTGGCTTGATAGCGGCGCAACTAATCATATTGCGTTTACCATATAGGGATTCATAAACAGGAGGACGCTAAATCATGATGAATCAATACTCGCTGTAGGAAACAACGAGAAAGTCGACGTGGTGTTTGTGGGAGATATTATCTTAATTTTAGACTCTGATTTTAGATTATTGTTAAAAGACACTTTTTATGTACCTTCTTTTAGACGAAATTTAGTTTTCGTATCATGTTTGGACATGTATGGCTACTCTTTTGAAATCAAGAACAATGTTATTTCTTTGTTTCATGACTGTAATATGTCCAATGGATTGTACAAATTGTGTTTGTCTCCCAATAATATATATGTTGCTTATATGGCTGAAAAGGTTGTTTCCAAAAAACCTCTACCTAAGGAACAATTTTATGCATTGTGACATAAACGGCTTGATCACATCTCTAAGGATAGAGTAGAAAGGCTGATAAAAACTAATATCCTGCCTGCTCTTAAAATGACCTAGAGACATGCGTAAACTGTTATAGAGGTAAAATGACCAAGATAAGGAAGAAAATTACAGTCCGAAGTTCTGACCCGTCGGAGGTCATTGACACCGATATTTGTGGACCCTATACGGCAATCTTATGTGGAAATTTTTATTTCATCATATTTATTGATGATTATTCCCGATATGGCTATCTGTACTTGATTAAAAAAAAGTCTGAGTCTCTTAACAAGTTCAAGATTTTTTGGACTAAAGTCAAGAAATAGTTGGGAAAGGTCATAAAGGTTGTTAGATCTGACCAATGTGGAGTATTATGGCAAGCACGACCATACTGGACAACTTAAAGGGCCATTTGCCAAATACTTGGAGGATTTTGAGATAGTGGCTCAGTTTACTATGCTTAAAAGTCCTGAGCAGAATAGTATGGTCGAAAGGCGCAATCGCACCCTTATGGAAATGGTGAAGAGTATGATTAGTATGATTAGTAGGATAAACTTACCTGATTTTCTGTGAGGTGAAGCTTTGAAAATAGCTTTATATATTCTGAATCATGTACTTACTAAAGCTGTCCCATTGACTCCTTTTGAGTTATAGACTGGACGTAAGCCTAGCTTAAACCATATTACGATTTGGGGATATCCTGCAAAAGTGAAGTTATATAATCCAACATTAAGTAAGTTGGACTTTAAAATCACTTGGTGTTACTTTATATCTTACCTGGATTATTCAAAAGGATATCGGTTCTATAATCCCAATGGAGACATAAGAATTGTGAAATCACATATAGCAAAGTTTCTGGAGTTTGATGTGGCTGAAAAAAATAGCTACTCATAGACTATTGAGGATAATAGTACAGTGGGTAATGTTATATCTTTTTCTCCTCTTATATAAATAATTGTGCAGACTCCCATACTACATACTGAACCTGTTGAGGCTCAGGATCCTATTATTGAGATAGCTACTGATAAAGTTCCTTAAGCCTATCAGGTGTAGGATGAGGCTGTTGCTGCTCCAGTTAGGAGATCCATTAGGGAGAGACGATTAGTTATACCATCGGACTATTTAGTCTATATAGGAGAGCAAGACTACGCTATCGGTTTTGTGACTGATCCAGTGACTTATGCAGAAGCTGTTTCTTGTCCTCATTCGGAATTGTGGTTAGATGCAATAAGAGATGAAATGCAATCTATGAAGCATAATGGTGTTTGGGAACTTACTGAATTACCTAAAGGTCATAGATCTATTGGTTGCAAATGGGTATATAAGATTAAAAGGGATTCCAAAGGAAAGATTGATAGTCAAGGGTTTCACTCACAAAGGAGTAGACTATGAAGTAACTTTTTCTTCAATCTCTTCTAAAGATTCTTTCAAAGTGATCATGACATTGATAGCTCATTTTGATATGGGGTTACACTAGATGGATGTTAAAACTGCCTTTCTCGATGGAGACCTTAATGAATAAGTCTATATGGTGCAACTCGAAAGCTTTGCAACAGATAATTCAGGTACACTTGTATGTAGGTTGAAAAAGTCTATTTATGGTCTCAAGCAATCTTTTAGACAATGGTGCTTGAAATTTCATAGTGTTGTCACTTCATTTTATTTTGTTGAGAATAAAGTAAATTAGTGTATATGCTACAAGGTCAGTGGGAGGAAATTCATTTTTCTTATACTATATGCGGATGATATCCTGCTTGTAAGTAGTGACCTTGATTTACTGCATAAGACAAAGCGGATGTTGTCAAAGAACTTTGATATAAAAGATCTTGGAGAGGCGTCTTTTGTCTTTGGCATTGAGATTCATCGGAATCGTTCTCGCCGACTATTAGGTTTATCTCAGAGGATATATGTTGATTGTATCTTAGAAATATTTAACATGCAGCAATGCAAGCCAGGAATTGCTCATGTCATTAAGGGTGATAAGTTGAGTCTGTCACAATGTCCTTATTTAGATTTTGAGAAAGCTCAAATGAAAAATGTACCTTATGTTAGTGCACTTAGGAGTATTATGTATGCTCAAGTATGTACTAGACCAGATATTGCTTTTACAACAGGACTTCTAGGCAGATATCAATCAAATCCAGGACACGATTACTGGGTTACTGCCAAGAAGATTTTGAGGTACTTAAAGAGGACAAGAAATTTTATGCTGATTTACAAACATGTTCAGGACTTGCAGCTAGCAGGGTATTCGGATGCAGATTTTGTTGGCTTTCAGGATGATAAGAAGTCGATAATATGGTACATCTTTCTGTTAGCAGGAAGTGCAGTATCATGGAAAAGTAAGAGCAAAAATCCATTTTATCCTCTACCATGCAAGTAGAGTTCATAGCATGCTTTTCGACCGCTACTCAAGCTATTTGGCTTTGGAACCTCATTAGAGAATTGACTGCATTTGATTTTGTGAAAAGGCCCATACAGTTATCTTGTGACAACAAAGCTGCAGTATTATTTGTCAACAATAACAAAGGTCTCAAGGGGTCTAAGCATATGGAGGTCAAGTTTCTTATCATAAAGGTAACAGTTCAAAATGGCAACATTGCAGTAGAGCACATTTTGATAGATGATATAATTGCAAATCCACTAACTAAAGGCCTTTGCCCTTTTGTATTTGATCGACATGTCATTAATATGGGCTTAGGAGTATCACCAGATATTGTTAATTAGTAGAAGCTGTTTAGTTTTGTGTTGCTCTTATGAAATTTGTATATGATTTTGTTACATTTTGTAACAGTTGGATATGTAACAACTTTTTGCATTCAATGTGGTATTTATGAATGTAATTTTATCATGTTAAGTACATATATATATTTGATGAAAATCTCAAGGCATTGTGTAAACCTTAAGTACAAGCTAGGGGCATTCTTGGTATTAATCTTGTCGATATGTCTTGTTACACATAAGAAATAGTTGACTATAAGGGTAAGACATATGTAGGTTCGTTGGAACCATGAATGATATTCTTTGATGACACATTAGATTTTGTGACACTTGAGGAGAGAGAATTTGAACTGACAAAATGGACAATACATGAAGTATCACTTATTATGAGGTATTGTTCATTTACCACACTACCATATTAAATACATATCAGTAAAGTTGAAAGTACTCGTGACCATGAAAGGCTCTACGTGAGTACATACAGTTAACGCCATGATTCGGTGTTCGAGACTTTATGGGATCGGATTGACTATTAAGAATAATTTCTATACCATCATAAGAGCGCACACATAGTTCTGTTTCAATTAATATCGCCCAAGTGGGAGAATGTAAGAATTTCCTAATGTGGACTTCATTAATTAAAATTAACTGAATTAGTTTGGTCTAATAAAGATGAGATATGTGGATCTTAATAAATCTAATATATGGCTAGCTAGTGTGGGCCGAGTACGGCTCGACCCGTAATGAAAGTGCCCTTAGTTGAAAACTTTATAAATAGCACTCAAGTCTCTCTCCTAACCGGATGATGCACAATCTGACTCACATATGGATCTAAAGAGGAATTTTTTCTTGTGAGTGGCAATCTCATTAGACTAGTGTTCAACGAAGAGTATAGGTGAGATACACTTGAGTTCGTGTTCGGAATCCGTCACCAATTCCACGTCAAGTTCGATAGATTTCAAATCAGGTACGCGAATCGATAATTTTTCCATTTACGTGTTTCGATTTTTGTTTATGGTGATCTTAGGTGTGCCATTTTCGTGGTCTAACACACTTCTCTTGTGACAGAAGCAGAACATGCTTTATCTTCCTTAAATTTGCATCTAAGTTGATTTTGACATAGTTGAGGTCAGATTTGTCCGGATGTCAAAATCTATGAGTGCCACAATTTGGGCTGATCCAACTCTGTAACGAGTTGTCCGTGGCCACTTGGATCCATGAAAGTGTACAGATCCTCCGTGGAACCTTGCTTCAGCTTTTTCTCATCTTCCTCACAATTCAGTGTGAAAGTTAGGTCTGTAACTGCCATACTCATCATTGGGGTCAAGCAAAGTGTACTTGTCAGGGTAGCCACATTTTGGCCTTTTATTGTCACCCCGAGAACATATACTGTTGTAGCCACAAACACCGGAGCCATATGAATCAAGAACGGCAGTGTATATATTTTCAGGTACAAACCTGTTGGCACCTAATTTTTAGCTCATTTTTTTATATTTTTAAAAATCTCAAAATTAGGACTAGGAATCTTGGCCAAGCCTAGAAACCTATTTCTAAACAAAAAATAAAATTTTAGCATTTTTCCTTAATTTCTTTTAGTCAAAATAAATGAGAAAATCAAGAAAAATAGCAAATGGAATCAGAAAATTCCATAAAAATAGTCATTAGTCTTATTTTAAATCTAATTTCATGAATACATCATCAATTTTGAAAATCTCAATCAGGTATATGTTTTTCCTAAAATTGGGCAAAATTCAACTCGAATTGAACTAAAAATGCAATTAAATTTTTTCTAATCATTTTTAAGTTATAGTGTCTTCACAATAAATGATTCTGGGACCTTGAATTACATAATCGTCAGTCCAATTGGACAATTTGACATAAAAATCAAAAAACTCCAAAATTTAATTGAAAAATAAGAATTTTGATCCCAAATTGAGAATCGTGCCCAATATGAAATTGTCGAACCATGAGGCTATTATTCCTAAGCTTAATCAGATGTGGGTAATTCAATTTTGGCATCAATTTTGCCTAATCAGGTCATTAGGACATCAAATTGAATAAAAACCTATTAACTCGAATACAAAAATGAGAAAATTTTGGACACAATCATGACAAAAATTGGGAAAAATTATATATTTAGGTTCGGAATGTGATGGGGAATTCAATTTTAGGGTTTAATTTTGAAAATGGGGTCAAAATTGAGCTTGATTGGTGAATTTAGATCAACCCCGGGCTGCCGGGTCGGCCGTGTCAACCCGACCTGACTCGGGTTGGTTGTCTTCCTTACTTGACTCACCCGAGCCACACTAAACCCAGAACAAACCATTTCAAGCCCGCAACTTCACCGATCATTTTCGGCTAATTTGACACGTGAAAATCGACTGGGCCAGTTGGAAAATCTCCAGCTAGCACCGGTGAACCGATCTAACTGATCGAAAATCGTTTTAACCGATTTTGGGCAGGGATTTTTTATCAACAAAAACCAAGAAAAACTGAACATTGCAAGGAAGGTATTTGACGAAAATCTAGAGAGAGAGGAGAGAGAAATAGGCGAAACTAAAGAGGAAAAGTTAGAGAGAGAGGGTCTGAGGTTCCCACCCGAGTGTCTGGCGTTGCCCTAGACGGCGGAGCACCGGCAAATCAAAGTTTGGCCGAAACCTCCCCTTTACTGTTCCAGTTGAATCGGCTGGTCCTGAAGCTTGAAATCGAGCCTTTTCTAGTCAATCCCGAGCTTTTCGAGCGAGGCCAAGACCACCAGGCGGAAGTGCAAGTGTCAAGGAACAACCCTATAGGCGCGGATCAATTCGACAATTTCTTTTGAACATCGATCGAAGAAGGTAAACATTACTCACGGTCACAATTTTTCTAGAAATTTCAGAAAACACCATTTGATTCAATTTTGCTGTTCATGTCATTTTGATCGTGATTTTGTATTTCTAAATGTTCAAAACTTGTTTCTAATCATGTTTTGTATTGTTTGATTGCATTTTGTGCTGTTAAACCAACAAAATCGAATCAATCCACCATTAAAAACCTTCGCTGGAGCTCGGAAAACTTAGCACTCCCCGTGGCATTAAGCCACTGAAGTTAGCTTTCGTGACCTTGTTTGATCTTTTTGTCCTTGATTGAAACCAAGTTAGACGGCTAGGGCGAGTATGGTAACGGTTCAAGTTCTAGAAATTCACTTTTTAGCTAGAAATGGTTTTGGTTCTTTGGACTTAAATCGCACGAGCCAATAGAGGTCCGACGACATGCTAAATGGATTGGACTGAAAATAGAACATAGGAACATCACAATGGTGCAATTGGAGTAGTGAAATAGTCGCCGGAAGGTCATCGGTGATGGACCCGAACCGGTGACCTTGAGAACGTAGAACTAGGATTCATGCCCACCACATGTTTGATAAAATGCCACAATGAAGAAGAGGGAAAAATGGCACCGTTTCGGTGTTGTGCTTGCCAGGGAAAGCAACCGGTGCCAACGCCGGCGAAGCCCGGTTCAGTCAGGCCGAATCGGGTTGAACTAGGTCGGTCCGGTTTGTTTCCTTGGCAGGAATTTTAAAAAAATAAATAATGAAAAAAATCTTTAAAAAATATAAAAATTCCAAAAAATTCCAAAAAAATAAAAAAATTAGAAATTCAAAAATTTTCAGAAAATTCATAAAAATTCAGAAAATACAAATAAAAAATGTAAAAAAATTTTAAAAATCAATAAAAATTGAAAAATTGAAAAATTCATAAAAAATGTCAGAAAATCATAAAAAATCAATTCTCGGTTAATAAAATTTTTGAAAAAAAAATCAAAAATTCAAAAATTTTAAAAATTTACAGAATAGTCCAAAAACACCATGGCCAACTATAAAAAGTGAGATTTGAATTCTTTAAAGTGCCCAAGTGGCATTTTTTGAGAATTTCAAATTCAGGGGTTTTAACCCCTAAAAAACCCTAAAACCCTAAAAAAATGTAAATCATGAAATGAATAAACTTCTAGAGCTTCATTAGGGTTTGAATGTTTTGATTAATTTTTATTTTTAGAGACCATTTAGGATTGATTGATCTGATTAACATCGATTGTACATTTAATACTTGATTATTTCTTCCAGCGATTAGAATGGATAGAATTAGTGAGTAAACCTCGGAAATTTGCATAACATGATAGACATCATATCGTTCTTAAGTACTAAAAGGACGTTAGGGATCTCGATTTGGGACCAATAGCGTAACCAAGTCCCCATATTCAGAATCTTTGGTTCATAGAACGTGATATTTCTCCCGTACCTCGATTAGGTTTCTAGTGTATCTACCAATAATGACTAGTGACGACTCCAAAATCACAAACCTAGATTAAATAGGAAATTACCCTCCATTGTCACGTGAGGTATGGTCTGGGAGAGACCCTTACATGGAATACCTCCTTAGCGCGCAAATCCTGGAAGTCCCGAAAAGAAGCGCGGCACGACAAGACCACAGAGAGCTTCAGGTTCCATTAGAATTAGAATTAGAATTCTTGGGGTGTACGTATTGAGTCAAAACCCCATCAAAGTTCAGCGTAATTCTGTGGTAAAACTCTGATGCCGAAGGTATTTTCACCTGCCATAGGTAAACTTTATCGCCATTTTCTCTCACATGCTTTCTTTCCCGGGCCTCGACATGTTGGAATCTCGGGCGGTTCCGGTGCTGGAATAAGGTTCGTTTGCATAACTGGAAGGCTGGTATATGGTGTTGAGTATGAGGTCTCCGCTGTCCAGCATCCGAAGCTGGAATTTTCCTCTGGAAAAGTTTCCCTCTGATAGACGAGAGGAAAGGGACTTTTTTTTACGCAGCGTTTGTGAAGGAAGCAATGTGTCGTGAGGATCTTCGAAGCTTTCCCATAGTTTCTCCAAATTCGAACCGAGAATCAAAAAATTGCCCATGTCGTTCATAGTAGCATGCGAGACTATACCAACAATGTTCTCCGATATCCACAACCTTTCTCCTCGCGGATCAGTGAGAACCAGGCCAAGGTTGGAAGTGAGCTCTAGCTTCGAATTTTCAGGTGCAGGACGATCACTGCTTGCGAACCAGACGATTGTTCTTGAAGGTATCCTGTTATACCAAACAGAGAGCAAGAAGACCTCGCCATCGTTGTTGGGGTTGGCAGGTAATTGATGATAGCCGAATGCAAAGTCCCCCGAAGGCAAAAGCCATGAAGTGTTGTCCGTTTCCATGGTCAGAGAAGATCGGACGGTTATGTCGCCGTCCGTTTGAGCTAGAGAAGGAATTAGGAGGTGAAAGAGCAAGAAACAAAGCATTAAAACATGAGACATTTTTTCAATGGATGGAGCAACTGGGGACTCATAAGCTGTGAAGGAAAATGTTTTACTCAATAATCCAGTTGCCCATGGCCTGTGAGGAGAAATATAGCTGGTGGTTGAGTTTAAACTTTAAAGTAGTCGAGGTTGACTCGAAAGCCTTTCATCGTCTTTAGTCAAAAGGAGAGATTAGATGGAAGAATGTGCACCAACAAGCCCTTGGGGGCATGTCATTAACTTGCAGTTTGTACTGAGAGAACATTTAATTTGGAGAATAAATGTGAAGCAATTTCTTCACTGACTGCCTAGGATAAACTCCGGCAATCTGCGTATAGACTTCTCTGTATCACCTGCTATATTTTTCAAGATTCAGACTTCACAAGAATCATAAGAATCAGAGACTTTGGACAAGAAAGAATGTAAGAAATGTCACCGGTATGGACGACTTTGTCGTGCTGTGCATCACGGCACCGCCTTGATCCGACGATGTAGAGCATCTCTTGATCCGACGATCGACAATCAATCCCCTTGATCTGACAGTTGATAGCTTGCGTGACAACTTTACCGTGCTTTGCATCAGGACACCGCCTTGATCTGACAGTTTTTAGCTCGCACCGCAACTTTGCCATGCTTTGTGTGTCCCGGCACCATAGCAAGACCCGTATAACAAACTAAAAGTCCGGAGGAATTACATGAAGTTCTTCCCTGGGCTAGCAGCATCAACAAACATAAACCTTTACATAAGATGAATAAAAAGTACACTAGTCGTGCCCTCGTTGTGACAGATAAAACCACAAACTTAATTTTCATGATCATCTCTAATGATCCCCTTATCATGTATTTTTGAATGTACAATTTTGGAATCCATTTGTTTCGCAGAAAATATACCATTTTTAGAAAATACTTTCCAATGTGCAATACAAGCTTTTGAGAGAAGAAAGTGGGACTAGATCCTATCACTAATCACGGGTCGGTCATCAAGAGTTGAATTATATCCAAGTGGTGCGTATATTCAACTCCTCAGAACTTGCTAAGTTTATTAAGAGCGTTTAGCTAGCCCTTTTGATTTTACTGAATTTGAAGAACTAGCATAAATCCAATTCAAGATCTATCCACTTTGCAAGGAACCACAGTACATAATCGAATCTGGGTGTGCGCCCGATGAAGCTTTTTTATTTGGTATTGTTTGAGTCCATTCATCTACTCATGTATCGTCGTCTGTTTAAAGTAGATATACTCCGGCAATTTAAAAAGGTGGTTGTTGTTGTATTTGTACTAGAGTTGAATCAATTCACTTTGATTCTACATTGTAGACCCTTTGCCCCAGACTTAAGCTCGTTTCTAATTTATTGGTGCTGCTTTTAGGTTTTCGAATGGAAAAAGGTCACCCATCTCTTGTACAAAATTAACTGTATATCAAAGGATCGAATTCCTGCAGGTTCGATTTTTTCTCTTCTGTATTCTTCTCCTTTTCTTCCCCACATCCTTCCAGAATTAGGGAAATCTCCACTCAGTCATCATAAAAACCGGCAGACTCCGTGTAATGCATCATTTAAATATGGAATTTATATGGATCTAAACTATATAGTCTTAGTGCGCTTAGTATTTAGTTTGTGTTTTTATGAGACTTCCAATAACGTATCAGAGTCAAATTTTCCATCCTTCGTGACGTTGCATTATTTTTGCTATAACTACCTCTCTAATAGTCATGTTGGATTTTCTTTGAACCGCAATGTCTCGCTCTCTTTACACGTATACAATCGAAAGACAGAATTCTCATATTTCCTCAAATCGTCCTGAGAGCTTTGTTATGACCTTGGTAGCAAACCATTGGTCACAATACTGTGACGGTCCAATAGTCATGTCTAGCACATTATTAGAGAAAAGCTTGTTTGTGTACACTTGATTGTAATATATGAAGTACTTTTTGCTTTCCCCTCAAAATTTAATTTATTTTTTGAAATGTTTGAAATATTTTGAAAAAATTTACATGGAAACTTTTGTGTGAATATCTACGAGTTGTTTCGAGTGAGTCACAATACATTTAGTGAGCAAAAAAGTAAAATAGTAAAAATTAATCCAGACATGCCCTCGTATTTTATTACATAATAATTTCACTCGTATCCGCAAGATAACAAAGTGAAGGGTTTCTCAAAATTAATCTGCAAATTGGCATGTTGATCTATAGACATTTTTTTTTGTCTCAAAGATAGTGGTTATAGACATTTGTTTGTAGTTTGTTTTTGTTTAAGGCAATTTGTGGATTCAAAAGTTAATTTACGAGAGTCGTGAGATAATTAGCGCACTTACAAATATTTACCAAAGTAAAGGTAATTTAATGATGTCGAAACTAATTTTACATACACAAAATACAATTTAAAAACATCAGTTTGTATCTATGATACTATAATTTATATTACCACGACGAGACTTTACTAGAAATTTATTAAGAGTAATTATAATTAAATACGTCAAGGATTAGCGCTCGCGTAATACCGTAAGAACGCTTACAAATCAAATCAAAAATAAAATTATTTCGACCAAAACAAAAATAAATCAAATAAAATCATTCAAATCCGCCCACACTGATTATTGCGGCGGAAGCCCCGTTGGGAATTTACCTTTTTAACCTCAAACGCGTAGCGCACTTTCCTATTTGGTGAGGGGTAAATTTGGAAAATCAAGCAAGGCGAGGCTTCATACCAGTTAAGACCCCCCCTCCCAAACGGTCACGTCATCTCTCTCCCTACCTCCTCCTCTTCTTCTTCTTCTTCTTCGTCTGGGTTTTCCTCTCTCGACGTAGCCACATTCGGCTCAAGCGGAGAGAGGGCGGAGCCGCATCTGGCTCCGATCATCGGTGATGGGACGCCCCTGTCTCGGGGCCAGAGAGAGAGAGGGATGGGGACTAGGATGATCGGGGCTCGGCGACTGGGTCGCGCTTGGTGGCTGCGAAGGCGAGGCTGAGCAACGACGCCCGGCGGCGGATTCGTGAGTCTCGTCAACTTTTTCTCTCTGGTTTGTGTAAAGTTGGGTGATGCTTATGCTGTCGTTTGGGGGCGGATCTTGTCCTAATAACTTCAAATCTTCACACTGATTTATCCAAGACTTGCTATGTTATGTCCCGCAAATTCGTGAGTTTCTTCAACTTTTTCTCTCTGGCTTGTGTGAAACTTTAGTTATGTCCAGCGAATTTCTCGAACCCTGTTGTGAATGTCGTAATGAGCAGTGAGGTTTCGTTATATTTCCCTCAAGTTGTTCTGTCAAAGAGTAAACCGTCGAACTTTTTTCCGAACGTTGCAACTTATGGGATTTATAGTCCTTACTCTGTACCATACCTATTATTTCTCAAATCTTCTTTGGGAGTTCGAATTTTCTTTAAAGAGCATGCGTACATCCATACAAATTTGTTATACCCCGTTTGTCACTGGCTTTTTGAGCAGTGATTTTTCAACAAATCTCCCTTTTTTTTTCCAGAAAAAAGAATTTTCCTGGGCATTTTGTGGCTGAAGGATTGGATCAAACTCGTGGATGGTTAGGTTCTTAGTCTTACTGCATATGCATTTTCTGACAAGAGACTCTTGAATTTTTGGTTGCATAGATTGTGGCAAAATTGTACCTTATTTGTTTGGAAAGATTACTTTACGCTTTACGCTCCCTTTAGGAGCTGTTAAAATGTGGTGATTTGAAGAACTGAATCGGGAAAACTGACTTGAAGGCATAATCTGGACATTGTAATCTATCAGATAGATCTGGATGGATTTGTCAGAATAATTTTCAGATTGAGGGGTTTCTTTGCAATTTTTTCTACTACATGGTTTTGTTGGGTATAGACTTTGGTGCTCAAGCTAAACGTTATGGCTCTATTTGTCAGGTTTTGCACACTTATGGTGTTGGCTACTGCATTATTTGGAAAACCGGCATTCAGGAATCTCATCTGCAATGGACTAGTTCTTGCTGAGGATGGGAAAAAGATGAGCAAGAGCTTAAAAAACTATCCTTCTCCCTTGAATGTTATAAATGATTATGGGGCCGTAAGTTTTCTTTCTCTGAATTCTTTCTATAAGATTGAAAATTGCTTAATGTGAAGGTCACTATAAGTTGGTTTTTGGGTTTTGTCTCATATCATGTATTCTGTGTCACAGGAGGCGTTGCGTTTATCCTTAATGAATTCTCCGGTGATGCGTGCGGAGGTTTCACGGTTCAAGAAGGAAGGGGTCTATTGTGTCGTGAGTGCACTTGCTCTAATATTACTATACTTTTGAATTCTGAAGCATGTTTTTAAACTTGAGCTTTTCGACCTTTTTTTTTTGTGCATTCTCTGTTTTACAGAGTCGAGTTACTTTTGTTTTGTCCTTTCTAAATATTAACTAAAGTTTTTCGTCAAGAGTAACCGGATTTAAAGTTTCTCGTCAAAGTCAATTTAAATGTTGCAAGTTATGGCTATTTTCTTCCTTACTCTGATTTCTACAAGACTTATTGTTTTCTACAAGACTTATTGTTTTGATTCTATCAAAAGATTTTCCAATCTATTTTTCAATTCACAAGCAGAAGGTTTTGCTATTAGCGGTTTTTTTCCCAAAAACTTAAACTTTTGTTTTCTCCTTATGTTCACTTATCATCTCTATGTTTTAAAAGTTATTCATTAAAGTGATTTCCTAATATCTATCTTTATTTGAAAGAATTGTGAGACTTTTGTTTTGTCCTTTCGAAATATTAACTTCTTGATTTTAAGTTTCCTTATAAAATTGTTTTTGAATGTTGGAATTAATGGCAATCTTATTACTTACTCCATTTTGTGCAAGACCTACTATTTTTCAAACAATCTTTTAAAGATCTTCATGCATATTATTTTACAATCTATCACAAGTTTTTACAAAATATTTCTCAATAGTTTTATGAGCAGAAGGTTTGTGAGTATATCTTTTTTTCCAAAATCTTTTGTTTTTCCTTATGTATATTTATCTCTCTGTTTAAAAGTTCTGTGTTAAATTGATTTCCTAATATCTGTGTTTGAAAGAATTGGGAGACGATGGTTTTTTGTCCTTTCTAAATATTAATTTCTTAATCTTAAGTTTTCTATCAAAAAGCAACCAGATTTAAAGTTTTCTTTCAAAATCATCTCTAAATGTTGGAAATGATGGCCATTTTCTTCCTTACATGGTTTTGTGTACGACATACTATTTTCAAACAACATTGGACATTTTAATTTGCTTTTAAAGAATGTCATGTAAATTATTATAGATTCTATCACAAGTTTATCCAGTCGATTTCTCAATAGCTTTATAAGTAGTAAGTATGCAAATATCTCTTCTTTTACCAAAACAATGTAAACTTTTGTTTTATCCTTTTGTATTTTTAAAAGTTCTTCGTTAAAGCGATTTCCTACTATCTCTATGTTTGAAAGAATGGTGAGACTTGTATTTTGTTTTTACTAAATATTAGCTTTTTGATTTTATGTTTTCCTGTCTTCAAGTAACAGTATTTAAAGTTTTTTTTTCAAATTGCAAATATTGGCTTTTTTTCTTCCATACTCTGTTTTTTACAAGACCTACTATTTCTTAAATAACATTGGGCATTTAAATTTACTTTTAAAGGACATCTTGCAAATTATTGTAGATTCTATCATAAGTATTTCCAATCTATTTCTCAATAGCTTTATGCGTAAATTGTTTGCAAGTATCTCATTTTTCCAAAAAACTTGAACTTTTGTCCTCTCCTTATGCATACTTATATCTGTGTATTAAAAGTTATTTGTTAAAGTGATTTCTTTATAACTCTCAGTTTGAAAGAATCGTGAGACTTTTGTTTTGTCCAGTTTCTTTTTTTTTTTTTTTTTAGTTGGATTTGTTTTGTCCAGCTTAAGTATTAACTTCTTGATTTTCAAGTAACTGGATTTAAATATTCTTTTTCAAAGAAGTTTCCAAATATTGCAAATCTTGGTGTTTTTCCTCTTTACTCTGTTTTGTACTAGACCTACTATCTTTCAAACAAGATTGGGAATCCAAATTTGCTATTAAGGAACGTCATGCAAAATATTTTAGATTGCATCACAAGTTCTTCCAATCTATATTTCAATGGGTTTATGAGCAGAAAGTTTGCTAGTATACCTCTTACCAAATAACTCCAAACTTTTTTTTCTCCTTTGGTATACTTTTCTCTTTGTGATAAAAGTTCTTTGTTAAATAGATTTCCTAATTACTCTATCTGTTATAAAGGATTGTGAGACTTTGAGTTAATATCTGTTTTGAAAGTCCTTTCTAAATATTAGCCTCTAGATTTCAAGTTTTCTGTCTTTGAGAAACCGGATGTGGAGTTTTCTTTCAAAGTTGTATCCAAATGTTGCAAATTTTGGCAATTTTATGCCTTACTCTGTTTTGTACACAAGACCTACTATTTTTCACGTGACATTGGGTGCTTAAGTTTTCTTTTAAAGAACGTCATGCAAAATATTTTAGATTCTCTCAAAAGTTATGTCTATCCTTCAATAGGTTTATGAGCAGAAAGTTTGCTAGTATCTCTTTATTTTTGCCAAAAAAACGTAATATGTTTTGAAGTTCTTTGTTAAAGAGATTTCCTAATATCTCTCTCTGTTTTAACGAACATAAAATTTTATTTTGTGTTTTCTTAATATTTATTTCTTGATTTTAAGTTTTCTGTCTTTTAAGTAACAGCATTTAAAGTTTTTTCCAAATGTTGCAAATCTTGGCATTTTCTTCCTTACTCTGTTTTGTATGAGACCTACTATGTTTCAAACAACATTGGAAGTTTAAATTTGCTTTTAAAGATTTTCATGCAAATTATTTTAGATTCTATCACAAGTCTTTTCAATCTATTTTTCAAAAGGGTTATGAGCAGAAGGTTTGCTGGAATCTAATTTTTTGCCAAAAATCTTAAACTTTTGTTTTGTCCTTTTTTGCACTTATCGTTCTGTTTTAAAAGTTCTTTGTTAAACAGATTTCCCAATATCTTTCTCTGTTTTAAAGAATTCTGAGACTTTTGTGTTGTCCTTTCTAAATATTAACTTTTTTATTTTAAATTTTCTTTCAAAGAACAACCAGGTTTAAAGTTTTCTTTTAAAATCGTTTTATATGGTGGAAATGATGATAATTTTCTTCCTTACTCTGTTTTGTGTATGAGAATTACTATTTTGAAACAACATTGGGAGTTTAAATTTTGCTTTTAAAGAAAGTCCTGTGAATGAATTTAAATTCTATCACAAGTTTTTCCAATCGATTTCTCAATAGCTTCATGAGCAGAAAGTATGCAAATCTCTCTTTTTTGCCAAAAGAACCTACACTATTGTTTTGTCCTTTTGTATTTTCAAAAGTTCTTTGTTAAACAGTTTTCCTTATTATCTCTGGCTATTTTAAGGAATGGTGAGACTTTTATTTGTTTTTTCAAAACATTAACTTCTCGATTATAACTTTACCAAAAAAAAAAAAACTTCTCGATTATAAGTTTCCTGTCTTCAAGTGACCCGATATAAAATATTTTTTAGAAGTCATTCCAAATGTTGCAAATCTTGGCATTTTCTACCCTACTCTCTTTTGTGCAAGGCTACTATTTTCAAACAACATTGGGAGTTTAAATTTGCTTTTCAAGAAAGTCATACAGTCTAAAAATAGATTGTTTCAGAAGATTTCTAATCTTTTCGCAACCGCATCATGAGCAGGTTTACAAGCATCTCTTTTTAGCTAAAAAATATTTAACTTTTATTTTCTCCTTTTGCATTCTTATCTCTCTGTTTTAAAAGTTCTTTGTTAAACACATCATCTAAGTCACACTCTGTTTCGAAAATTGTGAGACTTCTGTTTTCTTTCCAAATAGCAACTTCTTGATTTTAAGTTTCCTTCCTTTGAGTTGACTGGATTCAACGTTTTCATTAAAGTAGTTTCCACATCTTGCAAATTTTGGCAATTTTCCTCCAAACTCTGTTAAGTACTAGGCCTAGTATCTTCTAACAACATTGGAGTTTATAATTGCTTCTAAAGAACGCCATCCAAATTATTTTAGATTCTATCACAAGTTTTTTCAAACTATTCCTCAGTAGCTGTATGAGCAACATGATTGCAAATATCTCTTTTTTGCCAAAAAAACTTAAACTTTTGTTTTCTAGTTTTGTTTACTTATCTCTGTTTTAAAAGTTCTCCGTTAAATATCTCTGTTTTAAAGAATTTTGAGATTTTCTTAATCCATTTTGTACAAGACCTACTATTTTTAAACATTGTGAGTTAAAATTTGCTTTCAAAGAACGTCTTGCATATAATTTAAGATTTTATTACAAGTTTTTCAATCTATTTCTCATTAGGTTTATGTGCAAGAAGTTTTGAAATATCAATTTTTGCAAAATAAGTCAAACTTTGGCTTTCTTCTTTCCTACTTTTTAAGTTTTTTGTTAGAGAGATTTCGTAACATGTCTGTCTGTTTTAAAGAGTTGTGAAACTTCTTAATTTTCAGTTTTCTGTCAAAGAGTGACTGGATTGCAGTTTTCTATATATTACCAAGACGTGTTATTTTGGGAAAAAAAGTTGGAGTTTAAATTTTCTTATAAAGAACATAATGCGTATTATGTTAGATTATATCACGTGTTTGTCAAGTCTATTTTTCAGTTGCTTTATGAACTGCAAGTTTTTAAATATCTCATAGCGATGGTAGTTAACATAAGTAAGATGATCTACATGAGTGTTGAGAAAGCGTTGTCAACAAGGTTCCAAATTGGCGTTTGACAATGTCACATTTCTCTCACTCATTATTTTATGGATGATCACGTGGTTTTTTGGGCTAAATAAAGGAGGGGAATGCCTGGATGAGGATGGAGCATTAGATGGTTAATTTGGGGAAGAGTAAGTTGATCCTGCTGGAATTGTTGAACATGGGGTCTGTCCTATTGCTGACCTATTTGCACAATTTAGGCTGCTAACTTTTTACTTATCTTGGCTTTCTTGGGTTAGCAAAATTTAAGTACAAAGTAATAATAGGGTCTAGTGATGTGTGGAAGGATCCATATGTCCATTGATGGTGTTTAGATTGGAGAGCCGCTAACGAGGTCTCCATGTGGTGATCTGGAAAATGGCGTTTGATGGCTGACTGATAAGATTTGTTATAGAGAGATAACTGAAAATAGAGTGAAGGATGGTAGACAAGGATGGTTTTGCTTGATATCTGGTGGAAATCTGTTGACCAACTATTATGCCATTAGAAAGCCCAAGGTCTCCATGTGGTGATCTGTAAAATGGTTTTTGATGGCTGATTGATAAGATTGATTATAAAGAGATCACTGAAAATTGAGTATGACACAACTGATGGTGAGTGACGGATGGTGGACAAGGATGGGTTTTGATTGTTATCTGGTGGAAATATGCTGCTGACTAACTATTATAACATTAGAAGGCCGTAGTATACTCTCTGCTCATTTGTTTCTCCCCTTATTATTGGTTTTCTTGCTTGACCTTGCTTTGTCTTAATGAAGAAAACAGTGGATCTATATAATTTATTTGAAGAGGTATGTCCAGAATGAAACTTTTTGAAATTTTGTCTTCGTTACTAGATTATCTTGTGATTACCTACTCCACTCATTTTCCTTTTCACGTTTGCTGGGTCTTTGTATAAATAAGAGATTTAGCAGATACTATTGATCTTGTTAGTTGATTGCAGGATGATCTGTATAATTTTTGGTGATTACTTGAGGTCAACGGCGGAATGACTTTTCGAGTTTTGGGCGATTATTGGTTGGAGGTTGACGTTGAAGCGATTTGTGTAATTTTGACAAAGTTTCATTTGCAGTGAGTAGGTGCTATAATATTAAAATGTTTAGCTATGGAATGGTCCATAATTTTGGGATGCCTATTATTGATTGAAACGCCACTTTGGTCGAGAAAAGCTGTGTGATGAGGTTTGATGGTCTTCACAGGGATTGAGTATGAAGTTGAGAAGAAGAAAAGTGAAAGGATATTGGACTTTCGTGGTTTTCGGTGCTTTATGTAATGTTAAATTAGTGGATATTCGAAAATACTTTGCTTCTGTTCAAATTTTTTGCTTATTTTGGCGAGAAACCTAGAAAATGATTCATATGATTTGCATGATTATTGAGTATAATGAGTGGCAACTTTGAGAATGATTATTCATTTAAGAGGGGTAAGTAAGTTGAATAAAAACAAATATAGAACCAGACAACTTCCAGAACAAGTGATTTTGATAATTTCTTTGGAGTTGTGTTTTATAGAATGATTTGTTATCATTTTGCGTGATTTGAACAATTATTATCATTTTGGGTGTGTTTTGAATTTATGTTTGACATATTTTTTTTTTTGGTAAAGTATGTTTGACATATTTTGATAGTGAAATTTACTTTTAACTTGCAAGAGATCATTTACTGAACACAAGTTTGTCAATTTATGAAATGAGCCAGCCAAATGCCAAATGAAAATGGCAAATCTTGTAATTGACATCGGAAGAGCTTTTTTCTGTCACGATGAATGTGTTCTTTGTAAATGGTATGAATACTTGCAAGAAGGACAAAACTTTTTCGGACTTTTTTTTAACAGAAAAATGTCAGACAAATACATTAAGTTTTTTTTGTGTGACACCGTATGTTAAATCATGTGGTTCCTTGGATTTTTAAGTCAATAGTTGTCCTCTGTCATTTTCACTTTGACTGGTCGGCTACTTTTTTGTTTTAAGCATACGTACATTTTCCATAGATACGAATATAAGATCAAATCTCTATTTTTTGTCCAGAAAAAAGTTAAGATATTTGTTTTGTACTTTGAATAGCAATCTCTTGCTTAGAAAGTTCTTGGTTACAGAGTAACTTGATTCGTTTGCCAGAGTTTTTTGGTTTTTTAATCTTGTTTGGTGATCTTTTGTAAGATGAACATATCAATGAAATATATGAAGAGTTTGACATGCACCAACAATCATATTGTCTGGTGTTATTCGATTTTGGGAAAGTACCTTTTCATATGATGATTCACTATTGCTTACCCTGAGATCAAGCCTTGTAATTTTGCTACAAATCTTGCATTGGTGCTTTTCTTTACCATTTTTGCTTTTGCAAATGCTGCATCTGATGAAATTTTTTCCTTCCTCTGATATATACATGATTTAGTATGTCTTTTTATACCAACTCGCAGCAGTGCTTTTCTTTACCATTTTGATATTCCAAATACTGCATTTGATGGAATTTCTTGCTCTGATTTATACATGACTCAGTATTTGTCTTTCTATACCATTTTGCTTTTAAAGAACGTCATGCAGGATTCTATTTCTTAACAGCTTTAAGAGCAGCAAGTTTTCAAATATCTCTTTTTAGCCAAAAAAGTTAAACTTTTGTTTTCTCCTTTTGAATTTCTTTGGAAGTACTTTATTAAAGACATTTGGTAAAAATCTCTCATTTTTATAATTGTGAGAAGACTCTTGTTTTGTTTTAAAGAAGTTAACCTTCTTGATTCTAAGTTTTCTGTCATAGTGTAAACAGATTTAAAGTTTTCCGTCAAAGTTATTTGTAAATGTTGCAAATGATGGCAATTTTATTTCCTTTCTCTGTTTTGTACGAGACCTATTATTTGGAAACAACACTTGGGAGTTTAAATTTATTTTTAAAGAGCAACATGCTTATTATGTTAGATTATATCAAAAGTTCTTGAATCTATTTCTCAATTGCTTAGTTTTCAAATATCTCGTTTTTGCTTTTCTCCTTCTGAATATTTTCTCTTTTTTAAAAATTCTTTGTCAAAATAGACTTCGTAAAATCTATTTTTGTTTTAAAGAGTTGTGTTACTTTTGTTTTGACCTTTCTAGATATTAACTAAGTTTTCTGTAAGAGAGTAACTGGATTAAAAGTTTCTCATCAAAGTCATTTTCTTTTGTTCTAAACGTCAAAGCGGTTTCAAATGTTGGAAATTATGGCAATTTTCTTCCTTACTCTGATTTGGGAGTTTTAAGTTGCTTTTAGATTCTGTCACAAGCTTTATCAATTTATTTCTCTCCATAACTTTGTGAACAGAAAGCTTGCCGGTATCTCTTCTTCGCCAAAAAACTTGAACTTTTGTTTTATCCTTTTGAATGTTTATCTCTTTATTTTTCTGAGTAAGCAGATTTAAAGTTTTCTTTCAAACTAGTTTCCAAATGTTGCAAAATTGAGGAATTTTGTGCAAGACGTACTATTTTTCCAAATCACATTTTAAATTGGCTTAATAGAACGTCGTGCAAATTACATTAGATTCTATAACAAGTTTTTCCAACCTATTTCTCAATGGTTTTATAAGCAGAAGGTTTGTAGGTATCTCCTTTTTTCCAGAGAACTTAATACTTTTGTTTTCTCCTTTGTATACTTATCACTTTGTTTTAAAAGATCTTTGTTAAAGAGATTTTCTAATATCTCTCTCAATTTTAAAGAATTCTGAGACTTCTGTTTTCTCCTTTCTTAATATTAAAGTTTTCTGTCAAAGAGCAACTGGATTTAAAGTTTTCTTCCAAAGTCGATTCCAAATATTGCAAATCATGGCAATCTTCTTCCTTACTCTGACTTGTACAAGGCCTGCTATTTTTAAATCAACCTTGAGTGTTTAAATTTGCTTTTAATGAACATCATGCAAATTATTTTAGTATCCATCACAAGTTCCCAATTCATTTCTCCATAGCTTTATGTGCAAATCAAAACACTTATACTTTTGTTTCTCTTTTTGTGTACTTATCTCTCTGTTTTAAAAGTTCTCTGTTTTAAAGAATGTGAGACTTTTATTTTGTCTTTTCTAAATATTAACTTCTTGAAGTTTTCTGTATTCAAGTAACAGTATTTAAAGTTCTTTTTTTTCAAAGTCGTTTCCAAATGTTGCAAATCTTGGCATTTTTCTTACTTACTCTGTTTTGTACAAGACCTACTATTTTTAAGACAACATTGGGAATTTTAATTTTCTTTTAAAGAGATTTCCTAATATCTCCTGCTGTTTTGAAGGATTTGAGACTTTGTTTTTTGTCCCTTCTAAATTTTAACTTCTTGATACTAAGTATTCTGTTCTTTGAGTAACCAGCTTTAAAGTTTTTTTCAAAGTCATATCCTAATATCTCTGGCTGTTTTAAAGAATTTTGAGACTTTTTTGTTGTCCTTTTCAAATATTAACTTCTTGGTTCTAAGTGTTCTGTTATTTGAGTAACCAGATTTTAATTTTTATTCAAAGTCGTATCCAAATGGTGTCAAATTTAATTTGTTTCCCTATTCTTTTTTGTACAAGACCTACTATTTCAAAGAACTTTTAGATTCTATCACAAGTTTTTCCAATCTATTTTTTCAATAGGTTTATGATAAGAAAGTTTGCTAGTATCTCTCTGGTTTAGAAGTTCTATGTCCAAGAGGTTTCCTAATATCTCTAGTGTAAAAAGAATTGTGAGACTCCCTTACCAAAAAAAAAAAGAATTGTGAGACTTTGTCTTTGTCCTTTCTAAATATTAACTTATCGATTCCTTTCTAAATATTAACCTTTTGATTTTAGGTTTTCTATCTTTGAGTAACTGGATTTAAAAATGTTGCCAATTTTGGCAATTTTTTTCCTTACTCTGATTTGCCCAAGACCTACTATTTGTCAAACGACATTGGGAGTTTAAATTTGCTTCTATAGAGGAAATTTTTAATCATACATAAAATTTAATTCATACTTTTGTAACAAACATTGTGACTGATGCGATTTATATTCCTTACTCTTATTTGTCTAGACCTATTATTCCTCAAACATCTCTGCGAGTTTGAATTTTCTTTTAAAGAACATGCATACTTATGATTATCACACAAATTTGTTAAATCCGTTTGTCATTGGCTTTATGAGCATTAATCTTTCAACAAATCTCTATTTTTTTCAGAAAAAAGTTAAGATTTTTGTTTTGTACTTTGAATATCAATCTCTTTCTTAGAAAGTTCTTTGTTACAGTGTAACTTCATTCTTTTGCCAGAGTTTTTTGGTTTTTCAACCTGTTTGGTTATCTTTTGGGAAAGTTACCTTTTGATATGATGATTCACTATTGCTTATCCTCAGATTAAGCCTTGAAATGATTCACTCTGATTTATACATTACTTTTTTTTTTGGTCAAAATCGATACAATATTTAGTATTTATCTTTTTATACCATTTTGCTTTTAAAGAACATCGTGCAAATTATTTTAGATTCTATCACAAGTTTTCAAAAAAAAAAATTTCGCCAAATAATTTTAAACTTTTGTTTTCTCCTTTTGACTATCTCTCTTTTTAGAAATTTCTTTATTAAAGACATTTCGTAAATATCTCTCTCTATTTGAAAGAGGCGTGATACTTTTGTTTTGTCGGTTCTAAATATTATCTTCTTGATTTTAAAGTTTTCTGTCAAGAAAGAGTAACTGGATTTAAAGTTTTTTCTAAGTGTTGCAAATTATGACAATTTTCTTCCTTATTCTGTTTTGTACAAGATCTTCTATTTTCAAATAACATTGGGAGATTAAATTATTTACAAGAACGTCGGGAGTTTAAACTTTGTTTTAAAGAGCGCCATGCTAATTATTTTATAATCTGTCCCAAGTTTTTCAAATTTATTTCTCAATAGCTTATGGAGCAAAAGGTTTTCAAGTATCTATTTTTTACTAAAAACATAAACTTTTGTTCTCTTTTTGTGTACTTATGTCTTCGTTTTAAAAGTTTTTTGTTATAGAGTCCTTTGCTTTGTCGTTTCTACATATTACTTGATTTTAAGTTTTCAGTCAAAGAGCAACAGGATTTAAGATTTCTTTCGAAGTTGTCTCCAAATGTTGAAAATGATGCCAATTTTCGTTTTTACTCTGTTTTGTACAGGACTTACCATTTTGAAACAACATTGAGAGTTTAATTTTTCTTTTAGATAAATTGTGCAAATTACTTTAGATTCCATCACCAGTTTTCCTAATCTATTTCTCTATAGCTTTATGAGCAGTAAGATTGCATATATTTCTTTTTTGCCAAAGAAAAGCATAAACTTTTGTCATCTCCTTTTGTATACTTACCTCTCTTTCCAAAAAGTTCTTTGTTCAAGAGATTCGTAATATCTCTCTTTTTTAAACAATCGTGAGATTTTGGTTTTGTTCTGTCTTAATATCAACTTCTTCATTATAAGTTTTCTGTCAAAGAGCAACCAAATTTAAAATTTTTCTATAATGTCTTTCCAAATGTTGGGGAAATGATGGCAATTTTCTTCTTTATTCTGTTTTGTGCGAGACGTACTATTTTCATACAACATTGGAAGATTAAATTAGTTTTTAAAGAACTTCATGCAAATTATTTTAGATTCTATTCTTAGTGTTTTTAGTCTATTTCTTAATAGCTTTATGACCACTAAGTTTGTAAATATCGCTTTTTTCCCAAAAAACTTAATACTTTTGTGTTCGCCTTTTGTATTCTGTCTCTGTTATAAAAATTTTAAAGAGATTTCCTAATATCTCTTTCTTTTTTAAAGAATTGTGGGATTTTGTTCTGTCCTCTTTAAATATTAACTTCTTGATTTTAAGTTTTCTGTGAAGGAGCAACCGGATTTAAAATTCTGCTACAAAGTCGTTTCCAAATGTTGCAAATGATGGCCATTTTCCTCTTTACTTTACTTTGTATAACACCTACTATTTTTAAACAACATTGGCGGTTTTAATTTTATTGTATAGAATGTCATGCAAATCATTTTAGATTCTTTCACGAGATTTTCCAATCTATTTCTCAATAGCTATATGAGTGTTTGCAAATCTCTCTTTTGCTAAAAAACGTAACCTTTTGTTTTTTCCTTTTGTATACTTATCTCTGTTTTAAATATTCATTGTTAAAGAGATTTTTTAATATCTCTACGTTTTAAAAATTGTGGGGCTTTGTTTTTGTCTTTCTGAATATTAAATTCTTGATTTTAAGTGTTCTGTCTTTGAGTGACCAGATTTAATGTTTTCTTTCACAGTGTTTTCCAATTGTTTTCTTTCAGAGTAAGGAAAATTCTTACTCCTCTTTGTGCAAGACCTACTGTTTTCAAACAACATTGGGAATTTAAATTTGCTTTGAAAGAACATTGTGCAAATTATTGTAGGTTCCATCACTCAGCCTTTCCAATCTATTTCTCAATAACTTCTTGAGCAATAAGTTTGGAAATTTCTCTATTTTTGCCAAAGAACATAAAGTTTTGTTTTCTCCTTTTGTATACTAATTTCTGTTTTAAAAGTTCTTTGTTAAAGAGGTTTCTCAATATCTCTCTCTATTTGAAAGAATTATGAGGCTTTCATTTTGTTCTCTCTAAATATTAACGGCTTGATTTTAAGTTTCTGTCTTTGAGTGACTGGATTCGAAATTTTCGTTAAAGCTGCATCCAAATGTTGCAAATTTATGGCAAGACCTCCTTTTTTCAAACATCGGGAGGTTAAATTTGCTTTCTAAGAACGTCATGAATATTATTTTGGATTCTATCACTAGTTTTTCCAATCTATTTCTCAATAGGGGTCTATGAGCAGAAAGTTTTCTACTATCTCTTTTTAACCAAATAACTTAAAGCTTTGGTTTTTCCTTTTGTATATTTGTTTCTTCTTTGAAAGTTCTTTGTTTGAGAGATCCATAACATCTCTGTCTGTTTTAAAGAATCCTGGGACTTTTTGTTTTGTCCTTTGTATATATTAACTTCTGGATTTTCAGTTTTCTATCTAAGAGTAACCAGATTGCAATTTTTCTATATATTAACAAGACCCCATTATTTCGAAACAAAATTGGGAATTTAAATATGCTTTTAAAGAACATAATGCATATAATGATGATTATATCTCATGTTTGTCAAATTTATTCCTCGATTGCTTTATGAGCTGCAAGTTTTCAAATATCTCATAGTGATGGTAGTTTAGTTATTTATAAGTAAGATAACTAAAGTAAGATGATCCACATAGGTGTTGAGGAAGCATTGTCAGCAGTGTTTCGAATTGGCATTTGACATGTCAATTTCTCTCACTTATAATTTTATAGATGATCAAGTGGTTTTGGGGCTTACTAAAGGAGGAGAATGTCTGAATTTGGATTGACCATTAGATGGTTCATTTGGGGAAGAGGAAGTTGATCTTGCAGGAATTGGCAACATGGGGTCTGTCCTATTGCACACTTATTTGCACAACCTAGGCTGCTAACCTCAGGCTTATCTTTGGTTTGATTGTTTTGGCAAAATTTAAGGACAAAGCAATAGTGGGGTCTAGTAACATGTAGAAGGATTCATATGTCCACTGATGGTGTTTAGATTGGACAGTTGCAAATGAGGTCTCCATGCGGTGGTCTGGAAAATGGTTTCTGATGTCTGACTGATAAGATCGATTGTAATGAGATCACTGAAAATAGAGTACGACACAACTGGTGGTGAGAGAAGGATGGTGGACAAGGACGGAATTCGATTGATATCTGGGAGAAATATGCTGTTGACCTATTATTATGACATTAAAAAGCCCCTAATACTCTCTGTACTTCTTATTATTGGTTTTTTTTCCTGACCTTGTTTTGTCGTACTGTTAGGAAAATGTGGATCTATATACATTTGAATTGATAGGTATGTCGAGAAAAAAATCTTTGAAAATTTGTCATTCGTTGCTAGATTATCTTGCGATTACTACTGCATTCATTTTCCTTTTCACATCTGCTGGGTCTTTGTATAAATACAAGATTCAGCGGCTGTCTTGATCTTGTTAGTTGGTCGCAGAATGATTTGCATAATTTTTTTTTATTATTTGAGGTCAATGGCGGAATGATATTTTGGATTGGGTGATTATTGGTTGGAAATTAACTTCGGATGAATTTTATAATTCTGACGAAGTCATTTGTGGCGAGTAGACACTATAATATTAAAATGTTTAGCTTTGGAATGAGATGCCTATTGATTGAAACGCCCCTTTAGGGTTGAGAAAAGCTGTGGGATGTAGGTATTATGGTCTTCAACGTGATTGTGTATGAGGTTTGGAAGAAGAAAAGTGAAAGGAATGAGGTCTTTCAGTGGTTTAACAGCTTTAAGTTATGGTAACTCAGTGGCTATTCGAAAATACTTTGGTTCTGTTCAAAGTTTTGCTTATTTTGGCAAGAAAACTAGAAGGATAAATGATACAATCCATATGATTTTCCATGATTATTGAGGATGATGAATGGCAAATTTTGAGAATGAATATTTATTTGAGGGGTGCGTCAAAAAAAAGAATACATAGAACCAGACAATTTTTAGAGCAAGTGATTTTAATATCTTTTTTCTAGGTGTGTTGATTATATAATGATTATTATCATTTTGGGTGATTATTTCAAATTGATGATTGACATATTTCGATTGTGAAATTTTCTTTCAACTTGCAAGAGATCTTTTACTGAACACAAGTTTGTCAATTAAAGAAATATGCCAGCCAAATGCCAAATGAGAATTGCAAATCTTTTTATTATCATCAGGAGAGCTTTTTTTCTGTCACGACCAATATGTTCTTTGTAAATTGTATGAACACTTGCAGGAAGGACAAAACCACTTTGGACTTTTTTTAACAAAAATGTCAAACAATTATATTAAATTATTTTTGGATGACACCATATTTTAAATCATGTGGTTCCTTGCATTTTTAACTCAATAGACCTCTGTGATTTTCACTTAAACTGGTTGGCTACTTTTCTGTCTTTAGCATATTTCAAAACAAAATATAGCGCAGAATAATTTTGGGGCTATTTCTTATGTTTGGTATCGAGTCATAGGTTCCCTTAAGAAATTCTGAGGTTGATGTTCTGCAAATTGGTGGACGACATTTAAGGGGGCAGACATGATATACTGATGTTTGAGAGAAATGTAGAATAGATGTTTGTTGGTAGTACTGATTTGTAAAACTTCTGAAGGTGAGTTGATCGCAAAATGGTTTCTGTAGTTGTGGGTGATTATTTGATGTTGATGTTGGAATGATTTTTTGAATTTTGGGCGATTGTTTGAGATGGATGTTTGGCGAATTTCAACGATGGAATTCATTTGAGGTGAATATATGCTAAGTGTCCAGATTCTAGAAAGAAATATAGAGTAGAATAATTTTGAGGGTTGACGCTTGTGCCCTTCTTTCTTAAGTTTTGATATTGAGTCATTGGTTCCCTTGTGGTGAATATATACTCATGTTTCATGTTTGAGAGATATATGGAGTAGAATGATTGTTGGAGTATTGATTTCTGTAATTTTTGCAAGTGAGTTGATATAGGAATGATTTATATATATAACCTTAGGTGATTATTTAGAGCTTGACGTTGGAATGATATCTATTATTTTTGGGTGAGTATTTGAGATTGATCTATAGTGATTTCATGGATGTAACTCATTTGAGGTGACTAGATGAACATAATAAATTTTTGGTTGATCCTAGTGCAGTGGCGGAGTTTGCACATTTTATCGGTGGGTGCAAAATAATGTAGTAAAGGGAAAAAAACGCATTGGTTAATACTGGGCAGGGCAACGGGAATACCTAAAACCTTAAATTATTTGAATGGATTTTTGTTTTAGGATTTTGTTGAGTGCACTCTATGATAAAACAATATTATGGTGCATTCTATAATATCATGATATCATAAAAATATCAAGAAGAATGATCGTCGGAGTATTGATATTATAAAACATTAGTTACTGTGCTGGTATAGAGTCAGAGGTTCCCTTAAAAAATTTTGTTGTTAATGTTTTGCAAATTAGTGAGGAACTTCATTAAGGGGGCAGGCGTTATAAACATATTTGTTTCTCCATTTAGTTTACCCTCTGTTGTTCTTGATCTTGCTTTGCCTCAATATAACAAAGAAGGAATCTATATAAAATGGAATCAATAGCAATTATGTGAGGAAAGAAAATTAGAGATCGAACATTTGCTATTAGTTGGCTATATTATCTTGTGATTACTGTTGCAATCATGTTTACCACTTTTGTGTGTAAGTCTCTGTTTGTAGACCTTGGCGACTTTAGTGAGTTTTGCCGGGCGAGGTTATTAGTGTCCTGTTGGAACCAGCTGTATTGTTCCACTTGGGGGTGTAATCGAGTTGAGAACTGATAGAAAGATTGAGATAATCGAGCCTGAGTATGTTAGAATTTCTGCCCGAACTCGACTTAAATAGAAATTGTTACTAAGCTGATTAGAGAACCCGCAGAAAAATAACGAGAGAAAAGAAGGAAGAGAAAAGAAAAAGAAAGGAGAAGAAGAGAGAAAGAGAGATTGTAAAATCCAAGAAAGGGGCTCTTGGTTTCTGTGTATGTAACAGAAACCCTACACCCATCACAATATATTTATATTAAATATGAATTGTATATGACCATAATGCCCTTATATATGTAAAAAGGAATAAAACCTAGAAAATAAAAATAATTCTCTAACACTCCCCCTCAAGCTGGAGCATATAGATCACCCATGCCTAGCTTGGAACAACTAGCAACAAAGGCAGGACGAAACAACGCTTTAGTGAACATATCAGCAAATTGATCTCTAGAGGCAACGTAAGGAGTGGCAACCAACTTCTGCTTCACAGCATCACGAACAAAGTGACAGTCAACTTCTATATGCTTAGTTCGCTCTTGAAAAACAGGATTTCCAGCAATATAAATAGCTGCCTGATTATCACACATCATATCAATAGGATGATTAATAGAAAATCCAAGCTCCTGGAGAAGAGATTTCAACCACAGCAATTCAGCCACAGTTTGTGCCATAGCACGATATTCAGCCTCTGCACTAGATCTGGCAATGGTAGTCTGTTTTTTACTTCTCCAAGTAACCAAATTACCACCAAGAAAGGTGCAATACCCAGTCGTAGACCGCCGATCACACTTTGACCCAGCCCAATCAGCATCAGAATAGCCAACTAAGGTGGAAGAACCATTCGGTTTATAAATCAGTCCCTTACCAGGAGAGCTTTTAAGATATCGAAGAATGCGACAAACAGCATCCCAATGAGCCTTCTTGGGTGATTCCATAAACTGACTCACCACACTAACGGCAAAAGAAATATCGGGACGTGTAACAGTGAGATAAATTAGTTTCCCAACTAGACGCCGATACCGATGTTTATCTTCAGTATCATCTCCATCATCAACTCCAAACTTTTGATTTGGATCCATAGGAGTATCAACTGGCTTGGAAGCTAGTGTACCAGTCTCTGATAAAAGATCAAGAACATACTTTCGCTGAGACAAATTAATACCTTTCCTACTTCGTAAAACTTCAATACCTAGAAAATACTTAAGAGCTCCCAAGTCTTTAATCTGAAATTGCTGTTGAAGTAAAGATTTAACCTCAGAAATTCCGGTCGCATCACTACCAGAGACAATTATATCATCCACATAAACAACAAGAATGACCACTCCCGACTCCTTGCGAACAAAAACAGAATGATCAGAATAACATTGTTGAAAACCACACTTAGAAATCACTAAACTGAATTTCTCAAACCATGATCTAGGAGATTGTTTCAACCCATAAATGGCTTTATGTAGCCGGCATACTTTACTGCGATCCTCCCCCTGGGCAACATACCCAGGAGGTTGCTCCATATATACTTTTTCAGACAAATCACCATAAAGAAAAGCATTCTTGACATCCAATTGATATAATGGCTAATCAAAATTCACAGCAAGAGAAATAATAACACGAACAGAATTGAGACGTGCCACGGGGGAAAAAGTCTCAAAATAATCCACTCCATAAGTTTGAGTAAAACCTTTAGCAACAAGCCGAGCTTTGAGACGCTCAACTGAGCCATCCGGGTTATACTTGATAGTGTACACCCAACGACACTTCACCACATCTTTCCCAAGAGGAAGATCAACCAAAGACCACGTTTGGCGGGACACCAAAGCTTCCATTTCTACATCCATAGCTCTCTTCCACTCGAGATGAGACAAGGCCTCAGTGGTAGAAGTAGGAATTGTGTGAGTATGTAATGATAGAGCAAAGTCATGCAATGGAGGAGGAAGATGTGAAAAAGACACATAACGCTCGATAGGGTAAGCAAAAGAGGATTTTTGTGTACAAGAACGAGTACCTTTGCGAAGGGCAATCGGAAGATCGTTCGGACCAGGAGACAAGGAGGGAGATTGAACGGAGGGCACGGAAGAGCTAGAGACTGGTGGTGCCGTAGACTGCTTTCGCCGTTGATATACCTGCAAGGGAGGAGGTACGGAAGGACTAACGGAATGTAAGGGAATAAGTTGTGGAATAGGAGGTTCAACTACAATGTCAGTTGAAAACTCTTTACCCTCAGTAGAATAGTATGGTGTGCCCTCGAAAAAAGTAACGTCAGCACTGACATATTGAGTACAAGTCATAGGATCATAACACCGATATCTCTTTTGAGTACGTGAATATCCGAGAAAAACACATTTAGTAGCACGAGGGGATAGTTTATCAGCACCAGGTCATAGATTATGGACAAAACAGACACACCCAAAGACACGCGGGATAAGAGGAAATAACGGCTTGTCAGGAAATACAATACTGATTGGTGACTGTTGATTGAGGACAGTGGAAGGCATACGATTTATGAGGTAACAAGCAGTAAGGACAGCATCACTCCAAAATGATTTTGGGACATGCATATGTAACGAGTGAACGAGCAACTTCTAGAAGGTGACGGTTGTTTCTCTCGGCCACACCATTCTGCTGAGGGGTATAAGTACAACTTGTTTGATGTATAATGCCAAGACTAGAACAAAACAAAGAAATTGATTTTTGTGAGTATTCTAGAGCATTATATGTTCGCAAAATTTTGAGGGATGTATTAAACTGATTAGTAACCTCACGATGAAATAATTGAAAAACATGTAAAAATTCAGAACGATCATTAAGCATATAGAGCCATGTTAGATGGGAATAATCATCCACAAAAGTAACAAAGTACTTAAAACCATTTCTATTAGCAACACGGGAAGGTCCCCAGATGTCCGAATGAACAAGTTCTAATAAAGTAGATGCACAAGAATCACTACGACTAGGAAAAGAACTACGATGATGTTTCCCAAGTTCACAAGCCTCACACTCAAGAGTAGAAATTGATTTACACTCGGGAATTATTTGCTGTAACTTAAATAAAGATAAATGCCCTAAACGGGAATGCCATAATAGGGGGTAATAGGACTAGCAGCTAGACCATTGGCGTCAGCAGTCGAGACACCATCCAGATAATAGAGTCCGTCATGTTCATGCCCTCCACCAATCTTCTTCTTTGTCTGAAGGTCCTGAAAAATGCAATAGGAGGGGTAAAATGTAACAGAACAACCAAGATTTTTAGTTAACTGACTAACAGATAACAAATTCAACGGAAGTTGGGGAACATGTAAAACGGAGTACAAGGATAAGGAGGGTGTAAGTGAGACAGCCCCTGATCCAACCACTTGAGTAGAGGAACCATTAGCTAGAATAACTTCAGGTGAAGGACTAGAGTTATGGTGTGAAGAAAATAATTCTTGCTTACCCGTCATATGAGTAGAAGCTCCCGAGTCAATGACCCAAGAGGTGCCAGGAGACAAAGTAGAGAAAAAGGCCATGTTACCTGTACGTGCAAGAGTGGCAGTGGATGAGAAATTGGAAGTCTCCAGTTGTTGGACACGCTTGATGAGTTGTGCGACCATATCATCCCGAGACGCGAACTGAGAAGAACTACCCCCACTTGGGATAGATGGATTCGTGTCGCCGTAAGACACATTTCCAGCACTCCCTTCAGACATAGCAGCATTTGCAGTAACTAATCGCTGAGCCCACTCAGGCTTGCCATGCTTGGCCCAACATGTGTCAACAATATGACCAGATTTGCCGCAGTATATACACTGACGGCTATCTCGATCAGAATTTTGTCCACTACGTCCACCACCACGACCGCGACTTCCCCCTAAACCACGACCTCTATTAGAAAATCCACCACGACCACGAACACCACTACTAGCCACAAATGCTGAATTATCTTTAGATGATGTAGAAGACGGAGGAACAATGCGCTGAATCCGACAAAATGCTTCATTCATAGAAGGAACTTTCTCTCCAGCAAGAAGTTGACTCTTCATAGGCTGTAAGTCAGCATTCAAGCCTGATAAAAACTTGGCCACTTGAAATTCAGCTTGTTGTGTCTTTAGTGTCTCAAGATTAGTAGTGATGGGCTAATAAAGATTAAGTTCTTCCCACATGCCTTTCAAAGCACTATAATACTCTCCAAGAGACTTGTCCCCCTGTTTAAAATTAAAGATCTTCTCATAGAGCTCATAGACTCTAGACATGTTTTTGTCTTGTGAGTAACTCTCCATAAGATCATCCCACACTCCCTTGGCAGTTGTGTGGAACATGACATTAGCAGCAATGGATGGTTCCATGCTATTCCATAACCACACCAAAAGTGTATCATTCTCTCTCATCCAGTCACTATAGTCTTTAGAGTTTTCAGCAGGGGGTTCTGTAGTAAGATAATTAAGTTTCCCTTTGGCATTAATAAAAACCTTCACAGCTTGAGCCCATAGCAAATAATTGGAGGATCCATTCAATTTAATGGTGGTAATCTGAACATTGACACTATCTGTAGAAGACTTAGTGCCATTCATGGTGAAAATCTCAATATAAATATATCTACCACCGATCACAAAGGCCGAAACTTCAGTGCAAGAAATAAAACAGCAATACCAACATATAATCATATGTGATTGGCTCCATCAATTAAACCAAGGGATGCTAAAATCTTATAAATATAGGCTGCATAATCAACGAAATACCCTGATCCTTGAATCTGCTGATCAGGAAGTGTTGTAATCCATTGTCACAAACAGAGCCTGATAAATCTGATTTCTCCTGATCTTATATGTATCGGGACTTGAAGAGAAAATAGGTAAAAATTGCAGCTTTAGGTGGCTACGCACCAGAGAAGGAATAGGGTTATTTGGGGACTCTCAAACCAGCAATAGGACCAGGGAATCAGGTAGTCAAACCGAGCTCTGATACCATGTTACTAAGATGATTAGAGAACCCGCAGAAAAATAACGAGAGAAAAGAAGGAAGAGAGAAGAAAAAGAAAGGAGAAGAAGAGAGAGAGAGAGATTGTAAAATCCAAGAAATGGGCTCTTGGTTTCTGTGTATGTAACAGAAACCCTACACCCATCACAATATATTTATATTAAATATGAATTGTATATGACCATAATGTCCTTATATATGTAAAAAGGAATAAAACCTAGAAAATAAAAATAATTCTCTAACAGAAATATTGAGATAATCGAGCTTAAACTAGATTACAATCTATACTCTCAAGCTTGACTTTAACGAAGTTGACTACCTTGGTATGTGATCTGTGTTTTTTACTAGCAAATGTTTATGAAAAAATATAATGTAAGCTTGATTAAACTCACGAGCTTGGTCAAGCTGTGAGTATTGGCATGCTTGAACTTGACAAGATTAAATACTCAAGTAGCTTGAGTTTGAGCTCGACTTGAAACCATACAAATCGATCTCGAGTAATCATCAAGGCGAGCGCAAGCTACTTGCTTTGACATGGTTCACCCCTGTAACACTGAATGTGAGATGGTTATTTGATTTATTTTTTTGCCAGAATTCTATAATGTCTTGTTTTGTAAGTTCACCCCTGTAACACTGAATGTGAGATGGTTATTTGATTTATTTTTTTGTCAGAATTCTATAATGTCTTGTTTTGTAACGGTTAATATGTTTTGTTTCAGGTGGTTGTGGTTAAAGTGTCCGGAGGGAGAGGGAGAGGGAGCGAGAGGGAGCTCCCTTTGAGCAACTAACCTTAAAATACTTAAGTAGCTCGAGGTTGAGCTCGACTTGAAACCATATAAATCGATCTCAAGTAACCATCAAGTCGAGCCCAAGCTAGTCGCTTTGACATGGTTCGACATAGTAACACTGAATGTGAGATGGTTATTTGATTTTTTCGTCTGAATTTCTATAATTTCTTGTTCTATAACGGTCATTATGTTCTGTTTCAGGTGGTTGTGGTTAAAGCGTCCGGAGGGAGAGGGAGAGGGCAAGAGAGCGAGGGAGAGGGAAGGCAAGAGAGGGAGGGAGGGAGGGAGGGAGGGAGCTCCCTTTGAGCAACTAACCTTAAGGTGCATTTGTTTTTCAAAAAATTTCATGAAGTATAATATTTTTTATGAAAATCATTTTTAAGAAAAATGGTTAGTTTTCATTTATTTTTTTTTCTTAGCAGAAGGGGAAGTTTTTTTCAATCTAAACTTGTGGTTTTCAATCTATGGAAAACATTTTTCCGTAGATCGATTAATTTTTTGTCGAACGGACTCTTCATTATAGGTAGCTTATAGTTCTAAAAATATATGTTAAACCAATATGTCTATGCAACTATATTAGTTAACTAATGTTCCTTAGTAGATTTTTCAAAATTAAGTTCGACACTAGATTCTGACAAATTTTTGTTTGACCAATTTAGATTGTAGATTATCCATTTATTGATCCTGTACTTCTTTTCACGGTGCTTTGGTGACTAGTGATTTGGTCATCCGTGGTCTTACGTTTCGTGAATTTTGCATGATCATTTTGGGCTTTTGGCTCACATGAACAGACATGTCACTTATATGTATTTCAGAAAAAAATTAAAAAGAACCACGAACGATAAGCCGGACCAACCAATTCTGACTAGGCCCTCCATTAGAAAAGTTGACACATTACAGCATCTCATTTTTTCCACATCTAAAAGGCGCTCTCTCTCCCTCCCTCCAAATAGTCTTAAAGGCTAAAGGAAAATCCTCTAGCCCATATGATGCTGATCTTGGTATCTCCATAAATTTCGACTGATGATTAAAATGTCATTTCAATTAATCAATAATAGTCCAACAAAAAAAAAATTAATCAATGATGGGATTTGTTGAGACACTGAAGGATTCAGTCATGATTTAGTCAATTATTAACATGAATCTCACTCTCCGTCTACTATCTAGCGAAATCATAGCCAAGAAAAGAGGCTTGACAGTCTCAATGTGGAAAGAAAATCCTGTTGAGCTTGACTCTAGTTCAACTTTGTGAAATGACTTGAGAGTTGTGGGATTAGTGGTATTTAATGTCATTTTATTTATTTGGTGAAACGTAGGTGGGTCAATGCTCTCCTCTTTTAGAAATAAAGTCTGCTCATGTGGGCTAACTCAAGTGAATGACATTATCAGTTGGGAAGTTTGGCTACGGTGGCACATTTGTTAAAAGAAATGCAAGTGACTTAAAATGAGCTTAACGAAAATAGAAATCACGTGTTGAACAAAAAGACAAAAGTTTGTTTAATTCTGATTTCCACAATGAACACTAATCGCGAAAGTGTGGCTTATTGATCCTTTAGATATTCATAATTTGAAACCTATGGTCTCAGAAAAGTAACGGGTTTGTGGTAGACAAGTGTTCTTAGCAGCGTTACTTTTTTATCATTCAATGTCACATTTTCCTATAATTGTAAAGCAAGATTCACCAAGTGGTGGATTGTTCACCCACCAATTGGGAATATGAGATGGGCGTAGATTTTTATGGGTAGAAGGACACTAGAAGTATCAAGAGTTGTGTACAACGTTCACATTTGTGGCAAAAGTTTTCGTTGGATCACTTAATTGTCAAATTGGAGAAAAAATAATCACGTAAGTGCCTTCGACAATAAATTCCGACCAAAATAAGCATGTGGCATATATAATTAAAAGTTTAATATGATGTGGCATTTTTTTTTTAAAATCAGTCCATGTGGACAAATTAAACGATTTTGCACAATCATATGTGGCTCGGTGAAGTAAAACGATGTCGCATGGAAAGGAACAAAATAGGGCTCGGGGTCACTGTCGTTCAAGCAATTCTAAGAAACAACTCCTCATCATTTACTCACCATCGTCGTCGCTCACTAGGTTATCGTCGCTTATGTGTTGTCTCTGTCACTCTCACTTAGTCAAGTTTGTCATCTTCTCTCGCTAGCTCAATTGGCTAGGAAAATTAGGACTCGAAGGCAAAAATTTGGGCTAGGAGGGACAAATTACGGTTTTTTGTGTAGCCGTGGGGACAACAGTGTCAGAGGAGGAATCGCGCAACAGTAAAGTTTCCATTGTGTGGTCCATAATTTGTTTTATCAATTAGGTGTGATTGTTGAAACCTTTATGTGAAGTTGTTGTCCTGTTTGCATTGTGGTCCCAAAAGCTTTTTCTTTTTCTTAGGTGTAGCGTCGGCATGGGGGGCAGTACTATAGGCATCATTGTTTTCTATGATGGGGAATATGGTATTGGCAGCAATGAGTGGGAATATGTTGGTGGAAATGAATGTACTATTTTATCTATGTAAGGAAACCATTATATATTGATTTGTGAGGAATATAATGGAACAATTATGATGCAAAATAGAAAAAAAAATTCATTACTGTGTTCCTTGGCAGAGCTTGAAGGGTCGTTTGAGCTGTTTCAATGATAATAATAGTATTAAGGATATCATTACTATTATCTTCATGGTGATGAAATTAAAGTATATGTTGAGTATTACAATGATGATGAAGATGATCAAAGTACTCAAGTAGGAAAAATAGGATATGGTATTGAACGGAGTACTCAGGTTGGGGATTGATGTATTTTAGACGAAAGAGAATACAAGAGGAAGGAGAGGGAGGCAACAAATATGGCGAGTGTGTTAGAGAAAGCTCGGCAAATTGGACGTGTCCCAGAGTTTTTGGTGAAGACATAGGTGATGAATAATTTACTGGATTAGATTGGAAAGTTGCTCTATCCGCTGAATTAGAGGATGAAGCTTTGTCAAATGTAAACTACCCAAGTGATGATGATGATGAGAAACTTGCATAGTTAAGGCAAAAGCAAAAGGAATTTCAGAGAAATAAATTTGTAGCATTTGGAAAATTGCATGAATCTCAACTAGTAAATACGAATGAAGGAGCTCTAGCTAATGATAATGAAACCGAATATGAAGAAAGTGGCAATGATGATGAGAGTCATAATTCAGAAAATGAGTGAAGATAGCGAATTAGCTATGTGTAAAAGGATGAGTAAGTATCTTTGCTATGATCCAACTATTGCATGTCATGTTTTATTTCTTGGTATGAAATTTGATGATGCCAAACAGTTCAAAGAAGCTATTGTCATTTACTCAATTGCTGAACAAAGGAGTGTTGAATTGATTAAAAATACCAAGGAATTTGTGAGAGCAAAGTGTTGATTCATGGAATATATATGGCGCACTAAGTAAAAAGAGCGGCTCATTCCAACTTAGGTCTTTGCTAGAGAATTATACTTGTTTCATTGTATTTGACAGTAAAAGGGTAACAAGTGTTGGAACAACATATCTATTTCGTTGTATTTGACAATATAAAGGTAACAAATGCATGGTTATTGAAGCACTTCTTTAACACTATCAAAGCAATGCCTAAGATCAAGGGTCCTCAGTTCAAGCAGTTAGTGAATGAGCGGGTAGGAGTTAATGTGCCCAATAATCAGTGCAAAAGAGTCAAGAATTATATATGACAATATAAAGGTAACAAGTGCATGGTTGTTGAAGCACTTCTTTAACACTATCAAAGCAATGCCCAAGATCAAGGGTCCGTAGTTCAAGCAATTAGTGAAGGAGCAGGTAGGAGTTAATGTGTCCAATAATCAGTGCAAAAGAGTCAAGAAAAAGGTGATGAGTACACTTATGGTTAGGTACAAGGAAAAATATGCTCAGATTTGAAATTATGCTAGCAAGTGTGGGCTTCAAAACCTATATGGTAGAGTCTATGTAGATGTTGTGAAGATGCCGTTGCCTGGCCGTGGGACTAAATTTGATAGGATTTATGTTTACTTTATGTGTGCAAGCAGGAATTTTTGGCTAGTTGTAAAAGAGTTATAGGTTTGGATTGATGTTTTTTAATGGTTTATGCAAGAAAGAATTATTGTCTGCCATTGGGAGAGAGGCCAATAATTAGATGTTCCTAATAGCTTGGGCTATTATTAGTGATAGGGTTGGATTGATGTTTTTGAAGGGTTTATGCAAGAAAGAGTTGTTGGCTGTCATTGGTAGAGATGCCAATAACTAAATGTTTCTAATAGCTTGGACTATTATCAAGGTAGAGAACAAGGACACTTGGTCCTAGTCCCTGAAGAATGTAATGGCAGACGTTGAGATCACTAATGGGGGAGGTTAGACATTTATGAGCGACCAACATAAATAAGGTAATGTCATTGTCAATTGTTGGCTATCACATATTTTAACTTACAAGTATTTTTTTTAAATTATAAAAACAAAAAAAATCGAAGAATAATAAAATAAAAAGAAATTATAGAAAATTAATTTAAAAATCGAAAATATAATAAAATATTATTAAAAATTATCAACGTCAGTATTGGTGGTGCCATGTGCGATGTTCGGCGTCTACCTCAGCGATTTTCTACCAACATTGGCCACATGAATTCAATTGGTAAAAGATGAAAATGCTTAGGACTTAATTGAGAAAAGTACAATAAGTTTATGACTTTTTGGACAATTTTCCCGGGTAAGTGATCACTCTTGTTAATTTGTTCTTATTCGTGATAGTGATGATAAATTTGGTTTACGATCGTTTCTTTCCATTGCTCAAGATTCATCTTGAGCAATGTTCTGTTTTGCTGTGTGTATGTGTGCAGTATAACCACCCTACATGTTTCCAACCAAAAAAAAAAAAAAACCACCCTATATTATAACCTCAAATGCACTTGGCATTTCCTTTCAACTCCCATCAAGTGATCAAAACCATGTCACTTTGCCTTTTATGTGTTGTTTTGGACCACGCTTAAGGCTACATGTGAACGTTAATATGCTCAACTAAGCTGTAATTATCTTGCTAAGTGAAGCAAGAAAGGAGGGAACAGGTGAAACTGTTTTATGACTTTGCACCTAAGTCCCATGTGTGGTCCTTTGGTCTTTAAAATATGCTCTAACACCACGAGATCAGGAGGGATTATGTGGGAAGGGAAATGGTTCTAAAATTACAATCGTGTTTGGATGGAAAGAAACAAACGGCTGAAAAGGATTGAGAGGAATTAGGAGAGACTAAAAAGAAATGGTCTCGTTAATTTAGGAGGGATTTGGAGGGATTTGTGTATAAATAAAATAATTTTTTTTTATTCAGCTCACTTGTTCTTTTATCTTATTTTTTTTTTGGTAAAGGTAAGAATATATATATAACTTTTCAAGACACCAAGTACAAACTAAAGCACAAACCAAACCCTGACCCTGTTGGGACATAGGACTGTCCAAATAGGGTCAAAGAAGGTCCTGCAAGCACTATACAAGAAGCCGAACGGCTAAAAAAACAAAAACCGAATTACAAACAAGTACTATCCACTTCAAAGATGGAAGGAGGGAGTCCCCACTTTCTTTGGAAAATTCGGTTCCTAGGAGTGTCCTGTACTCTCCCCATAGAGATGGCTTTGTCTTTCACAACCTTGATAAGGTGCTTTCGCATACCCGGGATAAAGATGGTCTTGTTCCTGAATATAGCATTATTTCTTTCAGTCCATATAATGTGAACTAAAGCTCCAAAGGAGAACCGGGATAGGCAGTTTGCAAAAGAAGACCCACTGCATACTTTTTTAGCCCATAAGATGTGATCCTGCCACGGACGATTACGCCAAGGGAGGTTGCATTTGGTAGCCCAAAAGGAAGCTAGCCTATTCGTAGAGGGGCACTCAAAGAAAAGGTGATTGACTGAATCTGGTCTGATACCGCAGAAAGCACATAAAGCAGTGTCAATCCTACGGTTTTGGATGAGGAGAACCTGGGTAGGCAGCCGGTTGAGGGAGACTATCCACAAGAGAAACGCGTGTCGGGGAGCAATATGATGGTCCCATATGAAGGAGTGCCAAGGGACCGAGTGACCTCTTCTTCTTATATGATTCCAAGCTGATGCTACCGAGAAGGAGTCCGAGGAGTGAGGGGTCCAAGTTAGTTTGTCCGGAATATTATCCACAAAGATAGGCGGTGGCTCATTCCAGCTCAGAAAGATGTCTAAAACTGATGAGGGTTGCCAAGTGCAATCATAGAACTCCCTAACTGAGGTATCCCTGGGGATCCGCGACTGGTATATGTCAACATTACTATAGATGAGGAAGAGAGGACCTCTGTTGTGCCACCAGTCAAACCAAAAAGAGATAGAGTGACCGTTGCCTATCTTCCAACGAAAGAGAGCTTGGGCTGAAGTGCACAAGTCAAGGATCTTCTTCCAAGTCCACGAACAAAATGTAGGCTTGATAGCCACCCAGAAATTAGATTTTAAGAATGTTGAATGGATCCATTTGCACCACATAGATTCCTTATCGGAGAAGAGGATCCATTTGCACCACTTGTTCTTTTATCTTACATCTGCTAGAAATCCATAAAGGATATTTACGTTCATTATGCATTTTTTTTTCCTTTCTTTTCCCTCGCTAGCATCCAAACAATATTATAACTCGATCACTCCCGGTCCTTCCTTTTGTTTTTACTCATAATTATTTAAATTTTTCCTTTCGGTCCATTTCATTGACCAATTTTGGGCTCATCCAAGTCTGCAACGAGTCGTCCGTGGCCGCTTGGATCTTGTTTTTCTTTTCCGCATTTTAGGCATAGTGCCATCTCGAGAATGTTAGTAAGGCCGCCCTTCTGCAGAAGTGCCATCAGGAACTCGTACTACTGTTGTTTAAAATGAGTAGATTTTTATACCTGAATCTCTGCTTGCTTACAAATGAACTCATGAACCAACTGGCGTGTGCTCCTAGGCATAGACATGTTACGCACTTGAGTCGGCTGGTACGCCAGCCGAAAGCAGAGAACAGGTCCTTGAGCTAGGGCCAGCAGCCCTGACCATGACTCGAGAGGTCTCCAGTCCATGACATCGTGCACCATGGATCCATAGATAACATTATAAACTTCACTAAATACTCCAAAATAGAGGACAACGTCTAGCGGGACACAGAATAACAATGTTCAACACTGGAAGTCCCACATCTCAATCATTATTAGATTCAACAAGTGCAGATAATCTATTCAAGACATGAGATTTACAATAGTCATATGAAAAAGAACTTGCATCGCTATGCTGCACGTTAAAGATTCAAAACACCGCACAGAAGACAAAATTCAACACTTCAAGCTGCAAAACAAGTGGTGGAGTATGGTATGCTCACCACAGCACAAGCAGATTACAGTTCATAGTGTAGAGCTCAGCTCTCATTGAGAAATGATGGTGGTGCAGTTATCAAAAGCGAATGGACATGGAGGGACCGGCACTTCCACTGCTCCTTCCAGTATCTGAGTCACCTTCTTCATAGTTGGCCTCAATGATGGGTCCTCTTGTATGCACCAAAACGCGACCATCGCCAAATTCTTCAGCTTCTCCCTCTCACTCAAAGCTTCGATGTCGCCTTCCACGAGAGCATCCAATTTTCCATCCATAAAGCAATCGTAAGCCCAATCAGTCAAGAGCTCTGTCTCTCTTTCTCCACCCATTTCGCCCCCCAAACAACTCCTACAACATATTATCTCCAGAAGCAACACCCCGTAGCTATAAACATCTACTTTCATGGTGATCGGCCAGTTCCTGAACCATTCAGGAGCAACATACCCTCTTGTTCCTCTGATGTTTGTGTGAGTATAGCTCTGGTCCATATTCAGGAGCTTGGCCAATCCAAAATCGGAGATCCTCGGGTTGTAGTAGTCATCAAGGAGGATGTTTTGTGGCTTGATGTCACAGTGGATGATCTGCGCAGTGCATTCTTCATGCAAGTAGAGTAGTCCTCTGGCAATTGCTGAAGCGATTTGGCATCTTTGGTTCCATCTGGGTCTGGATTCACTTGTAAAGAGAAGGCTTGACAGAGTGCCATTGCTCAAGAACTCGTAAACCAGCAACCTCTCTTGCCCTTCATCGCAGAAGCCGAGTAACCTGACCAGATTCTTGTGATGGGTCTGACCGATCACATTCACTTCGGTTCTGAATTCCTTCTCTTTGTCCTGAATTACACTAGTCAGCTTCTTCACAGCAACTGCTACATCACTAGGAATAAACCCTTTATAAACAATCCCGAAGGCTCCCCTCCCTAGCTCTTCCTTGAAGCCATCCGTGGCTCTGAAGAGCTCCTGGTAAGTGAAACACCGCAAATTCGTTTCCACCAGATTCTCTCTAGGGTTCATTTTCTCAAGCTTCTTGCGGTAGATGACGCAAAACCCCAGAGTGCTCGCACCAATGAATAGGATGTTGACAAAAACAGAGGTTCCCAAGAGCAATGATCCTGCCAAAATCAAAGTCCTGGGATTTTTCTCTTTTGCCTTCGGGATTGGAAATTGGGAATCGCTCGGGGGAGGTAGAGGGAGGTCGCTTTTCGGGACTTTGATCATGGCCTTCCAGTTAAACTTGGGATCGACTCTCCCATTGGAGAGCGGGAGCCTCTTCTTATGGCATTCCACGCCATCTGCGTAAACAGCCACCGCACACATGCAGTCGTGCAAGCATGAGTTCCGGCATTGATCCTCAGAGAAAGGCCCCAACCGCGCATAATCGGATGGCGGCCAACCCGTATTCTTAAGCTCCACGAAAGTGTAGATGTCCTCGGCCGAACCAAGGTTCCGCTTCTCCTCATCTTCCCCACAAGAACTCAAAGTGAAGTTCGGCACACAACTACCGTGCTCATCACTGGGATCGAGCAAGGTGTATCGGTCGGGGCACTGACAGTTCGGCCTGTTATTTTCTCCTAGAGTGCAAATGCTGTTGTACCCGCAAACTCCGATGCCGTATTCAGAAATAACGGCGGAGCATATATTTTCGGGTTGGGTTCAGAGGATGCTCCAGCTTCCGTTAGTACTAGGGTTCCTGGGGTGAACATACTGTGTCAAAACCCCATCAAAGTTCAACGTCACTCGGTGATAAAAATCCGACGCCGAAGGCTCCTTTGCCTGTGAGAGGTAAACTTCCCCGCCATCTTCCTTCGAAATAAACAGAGATCCCAAGTTGCTGAACACGAGTTCTTTCCCTGAAGAGGCCGATCCGTTCAAATTGCCTGTAGTTTTGGTGATGGAGTACGCTTCGTTAGCATAATTGGAAGGCAGATTTATCGTGTTGAGCACGAGGTCTCCGCTGTCGAGCATCCGAAGCTGGAATTTCCCTCTGGAGAAGCTCTCCTCTGATCGACGAGAGGAAAGGAGTTTATTCTTCCCCAGAGTCTGTGAAGGGAGCAATGTGTCGCAAGGGTCTTCGAAGCTCTCCCATAGTTTCTCCAATTTCGAATCGAGAATCACAAAATTGCCCGTGTCGTTGACAAAGGCGCTTGAAACACTACCGAGAATGTTCTCCGATTTCCACAATTCCTCGCCTTGAGGATCAGTGAGGACGAGGCCAAGGTTGGAAGTGAGTTCCAGTTTCGAATTTTCTGGTGCAGGACGGTCTCCATTCGCAAACCAGACAACTGTTTTCGAAGGTATCTTGTTGTACCAAATGGAAAGCAAGAAGAGTCGCTCATCCTTACCGTCGTTGTCGTTGGATAATGATCGAAAGCCAAAAGCGAAGTCTTCGGAAGGAGAAAGCCAGGAAGAGTTGCCATTTGCGGCAGTTAGAGAAGTTCCAACTGTTATGTTAGTTTGAGCTACAGAAAGAACGGGGAATAGAAAGAGCCAGAGATAGAGCATATGATGAGTCGAAAGAGGAAACGGTGATGGAGGATTCATTTAGTCATCAAACACGAGAAGTATCCAATTCAAGAATGGATTTGAACTCAGCCAGAAGAGAGGAAGAAGGTTGTGGCTATGGAGTTTTGAGGTCAACGAAGTCTTTGATGCAACCACCCACTGTGTTGCGTTATCGGTTGGGGCATTTAAGCAGACTCCATTAAAGACTTTTCCATCTTCTTTTAGTCAAGAGAGTAAAGACCGGAGCTCTTGGATGGCAACCAAAAGAAGACTTTTCATGTTCTTTTGGTCGTCTCATTAGGATTTTGTATGGAATTTAAGCATAAAGGTCGTGATTTAAGATTGAAAATCTTGCACCATGCACACATCCCTGACCAATATGCGCGTGGTTCTTGACCAATGTCCTACTAAACGGAATTCCGTGATTGCTTCGTCATGTTGAATTATAAACCAATATTTCTTAAAGCACCCGACTAATTTCACCCGACCACAGCAATGTCCTGTCCCACCGCAATCAGATGATGACAAGCGCAAACAACTCCCTGTTTACCCCAAGAATCTTAGGGCAGGGATGCGCCGAATAGTAAGGCCTAGACTTTGTGCAAATTTTCACGACATACGCACAAAGCTAGATACTGAACATGGAGAGAACGATTTACATTGAAAGCATGAATTACAGATATTTTTCCTCGTAACAAATCCCCGAGATAATTATTCATACAACTCAGAAGAATTCAAGCAACTTCGAAGGAGACTTCGACATATGGGTTAGTGGCGAATTTCGGGCCACTCAAGACAAGAAGAGATATATACATTCAGCTTCTTGTGTTTTAGCAGAAGTCTAGCATGGCAAACGGAAATCCAATAGTTTAACGTGATGGAAAAATCGATCAATTGCCGAGACCTACATGGCCTACGCTATTTCTGTGCTTGGATGGGGTCGGAAGGAAAGAAGGGGAAGCAGTCAACGAGGAGATATGTCATAATTAGTTTGTGGAGTTTGACAAAATCAAAAAGTGGTGGGACCAAAAGGAAAAAAAAAAGAAAGGAGAGAAGAAACGTTCAGGTTCAGCTATCAATTATAAAGGAAAAGTGGGCACGCACGAACACGAAAGGGAAAGAAAGAAGAAGGATAGAAAGAAAAGGAAGAGGAATACACGCTATCGGGACAGTGACTAAGCCAAATTTTCTTTGTTTTGTAACGCTCGATAAGGATTTAAGTCATTTATTAGAGTAGTTTTTGGAATTAGGCATAAATTCAAATTTATGTGAAATTTAAACTGCAATGTCCGATTTTGAAATTATTAAGTTATGGAATGACATGGAAATCATATATTAAGGCATTGTGGAGCCGGTTTGACGAGAGTTGATTTGAAGCGAAGTTTTAGTCGAAGCGAAATTTTAAAGTTTGCGCATGAGCTCCACGCTGTAGATAGCTTCAAATATCTGCTTTTGGCGAGCGACTTGTTGACACGTGGGAGTCATTTTGTTAGAGATTAAGCTTAATTTGGCCAATTCATATTTGAGGTAGCTTTTACTCGATTTTGATGTTGTATCTAGCATATTTGATAAGATTACGAATTCGACAGTTCAAATAACATTTGTAGTTTGGTTTTAGGATTTCCTAACTGAGTGGCGCTATTTCTTTTTCGAATTTGTAAACTCAAATTTGAAAAGCAATATGGATGAGACATAGTATTAGTTATAAAATGGCATTTTTGTTGCTTAAAAGTCTTAATTGAGCATTTACTACATTTTTAGTATTTGTGCAATGATTTGCGAATCTAGTTTATGAAATGAATTTTGAAATAATTTGAGAAATGTTTTACGAAAAGCATTTGTGGCAGATGAGCTAAGTTACGAAATGTTATATGTTTTGGTTTATAAAACGTATCCTGGTTTATGATATGATCCCAGATTTCATTTCTAATATTAGAGAATGATGTTTTGATGATCATTATCATTGTGAAACCGGTTAGGGGTTTACGGGCATGTATACTAGTTTTAGAATATCCTTCTAGGCCAAACAGCTGGCTAATAATAAGTGGAGACCTTACCGAGGGGAATCTTGGTCACCTTATCACCAGGTATTATGTTGTGACCATAATTGGATATTGAGCAATAGATTTGTTAATAAAATAGACCATTGACACATGATTGATAGAGATTGATCAATAGAGTATACCATTGAGGTTTGAATCGTGATGGTGCTTAAATGAGCATTTTTATTTTGAATAAAGCTTTATTGAAATGAAACAACTCATATTGATTTGATATGTATATTGCTTTATATTTGCATAGTGGATGATCGATCTATTTAGAAGAGGTGTTTTACTCACTAAACTACGGTTGCTCATACCATTCGTCTTAAATGTTGTTTAGGTTCCTCAGTTAGCGGCAAATAGAATGTGAACGTTCATGTTATGGCCAGGGCTTTTTATTAGAGAAATTTTTGGATCTAAGCTTAGTTAGTTGTTTATTTCTAAGTTGTATATGACTTATATGAGTTTGTTAGGTTTAGCTGTTAATTGGAGATGTACATATTCTTTTTTATGGATCATGAAAACTCTAATGTTGTAACCAACTTGCTGATTTATCAGAATTACGTACATATACATATATATGTGCAAAGATATATATTTTGATAACAGGTTGTTGGTTTGTATTTGAGGTTATGCCTTTTGGCTAGAAGAACGGTCGTATCATTTCCCATTCTTGATGGATTCAGGGTATGATATCATCTATTTCAGTTTGGTAATTTCATAAATGGAGGGAGATGCTTTGCCACATCCATGCTAATGTTTCAATTTAAACGTAGAAGTAAATGAAGGGGAATTAAAAATGTACTACTTTAAACCACCGGACATATTCACTTTAACGGGAAGGAAGTGCCTATTCACGACTGTCGATTTAGGATTTCAGTTGGGAGATATGAGATGAAACAGTGTCCACAACAAGTTCCATTGGCTAACTTTCTTTTTATATCTAGGGTCCAAGAACTACACGGCATCTTGATCGCGGATTGTGTTTGGCAAATGCATCCATCGGCATAGCACCTTTCAATTATCAAATGATCGTAGACATTTTCTGAAATGGCCTTGCCTATGATAATGGCAATTTGCAACTGCATTCATTTAGCATCATATATGGACAATTGTGCCTGGAACTCCATTCATTCAACCTCCCTAAAGCTACCAATAGGCATTCGGCCTTACTAGTAAAAGGATTGGGGGGTAATGTCGGAGAGTACCAAGTCTGGGGTTCAATCCCTATGAGCACCACACACATATGCATATAGAAGAGATAAGCGAAACCCAAAAGCAACCTCTCTGAAGTTGCACGTGCTATTCTTCATTCTCAAAAAGGTTGGTTGAGAATGTATGCAATGATCAAAAGAGAATTGTAGTGATATCCCTGGATTAACTCATTAAGGTATTGTCCGCTGTGGTCAGTCTCATACCAAGCCTTACAATTTTGTCTTTGGCATACAGGTGGATGTCACAATATGATATTAAAGCGGGACGCCCTCCAATTGGTATATAGTTCGGGAATGAACCACGCAGAAGCTAGTGGGCATGTAACAACTCGATCCGACGAAGGCGGAGACTAATCACCGAGGCATGAGGACCTGGATAAGAAGAGGCTCTTGGCAAGCTTCTAGGATGGTGAAGGCAGTAGGAATGAACCCAATTGTGAACCAAACGGGAAAAGAGTGATTTTGGGATATATATATAGCTAGAATTAAATCACGGAAGTGCTTTTTGACGTAACAACAAGTTTTTTCTGGAATTCCAAAATTAAGCATGTTGAGGCTAGAGCACTACCAGTACAAGTGACCTCTTGGGAAAATGCATGTTAGTATGCCAAAGAACAATATCATAAGGCTGGGTATAGGAATGGCCAAAGTGAACAATATCTTGAGTAAGTTAAATCCAAAGATATCACAATTAGACTCACTGAGTTCTTAATCACATGAAGGCACATGCAGATGGAGAGACTAGAAGGAAGTATGTGCACCAATAAGCCCTTGGGGCATTTCATCAACTTGCATTTTGTATTAGAGAGAACATGAACTTGGGAGAACAATTCTGAAGCAATTTCTACACTGACTGCCTAGAATAAATTCTAGGCAATCTGTGAATTGACTTCTCAAGTGTTACCGGCTAAATTTTCGAGTTTCAACTTCTGAAGAATCATAAGAACTGACTTTGGACCGTGGAACCAATACCACACATCGCTCTAATCTCCAGCAGCATTGGGAGAGCATTAAGCTGAGTCATTTTTCTGATAGAGAAAAGGGCATGGGCGTGTGTAGTGACAGAGAGAGGCTTTAGAGCGTACAGGGCTTGGTTCGCCGATTCGAAAAGCCTAGGCGATTTTTTGGATTGCGGAACCAAATTATGTGTCACTCAAGTATCTCACGGATGAGCCTGGTCATTGCATTGGACTAAATCTTGGGGCTGGAAAGAGTAAGTGATCCCGATTATGAGTTCAGTTATCAGGCCACGCATTTATTTCTTGATCAATTTGATCCGTACCTTGAATTGTCTAACATTGATGAGTTTTGCTTTTCTTTAATTGTCTAGCGTTGATTAGTCGAATAGAAGGACAAGGGAAGTGTACCTAATTCCATGACTTTGAAGACAAAATCTTTGACTTGGAAATTTCGTAGTGATCAGCAAATACTGGAAAGCTATGCTCACCAACGTGATGAACCAGCTGTTGATCAGACCATCTCTGTGGATCACAACTGGAGAAATTTCCTAACACGGCACATTAGGTATTGAGACAGCCGACAAAAAACTTCGAACAAAATGAAAACTCAATAGATGCTTATGACACCAACTAAAAGAAAGTAAGTAGTGAGTTTTTGTACATCTATACATTCCCTAAATAGTATGACCCATTGATCGACGGACATACGGATTGTTTACACTCAGGAAAGAATGCTCGGCGTATTGCACTGTTTGCTATAACAGAAAAGGTTTAAGCAGAACAGAATGGAATCGAAAGCAATAATGTGCATTTTGCTGCTTTTTTTTTCTTCTGCATGAGAGCTACGACTTAAGATTGCATGCCAGTGACATCCAATATGACCAGGACATTAGATTTACTGCTATTTCCAAAATCACCTTAATCTCTCAGTAAATAATCTGTACCAAGCACAGATGCACAGAAAATCCATTGGAAAAAGTTGCAACAAATGTCTAATGTGTTGTCCGATATGCTCCATAGGCTCAACCTGTCTTCAGGGACATACTTTATTGTCTCATTTGTTGGCGAGTTAATACCTGAAGAAGAGGAACAAGACCCATGGCTATTTTGCACATACAACAGCTCGTGTTTTACACATTTTAGAGGTCCGGGAACCACATTAACCAGTCAGTCTGCCCATATGCGTTGGCTATGCATTTGCACAAACGATTTCTGTCCGAGACGTCATTCAACAACGCATGCAGAATACAGTAAAACTTGGAAAAGAAAAAGAAACTAAAAACTGAAAAGTTTATAGTAGCTTCTATTCTAGCATATGAAGGTCTCAGTGCCTTTGGCTCTGGCAAAAAGGTTATGACTTATTGGTGGCTAATGGACGAGTTGGAGAATAGCGGTTCTCCATACTAGACATAGGTCACAAATTAGTTTTCGCACCAGTGTGCTTCGAAGAATTAGAATTTGCTCGAATTGTTTACATCTTTTCAAATCTAAAATCAACTGCAACGTTAAATTAATTTGTCTTCGCAGGTGAAGATATATTCAACAGCATAGGCTGGTCAAGATTCTCATGATTAGCATGCTAAACTTGAATTAACAAAATACTAAACAACATGCTCACTATAGCACAATAAGATTACTACCTATATAATGAACACATAGAGCTCTGCCCTTATGTATGAGAAGGGATGCCATCATGATTTCATGGAACGATTGAAGGGTTGCAGCTATTGAAAGGGAATGGACATGGAGGAACAGGCACTCCCACTGCCCCTTCTAGCATCTGCGTCACCTTCCTCATCGTTGGCCTCAAAGAGGGGTCCTCTTGAATACACCAGAACGCGACCATGACCAGATTCTTCAGCTTCTCTCTGTCTCGCAGAGCCTGCATGTCGCCCTCCACTAGTACATCCAACCTTCCCTCAGTGAAGCAATCATAAGCCCAATCGGTCAAGGCCTCTCTCTCTGTTTCTTCTCCACTTGTTTGCCTTCCCAAGCAACTCCTACAAGAGATTATCTCGAGAAGCAGGACTCCGAAACTGTACACATCCACTTTCACGGTGATGGGCAGGTTCCTGAACCATTCGGGAGCGACGTACCCTCTCGTCCCTAGGATGTTCGTTTGGGTGTAGCTCTGGTTCATCATTAGGAGTTTGGCCATCCCAAAATCGGAGATCTTCGCAACACAGTAGTTGTCGAGGAGGATGTTCTGCGGCTTTATGTCGCAGTGGATGATCTGCACCGGGCACTCATCGTGCAAGTACATTAGTCCCCTGGCTACTCCGAAAGCGATCTGGCATCTCTGGTTCCAAGGGGTTTTCAGTTTTGGATCTTCGTCAAAGAGAAGGCTCGACAGACTGCCGTTGCTCAAGAACTCATAAACCAGCAATCTTTCTTGCCCTTCATCACAGAAACCGAGTAATCTGACTAGATTCTTGTGATGGGTCTGACCGATCACATTCACTTCGGTTCTGAACTCCTTCTCCTTGTCCTGCATCATGCTAGTCAGCTTTTTCACTGCCACCGCTACATCGTTTGAAATCGCCCCTTTATAAACAATCCCGAAAGCTCCCCTCCCTAGCTCTTCCTTGAACCCATCCGTGGCTTGGAAGAGCTCCTGGTAAGTGAAATAGCGCAAATTCGTCTCCACCATTTTCCCTTTCGTGGATATTTTCTTGAGTTGCTTGCGGTGGATTAGGAAAAAACCCACGCAAGCGCCGATCAGTACAAAGTTCACAAAACCAGAAGTTCCCAAAAGCACTGATCCTACCAAAACCAAAGTTTTCTGATCTTTATATTTCACCGCTGGCTCCCGGAATCGAGGATCGTCAGTAGGAGGAAAGTAGAGCTTCGGGACTTTGATCATGGCCTTCCCGTTGAGTGTAGGGACAATTCTGTTGGGATTTTGAGCAAATTGGAGGGAACTCCAAATTGCAAATTTTGGAGCCAAAATCCATCAAATTGTTTGAATGATATTAAAGATGAAGGAGAGAGTCCCACATAGGAAAGATGGGAGCTTGAAGTTGGATATATTAGCTTGTGTCTTCCATGAAGGGTTGAGCCCCAAGGGGTACCCCACTTTTGTGGAAGAGAGAGGACTTACGTCAAGCTCGGTCCATTCCCCGCGCGCGCCCCGCCGCCGTCCGGCCGGTTCGGGAACGGGCAGAAATTATTCAACTCATTTATTTTTTTATTTGCAACGGTTCGGGGGTACCGAACCGGTTCCTTCATTGCGTCGGTTCGCTTGAATGGTCAATCCGTCCAACTGGTTGACTCGTGACTCTTCGGACTCCGCGACGTTCCGTTCGCCGTTTTCCTCCGAGCAAGTGCCGGCTTTGAGGGAAGGATCCGTTCTATCCTGGGAGACGATTGTCCATCCACCTTGGGTGCCGAAAGAGGGGGCAAATTTGTCTTAAGGACACAACGTCTCTTCGTTGGGCTCGGATCAAACTTGCTTGTGTTGTACGCTCAGGTTAGTTGGCTTCTCTTGTTTTCTACTATTGAAGTACGTATGTCGTATTGTATGTGATCAACATATTACGTATGATATGCTAGGTTTACAACAAATTCTCCCATTGGAGAGCGGGAGCTTCTTCTTCCAGCAACTCTGGCCACCCCTGTAAACCGCCACCGCGCACATGCAGTCGTGCAAGCATGAGTTCCGGCACTCGTCTTCACTGAAAGGCTGCAATAGCGCGTAATCAGAGGTTGGCCAATCTGTGTTCACTAATTCTTCGAACTCGTACAGGTCCTCCATTGGACCAAGCTTCAACCTTTCCTGATCTTCCGCACAGCTCTGCGTGAAATTAGGCCTGCAACTGCCATACTTGTCACTGGGATCGAGCAACGTGAATTTGTCTGGGCAGTTACACTTTGGCCGGTTATCCGCACCCAGTTTGCAAATGCTGTTGTACCCACAAACGCCAATTCCATCACGGACATAAACATCGCTACATATGTCTTGAGGTTGCGACCACAGAATTCTCCAGCTTCCACTGGAACCAGAATTCTTGGGGTGCACATCCTGAGTCAAGACACCATCAAAGTTCAGGGTGACTCTGTGATAAAAATCCGACGTCGAAGGTATTTGCCCCTGCGAGAGATAGACTTTCTCGCCATCTTCTCTTGAGACGAACAGAGAACCCAAGTTGCTGAACACAAGTTCTTTCCCCGCGGTCGATGCGTTGGAGCTGCCATCGGTCTTGGCGCTATAATAAGCCTCGTTGGCAAACTCGGAAGGCAGGTTGATCGTATTGAGCACTAGGTCTCCGCTGTCGAGCATCCGAAGTTGGAATCTCCCTCTGGAAAAGCTCTCCTCCGATTGACGAGAGGAGAGAAGTATGTTCTTTCCTAGCACTTGCGACGGAAGCAATGTGTCGCAAGGATTGTCAAAGCTCTGCCATAGTACCTCCGAGTTCGAGTCCAGGATAGCGAAATTGCCTGTGTCGTTGAACACAGCGTGCAAGACGGTGCCGAGGATGTTCTCGGATTTCCACAGCTCTTCACCCTGTGGATCGGTGAGGACGAGACCTGAACCAGAAGTGAGTTCTAGCTTTGAATTTTCGGGGACCGGATGGCCTTGATTCCCGAACCAGACGATTGTTTCAGAAGGTATCTTGTTATACCAGACGGAAAGCAAGAAGAGTCGGTCATTCTTGGGGTCGCCGTTGGATAAGGAGCGAAAGCCGAATGCGAAGTCTTCAGAAGGAGAAAGCCATGAAGAGTTGCCCTTTGTGGCAGTTAGAGAAGATTCAACTGGTATGTTAGTTTGGGCTAGAGAAGGATTCGGGAGTAGAAAAGGCAAGAAAAAGAGGATGTGATGGATCGAAACAGGGTACATTGATGGAGGATTCATTTGGTTATCAAACATGAAAATATTCAATTCAAGAATGAGTTTGAACTCAGCCAGAAGAGAGGAAGTAAGGTTGTGGCTATGGAGTTTTGAGGTCAACGAAGTCTTTGCTGTCCTGCATTCTCGGTTGGGCATTTAAGCAGACTCCACTGAAGACTTTTCTATCTTCTTTTAGTCAAGAGAGTAAAGCCCGGCTCGAGCCATTCGCTGAAAAGTTCTTTTGGTTGTCTTATTGGGATTATTGTAGGGAATTTATGGGTAGAGGTACAGATTAAGGTTGCAATTCTGGTGCCACGCATGCACACATCCTTGATCAGTATGCGCATCGTACTTGATCAATGTACTAATTTCCATACGGTATTTCTGTGGTTCCTTCATCTTGTCGAATTATAGTAGACTTTTTGTGCGATGTTGGGTGCCTGGGTTTCTTAAAGCACCCGACCCAATTCCATCCGGCCACGGCAACATCTTATCCCACCAGCGACTCCCAGGTCAACCCAAGAATCTTACGGCATCAATTTGTTGAATCGTAAGGCCAGGGCTCTCTGCTAATTTCCATGAGCATGATATGATGGAAACGAAGAGAACCCACGTTTGAAGTTTGAGCACCCACTTGAATGGACTGGCTGTTTGGTATGAATTGCAGATATTTTTCCCAGCAACTAGTCCTGAGATGCGATGTCGTCCAACTTGGAATAGTCTTCGAAGAAGACGCGTCGTACGGGTAATTTGGCAAAAGTAGGGCCACTCAAGACAAGCGGAGAAATTTCCATTCAGCTTCTCATTTTTTCAGCAGAAGTCCTAAGACGGCAAACGGAAATTCAATAGTTTAATGTGATGGAAAGTTCGAGTAATGGCTGAAAATTACGCGGCCTACATGTGTTTTCTGTGCTTGGACAGAAGTAATTGGAAGGAAAGAAGAAGGGGAAGCAGTCAAGACAAACAAATGTCATCTGCTTCTGTTTGGCAGTTTCATAAATGGAGGGAGATGCTACCCTCACATCAATGTCAATGTTTCACTTCGAGCGCAGAAGTATATGAAGGGGAATTAAAATGTACCACCGTAAAAGCCCGGACATATTCACCGTAATGGGTAGGATGCACGCTATTCGCAGAGGCCGATTTGGGATTTAAGTTGGGCGGAGCGAGAGGAAAAATGGTGCCCAAACTTTGTTGTTATATCTACTTATCTAGAGTCCGTAAGTTTCACGGGCTAATCTTAGAGCACATCTCAAGGCCAGGGAGGCTGCCACCGCCACCGGCGCCATCCCGTCCATCTCTGAGGCTATGTTTCGTCTGATTTTACAAGAGGATTCTCATGCGGGGTTGAATGGAATGACTACGAGAAAGTGGCCCCGGAATGAGGAATCCTCTGACTAGTTCAAAACAATCGGCTAAGCTATCATGTGGAAGTTGGGACCATAAGAACTCACGAGGTGTGGCGAGAAATTTAGACTCGCGGACCCAATTATCATTGAGTTGATCCAGGAACTGCGGAGCATCTTAATGCGCGGGATGTGTCTGGCAAATGCATTATGTTGCTCCTTCCACTTATCAAACGATTGGAGGCACTTTCTGGAGCGGTCTTACCTATGACAATTGCCATTTGCAACTTTATTCATTAAGGTAAGTGCACTGAAAGTCTTAAAACTTATCACGAAAGTATAATTGAGTCCTAACTTTCAAAAAATGTAATCAAATCCTAAAATTTGTCCAGAAAGTGCAATCGAATCCCAAAACTTTCAAAAAGTGCAATCGAATCCCAAAACTTATCACAAAAATACAATTGAGCTATAAAACTTTAAAAAAGTGCAATCAATGGAAGAATTTGATTGGACTATGATAAGTGTAGGACTTGTTAGAAACTTTTTAAAAGTTTTAGGATTCAATTGCACTTTCTTAAAAAAATTTAGGACTCAGTTGCACTTTCGTAACAAGTTTTAAGACTTCCAATATACTTATCACTTATTTATTTATCATCATCTATGGACACATGTGCCTAGAACTCCATTCATTCAACCTCTCTAAAGCTACGAGTGCTTTATCTTCAATCACAAATAGGCTGGTTGAGAATGGATGCAAGAGTCAAAAGAGAATCATACTCACTGTTCTGGGTTCTTAATCAGATGAAGGCACCTGCAGGATGGAGAGACTAGAAGGAAGCATGTGCACTAATGAGCCCTTGGGGGCATTTGATTAACTTGCATTTTGTGTTAGAGAGAACATGAAATTGGGAGAATAATTCTGAAGCAACTTCTACTCTGACTGCCTAGGATAAACTCCATGCAATCTGTGAATAGATTTCTCCTTGTTACCAGCTAAATTTCAAGTTTCAACAACAGAAGAATCATAAAAATCACCGACTTTGGACAAGAAATAATGTAAGAAATGGCACCGCGGTCAATCGTTACCATTTTCCCTTCTACTATAAAAACTGGTGAAAGTTTATTTGCGACTTCAATTCTTCTTCTTTCTGTGCTGAGGTTTGTTGTTCTGGCTCGGGTTCGATTTGCTGGGCGGCGCTGTCCTCAGATTAGCCTCCACCAACTTCTGAGGATCTCTCTCCCCTTTACCCGTCTTGCTTAAACTCATGTACATTATCACGGACGACAGCAGCATCCTCCTTGGCACTTTTGTGAGTAATGTCGGGCAAACTTCAGCCTGCTGGTGAAGCATTATTACCAGAGAACACATCACGCAAAGCACAAGAATTGACAAAAACATGGCAACGAAAGATCTGTGGCTACTTCCCATGGCAGTGTGGTCAGAGAAACGACTGGAGGTTCAGAAGATGAAAGCTAATTGCCGCAGAAAGTTATGGTAGTATGTCTTCAAGCTTAAGAAGAAGCGTTATATAGATCCAATCCTTTCTCTTTTTTGAATTATAAACGTGAAAGGATCTTTATGATAGTCAAAGGCTGGAATAGTTCTATCCTTAATCAAAGCTTCCACTTAGTATTGAAAAAATTAGTATGAGGATGAAGAGGAATAGAATATACGCAAATGGACTCAAAAGAAACCACATGAAATCAAGAATCAAATGCATATCAATATCTGTGACTAAAGAAAATTGAGCAATTGGCTTTACAAGCCTAATATCAAGGGCTAAAATATTTAGACAATCATGTGACTCCTTATTTGACCAGTATAATTCCCATCCTTTGATAACAATACTTCTCTGACATCTCTGGCCAATTTAGATGGTTGAGCAACTTTTCTCATGTGACTGATCACATGATGAGGCCAAGCCAGTAGCTTTATTTTCTATCCTCTCTGTATTTGGTTCTCTAAGTCAAGATGGCAGCTAAATCTAGCTTGTTGAGCCTGCTTCTCAACTTAAAAGCCAAAAATCTAGCCCCTCTCCTTTGACTCTTTTCATACTTCTCTCCAAGTCTAGTCAATTTGCCTTACAATTCTTTTGGTTCTTCTCGGTGGGTGTCCCCCTTCGTGCAAGCTGCCCCTGAATGATCAATCTTCTTTTCCCTTTACACTTAGCTGGCTTGTCAGCCATTACCGTGTTTCTTTCTACTCATTTATGCGCTTTGAACCAGCTCATTACCTTTGCGCTCAGACATGGATTCAGCTGTCCAACATCCAAAAAGAAGATATTCTAGCAGCCCCACCACCATAGTTACTTTGTTGAGGGAATAATATAGTACAATCACCCCATTTGTACTGATGTTTCCAAGTATTCAAATCCCTAATGTGATCACTTAAGTTTGATTAGCATTCAGAAGTTCCTCGTGTTCATTTGTAAAAAAGGATGTAAAGAATGACACTATTAACCAGTCAACCTCCTGGAGCTGGATTTTAACAGGCATTGCGAATCATTCATTGGCTGCCGGGAAATATTCAATCCACATGAAAGGAGCAGATAAAAGTTTCTTATGGCAGGTAACTTTTGAGGGATTTTGGCTCAAATTAGGACTCTATACGTATTTTGGTTAACCCAATATGTAAGAAAAAATTGTAACTGCAAGCATCCTTCTATTCTGATCACATAATAGCTGTGTAAGCATGAAATGCCATGGTTTGCAGCCCTTTGTCTAGGATCATATGCTAGCCACTTCATATACAGTGCAATTTGCTAATAGCTGAGTCATTCTCATAAAAACAATGATACAGAGAATGCAGTGTCGACTGCCGAAATTCTTTTTAGAGAGCTAGTCAGTTTCCATTCTAAATAGACAAACGAAAAAACCACAGGCACAACAAATCAGTAGAAAAAAGGTACCTCGAATGTAAATATATCCACCAGCAACAGCACCTATTTCATAACGAATCAGAAGAATCATAGACTCATTTTTCTTGGGAATAAATCAAAGGACATTTTGTCTTGTCGGTATGAGGTTGTTAGTTTACATGAATCAAAGGCCTTAAAACTTTTGATGGTGCTTTTATGACCCTTCATCTAGTATCCCCATCATCACCACATAATAAAGACTCTTCGTCCTTTGAAATAATGCTAGTATAGCCAAATTGTGTCACAAAACAAGAAATTAACTGATCTTCAATCACTTCTTCCGTGGGAAGCACCATGTCAGTCTCCCTCTTCAACGACGTGACTTCTTTATCCTCAATTCCACAAGGGACAATATGCTTAAAGTAGTTCAAATCAGGATTAATGTTGAACGCCAGCCCATGAGAGGTGATTCCATTTGATATACGAACCCCAATGGCACCAATCTTTCTATCACCAACCCAAACCCCAGTCTCACCTGATTGTCCTGGGCAAGCCGTCGCACCATATAGAGATGCTAATTCAATCATAGTCAACTCAAGTTTTTCCACATATTTTCGAGCACCAAGACCAATATCACGGAGAGAAATTATGGGGTACAAGATGGCTTGATGCGGACCATGAAATGTAATGTCTCCGCCTCTTTGAGTGTAGTAAAGTTCAGCTCCCATTTTTCCAAGGTCTGACTCAGGGACTAGCAAATTATGATCCGTCCTTCTTTTCCCAAGGGTATAAGTGGGCGGATGTTGTAAAGACAATAATGTGTCTGGAATTTTATGACTCTTTCTAGCAGCAATTAGTCTTTCTTGGAGCTTGAGTGCGTCCAAATAGTTGACAATGCCCATTCTACAGACCTCAATGATTCTCACCGATTTCATCCCTAGAAAAAAAAATGAAATAAGAGAACTTAGATCCTTGCATGCGATCAACAAATAGCACCAGTTCAATTACCATGCAGAACCATATAGTCCGAACTGTCAATTGTCCACAAACTAGAACAAAGAATAGAAGCACACTCATCCCAAAACCAAAACGAATGAATGATTGAAACTCACTTCTCTTTATCTAACAATTGCGGGAAAGGTCCAACAAGTATGTCAATTGCCTTGACGGAATTAGTGCAAAACTACAGCCGCCATGTATATGCCATGCTTTATTATTGCTAGAAAGATTTTTTTTTTTTTGTTCGAAAGTTTAAATTGACACCAGTATATCAAGTCCTCAAAACCCCACTAAGCATACGGCCCCATTAATTTGACCCCATCATCTTTCATTTCTAAGCTGAAATTGTGACAAAGCAAGAGTAAAATACCTACAAGAATTTGCTAATTTTTACTGAATGGGGGGGAAAATAACCATATAAACCCCACCAAGGTGTAAATTTGAATTTGAATTCGAAATATAGTTACTGCCATAAGGAGATTACATCTCATCATATTCCCAACTATCATTATCATTGTATTTCGAATTTCGAAATTCACCCTCAGCACAAATTCAAGGCACAACGTTGATCTTTTACACGCAACTGTCAACTTAGGTCCAGTTGATCTTCAAGTATTTTGAGGTTTTCGTCGAGCTTTCAGCCAGAGTAAATCAACTAAGAAAGATGCAGCTTGATGTCAGAGATGGGCATGGAGCTCTCGAGTCAAACTGCAGCAAAAGAGCATACTTTGAGTTAATCCCACCCCCCATTAAACTGTGCCCACTGTCCTAAACATCCTACTTCTGCTCATCATTATTCACAATTTAAACCCATTGGTCATTTTGACATGTCACTTCAGCTCGCATAGTACAATCTCAAAATCCTTTTCTCTCTGTTTTCCATGTTTTTTTTTTATCTTTTGGCTAAGAATCTCATTTCCTCGCTCGAACAGGGAATGACAAGATAAATAGGCTGTCTGAGGCATTTCATCGAACACGTTTCGTAGCCCATCAACATTTAGAGTTCCCTCTCTCAAATCTACCGCCATACGTACCATTCCCACGTTGGATAACCCCTACACGAGGCAGATACTAATTCTTTGCAATCATATGCGCAGACTTGCACTCAGTGGAATCGGGTAATCACTCAATTCTGCCAAAAGTAAGAAACTTTCACTTGCGAATCAGCAGTTGCACAAGAAAGAGCGTTCGAATGAGTGAGAGAGAAAGAGAGACAGAGAGAGAGGTTTACTTGTTGGGTATCACGTCAACCAGGAGCGCAAGCTTCCCTCAGACCCACAGAGCAGAACGGTGAAGCGAAACTGAGAGCTCAAGAGCACAAGGATGAGCCCATCTTCTTCGTGGACGTGGTGGACTAGTATCAGTACGGTTTCTTCAAGTTGACCAATGAGGGGTGTCCATTTGCGCTTAGATTTGCCTAACGAGGAGATCAATTAGTGTTTTTTTTTCGTAGATGAGGAGAGTATAAATCAGTTAACAAGTAAGAACACAGATTGACCCCTCCAGCAAAATCTAATTCGAAGGGGGATTTGAAACTGAGATCAAAATTTTTATCTTGGACTCAAAAGTAGCAAGTCTTTCCAATTCGAAAGTAATACAGAGAAATTAGTAACACGACCCTCCTAGCTTTCAGGTAATTGCAAAACCCGTTCTCAACTTCGCTCTATCAAAACAAACGGACTGTTAATTTAAACTGTCCTTATTTTCTTATACTCTCTTACCAAATTGTACACCAACCTTTACCCTCACGGCAATTCATTCAATACTTTCCCCTCTTATTTTGCTAGCACATTTTCGCTACTCTCCAAGCATATATTTGTCGTGCCGTAGCACGGCATTTCCCTAGAATCCATCTATAGCGCCGAGGGACGTGTAGAATTTCGTAACCAAAAATTGGTAACTGTAAAATTCTCATTTAAACAGAGTAGAGATCATTCATTATGCAATGTAGCAAATGGTAAATTTTACACAACAGCTCTTTTTAAATTTTCAGGCCGCTAAAAAGAATCAAGAGGCCAAAGTTGGGTACATTTTCTTTTTTACCAGCAATTTTGTAGACAAACTGTATCTAGTTGCAGCAAAGACTGAAACGACAGAAAACAAATGAATAACAAGGAGATCTCTCCTACTATATAAACCAATCCCGATCCTCAACAAACAGAAAACCAGGGAACGGCTATGGCACATACTTTCTCCAGCTGCAAAAACAAATCGGACTCGACTGTACTATATACAACAGGAAATACTCGGCATCTGGTACTTGCATGTTTCGGGACAAAGCAGCACGGACTCATGAAGAACAAGAGAGCATGCAAACGCCAGGCCGATATGCCCAAGCCGGGGGAAGGCGAGCGTATTTCTCCATGCCTGGCTGCTCGTCGTAGGGTCTCTGCATTAGCTTAAGCAGCCTCCGGACCTCCCCAAAATCACCCAGTTCGGCTGAGTCGATTGCACTCTGGCAAAGATAGTTCCGGAGGACATACTTGGGGTTCACTGAATTCATATGAGCCTTTCTCTCTTCATCGGACACCTCGCTATTGACAAGCTGATAGTGGACACATGAATGTTAATTTACCAAAACAAAGAGCCTGGAATATGTACTAGTGTAACAAGATAAGAAAAGCTAAATGAAATGCAGATATCCATGAGGAAAAAAGCAGGTGCCTATGGAAGAAAATTACGATGCTGCAATGGCTAATTCTCAGAATACAGTATCCAGCAGTCCCCTGTCAATGATATGCTTTATCAATGACGATGACTTTAAATAAGAGATTTTCTCCATCTATCGAACTTGGAAGGAGCCAATATCATAAGTATACAGGAAGAACTTGCAGTTCAATAACAGATCAAGAGAGATGCAGATGCCCTACATTCAATAAACAGGTCTTGATTCATTAAGTTCACTCTGAACAGTACTCCTATTCTTAGTAGTTTAGAAAGTTATGCTTAATCGTAAGGCAGCAATTTCATTCTATTGTACGTCCACCAATCGCACATAACAAGTCTGCCAATACACTTCAGACAAAAGCAAGGTCAATACTAGTTCAGATGAAATGGCACATTTATGCAATACGTCCAACATGAGCAGATGACAGCACCCTGGACAAGTCATCTTCACTATGTGGAAACTACGAGGGAAAAGTCAATATATCATTCTACCTCCTGTATGTAGATTTTCACCCAGCTGATCCATGCCTCCTTCCGCTCCTTCCCGATATCGAGTAGAACAGCCTTCAGTGGAACCAGTAACTCATCCTCTGGAATGCTAAGATCAGCTTTGATATTTGCAAGTGCCCGAAAGAAATTTGTGTAATCAACTTTATCAACGGCCATATTATTAAGAAGTTTGCTAATTAACTGTTTATTGTACTTGGGGAGGCCAAGTTTTCTAGTCATTATGCCTTGATATTCATCCATAAATTTGGTCCCATATCTGCAGTACAACAAATAGTCTAGAATGAACAGCAAGTTGACAATATTATATCCTTCAGAGAAAGAAAAGTGAAGACAAGGTATACCTTTCCATGGCATAGTTTGCCTCCTTGTCATTAATCAGCTCAGCAGATGAAAGAGTTGAGACAAACTGCGCAATATTCCATAAACCAATATCAGGCTGATTTGCGAAACAGTATCTTCGCCCTGGAAGATCTGTGGTATTGGGTGTGTAACTTGGATCAAATGCATCCAGAAATCCAAAGGGACCATAATCAATGGTGAGCCCCAAAATGCTCATGTTGTCTGTGTTCAGTACACCATGTGTGAAACCAACACCCTGCCATCTCGCGATCAAGGAAGCAGTACGTTCAGCAATGTCCACTGCCCAAGCTGACATCATTGGCAATTCAGATCAAAAGAGATATTAGCCAGAAATTCTGCTAACCTTTGTCTAGAAATCCGTAGGGTGAGTAAAGAAGCATTAAGGTTGCATGTTATGGTGATAGCATCATCACCAGAAAAGGCAAATTCTTAACATACTCTACAACTCTAACATAAACAAAGGATTCGAATCCCAATCTCGTGAATCCTGTGAGACAAAAAATTGGTTGTATTGTCCTTGACATCAACTAAGTTTTAAGAAGAGTCACTGTCCTATGCAAATTAAAAGCTGCTGTTCAAGGGCCAACCACTTATCATATTTCATCGTTACAACAAGCCAAAATCCTCATTGCATCAGCAGCAAGAGACGCATTTTGCTCCAAATAATGAGATGACCAAGGATCAAGGCAGTACATAGAAATTCAGAAACTATTTAATTCACGCCCATCTTCTATGTAGAGTAAGATGCGATATTAACAAGATTGATCCCCTCAAGATAAGCTCTTAAATTCATTCTTTTTTAATTCATCCGTATTGATTGGGAATTGCAGCGGATAGATAGGCAGAACTACAATATCAATTATAAATGACCGAAGGACTCGCTAGCTTATACAGCATACACATTATTTGTACAAAAAACAGTTAAGTACTCAGGAGACCTTTATCACTTAAAGAAAAAAAAGAATCATAAGTTATTCATCATGCATAGCAAAATATGAACAACGGTCATGATATAGCAACTGAACTGAGTACTCCAAAATAAACTACCTGCGTATTTGTTTGAGGTCAGATCCACAACTGTCTGATCATCATTGCCTGTGCTGAAAGACAAGCTTTCACTTCTACTCATGTTTTCAATATGTGGGAAGTGATATCTTATAGCATAGTCAGCCAAAGCGCGAACAATGCCAAGGTCCTCCTTTCCTCTCGAAGCATGTAGTTGATAAGAACCAAAGCGCAAAAAGGATTGAGCAACTCTGCAAACAATTGCACCAGGTTCATCCTTGGGATTTCCACTGGTGTGAGAATCGAGAAAGTTAAAATCCTGTCCCACTGAATTCCAGAAAAACTAACAAATTCCATGTAAACTGCATTCCTGCATATGCATACACTATTCTATATAACACACTTGACCAATTTTACACTCCAACTCTATTTCAGAGGGAATTAAGATCAGGCATTAGATTGGATGATTACATTAGCCAAATTGTTGATGAGCAAAATTTAATGACATTTCTCACGTGCAATTCCAGGACAACCATGAATAAATGCACAGAGGTACTCAATCAAATGAATAAACCATCTGCTCATTTGTCATCCTCGGTCCACAGGATCCAAATTCATTCAGATTTACTGATGCATCGCCGTAGCAATGAACACCGCTTCCTGTTTTCGCTATCGAATGGCATATATGAAAAAACATCTACATGATGGAAGTTCAAGATGAACGTACTCATAAAACATGTCTCGAGTAACTAATTTCCCAGTTGTCACAAGACAGAGTGCACGAGTGGTGGGGATTCCCAGACTGTGCATTGCTTCACTGCAAAGGAACTCTCTGATGCTGCTACGCAAAACTGCAAGTCCATCAGCAAACCGACTGTAAGGGGTCTTGCCAGCACCTTTCAGCTGCAGCTCCCACCTTTCTGATCTTGAATTAACAATCTCCCCAAGAGTTATTGCCCTACCATCGCCCAACTGACCTGCCCACATGCCAAATTGATGGCCTCCATAACACTGAGCATAAGGTAAACTGCAGCAAAGAAAAGATTGGATAGGATGAATGAGCAGAATATCACTAACAAATGACCTAACTGAAATCGGGAAGAGATCTATAATTCCCAACAGCACTTACGCTCCCACCAAAAGGGCAGCACCAGAGAATAAAAGTGGAAAGTCTGATCTTTGAAATCTGCAACCATGAATAACTCAATTAGCCCAATGAAAAGAGAGACTCAATCTGAAGCAAGAAACACTTCCAACTTATGAAAAAGGGAATAAAACTGAAGACAAAGCTGAAATCTAGCTCTCAACAGAACAACAGCAAATTGATCCTATTGAAAAATAAAAGCATTCTGCACGAAACACATTGGGTGATGAAGAGATGGTACCGACCAGAGACATTATCAGAATTGTTAAACTTCTGTTCTTAATTCTAGGAAAAACTTTTCTTTACAGGCACAGAGATTTCTTGATCTTGTTTTATCCATCACACGAGTTCAGATGTGAACAAGAAAAAAGTGCGCGAGGGGAAAAAACTCACTCCTCTGGATCCAAATCAAGTGCCTCAGCAACTAAGTCTGACCATACAACAAGTTGAGGATTTTCTACTTCAGCCGATGGAGATACTTTTGTATAGCAAGCATGCAATACCTGCACTTACAATGAAAAAAAGACAATGCTAAAGGGCCAGCAACAGAGCGATTTTTGGTAAATTAGCAAATACAGACATTCCCCTCCCTCCCTCCCTCCCTCTCTCCCTCTCTCTCGCACACGCACTGGCATGTTTGGTAAAACCGAAAGTTAAATGTTGAAAATCTAAGCATTAAATTTATTTAAGTGCCGGAAATGAAAATATCGTTTGATAATAACTAAATATTGAGTATTGAATGATATTATTCCTTGCTAAATATGGAATTGTGAACATTATTGGTACGTTTTACACCGTTAGCAATGTAATAGGCAAGATTTATTTTCCTATTCCAATGACTTTTCTATCGAATCAATTAAGTAACCCCTCCTTGCTTGGCAAATTAAGTGATTTTTTAGTTTAATTGTATTCTTTAAGTCAAAACTATTTCTAATTATCGAACGTGCTCAGTTTTATTTATTGATGAAGATATTAAATTTTAACACGTATTGAATTATCGAACGGGCTCTTACTACTAAAACTTCAAAATTCACATTCACAAAAAACTGCCTGTGTGACAGAAAACCAAGATTTACGGCTTGTTTGGGGCAGCCTTTTAATACCGAATGCTTGTTTTAGGTGGACGTCATGAAGCAACAAATGGCTTAAAGCCAATCTTAGGCAATTAGACTCCTGTGTTCTGTTCCATTATCTATCAGAATTAACGCCAGACTGATCAGCTGCCATCTAAACTGAACTGCATTTACTCAAGAATGCTAATAAGCCAAAAAATGATCCTAATACACGAAAAAGATACTGTTTATTTAGCTAAACAATCAAAGTAGAAGCTTGAGTGCATAGTGTAAGTTGAAGAGAAGTTATATAGTTCTTTTGCAGATATATTCCTCCAGCCATTTCTTGAACCTATCCTCCTACTGCAAGGCTGCTGCCAAATTCCTCTGCTCTCTCCTGCTCCTAGTGTGATTATACACTCACAAGACTAAGCCAACCATATTTGATCACTGCTAATCATAGAGTAAGAAATTGAATAAATATTTTTAAACCGCATGCATCCAGTAGCTAACTCCTAACTTACAGCAACTTAATTCAGCACACTTCAATCTCCTACTCCATCAAAATTTCAAGTTTTGACTAACAAAAATTCCCATCTCGCATGGTGTATTCAACCAAGCGGTAGATCATACCCACGTGCTTCTGAGTTCTAATGAATTCACAAAATCAAGCCCGGGCGCACAAAAAAAGAATTTTGAGCAGCGTTTCAGCCTCAACATCCTCCTGTTTTGCGATCCAAATATGAAGAAGCAAGGAACTTTAAGAGATGCAGTACGCATTTGGATCAGTCTGTGTCGTCCTATGTTTCAGAAAACTCATTACTATGGTGGCAAGGGATATTGCTAACAAAAGCAAACACTTCCCACACACTATCATCACCTTATACCGTCCTTACATTTCCCTGCTTCTTGATCTATATCCATCTCCAAGACACAAACTCCGAATAAATGCTAGCCAACTATTCAAATAGACATTCTGACGTCGAGAATAAGACTAACCAAAGAATACTACCTAACTCGCTACGCCTCACCGTTCTCATGGAAGCCCAGTTCAAAATTCCCTTTATTACTATCTGTCAATCTGCAAAACACCGGACGCCCAAGTGCGCAACCAAAATCAAACACCGAAAGCAGGACGCGAAGACCCAAACCTCTCGCGGAAACGTATCGGTCCTCGGGTCCCCAGGCAACTCCCTGACGAAGGAATGGTCCCAGCTCAGATCCTCCAGCTTCAGCCCCTTCTTCCTACCCTTGTCCTCCAAGCTCTGATCCCGCAAATCCCGCGTCACGGACTCGACGGCGTCGGCGTCGGCCGCCGCCGCGGCGTCGTCCGGCGAGTGGGGCTCCATGGAGGCGCCGCTGCCCGGCCTAGCGCCGCGTGCGGCGGAGAGCCACCTGGCGAGGAGCCGGGGGCGGAGGCGGCGGGATTTGGAGGCGGCGGACGAGAGGGAGAGAGGGGGGCGGAGGAGGAGAGGGGAAGAGAGGGAGAGCGGGGACTTGAGAGAGAGGAGACGGAAATGGGAAAGCATTTCTTCCCCCCTCCCCTTTTTTTAGTGTTCACTTTTTCTTTGTTATTGACCGAGAGATGGATAGATGGATTCTTTGGGAGGGCGGTTTGGGTCCTCGGCTTCCGCCTACTTCACGTTGGTGTCTGCCGATGTTCCCACGTTGAAACGTGGCAACATTGTATCGGCAAAAGGAGAAGCGTAGATTAATTTAAGTCGAAAAATAAATAATACATAAAATATTATTATCGCATGATTTAAAATAATTGATTAGTTAAAATAGTTTCATCATCGATAATGATTTATGTTTCGGGCATTTTTTAGAACGATAAGAATATTTTTTATTTTGTACGTGACGGAAGCAATTATTTTTTAAGAAAGTATTTTTTTAGACCGTTTATTTTTCGCGAAGCAAACGTGTCCTGAATCTAAATTGTTTTTCTAATTAGAAGGAGAGCAAATATACTGAGTTCACTACCCAAAGACCGCCTTCTTTCGGTAAAGTTCGATGATTCTTATTTCTGGGCTATTTTCTAAAAATAATACCGTTAATTTAACTTGAGAAAAGCAACGAAGCAAATCGTTCCTTAAATTGAACAGCAGGCGTGTCCTTGTTTTTGGGGATAAGGTGAGGGGCGACTTGCTATCGCAGCTCTCCGTTAGACTTTACCCGTTATAATGTCCCTCTTTTTTATACGTAGTAATTGTCCTTTCATGTGCTGGCCTCAATTAAGAGTCCCGCATATGGCAAGACATAAATAATAATAAAAACGAACCGTCGGCACAAATACATTGGTAGATCAATGCGAAAAAAAACGGGCCTTTGCTACTAAAGTTAGCCCGCGAGCTTCATATATTTCAAACCTGCAACCTTGCGAAAAACCGCCGGACTTCTCCACCGCCGACGAACAGAACGGAGTGCGTGCGCACCTTTTTTTCCGATCACCAAATGCTACCTTCATGTGTGTGTCATGTACCTATGCAAATAATTAGGACATGGTGTCGGAATGACCAGGTCGTTTTCCAAACCGAAAGCGTCTCGACTATGCTGTATTTACAATCTCGGCCCCTCGGGAAATGACTATTTGCAATGTGGGCGGGCGGGGGGGGGGCTCCGCCCACTCTCGCGTCGCTGAAGCTGGGCACTGTCCGGAATCAAAACCAATCATTAACTGGAGAAATTAGGGCGCCAGAAGAGCCATTTGAAGTCCGGTTGCCTTCTCGACTCGGAGCTTCTTCGACTCCTCCTCGCTGAAGAAGAAGAAGAACACACAGACCCGCCCCCGCGCTCCCTCTCCCTCCCTCTCTCTCTCTCTCTCTCCTCGATCTTCCGTCTCGGATCGCGTTTCCTTCGCCTCTCCGCTCTCCCCTCCGCTCGCTCCCGGCGCCGCGCGATTCGTCGGGAGATTCCGGCGACGGCCTCGCGAACCGCCGAATCGCTCCTCGCCCCCGCATCCCCCCCACCCCTTTCCTCCGCCCCCTCGGGTTCCGCTGTTTCCCGCGTCGAACGCGGCGTCGCGGTGCTCAATGGAGTGGATTGAGTGATTCGTCTCGGCGGATTGTCCGTGAATTTGCCTCCTCCTTTCCGAATAGTCGCGAGAGTCTCCGGCGGCTTCTGGTTGGTGCGGTTTTGTAGCCCTTTCGATTGGGTGGGAGAAGCGAGTTTCGGTGGCCGTTTTGTGTGTGGAGTGAGGATTCGGTTCGAACAGACGGCGATGGATTATGAATTGTCCGACAGCAGCGGTATGTATGATAAAGATCGACGCTTTGATTGTTTTTGTGCTTCTTAGGGTTCTTTTCGATCTTATAATGGCTTTATGTAGTGGTTGTTCTATTGATTTTGCTTTAAAAATTTTGAATTGAGATGGTCCCTTGCACTCGATTAGAAGCAGAGGCCGTAGTTAGGAGCTTGGAGCTTCTTATTTGACGGGTTCGTTCAAAAACAGCCAATTGAAAGAAGTATATTCTTCAATTTGAGGTTTTTAAAGGATTACTTGGTTGAGTTTGAGCTAACTCTGATTTTGTCCGACTGATCTTGTGGTATTATGATCAAATTGAAAAGCTTGAGGCTTGGGAACTACTTTTATGATTTAATAACTTGGCCGTGAACTCGTTGCTGTGATTAATGTGTCTGGTTGTTAGATGGATGCAGTTGCCTAGTAGAAAGATTCGAGCTTATTTAGGTGCTTTTAAGTAGTCTGATTTAGATTTCACTTGTCGTGTACTGAGGTTATTTACCTTCTTTCTGGGAATCTCTCTTTTGCCTTTTGTTTGTGAGCTGATGGCTTGAAGCCTCTCCCCCAGCTTCCACTTATTTGAATGTTTGCTTTTTCTTAGGGGTCTTGTTAATGAGTGCCTCGGGACATTTGTTAACCATATTTAAGAAAGAAATAATTATGTTTACAATGCATTGATTGTGCATAAGACGAGGAAGATAGAACTTTGGACATGATAAAATTTCTTCATTTATATGTTTAACTAGAGCCCTTGGAGCACTCCTTAACGAAATCATCATATTTAAATCTTACCCTGAAAAAGTGGTTGACATTTTAAAGTTACCTGATTATGGATTTATATTTGAATGCTACAAATGATCCTCGTTGGCGTTACTTCATTAATTTGGTCTCTTTATCATGTACTGTGGAGACTTTTGAGTTTGCAGTGTCAAATGTGCTTCTGCTATCCCCGACATCTTGGTACAATTTTTTTTCTCTTTATTTGACCTTATTGATAAAAAAAATTGGTGGAACTTTGGTTTTTTTTTTCCAATATGCCCCAAGAAATGGCCTTATTGGTCATTTCTTGAAGATTATAGGAGTATATTATTTGGGGTTTTCCATGAATGAGGCGATCAGTCTTCAATATGTGGATTTAATATTATTTCAGTTTTGTTTTCTCGTCCTTTGCCCTTCGATTCCTGTAGTGAGGGTTTAGATGTTGCTGACAAACTTCTGAACCTTGTGCTTCTGATCCCACCAGACCTAAAAAATAAACCCAAGAAAAAGAGCATCTACCTAGTGCTGTGATACTGGTATATCCCATCACATCTTCATTCTCTTTCCTTCATTATCATCAGTTGTCATGTCACCAAAATGGCCTACTTTGGTATCGATCAACATATGGTTGCAGCTTCCTGTAAACCCCCATTGGTCTGTTCTGTTCAGGTCCATCTAAAATCGTGCTTTTTTGGTGTCTTTACTTTGGAAAAGAGTGTAGGTTGCTTTTCCATTAAGTGACTGAGATTGCTGATACACTTGAATTATCAGATGAAGAGATGCCTTTTTTAACCAATGTCATAATCGGTAGCTTTTATCAGATGAAGGGATGATTTGCCCCATCTTAATGTTGCAATCAGCAGCTTATTGGTTTAACTCTTCTATAGATACTGCAAACGCACTACATCTAGTTTTCCTGTTCCTTTGGAAATTTCGTCCTGACCCTTTTTTGGGGTGTAATTTGTAATCCTTCTTTGTATACAGGGACAGATGATGATCTCCCTCCCACTCATAATAGGTTTCAGAGGGGGGCCAGAACTGCTGGCAACCCCCGGTCTAATTTTGTTGGTCCTCCTCTGTTGCCTAGCGTTCATGGCGACATGGAAACCCAGATCCACAACATTGAGCAAGAAGCCTACTGTTCAGTCCTTCGGGCATTCAAAGCTCAGTCTGATGCCATTACCTGGGTATCTCTCATTGTTCGTATGTTAATTTTTCTGTCTTGCTTGGGTTTTTTAACCAGGCTCAGTGGCTTTTTTCCCCCTGTCTTTAATAGGAAAAGGAAAGTTTAATTACTGAACTGAGGAAAGAGCTGAGGGTATCAGATGAGGAACATAGGGAACTTCTATCAAGGGTCAATACCGACGACATGATTCGTAGGATAAGGTCTCATCTTTTGAATGACGTGTTATGCTAGTTGCTAAGAGTAATGGATGAGCCATTTTCATGTAGATGATTCTTTTTCATATTTGATCGTTCATTTCTAACTACTTCTTTAGCCATTAGGGAGTGGAGAAAAGCGAGAGGGCTTCAACCAGGCATGCTCAGTACATCCCAGCCTGTTCATGACGTCTTACCAAGTCCCACTGTTTCAGCATCTCGTAAGAAACAGAAAACATCACAATCCGTAGCTTCTTTATCTATGGGGGCACCATCACCTGCACTGCATCCATCAATGCAACAACCTTCTGGATCGATAAAACGAGGACCTCCCCCTGGAGCCAGGAGTAAGAAGCAGAAATCAGTAAGTGGAGCACTTTATGGCTCTTTTTTCAAGAATTTGAATAGATAAGTATTTTTTTTCCTCTTCTTTTAATTAACAAGGCACCATAACTGCTGGATTGTTGATGAAGTCCATGCAGTACCCTTCTGCAGGTGTTAGCGCAAGGCCTGGTGCAAACCGGGGCTCCTTTCCAGCAAACGAACATGCTGAGCCAACATCTTATGATCCACTTATAGGAAAGAGAGTCTGGACTAGGTGGCCTGATGACAACAATTTCTATGAGGCTGTTATAACCGACTACAATGCAGCTGAGGTATTGTTTCCTAAATGTTGGATAGGTGTTGTTTCTTAGTTGTCGGATGTTTTTAGTGTTATGAGATTTCATTGATAATTAACCTAAATATTTTTCACTAGGGCCGCCATGCTCTCGTTTATGATATAAATACGGCAGATGAAACATGGGAGTGGGTCAATCTCAAAGAGGTAAATATGCTTCGGTAGAATTTGCCAGGAGGGTTAACATGCCATTTGAAGAAAAATGTTTAATTCACTGGACATTATGTGAAAGTTGATTGTTCGGATATCATGCACAGTAAATTTGACTAAATTGTCCTCTTGCCACGTTTCTTTGATATTAATACATTTGTCCGCTGTTAAGAATATCGCTATCGGTGATGTACCTTTAACTGGTTTTTGGGCTAACATTTATAAGCTCTCTCTCTCTCTCTCTCTCTCTCTCTCTCTCTCTCTCTCTCTCTCTCTCTCTCTCTCGCCCGTGCGCGCCCCCACGCACTCTCAAGCACACACCGACACCCACCCCCACACCCATATGGTTGTTGATGTTTCTTTAACTGATCCTGCTGTTTTACTTGTTATCTCTTCCAATCACTCGTGGAATTGATGTTTCTGAGTATCATATTTTCTCTTCTCTCATGTAGATATCTCCTGAAGATATCCGATGGGAAGGAGAGGATCCTGGCGTATCTCGTAGAGGAGGCCGTCCTGGTCCAGGGCGCGGAACCAAAAAACCCATGACCCGTGGTGGTGGCGTTGCGGGAGTTGGAAGAGGTAGAGGAACCACAAAGGCTCAAACGAAGAAAGATGTTCCTTTATCGCAAAACGGCGTGGGAAAAAAGGCACTGGGGGATATTGAATTACTTCATACAGATACACTAATTAAGGAGGTATACGAATGACTTTAACGGATTTGAAGTTTGAAGTAGCTAACTTCTATTCTTGATATTTTAAGATATTAATGTAACAGGTTGAGAAAGTTTTTGGCGCAAGCCATCCTGATCCCACCGAGATTGAGAAAGCAAAGAAAGTGCTGAAGGTGATGGCTTGCTTATCTTTTGTTATATGCAGTTTTATGTTGCCTCTCTTTCTCATCAGCCCGTGTCTCCATAAAATGCAGGAGCATGAGCAAGCCCTAGTTGATGCAATCTCAAGGCTTGAAGATGCCTCTGATGGTGAAAGTGGTAATACCTAATCACTTAACCGCCATCTTTCATAACATAAGCAGCTTAGGTTAAGCCCCCCCTCTGACAACCGCTGTAACTCACCCTTGCTGTACTCTTATGTTTATACGACTTGTAGTGGCGTACGTGGTCTCTGGCTTTGTAAAAATCATGCGGAACATTAGTCAGTTGAATAAATTTTTGTCGATGCGCCCGAAGTGGCTCTTTGAAGTAATTGTAGAAGTTATTCCTCGTATTAAAAATATTCTTCCCCTCTCCTCTCTCTACTTCTTGACAATCTCAGTAGTATTGTGTGAGATAGGACCGAGGTGATAAGTGTGGGCATTTAATACAATGCTACCTCTTCTTTTTGAATTGCATATGGGAAGTCTCGATTGATTACAGAACTCCATTTTTCTTGCGGGACTCATTTCTTTAGGCATTTTCAGCTGGGTTGATTTGCTGTTTTCCTCAAGTATTCGCCTTTTGGCTACTTCGTTTTACTTTTATCCTTGCTTTGCCTTCAAAAGCAGATGGTGGAGAACACCATAAACAAGGCCAAACAGGAACGAGGGTGGAGGATGAGACAGCATAATGGTATTGGTGTTGAAGGCTCGGGTGGTGACAAGATAGCCAGAGATAGTAGGATTTCGACTGATCCCCAGGACGAGGGCCGTGACATTTGATTGCCGTAGGCGCCTGCTGTATAATTTCCCCTTTATTCATTTAATCAGCATGTATATTATAATTAGCCTGATATTCGATTATTCCCCTAGCTTTTTAACTTGTGAGTCTTGCAAATCGTAGCGTATTTGGCTGACCTATTCAGTGTACTCGAATTTGACTGATATCTAGACTAGTTTGTAATTTGTTCTCTCTCTCTCTCTCTCTCTCTCTCTCTCTCTCTCTAAGTAAAACGCCACTATTGCTCCATCTGGAACTACAAATGAAAGAATTACAATCCATTAGATACACACCGAAGGAGATGGATCAATTCGACATGTAAAAGTTAGCCATCCATTCACTTCAAACTCCAAGAACAAGCCAGATTTGAGAGGTCCAACCGACCAACAGCCATGATCCCAGTGTCTGAGCAGCGTAACATCTTCCACCCGAGGTGGTTCCTTCTGCAATAAGAAATTCCTGAATGCAATTGTAACCCAGGAAAAGAAAAGAGATTATGCAAAACCTGTACTTTTGTTAAGCAGATTTCAACGGAATCATATGCAACAAACCACCTGCAAAGAAAGCTCAACCATAAAATCGATGGGATTCGCCTATACAGGGTTCTCCAGCCCACTGAGATGGCGTATAAGGGCACTGGAGGATGGGTTACAGTACAGAGCGAAGCACAAATGGATCAGGAGCACTGTTAGATTCTGTCCTGTATTAGGCATTTGAATTTAAGAATGAGCATCGCATTAATAAAGCAAGGCACTTAAGTCGCCTCACAAGCTGGTCCATTAGGGTGAACTAGATCAACTACTCCAAATGACTGCAGAAACAAGAGCTTATGCATAAAACCAAGAACACCTTTAAACAAATTGGCTACGGATCTGCATCTGAGATCATTAATAAAGCATAAGCAAATTTAACAGACCCATTGACGTTCCCTATCCACCCAATCAAACAGAGTCAAGGGCCCTTTCATGATGTTCAACAATATCAATGAGCCAAGCAGAGTCCAATGGACCCATCACATAAATGCTCACCAAACCATTTTCACCTAAATCAGGAAGGAGTAATGTTCATGCAAATGTGTATTCATGGTTTCAACATTAGTGAGCAGACAGTGAGATTTCTGAAGCTAGAGGAAGCCAAAAAAAAAAAAGGCAGAATTCTACCATGACAATATGGGCCAAACATCCTGCAGTTGGAAACTTACATCCAATTCACTGAAATTCTAAATGCTCAATACCTACATTGCAGCTGTAATATGTTGCGCCAATATCTTGACCATCATTTGCCAGATTAACCATACAAATTGGACCAGCCACCATGTAACTGTGGCCAGAACAATAATCACTCAAAAAGCCACACAAAAGGGGTCCAATCATTACATTAAAAGCATAAAATCTTCCACTCCTCCCCCGGTTTCAAATATTGGTTGTCAACTACGCAGTTCATGACCCTATGTTCCTACACAATAACATCAGAAGTAGCAAGACAAAGACGGTTTCTTAAACAGAGACAATGCTGGATGAGCATCAAAACAATCTGGCAATAAATAGGTGATGAGAGATAACAGGTGAATGGCACAATAACAAATGCAAAACAAGATATCACTGAACATGTCAAACGTCCCATTCCAGTGCTTCCATGCAATAGAAAATGGTAAGTACATGCAATTGTCATACATAAAAAAATCTGAACAATTTAAGTATCGTTTCCTATCCTTGATCCATCATGGACTCGGAAACTGAACAAAAGCCTGTAATGCAACCCAACAAAACCATGCTAGAACTTAATTGGGCCATGTTCAAGATAGCTAAATGGAGCCATGGTTAGGGAGTACATAAAAACCGGAGTACATAAAAACCGGATTAAGAACTAACTCACAAGCGGACAAAAAGGCTAGAACTGAATTACCTTTTCCAACTTATAGCCTCTCATAGCATAAAATAATGTGTCAGAGGGCATGTGAAACCCCCGATGATAAGATATGACTTGTTTACTCTTAAAATTTGAAGACCTGAGGCCCCGAGGCCAATGTTCGCTTAAGTGTCGCTTTTTGTCCAAGACCTTCCACCTTGGTAGAGTTTTCATACGATTGACTACGTCTCTTTTGCTTTCAATTAAGCAAGATTATAGAAGCTGCAACAAATAAATTTAGGTGCAGCAAACCATTGATGTATTTCCACGCATTGGTTATGTAGGCTAATTAACATTCAGCATGGCAACATAAAACAAATAGGTTGAGCCCTCTGAGTTAGAGAGAACAACAGGAAGCAACATAAGCACACAGTGAGACTCCAAGATGGAACTCTAATTGTTGCCATCTAGAAGTAGATGGAAAGCCCATTTACTAACTTGATCATGCAAACTCTCTCTTGCCCCTCGACAAAAACTAATTTCATGTAGCCAACCAGAATTTTAGTCACATCAGCGACATCAACAGCTATTACCCATCTTCCCTTTGGACGCAATCCTTGTGCATTTCCATTTGATTATGGAGAACTTGCTAATCTCGACCATCACAAACTTAGCCGACCATTTATCAAACAGTGCTAAACAGTCTACGAGTCACAACTGTACCACCTATCCAGAGCCCCCCACAATGAAACTCCCGAAGGAGCAAATCCTTAATGATCATCACCTCCTCGTATCCCCTCTCACGCATGGAAACTATTTCGTCACATCCAAAGCAGGGTTTCAGCGGCTAAAATACCCACGAAACAGCGATTAAAAACACATAGCGGAGCAGCTAAAACAGTGCAAACGTCCTAATCATCCGCGGATCTGCAACGCTAAACCCACGAGCAACTTTCCAAATCTAATTGCTACCCAGAAATTACGCTTAGCCAAACATCTCGAACGCTGAATCAAAATTGAAGCTTCGGAGCGTGCGAATCAGACCTGCAGATGCTCCTCATCGGGCCAACCCAGAAGACAGCGATGACTTTGAATTAGTTCTGAGCAGACCCAAATCCAGTCCAGCCGCAGCAGGGTACGACGACGCACGAAAGCTTCTCTCTCTCTCTCTCTCTCTCTCTCTCTCTCTCTCTCTCTGAAATGAGGTGAGAGTCATCTCCATCTCTAGAGCTTGTCGCCCGATTGAACGGGGCTTCCATGGATGAATGCTCGTTGATTTTGCAGTTTCCACTTCCAGCACATTGAATTGGCACGAGAGAGATAGAGAAGAGAGGGGGGGGGGGGGGAGAGAGAGTTGGAGGATCGGTACGTGTCGACTGTCGAAGTGACCGCCTCGGAGATAAATGAACAGATCAAGTGTTAAATCTCATCTAGTTTAATCTGTGTCGTATAAATATACATTCATATTGTAACGAGCTAGCATGACGAGGGTAGGGAACATTTGTCAAGCTCTTAGCAGGTTTTTAGGATGGTGGAGCAGCCGGAATGAATTGTATTACGCACCGAGCTGAGAAAGCATTCTTAAGATACGTGTGTAAATCTGAAAGTAACTCACATAAAACTTTTTTGACGCATTAAAAAATGTTAAACGTGCCAAACGTGTGCTCATATGTAAGTACAGGTAACCTTTTGAAAAAGTACTCATATTTATGTCAATAGACAAAACCCGATATGAAAAGGGTTAAAACGCACAGTACCTACTTCGAATTATTTTTGTGAACTGATGAGTGAAATTCTTTAATAATCTCTAATCTTATTGACTTGACTTCTTAAAAGATGAATGGATTTATATAATCCAGTCTATATTTAACAATTCCTTTTTGCGATTAGTGCTTTTTCATTAGTTAAATGGATAGTGATAATTGAATATTTGAACAGATGAATGGATGGTGTGGCTTTCCTTTTGTACTTCCACCCTTCATAAACACCTAAGATTTTTTTTGTCTTTAGTTATATAGACATGGGTGACCATGAAAATACATAGTAAAAAAAAATAAGCGTGGATATTTGACTTTGAGTATATGTTGATGAATACGATCGGTAAGCATGTGTCGCGGTCCAGACATTCTCAAGGCATGATGAGTGAGAAACCATCCGAGTTGACCGGGAAAGCTTGAAACTTCTAAGGTCCAAATTTCTTGGGTACTCTAGAATATTCTTAAAGGTAATATGAGAAATGTGCACTTGTACTCTAAAGCATTTTCGGGTTGTCGATAAACGTGGAGATAGAATCTCCACAATTAAATCAAGAGGAAATCTACGATTGAAATTGAAGGAAATCTACGATTGAAATTGAAGGAAATCTACGGTTGAAATTGAGGTGCATGTATAAATAGGTTCCCTTCCCTCGTTTGCATCGTCTCACTAGAAATCTAGAGTTCCTCCCTAGCGCAAGGAACGCTAGATTAACCATCTTGTGAGTATATGATTAACATTAACAATAATTAACGGTACAAAAAATAATTAATTTAAAAAAATGAAATTGTTATTATGTGGTTAGGAAAACTTCATCTTCGTGTTCAATTCTTTAAATGAACAATCAAATCATATAGAAGCCCCACCGCGATGTTCCTTAAAATTGCCACAAAGCATTACATGACTGTATACAAGTAAGAAAGATAAAAGTCACATAAATCAACGGAAATGGCCAAATTAAAGCTTCATTAATGACTAAGTACACATACCATGTTAGAATTCAAGAGCTCCCGATCTGATAAAACCAATCTCGCACAATAACTCCCCATGTCAATCTTCCAACACCGGATCCCATACCAAATTGCCAAACTTCTATGCGGTCAGGCTTCGCTGTTATATTCGTCGATCGTTTCTTTCATTCCATCCAGCTGAGATAGGATGTATTTCAGCTTCTCCAGACAAATCTCATTCGCTATTCGAGGGCTGTAGTCGCACTTCTCAAACGGACGGTATTCACACGCACTTTTGATTTCATCTCTCAGAGTCATCTGGATGTCCTTGATCGACTGCATGAACTCGCGGCAATGGTTGTCTATAGATTCCTTTCGGGGACCAGCAGGATTAGCTAGTTCATCCATTACTCCCCCGGCTAGCTCCAATACCTTAATGATTCTCTTTTCAACATTTTGAAGCCGCTGCAATGACGTGTTTTGTGTCGGAGAATCCATGGACTCTGCGCTAACAATCGCTTTCTCTCCTTTTGTATTGAATCAGCTGCAGTCAATGATGCACAAAATAAAATTCTCCCTCACCCAATGAAGCATCGAACTTTTCCAGAATATAAACAAGATAAGAACCATCGAGTCAGTAAGTAGTTGAATATTGCATCAAAAGTTTGTAACTAACTATTGGAACTTAAAATTGTCCAGGAAATTCATAGGAAAAGAATATCAGAACAAAATGCCTGAACAAAATATAAGTTCAGTATACATCAAAGATCCTAAATTGTGGTCTTCATCATCTGAGCAAAATTTCAAACTGTGAGAAAGAACTGGAAACTTTTTTTTTTTTGGTCGGAGAAAGAACTGGAGATTGCTCACCCAGAAAAATCTTTTGAAAAGGGAAACAACCATAAAAGAACCAAACAGTTCCTTCTCAAAATTTCATTCCAAATTATTTAAGAAGGAACATAACTATCAAATTATCAAACAGTCCCTTCTCATAGGTTCATACTTGTGAGTCGTAACTATCTAGCCTTCGAAACCAACCTAAAAAGTCATCCTAGAGGACAGCTTACAATCATATTTTCATCATAGGCGCTTACAAAGAAAGAATTCGACTATAAGTTAAGATGTGCATTTATCTTTTACTTGCTTGAATAGGCCCGTTCAGTACCTTGCTCGAGCTGAGCTTAGCCTAATTCAAGCAAGCAAAGCTGAGCCCAAGTGTAATAAGAGCGATGATGGAAAACATCAATCCACTAATCACTTGACCTGCAAGCTAGAAGGAGAGCGCTGTAAATATCATGTCCATTGATTCAACTGAAACTAAGATCGCGACTAGCACTGCCGGGTGTGATTCCTCCCGCTCACCATCTGAGTCGCACCTGACCAGGCTCCGAACAGGGGTTCAGTTGCCAAAATAAATACTCCAGAAGATATTCTGATGATGAGGACAGGTACAAGGTATATGGAAACACTAACTACAACAGAAAACTACGTGTTCAATGGGAAGTTCTATTGATCACTTGTCTGGATCCTACACCGTTATTGTATGAGTGCTTCAGCAATAGATTCCCACCGGATAAAAAAAACCCATAATTTGTGCTTCCATTAGATGGAAATGCCTAGAGACAGTCCAATTTCTAGAAGAATTTCGGCACGAGCTGTACTGGAATGGAAAGCTTCATAAAAATCAAGCGATCTTGTGCATCTTTGGCCATCACCGACATAAAGACCGCATGTTATGCGCCTAACTCACTGTCCAAAGCGTGCAAGTTCTAGTTAAACCATCCAACACAACAAATGTGGCATCTTTCTTAAACCCTAAAATGCACCATAACTAGGTATCTCATCAATCATTAGCTGAATTTCCTAACAATTCACGAATGCCATCAACCACCAACACAATCATCACATATTGACCCCCGGCGGTGCAACAAAATCTATCAATCGAACCGAACAAGACAAAAAGAAATCAAATTGGGAAGCGGATCCAACATAGAGATTACAACAGAAGCAAACCCTAGAAGGAAGAGTTCGCGACCAAGACGACATCGAAGCTTCCCAAATTCATAAGCGGAAATCTATCGGTCAGCGGAAATCTATCGATCAGACACGAAAAGAAAAGGAGCGAGGAATCGTTACTTGGAGCGATTAGGGCGGTCGATCGTCGACGAACTTCGCCAGGTGAGGCTTGACGAAATCGCTGCGAGCTGTGGCACGAGCTTTGCTGAGGAGCGACTTCGGCGAAGGAGAGGTGAATGGCGACCGCGATAACAGGAACGCCGGCCGGCGGCGAAAGACGGCTACCGTCGCAGCTAGTTTATCGCGCGTCGGTGGGTATGCCCACAGCAGTGTCCTCGGGTTCTTCCTCTGGGCTCAGCTCGTCTATATTCGACTGTAAACAGACCAGAAGCACTGGTCCGAGAAGATCGCGCCCGGTCTTTTTGGGCTCATCTTTTGTTTATCATATCGCGAGAACAGAGGCTCCCATTCTTTCGCAGAAAACATTTTCCGGAAAAATATTTTATTCATTTTTGGCGTTTTGATCGCTTAGAAAAACGAGTTAACAAAAAAAGATTTTGTACCTATATTCAAATTCGGAAAAATGATTTTCTATTTAAAGAATCATAAGTCATTTTCCAAACAATGGTTAGATATCGGCTTTTAGATCAAAAAATATGCGCTTAAACACAAGAGCCCAATGCTTATTCCCGCACTCTTGGCAAAGAGGCCGGATCTAGTGGTCGGGATTGGATCTACCAAGGTCCACCGAGGGAAAATGTAACATCCTGGATTTTGACCTGTTATCGGGATCAATAAAGTGTACAGTAATTCTCATTTGATTTTAGTAAGTCTCGCCCGGACTTGATCAATCACGGGATACTAACCAAATGGGAAAAGCTAAATAGGAACAGGTACGTGGACCGATGACCCGATCGCGATTGAACGCCGATTTCGACGAACATCGAGGGAATATTTTGAATCAATATGGGCCAATCTTAGGAGAATGACGGATTTATATAGTCAGTAAAGTACGATCGGATCGCAGGTAATTCCGCACAATCGAAAGTACGCCTGACCAATGAATCCCGATTTTAATCCAAATGATCGCGACCCCCGGTGCTAGTGATAATTCCTCTCGTTCTCTCGAAATTCGAGGCCATCACGACTCGGACAATCTCAGGTCGATACGCGTAGCACTTAAATAGCCGCCCGTTAGTAAGAGGCCCTGAGACTTCAAAACGAGTTATTTTGATCGCGATATTGAGCCCGAACTTCAATATCAAAATTTCAAGGGTAATTACGACTATTTTGCAAGACGGACATCATTTTATAGTGGCCAATTAAGTTTGGGACAAGAACGGCTGAAAATAGAAATTTCGACAGAAATTGGGAAAAATTACAATTTTGCCCCTGGGGACCTCGATGTCCGTTTCAGAGGCCCAAACGAAATTATTTTTCAGAATCGATGCCATTTTGGGGCAACCACGCATGTTTGGAGTGCGTACGATCAAAAATTAGAATTTCGACCCCGGAACGAAAAATTACGGTTTTGCCCCTCCAAACTTTTGGACTTGTTTTCGATGGCTTAAAGGATGAATTTTAAGGATCCGACACCATATTATGTCTACCATGAATATATAGGACTTGTATGGACAAAAATTGAAATTTCGGTCCTGGAGCGGAAAATTACGAAAATGCCCCTAGGCCACTTTTGGACAATTCCGAATTTTGGATTTAATTTTGGGATTAACCAAGGTTGGTTAGAGCTAAACCAGGTCTGATCAGCTTGGGTTAAGGACCAATGACCATTTTACCCATAAATAATTGGATTCGATCCTAGCCCTTTGATCAAGGGCAAAATTGTCCAAGTGGCTTGGATTTTGACACTTGGATTCCACCCAACCAATTTTGACTCATTTTGACCTAAATTTCTCTCTCTCACGTTCATTTCTGGTTCAGCCGAAGCCCCCCCATTTTCCTCTTCTTCTTCTTCGTATCTTCTTCTTCTTCCGTTTCTGCACATCCTGGTACTGTTCACGTCGAAACAGTACCAGCCGGAGCTGCTGGCCATCCTCAACTACCATCCCGCACCACCAGCAACCATTTTCGCCCTTAAACAGCCACCCACAGTCCCATTTCCAGCCCCAAACAGAAGTGAACAGCCGCGAATCATCGTTCCTGTCGTCACCGTGATCGCCGACTTGCACCCGGAACGCCGCCGTCGATCCTTACCGCGCGTCGGTGATCGACCGCCCGTTCGTCCCGAGTCATCAATAGGCGAGTATAAACCCCTAAACCCTAATTAGTTTAATTGTGCATTTTTAGGGGTTAATTAGGCCTAATTGAGGTTTAATTAGGCTTAATTGTGTGTGGGGTGTTTTGTATGGGTCATTAGGACCTAATGAGATGATTTAATGGTGGATTAAGGCCCAAATAGCCTCCTGTTCTGGTACTGTTCACTAAGTACCGAAAATGCTTAATTTTGTCTAAGTTTTGTACTAATTGAGTTCAATGGTTAATGACTTAGAATTAGGCATTTGGGAGACTAATTTAGCTTAATTGAGGCTTAATTAGGTATATTTAATGGTTGGATGATTAGGGTAAGTGATTAGGCCCTAATGAGATGGTTTAAAGGTGGTTTAGTGCCTAAAGTTAATATGTCCTGGTACTGTTCATGGGGCACCGAATTTTTGTAATTTTGTCTAAGTGTTTCACTAATTGAGTTCAAGTGCTAATGACTTGGAATTGGACTTTTTAGGGGCTAATTAGGCTTATTTGAGGCCTAATCAAGTATATTTGGTTGTTGGGTGATTAGTAGTTGTGATTGGGGATTTATGGAATGGTTTAAACATGGTTTAAGGCTTATTTAGTGTTAAAACCTGGTACTGTTCATTCAGTACCGAAAATGCCTAATTTGTGCCCAAGTTAAATATTCTAAGAATAATGGATTAATGACAAGAATTTAGGCATTTTTAGGGGTTGATTAGGACGTGTATAAATCCTATTGAATGACCCCGAAGTGGTGAGAACGATTATCGAAATTTATTTAACCAAGGCGGGCCTTTAGCGCATTGAGTTACCTCGGAATGAATATTGAGTTCATTGAGCTAGAAAGGTAATGATTTGATAATGCCGAGGGTGCGTTAGATTCATGGGCTTGGTAAATAACTACACTCGGCATATTGGCTTGGGTATTAGCATGAAATTTCCGAGTATATGATTTGTATGTCATGTTGTGATTGACTGGAGTTAAGTGCAGTAATGTGCATACCTGAGATTTACTCAATTATGGCCTACGGGTCGCTTTATTTGATTGTGGCCTTCGGATCGGGCCTATGGGTCGATTTATCAAACTGTTGACCTTCGGGTCGAGCCTACGGGTCGATTTATCAAATTGTTGACCTTCGGGTCAGGCCTACGGGTCGATTTATCAAACTGTTGACCTTCGGCTCGAGCCTACGGGTCGATTTATCAAACTGTTGACCTTCGGATCTGGCCTACGGGTCGTTTTATCAACTGTGACCTTCGAGTCGGGCCTACGGGTCGTTATATTCAATTGTGGGCCTTCGGGTCAATATAATTGCACATTAATTGCGTTAATATCAAATGCCTAACCTGTAGGGCTGAAATAATATATTGGGCTGTGAGCCGGGAATGTATTAATGTTATACTAGTTCTTCTCTTGATGTGTTTTATTTACCCTTCTGGAGGTGCACATTAGCCTAGTTTAGGATTAGTGGTTTGTACTTGATGAGATTTCTCACGGTTGTGATAAAACCGACATTTCAGATCCCCGGCCGTGAATATTGAGGCCGAGGAGCAGGACCCCGAGCCCGAGACAGAGTCTGAGACTATAAGTTTAGAGGAGAAGTCGGAGCAGCCTGAGAGTCCCTCTGAGTCATCGAGTTTCGATCTAGACTGGAAGCCTTAGATTAGGTCTCAATGTTAGCAGTAGAGGCCAGCTCCTTTTTGACTGTAGCCTCTAGTAGTCAGTCCGATCTCCTTAGGTCATCGATCCCTTTTTGTTTTAGTGGCCTTTTTGTTGTATTTTGTTTATAATGAATATTGTATATAAGTGTTCTTAATGAATGTATATGTTGTTTTTAATCGTTTGAAATTTGTTGGCTTGTGTTGCTCATGGTTGCTTTTAAATTGTCCGAGTGTATATATATTTATTATATATACGTCGTTTCCGCATGTGGCATGTTTTCTCTGATTTGAGTTTTCGGGTCGGTGACGTAACCTGAGAGCGTCGCACCTCGTTTCGACCTATACGTAGATGTTCATGCTTCGTAGAGTACGGGGCGTGACAGAAAAACTGGGTCCAATGATGCGGGACCTAGGACCTCAACACCCGATCGGAGTCCATTGAGGCCGCACTTGGAACTCCCGTGCTCATGCTCATGATCCGAGCAGCCCAGCCCAGGTTCATCTAAGCCGAGCCTGAGTACATCAAGGCCTGACAAAAGGACCCTTGTGCCTAGGCCCGGGTCCCCCACGCTTGGCCCCTGGCCTATCAAAGTTGGCCCCAAAGACCCCAATGCCCGGAACAAGGTCTTCAGCACCTACTCCCTAACTTGGGTCCATCAAGGTCCGATCTAGGTTCCCAATGCCCATGCTCGGGTCCATCAAGGTTGTGCTCGAGATCCCAATGCCCGTGCTCATATTCCAAATGCCCTTGCCTAGGTCTATTAATGGCTCATCAAGACTGAAGCTCAAGATGCTAGTGCTCGAGCCCCAAGGTGCCCTCTCCCGAGTCCATCGAAGTCGGGCATGGGCCCCGGCGCTTGGACCCAGGACAACGCCCATGCCAAGGCCTATCAATGTTGGGCTAGGGACCCCAGCGCCCATAACCGGGTCCTAGGTCCTCGACCACCAGCTAGGGACCTTTGATGCTTGGCTTAGGTCCATCAAGGCTGAACCTAGATTCACCAAGGTTGCCCCTAAGATCCCAGTGCTCATGCCCAAATCCCCCGGCATCAGCGTTGAGGTCCCGACCCCTCCTCTGTGGACTTAGGTTTGGACGTTGAGGACTTGGTCCCAAGTGCCAACGTTTAGGGCCTGAACCTTGATGGACTCGGGCATGGGCGCCTAGGACCTAGGCACTAGCGCTGTGGACTTGGGGTCGATCGCCGAAGTCTTGAGCCCGGGTGTAGGGTCCTCAGCCCAATCTCTCTAGACCTAGAATTGATGCTTGTGCTTATGCTTGGGATCTAGGAATCCATGTCATGTCCGTGCCTAATTCCCCTTTATGTCTATTTAGAAAAATCTCGACGTTCCTTGTCAACAACTAGAGTATATATATTTTCAAGTTTCAGTCAAACATTGAAAAATACTGTCAAAAAATGACTTTTTGAAAAATATTTTCTAGATATGTCACATTTTTTGCGAAACAAACGAAGCCAAGGTATGGTGTAAATCAATCAGAAGAGGTATGCGATGCGTAAAAGTATTTCCCCCGGATTAATCCTCGAATTTCATCTGTTTTCTAAAATTGAAAATGTTTGGATTTTTAAGAATGGGGTCTTATCATGTGTTGGAATCTGTTAGGATACTCATCCATGAATAAATGAATAAAACGTATCTTAACGCATGAAAGTTGGATAGATTGTCTCTTTTGTGAGGATTATTTGGTCTCTAATTTTTATATAATGCGCATTGAATGATAGGAAATTATTCCTTATTTATGTAAATTTCATATATTCAAGGAGTCTAAATCAAAAGGAGAAAGTTGAAGCATCATTCATAATATGAAAAAATTGTCAAAAAAATCCTAAACCTATTGTACGAAGGTCAATGCAATTATAAACATTTCAATTGTACTAATTTAGTCCTAAACCTTATGACGATTTGCTAAATCGATCATAAACCTTTCAATTATGCCAATTTAGTTCTAAATCTTTTGATAACTCACCAATTTATTCCTAAACATTTTGATGATTTTCCAATATAATTCTTTTAACAAAATATCAAATAATAGGTTGAAGACTAAATTAGCAAATTTTAAAAAATATTCAAGACTAAATTGACACAGATAAAGGTTTAGGACTAAATTAAAAAATCATCATAAAGTTTGGGACTAAATTGACACAATTGAAAGGTGTAGGACTGAATTGACCGTCGTATAAAAAGTTTAAGACATTTTTTTTTGATAATTATGCCTTCATAATTTGGATGTGCCAAATTAAAAAAGACGATACGATTAAAGATCCATTGAAATTCACAAATTTGGGATATACTATTGCTTTTTATTTGGATGAGCTGAGCCAATAGAATGAACTGAAGGAGTTCCATGTATGAATTTTGTATTGCACACATAACTAGATTGCGCTCTAGCAGGTCAAGTAGGAATTAATAAATAGAATACGAAAAAATATAACAAAGAATGAAAGGGATCGAAATCTATTTGTACAATATTTAGTTAGGATGTTTTACATTTAGATACTTTTTATACTCTTTTTAGGCTTTGTTTCGGTGAAAATGAACAATTTGAAAAACAGTTTCTTAAAAATGATCACATGTATCGCTTAAAATCAGGCTCCCAAAAATCATATATTCCTTAAGGGGGTTTTATCCCATGGAAACACTCTTTAACGGAACTTTAACTTTAGCAGGTTGCGTCAAAAAAACCACTGGTTTTGCTCAGTGGATTGGGATTGCATGACTTATTTCATTTATCGGATAAACTATCGGGGCCTCATGTGGTTTACTCCGAATTAATCTTACTTTGGCCTAGAGCAATAAATGTATTTGAAGTGGCTCACTTTGTGTGGATAGGAAAAGCCACGCGCAATGAAAAATGCAAGCACAGTTTTGGGATGAATTTTTATTACGTATTTTGATAAAGAAATTATCTATTATGTCTGACGAGCTTCGGGTTTGAGATTGCGTGGAGTCTAGTCCTTTAATTTACTTCTTGGTAGGGTTGTCAATTGGGTTGATAGAGTCAGATTTGGATTGGGTCGAAAATAGCTTGACTAAATCGATCCATTTATATGCAATACAAATTTGGTGACGATTATTGGCCCACATTACAAAAACGCACACACATATAATTAAAAATAGGAAATTTTATACTATGCATGTAGTGTGTAAAAAGATAAAGTTTTAGGTTGAGTTTGATCTTCTGGATTTTTAGTTAAGATAGGACTGGATATGATATGATATAAAATCTAGGGATTTTGATATATCATAACCACTGTTTGGTGAATCATAGTAATAAAGCCGCATTATTTAATATATCATAATGTTCATTGTTTGCTATGAACGATATGTAAGTGTAAATGAATCTAAAATTTGCACAAACAGAAATGGTAAGAATCTCTTACGACACTCTTGCCTACTTCATTTTTATTTGCTTATTTTTTATTACTTATCCCTCTCTTTTTTTTCTTCTTTTTTCTTTTTTCCCTTCTATTACTCTTTAATAAAATTTTATTAAATAGTAAACTATACTAATATACTTACAATATGTAATAAATATAAATACTTTATTCATTTATATATATATATGGAATTTATAATATAAGATAGAAAGAAACTTGAATATATAAATAAAAATAGGAATAAAAACGAAATTGTGTTATTTTTTTGTTATTTTGAATTTTTATATTAGAATTAGAATATTATTTATATTTAAATTTCATTTTAATATTATTGATTTAACAAGTTTTTTATTCGAGAAAAATAACTTTTTATATTATGAATATTAAAAATCCTATCCACCTTTATCCCACCTCCCTCATGGGATAATTTTATCCGGGCTAACCCATTATATCAGACTTTATCCTATCTTGGGCAGGCACCAAAATACAGGATATAATAAATGTTATCCTATCCTAAATTTTATCTTGACTGCCAAACGTAGTCTTAGTAGTTTTATAAGGTCTCAAAAAAGATTTTCAACTTATTTCCGACTTTTTTGTTTTATTGCAAAATTTTCGAGATCCACAATGAAGTATCCGACGTCTCTTATAGTCAATAAGTCACGTAAAATCATATATTAATTTTCATAAATTTATAAAGCTTTCAATTTTGAAAAACAAGAACATCATAAGTAAAAGATGAAACTAGAAAATAAGCTGCCCCACCCGAAAACCCCCATTCCGAACCCGAAAACAGGTGAAGAGAGACTTTAGAAGGGTCGGGCTTTAGTCTCGTTAAAAACCTACATTTTGTTAGACTTTATTACTCAAAATCATATCAACCCATTTGATAAAATCTAATTAAACCATATATGAACCAGCCCACGGTAAATGAGTTAATAAATAAGTATTCACTATTCAATCCAATTTGGCTAGTTTTACCAAATCCGGTGCTTGAACCAAAAAATAACATTACTTCCATATATTTTCCCCCTTTTACTGCACCTGCACGTGCAAGTTTGGCCCCCGTTACAATTCATCATCGGTTGAGTATATTGGCCTTTGTCTGTCTGTCCCTGCTCCTCCTCGTCCTCCTCCACCGCCATCTCCGATCACAATTGCCGGCGCTCCGACGCTTGACGCCGCCTCCACCGGCGATTTCCGGCGCGATCACCAGGTACGCTCGGCAATCTCGCTCCTGCGTTCTCGCGTCCGTGCCCTTTTCTCTCTCTCGATCCTTCGCGCGCTTCGCCTGACGAGATAGCTCGTCGACGAAGAGTAGGAGCGGTACTTGCGCTGCTGGAATCGATCGGTTTCATTCGTCGTCTGATACATCTCGCCTCAAAAAACCCTTTTTTTTTGCCTCGAAATCTATTCCTTAAACCCTAGTGGGGATCCTTCTCGGGGCAATTCGATCCTGTTGGATCGTCCCAGATCTGGGGTTATTTGATCCGTGTCGGATTTTTATTTTCCACCCGATCCAAAACCTTGCTCTGGGCATACGTTCAATTGAGTGTTTTCGTGTGAATGCGTAGACCGCGTGCTCAATTTCGTGTGATCTTCAGTTGTCTGTGGGTGACGTTTGGATGTTGGATCGGGTCGTGTTTGAAGAATTGAGTTTCTGGGTGCTTCTTTTTTGCAGAAAGATTTTGTTTCTTCGGTTGAGTAGAGGGTTTCGTTAGGACAAGGGAAATGTCAGCGTTCATCCCTCCAGGGGTGCCTAGACCTGGCAGTAACGCCAATCAAGCGCGGCCGCATCCGCAGCAACAGCCTCCCAATTATAACCCAAATGCGATGGCCGAGAGCATGCAGAATATGAGCCTGAATAGGCCGCCGTCGAACCTACCTGGTTCTGCCCCTAGGCCGTCGCCTTTTGGCCAGCCCCCGCCCTTTTCGTCTCCATTGCCTTCACCTGCGTACCCTGGTGGGTCGCAACCAATGTCACGTCCTGGCCTACCACCACCTGGGGTTCTTACAAGACCTACAATGCCGCCGTCAACTGCTGCACAAGCCACATTTCTCCCTAATGTCGCCCCGGGAAGACCCACTGCTCCACCGGCGAGTCATGCACCCCCTTTTGGATATAGACTGCCTGCTGGTTCTTTGCCATCCTCAGTCGGTGGGCAAACAGGTGTTTCTCCGAGGGCTCCCGTTTCAGGGGCATTCCCTGGTAGCCCAGTCACAACACTAGCTGCACCACCAGCAGCTCGTCCACCATTTGCTTCTTCTCCCTTTGCAACCGGTCCAGTGGTTCCACCAACAGGTCCACCTTCTGCTCCATTGAATAATGGGCCACCAAGTTTTGCACATGGAGGTTTGGCTGGTGGGCCTCGATTTGGTCCTCCAGGTGGCCCTGCACCTCAGCAGCTGCCTGTCACCCCTCCGCTGCCGATGTTATCGACAGATCAAGTTCCTCGAGGACCAAGCATGCGCTCCCTCATGGCTAGTCCCTTAGTAAGTTCTCCGCTGGCTCCTCCAATGCAATCAGGTTCAACCTTCTCGGGAGCACCTCAGGCAATGCCTCCTCCACCGCCTTCTCCTTTTGCAGCACAGCCTTGGTTGATGCGGTCTGAGCAAGTAAGAACTTTGAATTCACATTTCAAACAGTAGCATAACCCTCATGTTTCGAGCAGGACATCCCCCCACCCCCCCTTCCCCCTAAATTTTACTTGCTGAGTTACTGTTATCTTATGAAGTATCTTTCCCTATTGTACGTACTGAGTTACTGTTATTTTAGCATCATGTGGCCATGGTTGGTAAAGTGATGTGGTCTTTTGCTAATTTTTTCTTTTTTTTCTTCTTGTACATGGATGACGGTGGTTTCCTCCCACATTTTGCCCCTTTCAGTCATAAACTTGCAAAGTTGCTCTGAAAGTTCTTTGTTCCATAGAATTTAGAAGATGTTCCTTTAGACCTCCTAAATTTTAAATTTTTAAAACTTTTTCCTTTGACTAAAATAAGAAAACATGCTCTCGGACCAATATTTCTTTTAAAAGTATGCAAGCTCTGCACATTTGTGGTACTTATTATAGCACAAGGTGCGAGTGGATTCTAACATCACTTTTGATCAAAATTTAAGGAATTTGTATATGCGGATGTGTAAAATTTAGATTTCACTTTAGCTTGACATGTGGCTATTGGGAACTGACTTGTTTCTTAATCAATTATTACTTATTTTGAATGATTTTAGCATTAAACGCTAAGTATATAAATACAATTATCCACCTTGACAGTCATATAGATTTGTGGAATGAGATGCTGAGGAAAGATATGGAGCATCTAGGGCTTACAGAGGATTTAATAAAGTATTGAGTGCAATGGTGTAGGATGCATATAGCTGAAACACCTAGTTGGACAAGGCTTGGTTTTGTACTTCTTGTTGTTAAATTTCACTTAAATTTGTGAAAGTGAAATTTATATATATTTAATGCTAGAAACCATAAATTGGGGGACAAACTACCCTCTCCCCCCAACCAAAATAAAGAAAAAATTAAGGAAAAGAAAGGAGAACACTCACACACACATGATTAACAACTAAGGTAAGGCCTTGTTAATTAATTGGGTAAGCTATCTTGTACTGCTGAAAAAAAAGGATGGGGTGTTCCACTCCTCCATGAACACTAGAAGCATAATAGATTTAGTTCTTTAATTCTGGTGATAAGGCACTTTCAAAAGTTGAGTTTATGTCCTTACATATGAATTTCAGATTTAAGACCATCGGGGCTTGGGTATCCTTTTTTCAGTGAACCAGAGAAACATTTCATTTCAATTTTGGTGATATAGTCAACCTTGAAATTTGAACAGGACTTAGCTGAAATTAGTTGATTTGGGCATCATCTAATAAACTTTTGAAGTAAACGAAAATCAGTCATGACATTAGCAAGCGCCTGATCTTTATCAAGTTCACTTAATAAAGACAATATTAGGTAGATGATTGTCAAAGAACACTACGTTTCAGTCATGATTAGGGTAAATTTTGCATGAGAAAAAGGTAAATGTTGCATGAGAAAAAGTCCAAGAGAGGGAATTATTGAAAGAGATAGGTTATCCTTGTCTTCGAGCCTCCCTATTTTTGGTTTTGAGCTCTTTTTGGATACAAGCTTTTTTTGTACATGGGTTGGCACCCCTGGGTGGCTCAAGAGAATTTCTCTTTACTTTTTATAAAAGTGACTGTGATAGGTTAGGCTGCCCGTTTTCGATAGACTATGCCTCCTAGAAAAGGAATTTCTGTTCACGATGCTAATGACCCAGTATGCCAGTCAATCCCCTCTTGCTGGTGATAATCTTACAACTGATTTTATCTGTTGATCAAGAAATATTTCCTTTGTTTGTATACATTTTGAATTAAGTGGTAATTTAGTCCTTTCCAATTTTACCAGATGCCTCCACCTCCACCAGTTCCAGGTCCTCCACAACCACCACGAATGTTCGGGATGCCACCTACGCTCCCAAATCAATCTATGACTGCCATATCTCCTGCCATGGCCTCCGCTGGACCTTCTGTTGGAGGACCATCAAAGATCGATCCCAATCAAATTCCAAGGCCTATCCCAAGTTCAACAGTGATACTTCATGAAACTCGGCAGGGCAATCAGGCAAACCTGCCTCCAGTATGTCTAGCTTTTAGCTCTTGAGGGTACAGTATTATTATTAATGTAGCATGCAGTCTTCTGATTCTCTTTTTGTTTATGAAGCCTGCGACAAGTGACTATATTGTCAGGGACACTGGAAATTGCAGTCCACGTTTCATGAGGTGCACCATTAATCAGGTAGAGATATGATGTGGTGTTTGGTTGACAGTGCATTTATGGAGTTCTTGGGTGCATAAAAGGGCTCCTTTTTCCTGGGTTCTGCCTTGGTTGAGTAGAAAACAAATTGTCATTATGTATATTTGTTATATGTAAATAAAATACTTTCTGATGTGTGATTGGACAGATTCCATGCACTGCTGATCTTTTGACGACATCAGGCATGCAGCTGGCTTTGTTGGTTCAACCTTTGGCACTTCCTCATCCATCTGAAGAACCCATTCAGGCAAATTGTCTTTTACTTGAATTTTTGAGCTTTTCTGTGTTAATTTGGAATTTGTGGATATTTGAACATTGTTTCAGACATTTCAAATGGTTATGTTGATCTTTCCTTCTGAGCCTCGTTCAGTCCTTTCCAAATTATTGTGACCTGTGGCAGAACCTTTTGAATAATTTCCATGAGATAAGGATAAAGAATTGTTGCCATCCCTCCACCTCGACAGGGATTTTCTTTGTATTCTCAGTGCAATGCTATGATTTTATGTTAGTGATTGCATTGTGTGGTATTGATATTGATGTTGGATGATGTACTTTGTTGCTAGTTTCTGTGGTTTTGGCTGATACAGCATCTTATACTTTCAGGAATTTGTCTACTTTGTTGAAGTTAAATGACATGATTGGTTTTTGTGCATGCTTTCACCTGATTAGGTCTTATTTTGACATTTTAAATCAACAAAATGGACAGTAGAGTAAGCTTAGATGGCATATCCCTTTGGTTTTCTAAGATCTAGCATGTTATATTTGTTGCCCTTCTCTTTTACCATCCATTTGTCATTTGAATCATCTGCCTGCTTGCAAATTTCCCTAGAAAATTTCTCTAAACTTCCCCAGGACGAGGTTTCATTTTTGCATGCGATTGCTTGATGTTCATCCTCAAACAACATTGAGTTCTTACTACAATAGCAGAAGCAATTTGTCTCCCTCTTCTTTTCCTGCGGTTGTCCATTCTTCGTTGTTCATGTATCAATGCTTGGCTACTTCCCTCTATTTAGTGTAATTCTGATTCATCTATCAGTTCTATTGCCATGTTTTATTTGGAATTGTGTCTCCTTTATTGTAATGAAGAAGTTAGAAATGATTTTATTTTCTGATTGATGGTTTAGGTTGTTGATTTTGGAGAAAGTGGCCCCATACGATGTTCCCGCTGCAAGGGCTATATAAATCCTTTTATGAAGTTCATAGATCAGGGGAGGCGGTTCATCTGTAACTTATGCGGTGGGTAATCCTCACTGTTATTGTTTCATTTTGCAGTTTTTTGAAGGATCTAGTGCTTGAATGTGACAAAATATTGGATGATGACTATCAAGCGGATCATTCTGGGAATAGTGACTGGCCTTTTTCAAGGATCTTTATTTGTCTTCTACACTGGTGATCATTATTTGTGGTCTTTGTTGTCTTAGTTCTGCTCATGATATTTGCTCAAGTTCATTTCTCTGTGTTTTCGTCTTTCGATATCTGCAGTGGACTCGCTTATTAGTTGCTGTTAAAGTAGTCTATAAGAATTTGGACATTCTATTAGGCTATATGATTGAAAATGATGTGCTTGTGTCAGTTTGTTGTAATTAATGGTCCAGATGTCTCATAAATCAAGAAGAGAGGGGGGGGGTATGAAATATAGATTTTTGAGTAAGAGAATTCTGATATTGGAATCTGTAAAGGCCTAGTTGCCCCTGCATCCTAAGTGGGGCATAATTTCTCATTAACAGGAAATCATTAGCTTATTTTTTACTTTTCTCTATGTGGGCGACCTGACAGCATTCTTCATACTTGTTTGCAGGCTTTACTGATGAGACTCCACGTGATTACCTCTGCAATCTAGGTCCTGATGGCAGGCGCAGAGATGCGGATGAAAGACCTGAACTGTGTAGAGGAACAGTTGAATTCGTCGCATCGAAGGAATATATGGTGAGTGAAACTATGAGATTTGCTTGTCTAGAGTGTACTGCAGACCCCTACATTTTAACTGAGTACTTTATGTTGCTATTTCTTTTGTCAGTAACAACTTGACAGTTTTTCAGTTGGCTCTCTGATTTCTTAATTTAAATGGTTATATTCGAAGTCTATGTCCATGATTTGACTGGGCACCAGTTTCATGGTTTTATATGTCGTGTTTAATTTAGTTATTACCTTACAAATGTAATTTCAGAGAAGTAAATTACCAACTGCAGTCAATATTTAGTTGCTGAGGACATGCTTAAAAAATAAGCACAGAATATTGGGAACGTGCTTAAGAATAAGCTTCTGGAGCCTGTGTTCTATCATAAAGTACAGAATATGTCCCACCTCCGAAAAGATGCTTGCTGATGAGACATCTATTGTCTCTAGGCAGAAGCAAAAAACTCTGCGCTATGATATTACTGTCCTGTAGGAGGATAAGCCTGATCTACTCATTATCCTTGGGAAAAGGAGTCAATATGAGCGAGCTTGTCTAATGATCTTGTTGGTCTATTGTCTTTGACTAGACAGCTGAAATTGTATATGTCAAAATTTGTATAATGGATTGCATGCTTTCATTGTCAAGTGTACTTTTTTAATATGCGAAGTAACCTTTTCAGCAGCGAGCTTTGTTAGTAGTCAAAATATTATGTTTTGCGGTGTTCCTCTTCTTGTAAATTGTTTTATGTTTTCAGTTGTCTTCTCCTTTAAGTTAAGTTTTCTTCAATCTATCTAATTCCAGGTCCGTGAACCCATGCCGGCGGTATATTTCTTCCTTATTGATGTATCCATGAATGCTTTGCAAACTGGTGGAACTGCTGCAGCTTGCAGTGCAATCAGTCAAGTTATTTCTGATCTTCCTGTAAGTGCTTTTTGATGGTACAATAACAAAAGCTTCTTATTTACTAGAGAATGATCCAGCTATTTTGTTTGGATAGTTGGTGCTCATATCAGTGGTGTTTAGTTTTCCAATTCTTGTTGCTGTGGAACAATGTGTATACTTCCCACCTCATGTGAAAGTTGACATTTGTCTCTCCTTTTCCTGCAGAAGATACATGAAACTGATCCGCAAAGTCTCATTTTTCTGGATATTTAGTTGACTTTGGTCTTGAGAAAGAGTTGTGGCCTTATGAGATCTCTTATGTCTAGCTTGTGAATTTCTTTCATCTGTTCAGTGACATTTTCCTGTTTATACCTAGAATTACATTACTCAATTCGAAACACAAATTCGAGATTATGTGCATTATTTCATTAAAATTTGGCTCCTAGAAGCAGTCTCAAATCCACAGGTAGAGTTTTGGGCCTGGGCTGAGAATCTATGCCAGCAGCTGTAAAAGGAAATGCTTTTGATTCAGTCCTCACCTTTGTTTGCTTTTGGAAGGAAAGGAACTTTAGGACCTTTGAGGATACATGAAAAGCCATTGGAACTGTATTCACAGATTGTTACATATGTTGGGTCTTTCGCTGCCAAACTTTTATGATAGTATCCTTATCGAGTTTAATGATTTTGTTAGATTGTTACAAGTGCAATAAAAGAAATGAAGTCTCATTCCCAATTAGCTCAAAAGCCAACTTTACCGGAACATATTAAAGTTCTGTTTGGCTGTTTCACTTTTTGTTTTCTTTGGTTGAAAGAACCAAACCAGTGGTGAGTTTCATATAGGATGCTTTCTTCAGGTGGAAAACAGTGTGTAGAAGGTCCAGTTTTGGCTGTGCATTTAGATGTTTTTGATGAACTTGGTTGATCGAATGCTTTTGAGAGAGACCTGCATCAAGACGTGGGAAATCAGTTTGAGTTTTAAAATCAAAGATATCTTTCAGATCAATTTCATTCTTCTTCTTCTTGGGTTGATAACTTAGCTTGCTTGCATCGTCCTTTATAATGTCATCGGTAGTTTCAGGTAATGACCTGCCACTGATAATTGGAGTAGCATTGATGCTTCATCTGAATTTGGTGCAGTTGCTGACAGGATTGAGATGCATGATTTGTTACGTTGATATCTCAGTAGCATCTGACCTTATTTTACGTCACTTATCCGTCTACTTCATTGCAGATGCATTAGAACAATAGTAGCTATTATGCGGACTTCCTGTTAATTGCTGCCCTTAGGGCTATAAAAAATTAGTAAAAAACTGATGGAATAATAGAAAAGGAAAAAAAAATCAAACTGCTTTGTGTTATCAAAGGTTTGTTGGTAAGTGATGTTTTCTCTGATCAATTTGTTCATACTGTCATTTGGCAGGAAGGTCCTCGGACAATGGTTGGAATTGCGACATTTGACTCCACTATTCATTTTTACAGTTTAAAACGCGCGCTGCAACAGGTCTGTGCTGTCTTTTTTTTTTTTTTCTTGTACTGTGCTCTATTTAAGATTGATTCCCTGATGAAGCACTATTTTCATATTATTATCAAAGGATGTTTAGTTGTAGAGCTTAATGTATGCAATTTTCTGTGGTTTGTAAAAGTTCATATTATTTTGTTTATGGTTAGGGTTGAGAGTTTCAGGCATTACAGTTAATCCAGAAACAAGTTATTATGACATATTTGGCTTGACTGATATTTTAGTGAGCCATTCATCACTCAGTACATGTTAGTCACTATTTAGAAGAATTGGACGATCTATCAGAACTTCAGAGGCAGTCAACGTGGCATCACTTTTCCATTACAGGTTATCTTCCATGGACACCGGATAGATGCATCCCATGGTTAAACCTGTTAAATATCCCATTTTTTGGCTGTTTTCTCTTGTCATTAACAGAGTATAGTCCAGTAATGAGTATTTCATTCAGTGGTATGTCATTAGAAGTTCCATCACTTGGCTGTTTTCTCATGTGGCTTACCAAAGTAAAATATTACAGATTTGGACATTAACGTAGGTTAAGAATGAGTTCTGTCAAATAAAATTCTGAAGAGTCCAGCTGAAACTATGCTATAGTTTGTTTCATAATTTTCTCGAGCAGAAGGAAAAAGCACTGGATAATGAATTTATGATTTCATGTAGCCAATTTAATTAAGGTTTTATCACCCAAGTAAAGTTACTTTCTTTTGCATTTGTTTTTCGTTCTTTTTTTCTGGCGGGAGAAGGGGGGGGATTGTTAGAGGAAAGATGGCTTTCCAGAAATATGGTTGGTGTATAGACTACTTTCTTGGTTACAAAAAAGGCAGTTCATTTATGCAATTTCAAGCAATGTTTTTCTTTGGCATATTCTGGAGAGTCTATGTTTCTTGGTCATTGGGGATTGACTAGCTCAAGAGGCTATGTTGAATTTTATGAACTTTTAGTTGCTTCTCTATTTAGAGTAGTGGAGTTATCAGGTCTGTCATTTCATTGATGCATGGATGGTAGTGATACTGGCAAGGGTATTAGCCTGAAGGGAATATAACAATTGGATTGCCTGAGATGTTATATTTTTAAGAAAGCTGGTTAAGATTTTAGCTTGCTGCCCACCTCTATGAAAGGGCTAGAATGGGCTAAGCATTCGAAAGCAAAGATAACTTCTTTGAGGAATTGCAAAAGTTTCAGTAGTGTTCTTTTGAGATTCAATTGTGATTGGAAACTATGGTTTAAGAAAGTGTATGAGGAATTGGGTGTCTTATCCTTTTGTATTGGGGAAGTTTTTTTTTGCTTCACAAGGTAGGACAGTGAGTAATTGTTGCGAGACTCAAGTGATTCAAATTTATGGAATATTTGAAAGTATTTAATGAATTCCGAAATTGCAGTGGCTGTAATTCCTCTTTTTTTTTCTTTGCTTGTTAGTCAATTCCTTTTCTTGACTGGTAGCGAGACAGCTTTTATATCTTCGATTGGTCATTTTTCTAAAAATATATTTTGTTTAATTTGGAGAGCATTGACCTATTCTCTGCTGAAAACTCAATTAAGAGGATTGTGAATGTTGTTTCTGACAAGCAATGAATGTTTTCAGCCATTGATGCTAATCGTTCCCGATATACAAGATGTTTACACTCCGCTGCAAAGTGATGTTATCGTCCAGCTTTCTGAGGTGAGTGTCATAATGCCATTTAAGAATTATAAAATGAAAAAGTTACGATGTAATATTTTTCTGTTCCTTTGGAACAGATGATCTTTATTATCAGTTTCTTAATGCTGGTCAAGTTTATCTTATACCTTGTTTTATTCTTTTACTCTGCGATTGCAGTGCCGTCAACACTTGGAGCTATTGCTGGAAAGCATTCCATCTATGTTCCAAAATAATAAAATTGCTGAATCAGCCTTTGGTGCTGCAGTTAAGGTATGTCCTTGTCTTTCTAGGGCTCTTCCTAATGCTTGCAAATGCAATATAATGAGAACTGATGGGCTTTCCTTGAGAAACATGACTGTGATGTTTCTTTCCTTTTTGTTTCTTTTTAATTGGTTCTTTAATTTGTTCCAGGCTTTTCCTTGAGAAACATGACTGTGATGTTCCTTTCCTTTTTGTTTTTTTTATTGGTTCTTTAATTTGTTCCAAGGTCGAGTTGGGTTAGTAAATACTCCAAGAATCTCGTGGATTGTATGTCTTCGACACATTTGAATTGCTTATACTTGGGCTTCTTTAGTTTTTTGGCACATTTTCAGAGATTCCTTTCTTTTGGTGTTAATAGACTGAAAGACAAGAAAATGAGCTACATACATCAGGATTTGTTAAATGATACCCTCAAAAAGTAAAAACTACTTGCTGTAAATCATAAAATAAAATTTGGAAGAGGTTGACTGTATAGAGAAGAAATAGGCTGAAATAGAAGAGAATATGAGCTGTGTAAGTAGAGAAGATGTTTAGGGCCCGTTTGGTAATGTGCCAAACAATAAAAATTTCTGTTCTTTTGTTCCTGGAAATAGTTTGGGAACAGAAATGCGTTTGGTAAACTTTTTGTTCCTGGGCACATTTTTGCAAAAATTTATGTCCAGAAACAGTTTTGGAAGAGAAACAAGAAGTAAAAAAAAGTTGTTTCTTGTTTCTCGGCACAATTTTGAGAATCAGTTTTTTTTTTATTTTTCTTTTTTTTGTTTTCTTCTTTTTGTTTTGCTGTTCTTGGATTGTGGCCGGTCGCCGGTGACCGGCAGCCGGCGACCGGCCACAGCCCAGGGCCGGCGAGGGCGTCACGGACCTTGCTGGCCGCCGGCGGAGGCGAGGGTCTCCCTTGCCGGCGAGGGCGAGGGCTGGACCCTCGCCTCCTGGGCGACGTGGCTCGCCATCGGTCATGGCGAGGTCGGCCTCGCCCAGAGCCTCCGCCGGCCCTGGGCTGTGGCCGGTTGCCGGCGACCGGCCATGGCCAAAGAAGAGAATGGGTAAAAAGAAAAAAAAAACAATTCAAAATATTATTAAAATATTATTAATAAAAAGAAATTTTGTGTAGTTACCAAACGCATTTCTGTTCTTTTCTATCGCAGGAATAGAAATTTTGGACAGTTACCAAGCGCCTTTAAATATTTAGAAATTGTTTCCGAGCACAGAATAAAAGAGAATCATTTCTGAGTAGAAATAGTTCCCGGGCACAGAAACATTGTCATGCGCACCCTTAGAGATTCACTAAAATTGTAAAAAGACTACTCTTGGGGTTTGAAGCAAGTCACGGGAAAATAAAATCTACCAAAGTGTTGACTTTGTAGAGAAGAAAGGGACAACATATGAAAACAAGTATCTGGCTTTAAGCAAGATAAAATTGATAGAGGTGTACTTAACTGGTTGAAATCATCACATTTGGTTTACTGATTGCTTGGTTTTGGAAAGTGAGTAGCCTTAATAGCCTTGAATATCAGATCTTATGTTTGTGACACAAACTTATATGCTGCCGAAAGTTAACAGGTCCATGCCACTCATCAGGAAATGCTCAATGGAAGTTCTTCCTTTAGCTGTCTTTGTGTTGCCTTTTGAATGAGCTTTTTTTTTTTTTTGGTTAGTTAAGAAAAAAAAAGTTTCTTTAATAGAAGGCAATATACTAGCATTTTCACAGACAGGAAGTATAAAAAGCAAAAAGCACTGAAAGAAAGAAATGGAGGACTAAGAAAGCATGGATAATGGAACAGCTTGAAACTCTACACCATTGCACTGTAGTAATTTTATTATGTACTCATTATGTTTGGAAAATGCTTCTTTTAGTTTATCTTTTATCTCTTTAATTTCCAGGTTTTGATCGTCATATTGGAGAAAATTCTGTTATGCTCTTAATGCATTAATTGCATGACACATTAACAATATGAAATTTTTTTTTAACAATTTCCTTTTTTTCCTTCTTTTTAAACCTTCAGGCTGCTTTTCTGGCAATGAAAAGTACTGGCGGGAAACTTCTGGTATTTCAATCAGGCATGTTCTAGGTTTCATTGAATTTATCTTAATTTGTGATGCATTAATTTGTCTTGGTTATCTTAATTTGTAATGTGTTAATTTGTGATCAAGTATTCATACTGTGCGCAGTCAATAGGGAGGATCAAGAGTATTTGAGTAAATAGGGAAATATGAAGAATTACCTCTTTGTTTAAGTTTTTACTGCTTTGTACCATTCAATGTTGCAGTTTGATGCTTGTTCAAATATGGATGCAAGTTATTGGGTGGGCTTAAATGGAGGATATTCGAATTTATGTTAGAGATACTATACATGTAGCAACATGAATAAAGTCACCAGCGAATTCAGGACAGAAGGCTTGAGAGACTTAATGAGCATAGATAAAGTGAAAAAATGAATGCACCATGACATCTCATATATCTTGTGTTGGAACATATGATTGAGGATCCTATGTTAGCTTTAGATAAATAGGTTAAATGTCGATTTGAGGTAATATTGGTTGAAGTTGAAGGCAAAGACTTTTAATTGTGTTGAGTGAGCCGAAACAATTTGGATCAGTGCTTGAGCAACATAAATTCAACTTAACTAAGTCATGTAGAGGTTGATTCGTGTTTTGATGTTGCGTCGTGCTATACTTTGTCGGTCGAACACCCCTTAGAAAAGTTTATTTTAGGTGCATTACGTCGGAATCGTTCTTGTCCATTTCATGTTGTAATCATTGAATGCATGGTAATGTATTTTTAGATAATTGATTGAAAGTGAAAAGAAAAGGAAAAAATGAAGGAAAAGGAGAGCATGAAAAGGATTCCTAGTCTGGCAAGTATACACCTTGGTCCTCGTTTTATTGTATGAAGAGAATATCTCATGTATCTTGGCACAGTTGCTCACTTTAACGAGACAATTTAAATCTGGATGCTTCTCATAGATATTGTGCTAGAACTTGCAGTCAGATCTTGATTCTCGGGATCCAAACTTTTTATACCGGCGCCTGTGGTTCTCTCTCTTGTAATGTTTGATGTGCCCGTGCCCTGTTTTGTATGAACTGGTTGTTGGAACTTCTTCGCAGTATTGGTCGTTGGAGTGGACTTTCTGAGGATATGTCCTGTTTTGTTCTTTGGTTGATGAGGTTTTATCTGTTTACCATGTAAATGGATGTATTAACACTGATAATTTCTTGATTTTTCCCAAAATGATACAGTCTTGCCATCAGTTGGAATTGGTGCTCTCTCTGCCAGAGAGGCTGAAGGAAGAACTAATATCACATCTGGAGAAAAGGTAGGAGCTAGCTGAAATGCAATCTAGATGGAATCCATGACTCGTCTATTGCCTCCCACTCCCACCCCACCCCACCCACCACCACCCCCCCCCCCCGCGTTTTCCCATATTCACTAACGTAAACAGCTGTTGGATTCTACTCTGCTCTGCTTGTAGCCGCCAGCTTGTGTTGCTAGTCTATTGAAAGAAATATTGTTGCTTAGATAATGGCCTGACTGCCAACCTAGCTGCTGAATTTTTCCCGTTCATTGTATATGGTCTTTTTTGCATCCATACTACTACCATTTAAGTAATTCAAGTGCTGCTTTTGGCCAAAAAGTATGTATTGTTTCCCATTGGCTCTACTTATTCGTTCTATCATATTCTCACCTGTATAATTTGGGTTGTGGTCAAGGAGCTGGAGTTGTGAATTGCTTGTCATACATAACATATTCGTGCATGTACTCCTTTGACAGATCTTGTTGTGCTTTCATTGGTGAGATGTTATAGAAAATCAACGCTTATGAAAAAATATCTTGTTGCCATGTATTTAGTTAAATTGGGATCCTCAATATTTCTCCTTGGCTGTAGTTGTCCTCTCACAATTAGTTTTCATGGAAAATGTAGGAGGCTCATAAGTTACTCCAACCAGCTGACAAAACTTTGAAGACAATGGCCATCGAATTTGCAGAGTACCAGGTAATCTTTTGCATTGAGCCTTTTATATTTGTAATACGCGCAAGAGAAAAATATCAAGACATGCTTCTGTGGCTTGCCTTTTGTTATCTATACATATAAGATATCTGTTGCATTTTTACATGGACTAACTTTCTTATTTTGAAATGCTGTAGGTTTGCGTTGATGTGTTTCTCACTACCCAGAGTTACATAGATATTGCGTCGATATCTGTGGTACCAAGAACTACTGGAGGGCAGGTATACTCGCTCATTTCTTTTCTTGTTATGGATGACTTCAATGTATCAGTAAAATGATAGTTTTCTGCTTACTGGAAAGTATTTATGCTCTTCTATGCTAGTTAAAGGACTGTCTTTGTTTGACTGAGCATTCAGAAAAACTCCTAGTAGCCTTTACATTTATAAATCAGTTTGTCTAACTGGAAAACCTGATACGTCTCATAAGTCGTGTCTTCATTTGCCAACCCATTGATGCATCCTTAGCTTAGAAGGAAGTTTCTTGTTGTGGGAGCTTATGCTATTTAGAGTAGGTAGGAGGTTGTATACGATGCAGTGATAAAAGCAAAGTGGGTAGATATGCAGTTATCAGTTTCTTTGTAGCTTGCTTGGTTGGGTGGGCTTTGCCATACACTTGCTGGAACTTGATTTGACATGTTTGTAATAAGTCACCGCGAATGCAATGGATGTGGTATTGCAATCTCTCATTTTAGTTTTGTTCACGTATTGCCCTTTTTTTTCTTTGAATCTATTCCAGGTTTATTATTATCATCCCTTCTCCGCTCTATCAGATCCTGCAAAGCTTTACAATGATCTAAGATGGAATATTACAAGACCTCAGGGTTTTGAGGCTGTAATGCGAGTGAGATGCAGTCAGGTACTTCTAATGGCGACTGAAGATATGTTTTCTTGTGATGCATTTGCTATTGCTTCTGTTCTCCTTTATATTACTAGTAGTTGATATCTTGTAGGGCATTCAAGTGCAAGAATACCATGGGAATTTTTGCAAGCGCATTCCTACTGATATTGATCTACCTGGGGTATGTGTCTTTGTGCGAAGTATCTGTTGTAATATATTATACGTACTTTCCATTTTATTTTCTTCCTGAACAATGGGAGCCCTTAGCATCAGATTTTTTTGGCGATATTACCTATGTGTAAAGGTTTTGAACCATTTGGTTATCAAAAGTAAAGTAAATTGTTAATGAAGATTTGAACCATTTCTTGGTACTTTACGCATATTCAGTTATGCACATACAATTGCAGATTCCAGGAATTAGGTTTCAGACTGGAGTCCTTATACTACAATGGAAAATTAAAAAATTGTTCCTAGTTATTCTTAGAGAAAAATTTGCTTGCCAATGCATTCTAGGTCTTCCTTGATGACTCACTTCATAAGATGGCCAAGTTACTACTTTACCTGCAACTCTTTAACGATTCTTCTTTGTTTTGGTGTTTATATCACTTTCTTGAGCTTTTCTAGATCCTCTTACATGGCTGTTTTATATGCTAATGCCCGTTCTTGTGCAGATTGATTGCGACAAAACAATAATGGTAACTTTGAAGCATGATGATAAGTTACAGGATGGCTCCGAATGTGCATTTCAGGTAGTTTGTCCCTCAGTTTTCTCATTCTTGTAACTCCAGGGGTTTATTGCAATAGCTTAGTTTTGACTTTCGTTTTCTTATATCTGTTACTTAGTGTGCACTTCTTTACACCACTGTATACGGCCAAAGAAGAATTCGCGTTACAACTTTGTCTCTTCCATGCACTAGCATGCTAACTAATCTGTTCCGAGCTGCTGACTTGGATGCTCAATTCACATGTTTGTTGAAGCAAGGTATTCTGTAACTTCTTCCCCCATGTCTTTCATCTGTTATATGTAATAATTCATGTTCTTCCGTCTTATTAATTATTTGTTGACTCCTATAGTGGCTTGTGTTTGGCCTTATTTTTGCTCAATCCTGGGGTCCTTGTCCAGGAAAATTTGACAGCGTCTTCCATCTTAGTATTGTTAGTATCTATGTTAAAATATTGATTGTACTTGCCAGGGTCAACTTGCTAGTTATCATCAAAATAACCAGTGATTTCCAGCCCGTTTCTCTTTTAATTGAAGAGTAGTTGATAGACAGAACTTTATATTGGTAATATTTGTCTCAACTTTGAAGGATTATGATTTTGGTCTCTTTATCTGTTTGTCTGATCTCTCTGCAGCGGCTAGTGAAGTGCCTCCAAGTCCACTCTCACAAGTCCGCGAACAAGCAACAAATCTATGCATCAACATTTTGCTTTCATATCGTAAATTTTGTGCCACAGTGTCATCATCCGGACAGCTAATTCTTCCGGAGGCTCTCAAGCTTCTACCTCTGTATACTCTTGGTAAATTTCTTTTTCAACATGTACATATGGGAGTTGGTATGAAAGGGTTGTGCTGGGACTGCTAATCTAAAGTCTCATTGGCTCATAGTTAATCTAAAAAAAACATTACCTCTTCTTCATCCCTTGTATTTGGGCCAGATTATGTTGTTTTTGTTAATCGCCAGGATATGAAAGAAAGGGAAACCATGTTTCTTTTGATGCTTTTATGCATTATAGTTTACATGTTCTTTAAAAGGGGTGGAAATAGTCTCCAAATTTCAAATTTCTAGCTGTATAAAGCTGGGCAGACAGTTTTTATTAAGTTTTAGGATGTCCAACATAGGATATTTTCATCACGTTATTAAAACTTTCAAGTTGTATGTTTTGTTGCCTCAGGTTTCAAAATAGTGCTGCATAGATGTTTTATTGTATGGCTTTGTTGACCAGTGCCCTTTCTTCCTGATGACATTGGTTGATTGGGTTTCTTTGACTATCTGACTCCTAATGGGTTGGGACGGTCCCCATCCCACGGCAATCAGGTTATTACAGGAGTAAAAGGCCCTCGGTAGTGGCCCAAAGTTGCCAATTCTGGGAATCATACCAATGACCTCGCACTTCCTATGGCTCAACTTAGCATTGAGTTTTGAAGACGTTGGCAATTTCAGGGTCGGCACTGATTAAGCATTAAAAAATATAAAAATGTCAGATTTTGAAGACCTTAAATATGAGTAAAGGGGCAAAAATTTGATGCATTTCAAGACAATGGAACATGCAATTTCCTTTTAACGTTTTCAACTCAATACCAATTGTTGCTCAACAAGTGCCTTGAGGGCACTCCTTAAAATTTCTGTATGTATATCTGTCAACGGCCCTATGAAGGCACGTGACACGTCCCTATTCTTGTGTAAATGGTTAAATGTGTTATATGTAGTTATATTTTGGGAATTGACATGCTCCTTTTTTTTTCAGCCCTAATAAAAGGCACAGGGTTGAGAAATGAAGGGAAGATAGACGACCGGTCTTTCTGGGTGAACTATGTTTCATCTGTATCTACTCCTCTGGCAATTCCTCTGGTCTATCCCAGAATGATTCCCATCCATGACCTGAATTCAAAGGTAATGGCTAATTGCTGCTTGTTCCATTTTTCTCTAATTTTTTAGTGAATCACTGATAACTCTCTTCATAATAACAGGAGGAGGATGGATCCATTGTTCCAGCTGCAATTCCTCTTTCAAGTGAGCATGTCACTGACGAGGGAATATATCTTCTGGAAAATGGTGACGATGCTCTAATATATGTAGGGAACTCGGTCGATCCAGATATTTTGAGTAAATTGTTTGGCACGTCCACAGTCGAAGAAATTTCTACTCAGGTAATTTGGTTTCATGCAAATTCTTCTTTGAAAATTGTTTTTATCAGAATCTACATCTGATTTTGTTTGTGTGATGAAAAAAGTTGTAAGATTGGGATCTGGACTATCATGATAATAGGCAACAAGGCTAAAATTTGGTCGGATACCAGCTGTCCTGTTAAATTATTGAGTAGGCCCATCCGTTAGGCCTGAGCACATTTTGTTGGTGGATTGGAAAGACTATATTATTTCCTTCTATAATGATGAGTTTCCGATGTTCCAATTTCAACTTAGATTATTTTGGCCTACTTATGACTTATTAGAATATGCTCCTCTTGAGTTCTGGAATTACATCTATAGTTTGGAATATTTCATTTCTAAGTAAGGATTTCGCATTTCAGTTTGTTCTCCAGCAGTACGAGAATCCGCTGTCTAAGAAACTGAATGAGGTGGTGAATGAGATACGACGGCAAAGATGTTCCTATCTCCGGTGAATATTATTGTCTCATTGGCTTCTTACATCATTCAGAACTTATCTGTTTCTTTAATATAGTCACATCAATTATATTACTAAGGATTCTGTTTTCTGATTTTTTTAATTTTCTTATTTTGTAAATACAGCTTGAGATTATGCAAGAAAGGAGATCCTTCAGGTCAGTGTTTCTGCACGCATGTAATTTCACTGGGGTTTAGATTGCTTGTGCTAAGTTACTTTTGGTTGTCTGACTTAAAAAATTGGATTGGCGGCTGGTCAAACCAACCAAGTTTCCTTGACTGAGGCCGTCTTTACTCTAATGGCTCGGTCAAATTGAATGTCTTTCTAAACCTTTTCGATGATGTCAGATTTCTTCTTTTTTATAGAAAAGAAAAGGATAAATTCTCTATGAATGGCTTAATTTTTTTCTTCTAAGCAGTGTAAATCGACTTTAAAATCTGCACTGGCCATTACAAAAGCATGTGGTTCTGCAAGCAAATCTCAGATTAGTATTGTATGTGCTGGGGTTTAGGGAATTGTTGGCTTTTGACCTCGTTTGCCGGATTGGTTTGACAAGATTGTGTTTTTTTTTCCTTCCAGGCATGCTGTTCCTCTCATATCTGGTTGAGGACAAGAACCACAGCGGCCCGTCCTACGTCGAGTTTTTGGTACATGTACATCGGCAAATCCAAATGAAAATGTCTTAGTTACTGCACACTAGTTGAGTTGGTTTTCGAGTTTTGCTTACATTCGTCACCATGCGCGGGATCAAGTGGGCTCCAGAGAGAAGATATTGATCAGGTTTAGGCTATGTAAACAGACTAGTCTTGGCCCCCAAAAGAAGTAACTTAATTGTGGAACGAAAACGAATTTTGTGATAAAGGGTTTTTTTCTTTTCTATTCAAGTGTAGGGTGCATTCAGAGTTGTTATTGTTGCCTGTTAAAATAACTCCAATAAATAGCAGACATTCTTCTTGTTTCGTTATTGTACTCGCGCTGCTCCACCTGCAGTCTCGGTCCACCGGCGTACTGTTATTAGGAAACTCCAAGCGGATGTGCAAGAAATTGTATCATGAGTTCTGTATCAATTACATTATTTACTTGTGAGATACTCTCTCATCGTGAGTTCTGTATCAATTACATTATTTTACCTGTGAGGTGCTCTCTCTCTCTCTCTCTCTCTCTCTCTCTCTCTCTGTCTCTGGGGCTTATCATTTCCATCGATGCGATTTTGCTGCCTCCATTTTTGTGAACGACTTCCGGACTTCGTTTGTTCATTAGTGTCGTGACTCTTGATTGCCTTCGATGAATCCTCGTGCCACCGGGTTCAGCATTTATGATCTCTTGACTATTTTGTTTGGTTGTCTTTTATCTTGCAGTTCTCTTTAAGGACGAGAGAGATTTGAGGGACCGAATCCCACAAATTCGCCTTGTTTTGGTTTAAAAACGTGATTATGCTACAAATGGGTTCCAGGTACTCTCATTCTTTTCTTTTCTTTTGTCTTCTTTTTTTTTTAATTTTTAACATAAAATTAAGGGATATTGACACATAGTTTATGAATTTTGGCGTAATGTGCAATGTGGTCTCTAAATTTATAATTTGTGCAATGTAATGGATGAATTTTAGCTTAACGTATAATGCCGTCCTTGAACTTATAATTTGTTCAATGTGGTTCCTAAACTTTTGGTATATGTTCAAGTTAGTTTTTGGATTATATGAAAATGATCAATGTTATCATTCTATTAATTCGAGTTGGAGGACAATATTGTACATTTTCATATAATTCAGGAACTAGATTGAATATGTACGAAAAGTTCAGAGATCACATTGAACAAGTTAAAAGTTTGAGAACAACATTGCACAAATAATCCGGATCTAAGACGCAATTTGCATTCTTTCTTAGTGACAAAACAACTGGTCTAATCAAATTCTTTCGTTGATTGCACATATTGAAAGTTTGAAGACTCGATAGCACTTTTGTAACAAGTTTTAGTATTTGGTTGCACTTTTATGAGTTCACTTATCCCTAACGTAAGTGGTCTTCTTAATAGTGTTTGGGCTTATGAACTTTCGGCCAAAAATACCCCTTTAGGCCCAAAGAACTTTATAAAAAAAGGCCGAACGGGCAAGCAATATTTTTTAAAAGGGGCTTGGCATGAATTGGGTAGGCGTCGGCCGGTCAAAGCCCGTAATCTTTAGTCTTCTTGGCCCAACATGGGCTTGTGCCGTCTTGGTTCGGCATGACATGCGAGCTGGCTCGGGCATGGTCTATCACATCAAACGGGGTGGCTCGGCATGGCCTGTTAATGGAATAGTTAGCATCGTGCCGTGCCGTGTCGCACCGAGGTCGGCTTTTTATTAACAATTGTATCGTAAAAGCTCTTCCTTACCTTTTTTCCTAAAAGTGGACTATATTTGAAGTGTTTCTCACTTAGGAAAAAGACAATCTCAAATGGGGGTGTGCAATCGGATCGGGTTTACCCGGAAACCGGACCAACCCACCCGAAAAACAGGTTCGGGAACCGGATCTAATAAGAACCGGTCCGGATACCGGATCTAATAAGAACCGGTCCGGATACCGGTTCCATTTTTTGGGAACCGGTTAGAACCGGTCTGGTTTCCGGTTCCAAGTAAAAACCAACCCAAACCTGTTTTAGAACCGGTTTTGAGATAATGTACAAAAACTAAAAAGCCTATATCACGTTACCCTACTTCACCGATTTTAAAACCGATTTCCGGTTTAATATTCGAATATGTTTCACAACTATGAGTGAAACAACACGGCCCTTAAAGTCATCTAAATATTTTGTGATTCAGATGAGATATATAGACATTTTTCTAGTAAGAGCATATGCCTTACCGCTAAGTTTCTTGATTTTTCTTTCAAGATATTTCATTCGGAAACAAAAGTGAGGAGTTATCTCATCATGGTGCAAAATAAAGAGCTAAACATGTTGAATAAATTCCATGGAAATGTGACTCTTAAAGATTTATGCGATTGGACTATGTCTTGCCACATAGTGCTTTTGGATTGTTGATTTTGATGGATTGTAATTTCAATTGCTCATTTTGGGGATTGTTACTTTTGGCGGATAGTGGTTTTTGTTATTCATCTTTTATTTTAAATTGTTTCATTGCTACCTATATTATTTTGCTAGAAAAAAATGAAACTAAAAAAAGGAACAAAAAAAAAATAGGTTCTCGGGTAGACCCTGAAACCGGACCGGAAAAACAGGGTTGGTTCCAAAGCAGGGTCTAGGAAAAACAGGGTTGGTTTCAGGTTCCAAAAATTGAGAACCGGTTATAACAGGGTTGGCTTCAGGTTCTAGGTCCGGACCCAACCCACCCTGGAACCGATCACCCCTAATCTCAAATGGTCTTTGGCACACATGAATCTATGTAGGGGATATTGTGACTCATTTTATTAATAGCATTAATTTCTCACAAACAATAATAATCTAACCGTTTACATCAGAAACTTCTGATGATATCTGAAAGTAGGAGATTATTTGGTCTTACGTAAGTTTCGTATATGAGAAATATTTCACGAACTTTCTGATTTGGTCAATTGGGATCCCCCCAACAAGGTGAATTAAACTGAATACTAATAAGAGCTTCTATTGCAGGTTTTTTTTTACTGTCGATGGGGGCTCTTTCTTCACACCCCGATAACCATGAGAGGATCATCTTACCTAGGACTTGCAAGTGTAGGGAGAGGGGATGTCTGACTTGCTGATTTTGTTACCTTCGTCGAAATATGTTCGTCGTCCCCAAGCAAAACTTTGGGCATTGTGGTTGGGACTCAACTTCGCAAAACAATTTGATTTTCACAAGATCATCATTAGGATTGATTTTAAAGTGGTCACTCATCTTCTCGGTCCAGAGCTTACGGTCGATAATGTTGGTTGTGCGTTATTTAAATACATCATAAGACCGTTACGTTGAACTCTCACTTTAAGTTCAAAATGCAACATAACTTTTGAAAAGGAAATTATCCCGCTGACTAGCTTCCTGATTTTGAAAATTATAAGTGCTTGGACACTAGATTCTTATCGTTGCCTCTGAGAGAGTTACTTCAAGCTTTATCATATGGTGGAATTGGAATAGTAAATTCTCGACGTTAATTTTTGTATTTGGCTTTAATTCTCTTTCTAACCTAGAAAAAATATTCGCAATGAGAATTGAACTAATTTTCTTATTACTGAATAAATTAATTTGTCGTCTAGCGATTACAATACAGTCCATTCGGTCAATTTTGGCTGGTTGGCCGGTTGATGCCGGCTATCCAAGCTAACGTTGATTTGGAAATTTTTAAATATATTATATTATTATTTTGAAATTTTTATTAACTTGTTTTCATTTTCATCCTTCTTTTCCTTTTTTTTTTCCTTGTAGTGGTTGGCAAGGGCCGCAAAGTCCTCGCCTAGATCTAGGCAAGGCCCGGGGGCCGGTGTCACTTAGATCTGGGCGAGGCCGCCTCGCATGTGGCCCCCAGGCCTCACGTCCAAATAGCGAGGTGAAGGCGGCCATGGCATCGCCTAAATCTAGGCAAGCCCGCAGCCCCTAGGCCTCGCTGGCCACTGCGAAAAAAAAAAGACAAGGAAGAAAAGGAAAATGAAAAAAAAGAAATAAATATATATTTTTTGGTAAAGAAGAAATAAATATATTTCGTCCGTTCTACATACAAAAAAGAAGAAGAATAGATCGAAAGATTCGAGATTGATAACTACATCGAAGATCCAGTTATAGATTACCGGAGCGGAGCCCCCACATATATCCAAATGATGCCGTTGCAACCCTCCACTACCGGACGGCGTACCGAATTCACAACCACGCCATCGACCGGACTCTACTGGGAGCTGAAGACGCGTTACTGGTTTCAATCGACGGCGACCGGACATTTACGCGCGTGTCAATGTGCCGCTTCAAAACTTCCCTCCACGCAAATTAGCCACCACGACAAACCGGAAAATGGACAGAAAGCATTCGAACTGCAACGGACGTATCGAAAGCGCGAGCAACCCGGCGCAGAATCTCCTCGACCGGGAAAGTCCCAATAAATTAACGCAACACCTCGGAGCGCAAGCGCCTTGGCATACACGCCATCGGTCATGTTAGCTCAACGAGCGCACTCGGGGCACAGGGAAAAGGGTCCGGCGCCGGGGCTTTCGAAGCGGAGAGAGAGACTCCATTGTCCGGGCAAATCCCACCGCCAAATTCGCGGCTGTAAAATCGGCGAATTAACAAAAACTCAAAAAAGGGGAATACAAATCTAGCCAAGGCACCCAAAAGAAAAAAAAGAGAGAGAGAGGGAGGGGGAGAGGGAGGGGAGAGAACCAAAACGCGATTCAAACTTCTCTCTCCTCGCTCTCTCGCTCGCGCGCGCGTTTTCCCAAATTCGGCGAAATCTCTACCCCCCTCATTGGGGTTTCGCTTTCTCTCTCTCTCTCTCCCCCCCAATTCCTAGGGTTTGCGCTCCATCGATTTCTCTCCGATGAAGGCGGAGGCCTCGACCTCCGGCGGCGCCGGCGCCGGCGACGGGATCGGCCCGAAGAGGAGGGGCGCGGGCGGCGCCGTCGCCCCGGAGCGGCTCAAGGCCGTGAAGAGGGAGCGGTCGAGCAAGGCGGTGACCTCCGACGGCGCCGGGATCGGCTCGAGGGGGACTGGCGCGGGCGCGGCCGGAGCCGGAGCCCTAGCCGGAGCCGGGATTGGCTCGAGGAGGACGGGCGCGGGCGGAGGCCCCGCCGCCGCCGCCGCCCCGGAGCGGCTGCAGGCCGTGAAGAAGGAGAGGTTGAGCAGGAACCGCGGGGAGAAGGAGAACCGCGGGGGGAAGGAGCCGCCGCCGTCGTCGAGGGCGACGCAGCAAGACGACTCTGCTCGCAGGGTCCTGCGCTCCCACTACCTCGCCGTCAAGAACCTCATCAACGGTTGGTAGCGCTTCTTGATTTTTGTGTTGGAGTCAGTTCTCCTGTCGTTCGACTCGTCGGTTTTCTTGTTCCCCCTCCTCTTTTCTTGATTCTTGGGATGATTTTGTCGATTTGTTTTCCTGTTGTTGTAGACGAAAGAGATGACTTGCTGAGGGCCGACTCGGATAAGTTCGCTACCATCATCACTGAAGTGGGGAACTTGTATGAACTAGGTATGGTTTGGTCCTTAATTATGCCTGCTTGTAAGCATTGACTTCTGAAGGAATACGATTCTGAGCATAGTTGCTCCGCATACATTAGTTGCTCCGTTCTAGTGCTTATGTCATGTATGAGCCATTAAGTGAGTGACTGAAATCGGGATTTAGTTTCTATACTGGAAGTATGGTTTGGATTTGACAGGACACCATATGATCCTCTACAGAATTTATAGTATTTAGTGAGTGGAGAGCCCTTCTGCCTCTTTATAAAAGAATCTGCTGGTGTTTGTTGACTTAATTTTAGTATTGAAACTGTGATTTTTTCTTTTCGTTCTGCGTGCACTTTTTCAGTGCAGAAGCCGAGGGAGCAAGTGGCAGATGCTGAGGCACTGTTAGATATTGCAAACACTCTGGTCAGCTCAGTGAAATCATACTCCAGCGAGGGCATAACTCCATCGGATTTTGTGAATTGCTTACTCAAGGATTTCGGTCAGCCGATGGGAGGCTTAGGAAACAGCGAAAATGATCAGGTCGCTTTTAACTGGAAGGATTTAGGCGTAGGTGTTTCACCCATCTTTAGAAACTTCCATGGCTGTTGCACCATGTGAGTTATCCTCAGGCTCTTCACGTGAATGTCTCGAAAGTCATCATTCAGATTTTTTAGTGTCGTGCTTCTCTCCTGAATTGAACTTTTTCCCTTCTCGTAGGCTTGGACCAATGAATACTCAGCTTAAGCAAAGGAAGGTTACTGTTCATAGAAGGCATACGAGGCCCACTGAAAGTGCTCGCCCTGAGGAGGTATTTTCACCTTTGGACTTAGTTTGTTTTAATTTAAAAAAGAAGGCACACCAAGGTATCTAGTAGAGTTGCCTGAGGACATAACTTGTTAGAACTTAAAAATTCACTCTGTACCTGTGAGCAAATGAGGAGGATATGTTTTTCTTTTTTTGGATATTGATTTTTATGTTGAAGGATTATGCATCTTGAGCATGTCTACGGTACCATGAGCAAACGAGCTAGTAGAAAAATGATGACAGAATAAATGAAGTCATTGCATGAGAAAAATGTTTTTTCATTTTTGGTAAGTAAGGTAATCGTCAATGGTAGTATTGCATTAACGGGATATTGCTTTTTAGTTGTCTAAGTCTTGCTCATTCTGATGGGGTTATGAATTCTCTTAAGAGGAAAGGCTCGGAGACTTTTTCACTGGATGAACCTCTTCTATTTAATTGTGCTTAAACTCAGCTGTGAGTTTCATTGGTTAGTTTATTCTCTTCCAATGTTCTTGCTAATCCACTTTGACCTTTAGTAACTTTTAGATTTCCATGTAAGTTTATGCTCAAATACATGGGTTGAGTATTATTTTTGGAACTGAGATGACTGAGATGACAAAAGTCAGTGGTTCCTTTGCGACAGATTGATGATGCTGGGGTTGAAGAGAAGACAGATACTGACAAGAACATGTCAACAATGTTTGAGATCTTGAGAAGGAAGAAGCGTGTCGGCCTTGATAGCTTGATTTTGAACAGACAGTCTTTTGCACAGACTGTTGAGAATCTGTTTGCTTTGTCTTTCCTAGTCAAAGATGGACGAGCTGAAGTTATTGTGGATGAAAAGGGCAATCACTTTGTTTGTAAGATTTATTTTATCCTCATAAACTTCTGTTTCAATCTTCAATATCGCTGGTGGCTGCATCTTTGCTTGACACTGTTAATTGTTTGTATTGCAGCACCAAAAAATGCTCCCATTTCTAGTCTTGTTCTGTCTGGTGAAGTGGCTTACAATCATTTTGTATTCAGATTTGATTACAGGGATTGGAAGGTATGCATCTGCACCTTTAAAATAATGCAAGTCTCTTTTGTTTATTCTTTTTCATCCATCAATATCTCTTCTACTTTCTTTTTCTCATTTCCACCAAAAGAGTATTTCTTCCCTATGCGGGAATATGACCATAGCTGTTGCTTATTGGCCATAGATGATGATTAGCACGCTACCACATGGAGAGGAGTTGATGCCACATAGAGAGCAGCAGATCTGCTCGGTTGCTTCTCAAGCAGATCCAGTGTCATGTAATTCTCAATCAACATTAACCACAACACCCATTAGGAAACTGACTAGAAATCGTGGTTTGGTCATACAGGAAGAATCGGTGGTTCAAGACTCTCCTGTAACTGATGACGACACTTCAACAAGAGCTAATGCCATCCGAAAATGTAAACGGAAACTTCATTGAGGGGGCTTTTATGAGATGGTGGCTCATGTCAAGACTCCTTCAGTGTTTGCTGCTCTAGTTTCTGCTGTTTTCGGTGTATATAGGTAGATGGTCTAGGTTTTCCTTAGTGCGTAGTTCAAAGTGCATACCTCTATTCTTTTGGGAAATTTTGTTATTGACCGAGGTCTTTCTATTGGTGTGTATATTTTAGGTTTCTAAATTATCTGAGGATGCACTTTGTCGTGGTCTGTCCTTCTTCAATCAGAAGAATTGCTTATGTGAACTCTTGTATCGAATATTAAGAACAAGCCATCCGAGTGAGTCTCTATGTTTTAGTTGCTGACTCGCCGAGGCCTTTTTGCTTTAGTGGGTTAACTTTTAAGTCATCATCTTCGTTATTGGTCATATATGGCGGAATTAAGCCTTTTGTTGCTCATTTACTGGACTAGACCACATGCATGGGAATATGTGACTCCTTATTAAGGCGATACCGTTACAGAAGTACACTTTGCCCTATAATTAGCACTTATAACCAATTGCTAGCATTCAATCTCCGAACCTGGAATCTGCTCCTTGTCTCCTAGGCCTTGTTATTTACTCACAACTGGCCTATTGGTCTCTACTTTAGTGTGTTCTCGTTTTTTCTAGAGCTGCTTCATGGCAGGGAACAGACGAAGTTTCTAATCGCTGATCATTGACACCTTTGTCTTCAGTTGTCATTGTCAATACTGAAGTGAAGGTCTTGGTTTTATAGTGATTCCTGTTTTAGAAACCTAGCAAGCACAAATGGATGGATTAATGGCTTGTGTTTATGGTTTTTTCCGATTAATGGAAAGCACTGCGCCTTTTCCATTAGAAAAGAAGACAAACACTCAAAGGACAAAATCTGGAGCCTTAAATTGGAAGGCCTTCCTTTGATGATGCCAGTAAAAAGAGCAAAACTGAATGGAGAAGGCAAAACTTCCAATGCCACGCTATTCTGATGCGCCCACTATGTAATCTTCAGTGCTTGTCCTTTGGTATGTCAAGGCCCTCGAACAGCGGGCTGTCGACTCCGACTCCCATGGCATTTAGGCCGTTGTCGACGTATATAACGGCTCCTGTTATGGCAGAAGCCAAAGGCGATACCAAGAATGCAGCAGTGTTCCCCACCTCCTCTGTTTGACATTGATTCCTCGTCAGCATAGGATGGCCAAAAAATGCTAAAAAGAGAGTACCACCGATGAGTTCAACGAACAGCACCTGCAGACAGTTCTTTCTGCAAAGGAGCATTGGCCATGGAATACTCTATCATCATATCAATGAATCCGATTGCTTTTGCCGCACGGCTTCTTAAAGGACCTGAAAGTTATGCATCGATAAATCTCAAAGAATATTTGGTGGTTCATGATTCGAATAGATGGTAGGTCTAGACCACATATGGAGCATTGTAGTTACATCTGCCAATTCAATTTTTCAGAAAGACAGCAGCTAAAAAAGACCAAAAGAATTGTCGACCAAATAGGCAAGAACTTTTTGCAATAATTACCGGATACCAATACGGGAAGACGCAACCTAGTTCTTTTGATCTCATCACATATTTCTACAAAGGAGCAATTGTAGAAAGAAAACCTTGAGGCCTACGGAAAAAGGTAAGTTGGATGCTCTGTAATAATGCTTCCAAAATTACGAGGGCGAAAATGCCGACATACCCGCCGATATAGTATTCACTCTAATTCTGTTCTTTCTTCCTGCTTCAAAAGCAAGCACCTGAACAAGTCATGAGACCCATAATCATGTACAAAAGATGTGCGCGTGTGAGCTCGAGATGAATGATGCCAATACGGCATAACGGCATACTTACTCGTGTGTCGCTTTCTAGAGCAGCTTTTGCAGAACTCATTCCTCCACCATACCTGTAAATGGCATGTGAAACCTGAATATTTGATTATTTGCGGAAATGAGAAGTAACAGCGATAAATTCGGAGTTAATACATGTACCCTGGAATGATCCTCTCAGAAGCAATGTAGGTAAGTGATACGGAAGAACCACCTACGGAAGTACCATCAAAGTTTTCAGAAGAGAACCACTTTCCAAAATCAGTGAGATGGCATGACATATTTACTACGGTTAACAATCTGAGTCCGTTCAAAGAGCAGTGTTTGGAGAAAAAGACATGCCTGGGTTCATTATCGGTATAAAATGCTTGAGTAATGAAACATAGGAGTAACTTGAAGCAGATACTGCCGCAAGATAACCCCTCCTCGACGTTTCCAACAAAGGCTTGGTTACCTTTGAAACAGACAAATAAATAGTAAACAGCTTCACTAAACAGAAAGTAATAATCAACAGATGAACATGAATCACATATTTACCTCTGGCCCGTTTGCAAGTGAGTGAACAAGAATGTCTATGCTACCAAAGTCCTGCTTCACAGATTCTGCTACTTCCTACATATGTTTATATGGCTGCTTAATAATATGACTTTCGGGATCCAATGAAGAAAAATGCGGCACAGATGCCCAAACCATAATAAAAACTATATGGCTAATCATATGAAGCAAAATAAAATTTTCTCATTGCATGAAATATGGCAAGATGGCAGTGACATAAGTAATTTGTTTCTCAAGAGAAATGAAGTCGTAGAATGGACGTTTTTCCTTATGCACTTAGGTTAAGATCCATTCCCTGGAGATTAACCATCTTCATTTGATATATTATTAGTCCCTTTTGTAGACGTTGTTCTCAATCTCAACGTTGTCCAAGACAAAATAAAAATTGACAAAGGATATTCTCAAACCTGAACAGTCCAGTTGCTGGATCCTGCATAACGCTTGTTTGTTTTTATCTGCAAAAGTAAAATCAAATCATCTTCATTTAGGTCCTGAAGTTAGCATCCTACTTTTCAAGAATGCGGCATACTCTCATATTACATCTTCAGGTACGTCATTGGGATTGTCATATACAGCATCTAAAGGATATACTTTGGAGATCTCCATGACAGAACCATCTGGCAACCTGAAACATGGAGCAATCAGTGTGTGACATATTCAATAAAATTACCAGTTTTGGTTGCAACATGAACTAGTCAACAGCAACTTACACACGTGATTCATCAAACTTTCCACGCCGCAGGCTGGTTTCAAAGATGTTCAAAACCTAACCAAGAAATTAACCACCAATGAATGGGCATTTCAATGATTCCTCAGAAATCCTAAAGGACCAAACTGTATAAAAGCATAAAAGTGCATTATCGGCAGTAGTACTCACTGGCACCCATGTGCCAACAAGAATTTCAGCCCCAGCAGCAGCAAGAGATTTTGCTATTGCCCAACCATAACCATTGTCATCAGCTATGCCCGCTATAAATGCCCTCTTTTCTACAGATAAATTAAGAGTAAAACCACAAAACTTTATTGTTACAGATGAAATGAAGACATGCTATTATAGCAGAAAAAATCTGGCTCACTAAACAAATGTATACAAGTAGAGTAGACAAGCTACCAATCATTATAAAGACAGAGTTTAAACTACTGCAACATCTTTTAAAACAACATCCATCATTTTTCCATTCTTTTTGTTGCTCAGAAATATACACTATATATCATTGTCTAGCTGTTCAAGAGAAAAACAGAGGTTATGTGGAAAAATACTCAAAGATTGGCATTCCGTCCAAGAATGACATCCTTCCATGCGGCAAGCTCGTTTGCTTATTAATATTTCAGAAGCCCAGTGACTACTGAAATGAGCGATGCAAATAGGAAACACAAAGGGCCAAAAGAAGCAAATTGCAACACCTTTTCCAGATGCAAGAAGCTGACACATGATCTGATTAATGGATAAAGTTTGCAACAAATTGAGATAACAAATTGCCACAAGAAGCAAATTACTATGAGGAGACGAAAGGAAATTTTGACAAAAAAAATGCAAATTGACCTAATGGCATGTAAAAACTAAGCATACAGAGAAGAATACGTGAAGAAAATTCTGACCTCTCAAGTCAATTTGCAAACCTGACGAAGGCTTGCTTTGACTAGCTTCAGACATGGCCTTTGTCACAGGCTTATCTGATTTCATCCCTGATGACGAAGAAATTCCTCGGAAGGGTAGCATACATGATAGATGACAAGTGCTAGCAAGCTCAGCCCATGATGCCACATTATTTTTGTAACCAAGAATTGTGGCACCTAGTCTAAAAGCTCGTCGCGAAGACGATACATAGGGTCTTACTGTTGCAAAATGCAGACCAGTTGCCATTGTCGACGCCATGACGAACATATTAACTTGAGCGCAACAAAAAGAAAACCCTAGAATTATGTAAAAGCAGGTCAGAACGACTTGAAGTTGCAAATCAAATGACGCATTGTGTGATCTAGCGAGGAAAATAATTTCCATCAAGTCTGCGTGAGTCTCCATCAAATTATATTCATCGAAACACTCAACCACGCAAACTCGCTTGGTAACTTCTCTCATTTTCATACTAGCGCTGTTCGTGTTCACAGCTGCTCCAGGTCTGGCATTGTTCGGTTGTATCAAGCAGCTACATCATCCAGTAAGACAACCACTGCAGCACCAGGCCAAGCAGAGGGCGACACAGCTCAGGCTTATCAAGAAGACATTTTGAATTCTTGTCTCAAAAACTCTTTCTTGCTTTTCCCAGCGCGCACAACTGTCACCTCTCTCTCTCTCTCTCCCTGTCTTTATACTTAAAAAGAAACAACAATCCATCTACCTTCCGACCCAAAAAGAAAAAAAGCTACCAACCCGCGATCTGCCGGGATGCGAGCAGTTCAAATTTGGAAGCAGAACTCCTTCTTTTTAATTCTAGTAACCATGGCCAAGTTACAAAATTCAAGGAAGATCAAGAACATATGACGGACTAATCTCGGCGGGTTTCCACAATTCCAAGCACAAGCACCGGCACACACCCTCCACAGCAAAATGAAACGAAATTCTCGGAAGTACACCCTCTTTCCTCGCTCTCAGCTATAAAAGCAACGCCATTTTCCGCGGAAATCGACGAATTGAGTTCACCACGCGAGGCAGAGGAACGGTTCTCGCTTAAGAACATAAAAGCAGGTAGAGAGAGAGAGAGAGACCTTTGAGGAGAGGGAGAGCGACGACGAGATGGGGATTGCAGTGAGGAAGAGAGGAAAAGCAATGTGAGTTTCTTGGCACGAGCCTGTTAACGGTAACTGGTCACTGCGAGTGCTAGGGGTTGCAGTGCTGCTTCAACGAAGGAGGAGCTTGGTGACAAACTACAGGTGACAGCTCGGACTGAGGCTCACCCTCGTCAGCCGACGAAATGGGTCGCACCGCGATCTTTGAATTTTTTATACAATGAAAATATTTAATATTACCTTTTCATTAATTTAAAATTAAAGATTATAGCGAACATCTTCATATAATTTAAGAGCTAAATTGAGCATGTACTAAAATTTTAATGATCATACTAAATAAATTAAAAATTCAGAGATCACATTATGCACGATCATTGAATAAATTAAAAATTTAGGGACCACGTTACACATTGAATCCAAGTTTATGAATCATTTGTGTAATTTTTCAACTATATTTTTTTGATTGAGTTGATATTTTCACGTAAAAATGAACCGAGTTGGTTCGTGATTTGGCCACGGCTGACGAGGGAGGGCAGATGACTTTGCCTAGCAAGTCAGCATTTTTTCTTTGGTAAATTTAACGGAACGAATAGCTCGACATTCGCCCCCAGGGTTTACTTCCCGGCTGTCGGCCGTGCGGGGGTTCCCTGGGTTATCAAAAAAAAAAAACAAATAGCTCGACATAACTAATAGGTTGTTTCGGGACTAAATTGGACACAGAATGTAATTTAAACAAATTGAAAAAAAAAATTGGAGACCAATAATGCCGTTGTCCCCGTTTTTGTTTTAAAAAAAGAATATCTAAAATGACGATTTTGAGGTTTGCAATTTTATCGACTTGCATCTTGTACTTCTAAAAAGGTACAATCGTGCAATTTTGGAGTGAGCTCTACGATTGAAAAAGATTAAATTGTCCCTGGCCCAAAAGGCTCCATGGAAAAGACACTAAATGCATATATGCCCCGTGGTTTGGAAAAAAAAGTAGACAGCAAAGAGTGAAAACCACTCTGAACAGATCAATATGTCCGGAGGTCGAGAAACAGGATCATGCAGCGTAGCGAATGGGTTGTAGGTTGTGCTTCGAATACACATGGGATTGCCTTAGAAGAGTGAAGCCTAATTGGACGGTGGGAAGAACCCTCTGCTTCTTTGCTTGCTCCGATTGCGATCGGCGGGCTCAATGGGTGCAACGCGACCCCAAATCCACCCTGCATAGCCAGCTGCACTGAAAAATAGAGATATTCGGCACTTCCATCTTCCAGATGCGCGGAATTGCAAAACACCGCCATTTGATAGGCTTTTCCCCGATGCCGAAACACTGACCAGATGGGTATATAGCTCCTGCGGGTTGTAGGGGAGACCTCAACACCGTGTCGCCTGATAAAAAGTCCGAGAAAATGCTCTAAGGAGAATTTGCACTTGGCCAGACACACAACCCACTTGAGAGCATAGCCTCGTTGGCTTGGAATGAAATGGCTTGCTTACCGAGAACATTTGTATCTAACTGCTGCCGATATTTTGTAAGACAAGGAAAAAAAAAAAAGGGCATACAAAAAGGCGGCATATGTAACATTGACTATTATTGGACGGATCCGGGTCCGTGCATCCAAACATATCGTGACCGTCGATGGTGCGCGGATCCGGGTCGAGGCCGGAGTATTTTGCCCGATCACCGCCGACGGAGTAGCCGTTGAAACGTGGGCCTTGTAGCGGTAGCGGTCCGTATCCATCAATCAAAGAGCCCGTCGGACCGGGTCGGGTAGGCGGGCCCAGTGGTGGAATCGGATCCCGACTCGGGTAGGATGGAGAGGGCCGGCGTCTCGTCACGTGATATCGATCTTAGCGAGAGACCCTGCCCGACGTCATCCGATCCGCGCGAGCGCGCTCGCATCCAGCCCGCCTCTTCGAATTATCACGTCACCCCTCCCGAAAATATCCTTTTCCTCCTCCTCCATTTTTTTTTTTAAAAAAATTTCAATTTAACTCCCTCGAAATGCAAAATTGTTTTTTTGCCCTAATTTCCACCTCCCCCCGAGTCCAACTCACCACACATCATCATCTCACGCTCCTCCTCCTCTCTCTCTCTCTCTCTCTCTCCTCCTCGGAGCCCCGCCTATTCCCCCTCCTTCCCCACCCCCTCCTCCGCGAAACCCTAGCTCGCCCTCCCTCTCTCCCTCTCTTTCTCTCTCTAAAACCCTCTGCGTCTTCCTCCTCCTCGGCTCGGCGGGGCCTCTCCGGCGCGGCGCGGCGCGAGCGGGGAGAGAGCGCCATGGACTTCGGCGGCGGCCGCAAGAGGGGGAGGCCCGACGCTTCCTCCAACGGCAATGGCGGCTTCAAGAGATCCAGGGAAGGTTCGTTCCCACCCCGCTTCTTTGCTCTCTCTCAGTTGACGCGAGCGCGTGCGTCCCCGCTTTTGTTGTCCGTGATTTCCTCGGCTCTAGTGTAGGCCCGTCGGAGGGGAAAAAGCTGCGGTTTTTTTTTTTGGGGTTTCCTTCGTTCATGCTTCTAGTGTAGCTTCGGTTTCTTTCCTGTGGCGGTACTGATTGCGCGGTGCGGCAGTCCCAGTGGCCGACCAGCAATTATGGTAGTTTGCCCTGCGGAAAAAAAAGGATATTAAATTTGGGAAGCCCTCTGGCGTTTTTTTCTTTTTTCTTTATGAGCTAGGGCGGTTTCAAAGCGTCGCTCTTTGTTTTGCTCCGATGGATCTTGAGTCGTCGCTGCAGGTTGTTGTGTCTGTTTCCTGAATCCCCTCGATGTTGTGATTATAGGGTTTGAGTTTGTTGTTGCGCTTTTTTCCGGTACGGAATGCTTAGGAGCCAATGGGCGTTTTGTTTGCCTGAGAAATAGTCTCGCTCGGTGTTTGAACATGGTAGTCTATAGAGCTCAGTCCGGGTTGGTTTCTTGTTACACTAGATTTGTTTTGGCTGAGGAGCTTTTCGCGTTAGTGGTTTGTGAGTCGAGATAAGTTTCTTTGGTAAAAGTTCCCTCAGTCATTTTCTTCGTTGCCTGGATGCCGCATTCAAATGTTAAAAGAGCTCGAAGCCTCCGAACTTGGTGTTTCGGTAAACATCGCTATTGGACAGTTAGTTTGCCAAAAGAATATTTAGCATTGTGATGTTTTTTATGCAAGTAACGAAGGTTAAGGTGTTGAATGTACTTTTCTTCTAGGTATTCAGTTGCTTAAATTTTTAATTTTTTAGCAACCAGAACTTGCTATGCTGGCGTAATAACTATTGTCATGGAGAATAAAATACATTTTCTTCTTGCAACTTTTCACTAACGTGTGTACTCTTTGTTGGAGTGTCAAAGCTTTCTTTCCCTACGTTACATTCGACGGAGTAGTGAGTGGATAATTTTACTTGATTGGAGAGCATTTTCTTTTGGTTGTGATAACAAATGGTAATGTGACTTAATGTCGTTAAATTCCAAGGTCATTCACCCGCTGAAATTGTCAACTGAAAGAAATTAACTAATGTTCTGCAACAGAATCGGAGACCTATTCAACTGGTATAGGAAGCAAATCGAAGCCATGCACAAAGTTTTTCAGGTTCAAATCCTAACCTATCTAAAAGAAATAGTCTAAATACAATTGCATCTGTTGTTAGAAGTAACAAAACTGAAGGTTGTTTATTTATTTTATAAAGGAAAAGCAATGTGATATAGACTAATGAATTGGATATCAAAGTTGTGCTACAGGTGGCCTCGCTCTCTTGTTCTAATCTTAACAAAGATTATTGAACAGAAACCATTGATTCACAAAGGATTGGTTGGAAATTGGGATTAACTACTATTGGCAGGAAAAGTAAACTCAAAGCTGATGCAAAGGATCCAACATGGTCCACCTCATAATTGCTATCTTTACTTCTGTGACAAAATTTTAATTGCTGAACAGATACTGTGGATGCATGGGAGCCCTTCTGTTTTCATAATCGTTAAGACGCACAAGGCACAATATAGGTCAACAGCATGATAATGCTAGCTTTAGCAAATCCTTTACAAAAGTTTTCATGAGTTTCCAATGCCTATTCTGTTTTTGCTCACATGATGTTTTGAAAAAATCTACTTCTGTTTTCTACTGGACTGAGTTTGGATCTGCGCTTGGAATCTTCTGCACTTTCTGATACTCGAAGTTTTATATGTTTTTGCTTTTATCCATATGGAGTTAACAGATCGAGCAGAAATCCTTGGATGTAGAACTTACTGCTGCCTAATTTGTTGCTTGCAGTTATGATGCAAGTGGATGTTTATATCTTCAGTTTTTGATGCCTTTGATGTTCTTTAAGTAATTTTTTTGGACTGGAGGCTTACTTGTGGTTATGAGATCATGGATCAAGCAGTAATAGAATTTGTTTCACCAGGGACATTGGCAATGCTCTCTACAGTCTACATACTGTCTAAATAACTGACTCGAAATATTCTGATTAAGGCATATTGGCAGAACAGAGGATGAAAGTTTCCGACTGTTTAAAGTGTGTCTGAACTCGATTTGCTGTGCATGACTCTCTCTCTCTCTCTCTCTCTCTCTCTCTCATGTGTTTTGAGTGTTTGTAAAGTTTGATTTTTTGGCAAAATGTATTTTTTTCATTTTTTGCAAGTTAGTTAGCTGCTGTAGCTCATTAATTTTAAAAAAATTATCTGTCGATGTGATGATTTACCTAGTTTAGTTTCCAAACCTCTTTTTGGTGTGACTGGCTTATAAAGTTTGGTCTGTATAGAAACCGGAGTTACTTCTTGTCTCATGTAACAAGATCTTCATTTGATTTCATCCTGTTTTTGTGTTTCACGGAGGTATATTAGGAGCATATTTAGTTAAACTAACCCATTGAAACCTTTTTGTCTTCTTTTGCGGGCTGGTTTTGATGGGTTCCATAATGACATATAACTAGGAAAGTGGTAGCATCATGATTGGTCATGATGATTTATGTTGTGGAGCACAATTGCACATACTTAGTGTAAATCATGATTGACTGCGTATGGTTTTCGCTTTAGTTGTTTCATGTCAAATGAGAAGATTCTCACACTTGACTTCTGTATTAAGACTATTCATTTACTAAATATTATTTGATTCTAGCCCAAATTAAAATTTGTGTTTGTTGAAACGATTGAATGGTTTTGTTTTGAAATTTTAAATCAACAACAAACCTTCCCTGATGGTCATGTCCTGGCTTTGTGTATTCCTTATCATTTGCTATGTCGTGATTATTTTTTGCGGTGTTGCTTATTCCAATATCTAGTCTGGGCCTTTATTTTCAATCTTTCCTTGAGCAACCTGCTTCAGTCTCATTATGGAAGTAGAAACTTCTTCTATAAAGGACATTCCTGATTAACTTTATTGTATCTTTCTTCTCATACTGCTTGTAATGTCACCATAGAATTATTGTCTAGTGTTAGTGAAATTGAATGATGCATTAATAACATCAGTCATCTTCAAATCGTGGTGTCAGTTCATTTGTAGATCATTGTATACTCTGCTCACATTCTTATTTGATTAGATGATGATAAGTTACGCTCGACTGATTACTGCTGATCACGAGTCTTTACTTTGCACTGAGCATTTTATTTACCATCCATGTAACATGTCTTTGTGCAAGTTGTGTGGTAGTCCAATTTTCAAATAAAGTTTTCTTTTTGTCCGGCATCATTTTATTTGCCTGTCCTTGCAATGGATGGAAGAAGCCTAGTTATCAGGGCTTAGCCATCTGATATATTACTGCAGAGTGTTTTCCCCTTTAGCGTTGTTTCATCGACTCGTGGGGTTAGAGAATGCATTCTATACATTTATTGTGGCCATAATAAATATGAGAATGATTCCTTCTCCGTTCTCCCCATTTTCAAATAAGGATTTAGTTTCTGTATTGGCCTGTACATAATTAGAACTCTAATATGACTGAAACTTTTTTCTTTCAGTACTTCTGGGTGCCCATTTGGCGAGGGATGCCACTTCTTGCACTATGTACCTGGAGGCTTTAAGGCTGTGTCTCAGATGCTTAATCTCGGTGGCAACCCTACTCTTCCCCATGCCTCCAGGAATGCACCACCACCTTATCCAGAAGCCCCATCTCCTACAGCTGTGAAGACTCGGCTGTGCAACAAATTCAACACTGCCGAAGGCTGCAAGTTTGGTGATAAATGCCATTTTGCCCATGGCGAGTGGGAACTTGGCAAGCCAACTGGTCCCTCCTATGACGATCCTCGTGGCATGGTTCCAGCACCTGGTAGGTATGGTGGCCGCAATGAACCTCCTCCTCCGGGTCTTGCAGCAGCAGCAAGCTTTGGGGCTTCCGCCACAGCCAAGATAAGTATCGATGCATCACTTGCTGGACCAATCATTGGGAGGAATGGTGTGAACTCGAAGCAAATTTGCCGAGTAACAGGAGCAAAACTCTCAATAAGAGAGCATGACTCAGATCCTAATTTGAGGAACATTGAGCTCGAGGGTACATTTGATCAGATAAAACAAGCTAGTGCCATGGTTCATGAGCTTATTGCTAATGTTGCCTCTGCTTCTAGACCTGCCATGAAAAACTCAGCTGCGCATTCTACTCCCCGAAGCAACTTCAAGACGAAGCTCTGTGAGAACTTTGCTAAAGGCTCTTGCAACTTTGGCGAAAGGTGCCACTTTGCTCATGGAGCTGAAGAGTTGCACAAGCCCGGGCTTTGAAGATAGTTATTGCTTGATTTGTCTCTACTCTTTGGAATTTCAGGTAGTGTGGCTCAACGCCAAATATTTGAGAATTTTGTTGTGATGAGTATGTTAGTTTGTTATTATTTAGCACCTTTGGATTCTGTAGCTATCTTGGTGGGTCTTATTAGCAAGTTTCTCTGTGGTATTGGCCCTTTGTGTTGTATGGTGTCTTTCCTATTTGCTAAAAGTAACAAGAACCCGCGAAATGATGTGGAACTAGTTAAGGAGCGAGTACAATATTCTATTGTTGAACTTTATGGAATATTGATTCTATAAGCGGACTGTAATCCATGGAGAAATCATTTTTCAGGAATGGGTAGTCATTAGATCAAGCAAATAACCCGTCTTGAGTTGTTCATGGATACTCCTTAAGATGTTCCGTGTCACTGCAGAGTGGCCAAATATTTTGTACTCCATTTGCTCTTTTATTTCTTCTCTTGGATCTTGGCATGTTATGATAAAAACGATGTCCCAGATGTGAACTTTATCCGTCACTCGAGACCCTCAACGCTTAAAGCTCAGCTTTACTTGGAGAAATATGTAGCAGCTATAATTGGATTCAAAACAATCACATAGTTAACAACTTGCAAACCATATCAAGCCCAAAAAGAACTTATAATCCTTGATGCTTGTTCAATCAGAAGCAAGGTCCAAGGACGAAGCAAGGTCCAGGGACATACTTTACAAGCCAGTTTAAACTTGATTACTCAATAGGACATCACGTATGTGCAAACGAAAAAAAAAACGTAGATTAATAAGTTAGACCTCTCATTTTGCTGTTTATTTCGTTCCATTCTGCAAGTAACAGCTTTCGAAAGTCCAGACCTGGTTTGTTGCGGGAAAACACAAAAAATTAATTTCACTGATCTTTAGACAGTAGAGGGTTTTATTTCATGGCAACCCAAGAGGTGTAGATGTGAAAATAAATTGATCAAAAACTAAAAGAGATGATCTTAAGCTTCCTCTTCCTGATGCCCCTTGTCAACTCCCTTGTTGTCTTCTTCACTCTCAAGGTTGATGCTCTTGTACCACTTAGCACAGAATAAGTAGATCACGAAATCAAAGGCTGTCAGCGCCGCGATGAGGAAGTAGAACCGGTCCATGTGCCCTGTGTTAAGGTCCTCTGGTATCCACCCGGGTTTGTCGCCCCGGGCCGTGATCAGCGTTACCATGTTCACCAGTACGCTGCTCACATAGTTCCCCAGAGAGATGGAGGCCATGCAGAGCGAGCTCCCAAAGCTTTTTATCCCGTCTGGAGCCTGCTCGTTGAAGAACTCGAGCTGGCCCACATACATGAACACCTCGGATGCGCCAACAAGCATGTACTGCGGCACTTGCCAGAAGATGCTCAGGGAGCTCGACTTCTCACCTGGTACGACATGCCTGAGCCGTGCAATCTCGGTCGCGCCGGCCGCTAGCATGGCCAACATGCCGATGACGAGCCCAATCCCCATCCTCTGGAGCTCGGTCAGGCCTTTGAGGTTCCCGCTCAGTCTCCCAGCCAGTGGCACGAGTATCTGGCGGTATATGCCGGTGCAGATGAGGACGCTGCAGATGTCGAAGGCCGACATGCTGGCGGCCGGGAGGTGGAACCGCCCTATCATGGAGTTCATCACGTCGCCTTGCTCCACGAAGAGGGAGGCCATCTGTGTGAAGACGACCGAGTAGATTATTGTGCACAGCCAAACCGGAATCATTCTCAGGACGCATTTGGCCTCTTCAACTTGGCTGACCGTGCATAGACTCCACGGATTCTTTTGACTCGATAGATCGCTCTCGATGATCGTGGCCGCCTTGTCCAAAAATCTGAAAGGATTATCAGCATATCATCATCACACACTCGACATTATTATTGCAAATAACAAGCCGATAAAATATCATCTCTTATACGAAGCAGACCAAGTATCCAAAAAGCTCCATCTTTTGCCTTTTAAAGTTCTATTAATTTCGATGTAGCCGGTAGATTTGTCTGCTTAATATCACAATGAGACTAGAAACAAGTTTCTGGTCGGAGAGATATGTCGAGTGCACTTGAGTGGCTTAAGAAATTGATCATCTTGACGCGAATGCTGGAGAAACTGTATCTCCTTTTTCGCCTATAAAACATCTCTATATTCTAGTGAGTACTGATGAAAATAACGTACTTACATGAACTCATTGCTATGCAGGATTTTCCTAGTCCCTTTGATTGCAGATTCGGATCCTTCCAACTCATAGAGGTCCCCTTCTTTAGCTGGAACAATGTCCCATTTTCTTGCGGTGGCCACGAACACTTGAGCGATGCGTGGCAGAGGGTTGCCGCACAGCTTCACATACCGATACTTTTTCGTCCCCACTAAAAACAGCAGCAACGCCACTATCGCAGAGCCAGTGGATACCAAGAACCCCAATGTCCACTTCCCTGAGTCCTCGTAATACACCAAAATGGTGTTCGAGAAGAGGGACCCAACGTTGAGCGCAAAGTAGAAATAGCAGAAGAATGTTGCTTTGGAGTTCTTCTCTTTGGGGTTTGCCTCATCAAACTGGTCTGCTCCGAAAGTGGCTATAGTGGGTTGGTGTCCGCCATAGCCTAAAGCTATCAAGTAGATCGATAGGTAGAAGATGGCAATGCCAATTGGCGAGGCGGGCGTGCAAGGTAGTTTACCATCACCACAACCGTCTGGTGTGATCAAGAAGACACCAGATGTTACAGATAATAGCACCAAACCCTGTATGAAAACACAACTAGTTAGCTTACAATTAGGGAAAAAAAAGTAATTTGTGATTAGGAGACTTTCACTGCGTCTATAACTGGTGGAAGCTAAAAAGTTTCAATTAAATCTGAGTATATTATAAGTGCTCTTCAAGACTAAGTAGTTTCTTAGTACTAAATCGTGCACACTTTTTGCTTAATGCTTGGTTGGACTAAAGAACGCCTCAGAGGATATTATACAGACTCATTCTATATTAATGGGGTGGATCGTGGCCATGACCATTCGCAGTGCAAAACAATATGTTGGGAATGGTTTCTTAATATGTGATTGGTTTGGTCCAAGAAAATGAATCTGAAAATAATATGCTAGGCTTGTACTGATGGAGGAGGCAACTAAAGTCCAACTTCTGCATACAAACTTAATGCAAAGGCTCGACATGGTGAATGAAAAAGATTGGCTACCAGCACGAAAATGAGCTGAAAGATGGTGCAGGTCAAGTAACGGCCCCAGTAAGAGTCGCTGAGGAAGGCCCCGATCAAAGAACACAAGTAAACGGTCCCGGTCCACTTGCTCACGTTGTTGGCCGCACTTGCATTCCCCTGCTCAAGAACTCTGGTCAGAAAAAGCACCAAGTTCACTCCCACCCCGAAGAATGCTAGTGTTGCTAGCCCTTGATTCACTTCATCAAATTGAGATGAACAACAAAACAGCATGAGACAAAAAAATCTCTTAGTACTAATAGTCACATTGATCAGTAACATTGCTTCTCATAAGTAAAAACGCAATGGTTGTCTCATAGTCACCTAGCAAGAGGCTTGTCCACTTCCATCCGCCGATGCTTGCCTTCTTGATAAGAATGCCTTCATGCTTGAATGAACTTGTGTTCTCCTCGTTGACGTCGTAACTTTCCTTCACATGAAATCTTACTTCTCCATTGCCGGCATTGTCTTCTCTAGCCTGAGGCTCGGTATGCGAAAGGAAAATAAGAAAGGAGTGCATATACGCATGCATTTGCATGCGATCACACCTGGTCTAGTATTTATATGTTTCGACATGAGTGAGTGAATAACAAGAAACAATATCCGAAAGGACATGCACAAATACGTGCGTGCGCATGGACACACACCACACTTGCACTCGTCAGAAGCTCAAACTTTACCTCCGATGATTAAAAAGTGTTGATGTGATCGGGAATTCAATTTTTTAGTCTGGTTAGATAGAGTTGTACACACCTTTTGCTGAGCCTCAATGTTGAAGCTGTGCTGCTCCATGGTAGAGGCTGGAGGTTCTTCTCTCTGAAAGGAGTTTTAGCTAGTCTCAGATGAGTGAGATATATTTAATGAACTAAATAGAGAAAAGACATTTAAAGAAATCTTTCTTACTCAAACACTCGATGAACACTAGCAACACGAGGAAAAATAACTAAACAAACACATGGCTGGCAACCTCAGCTATGGGAATGGGAAGTCTGATTAGAACGCGATTAGTAGATGGGATTAGTAAATGATGTGGTAGGCTCTTAATGAAAGTTGAATACGACTCGCTTGCATCCTATATACTCACATCACTTGGCGTTCACAATTTTCTCAAATCTCATTACATATGTAGCATCACTCTAATACCAAACAAGTATACAGAGTACCACGAAATAATCCTTAGAAACGATTGATTAGGCACACAACGGTGTCCTATTAGTGGCTCGGGAGAATGGTAGTTCTGCCAAAGGGCATGCTTCAATTGAGTTCATCCATGAAAACGAGTTGCGTCACTTAACAAACATATTAACTTTCTTTCTGCAGTAGGATTTAAAAAAAAACTGATACGTGCATGCATGTGTGTGGACCTCTGCATGCCCGACCACTACAAGTATCATTTGCTTGACGCAAGTGATGAACTTCAAACCAAGGAAAGATGGTTGGTGCCAAATAAAGAAAGGACTTACATAGGAGGAAGAAGAGTTTGCAATGAAGAAAAACTTGAGGGGTGTGTATCCTTAAGAAGCCCAATATATAGAAAAAGCTTCGACAAACAAATGCAAGAAACCTGATTAACTGTGTCGACTTTCCAAATTTTCCTACCTGTCCTTTTCCATACAATATGAGCAGATTCATTCTTTGCTGCAATCTGGACAGAGCTAACAACACTGCGAAACAGTACGTTCCATATTTGTCCTCTCTTGTATGAGGTTGCGTTGCATGTTTCGCCGATTGCCACATCCGAAATTTTTTTTCACCATTATGTTGTCATATTGTAGGAAACAATAGTCTTTCTGGTCTTTAAGGCATGCGAAAAATATTAATCCAATATTTTCAAGTGAGCTAATGATTGTGTACGAAAATGGTGGGATGTGGACTCCTAGAGAAGGTCTCTACCACAACTTTGGGTCGTCTCTTCCATGAAGTCTCTCTCTAGTGGCTTGCCTTTCCAGGTGAAAATGAAAACTGGTTATCCTTATTCTCTTCTTGATTTCTTTATCATTGTTGTGATTGACTGTCCGGGCTGAATTTCAGTTTGCATTTAAATTTGTTGGCACATGACAATATTCTTCACATTAGTGAATGGCTAATCTGCTGGCTAAATGTGTCCACTTACATGAAAGCAATAATTTCCAGCCAGTAAAAATATAAGCTAACAGCCATTAATAGCACATGTTTACAGCATGTTTAATATGCGTTTCTCTGTGATTTTCATTACAAGAAAATTACAGCAAATTCCTGGAGTATATTGATTTCTCTCAAAAGGTCTGAAGTCATGAGCTTTTCATCACATCGTTGATCATTTAACTCTACATAGATGCAACTGAACATGATGGTGATAGTTATAAATTATCAAAGTAGTTGTTTTTCTTTCTTGGGTAAAAAAAGGATTTCATTGATAAGCTAACACAAACACGTAGTTAAGTTACAGAAGATAAGCTTAGCGAGTTTAGGGCGCGGACCTTTTACGGAACTTGTTCCCCGAGAGGACTATTGAATCCGAGGCAGTCGCGAACTCCGGCGAGGGAGAAGAACAAGTATCGGTGACCACAACCACTTGCTTCTCTAAAACCTCTCCACTTGTCGGAAATTGCCGGTACCTTATTGTCATTTATGGATCAAACGGTGTAGAAGGGGTCTCACAAAAAACCTTTCTGGATCGCCAAGTGAAATCAAGTCCTCTCTTTCGATCACACTCTCGACGTGATCAAGAACCCTAGCAGCATTTGATGTTCTCTCCAGCACGAAGCTTGCGCAGACACGAGGAGCAAAAGAGAACTGTGGTCTCTCTTATAAAGAAACGCAGGATGAATTATGAGGTTACTAGGATTGTTAGTTAAGCATGTCCTATTAAAACTCCGGCACAGACTCGGACTCAAACACAGATAACCACAACTTCTCTCTCTCTGTTGACTAGCTGACTCCTCGTTTGTTTGTGGCTAGGAAGTAAGGGACATTGCGTGATTAGTTTTGATTATCTGCAAATTAGTTTTTGTAGATAATCAATCTTTCTTGCGGATCTGTAACTAGATGAGGGGGTGGTGAGACGATCTTGGAGTTGAGATTTGGAACCAACCAGGCTGTGCAGAGACGTCTGTGGCGTAATTGTCTCAGATTTAGTTAAGTGAAGAGAAGGAAGAGGGACTGTTTTGAATTTTGAGTACAAGAGATTTGGAAAGATGGCATGGCATGGGGGTCGAAAGGTAATAATTTCATATTATAAAATCGCAATGAAATTGAGGAAATATGTGGTGAACCCGCCCGCCATCTCTTCTCTACTTTAGTTTGGAAAAAATTTTAGCATTAAAAATCTGTTCATGTTTTTATATCTACGGTTAATCTTCTAATGCGCAAGCGGTGCAAAAATTAATGCACAAGCAAGTCTGTTTTTTTGGTATTGTCCGTAGAGTAAACTAAACCACGGTTGCTTGCATGCAGCAAAATCTAAATTAAGAAAATTTTAAATTTTGAAAAATCAAGTATTAAAATTGAAAGATCTTATTGCATTTTTATAATTTGTGTTGCTGATGTAATGCCTGAGGACATACACATACCCTCATAATTGAATTCTCTTATCACAAAAAAAACTTGTATATTCCGATTTCAAAATGGAAAAGCATTTTTAAGTCTTCTTGTGGATTAGTTCGATTTCAAACCATTAAAGTCTGTTTGAAACTTGATTCTCAATTATTCTCGTATATTTAGCATATAAACTTTCACAAAAGTCTACAAAAAATAATGGGATTATGACAATAAATTGGATTTAATGTTCAATAAAGAAACATTAGTTGTTAAGTAGTGTATCACGAATGGATTGTTCACGCAAGGAAAAAAATAATTAGCATAATCCCCGATGTAAAAAGTGCAGGTAGAAGTTGAAAAAGGCACTTGCTATTTTTGAAACAAAGTACTTACTTTGGAAATTTCCATCGAAATAATATGCTTCCAAATTTATAAAAAGATTGATTCAATTATGATTTTAATGGATCGTCAAATTTGAACAAACAAGAAGGATGTCTGAATGATTTTCGTGCAGTGAAATTTCAACAATCGCCGAAAATCCGTCTTTTTTTTTTTTCTAGAAACAATAAGCTCTGGAAACATCTGTTATGCATGTTCTTGTCTACTTGCTTGAAACTTTTCCAGCCGAATCAAAACTATCCCATGAAATTCTCCATTCAACTTTAAAATCTAACTCTTGTTGAATTAACTGAGACCAACATTTGAGAAGTCAATATTCATGAAGACCACGGAAGAGAAAAAATAACGATAACTAAAGGCTTTATAGAGGTCTCAGAACTTTAGACATATATGGTGATAAATACTTTAAATTGATTCGCATATATTTGTAATATGATGTCCGAATCAGCATGGATTTAAATTGTCCAAACGACTACTGCGGATGAATTTGAGTTTATTGATATTACTCTTATTATTCTCTTATTATCGGGTATGGAGATTTTATTCATATTATAGTGTTTTTCCATATTGACCGACTAGCACAAGCTCTTCATGCGGGAAGAACACAAGCATTGCTTTGTCTTAGGAGATGGATACAATATAGATGTGGCGATTGCCAAGAAGATATCATTTTAGGAATGATACCACATGACACGTAAAAGATCAACCAATAAAAATAAAAATAAAAACTTGTAAATTCAAACGTAAAAAATCAGTATTAATATGATCGATTGGCTGCCAATGGGAAAAATAGTCCAAAAAGTCATAAACCTATTACACTTTTGTTAATTTAGTTCTAAGCTTTTCAATTTTGTTAACTGAATCTTGAACATTTTTATGATTTGTTAATTAAGTCCATTTGGTCAATTTAGCCTGAAATCGCTAACATGGATACCAATCGTCTTATGTAGCATGATCGGCGTTGACGTGAATAATTTTTAATATTTTATTTTTTTCCTTTATTTTCTTTTCTTTCTTTTTTTGTTCTTTCCTTCTTCCTCTAATTGGTTGCTAGCTCGATGACCGACCAGAGGTAAGGGTTGGTGAGGTTGCTAGCCTCTGGCAAAGGTTGCCCCTGCTGGCCATTGGCAAGGGTGAGCTTTACCCTTGCTTGGCAAGATTGAGCCTCACCAAGGGCGAGCAAGGTTGACCTTCTCCAACCCTTGCCTTTGGCTAGTTGTCAGCCATTGCCAATGCCCAACGACCGGCTAAAGGAGGAAGAAGGGAATAAAAAAGAAAGAAAAGAAAAATAAAAAAGAATAAACAAACAAATTAATTAAAATTTATTAAAAATTATTTATGTCGGTTTGGGCCGTGTGGTACAGTGGGCTTCCGCATCAAAGATTTCAAGCCACAATTAGTTAGCTGGACTCAATTGACAAATTGAAAAGTTTACGATTGAGTTAGTAAAAGTACAACGGGTTTAGTATTCTTTGGACAATTTTCCCACTATAAGAAATACTCGTTCTTCATCAGCAGCCTCATATTCATTCACAAATTATATCCACACAGGTCATGTCCAAGAAGCAGTTTTTGACGACGGAAAGTTCCAGAGTTATCAAAATCGTTTCTATTCATCTTTTGGTTCATGCTTTAATTATTTTTTCTTTCCCTCTCTTTCGTCATGAGCCACCAACCATAGAACTTGTTCAAAATTTCTTTTGATATGACCTAACTTGTTGGATGCCATTGCTTAAATGGGCATATTCCTATGACGTCAAACGAGAAGGTGCATTGCATGTCTCCAATCAGAAGGAATTCTAATGAAAAATTTACGAATTTACTGGACATGATAAGACAGGTCCAATTCCACATAGGCCAACGTGTCGTGTGACAACCCACTGACTTATCAAATCAGTCGCGAGTAGCGTCTCGCTTGCCCGCGCTCTTATCATATTTATCATTCTGTGATAAGTTGTCTCCCACTCTGACATGAAAGTTGACTTCCTCTTTAGCTTTTTAAAACGTTTTGAATTTGTTTTGCATTTCAGAACAGTTAAGATTCGCCCAGTGTCCCCCACTTTCTGCGAATCCTGATCTGCGTTTCCGCTGTCACGATTCAGGAGGGGTATTCGACGCATGATCTTTGATGATTTTCGTCAAAGATTGTGTCAAACTCGAAGCACCCCTCGTGCAAAACCATCTTCGCAATATACTTCTGGTGTAATTGATCTGGACAGGTTTCATCTGGGGAAAAATGATCTGCAGCAGCATGAGAAATCATCTTCGGGCAGGTATGTTTGCATATAAACCTAGATTTCGTTTGGTACTTTTAAAAAACAAGAAAATTCGTACATAAAGAGTCAAAAGTGTCGAATTTTTCATTCAAAGTAAACGGCCGTCATATTGCATATCTAAATGCTCCATCAAATATGTTTGCAAAAGTCTTGGTGCCACTAGCTACATTTAAGTTAGGAAAGCATTATGTCCATAAGGCTTAATAAACATGTTTTAAATTAAAAAGTTCCATTTCAAGTAAATTTCTTTCTTGCAATGCGTGATTCTCTATTTCCAAAGTGGCTTGAAAAGTTTTAGGGTGCGTTCATCTCGTGGAAAATCAAATTGTCATAAGTATACATGTTTAGAGTTTTTAGTGGTCAAAAAATTAGTTTGAGGTAAATTTATCACAAGGTGTATCAGTTTGGGATTTTTAGTGATCAAAAAATTAGTTTGAGGTACTGTACCAAAAAAAAAAAAATTAGTTTGAGGTAAATTTATCACAAGGTGTATCGGTTTGAGATTTTTTGTAATATTAACCAATAATTCAAATATGATAAGCAAGCTTTAAATCCCGATGATTAATAATGACTATTGATAGATTCACATTCACTATTTTCACACTTTTCTAATCATTTAAACTAGATTTTATTTTTTTATTTTTGGTAACCCAGGGAACCCCTGCACGGCCGACGGCCGGGAAGTAAACCCTGGGGGCGACACGTGCTAGCCACCACACACGTGCCACCGGTTAAGTCACCCTGCGGCGCCCGGGATTCGAACACTCAACCTTTTGCGAGAGGAAGAGTGCACGCTCCAGCAGCGCCACCCAGGCGGGTGGTTTTAAACTAGATTTTATAGTGTATACCATCTCCAAAGTTGGAAATTCACTTACATCCTTTGTTCTTTCTATTCTTTTTGCACATGCACAAGCGTGCAACTCTTGCTTGTCTAATAGCTCTTGTGATGTAGACCCGTAAATCGACCATGCATGAGAAGAGGCTTACTTTTGCTATATAATAAAGGGTTAATATCACAAAAAACTCTAAACTGGTACAGTTGTGATAATTTTACCCTCAAATTATTTTTTTGACTACAAAAAACTCCAAACTTGTACACTTGTGATAAATTTACCCTGAACTATTTTTTTGACAATCAAAAATCCCGAACTAGTATACTTGTAACAATTTACCCCAAATAATTTTTTAATAATTTTTTTTTATTTTTTCGAGTTTTTTAAATTAATTTTTTATTTTTATTTTCTTTTTTTCCTTAATATTCTTCATCTTCAATTTTTGGTTGATCGCTGGTCCGATGATCGGCTAGAGGCGGAAGCCGGCGAGGTCGGTCGCTGGTGAGGCTCGACCTCGCTGTTGTTGGGCGAGGTCGAGCCCTCGTCGGCGGGGCTGAGCCCTCGCCAAATTTGGCGAGGCTCGAACTTGCCGGCCGTTGGCGAGGTCAACCTTACCCAGCACCGGCAAGGGTCCGCCTTGCCCAGCAACGGCGAAGGCTTGGCCCCGCCGGTAGGGCTGACCTCGCCGGCTTTTGCCTCTGGCCGGCGGCCAGCCAAAAATTGAAAATGAAGAAGATTAAGGAAAAAAAGAAAAGAAAAGAAAAGAAAAGAATAAAAAAATTAATAAAAAATTCGAAAAAAATAATAAAAATAATATTAAAAAATTATTTGGGGTAAAATTGTCACAAGTATACCAGTTCAGGATTTTTGGTGGTCAAAAAAATAGTTCGGGGTAAATTTGTTACAAGTGTACCATTTTGGAGTTTTTTGTGGTAAAAAAAATAGTTTGGGGTAAAATTGTCACAACTGTACCAGTTTAGGATTTTTCGTGGTATCAACCCTATAATAAAACCCTTCATTGCATTTTTGTTTGTACCATAATATGATATTTTTTGCCGGTAGCCAAATTACCAGGTTTTAGACCTAAACAAGTCCTTAAATCACTTTATCCTGAGTCTCGTTCGGATCTCGGGATTCTCAGGATGTAAAACAACAATAGGGTATTCCCTCCTCTCGAAAAAGACAAAGATTTGAAGGGAATTAGGGACACAAGACCTGTGGGTACCGACACATTAAATTAAGAAATGCATATGTGGGGCTCACCCCGCAAGATAGTGGTGCTTTTTTGTTGGTAGCCAATTATCAGGATAGGAATTATTCACATTACCTTTAGAGAGGGTTAGCGATTGGGCCTATTGGACCTATTGAAAATTTGGTTTGTATTCTTTGGGGAAAATGACACAAACAATCCATGAACTTTGGTTCAATGTGTAATTTGGCCCTTGAACTTTCAATTTATTCAATGTAGTCCCTGAACTTTAACCTAATATTTAATGTGGTCCCTTGACTTTTGGTACATATTTAATTTAGTCCTTGAACTATATGAAAATGTACAATATAATCCCTAAACTTGAATTAATGAAAGGACTATATTGAACATTTTTATGTAGTTCAATGACTAAATTGAACATGTACCAAAAGTCTAGGGATCATATTGAACAAATTAAAAGTCCAAGGACCACTTTGAACATTAGGCTAAAGTTCAGGGACCACTTTGAACATTAGGCTAAAGTTTAGGGACTACATTGAACAAATTGAAAGTTCATGGACTAAATTGTACATTGAGCCAAAGTTCAGAAACTGTTTGTGTCATTATTCCTATTCTTTGATGCCTCCTGCCGTCTTGTCATGACTTTGGAATGCCATATCGTGATTTATGGTGCATTCGTTCCGCAAAAAAAAATGATTTAGACAATATTTTCCTATAAATGATTGCTCATATCGCCTACATTGATGAATTGACGAAAAATATGTTCATCCAAAAATGTTTAGACATAAATTTTTTTCGATAATGAATATATTTTTCATCAATTAATTATTTTCAGCGACACAAGCGCTCGTTGAGCCTCAATTTAATTCGAGTTTGGGTGTGATGACTGCAAGAGACTCTTTTGAGTCTGAGCATTCCTGAACACATGGCGTAATAACTAGACATCCAGTCCAGTCCAAGTTTCTCACTTCTAATCTTGCGATTATTCAAGTTTCACGTTTAATTCAAGTTCAGACCATTTAAGTCTCAAACATTCTCTCGCTTTCGTTAGACACATATATTTTAATTTCTCACCTGTATATGCATGTGATTAGACTAAATCTGTTTTGCTTCAACAGATACATATATGATCGTAATAAATTGAGTTGAGTCGATCACATTTCAAGAATCGGTGGAGATTGACTTTAGTAGCACAAAAGGCTCATTGACCTTATCCGAGATTTTGTAGATTATTTCTTGTGCAGTAGAGATCGATACGGGCCCAATAACAGGAACGAAAATGTATACATTGTTGTCATGATGTATCTGGTCGTCCTTTCGCTAGCATCTTGCTATTTAGTTTACCCGAATGAAAACGGGAGAGATATGCAAGTAGATAAACTTCCGAGTCTTGATCGATTGCGTGGTCACTCACGTGAGATATATTCGCATATAGCTTTGGTTGGGAGGGTGGGGTTTCGGGTTCCCTACAATGAAAGCAGAAGGATGTTGTGGTGGTTGATCTCTCAACTATTTCTGAGCCGTGGGTGCTTAGCAAGGGAAGACCTTCGAATAGTTGCTTGCGTGACTCATATTGGTCAAAATGCGCACAAGATCATCACTTTTAGGGATTTTCATGTCATTCATGGCGTGAGAGATGACTGATCATGAGCACCACCAAGGATCACCACCGTCCACCGCCACTCAAAAAAGTGGCTTCCACCGCGACAACCGGCTCTTGCTCTTTCGTGATGTAGTTTTAGGGCCCGTTTGGGCGAAGAAACATCGTTTTCTGACTTTATTTTATTTGGATGATGGAAAACTAATTGATCCATGAAAAACGTTATTCATGGACTAAAAACAATAAGTTTAGATAGGGGAAAACTACTTTTCTATCTAGTAAAAAGGAAATCACTTTTCCTAAGTCATCAAACAAATGAAAACTTATTGTTTTCTTAGAAAATGATTTTCATGGAAATTATTTTCATTTATCATGGAGTTTTTAGTGAAATGAACACATCCGTGGCGTTCGGTTTTCCATCACTTCCGAGCCTACTCTCGTGTCTCAACTATTTCAAAGGTTTTTCATCATATCTTATCAAGCTACATAGAATTTCCTGCATTAACGCCTCGTAATCCTTTTTTCTTTTCTCTTTTCCCTTCATCCTAACAAGTGGTCACTTTTAAAGCCCTTGCAAGTTGAGATTAACAATCTATATGAATCCAAAAGTGCCTAAGTTCCAATAACTGCGTACTGATTAGGAATTTCTCCCGAGGCCAGTTGAAAATTCAATCTTTGATAGCATTACCGCCTCTCTTCTCACCGGTACTCATTGATCAAGTAAAAAGAAACTTCACTGCTATGTGCGCTGTAAGGATCTGCTGTTGCCCTGCCAGCAACAAGAATGTTTCCGATGCTATTATCGTTCATTTTGGCGGTCCATCTCAGAATGGCCATGGCATTGTATCTGACCGTGGGCGATCGCCCGTATCAATGTCATTTCATCGGTATATCAGGGAAAGAAAACCCGTAGCGTGTAAAAAACCTCGACGTTTACCCTCGAGTTGATTTTACATAATCTAAAGCATCTGCCAAAAAAGAGTCAACAAATGTGCGTCGCGAGATTTCATAACGAAAAGTATAAATCTACTAATCAGAAACAAAAGGTCTTTAAAACCCTTGTACCAAAACCAGGTCTCTCTCTGTCTCTCTAAGTTAATCCCAAATTATAATTTCGAGGGTTTTCTTTCATTGCATAAGAATCCATCCGATTCATCTTGTATGTCAACTGGGGAGGCAATACCCATTACTCGTTTTTGCTGCAGAGTCCTCAGCCTTACCTAATCACTTCCTCGCTACTGGTCTGGTCCTCCCAGGCAGAGTCACAAGAACTGTCCTCGGTTTCGAAATGGCAACCGAGGAAGATGCTAATCAGCTTCACTGTGAGAATGGTCATATGCATGTACCCAGAAATCAGATTCCAATATGTCCAGAGCCTCACAAGCTGCTGCTTTATCAAGCCAGCTATAAACTCAACTATACAGTTCACCTCTGCTATACAAGGAAAGTAAACATGCAGCGACCATAACGAACATGCAATAACAACTGCACCTGCTACACATTTAGGCATATATGTATACAGAGATTGGTATCAGGAGAAAGAATAGACTTGGCACAATCGTCAGGCTCCGCACAATCCATCATGCAGCATACTGCTGATGGAATTTAGCTATTACAGGTACTAGATATAAATCCCCTCTCAAGAAAGCTTCAGTCAACCTGCTCATAGAGTTTTCTCTCCTTTCACGAATATCTCTCCTCTTTCATTTGAGAGTTTCGGTACATAGAGCGCATTAATGATCGGAATGGGAAGAATTAATGTTGCCAGCTGAGAAGTCAGAACAGGAAGGAAAATTCAAGTTTTGATACCAATTTTTTTTTTTGCTCAGCTAACGCATTTATTGCTCACTAGTCGTCACTACAAACTTCTGGCTGACATAGAGAAACCGCATGTAGGGGGGACCTATATTCTTATTACAAGAAAGTAGAAGCAACTTGAATGTACAACCTAATCCTGCCAATCCAAAAGTTAACTAGAAGAATACCTACTTGTCTGCCAAAAGTGGACTAATCTGTATGTTCTCCTGGCAAAATGAGGAATACAGTTTTAGGAATCCAATCGAGCTCTAGACCTTTTGATTGGTGCAAATGAATCCTCCAAAGAAGGATACTGGGAAGGGTCAAAGTGGCATTAAAAAATTACTGCTGTGGCCACCCTAAATAGCTTTTCTTACAATAGTTTTAGGAATTGACTGCAATAAAAATTTAGGAATTGACTGCATCAATTGACAGATGTAGGACTTGATTACAATCTTCATAAGTTCACGATTAATTGCACCGATTAAAACGTTTAAACTTAACTGCATCCTATAATAAAAACCTAGGAGTTTTGGTGCAATTCTTCCAATACAGAACGAACTCACCCTCTACGACATTGAGGTTTGCTTTGCTTGCACACTGGACACGGAAGCTAAGTGAGCTGGCATAGGCAACAATGTTAGCGCTTAATCAAAATGCTTTTAGATGTAATCCAACATAAAGGGCAGTGATGAGTAAATATAATTATATAAACTAAGGTCAACAAACTGGGGGTCGCTGCTCAAGTTTAGTCAGATTGCATTCACTGAAAGATATCTCCATTCTAAACAAATAGAGAATGAATTCATTCACGGGTCTCCGGTCAGTTTAAAATCATCTTATCATTCCTGATGAGCATTTTCGAGGCAGGAAATCGACAGTACATTGCACCAAAGCTAGTGAAGGGGAGACAGACACTTATGATTTAACCAGAAAAATGAGCACAGAATTCAATGCCATTAACTTAACATCAAATCTTGAGTAGCTTCCATTCATCATTTTGATGAGCTCAAAGATTTCCTAAGACTCCGAAGGATGCTCCACATGAATGTGGAAATAAAAAAGAGGATTATACCAGTCACAACGGCATATTTGAGTCCAAGGTTCACAAGCAAATTCACCAGAAGCCCCGCGAGGACAACGCCGCAAAAATTGGCAGTCATTGCAGGCCAAAAGGGCATGTCCAGAACTGAAGCTATGATAGCTCCGGTCCAAGCCCCTGTTCCAGGAAAAGGCACAGCCACAAACAACATGAGGCCCAGCCACTGAAACTCTTGCACAGGACCAGCCTTCTTCTTCGCCCTCTCAAATAGCATCTCAAGTAACCGGGACGCCGATTGGTTCCTTCCAGCAAGAAAGGTAGCGAACTTCTTCAAGTAGAGTATGATGAATGGTACGGGCACCATATTCCTACAATAAGTAAGACCAAAGAGAAATAATGTCAGACTGTAGCTGGTGATTCATTCTCAAAGCTGAAATGCACGTCCCTCCTACAAAATGTTGCAAACAGTTCGAAGGTCAAAAAATAAGCATCAGTAGCCAACAATGAGGCGCAAATATCATCCTGAACAAACTCAAAGGAAGTCGACATAGTCCAATGATTAAACTGTTGGATATATTGTTAATATAGTCCAAATAATATGTTCACATACAAGCCCAATAGGTGTAAAGCATGGTTATTTTGGGCCCATATGGGCTGGAGCCCAATAGCTTGCATATAAACTCTAGGGTTTTCCCTACGCTGGAGGTAACACTGTTGAGCATTCCAAACTTGATGTCTCTTGGTGTAATACTTCAAGCAAAACACTTTTTCTCTCTCAAACCCATAACCTCCAACAATCTTGAAGTATTAGATTCGTGTATCGGATTTGAGCAAGAAAGGTGTCTACTCGAAGATCTCGTCGAGACGAACTCGAAGGTAATATCTATTTTCAATTTCGGCGAGAGGCTTGGCCGGGATCTGAGTTTGAAGATTCGGTGGCCGAAATCTTTGATTCAAGAACCCAGAAATTATAGCCAATTTCAGAGGGTGAAACCACTTGGATCTTGTTCTACTCGTCGATACGAGCGTTTTGAGTGGTCACTCGCCTTGAACGGAGTTCGGACGGCTGAGATACGACAACCGGAAGTTTCGGCGATTTTCGGCTTCCTGCGAATTTCCGCGACTTTTCGGCTTTCGGCGAATTTCCAGCACTTCTCGGCTTCCAGCAACAAGGGCAGTCCATCTTAAGGTTTTTGGGCGCTCCGAATCTGTTTTTGGGGTCTGTTTTGGCAAACTCCATCTCTACAGAGCAGTTTGACCAAGGTTAGGGGCATTATTCGACTTTGTGCGCTCCGCGGACTTCAAGGTGCACTCTTTCTACGTCTTTGCTCTGATTAAAATGGCAAAACATAGTTTCTATGATATTATCAAGCTGCAATCACTTGATGTCACTGAATTTCATGGTTGGAAATTGCATGTTCAATTTGGCACGAAAGAACGTGAAATATTCCACATAGTACTGAGTGATTTTGCATCTACCACTGAAGATGTTGATGAATATCAATGGAACAAAGATGAAGATTTTTTTAGAGATTACTTGTTAAACTCTTTAAATCCTCGTCTAGCTATGACTTATAGTGAGTTTAAGACAGCGAAAGGGATATGGGATCACTTGAAAGAGGATAACTCTGATGTGTTTGATAATCTCTTTGTTGGTCTTGTGTTGAGTAAGCTACCTGCTGAATGGAGTTCTTTCAAGACTGAAATGCACAGACAGAAAGAACATATAAGACTGGATGAATTAAAGAGATATACTAGGAAGAGTTTGGAACAAGATGGACAACAAAAGTCAGTTGCCAACTTAGTTTCACATTCCAATAAACCTCGAAAAAAGTCCAAGTCATCAATAGGTGAATCCTCTTCACAGTTAGAGGCCAAAAAGACTATCTTCAAAAGGAAGAAGAAGGGCAAGTGCCATAACTGTGGAAAGTGGGGTCACTGGGCAGCAGAGTGTAAGCTACAAAAGAAGCCAAAGAATGACACACCACAAACTGTGACTAATATGTTAATTAGTAAATCTGAGCCTCAAGCCTTCATTGGAATGATGAAGAATGGAAAGGCCAGAGTCTCCTCTGAGTGGTGGTTAGATAGTGGCGCTACTTGTCATGCTACAAATGACAAGAACTCACTTACTGATGTCATAGAAGTGAAAGACACCGTAGAAAATTGTAATGGTGGTGAGGCAGAGGTGACTCATGCTGGAACTGCAAATTTGGTGCTTTCTTCAGGTAAGTTACTAACTCTGAAACATGTTAGAGTAGTACCTTTACTTAAAAAGAATTTGATATCTATGAGTTTACTTGATAAAGCCGGTATGTCCTTTTCAACTATGAATGGTAGAGTAACTTTATCTGTTAACTCATGTTATTTCGGTTGTGCATTCATGGTTAATGGTATGTATAGGTTGAGTTTAGATACTGATAGTATCAACCATATGAATTCTACTTTGATTGATCCAAAGTTATTACACAATAGACTTGGACATGTGAATTACAGGAAGATGCAACATCTAGCTAAAACTCACAACATTCCATTGGATACTTCTATTCGATTTGACAAATGTGAAGTTTGTGCACAGGCTAAGATCACTAGAAAACCTTTTAAGTCGGTTTCTAAAAGCACACAACTTCTTGAGCTAATACATTCTGACCTCTGTGACTTCAGAAATTACGTTACTAGAGGTGGTCGGAAGTATCTACTAACATTCATAGACGATTTTTCTCGATATTGTCATGTTTATTTGTTGAAATCGAAAGATGAGGTTTTTGAAAAGTTTAAGATTTTCAAGTCTAGAGTAGAAAATCAACTCAACTTGAAAATTAAGAGGTTTAGAAGTGATAGAGGAGGAGAATATACAATGACAGGGTTCAAGGACTTTTGTGCTTCGGAGGGCATAATACTTGAAACCACTGCTCCTTACTCACCCCAATCAAATGGTGTTGCTGAGCGTAAGAATAGAACGTTAACTGAAATGTTAAATTCCATGTTACTTACAGCTGGCATGCCTTCCTACTATTGGGGAGAAGCAGTTCTAACTGCTAATCACATCCTAAACAGGTTGCCGCACTCTAAGTTGTCTATGACGCCTTATGAGATATGGCATAAGTGTCCTTGTAGATATGATACTCTTAAGACTTGGGGCTGTATTGCTTATGTAAGAATACAAGATCCTAAAAGATCTAAAGTGGGACCTAGAACCATTACTTGTGTATATCTAGGTTGTGCGGAAGATAGTGCTGCAAATAGATTTTTAGATCTATCTACTAATACAGTGATAGAATCTAGAGATGCAGAATTTTTCGAGAACAAGTTTCTCAGAGATCATGGCTTGAATGTTTCTGGATCTACAGATATGATTTCAGAGTCTCCTGTAGAATTTGAAACAAGCTTTTCTGGCACTAATTCCCCACAATTGATTGTTGAACAAGTTCCAGTTAGAGTATCTACAAGAGATAAAGTTCCCAAAAGTTTTGGTGAGGACTTTGTTACTTACCATCTAGAGGATGATCCATTCTCCTATCATGAAGCAATGAGATCTAGGGAATCTCTACTGTGGGCAGAAGCCATAGATGATGAAATGAGCTCTTTGCTACAGAACCACACTTGGCAGCTAGTCAATTTGCCAAAAGGGGCTAAGGCTATAGGCTGTAAGTGGGTATTGAAGAAGAAACTGAATAGTGATGGATCAATAGCCAGATACAAAGCACGTTTAGTAGCTAAAGGCTATAAACAACAGAGTGGAATAGACTATTTTGATGTCTATTCACCTGTGTGTCATCTATCAACTATAAGAATTCTTCTTGCTTTGGCATCTATTGAACACTTTGTAGTGCATCAAATGGATGTAAAGACAGCTTTCCTAAATGGAGAGTTAAATGAGGAGATCTACATGGAACAACCGGAAGGGTATGTCATGAAAGGTCTTGAGGACAAAGTTTGTAAATTGAACAAATCTTTGTATGGTCTTAAACAAGCACCTAAGATGTGGCATCTTAAATTTGACAAAGTGGTAAAGAGTTATGGCTTTCAGTCTAGTTATTCAGATAAATGCCTTTACCATCGTTCTATGTCAAATAAGATAGTCATCATTTGCGTGTATGTTGATGACATGTTAATTCTTGGTTCCGATCATTCTGTAGTGAGTGACGTGAAAGCTACTTTAGCTAAAGAATTTGACATGAAAGATCTTGGTATTGCTAATACCATTCTTGGTATGAAAGTAAGTTTTGAAAGGCAAGTCATCTCCCTTAGCCAGACTCATTATATGGAGCAACTACTTTCTACCTGGGGATACAGTGAATGTAAACCGAGTGCGATACCATGTGACTATAATAAAAGACTGAGTCCTAATGAAGGGACCAGTGTTGATCAGTTAAAGTACTCGAAACTGATTGGTAGTCTCATGTATGCTATGAGTTGCACTAGACCTGACATAGCCTTTACAGTTGGCATGCTGAGTCGTTTCACTAGTAATCCTAGTAAAGAGCATTGGGATGCCCTCAGTAGGCTGATGAGATACCTTAAAGGTACTAAAGATTATGCTCTATGTTATTCTGGTTATCCTCCAACTATGGATGGATATTCTGATGCCTCATGGTGTTCAGAAATTGGAAATAGTAAGTCCACTAGTGGATATGTATTCACTTTGGGTGGAGCTGCTATTACTTGGAAATCCAAAAGACAGACTTGTATTGCATTGTCGTCTATGGAATCAGAACTTTTTGCTTTGGCCTCAGCCGGCGAAGAGGCAGAGTGGATAAAGAATCTGATTATGGATATTCCTTTGACTCAGCTAAAGATTAATTCTTTAAACTTGTTTTGTGATAATCAAGCTGCTGTCCAAGTCGTCAAGAATGCTCTCTTTAATTCCAAGAGAAGACATGTGAGACTGAGACATGCGTTGTTGAATTATCTGCGCGAACAAGGAGTTATCACCTTGATCGATGTGCGATCGACGGATAACATGGCCGATGCTCTCACAAAGGGTATGCCTATAGATCGATTATTCAAAACAGTGGGGGAAATGGGGTTAAAGACTATATAGATATGTCTTAATTACCATTTACTTACCTTCTAATTGTATGTTTTGCATTATCGAATCTTCCTTTGTTGGCCACAATGATAAGCACAGTTTATGTATTTCATCGATGTTCATGTGCTGATTAATTTGAAAAGGGTGAGTTGTCTCATTCCAAACTTGATGAAGATGACGTTAACCCAATTCATAGGTTCTATCTGGGGAGCTTGTGTCATTCCAAACTTGATGATACAATCCGACTAGATTGGACTATCCTTTGGTTAAATGGTCTCATTCCAAACTTGATGCTAGATTATTTGACTTTGAGGAATCAGTAATTGTGACATTCCAAATTGAAATACAGAGATAGTTGTTTGCATAAGAAGCCTGTTGGTTATTGTAAGTGAAATGACTATTGGTCCTGTTCTTTGAAACTAGACAATGGTTATTCTCTTATAAATAAACCGGACTGTTGGTTATTGTAAGTGACATGACTATTGGTCCTGTTCTTTGAAACTAGACAATGGTTATTCTCTTATAAATAAACCGAAGGTGATGGCTCTTTGTAATTCAAACTGTCTAGGCCTTGTTCATAATTTATGAAACTGGCTTGATGCTTATGAACATGATATTGATGCTTTATGACATTAATATATGTTCTTCTCTGCCTGATTGAATTCATAATAATATGACATTCTAAAGGGGATGGCAGAGATGGAGGAGAGCTTATTGGGTTGGATCTTAACCAAGATGATCCACTAGATGAATGAATATATCATTCAAAGTATGTAGGGACTTGACAAGTCACCTGCTATTGCCCATTTTGATGGAGTTCATTTACTTGAGACTTCCATTTTGCTATTTCTATTGTGTGAACATCATTGTGCTTGGTTGTGAACTGATTCTGAGATTTTTTTGGGATTTGGATGAGTTTAGACTGAATCTAAAACTCTTCATATTTAATTTTATGTGCTGATCTCAGAACAGATTCATGATAAGGATGATTCACTTATTTAGATTGCAGATTATGATTGAGTTTAGTATTTAGTGCTAAAACTCTTTGACTGATCCAAGTTGATTGTCTTGGACTGAATGTGGATGATTCATGTTTGTTTGAACATTACACTGACCACCGTATTGGATTGTGCTGTATGGTGAACATAGGAGGAGATTGTTGGATATATTGTTAATATAGTCCAAATAATATGTTCACATACAAGCCCAATAGGTGTAAAGCATGGTTATTTTGGGCCCATATGGGCTGGAGCCCAATAGCTTGCATATAAACTCTAGGGTTTTCCCTACGCTGGAGGTAACACTGTTGAGCATTCCAAACTTGATGTCTCTTGGTGTAATACTTCAAGCAAAACACTTTTTCTCTCTCAAACCCATAACCTCCAACATAAACTAGCCCCGATCATAAAAAAAAATTCTCATTACTTAAAAATCCATCTTAACCACGGCATTTCATCAAGCATTTGGCGGGAAACTACATAAAGTGAGAGGGGATGCATTTGGAATGCAATATGGCTCACAGCATTGTTAATCCAGACACCAATTACAAGATCAAACATTTAGGAAATTAGACTGACCCGAGAACAGATAAAACGGTGAGGAGCGAAGGCTTGAGTTGCATCCAGTAACCGACAGGAATGGCCCCGCGGAGCTCAATCACCGGAAGCGTGGCGAGCGCGAAGACCACAGCTTCGTCCGGCCATCCCAAGCTCCGCAGTCTGCTCGCGATCTTCAAGCCAAAGCCCGATGCTTTGATGGAATCAACGGCGGCATTCGCGTCCTTGGAAGCCGCGAACCAAGCCAGAGACAGAGAAGCCCAGAACACGACCCGCAGCAGAAACTTGACCGCCCTCTCCTCGGGAATCGTCAAATCGCCTTCGCCTTCGGCCGCGGAAGCAAACCCATCTCCCGAAAGGGCGTTCTTCGCCGGCGACGGGGAAGCGCGAGCGTCGGCAGAGACGGGGCTCAAATGGCGGGGACCCACGAATGCCAAGGACGAGTTCGGCTTCGACCCGAAGGGGAAGGAGGAGAACCTTCTACGGGGATCACAGGGGTCGACATTCACACGGGCACGCGAGGGTCTGTCGAGGCGAGACCTGTGGACAGAGAAAGATAGTGCTGACACGGAGGCGGCCATTGACCGACCGGATCCAAGAAGGGGAGGAAAGGAGCAGAAATTCAAGAAAGGACACGCTCGAGCTCCACGGGAGTGGTGTTGCTGTTGAGGGGTATCTAGCAGGTGACGAGCCCTGTTACCAAACGAGCAGCGAAGTGAACCCACGTAGGAATTCAGTTCAGGGTAACCGGAGATTCGATCGGAGAATGGATGCACCTCGTGATTGACAGAGAAAACCTTCGCAGGTGGGAGTATGCTGGTGATTGTCCAACTCGAGCATAGCATTGGACTGATGCTTTCATTGTGCGCGCAGATGCGACGAAACAGGGAGGTAAAACCGAGGGAAGGTCCGGTTAGTCAACGGGGGGGATACGGACACTTCTGCCGGTGGCGCATCGAAGGGCCAATATGGTACGGTGAAGCGGGGACAAGGTACTTTGAGCCGAGGAGGAGGCGACTTAGGACGAGTTCGGCAATCGGCTAAACCGTAATTATTTTTATTTTTTTATTTTCTAAATCAATTTTGAAACAGATATTTGTTAGGTAAATTTTTTATTTTCGAACACAAATTTGCAAAAATTTGTTCCCAATATGAATTTTGAAACAGAATCAAGAAGTAAAAAAAAAAGTTGCTTCTTGATTTTAGGAACAAGAATCAGAAATGAAAAAGAAATTTTTTTTCTTCTTTTTCTTCCTGGCCTATGGCCGACCACAGGCCAGGGCCAACAAGGGCCGCCCTTGCCAGATCTGGTGTGGGCAACCCTCGCTAGATCTAGCGAGAGTGGTTTGCGGCCTGAGTGAGGGCACCTCTCACCCAAGGTGGTGAGGGCTGCCACGCCCTTGCCAGCCCTGGCCATGGCCAAAGAATGGGAAGAAGAAAAAAAAAACAAAAAAAAGAAATATTAAAATATTTAAAATGTTATTAATAAAAAGAAATTTTATGCGGTTACCAAACGCATTTCTATTCTTTTTTAATTTCAAGAATATAAATTTTGGATAGTTACCAAACACCTTCAAATGCTTAGAAATTGTTCCCGGGTACGGAATAAAAAAAATCATTCCCGAACAGAAATTATTTTTGGGAACAGAATGGTTGTCAAACGCACCATTAAAGTTCCTTAGGGAGAACATTTTCTTAGAATGAATGGACTTTGGCTAAAAGTACATGAAACGTTAACAATTGCAAACCCTCGACCACTTAGGCAAAAGACACCACTGGTGCCGGCTCATCCAAGGTCACGCGACCCTAGTCATCATTGAAGAAGTGGCAACTACTGCCCTCCGCTTGAGGTTGCGCGACCCCAAGCAAGGCAATGCCGGAGTCACGCAACCCTAGGTGAGGGGATGCTCGAGTTTATGTGACCTACCCAACCTCAAATGTGCCTCTATGACCTCGTGCGACCCTCCAAACTCTCGGGGACCTTTGGCGGGAGAGATGAGAACAGTTATCGGCTCTAATGCAACATCCTGAGGTAAAAGAGGAATACGAAAAATTAATGAGGACAAAATTTTTTTATTAACTCTTGCCTTCGGCATTCCAAAAATGTCGAAATGCCGATGCCGGTCTGGATTGACCTTGAAAAAAGGCCAGTATAAATGCATTGGATTTATCAAATGGAGTTTCAATTTACTTTGCATTTCGTGAAAGGCCTTTTATGGGATCAAGTTCCCCAAGCAAAGTTGTGCCTAAAGCACCATTTGCTATATATGGTTGTACCGTACAAATATACAACGCTTCATCATAATTAAGTATATAAATATCATAATATGTCATAACATCATTTTACGAGGTTATGGCTGTTGTCATAATTAAGTATAGAAAATGTGATTGTACCATACACTATTGTAATTTTGGATTGTTAATGACACTTTTATGATACCCCATAAATATTCGGCGCGCCATCATAGCTAGGTAGGAGATTCAAATTATTTGGTACTCAACAACATCATCAATATAACCTCGATTAGTAAGCTCAGATAACTGTGGTTGTCGTGTGACATGACTATGCCATCAAATTTGGATCGCGCGGGACTTATCAAGCATAGAGTGCGCCTTTGATCAAGATAGCAAAACGACCAAATGAAAACACTTGGAAAAATTCGTTTCATTATTTGTACTTCTTTGATTCACAATACTAGTAGAGTTTGATTTTTTTTTTTGAATTTTGACGAAAAATAGAGCTAGGTATTTGGGGACTTACTCGAGTGAAAATCATCTAAATTGCAATTGATTTTTGTTTAATCATGTCCAGAGCGACTTTTGCTTTTTGAATTTTATGGCGCACGCGCTTTGACTTTCTTTAATCTTTAGCAACTGAAACTTTTATATTCGTAAACACATAGATTGACAAAGAAATGGCCATTTCAAAATTTTTCTAGAAGTCTGCACAAGAAAATATATTTTCACAGAAAAATAAAAAATTTATTTTGTAATTTTTGTGAGTCAAAACAAATGATTTCTCACCAAAATTGCTTGATGATAGCAATTACCACAATGTTGAGTTTCATTGGGCTTCACTTGTATTGGGCCAGATTCAACTCTGGGCCTCATTTGTCATGGGCCGTTCATCCGTGAAACGACATCGCGTCGCAGACACCAAAGCATAAAGTCGTCTTCTTCTTCGTCTTCCTTCGACACTCTAGGGTTTCGGGAGGATCGTGCTCTGCAACTTCGGCACTCCAAGAAAGCCTCCTCCGTCCCGCTCATCTCAGCGAAAGTCGCCGCCATGAGCAGATCGGGCCAGCCGCCGGATCTCAAGAAGTGAGAAGCTCCCTCTCTCTCCTTCGTTCCTCTGTACTGGTTTACGTCTTTCCCCTCGTTCCCTCTCTGACATGGCTTTTCGTTTTGCTATCTTTGCTCAGGTACATGGACAAGAAGCTCCAAAGTAAGCCTCTGCAATTTTCTTTTTTTCTCCTCTTTTCGCAATTGTCTGTGGCGTTTGAGTTACAGTATTCGTCGTTGTCTGTCCGAAGTGGATTCGTGGAGTTTCATTGCGCGCAATTTTTAGCTTTATAGCCGATTTCAGAACTAGAGTGCAGCTTGAACATCGTGGAATTTCGTAGTAGTTATTTGCCGGCTGATGAAGCGATGTTGTTTCGTGTCGTGAATGAAATCGTCCGATGTGGTGTTGTATCGATTCATTTGCCTTGCATCTCATGATTGTTTTACTGATTAAAAGTTGGTGAATTCGAATGTTGCGTGATATGAGTTCTTTCAAATTTTGCAGTCTAGATAATACGTAGCCTGTAAATGAGCTCGTTCACACCCCTTTGTATGGTGCACACTAGCTTGATATCCTTGGCACTGATGGAGCTGCTTGGCATGTACTGCGTCTTGACTCGTTAATGTTGGTCTTGGTTATGACAAGAAGCTGTGGCCTTGCTCTGTATCGTTTCATACTTGAGATGTGAACTCCATGAGTTATTTGCCTCGACTACCTAATTATGTTGTATCTTCCTCATGTAAGTATTTCGGCATGTGGGGTTCATTGGTTTGTGCGTGTGTTTCATTGGTAGCATGTGTTGGAAAGTTGAACTATCGTCGCTGGAAGATGAAAATTGTGCTTAGAGTCTGGTGTGCATTTTGATATTAGTCTGAACAGTTTCGCTTTAATTACCTGTTGTTCAGAGATCACAAACATTTGTATTTTTCTTTATTGAAACTTTTGGTACTTATGGCGGTTTATGTGTATGAAAATTCATTGATAGGAGACTAGGGATCCTTTTTTCGTGGCTTGATTTGATTCATCCAGATATCAATAAGATATAGAACTAACTGTTCTCTTCTCTGCAGTTAAGCTTAACGCGAATAGGATGGTTGTTGGAACACTCCGTGGGTTCGATCAGTTCATGAATCTAGTGGTAGATAATACTGTTGAAGTGAATGGGAATGAGAAGACTGACATCGGGATGGTGGTAGGTTTATACTAATTGAATTACAATTTTAATTTGGATCCTAGCTGTTTGGCTAACACTGATAATCTCACCACTGATGCTGCAGGTTATAAGGGGAAACAGTGTTGTTACTGTGGAAGCTCTCGAACCTGTGAACAGGACATAGTTCATTTAGCTATGTATTTGGTAGATTTAACAAGCTCTTTACTTGCAGTTGATTCTGATGCTGCCAAGTTGCTTGTAAGGAGGATGTTGTATAAACTCAACCTATCTTATGCTTAATGAAATGTTGGCCTTCAAGTCGAGCGGTGCACTTTGCGCAGGCCAGATTTGGATTTCAATGAAATTATGTATCACTATGCATTGTGACCAATGCTTCACTGACTCGTACAGTGTTCGGAAGTCCTCAATTCATTGACTGTATGCAGCTTGAATTAGACTGAATTAGAGGGAAGTTCAAGTTCATCTGACCGACTTAAAGTTCCTCTTTTTATCTTTCATTTAAAGTATTTATATCTATGGCTTGAGATACTGCAAGTGATTCACATACTCGTGGCTTGTAAGAAATCGGTCTGTACCCAACCAACTTATGTTCTAGTTTGCATGAGCGGCCGATTTGTGATTGGAGCTTCACATTGGCGAACCTTGGATATAAGCTTAGATTCATTAGGTTAAGGAAATGAAATTATTCCGGTGAACTTCTTGTCTGTTTGATCAGTTTACGTTTTTACTGTTACTTTTAGAGGATCTGAGTCGCTTAGCTGCATGTGCCTTTCTGGGCTCTGAAATCATGAGTCTGTCCTACACAAAGATCTTGATACTTATTTTCGCAACCGAAATGAATTGTAACAGTAAAAAGGCCATCAGGCCCCAAATTGGTGGATGTGATCACGAATTGAAGAAGCATGTGAAGAGCAAAGTCGAAGTCTCTCGCTTCTCCTTCGATGTAGTGAGTGATTCAAGGGCCCGCGGCTTGTTCATTCTTGCTGTCTGTAAAAACCCGATTTTATGCAGACTGTCGTGGATGTATTCCGTATGGAATATGGTTGGAATCAGAACCAAATGCATATGCTACAGGATCCCGGCCGAGTCTCGGCGCAAAGCACTCCATGATAGAATCAAATGCATATGCTACCCCTCATTGACACTATGTCATTGATAATATGGTTAACAATACATAACAGGGTTACATGCCAACATAAACTCCAAACTGATGCACTCGTGACGCATTTATCCCAAATAATTTTCGTGTCATAAAAAATTCCAAACTGGTATACTCATACTGAATTTAATCCAAACTAATTATCGTGTCGCAAAAAATCATAAATTGATACATGCGTGCCATATTTACTTCAGATTAATTTTAGTGCTAAAAAAGATCTCAAACCAGAATACCGCCCTAATATATCTTTACTAGATTCATGAATAACTGAACAAGTAATTTTTAACGTTTCAATGTATCGAAGCTTTTTCCACACAGTGGACCTTTCAAGGTTGCACACGCCTCGAGCTTTCTACATTGCCAGCTCTCTTCTTCCACATTTGTGTTTTATTTGGATTGTAACTCCCTTTCTTTGGTTGCCACCATCCATGTGTGTTTGTTCAATTATTTTCCTTATGTTGCTAGTGTTTTTTTTTGGTAAGGGTTATGTTGCTAGTGTTCATTGAGCGTTAGGTAAGAAATCTTTCCTTTGATGTCTTTTCTTTGGCTATTTAGTTCATGGAATCTGTCTCACTCATCTGAGGCTAGCTAAAAACTCTTTTCTAGAGAGAAGGACCTCCGAACTCTACCATAAGGCCGCGCGATTTCAATGCCGAGGCTCGGCAAAAGGTTTGTATAGTTCTATCTAACTGGGCTAGAACATGAATTCACGATCGGTGTATGTCCATGCACATGCATGTGTTGAGCATGTCCTTTTGGCTATGGTTTCTTGTTGTTCACTCACTCACTTCGCAGCATGTAAATATTAGACTAAGGTGTGAATGTATGTGCTCGAATTCACTCTGGACTCCTTCCTTATTTTCCGATCGCAAACCTAGCTGCAGGCTAGAGAAGATGATGCCGGCGACAGAGAAGTAAGATTTCATGTGGAGGAAAGTTATGACAGCAACGAGGAAAACACAAGTCCATTCAAGCATGAGGGCATTCTTATCAAGAAGGCGAGCACCGGCGGATGGAAGTGGACAAGCCTCTTGCCAGGTGACTATGAGATAACCGTTATGTTTTCACTTATGAGAAGCAATGTTACTGATCAATTAATTAATTGGTACTAAAAGATTCTTGTGTCATGCTCTGTTGTTCATCTCAATCTGTTGAAGCGAATCCAGGGCTAGCAACGCTAGCATTCTTCGCGTGGGAGTGAACTTGGTGCTGTTTCTGACCAGAGTTCTCAAGCAGGGGAATGCAAGTGCAGCCAACAATGTGAGCAAGTGGACCGGGACCATTTACTTGTGTTCCTTGATCAGGGCCTTCCTCAGCAACTCGTATTGGGGACATTAATTGATCTGCACTGTCTTTCAGCTCATTTTCGTGCTGTTAAGTGGTAAATGACCTTTTTTATCCACAATGTGGAGCCTTTGCATTGAGTTTGTATGCAAAAGTTGAACTTTAGTTGCCTCCATCAGTACAAGCCGAGTTTATACTCTTCTAGACTCATTTTGTTGGATCAAACCAATCACATATAAAGAAACCATTGCCAACATATGTTTTTGCTCCACGAATGGTCATTTCCACGATCCACCACATTAAGTTTGTATAATATCCTTTGAGGCAACATTTGGTCACAAAAAGTACTAACTAAAACGCATGTGCATGATTTAGTACTAAGAAACTACTTAGTCTTGTATAAGAGTACTTATAATATAGTCAAATTTAATTGAACTTATAAATGCAATCACACTCAAAGTATCCTAATGACTTATTTGTTTTTTCTTTACTGATTGTAAGCTAACTAATTGTGTTTTCATACAGTACTTGGTGCTATTATCTGTAACATCTGGCGTCTTCTTGATCACACCGTTGTAGTGATGGGAAACTACCTTTCCGGCCTGCCTCACCAATTGGCATCGCCATCTTCTGCCTATCAATCTACTCGATAGCTTTTGATATGGTGTATAAAAGATTAGATACTAGCACAAAAATGAGCTGAAAGATGGTGCAGGTCAAGTAACGTCCCCAGTGAGAGTGACTGAGAAAGGCCCTGATCAAGGAACACAAGTAAACGGTCTCGGTCCACTTGCTCACGTTGTTGGCCGCACTTGCGTTCCCCTGCTCAAGAACTCTGGTCAGAAACAGCAGCAAGTTCACTTCCACCCCGAAGAATGCTAGTGTTACTAGCCCTTGATTCGCTGCATCAAATTAAGATAAACAACAAACAGCATGAGACAAGAATCTCTTAGTACTACTGGTCACATTGATCAGTAACATTGCTTCTCATAATTAAAATTGTAACGGTTGTCTCTTAGTCACCTAGCAAGAGGCTTGTCCACTTCCATCCGCCAGTGCTCGCCTTCTTGATAAGAATTCCCTCATGCTTGAATGGACTTGTGTTTTCCTCGTTGTTGTTGTAATTTTCCTCCACATGAAATCTTACTTCTCCGTTGTCGGCATCATCTTCTCTAGCCTGCAGCTAGGTTTGCGAAAGGAAAATAAGGAAGGAGTCTGGAGCGAATTCCAGATTGCTCTGTTTACTGGGAGTAAATGTAGAAGTTCATCTGATCAGTGATCCCTTTGTGACTAGAAAAGTTGTTCCGGGTAATAATTTGCCCCTTATTTTGGTATTGCTCATCAGTGTGCTCTTCTCAGATTGTCCTAAGTTACTCTTAGATTACTCACTAGTGTTTTTGTTATGGATAACACGTTACTAAAATGAGTCCTGTAAACAATGTATGCGAAAATTTGGTGGGAGATCTTCACTTATGGGGCCACCATCATATAGCCACTTTCTTTCTAAGACAACCTTGGTCGAGCTTTAAACATGAGGTTTGGAGTAATGAGTTATAAAGAGACAAGATGAAACCAATAACCTACTGCAAAGAAGTTCAAGTCGAGAGAGAGAGAGAGAGAGAGAGAGAGAGAGAGAGAGAGGTGATACTGTAATCAGAAAACATGTGCCTCTACGATGAAGTGCAGTGCAGCAGTTACCAAAAGGAACTGAACAGAGAGAAAATGGAAATGTTAAGAGGGGAGTGCATTCGCAGCGAAATTTGCTTCTAGTCAATTGTCCATGATGAATGACATACAGACCATGAACACAACAAATTGCTCAACAAGTACAGTGGAATTTAGAGCAATGAGAGATTGGCACTATTGCCTGACAGGCAGTTCTTACTTTGGTTAAACATCTAATGGTGAACGGCCTTCCGTTTTCTGGAGATGACAACTTAAAGCCCGCTTTTGTTATTTTCCTGTCTATGTTTGTTATCATTGCTCCGCAGAGTAACTTTATGCTTCACTGGCTCGTACAGGGTTTGGAAGTCTTCAGTTTATTCACTTGATGCAGCTTGAATTAGACGGAAGTTCAAGTTCGTCATACCAGATTATAAATTTCCTCTTTAATCTTTTGACGTCCAGTGTTATCTCTAAATATATGTGGCTTGAGACATCGCGAGTGATCGTGTATCTGCAGCATGTGACAAGTTAGTCTGTACCCCACCAGCTTATGTCATTGGTTAATGACGGGTTCGGTTCTAGTCCGCATGGGAGGTCGATCTGTGATTCAAGCTTCATTGTGGCGAATGGTTTAGCTTGAACATAAGCTTGGATTACTCCGGAAGAGAAAAACGAGATCATTCCGGTGAACTATTTGTCTTTTTGGTCAGTAGATGTCTATGTCCTTACTGTAACTTTCAGAGGATCCCGAGTCGTTTAGCTGCATATGCCCTTCTGTGCTCTGAAATCAAGAATCTGTCCTTGCCCAAGATCAAGATACTCACTGTCACGACCAAAATGAATAGCTGAATAAACAAATTAGCTACCAGACACCACCCATGATTGAGTCGTGCAGGAGAAGAACACGTGCAGAGAGCAGTTGTGAGAAGAACAAAGACCATCGGGTCCCAAATGGTGGATGTGATCAAGAATTGAAGAAGAAAGCGAAGAACAAAGTCCAAGTCTCCTCTTGCTTAGGCGAATTATTTTTGTTTAAGGAGTCCATTATGTTTCCAAGAGCCGTATGATTTGCTTGTTATTGATTTTGTTTTTTGGAATTCCTCAATGTTTGGAAAATACGTTCATCTAATTATTTTTCTCTTTCACATAATGGACTTTAGAGCCCAAAGTCCATTCTAAATGCTGAACCAAATAAGGGCTAATCTTACTCTTATTTTTTTGTTATATTTCAAAATCACTTTCGTACTTTAAAAAAGAAGGGCCGTGATTTGTTCTTGGGTTTGTTCTGGCCATACATTTTGCTAATATTGACTTTCACGTTATTAAAACATATAGAAATGGACGACTTTGTTTTTCAGTTTTCAAGCTGACTTGCACTAGAAGGCAACACCGAAATACCCACTATACATATCATTACCGTACATTATGTTTAATCGTATAACATTGTTGAGCCATTTAACGGTTAGATTAACTATATTGTTAACAATAGATGTGATAATCATATTATATAGCAACTTACATAAATATATATATTCCATTCCACGACAAAATAACATGCAATTGTGCTGGAATAATTATTAAAGTGCAAATACCGACTATACTTATACAATTGCCTCTTTTTTTTCAAAATACACTTTGATTGAGAATCTCCTTTTACAATGCTTTTTTAAATCTAAGCAACTAGTAATAATTAACATGATTAGGAAACTTCATTTTTTTTTCCAAATAACTTTTTTTTGAGCGATAAAGTGAAGATTTTAGGTTTTCCTAAATTGTTTTTTTTGTAAGGTAGGTTTTCCTAAATTGTTTATGATATCAAGAAGTGAAAAAAAAGAAAAGGTGAAATTCATTTCCATATATTTTTTTTCGAATTACTTATTTTTATTTTTTTTAGTTAGTATCACGAAAAACCCCCAACTAGTACATCTGTGACAAATTTATCTTCCATTAGTTTCCGTTAAATTTTGATGATATGTGGCAATTAACATGTATACCGGTTTGGAATTTCTATTACTCTGTTCGTCGCATGTTTATCAATTTGTGATTTTTCGTGGTATTAATTCAATTTAATAAAGGGTGAATTTATTACAGGCGTATCAGTTTGAGATTTTTTTTTGTATTAATTTTTTTATGGGAATTTACTTAGCGACTAAGATATAAAAAAAGAAAATCAAGTCCAAGTAAAAATAAAAATAGAAAAATCTAGAAAGCTAGGAGTGGGCAAGGAGTCGGAAAGTGTTGATGAACATTACATAAAGACCCCTCAACCCACCCTCTCACACTCCCTCCCTCTTCCTCCATACACGCCCGAATCATCCGCCGCTCTCGGTGGCCGCCCCACCGCCGCCGCTCTAACCCTAAAACCCTAACCCCCTCCCCAGCTCCCCCCTCGCCGGACCACCGCGCGATGGCGTCGCCCGTTCCTTCCGCCGACGCGACCGACGGCCCCGTCCTCAGCCTCGTCAGCAAGCGCCTCCGCGCCCTCCGCAAGAAGCTCAACCGCATCTTCCAGATGGAGGAGTCCGTCGCCCAGGGCAAGCCCCTCAACAAGGAGCAAGAGGACGTCCTCCGCTCGAAGCCCTCCGTCCTCGCCTCCATCGACGAGCTCGAGAAGCTCCGCCCCCAGCTCTCCTCCGCCGTCCAGGAGGAGCTCTCCCTCGCCGCCCAGCGCCTTCCCCGCGACGATGACGTCCCTCCGTCCCCTGCCCCCGCCTCCACCGCCGCCGCCTCCGCCGCCGCCGAGAAGCAGCAGCAGCAGCAGGAGGAGCAGCCGGGGGGCGGCAGCGACGATGCCGTTGTGAAGGATGTGCTGAACCTGCTCTACTTCGGCTCCATGTTCGCCGTCAGCTGTCAGAGCGATTACACTTCCACGATGCTGACGAGGACGCACGAGCGCGGATGCTGCTTGACTTACGACTACGTGACGGACGAGGCCACCGATCTGTTGAAAGAGCGGGACTTGGACCTGATTGCGACTTTGAGCAGCCTCTTGATCTCGAGGCCTGCCGACTCCAGCTTGTCGCACAAGAACGCTCTGCAGAAGTGTGTGGACCACGCCAAACAGTGGATTGCCAATTCCGACGAGCTCATCGAGCCCAACTCTTCTGTTACCTGTACATCTCTTTTGTCTAATCGCATCTTCGATCATGATTTTGTTGTGTTTTTTTTTTGTTTTTGGTTATCTGACCGTTGAAGTTTGAATTGCAGATGCGTCGTTGAGGGAGCGGTTGTATAAGATAATGGCATCCGATTACTTCACGACGACGCCGGAGATGAAAGCTCCAGTTGATATGGCTGCTGCTGCTGCTTCTGGGAATTATGCGCCTTTTCAGGTCCCAGTCACGGTGCCTGTCCAGGTAGAAAGTCAAGAGCCTCAGTACGAGCAGAAGGTAAATGCATCCTAGATCACGTGCTGTTAAAATCAAGGCATATTATATGTTATGTGTTCGGCAGGAGGTAAAACAAAATGGTGCATATTGCATGTAGTTTCACTTCGACTGAACTTAGCCTTATGAGATGAATGGTGTATCACTTGTTATGTGATTTGTGCATCCGATGTATACGCTGGCTGTGATGTATTCTGATGTTTTAAAGATTGCTAAATCCTTAGCCTCCTTATTGTATTCTATTTGCGATTTGTTTACTTTACTGTAATTTTCTCTGTATGAGATGCATTATGTATTATCTATATTCTGATTTATGCATCTCTTGTACATACTATGGCTGTGATGTTGTTAAGCATCCTTATTCTGTTTCATAGGTGTGTGGATTGTTCCTTGCATGTTTCTTGGCGTGTTATACATTATACTTTAGGAGGAGGTTTAGTCTCTTTTAAGTCTTTTTTTGGATTATCATTTTTTCTCTACTTGATAATTGTAAGAAGTTTAGATATATCTTGTATGCATTTTGTAACTTGTCGATATGATCAATTACTGCAATGGTTTGTCTGAGAGTCTATTCTCCAGCCTTTAAAAGGTGTGATGTGATGTACATGCATATATTTCAAGGGGGTGCAGACTAGTCAATTCCTTCCTATTTGATACTCACCTATCGTTTTATTTTAGTGTGGCATGTGAGTCTCTGCAATTGTGATCAATTGCAATCTATATCCTGTGGTTCCAGTGTCCTGTCATCATCTAATAAATCCTGGTGCTACTTCCTGTTAATTATGGGTTTGGAGAATACTCAAGCTTTTGCTGCAACCACAATATAAGACACCTATCTCTGTATGTTGGTAGGCAAAATGGTGTAAATCGGTAGGCAAAATAGTGTAATTCGACCAATTATTTATCTTTCCAGAAGTCTATATTGGGAACTAAATTACAGGCTAATGACTTTTTAGATTGCAATGGGCAGTTAACTGCATCATCTTAAGGCAATGAAACAGGGGGAAATGACTTGGATAGATCCTGAAAAGAGTGGATTCTGTTGTAATGAGTTTCGCATACTTCATACCCCATATTAGTCAGTTGTGGTTCCCATGGTCAATCAGGACTCCTCCAAGTCCTTACAATCATTATCTATCCTTAATTTTCCTTCTTCATTTAACTGTTTTTGCCGATTAGTGGGTCAGTACTCGGTACGCTTCCTGCTATAACACCATCCTAAGTCCCTTTCCCTCTCTGGTAATACAGTTGACATTCCCACTGTTCATGTCTCCATTGATGGTTGGCATGATTATGTGGGTTTTTATTTTGTTTTTTAAACGGTATGAATTTTGAAGTTTCAGTTAGAGTTTTGTTTCTATTCAATTCCAGTTTTTTGAAAGTTGTTTTGTGTGTAATTTCTTTATGTTCTTTAATCTTTCTTATTGTTGCAGTTTCTTTTGACATTTACTCGATGTATTCGCTCTTGGATGTCTGTTATGGTCTGGATTTTAATGTAGCCATCTTCCACCCCAAGTCTTCAATACTAATGCATTACCCTCATACTTGATCTCTGCTAAAAAACTAAAGGGACATTTTAATAAGAGTGCTTTAGCTATTCTACCCTACCACTAATGTAGTTGAATCTAGTGGTTGCCATGGCCCTTGCATGTTGACAGTCAAAGCGTGTAATCAAGTTATTACCTTGGGACAAAAATTCAAGTACACGTTTAAAAATTTAGAGGCTATTGAACTTTTCAAATTTAAAGTTTCGATAGGGTCTGCTGTCTGTTAGCTAAAAGATTTGAAGGAAGAAGAGTGTTTTACATGTCAATGTTATCAACAAAAGCTTAGTCCCAGAGAGAGAAAGGTTAATGGTTACTTTGCTGGAGGACATTGCACATGGTAGAATATATTCAATTTCTTTGCAAAATGAGGCATTTTTAGGTCAAAACAATATCTAGATACTCACAAAGAAGGTGTTGTGTAGAGACCCTTGGACCTAACCCTAAACACCTTTGACTTTTCTTTTTAATTTTTCTGCTGGATTGTGTCAAGAGAAGATAAATAGAACCATTAATTTTGAGTTTAACAGGTTAGGTTGTCAGCGTAAGTGTTGTATATGAAGTTCTCGATTACTTGAGTAATATCCATCTATCGAAGTCTATGCATATCAAGGATTGCTCCTTTTCCAACAAATTTACATGTGAGGGTTCCCCCTGTCTCTTTCCCCTTAATGGATGGGCATTATATTGGTGGTGATTGACATTCTATGTTGGGTAAAAGTAATTTGGAGATAGATAGATGATGGATCTGACGATTGGACACCGGTCATTTACTTAATGGCATGGCATGCCAATTGACACGTGTGATTTAGTTTATAGTAGCAAGCATTTCAATTTGAAGACGTACTTTCTTTTTCTACCTTCTACCTTATGGGGATTTCTCCTACCTAAATAGCAGAATTGTGTATAGGGAAATATATAATCAACCGCCTAGTTTTATTGTAGAAGGACCACGCAAACGTGATACACCTTTTGTTGGATAAAGAAAGATCATAGTGCGCGCGATGCCATTTAGCTGATAAAATAAGCCCGTGGATGTGGAGTTTGCACAAGTGGTGCTATTGCTTTTGAGAGAAATAAGAAGTGTTGGGAAGATATTATCTCCTTTTGGAATAGGGATAATTAGGGCTTATAATGCAACTTTTAAGCAAGTGATGACATTAGACAGGGCATTTTTTGTGTGACTTGGCATTGTGTATGTGAATGTGTGTGCATGCATGCGCGCGTGTGCTTGCCACAATGCATGCAGGTGTAATGTCTGGTGTCAATGTTATTGGTTTCATCTTGTTTGAAAAGTAGATGAAATTGGCTAATTTTACTTCTTTTACTGATTCATCGTGTCAATCACAAATTTCCATTAAATTTTGTGTCACTGTTGATAAGGTTTCAAAACAGTTCTTAAAGTTCATTCTAATGAATTTGCTTTCATTTTGTTAACGTTTCTGGAATTCCATGTTAATGCTTTACTTCCTACCTTTTAAGTCATAGGGTGAGGTTACCCCGTTGTCTGCTGCAAGTAATATCTCATAAGATGTATGAACTTACTCCCTCATGTACAAGCTGTCTGTATATGATCTTAGAGCCTTTCCCGGTTGCTCCAAATCGGATATGAAATCTTCTAATTCGATTAGTTCTCTTAGAACAAGTTTTGCTGTCTTGCTTTTCGTCAAAATTAAGCTTCTGTTTTTAACTTTTATTGTGAGCAGATTCTCCTTGTTTTCATAATACATAGATGTTTCTCGCAAGAAAAAGGATGTACTTTTATCTAATATGATGCATTGTTCTTGAATCAGTCCAGCATGTCTCCCCATGTTTTTGGTTGTTTCCCTTTATCTTTATACTAAAACTTATAGTAACAGTTGATATGAAAGGAGAATGGAAAAGATAATAATAACAATTAGAAGAAGAAAGAGATTATTTTTTTAAAATTAGATACTTTAATTCTGATGTTTAAGCAATCTAAATATATGGTAGCGTTGTTACGTTCTTTGTGAATTAACAATATAATCTTGCAGTGCGTTTGCACTGTTTATGTGATTACGTTAATCACATTTGATGATTCAGATAGGCGTGGGTAACTGTTTTCTGTTCTTTTAGGCATTAGAACTCATACTTTTAGTTAACCTTCAATTAACAGGAATAACAAAACAGAATAGCCAATCAACATTGTTGCACTATATATGTAGTTAGGGCTTGCACAGACATCTTCTTAAGGAGAAAAGGAGGAGGTTGCTTGAGATTATGTGATGTAGTCTTATTTTTAACTAAGATTTAGTAGACTTTGGAACTGTAGTATGGTAATTAGCAAAAGTTTCTCTTTTATGAAAAAACTTGTTTTATTTTGTCATTCCTTTAACAGCCGACTTCTTGTCTTATCAGTTAGTCATTGACATGTATTTGTCGATCTTTCTAATGATCATAGTTGCACTTTACAGCCTGGAGAGAAAAAATAAACTTGTTTGTTGACTATACATTTGGATACTAACTCTATTGTCTATCCTAAGTCTTTATTTATCAAATATGATAACCTAGCAAATGCGTCTCTCATATTTTCTTCTAGAATGGCTCCCTTCTTTTATCGAGGACAACCAAACTTCGAAAAACATATACTTGCCTTATGTTGCAGTTCTTGTCTGATCTTTTGTATGTCAAACAAACAAGTAGAATTGAGCAGATTCCTATATAGCTTAACAAGAAAATAAAACTGAATATTTGGCATGAGAGGCCATGCTTATTTGTTGTTGATTATTTTCTTATTGCCGCTGTTCTCTTCTTCTATAGGAGGAAGCTGGGACTGAATTCCAAGGACATGAAGTTGATAATGAATCTAATCCAGTCGATGATGTTCATAAGGTGCCTGCAGATTATCTCAGCACAACTTTATTTTCACTTTTATCAGTAGATTGATGAGCACGAATGTGATCCTTCCTTTTCCGCAGGATGGAGTAGTAGCTGATAATCCTTCGGAGTTTGCCTCAGCTCAACTAGAAAATGTAAATCCACAGGTGGAAGAGTTTAATCAAAGGGAGAGAGAGCAGAAGGATCATCAGTACATTCCCCGGAGGAACTACCAGAACCAGAGAGGGGGTCGTGGTGGAGGTAATGGTGGTCGCCGGGGTTATCCCAACGGTCGAGGAGGGAGAAGTGGAGGGAGGGGTGGTGGGCCCTACCAGAATGGCCGCGGCCATTATTATGAGCAGCCCGGTAACTATTACCCTAGAAACTACTACAACAATAGAGGGAGAGGCGGCAGGGGTGGTGCGCATACCTTCAACAACCATGGTCCGGCGGTTCATGATGGCCATGCCCCCTCTGATGTCGGGGTGGCTTCATGAGCATACATTTAGAGGGTGCTGGATTACTAGTTTTGCCTATGGTTAAGTGAAGTTACCTCATTGCTTTCGAGCTTGTGATTTGCACTTAAAGCTGAAACTTAGATTAATGTCACCATACCGGGCTCTATTCTCATTCCAGGAGTTTAGATGACTGAACGCTTCACTTTTTGGGAAAACATGAAACATCCTTCTCTAATGTGGAATACCGTAGAAATTTAGGATATGTCTGGTTTGATTTTTACTTTTTTTCTTTTTCCTTAACCTAAATCTCGCGGTTCACGCGTTTTGAGTTTTTTTAAATCCAAAATTCTTACAATTTTCATAATTTTCTAAAATTTGTTAATATTGTAAATGGTTAATACCACAAAAAAAATTCAAACTATGCCTGTTGTGTCAAATATTCCGAACTCCTTTTGTGTCACTAATAAAACTCGATTTTATATCAGTGTGGCAAATATACAGTGGATGAAATTGAAATAGGTGATATATATCTCATGTATGTATAAGTTTGGGTTTTTTTGTGACACAAAAAAAAAGTTAGGAGTATTTGTGTCAGTTGGTGGTAAGTTTAGGATTTTTGGTGATACAAAATTAAAGTTTAGAGTAGTTGCGACACAATGGGTACAATTTGGGGTTTCTTTTGGCAGTTTTTGCCCTATTTTAATTTTTGACGAGAAAAGTAAAATAAAAAAACCGACTTTGGGTTTGATTGTGCAAATTCCTAAATGGTTATTTTGTGTAAGTCTCTTCTCTTTTCTTTGCCATTATCTCTAGAAGTTTAGCAATGGCTCTTTAGTATCAGAAGATAATCTGTCCGCTTTTAAGATGCCGAAGGTGGCATGCAAGAATGTGCGCGAGGAGAGGGGGGTGGTGGGTTTGGTCCTTGTTGCCTTGTGCCTTGGAGATTTGCCGTCGTCTTCCAGATGGTGCCCTTGAAGGGTTTCCATTCGCAGATGCGCCATGTGAAATGTAGTTCCGATTACAATAGACACTTGAAACTACGTGGTAAATTTCAGGGTAGCTTAACGCTTTGTTTATGGTTTATTTGGGAGGTGGAAAACCTTCTAGAGACAGAAAATTTTGAATCTCTCTCTGTTTTCCTTTCGGAAAAACTAGAAATTCTTATCCATTTTCCTCGCCCACCTCCCTCACCTCTCCCTACTTCCCAAACAAAAGCCCGAATCTAAAGTCGTTACGCAGAGTTTTGGAGCAACTCCTGCCGTCGACAGTGTTAGGACAAAGCGTCGAGTGATGGCGCTTTTGATCGCGACCTTCGCATTGTTAGGCTACGAATCTCGAAACACTCCCAAAGCTTTGAAGCCGGATTCAGAATCAGAATCCTCTTTCATTTCCGCACTTTGATGTCGGCGAAAATCGGGGGGCGTGCGCTATTTGATTTGGAGTCTCGTCCGTCCGTCGGCAATCGAATCTCTGTAATGGCGATTGGCGGCGCGTTCCTTTTGCCTTTCACTTTTGGTATGTCAACTCCCATCGTTTGTTTCGATTCTATTCTACCTAAGACAAGTGAACCTTGGTACCACGTCACCTCGGCATGCTCTGTCGTTCACTTCGTTCGCCTCACCTAGACTGAGTACCCAAAAGGAGGAAAAGAAGGAAAAAAACAGAGCGCGTTACCATTGAGGTAAAGATCAATTGCATCTTGGGTTACAGCTTATTATACGATTAAACGATTTGCTAGTGGAAAAGAATCTCATCCTCCCCCCTTTTTCACTTTAGAAGCACATAAGCTTATTATTTGCGATTTGCATGGTACACCATAATATTCCCTTTAACCCTACCACTGCGATGAGCGGCCCATGGTTTTGCCTCTCTTCTTTTTTCCAATGCCTAGATGAATAAATTATCGAAATTCGAGTCCACCCCGTCATGTTTACAGATAAATGTAGGTGATATCCATACTTATAACCTATCAATCATGGACATAACTAGAGAAATTTCCTCTAGCCAAGGATGAGGAAAAAGACAACCTTGTATGGTAATTTTTGAGGTAATAAATCACATGCGTATCAAGAGCCCTTAATTTGTTTAAAAAAATGGCTAAATCCACGAAACTCGGAGCAGGACATTAATCTTCAAGTGAAATTCAATTTTTACTCCATGAACTCATATATTTTTTCAATCAAGCCCTTGAACTTTTAATTCATCTAACCGAGTTCGGAACTTGCATACCCTTTCTAATCAAGTCCTGCTAGTTTCAAATCCGGTTCGCTGGAGCTAACTTGTTTGCTCGAGCCGGCGAGAGTGCTAATGTGGAGAACTCGAATGCACTGTTCGTGTTGAGAGATGCTATTGCTCAAAGTATGGTTGTGGTCCACGCAATAGTAGATGATAGTTCCTGTCGGGAAATTGAGTTTTCGAGTTAGACTCTTGCTAGCTCTGACGTACACGTCACTACCACTTAACCAAGGTTTGAAAGCTCTTGGCAATTATACCATCGAAACAACCGTGAGAAAGTTGTACCCAAGCTTCTCAGATAGCGCACAAAATTTTGTTTACTAAGGTTCCGTTTATTTCGTTGAAAATGAATGATTTGAAAAATATTTTCCTAAAAATGATTAGCCAATAGAAAATATTTTCATTAACGACAACAATTTATGTCTAAACATATTCGTGGACGACGAAAATATTTTTCGTTCGTTCATTTTTGTAAGAGATACAACCAACGATTCCTTTTAGGAGAATACTTTGCAAATCATTTATTTTTCTAGAAATAAACGGAGCCTAAAAGCTTATTTAATATAGCTATGATTGAATTATAACTACGGTATGATCCTGGTTGTGTTAGTGGTGCGACTTGTGTACATGACTTTACATATTTTAAAACTGTAGCACCTTGGCGGGATTGGTTTTTGACCTACGCATAACCACGTATAATGGTGGAAGTAGATTTTACGAGATACTGGTACTTTCATGGAAGATCATTTTCTTGCTCACCATAATTGATATAAAAAAAGCTACACGCCCACCGATTTCTCTGAGTCTTAATCAAATTTCTTTCGAGTCTCGAGAGTTATTATCGAAACTACCGACATGTCAACTGTCAAAGACTAATATAATTAATTAGGGATTTGCTTGATTGGGAATCCAAGTTCATATGGACTGTACAACACCCAACGCGAAATATAGCAACCCGAATTTGTGCGCCCGCCGTTCGTACACAAAAAAAGCAGTAGGAACATGAAACATGAGAAAATTGAAACCTCTCATGCACCATCACATTGTATAGTATGACACTATCGTTATGCCCTTTTCACTGCAAGAACCAATGGACATCGAATTCTTACGCAATCATCATATGCCTTTTCTCTTTGATAAAAACGAGGCGCTTTTCCGAAAAAAAAGAAGAAAAACGAGGTATTTCTTCGTCCCTTCATTTCATGAACGAATATTAATTTGTCCCACCAGTCAGTTCAATGGAGAAACGCCATGTCGATGGAGCACTATCATGGTCAGAATCTATTCCTGAAGCACCAACCACGGCGAAAATTTTCGATTTGCCGCCTTTTATTGGTGTATAAAACCCCACCAACTCCTCAATAGCTCAAGCCAAGCAAGCACCTCGCAATCCCCAAGCATTTGCTAGCTTTTGCATCCCCTATTAGCAATCGCATTGTGGGGGAATAAGGGAAAAAGAACAAGAACTGATGGGACAGAACGTGTCTTCTGGAAATTACCGCGAGTGGGCTACTGCAGAGCCAAGCCGTGTCATGGCGTTTCACTCCAAATCTCAATGGGAAGAGCATTATAATGCGTCGAAAGGGAATGACAAGCTGGTAATTGCTGCAAAACATGGATAACTGAACTGCTGCCTCTTCTTTTTTTGTTTTTTTTTTAATCACTTCCGTTGCTTGATATGACTGTGCTTCAAAACATTGGTATGGCAATAGATGGTGATCGACTTCACGGCCACATGGTGCGGACCTTGCCGCTGGATGGAGCCGACGATCGACGAGCTCTCTGCGACGTTTGCTGACGTCGACTTCATCAAGATCGACGTCGATGAGTTGATGGTGCGATTCTCGTTCTTTTCCCTCCCGCGGAATTAAAAACTTAGAAAGACCTGCATGATCATTTGCAATAAGGTTGGACTTGCATGCCCATAAGGTGTCGGGTTCGACTCCGTGTGCTCTGGATAATGTGACTGTTATGGAAATGCAGAATGTGGCGAGGCAATATGGTGTGCAGGCGATGCCGACGTTCTTGCTGATGAAGAATGGGAAGGTGGTGGACAAAGTGGTTGGCGCCAAGAAGGACGAGCTCAGGAACAAGATTGAGCAACACAGCAACAAGTCACAGCCATACCACTATGCAATATGACCGCCACCTCGTGCGCAGTCGACAAAGTATGATTGGCCCGTTCCTTCCGCGGCTAAATAAGAAAGCGTTCGCGTTTGTCTCTCCTGCTATAGTCATGGAGTTTTTATTAGTCGGAATAGTCACGGAGTATGCGTTGTAACTTTTATATTGGAAACCACTCTTTCTCTTTAGTATTTCTTTGGACTCGGTTGCTGAGAAAAAGACGACACACAAGCATATTCACTGCCAAAGATCATGCTTGAATAATAATCATCTTCCATGAGTTTCTTGAGTTGCTCTTTCAATGCAGCTAAAGAACAATCGAATGACATGGTCAGGGGACTAAATTTCCCTTTTATGAACAATACGAGCCGGAAAATTTGCAGAAACACAACACTAATGGTCAATGTGCCAACAGCTTACAGAACCTCTTATGCAATTGTACAAATGGTCGGACAACACAATGGAAATTGATCCAGGCCAAACATCTTACATAGCCATAGGACCGCGGATAAATATAATCAAACAAAAATTGAAAGAATTTGGTATAAACCTGAACAGAAAAGTTTCCAAGTGCCATTTCTAAACATCTAAGGCTGATAGAAATCGCACACATCATGGCCGGTGATGGAGACTGCAGAGTGCTGCTATGATACTTCGCCCATCAGAATATTTTCCTTTCTGGCTTTCAGGCAATAAATTGGGTCAATACTGCCTCTACAAACAATTAACATGTAGAGGTCTCCGGAAGCGTAAAAGCAGAACTCAATCAAAGCATATGAAAAAGTAAATCTGTAGAACGCATTTGTATGCGCGACACTCTTGCTCCATGACCCCTTCTTAATCCCTCACTTACTGAAGTCTCCAGCCACTGGCACATTGAAAGCAAAGCAGAGCAAAGGGTTGAGAGAGAGAGAGAGAGAGAGAGTTTCAGAGAAGAATGCGAACAACAAAAAAAGCGTGAAAAAATGGAGAGGAAAAAAATAGAGCTAGTAACCAGCTGACGATATAACATTAGGGAGTTGTTGATCCTTTTCTTGTCCTCAATCCATCCGGTCAACAACCACCGTAACTGGTCTATAAGGCAAAGTACACCATTCAGATTACTGTGGCCACTGCAATCTATGGTAAAAAGAGTTCTCTCCTACAGTTTAGTCATGCTGTGCTCGCCAGGCTATTCCCAAGACGGTATAAGGGCTTCACTTTCAACCTAGTTTTCCTTCCTAGTTCTAAGTAACCTTCTAAAAAGTTGCACACTGATTTTTGAACTATGTGACATCGTAGATGGAATGCTAGAGTATCAGCAGTTCAATGTGAAATGGATCCAGTAATCAGGATTGCGACGACATGGAAGAATATCGACCCATCACCAATCATCCGATGCATTACGCACTACTCGAATATACTCGAATTAGAACTGTCCTACAATGTATATATTCCAAAGTATAGAGATAATACTCAGCCAAAGGAAAAAAGAAGTTCAAAACAAAGATCTCACCTGTCGAGGAGGATGGCACAACGACGACATGCATAGTCGAAATATTAGGAGGAAGCTGCAGGCGAAGCGGGAAGAGCTTCCCATTTAACGGGCTTCGAGAACACACGAAAATCCCCTGCATCCCCGTCTCCTCCTCCAACTTCCGAGTCAATTCGTCCACGGTGTTCCCCTTGAAGTTCAAAGAATAGCCTTCCATACCTTCCCCTTCCACATTCCCGTTTTCATCAGCAATGTGGTAGTATATGGTCCTCCCTTCCGATTTCGGGGGCGACCCAACATAAGAATCGGCCGACTGCACAAGCAAATCCAAGTACAAGTTAAGTCAATTTCCACACTCTCAACATCCACTCGCTCGAGTAACGATAGATCAACGCCGAACTCAGCCGAGTGGAGAAGTCTTATAAGGTCCGCTGCAACTGTTCTTCACAAGCACCATGTATCAGATCGAACGGTGCGTGCCTGTTTTCAGAGGATTACTATACTACTCACGGACAAAAAAATCGAATCTTGGCAGACATCAATCTATTAACAATCGGCTACTCCATCTCTCCTCAAGCAACTTCCACAATATAGATCCGCAAAGATCCATTCCCAGATGAATAAATGAACAGAGAGAAGAGAGATGAAGTGGAAAGACGCACCTCCTGCCTAGAGAACCGCTCGGAATTCGCCGATGAGGACGACGGCGACGCGGGATCCGAGCCGACGGAGGAGTCGAGGTGGTCGAGGGGCTCGACGGGGCGCGTCGCCGTGGGGGACTGGACCTCGATCTCGACGACGTCAACGTCCCAGAGGACCCAGTCCGGGGTGCCGGTGCGGTGGGGGACGTCGTGGGTGACGGAGTTGCGCCAGGGCGGGAGGCCGCCGTTGGCCCGGAGGAAGTTGCCGTAGCGGGTGCGGAGCTTGACGTGGGTGCCCTCCCGCACGGGCTCCCACTCGAGGGAGGAGTCGAGGCGGCGGGGGAGGGACTGGACCACCTTGCGCCCGGTCATGCCGAGGAGGAAGGGCTGGTTGGAGGCGGCGAGGTACTTGCCGTAGCGGCCCTTGAGGCGGAAGACGGAGTCGGAGTTGAGGACGAACTCGACGGACCACCGGGCGCTGGGGGAGGAGCCGTCGCGGCCCTGGGCGACGGACTCCTCGTCCTCCTCCGCCACCAGGTACTTGTCGTGGCGGCTCCGGAGGCGCACCGCCCTGGCGTTGCGGAAGAACTCCATGCCCGAGAGGAGGCAGTAGCCGGCGCCGGAGATCTGCTGGGGGAACAAGGGAGAGGGAGGCGCGATTGAATGAGTTCACGTGGCGAAGACGACGATAATAAAAGACAGGCCGGGGCAGTTTTATATCATGTGTCGTGACCCGACAAGACACTGCGCGGCGAGCGAGAGTTAAGGAATAAAGAAAGAGATACGGGGAAGATGGTGCCGGTCAGGTCAGCGAACACGCCGAAGAAAGTCAAAGGGCCACGTACGTGGCCGGTGATTTCGTGGGCCTGGGCCCCGCAGTTAGTGGGGCCCCCGGGGGGAGGGGGGGTATATCCGGGGCCCACCCGGGAAGGTTCTCCAACTCCCCACCACCTCCGTTTATCCCAAACTTTTCGAGTGAATCCGGCGCGGGGTCTATCTTCTCTCCTGGGAAGTGGCGTGAGTCCATGGTTTACAGCTTGCCCACGCAACCTTTAAAAAATCGAGTTTGAGCTTATCAGATGGAGGGTGAATATTCGGTTCGGATCGTGTTAGATTCCATGTTCAGATCCGTATCGATCTTTGGGGAGCCACGCCCGCCGCCGACGCCCTGTGAGCGGAGCCTTCTCCGATGCACGTGGACAGGAGGCAATCTGTATGTATCTGTGGGGGATTCATCGGTCGAACATCCGGAGAATAGAGTTCTGATCTATCGAGTATCGACTAGGCCGATCCTCGGTACTCGAGTGTCAGTGTACAATTAATTGTTTGGGTCATCGTTGATTTTAATGCGATTGGCATATCTAACACGGGACCACCCCACTGCTTCTCGGCTTTTAATTCGATTACAAAATCGGGATCTCATCTGTCGCGATACACAAAGTGTATGGGTAATCGAGTTAATTGCGGACTCAGATGTCTAAGCCACGAGGCAGCAATTGGGGTCCATCGTGTAGCCTTAAGCTTCCGAACTATCAAGCTATCCTGCCGATCGATCATCCAAAGTAATTATAACCCAGCCTCGGCTCAAGACCCACATGCGCCACTCGTATTCAAAAATCAAAACCAGGCAGCAGAAAACATGGAATCTAGAGCCTAAAAACTGCTCATGTCACACTCATCTGTACAAAGAAGATCCTTTCCAATTCCCACTGGGTGCTCAGGATTGACGGATAACAAGCACGCTCCACCCAAGTTCATAATGGCTGGAATATGACTTAGTCCACCATGGCTCCAAAAGACAAACGAGTGGATGGGAAAGCATCGATAAATCCATGGTGCCTCTGCTTTATCTTTTTCATAAATATTTTGTTAACAACTGTCTTCTAGGGCACTTGTTATATACGTTTGTTATTTTTCAAGGTACGTTATTAGACATGCAAGACTAACAAATGTTCCAGAATCGGTCGTTAACAAGATCTCTTTTTATTTTTTGACAGATTAGTGCTGCCATTTGGTGAGAGATAGTGCGAGAGGTGGTTGGAGGCTGCATCACGTAAGCATAGAAAGCGATAAAAGTAGGGAGACTCCTTAAAGTCTCTGCATCTAGAGTGGTGCGTCATCCTATTCCTCTTTTGCTCTTTACTAGGTGGGCGCACGAGGGTGATAGCCAATGATGAAGGTATCCCATTGTCTTCTATGGAGTCACGTATTCGAATCATATCATAATCAAACTTCTTACAAATGGGTGCCATCGGCATTTGTTACTTTGTATGGAGAGATTTCCCGACTTCTAACATGTAGGTGAGGCCTTCGTAACGGGCTTGTACACGTGTGGATTGAGGAACTATAACTCAAATTGAACATTCCGTAGGGACTATGTATCTCTTATGGTAACACTCGGATGAGTAATTTTAGCAACAAAAAAAAAAACACTCAGATGGGTAACTATGGTGATCGGCCCTCCTCACCCTTTCAATAGTGAAAAAGAAATGCTATGTGGACGAAAAAAAGGCGACAAAAATGTAGACTTGGTTCTTGAGATCAAGAAATTCTCCTAGTGGGTCGGTGGGTGCTTGTTTCAAGGGAAACGATCTACGATCTAGATGACTCAATCACTAGGCTAGCAATCACTTAGTTGCAAATCAATTATTGTCTATCTATTTCAATAGGGGCCATGCCGGGTTCACCTAAAATTTATACAGTATCATACGTAAGTTACACTCTAATGGGCTTCGTGAATCATGTTATTTATAGTATAAGGTCGGTACAAATTATAATTTTTCCGTGGTTAATCACCCTATTCATACTAAAGACGAGGGGAAGCTTCCTTGTGCCTTTAGCTAATCAATACACCAACCTCTCCAATGATGTTTATGTCGTATCTGTTTACTTTCCAGGAGCTACACCATTGGATTTGACAGAACGTCATGTATGATTAAGCTGTCGACCGCGTGAAAAATAGTGTACGGTTGCTTTCGCTGAACACGAAGGGCTGTCTTATGTTCACACCATTTCTCATTCGTTCGGGTTTCCAAGGTGGGCTCAACTTATTCAAGAAATCGATCAGCCTTTTTCACTTTATGACATGACAAGTTTTGTTCCGATTAAGCTCGACTAGATAGGACTTGTGCACTAATAATCCATTATAAGCAATAATATGGTCACGTAAGTCAAAAAGAAAGATAGTTACTAAAGTTAAGTTAGCTCGACCACGACCCGAAGAAATGCTTTCTAGTTTAACTAGGCTTGAACTCGAATAATCGTGTTTGAGTGAAGCAAGTAATTCAACTCATTTTCTAACCTAATATTTATCCTTCATATCAATGTTCATTTTAGATATCTATAAAATTCACTGTCAATGTTCATTTTAGATAAATGTATGCGTGATATACACGTTATTTTTGGTTATTAAATTCCAAAAGAAAAAAGAAAAATTGATAGTGCATGATCCGGAAGTAGTCGGAATTAAAACTTCGTCAACAAGTGACTGCGCAGGAAGGAGAAGAATGCATACCTGCTTTTCCTCGATCTTCCTTGGGGCAACCGCCACCGCCGTTGGCGACCACACCTCCGAACGCGCCACGCCATCATCACGATCATCTTCATCGAGGACGGACGATGAGAAGCTCGAAAACGCCGACGAGTAGTCCTCGACCGCCTCCCAATCCCTGCTCCGCGCGACTGCCTCCACGTCCCACAGCACCCAATTCGTCGTCCCTCCGGTGAGGGGGTCGTCGTGCGTGACGGAGTTCCTCCACGGCGGGGGGCCCCCGTTGGCGCGCAGGTACTTGCCGCACCAGCTCCTCAGCCTCACCTGGAACCCGTCCCTGACGGGCTCCCACTCGAAGTTCCAGCTGGAGCACGGCCCCTCCCCGGGCGAGGCCTGGATGACCCTCTTCCCGGTCACGCCGAGGAGGAAGGGCTCGTCGGAGGCGGCGAGGTAGCGTCCGTGGCAGCTCCTGAGGCGCACAAGGTGGTCCCGGCCCTCAACGGGCTCGACAGACCAGCTTGCGCGGGCGGAGGCGCCATTGCGGCTCTGGCGGGTGGTCGCGCGGTCGTCGTCGGCGACGAGGTACTTGTCGAGGTGGCTCCGGAGCTTAACGGCCCCAGTTTTCGTGAAGAGATCCATCGGAGCTGACAAGCTGCGAACTATCCTTCTCTGGCTTTGCTTTCTGGGGCCCCCTTTTCTTGATGACGGATGGATCAGGAGAGGGCGGTGGAGGAGAACATGGAAGATGGAAGGACTGGGGAGTCGTATTATGTGGGGGAGTTCTGTAGTGATTTTAATATTCGGACGATGATGCGAGGAGGAAAAGGTGGATTGTGTTGAGATGTTTCTTGTAGGGATTGAAAATTTAGGGTTTTTGGGACTTTGTCACGAGTCCTTGTTTCTTAGTGGGCAAGGTTTCGAGAAGCGATCGGAACAGTGAGTGGGAACGAGGATGTTCGATTTCCCACGGCTCATTCGATGTTGTAGTCTTGACCCGTGAACTTCTTCTTGCGCTGACGAGCAATGGAGGGTTAAAGAAAAGAAAAAGAGCGTGCACGGTGGCCACCCACGAGAAAATATTGGGTACTTCTGCGGTACCCAAGTCAGCAAAAAAATTAGTCCATTCATCGGATGCCACGTGTCGATCAAGGGCCCACCCATATGAAATATGTCTCTCTCTACTGCACTTGCTTTTCTCCTCGTCTCTCTCCTGGGCTTGCTTTTCTTCTCTCTTCATTGCGGCCGCCGTGGCCATAGAGCTTGAGCTTGAGCCCAACATCTCGGCCTCCACAGCCATAGAGCTCGAGCATGAGATCGCGAGCATGTTCGAGCTTCAAGCTCGTGGCCTTGGCCCCATCCCCAACCTCTTGGGATGTTTTCGCTTTGGCATTTTTTTTCTGTTCAATGGACGAAATCCGCGGATAGTCGGATTCGGGGCCGTCGACTGGAGTCAGATTTTGCCAACCCAAATGCAGAACCGGAGCTCGACGGTTATGGCCATGGCCGTCGAGCCTCCGCTTGACCAGTTGAGGTCGAGCCTCACCCAGATTTGGCAAGGCCATGGCCGACCTCGCCCACAACGGCAAGGGCTTGTCCTTGCCAGAGGCCGGTGGGGCCGAGCTTGCGGTTATGGCAGTTAAACCCAGAGTCTCGTGGCCACGGAAGCTTGATTTGAAAACTTGCAGCGGCCATGGACGCGGAGCTCGAACTTGAGCTAACGTCATAGCCGAGAAGAAACTGCAATGAAGAGAGAGAGGGGAGAGAAAGCAAAGTGAAAATTTTCTAATAGGTGAGCCCAAGACACACGTGGTGCATAATAAATGGACTAATTTTTAGCTGACTTGGCTACGTCGGTGGTACCCAATATTTTCTCCCACGGACAACTCAACACTCGATTGGCTTACGTGTCGACTAGTTAGGGGAGTTAATGAAGATTGAAGATGTCGTATACTTTTCTAGACGGAGTCCATCTCAATGCTATCTTACGCCAAGATGGTCAACTTAGAAGATGGAAATTTGTAATGAGGTTGCTTGAGAAGATGGGTTCAAATTGTGGTGCCATGAGCCAGAGAGTTTTGCGATTCTATTCACGTGGCTAATGGAACAACTGCACAAGGAATTTCTAATATTAAGAGGATGCTAGTAAAAGTATTTGAACTTTAGTGCAATATGGCATATTGACTTTTTTTTTTAAAATTCAGTTAAGTACCTAAATTTTTTAGAATGAGCTCGATCTAGTGCTTTATGTTGCACAAATCGCTATGTCATGCTTGTTGTTCTTGCTATTGTGACTTGCTAGCTCGGCAAAAAGTATGCATTCCTATTAATGCAGAGCGGGCTCAATTAAAATGGATTCCTCTTCCATACTAATGTCACGGTTCTGAGATTTTCCATGAACATAGGATCGTGTACGATCCAAGGAGACTGGTCAGTCTCCCAGGGTTTTCTCCGAGTCCACTAAAATATTCCTAGGGACAGGTGATACAACAAATATACCATATTCTAGAGCGTCCTTGTCATATGGCAGATGAGGATGTGCAATTTTCATCATTAAATTTAGAGAAAATCTACGGTTGTAATGAGACGGACTCTTGTATAAATAGGGGTGTCCTCCCCTTATTTGTATCCATCCAACATTTGAAACGTTTGAGTAATAAAATGCATTCTCTCCTAGAGCTTTTCTCTTTGCGATCCGGGTCAGTGAGCAATCGATCCTGGCGAGAAGGCTTAGTTTAGGCGCCCAACGATTCAAGGAAGCCTATGTTGCCACACGGTTTCGATCTCAAGCATCGATTCGCAACTAGTAGTATTGGAGCAAAGTAGTGGAGAGTTGTTCAAAGAGATCAAGGAGCACATCAAGTGATTGAGAGAATCACAAGCCAAGAAGTTGTTCCATTTGTTGTGGATGGTGAGGCTCCCCAAGAGAAGGTCGTTCGAGAGAATGAGACCCGCGAAAGATCCAAGAAGAGGGGAGTTTCGACGGCCGTTGTAAAATATGGGTTTCAAGATCAAAAGGTCAAAGGTGAAAAAGCAAAAAAGAAAAAAAACGCATTGAAGAGTCAACAAATGAAGCAAAAAGTGGACTTTAGGTTATAAAGGGCCAAGAGCTCGCACGACAGGCAAAGAAAAGGAAAAAGTGATTTTGTGCTATACGCCATGGGAGCTTTGCCAAATCAGAGTTACTTTGTATTGCAACGCCCAGTAAGTACCCATGCCCATTGTTCATCTAATTGGAGTAATTTTTAGGGTTATGGCACAAATTTTGGCTTTTGTGGTTTTTGAACCACGGGGTTTGATTTTGGAGTCATTGAATTACGAATATATATATATATATATATGTGTGTGTGTGTGTGTGTGTGTGTGTGTGTGCTAGTTTAGAGTGTTGCGGGGCTGCGGGATTTTATGGATCTCGATTTAGATTTATTATTTGCCCGAAATAAAATTTTGAAGTTGGCCGCGAGTGATGAACAGTGTGCGACCAGCGGCTTTTGGATCGAATTTTGAAGGTTTTTGGTTCGATTTTGGGATAGCTAAGTTAAGGGTCTTATGATGTTCCAAAAAATCTTCCTTTTGACTATAAGCTCGCTTGGATCGGAATTCAGTAGAGAAAGTTATGGTGTGACCAATTTTCGTCCTCAAGTTTCACATTGTGGATAATTTTGAATATCGGCTTCAGTTGAGAGTTTTGCGTGTAAGAGTTGCGTCATTAGCATTTAAGCTTACTATAGCTAGTCATGGCCACGGGCCGGTTTCGGCCCGGTCAAACCCGGGCCCGGCTCGTTGACCAGGCCCATGGTTCGTAACCAGCCCGTGGCCTACGGGCCCGGTTCCAATTCCAACAATTTTCGAACCGAGTGGTTTCGGTTCCGGTTCCAAATTATTTTTTTAAAAAATAATAATGAAATTAAAAAAATTCATTATTTTTTTTTATAGAACAAATTGAACTCTAATTGCCATGCAATATAAGTACATTGATCTCCAATTACAATGCTTGATTTGGGTGTATTGAACTCTAATTATAAGGTTTGGCTTGAGTTTTATAAACAACCCATTTGATAGTTTCTTCATTTCCATTTGGTGTAGGACTTTCGGCTTGCCTTAAAAACCTTTAATGTGAGACTCTTGGCTTGTCTTCATGCAAATGCCAAGAGTCCCACATCGAATGGGAATGAAGAGACCATCAAAGGGGTTTTTTATAAAACCCAAACCAAGCCAAGCCATGAGTATGTGAAATTTTATGCCTTTTGTGGCTACAATCCTTTGCTAGTTAAGTCCAAATGAGTTCCATTGGATAACCTAGAACCGGACCGGATCAATGGTTCGGTTCTCGGTTCTATGGTTTATCGGTCAGGTTCCTAGTTCTAAAATTAAAGGACCGGTCTTACCGGTTCGATTTCCGGTTTCGACCGGGAACCGGTCACTCTTACAATTTTTATTTTGATTATAATTTATATTGAATAATTCATTATTTCATATTTTTATAATTTATTATTTTTTATTTCGTAATTTATTTTTTTAATTTTTAAATTATGAACTGGAACCGAACCGGCCGGTTCTGGTTCGAAACCGGAACCGGAATCGAAACCAGAACCGGTTGGTTCCAAACCGTGGTCATGACTAACTATAGCCGTTTCATAGTTATCATAGTGTTTTACTTGGTTTTAATATCAATTCTCGTTTAATTGTTAGGATTACGAAATTGTTGACCCGTATAGCTATGTGTTGTTGGTTTCAGGTATTCCTAGGTGAGTAATATTATCTCTTCTATGAATTTATAAATTCATGTCATGAAAGTGATAAAAATTTGAGTATTGTACAAGCTATTACAGAATTTTTATTATATAAAAGTCCGGATTGGGCATTTACTGCCTATTAGTATTTGAATGGTTTGAGGATAATTTTATGAAAAATATTGTGAAATGACATAATATTCATATGTACTACTTTGTGAGATGATTCGTGAAATGAGTTTGGGAATTGATTTGAGAAATGCTTTATAAAAAATATAGCTAGTGGATGAATTGTGTTCTTGAAAGGTTATTTGTTTTGATTTGTGAAATCAAATTGTGATATATGTATATATTCTGGATTGGTTTTGTGAATTATTGGGGATGATGGATTGATGTTCATGATTGTTTGGAACCCAGTGAAGAGTTATGGGTATGCATTTTATACGAGGGCTAAGTGCTACACAGTGATGCAATTCTTGTGAGAGCCATCTCTAGAGCCATGTATAATTAATATGCGCAATATAGGGTTAAGTGCTACACGATAATGTAAATTCGTAGGAGCCACTTTTAGGGCCTTGTACTATTGATATATGTTGGTAAGGATTAAGCGTTACACGATAACATAAATTCATGGGAGCCACTACTAGGGCCTTATACTATTGATATGCGTAATAAAGGGCTAAGAGTTACACGATAATATAAATTCGTGAGAGTTTTTTTGTGACACCTCATGTACGTCAAGCGCTATATGTGTCGTATCTAACTTTTTTCTTATTAATTTATTCGCAAGTGGAAGCACCACAAAATAATTAAACATGTCATATCATTATTTCATATACTGAATAATGTACATATGCGTCACTTACATTAAAACATCACAACACAAATGCTTGAAATGGTTCGATAACTCCTGTCTCCACTACCATACTCCTGCTCTCAAAAGCCTACCTGTACAATACTAATCTAACATTTAAGGATCGATAACCTCTCCCAACATCGGCTCATTGGCAGCATAACCTGGGTGACTATCAAACCGTTGCAACGGTCCTACCCAAATACCATCGAAGATCGCGCACCAGGCTACGTACTGATGGGGAACCCACTTGGCAATTCCTTTGTCAACCCATACCATGATAGTATATTTGGTATACTTACAAACCAAATCGGGCAACACATCATCCTCGTATATATACTTAGCGTGAATCGGGGCTCCAAAAAGCAGTGGCGGTGACAGAGCCATCCTATACATCTGAAAATAAAGGAGTGAGTCGAGACTCCGTAAATGAAATCTCTAAGTTTAATGTAGGAATTCACCTTCATACTCAAACTAACGTTAACATGCACAAACAATCAAACAATACTTAAATGCATGAGCATACACATTATCATCATCATCATCATCATCATCGTGACATACACTAGTACATAATTTGTTCACTTGATTGAAGGCGGATGACATATTATATCATAATGCACTAGTATCACCTAGTGTCTTATCATCATGAATGTATATATAAACATGTGAATGCATCAAATTCATTATTTCATCATATCCCGATTCACGGGTCTTTTCAATTCACGGGGCATCTCGATTAGCGAGGCATCATGTACATCCGACGAAGCATCCCGATTCGCAGGGCATCATTGCTACGATCTTGTAGACGATGGATCATTATCACATCATTATTTACATTTCTCATACACATGCTTATGTTTAACAATCAACATAAGATACTCACATCATTTCCATAATTAACGTCCAACAAACAACATCCTTTCATACACAGTCATTCTCATAACCAACATTCAGTATACAATATCATCTTATACAAATCATTATCGAAATACAATCTTCACGTCTTTTCTATGCATCACTTATTTAAGTAATAATAACACATTTACCTGTTTTCATTTTCATGCAAATCATGATAACATTTTTAAAGAATTGGTAACATGAACATCCATAACTCAATTAATTAGCAAGGTGAACATCGACAACTCAAAGATCGACCACGTGATTAGTAGACAACATTTAATAGACCTTGAACATATGAGAATTAACTTTAATCAGTTGTGGGTCTCCCTAGTTTACTAGTTTCAAGGATCAAATTAATAGCCTAATTGAAACAATCTTTGGCACGGCGATACCAATAATATCAGTAAGATCATCGGCTTGTCAACTATCGGTAAGATTGTTGGCTTGTCGATTATTAGTAACTTCTTGCTATGTTCGGCAACTTTCTACAGAAATCAACAACTTCATTACTATGACTTGATAATTTTAAAAAGTTATTCTAAATTATTTTCAACACTTCCAATTTAACAACTCCTCCATTTTCATACTTTTCCCATAAAATATGCTATCAATTCTTATGTAATACACAAGAATGCTTCAAAAACATGTAAAAATTTATAAAATCAAGTCAAACAAACATTATCTTTCAGCACCCGATCATGAGAACTTCTTGCACATAGCATTTGAATTCAAACTAAAATCGCAACTATCATACAATCAAGTCAAGAGTACCAACTAGAATAACCTAACTTAGTTCCTCAAGCTTTCACTTACCTTGAGAAAACTTACCGTTTTAAGCTTTGATCACCTTCAATCAAAATAGATGAAATCCAAAATCAACGATACTTAATTTACAAGTGACAAAACTATTGATGAAAAGTATTAAAAGTCGGTGGTACCTTGTCCAACTCGAAAGATCGGACTAGAAACTTTAGAAATAAGAGTAGAACCTCCGCCTTTACTCACAAATTGAAAATGAAAGTTGCTAAAAGAAGTTGGTGGGTGAAGGTAAATGGAATGAGGTTGGTGAGTAAGGATCGAAAGTTTGATGAAGTGGGGTATTTGCTTGAAAATTCTATCTCGACAAAGCACGAAAGAATGAGCTAATTCAATCATGGCTAAAGTAAATATATGCTCATAGGATGAAATCATTAAACCTATAGGTAGAGAGGTAAGTTAACTCAATAAGAATACTTCATGTGGCCCTTAGTAAATAGCTAGGCACAAGTGGCTCAACAAGATTAGCTGCAAAAGAAGATATTTGGGGAGAATTCATCTCCATAGTCCAAGTGGGGAGTGATTCATCAATGGCATTTATGAATTAAGGTTAAATTAGATGAGGTATTACATGATGTCATTTGCTTAGGCTAAGCATAATGTCATCAAGGACATGTGGTATAGATCAAAGAAGGACAAATGGCTCAATCACGTGGTTTGTAAAGTAGATGTTAATAATTGTCAAACACTAACTGAATCGGTAAGAAAACAAGAGAGCTAGTGTCCGTTTTAAAACATTGATGATTTAAAAAAAAATAGTTTGAATCCGTCCAAACTTTTAGCAAAATTTTCTGAGCATAAGAAAATACCCAATTCAGTACATTACCAAGTCAACATTTAAGCGGTAAAGGAATTTTTGGAGTATAACAATCTCCGTTGACAACTAACATGGCGATATGTGTATCATCGTCACTCTAGAAAATCAATCCATAAGTAATTATTCAATAATTAATTGCTAGTAGGTCTATTCACCGAAATTATGGGCATAACAATCTAGTTCTGGCATTCCATCACCACCACGTTAATCGTTCGACTTAAATTTTCACATGCGATAATTACCACATTTAAATCCTTACCTATTGATAAATGTAGTGAAATTTTCAGATGTCACACATTTCTAGGACCTTGTATTGATATATGTTGGTAAAGCTTAAATGCTTCACGATGATGTAAATTCATGAGAGCTACCTCTAGACCCTTGAGTTGGATATTAAGCATAAAATGAACCATTGACATGAGATTGACAAGTTCTAGCTGGACCAATGATACTTATTTTGATATCATGGACGAAAGCAGAAATCTGTTATAGATATAGTGATGTCGAAGTATCATGAAACTCATTTTATTCTTTTAAGTTTGTTGTATCCTAAATTGGTGTAAATAAGTTATGTCTTTGAGTTTTAAATGTGTATCGTGGAAGCTCAACCTGTTTAGAAAATATGTGCTACTCACTAGGTTGTTCTTGCTCACTTCTCTCTTTTCTATTTTTTCAAGTTTCTTAGTTAGCAACCATTAGAGAAAGAACACTATCAATGATGATTTTTTGGGAGTTGGTTCTTTGGTTGTGTTTGAGGCTGCTTCCTTCATATAGAAAGACGACCGTGTCACTTCCCCTTTCTCGTAGGATTCGGGGTGTGATAAACGTCATGTACGCTCTTGATGAAAAACTCACTAGAATGAGGCCATGATGATAGAGTTCATTGACGGACTCAATGAGGTGAAGGGCAAATCAATGAGGTCAAAGAGATGCTCCACCTCGAATTCACGACCATTGTGAATTGATCCATGGGCCCCTTGCACTCAAAGGAAGAAACCCTTGAAGCCTTGATCGAAGCTTTGAAGATGAAATCTTGGAACTCAAAGAGGTCAACTCCCACAAAGCCGAAGTCGAAGCCTTGAAGTTAGAGGTCTAAGAACTCAAGACTGAGCTAGTATTGTGAAAGACTAATATCGCGAGCGGTGTTATACCTGTTCAAGTAGCGCACAACTTGGATGTGCTGAAGCCCAAGGAGTTCAAGGGTAACTAGTTTGCTAAAGAAGTAAACAATTTCCTTTAGAGAATGGAGCAATACTTCGATGCCGTTGGCATTCAAGATGAGATTGCCAAGGTAACAAGTGACTCTATGTTCCTAACCGATAATATCATGCTTTGATGATGTAATAGGTGCGATTGCGATGAGACCAAGCGAGGTCGATCCCATCAACATGTGGGATAATTTCATCAAGAAATTTCGAAATTATTTCTTCCTCGAACTCACTCAACAAGAGGCCTGTAGCAAGCTCCATTGCCTTGAGCAAAACAGCACGGTCCAAAAGTTTGTAAAGGAATTCACCTAACTCTAGCTCTAAATTTCTCACCTATGGGAGGAAGAGGCTCTTGGGATGTTTATGGATGGATGAAGCTTTGGGCCCAACTCGAGCTCAAATGACAGGACATTTGAAGTATTAGCCGAGTCTCTCGCTGACTTCACCAAAGTAGAATCTTCCAAGTCCAAAGGGAACAAATGGAGAACGGATTGCCACTACAACGAAGACGAGGAAGGTGAATTTACTCATAGCTAAAGAGACTAGGAATGTGAAGTTATCTGTGGCCGAATAGATCAACGGGAAAGATCATGGGGAGAAGTCCTTCCAAACAACCTAACCCAAAGTGTAACTGAGCCCAAGGAGACTTCCACAAATAAAGGGGAAAAAAGCCATCACCATCCCCATGCTTCATTTATGATGGTCCCCATTGGACCCAAGAGTGCCCAAAGAAGAACAAGCTCAATGCATTGATCGCGATAGAAGAGGAAGAGCCGAAGCAAGAGAAAAGAAAAGTACGACTCGAAACCGTAAAGGTTCTTAGCTCCGTAAATTCTGTGAAGACCCAAGTACTACTCAAGAAGTCTCCAAGTAGTTTGCCATTCATGGAAGTCAAGGTACACAACACAAAATTCTATACTTTGGTTGACACATGTGTGTCAAACATATTCTTGTCAAGCAAAGATTTTAGGACTTTGCCTAGAGCTAACCAAGGCAATCAACGCGGATGATGTACTAGCCATTGGTATTACCCGAAACGTTTAACTACACGTCGGTGAATGGAAAGGCAAACTCTCTTTCAAGATAATTTCACTCGATAAATATGATCTTATCTTCGGTTTGGAATTCTTTGATAGTGCGAGGGTCATGATAGACATGAGAACCAAGTTGATTATCATCACCGACCTAAAATGCCTGTTGGTTGTCATGTCCTGGCCAAGACCGTGACTCGTTGTTTACTGTGCGACGTCTCGTTTATTTTTATCTTTCTTTACGAACAAGCGGAAGCATGAAATTGGAACAATCACAACAAGATTAGACAACATGGTTAAAATAAGTATCATGAGCAAATCTTGTATTTACATGATAACTTATATATACACTACAAGCAAAATCATTTTACATGCCCCTTCTTCTTACGGGCCGATTCTCACACATATTTCCTCTATAACAAACACTGTTGGGTTATGCCTAGCCACGCTACCGTGGTTTTCTTCAAAAAGGGTCAGCCACAAAAATTCCTCTCAAAACGAGCTCCCAAAAAGTTGCTTTCTTCCTCTATTACTCCGGTCTGCCTATACGCCACTCACGGTACCCTCGGGCACGAAACCGCCGGGTCCTCCAAATGGTCCGTCAAACCCACGAAGGGGTCCCTTGAGGTCTCCATCTGCCTACATATACCAAACCGCATATGTATGCGGTACTGGATTATTAAATCCCCCATCCACCATCACGTGTGTAGTGACGCGACGATAGGCACAATTCCCACGACCATCGATCACATCTATTACCGCTACCTCCATCTCAACCAGGGTGCCAAAGCAAACAGGAGAGGCCGCCATCTTACAAGTCTAGGAAAAAATAATGGGAAGTGAGTCATTGACTCAATAAGTAAATCCTCTAATGTCAAGTAAAGAGGAATCAATCATCGCCGGACATGCGTCCAACCTTACTGCTCCAGGTATCGATGGCAGATCAATAGCAAAGGTATTTCTTACCTCGCCTATTTACTATTTATGACGCACACAATTGCCAAGAGAATATCAAGCATAGTATATAAATGATGCATGCATGAATAGAGCACATGACATTCATTCATTCTTAATCGAAATCCATCGGTTCTTCCAAAATTCATCAGCCATCCGGAATTCATCGAGCATTCGAAATCCATTGAACAACGTCTTGAAATCCATCGTAAATGGCTTTAGTTCCACGTGTGTCCATGCATCACAATCATCAAGCAATTCATTTCTTATTTTTCTTTAATAGCTCATGCAAGCAAAAGCCCGAAGTCGTGAGTGTAAGTGCGATTCATGGACAAACAAATCGTAATCAACTAATATGTTGGCCACGGTCCAAGGCTTGTGACTTGATCCAACACGCCAAGTGACAAACCAAATCGACTTAGCTTGGATCTGATACACCTCAATATCGAACCTTTGCCAAGCAAGTTTCAGTCCATGCGTCCTAGCGTACGTACAAGACATACGTTCCCTCTTTTGCGATCAAATCGTGAATCAACTCGAACTTATAACGTGCAAGAACAAAATGACCAGCAAGCATCACGCAATGTCCAAGCACGGATCAAGTACAAACACTAGCCAGCAATGTATTCCATCATCTTATCTTGAGATTAGGGAATCTACTTACACTACTCGATAAAAGCGAGATTTAGTAGGGATCAAAATGAGAAAGTGACGTGAGGGAGAGATAGAGATTGGCATGAGAAGAGGGGAAGGGGTCGGACGGTGGGGGGTGGGCGTGAGTGAGAGAGAGAGAGAGAGAGAGAGAGAGAGAGAGAGTGGCGTAGATGATGGTGGTGTGAGGAAAAAGGAGACTAATTGGGGACAATGGTTATTTATAGTGTAGTCCGCTAATGCTCTTTATGAAGAAAGAGCCAAAAGTTAAGCTAATGATGAAGATGGTCTTGAAAGTCTTTGGCCATCTTTAGTCTTCTTCTTCAAGCTTTTAATTTGAGCCACTTATTCCTAACTTAGCCTCTAAGTCTCTTATTAGGGTCATTATACCCTATTGGATCATTCAAGACCAAGATGATGATTGCCCTTGGCTTTTTTCCTCCTAGGCGTGAACCTCTCTCCTCTCTTGGTCTTGGACGTGAGGGAAAGATAGAGATTGGCACGAGAAGAGGGGAAGGGGTTAGATGGTGGGGGGTAGGCGTGAGAGAGAGAGTGTGGCGTAGATGATGGTGGTGTGAGGAAAAAGGGGACTAATTGGGGACAATGATTGTTTATAGTATAGTCCACTAATGCTCTTTATGAAGAAAGAGCCAAAAGTTAAGCTAATAATGAAGATGGTCTTGAAAGTCTTTGGCCATCATTAGTCTTCTTCTTCAAGCTTTCAATTTGAGCCACTTATTCCTAACTTGGCTTTTAAGTCTCTTATTAGGGTCACTATACCCTATTGGATTATTCAAGACCAAGATGGTGATTGCCCTTGGCTTTTTCCCTTCTAGGCGTGAACCTCTCTCCTCTCTTGGTCTTGGACGTGTGCTTCATTGTCTTAGTCTTTAAGACTCAATTATTGGTGGCTTCTACATTATTGGCTCTATCTCCATTATTGGTGTCTTCCTCAAGAATCTACAATTATTATTGTCTTCTTGGACAAGCTCTATTATTGACAACTTGCTACATAAGTTGTCCATTTATTTCTTAGTCCATGAATTTCCCCTTTGGGGGTGAGTCTCTCTTTATTATTGGCCTTGCAAGACAACTCAATTATTGATTCATGATTTCATTATTTGGGATTGGTCGTCATTATTGGCCAACTTGTCCAAAAAGTTGGCAATAATGCACTAATAGGTCAAGTCAACTTGTCACGTCTCGAACCACTCACGGCCGGTACTTGTTGACCGACCATGATCGGAACGAGCCCGTGAAGCATGAATCATTACGTCCCGTTGATTTTAACCATAAAAAACATGCGGAAGCAATTCAACGAGACAAAACCCAGCAATAAAGGCAAACGGTGCACGTAGTATTTACATGATGGATTCGTGCTTATTTACACGTCCTATCTTGGGTAAACAAGTTTTAAACGATATTTTTCATATGCCTATTTCAAAGGCACTTTCGAAAAAACAAACAAGCCATATACACAACAAAATTTTGGCTTGGGTCCTTAGCTTCTCTACGGCTACTATTTCCTCGTCCTCGCTCGCTTCTCCCCGCCCTCGTCCGTATGGTCGTCCTCACGCCCCGCCCATGGCCGATCCCGGAGCCGAACCGCCCATGCTAGTGAAAGGACCGTTAAATCCACGAAGGGGGCCGACCCAATCCCCGTCGGCTAGGCGGTACCAGGCCACGTACGGGTGCGGGACAAGGTCTACCCGACCTTCGTCAACCATCACGTAGGTTGTAATCCTGCGGTAGGTACGGTTCTCACGGACATCGATCATTGTTAAGAGCTCGGCTCTCATTTCGACCGGATTGCCAAATAGGGCCTGGGGTGACGCCATTTCTACGGACCTGAAAAAAAGGAAACAACGGGGAGTGAGTCGAGGAGACTCAGCAAGTAAAATTTTATTAACAGGCGAGGACATATCAATCGTCGTTACACAAAACATTCTTACCGTACCGGCCTCCGTGGCCGATCAAACAACGACGGGCATAAAAAGCATAAAACAAGGATTCCAAGCATGGCTAAGTCACGGTTTACCTCATGTGTCGCGCCTCGATTTCTAATTTGTATTAGATAACATGCAAAAACACGAAACAAGGCAAACTTGTTATAGAGAACACAACATCGGAACACCAAGAACCGAGAACGGGGAAAGCTCGTGATACAACGTATTTTAACGTCATTTCCCGATAGTAAAATCTCACTTACACTAATAAAACAAGAACTAGGGGAGAGAATGGGCGGGAAAGGCAACGGTCTCGGGTCTCGAACAATTCACGGGGTCGGCTTTTCTTTTCTCTCTCTCGAGTTTTCTCTCTTGGTTTTCTCTTTCTCTCTCTATCTCGGCACTTTCTCTCTCTCTCTCTCTCTCTCTCTCTCTATTTCTTGGCCGGTTTGTGCATGTGGGAAAAATGAGCCAAAACTCCCCCAATGGCTTCTATATATAGAGGAGTTGGCTTAAAGTCTCGATGAGGTAAGCGCACGTGTCATGTGGGATGTGAGGTAAGCGCACGTGTCATGTGGGGTGTGAGGTAAGCGCACGTGTCATCCACCCATTAATGGCCTAAGTCCAAAAGTCAAGAATAATGATGAAAATGACTAATTATTCTTCCTTTCTCTCTCCTCACCCATTGGCCGTGGGGCTCTCTCTCTTTCTTTAAGCTGGCCGTAGCTTCCTCTCCCTCTTCTTTGGTCAATTCTTGAGTCTTGATGACCAAGGCTCATAATGGCTTCATAAATTGTCATAATGACTAGTTGAAAATGAAGGCCAAGAAATAAATGAATGCAATGATGGTATGGATAAGGTTTGACTTAGTCAAACTTTCTAGGGCTTTCTCAATTTGACTGTTTTCCATCCCAATTTGCTTGGATCAAACGGGTCTCGCGAAAATACGCATATAACGTCCAAAACGAACCCCGCATCATAATAATTTCCAAACTTTTCCCAAGGATTTTCTCACAAAATAATTCCAATAATACCCTTTTAAAATGGAACTTAGTGTAAAAAGGCTTTCACAAATGTCCAAACTTGGCCCTACAACAATCCAAGCCAAAATAACCCAAATTGGCCTTCTCGGGTGGACTGGGCACACGGCCAGGCCATCGGGCAAATTGGCCGGCCTGACCGGGCCAGTGGCCGGGCTGCACGAGCAACGCGCCGGGCCGCACGGGCAACGGGCCGGGCCGCACGGGCAACGCGCCGGGCCGCACGAGCGATACGCCAGACGATGCGCCGGGCTGCACGGGCGACGCGCCGAGCGGCTTGCCGGGCCGTACGGGGCGACGTGCCTAGTGCTTGGTCGGTCGCATGGGCACCGTGCCAGGTCATACGGGCGAGAGGTCGGTTCGCGGCCTAATACGCATATCGGCCCGGGAATGGCACGACGCACGACTCATGGCCACATTTCTTGGACACGGGACAAGATCGGGACCGGATGTTACAGGCATAACTTGTGGCACGAAGGTCGGGCACAATGGCCGGCACACGAACGGGCACGTAGCCGGTTCGTGGCCTAGCTGACGGGCACAATGGTCGGTCATGACCGAGCACATGGCCTTGGCCGCCGCGACAGGCAATTTTGCCCGGGCCGCGACTAAGCCATTAAGCACATGGCCTGGTACACGTCTCATCCATGGCCTTCCCGACTTGGCACAACGATCCGTGGCCCATTCGTGACCGGGCCACGTTTGAGTATCAAAGATCTATGGTCGACCCTCGGTTGTCATGTAGTCTTGTGGAAATCCGGTACCCCGAAATTAACTCGTGGTCACCCGGGACTAATGCATGGCCGTGCAGTATCACCCGCGACCGACACATGTTGACACCGGACTGATCCACAATTATCCCGGATCGCTCCACCAACGGCCCTTATGGTCGAAGGATCACTCCATGGTCATATCACTCTAATCATTTGCGTAATCATGGGCCATTTCACTATCGATCCCTAGGCAAACTCATGTACAATCTTTCGATTGAACCACGACCAACCCTCAGTACACTCGTTCCGATTATGCTGTCCATTCCAATACCGACCCTCAACTCGACTTACCCACTAATCCACTTATTACCAGCCCTCGGCTTCCTAGGCCTGAAATCGAGGATGTCACAGTTCTCCCCCTTTAATAAAAATTTCGTCCTCGAAATTTAAACACGTACCTGGTTCCTCGAATAAGTGCGGATACTGCCGCTTCATGATTTCCTCACCTTCCCAGGTAGCTTTCTCTACGCCCTGGTGTCGCCAAAGGACCTTTACTACAGAAATAGTTTTATTTCTCAATACTTGCTCTTTACGATCCACGATCCGCACCGGCTCCTCCACATAGGACACTCTGCTGTCCAATTCGACCTCGTCGAAATTCAGTACATGTGCCGAATCGGGTTCATACTTTCTCAACATGGATACATGGAATACGTCATGCACTTGAGCAAGTTTCGATGACAGCGCCAATCGATAAGCCAAATTCCCTATCTCTCTAGAATTTCAAAAGATCCGACGTACCTGGGGCTTAACTTACCTTTCTTCCCAAAACGCGACACACCCCTCATGGGTGAAACTTTGAGAAATATGTGGTCGCCTACCTTAAACTCTAGGGGCTTTCTACGCTTATCAGCATAACTTTTCTGTCGGCTTTGGGCGGTCCTCAATTTATCTCTAACCACTTGCACGACCTCATTGGTGAATTGCACTAGCTCTGGACCCGTGACCGTCTTTTTCCCGACCTCGTCCCAACAGACTGGAGTTCTGCAAGCTCGACCGTATAATGCCTCGAATGGTGCCATCTCGATACTTTGCTGGTAACTGTTGTTATATACAAATTCAATGAGATGTAAATGCTCATCCCAACTTCCCTTGAAATCCACAACGCATGCTCGCAACATATCCTCAAGGGTCTGGATCGTTCTTTCTGTTTGGCCATCCGTTTGCGGATGATAAACTGTATTGTATTGTAGCTTGGTTCCCATAGTAGTTTGGAGACTTCGCCAAAAACTTGCAGTAAACTTTGGATCTCGATTCGATGTGATTGTTATTGGGACTCAGTGTAATCGCACAATGTGTCGAACATATAACTCGGCGTGATCTTCTAATGGAAGATCCTTTCTCACAGGAAGAAAATGAGCCGATTTTGTCAATCGATCAACAATCACCCATATTGCATCATTTCCTCTTTGACTTCTCGGTAATCCCATTACGAAGTCCATCGTGATGTGCTCCCATTTCCATTCAGGAATTTCCAATGGTTGTAATAATCCACCCGGCTTGCAATGTTGAGCCTTGATTTGTTGACACGTCAAGCATTTAGCCACATGTTTGGCTATGTCTGTCTTCATGCCGTTCCACCAGAAATGTTGTCGCAAATTCTGGTATATTTTAGTACTGCCTGGATGGATACTGTAATGGCTCTTGTGAGCTTTTGTCAAGATTTCTTCCTTGAGTTGTTCATCCTTCGGCACGCATAGACGTCCGTTAAACTTCAAGATTCCGTCGTTCGTATCATGGAAATTGGATTTCTTCTTTTCTGCTACTTCCTTTCGAACCTTCTAGATATCCGGGTCTATTTGTTATAGCGCCTTGATTTTTACAATGATGTCCGGCTCGATTCTGAGAGCAGCTAATAAATTCTGATGACATCCAACTTCCAATTTGAAGTCTAAGTCTTGAGCTTCTTCAAGTAGAGTCCATTCTTTAACCATCAAATGAGCGATGGCCGATTTTCGACTAAGAGCGTTGGCCACTTTATTTGCTTTGCCAGGATGGTATAATATCTCGCAGTCGTAGTCTTTGAGAAGTTCCATCCAGCGTCATTGCCTCATATTTAACTCTTTCTGGGAAAATAAATATTTCAAACTCTGATGATCCATATAAATAACGAATTGCTCCCCATATAAGTAATGTCGCCAAATTTTCAAGGCAAACACGATTGTAGCAAGTTCCAGATCATGAGTTGGATAATTCAATTCATACGGCCTCAATTATCTCGAGGCATAAGCCACTACTTTACCATCCTGCATCAATACACAGCCCAGTCCCTTATGAGAGGCGTCGCTGTATATTTCAAATCCTCCTGGTCCTTTAGGTATAGTCAAAATAGGAGCAGTCGTCAGCCTTTGCTTCAGTTCTTGAAAGCTTCGCTCGCATTTATCAGTCCATTCGAACTTTGTTTCTTTCTTTAGCAATCGTGTTAAGGGAATAGCGATGTTAGAGAATCGTTTCACGAACCTTCTGTAGTATCCTGCCAAACCCAAGAAACTTCGAACTTCGGTGACAGTCATTGGTCTTGGCCAATTAACTACCGCTCAAATTTTGGATGGATCCACTGATATGCCATCTCCTGAAATCATGTGGCCAAGAAATACCACGCGAGATAACCAGAACTTGCATTTGCTGAATTTTGCATAGAGTGAGTGTTCCCTGAGCGTCTGAAGTACAAGTCTCAGATGTTGTTCATGTTCAATCGAATTCTTCGAGTATATCAAGATGTCGTTGATAAAAACTATGACGAAACGATCCAAGTATGGCTCGAATACTCGATTCATCAGGTCCATAAAGGCTGCTGGAGCATTCGTCAAACCGAATGGCATAACGGTAAATTCATAATGACCATATCGGGTTCGGAATGCCGTCTTTGGAATATCCTCCTTCTTGATTCTTAATTGATGATATCCCGATCTTAGGTCGATCTTGGAAAACACTGATGCTCCCTGGAGTTGATCAAATAAATCATCGATTCTTGGCAGTGGGTATTTATTCTTGATAGTAACCCTATTTAGTTGCCGATAGTCGATGCATAGTCGCAACGAGCCGTCTTTCTTTTTCACGAACAATATTAGCGCACCCTAAGGTGATGCACTTGGACGGATAAACCCCTTGTCCAGTAATTCTTGCATTTGCACCTTCAATTCTTTCAACTCGATCAAAGCCATCCTGTAGAGAGTTTTGGAAATAGGCTCCGTTCCAGGAACTACTTCGATAGCATATTCTACTTCTCGTTCCGGAGGTAGACCTGGTAATTCCTTTGGAAAAACATCTGGAAATTCTTGTACCACCAAAATATCTTCCAACTTTGGTTCTTCTTCCTTTGCTGTATTTTCTACTGTTGCCAGAAATCCTTGACAACCTTTCTGCAATAGTCGAGTTGCTTCTATAGTAGAAATTAAAGGGGTAGAAGGTCCTCCTTCATTTCCCACGAATGTATAGCAAGGACGATCAGGGGGATGAAACTGAATCACTTTACTATAACAGTCTATCTTAGCTCGCTGTTGACTAAGCCAATCCATACCAATGATAACATCAAAGTCATACATGGTCAATACTGCTAGATTTATAACATCCACAAGCCCACCTATAATCATTTTACATCCTTGACATCCTAGGGTAGTCTACACTTTATTTTTCATTGGAGTAGAAATACTAAGTGCATTTTCTAACGGTGTCATCTCAAGTTTGGCCAAATGCACAAATTGGCTAGATATGAATGAATGTGTAGTTTCAGTATCAATTAACGCATATGCAGCACGGTTATTGAGGAAAACCGTACCTGTGATCACTGCGTCGGAGTTCTCAGCATCTTCTTGAGTAAGTGCATATGTTCGTCCTTGAGCCGGAGGACGATCACCGTTGTTAGCACGAGATTGAACTCCAGTTGCTGCTGTCGCCTGTCTTTGTTATAAAGGCATATTCTGTCGCCTTTGTGGACAATTCCTGACCATGTGACCCTGTTGGCCACACCCGAAGCACGCTCCTGTACGAACGGGGCACGGGGCATCGCCATGCTGTCGTCCACAAACAGAACAAGTATTTCCAGAAACATTGGCTGGTTGCTGAAAATTTCGCTTCTTGTTGGAAACAAAAGGACGTTTCCCCCTTATCACTGGCCTCTTGCCCGAACGTTGATCCATTCGGGGAGTAGAATAATAGGGTCGCGTCGAAGGAACCCTCTCCAGCAAATCCTTCTCGATCAGTTGAGCTTGTTCATATAATTCATTATAATCTTTCAAGTTCAATGGCACTAACTGACTCCGGATGTTAGGTTTGAGACCATCACGGAATCGTTTTGCCTTGTCGACGGGGTTTTCAATAAGTCTGGGGGCGAACCTTGCTTCATACTGGTCCACCGTCATATTTCCCTGCTGGAGTTGCAGAAATTCTTTCATTTTACGATCACGAGCACACTCGAAAAAATACTTTCCGTTGAATGCCTCAACGAAAGCATTCCAGTTCACCGCAACATTTTCTGGGAATACAATTTCTTTAGTCGCCTTCCACCAGTAGCTGGCGTTTCCTTGCAGTTGATAGGCTGCTAAGGCGACTTTATCTTCCTCAGAACATCGCAACAGTTCAAACGTTTTTTGTAACTCATCGATCCAGGATTCCGCCTCTTCAGGATCTCTAGTTCCAGCAAACTTCGGGGGTCGCAGCTTCAAGAATTGCTCGACCAATCCATGCATTGTTCGGTCACCATTCCCATTTCCATTTGCCGCCGCTACATTCTCAGCAATAGGTAGTCGTTACTGTGCTTGTTGTACTTGCTGCCCCAGCAATTCTCCTACGGCCGCAAGAGCCTGTAGAATTCCGTTTATTCGGGGATCTTGCTTAGACTTTTCTTTCGAGGTCGAGGTCGAGTCCGGAGCACTCATACTGCCTTTGGTAAACGACTAAGGCTTTTCTACGGCACAAGAACATGTCAGCAATCAAAACTCAGCAATCAAAGCATACTTACCAATCAATCAGGTGTACAGATATATATTCACATGCACAGGGTGTTTCCTAGCTAACTACCCCACTTTAGCGCACCTTATAACTCCAAGCCTTTATTGCTTCTTGATTTCAGAACCGTTTTCCACTTTTTGGTGCACAGTTCTGAATTTCTCGTTCTTTAGCCGTCCTAGAAGCCTGCCAGGAGTCGCTCAGAAGTCAGGCCCTTCACCCTGGCGCCACTTCCTTTCAGAAGCCGCTTAATGATCAGGTGGTATATTTTTGTATCCCGATGCCACTTCTTTCCAGAGGTCGCACAATGATCAGGCTGCCCGCCCCGGCACCACCTCGATCAGAAGCCGCACAATGATCACGTATTCGTGACCCCGGCGCCACCTCCTAAGAGGCAGCTTAATGTTCAGGTCATATGGCCTCGGCGTTACCCCCCGCCCTCATCGAATCGTCCAATTGCAAGTCGTCACGAACTGCACCTACTGAAGGGAAAACTTGCTCTGACACCAAAACCAACACCACTGTCACGTCCCGAACCACTCACGGCCGGTACTTGTTGACCGACCATGATCGGAACGAGCCCGTGAAGCATGAATCATTATTATTATGCCATGTTGATTTTAAATATAAAAAGCATGCAGAAGCAATTCAACGAGACAAAACCCAGCAATAAAGGCAAACAGTGCACGTGGTATTTACATGATTGATTCGTGCTTATTTACACGTCCTATCTTAGGCAAACAAGCCTTAAACGATATTTTTCATATGCCTATTTCAAAGGCACTTCCGAAAAAACAAACAAGCCATATACACAACAAAATTTTGGCTTAAGTCCTTAGCTTCTCTACAGCTACTATTTCCTCGTCCTCACTCGCTTCTCCCCGCCCTCGTCCGCACGGTCGTCCTCACGCCCCGCCCATGGCCGATCCCGGAGTCGAACCGCCCATGCTAGTGAAAGGACCGTTAAATCCACGAAGGGGGCCGACCCAGTCCCCGTCGGCTAGGCGGTACCAGGCCACGTACGGGTGCGGGACAAGGTCTACCCGACCTTCGTCAACCATCACGTAGGTTGTAATCCTGCGGTAGGCACGGTTCTCACGGACATCGATCACTGTCAAGAGCTCGGCTCTCATTTTGACCGAATTGCCAAATAGGACGTGGGGTGACGCCATTCCTACAGACCTGAAAAAGAGGAAACAACGAGGAGTGAGTCGACGAGACTCAGCAAGTAAAATTTTATTAACAGGCGAGGACATATCAATTGTCGTTACACAAAACATTCTTACCGTACCGGCCTCCGTGGCCGATCAAACAACGACGGGCATAGAAAGCATAAAACAAGGATTTCAAGCATGGCTAAATCACGGTTTACCTCATGTGTCGCGCCTCGATTTCTAATTTGTATTAGATAACATGCAAAAACACGAAACAAGACAAACTTGTTATAGAGAACACAACATCGGAACACCAAGAACCGAGAACGGGGAAAGCTCGTGATACAATGTATTTCAACGTCATTTTCCGGTAGTAAAATCTCACTTACACTAATAAAACAAGAACTAGGGGAGAGAATGGGCGGGAAAGGCAACGGCCTCGGGTCTCGAACAATTCACGGTGTCGATTTTTCTTTTCTCTCTCTCAGGTTTTCTCTCTTGGTTTTCTCTTTTTCTCTCTATCTCGGCACTCTCTCTCTCTCTCTCTCTCTCTCTCTCTCTCTCTCTCTCTCTCTCTCTATCTCGGCACTTTATCTCTATCTCTATTTCTTGGCCGGTTTGTGCATGTGGGAAAAATGAGCCAAAACTCCCCCAATGGCTTCTATATATAGAGGAGTTGGCTTAAAGTCTCGATGAGGTAAGCGCACGTGTCATGTGGGATGTGAGGTAAGCGCACGTGTCATGTGGGGTGTGAGGTAAGCGCACGTGTCATCCACCCATTAATGGCCTAAGTCCAAAAGTCAAGAATAATGATGAAAATGACTAATTATTCTTCCTTTCTCTCTCCTCACCCATTGGCCGTGGGGCTCTCTCTCTTTCTCTAAGCTGGCCGTAGCTTCCTCTCCCTCTTCTTTGGTCAATTCTTGAGTCTTGATGACCAAGGCTCATAATGGTTTCATAAATTGTCATAATGACTAGTTGAAAATGAAGGCCAAGAAATAAATGGATGCAATGATGGTATGGATAAGGTTTGACTTAGTCAAACTTTCTAGGGCTTTCTCAATTTGGCTATTTTCCATCCCAATTTGCTAGGATCAAATGGGTCTCGCGAAAATACGCACATAACGTCCAAAACGAACCCCGCATCATAATAATTTCCAAACTTTTTCTGAGGGTTTTCTCACAAAATAATTGACAAAAGAACACTACAAGTGCCATAACTTGTGTACGACGCTCACTTTAGTGCCATAACTTTTTTTTGGATCACTTTAGTGCTAAAAATTTTGAAAAACGATCACTTAAGTGCCAACTCCGGTGCCGTACACAATTTTTGGCCGAAAATCTGACGTGGCATTTTTTTATTAATTTCTGTAGCTGACCTGGTTTGTCGGAGTCTCGCCGTAGATTGGCACTTAAGTGATCGTTTTTAAAAAATTTTAGCACTAAAGTGATCCAAAAAAAAGTTATGATACTTAAGTGATCGTTTTTCCTTCGACTTGGCACCAAAGTGATTCGAAAAAAAGTTATGGCACCAAAGTGAGCGCCGTACACAAGTTATGGCACTGATAGTGTCCTTTTGCCCAAAATAATTCCAATAATACCCTTTTAAAATGGAACTTAGTGTAAAAAGGCTTTAACAAATGTTCAAACTTGGCCCTACAACAATTCAAGCCAAAATAACCCAAATTGACCTTCTCGGGTGGACTGGGCACATGGCCGGGGTATCGGGCAAATTGGCCGGCCTGACCGGGCCCGTGGCTGGGCTGCACGGGCAATGTGTCGGGCCGCACGGGCAACGCACCGAGCCGCACAGGTGATGCGCCAAATGACTTGCCGGGCTGCACGGGCGACGCGCCGAGCTGCTCACCGGGTCGCACGGGCGACGTGCCTAGTGCTTGGTCGGCCGCATGAGCACCGTGCTAGGTCATACAGGCGAGAGATCGGTTCGCGACCCAATACGCACATCGGCCCGGGAATGGCACGACGCACGACTCATGGCCACATTTCTTAGACACGGGACAAGATCGGGACCGGATCTTACGGGCATAACTTGTGGCACGAAGGTCGGGCACAATAGCCGGCATACGAACGGGCACGTAGCCGGTCCGTGGCCTGGCTAACGGGCACAATGGTCGGTCATGACCGGGCACATGGCCTTGGCCGCCGCGACCGGTAATTTTGCCCGGGCCGCGACTAAGCCATTAGGCACATGGCCTGGTAGACGTCTCATCCATGGCCTTCTCGACTTGGCATAACGATCCGTGGTCGATTCGTGACCGGACCACGCTCGAGTATTAACGATCCGTGGTCAACCCTCGGTTGTCATGTAGCCTCGTGGAAATCCGGTACCTCGAAATTAACTCGTGGTCACCCGGGACTAATGCATGGCCGTGTAGTATCACCCGCGACCGACATATGTCGACACCGGACTGATCCATAATTATCTCGGACGGCTCCACTAACGGCCCTTATGGTCGAAGGATCACTCCATAGTTATATCATTCTAATCATTTGCGTAATCAGGGGTCATTCCACTATCGATCCCTAGGCCAACTCATGGACAATCTTTCGATCGAACCACGACCAACCCTCAGTACACTCGTTCCGATCATGATATCCATTCCAATACCGACCTCAACTCGACTTACCCACTAATTCACTTATTACCGGCCCTCGGCTTCCTAGGCCTGAAATCGGGGATGTCACACAACTTGTCTTCTTGTCCCAAGAAGCATTATAGGCGTAAATCATGTGGCCCTATCAAGAAGTACCTAATAATTAGGGTTCTTGTTTAATTCTAATGGCACATCCTCTTGAACACCCAAATTTTCACTAAACTTATCTTAATAAGGAACTAAGGTAATTTAGGGGTTATCAAATGTCATAAACGATCGACCTTCCCATTTGAAATCGAGGTTTTGTGTAAAATTATATCAAAGTATGATTGGACATAACTGAGTTAAAGACTAGGCTGAACAGCGTAAGGTCGAACCAGCCAGATTGTCCTGGTGCATAGCATGTTCAATCAGGCTTGATCGAGCATAGGGCCTGGGACACGACCTGGCCGCATGGGCATAGGACCGAGTACACTTCTAGGCCATACGGGCGGCGAGCCGGCTGCATGGGCACAAGGTCGAATGCACGAGCACGGCGCCGGACCGCACGGACAATGTGCCAAGCGCATGGCTGGGCTGCACGAACGAGAAGCCAAGCACTTAGACAAGACACGCGAACGAGAGATCAATTCATGGATCGAACACATGTATTAGCTTACGGGTAGGCACAATGTATGGACAGAACTATGTGGGATAGAATCAATGGGCACAAGGCCTGGCATATGGGTCAGGCACAATGACTAGCACACGGTCGGGTCACAGGGCTGATCCGTGATTTGACTGACGGGCACATGACTAGTCCATGGCCGGGCACAAGGCTTGACTTGCACGGCTAGCACAAAACCTGGTTTGCGACCAAGCCACAAAGTTCTTGTCCTGGCACATGGCTCGTCTATGGCCTACCCGACTAGACGCAATGATCCATGACTGATTCGCGATCGGTCCATGTTTGAGCATCAACGATCCATGGTTGACCCTCGGTTGTCATGTAGCCGCGTTGAATCAAGTACCACGAAATCAGTCCATGACCATCGCATGGTCGAGCAGAATCATCCGCGATCGACACATGCCCGTACGACACAGATACATGGTCATCCTAGATTGTTCCACTACTGCTTTTGTGGTCGAATGGTCGATTCACTCTAATCTACTTGCGTAATTGGGAAGTCATTTCATTGTCGTTCCTTTAGCTAATCTATGGGCGATCCTTCGATCGAACCATGACCGATCTTTTAAATACCCATTTCGACCATACTAGCCGAACCATGACTAACCCTCGGATCGATCCTCTAGCCAATTCCATGGCTATTTTCTTTTAGTTGTCTCGGTCCAAATTGGGGATGTTACATCGGTGGTACCTATGATCCATGGGTTATCAGAGATTAAGAGTGTGACATTCTGAATTTCCACCCACTTTTAGGATATATGAAATGTGTATATTCTTCAATGTATTTATAGTTAAATATCGTCTGGAACTGATCATTCTCGGAATACTAACCTTCAGGGAATGGCTACCTAGGGAAATGTACGTGGACCTAAGAACTCGATCATGAGTCGACCTTCGGTGACAATCGAGGTCGCTATGACTTGAGTAGCCGCAGGTCGATACGCGTAAACCCTAAAAAGCCGCATGTTAGTTAGAGATACACTAAAGCCGCATTTGAGTGAAATTGGCCGTCATTTGAATTTGAACTTGGATGTCGAATTTCTCAAAGTGTCACGACTAATTTATTTGGACGACGTCACATAAGCGTGGCCAACCTTAAGGTTTATTAGATTTGTCGGAAATTTAGAATTTGGACCGGGAGTGGAAGATGACCATTTTACTCCTAGGATTATTTGAATTCATTTGAAAGGTTGAAGAACAATTGGGACTTTTGAACTTTCCCTCCTTTGGCCGAATTCATGGACAAGTATGCCCCTCCCCATCTTTCTTATTTATTTTGGTTGCCATTTGTAATTTTGGGATAATTCATGCGAGAAAAATTAGGAACCCTTGGATCTTGGCTTGGGGAAGAGGGTAGATTTTGAACCCTTGGATGTGTGAGTGAGGTGGGTGATGGGGTTTTTGGTGGGGGCTAGTAGAAAATCTGACCAAGTCTCTCTCTCTCTCTCTCTCTCCCTCATTTTCCCCCTCCCCCTTTGCTCAGTCGAATCCTCTCCTTTCTCCCTCTCCCTTATTGCTCAGCCACCACCAGCAACCACCGCTGGAGCCACCGTCCCGCCGCCGTCCAGCTGCTGCCGCCTCCACTTTGTTCGATTTGCTTAAACTCTCTAGGTAAGTGGCATTCTAAACCTTGTCTAAGTTAAGGGGTTACCAATGGGCTTATTAGGGGCTAATTAGTGGCTGTGGTTAGTTAGTTTAAGGGCTAGACAAGTAGATTTGCTTGTTGGTTGTGTTCTCAGATTTCGTTACTGCTGTATCGCCGAGTTTTGCTATTTTTTCCGAGACCTATGTGGGCCGAATTTGGGGTAATGTCCCTCATGAAAGTTGTTCAAAACATCTTGAAATATAACATAATTTAAGTTGGAAATTTTTGGAAGTTATTTGAGGCCATTTAGATGTCCATCTTTAGACTGAATTAATCTGACGGAAACACTATTCCTCCGACCTTCGGGTCTGTTCAAATATTTATAAATTTTTTCAGACCTATTTTAATAATACTTCTTTCACAAAACTTGTTGGGGACATTTGTGGCTATGATATATAAAAATTTCAAAACTTTCTAAAGAGATTTGGTTACTGCTTGAAATGCATTTTCAAAGTCGGATGGCTAGTCCGAATGAAATATTTTATGTCTGAATTTTGGTGACAAAAAAAGGTGGTTCTAGACAGAACTAGGTTTTGTAAACTCATGACAAATGTTCATCAGGATGTTGTCTAGGACATATCCGAAATTCATGATTTTTGAAGTTGAATTACTATTTATTTTAAAAGGAATTCCAGAACTGTCTACTGGCCTAGATTTGCCCCGATTCTGTGTATTCGATTTTCTTTTCCTATTGTGGCTGAGTTGTGGTGCTTGGTGGTTGAGTTGAATGTTGAGATGTGTGAATTTATGCCATTGAGTGTATAGCTTGAATTGTGGATTGAAAGGTGTTGGAATGATTGGATGATATGGTTGAACTATATTGCTGCCTTTATGAATGGATTGGTTAAGCTGAGTTGTTGATTTGGAATTGAGCATGTTTATGTGTGATTAGGGCATGCGGATGTTATGTGAAGGGAATGAGATATGTATCGTGTATGATCGATAAGCCATGACGTGTGTTGACACGGGGAAAGGCATAAAATTAAGTGAGGACGTACGTTTGATCCTATAATCCTTGAGGCATGTTTACGCAAGGAATTGGATTTGTCTTGAGGCGTGTTACGCAAGACAATACCCGGATAAACCGGAGGACTATCAACTTGATGCGTCTTTACGCGAGTCGTGCCGTAGACTTAATGTATGTTACGCGAGTCGTATGATGAGGTGAGCCTGAGGCATGTTATGCGGGTCGGTATTGATCGCGGTGAATACATGTGTGTGTCGGAAGTTGAAAGATGTGAGCATGTGTAGAGATTGAGATTGGAATAGGTTGGAATGTTATTATGGATGTATGTATAGGAAATTGGTTGTATCTTGAAGTGCATGTGCATTGAAAAGTTAGTTATATTATTGCGATTCAACTAACGTGCAGGGTTATATATGCATCGAAATAAGGCTAGAGAGTGCCTTTGAATGTTATTGCATGTTGATTGAATGTGTTGGGGATTGTTCTATTTGTCTGGAGGTATGCGTTAATCTAGGTGGGGTTTAGGGTGCTTGCTTATTGAGACTCGTTCTCATGGTTATTATATAACTATTTCAGACCCCCGATCCGGATCATGAATGGTCTGTCACAGCATTTTGGGATCTTGAGGAAGAGTCGACGGAGCAAGACTCCGAACAGGAGCCCATGGAGTTAGTGGACCCTTTTTGTATAGCTAGGCTAGCTTATCCGACCACTTGTCCTTTTTTGATGATGGTGGTTTGAACCCTAGTGGCCTTTTGTATGTAAGGTTGGATTTTGTAAGTACGTGACGTTGAATGAATTATGTGGTTGATTTGTTCAAGTGTTTTCCTACTACCCTTTGTCTTAATCTTGTCTGGGTGCTTTTAATCATTTTCGCTTGTGCTTTATGTTTTGGTATTCGTTTGGGTCGGCGATGAGTCCTTAGACGTCGCATTTGAAATACAACCACGGAGGGATGTCGCGGGCTCGGTGGGGTCCGGGGCGTGACAAAGAGCATCTCCAAATATGACTCATGGATGAAGGGCCGAGAGTTGAAGAGCTCATAACCTAGTCAAGCGCAATGCCACAACCTTTGGAGAAGCCGAAGGTAGAGTTGGAGTGTCCTACACTAGCTCAACATGAGATGTTGATCCATGAGCTCTTTCCGAAAGTGGAGAACTTGCTAGACAACAAGGAGATAGCCGAACCAAAAAAGGAGTTCCTTGTGGAACAAGTTGGGATTCAAGAGCCGTGCCGTCGACAAGTCAAGAAGCCAAAGATGAAATGGCATCGAAAACAGTAGAATCGTCAACGTCCAAAGAAACAAAGAAACAACAATCCAAGAGAAGGATGCGGTTAGGCAAGCCAGACACACCGAGTCGAGAGCATAGAGGATGTCACTCGGATGGGTGGGGGAGAGTGTCATGGTCTCGAGGTTTCCCAAGAACAAAGGACTTGTGTACAATCCAAGAAGATGGGACAAATCTCTTAGGGTTTCTTGAGTATAAAAAATATTCCTAGGGACGGGCGATATATTAAATGTACTATATTTTAGAGCATTCTTGTCATAACTATTGATAATTGGTAAATGAGAAGATGCAATCTCCACCATTAAATTTCGAGGAAATCTACGTTTGTAATGGGAGGGACTATTGTATAAATAGGAGTGCCCTTCTCATCATTTGTCTTAATCCAATACTTAAGTAATATAAAACATTCGCTCCCAAAACTTTTCTCTCTAAGCACGTTCTCTCTTTTCAATTCGGGTGAGTGAGCAATTGATCCTCGGGAGAATGCTCAGCTTAGGCAGCCCAATGATCTAAAAGAACATAAGTTGCTGCATGGTCTCGATCTCAAGCATCGTCTCGTGATACTTGCTTGCTCCAGTTGCTTTTGCTCCTATCACCACCTTTACCTCCGACCTCGTCAAGTCCATTGATTATGTGTCGCCATGACCACGCATAACTCTCTCTTCTGATTGACCTTTGACATGGTATTTTCATTTTTAGTGTTTTCACGGCATTCATGGTAATCAAGAATACACCTCGATTGAGTGTTCCGTTATGTATGCATTCATATCGACTTAGCTTGATCAAATCGCCCTCGATACTATTTGTGACTTAAACACCCGTGAGCCTAATTTATCGTCCGATCTCATGATATTATAGACTCGAAGTATTTCAATCAAAATGAAAGTGTAGACCTTACTAATTGGTCATTTGAACCGGATAAGATGGAAAACCGATCCATAGCATACTCTGGACAAGAAATTACCTTGGAAAGGCCACATTGATCTTGTTAAAGACTGGTTTAACCGAGATCGACAGTACATTCTTCTACCCTGCTCTAAATGGGCATATCTCAACCAACTGCAGAAGAGTAACACATCGGAGCTGAACCCGAAAGCAACCCAAGAAGGTCCACAACATTTATTTCAGTACCCAGCCACCAATCATGCCACACCGCACAATCGGACCTCTAAGACGAGCGAACAAGAAACTGCTTTCCCTGATTTACTGGGGAGGAGGAGCTTTGAACTTGGCCATGATCAACTTGGCGAACTCCGCGAGCTTCTCCGTCTCTGGCATCACCCCCTTCACCGCATCGTCAGCACAGAACCTCTCGGCCCATTTGGCCAGCCCTGGGACCTTGGCCTCGTCGAGCAGCTTCAAGCCATGGATCTGCTCCGTCACCCTCAGCCACCCAAGGAAGCACCCGAGTGCGATGTCGAGGAAGCCGATAGTGTCCCCGCCAAAGAAGGGCTTGCCCTTGCTGATCTTGCTGAACGCGTCCTCCAGCAGAGATAGGCCTTCCACGACTTGGCCGATTGCAGCCTTCTTCGCCTCCTCCCCTTGCGCTCTCGCAATGCCACTCATGGACCGGAACCACTGTGGGCGATATTGGCAATTGCGTGTCGTTAACAACATATGGTATACTAAGATTGTTGTACAAAGTTAAAATACTAGAAATATAGCGATGAAATTGATTTAATCTATTAGCTGTCCGCTCATGCCACTCCACGCTCTATTGTATACATACATTAATCTTAATATGACTTCGGTAGAAAAGGTCGTTGTTAATTTTGGTAACCCTTTTTATTCTATTCGTAGATCAGCCTTTTCATTTCACGATTGTTCATATAAAAAATATTTTACACTAGTAGTCTGCCTGAAACATATTTATCTTAATAAACCCACTACTTCTTCAAACTGTAAAACCCCATAAAAAGAAATAATCAATGGTAGACATCCATGTGGTCTATGTACCTAACGCCTTAATTTAAAAGGTTAATACCACGAAAAATCCCCAATTAGTGTATTTGTGATAAATTTATTCAAGACTAATTTTTTATCGCAAAAAACCCCAAATTAGTACATCTGTGATAATCTTACATTTTGTTAATTTTCGTTAACTTTTTACCTCAAATTTTTAAATGAATAACACGTGACAGTTAACGGGTGTATCGGTTTGAAGTTTTACCCACCTTTTATCATAGATATATCGGTTGGTGATTCTCGTGGTATCAATCTAATTTAACAGAGGATAAATTTATTTGAGGTTTTTAGTGATAAAAAAATTTGTTTTTGGTAAATTTGTCAGAAGTATATCAATGTGAAATTTTTTGTGATATTAACCCTAATTTAAATGCATAAACACAAAGACCCTTATAAGAGAAATGTTACTAATAATCCGGTTAGTCCATAGTCGCTTTTGCCAAGTAACTTCAAATAAGGCATTTAACCTACATTTTCCCACGATTCGACGGTCGAAATCCAATCATCAACCCGAATTTTCGGAGCATTGGGAAATAGAGTTGACCCCGACCCCGTAAAGATCACATCAGCAAAAAATCACATGCACGAGAACTAGGATAACCACGATTGATCGAGCAACTAGCGTGGTGAACAGGATAGACAAGACAGATCCGGTTCACAGCATGAAAACTGCAGAAGTGGGTAATTCTTGACACGACGTTAAACATGATTTCTAAGACTAGGCACGAGTAGTAGTAACTCTACGATCGACAAAAACATAGGACAGGAGGCTACCAAAAAATTTATAAGCTCAACTACAACCACTGAAAATGCATATCATGCTCATCATCGGATCAGCAACAGATCAGCAACAAATCAAGAATAGGAAAGAGGCCAAGGTATCGGAGGTGGGAGTGGGATACCTTCTCGTCGATGTAGGCAGCCCAGAAGCGGGCGGTGGCGCGATCATAGGGATTAGAGGGGAGGATGGAAGGGCCGGAGGAGGGCCAGGTCTCGTCGACGTATTGGACGATGATGAGGGACTCGCAGACCGGGCGGTCGGCGTGGAGGAGGACAGGGATCTTCTTGTGGACCGGGTTGGACCGGAGGAGGAGCTCGCTCTTGGCGCCGAACTTCTCCTCCAGGAACTCGTACTCCACCCCCTTCAGGTTCAGCGCGATCCGCGGCCTCATCACGAACGGGCTCGGCCAGCCCCCGATCAGCTTCACCTCCCCGGCCTTTGCCATTTCAACGGTAGTGCTTGCGCACAGAGACAGAGAGAGAGACAGAGAGAGACAGAGAGAGAGAGAGAGAGAGAGAGAGAGAGAGAGAGAGAGAGAGAGATCACGCTGAGCAAGCGAGTTGTGTTTGCTACCGAAGGAGGTATATTACAAAGTTACTTTAGCATATTGGGTGGCTATAAATAAAAGGAGGAGAGAGAGAAAGAGAGTCCTGGTCTTTGGAGATATCTCCGGAAGGCAAATGTGAAACGAGGAGGCGCGTATGAAGGAGGGTGACGATGAATGCAATGCCGAGACTTTGGGGCTATACGTGGATTAGCATTTTCGTGATGTCGTTGTGTGAACCAAGTAGCCACGGGCGGGTCTTCAACTTCATGGCGGAGCGTCATTAGTTGAAAGAAAACAGTCGATGTCTTTGTGGTGAGGAATTGACCACGAAGGAGGGGATTTTTTTGCATTAAACGATAGTCAGACCAAGGACCTCCACGGGGAAATATTGCTATTAACGGCCATCTTGGGAGAGAGAGAGAGAGAGAGAGCGAGGCGGTTGGTGGCTTCAGCGGCTGTAGTCGAGACACCGAGGCTAAAAACAGATGCGGCATTCATTGTGCCAGCCTCGACATTATCTGCCTAGCTATAGCCTAGCGCAGAAGCTTCTAGAAGATGGACATTTTTTTTATTTTTATCAAAAGAAAGATTCTAATCTTCTTAAAATAATATTCCAGAGTTACATAGAAGATTTTCATGTCTAGCCCATCCTAGTAACTGCCGAACAAAGCAAATGTGCAGCTGGAAATACACTCTAATCTTTCAACAACATATATGCTACCATAAACGTTCGGCGGTCAATCACCAAATTCAATGATGAAGCATATGCCAAGATCTCCCGTTCCATTTGCAGTGACTTGCGGTGCACGTTTAAGTTCAATGTCCTCGTTACCATTGCCGTGAATATACACCAATATCTATATTTTGAAAGATCACTCATTAAATTCCTATAAGGAACTTTGAGACCTATATCTAATTCGGGACGATAAACTCCTAGATCTAGACATAAATCTAAATTGGGAAAGAAGAGCGGCATAATCTCGAAGAGGTTATGGAATCACGTCACGAACATCCTCCTCGGCAGTTGTCCACTAGACGAATGGCCGAACGTGGAACCTTTATTCACAAAAACAAATTTCTACAGTAGATCGGGAGGAAAAGGAAAAGATAATCAAAGCAGAGAAAAAAAAAACCCAAGAACTAAGTAGGCTCTCGGCTTAAGAGAGGGAAGAGTTTTTGGGAGACAAGGGATTTGTCGACAAAGATAGAAAAGAACTAGAAGGTGGACTTTGACACGAGGCTTTTTAAACATTGTACTGCGGGAGCACTCCTCGTGCACTCTTTGAGCGTACTCAATATGAAATCACGATAATTCGAAATATTATATTCATTCATGTATGCATACATTAAACGCCATCCTCAATTTTTCATCACCTACAAAAGCCATCCCCGGATAGATGGGTAAAGATTTCATATTTGTGATCATCTCCATTGTAGACTTGTAGTATCTGAACGGCTTTTTTAGGCTTAGAAAGTGGAATTTCTTCTTCATATTTGGAAGTGATGGTCCGTCTTCGGATCCATCAAAAGAAGTAGCCCATTAGTTGTTTTCATCGACCCATCTGCCTATGGTTACGGATGAGCTGGTCACCTTCTCCCGATGGATGGGTAAGACTGAATAGAGATGGAAGTGTCTATTCAAAGTATTTTCGGCAGGTGTTTTGAGGCATTCACGGGACTCTAATGGAAATTGTTTGATTAGGAATTTTCTCTCTCCCTATAAGAGGGTGGTCGAATAGTTGAGGGTGTTTTTTCGCTTTCGAGGTGCCTATGCTTTTGCGCAAGAGTTTAGTGTTGCATAGAAAAAATGATGGAAGCAAGACAAAGTAGAGAGGCCACAAAAGGAGCGGGTGATTCAAGTGGATTCACTTGAGTGTTATATGAGAAAGTCGAGTTCAATTTGGGATGGACACGCGAATCACGGGTGGTACGTGAGGCAAATCGGGTTGCTAACAGTTTTGTTAGTCAGAAGCTGCAACGGTAGTTAGTTGGGAAGAGCTATTTGCTGTGAGGATGAAAGAGTTGACGAGTTGCCCCATGTCTGAGGAATGAGGATATGACCCAAGATAACAGGAGCTGATGACGGGGTTGCCTCATGTAACGAGGACACGTGTTGGCATTAAGCCCTTTGTAAAGGGTGAGAATGGGAGCAAAACCACGCTTGATGAGCTGCGCTCTCCAAGTTCACAAAATCGAACTCTTTTAAGTAGTTCCAATAAGAGAGGGATCCCATCACCAATCGTAAGTAAGACTGCTTTCTACAAGGCATACCTAAATATTGCCCTAATTAAGGGCGTATGAGAGTAAGTTTGGAGACTTTGATGATAAATGATATAATTGTCTCCCTAAAACCATGAATGTGCACAAGTGTCACTTTCAAAGATTTTCAATTGGAGATCACCCAAAAGAGACTGCTAGAAACTATGGTAATGAGCCTCTAAAGGCAGCCTGCGTAAAGCAGGCGTCTGTCCAAGGAGTCATGTGAAGATGGAGATTGGTTGTGCAAATATGTCACCACCATCGAAATGTAGTCATCTATCCTGATAGAAGTCTGGACTCTCTAACATGGCCCCCAATTGGGCAAGGATGAAGGACTTTATCCGTCTTGTTGTGGAAGATACGTTACTCGATGAAACTTGTCATATTAGTTAGTCACGTTCATCATGTTTACCGGTAGGCGATTGCTTGCTTCGATTGGGCTAGCAAATCACTGTCTTCATGGCAAGAGAGGAGACTCTGGATTTTAATGTAACCAGCGATCACTATTTGATCTTTGGTTCTTTTTTATTAGCCGATATCGTTATGAAGATGGAGATTGGTTGTGCGAATCACGGCATAAAAAGAGAATGGTGCTAGGATCATATTAACCAATAAGCTAGTCTACTGAACGACTTTGTTCATCAATTTTGTAAATTGATCTCAATATTTCCCGCATTCTTCTAATTAAGGGAAGAAGTTAAAAAGTGAATGAAGGAAAAGATGACTCTGCAACGAGGTCCACCTTCAATTCCACACAGGCCAATTAGAAGGTCAATCCGGTTAGATCACTTGAAAATGCAATGTATGTAGCTATAGTAAGGGTGGAAACAAACTAGTGGGTGTTGAAAATTGGGGAGAGCAGGTTGCTATACTTACTCTCGACTCCAAGTCTCCTTTTGATTTGCTTACTTTTCATTTTTGCTTCCAATGCGTTTGATCTGGGCCAGTCTTTGCCGGGACACAAATCCATATGGACAGGATCAATTTTTTTTTTGGTCGATGGACAGATCAATTGAAGCAATTAATCATGCGGGCCCTAAGTGAATTCGATAGGCACCCCCATAAAGATTAGGATAATTATCATTAAAAATCATAACCCGGTACACTCATTTCACATTTACCCCAAACTAATTATCATGTCACAAAAAACCTCGAACTAATAGATCCGCGCCACAATCTAAACCGGTACACCAATGCTATATTTACACCAAAATATTTTTAAATTTTTGTGCCACAAAAAATATCAAAATTAGCTTTAATAACCTGTTTCTTATCATTTCAATATTTGTAAAGTATTTTATTCCAAAATCCAACCTTATTAACATGTGTTTAAGTCTTTCTTTCTTTCTTTTTTCACCAGAAATGGAATTTGTTGCTTAATTCGATTTGAGAAAACTCTTGGAATGTTCGCAAATACCTCGTATCCTTGCCTGTTTGCTTCGCTTCTCGCATCTCAAGCTCAAATCATTAACCTTTAACATAGTAGATTCAAAATTTTACTAGTTTAGGATTTTTAGTGATAGTTTGTGATAAACAAGACATAGATATATTGATTTAGCATTTTTAATGGTATTAATTTTAAAAATTAGTGGTTATAATTGCACACGATCTATTAGTCAATATCTTTTTGAAACGTCTTTTTTTCCTTTTAAAAAAGGAAATGCTGATGCTACCGGTGGACGATTCTTCTCGGGATTCCAAACTCTAAACTTGCCTGCCTGGGAAAAAATTAAAAGCGCGTGTATGATGCTTGTCTATCTATACAACATAGAAAGGACCAAAGAAAAAAAAAAAGGGAGGTTATCACAGCACAACTTGCCTGCCAGCACAGTGTTCCCCTATCAAGTCGTAGACAAACATGATTTCTTCTCCTGCAAAACTTCGTTTTTGACAGCAAAAAGCACATGATTGTGATAACGGCATTGTTCCTCTCGAGCATCTTTTGTCTGGCCAGCTTGGGATTGATAGAGATGATGTTAACAGAGGTACCAAAAGAAAAAAAAAGACAAAAAAAGAATAAAGTATTACCTCCTTTCTTGGGAATTCGGATGTTTTCAAACTTCTTTGCCATGAAGGGAAAAATGATACAAATGATCAGTGAACTTTAATCTAATATATAATGTAATTTATTTATGATCTCTAAACTTTAGCTTAAATGTGGTTCCTAAACTTTTGATATATATTTAATTTATGGAAAGTGTTCAATGTTTTCCTTTAATTTGAATTAACGGGAGGATGATATTAAATATCTTCATATAGTTTAAGGATTAACTTGAACATGTACCAAAAGTCTAGAGACCACATTGAACAAATTAAAATTTTAGGGACCACATTACTCATTGGACTAAAATTTAGAGACTATTTGTGTTATTTATTCCCCCCTGAAAACCCTCTAGGTGTTTGCGTGTTATCCTGGTTTTGCTCCAGCATAACTGATAAACTAAAGGATCACATTATGACTAACACCGATAGATATGTCGAGGAGTCTCACGACACTATCTCAGTTTCGCCCGTTGCTTCCATGATATGGTAGACCTTTAAGAGTGAAATAGTTCCGTAGATACCGTGGAATCGGTTAATCGGTACCCTCAAATTTGACAGATCGCGCATGATCTAAGACTGCATTCCTAGATTTGCTCTAGCACTTCTCCTTTCCAAGGGATATCAATAAGGACTTTGGTCCTTGCATTGGCTTATGCAGTTTCTTGGGGAAGATGTTCTTGATCTTTGGGACATAATCAAAAGAGCAGGTATGACTAGTTTAATGATTTCGAAATATTGGAGGAAGAGATCTCAGGCATCCCCCAGAATAATCAAATAAGAAATCTCTGACAGCACACCATCATTAAGACACAAATACTGTTTTCAACACAACAAACTGTAAAGCAAAAGGAAGACCAAAAAGAAAGTTGGAAACAAGAAAAGCAGAATCTCCGAACTTTAGAGCGTCTGTTGCCTCCCTTGCCTAAATTTTCGCAAGTTCCATAACGAAAGCTAATTTCATTTGTCTTCTTCCTTGATCACAGACTTCGACCATGAAGAGATACCCTCAATCAGGACTCGAAATGCAGGATCAGCTCCTAGGTTTGCTAATAGCGCTCACTGCGTGTGCTGCTTCACTTGGAGCAGCAAATGTACATGGAATATGTACTCCCAAAGACCTGAAAGGACTGACTGGTTTTAGAGCTGGCATTCGCTTCGATACTTCTGGAAGACTAGAGAAATGGGTTGGCCTCAAATGCTGTGAGTGGGAAGGCATCTCCTGCAATAATGCAACAGGCAGAGTCACAGAAATCCGTCTCCCAGGATTTATTTCCACAAGGGACTTTGTGTACCAATCTGAGATGACAGGCTGGTTGTCTCCCTCCATAACACTCTTGAGGTCTCTCAAAGTCATTGATCTCAGTGGACTCATGAATCTCGCTGGACCGATCCCGCCTTCCATCGGCTTCCGCCTCCCAAAGTTGCGAAAGCTCTACCTGTACGGCAACCAAATAAGCGGTATGTTACCAGAAAGCATTGGTAAGCTCTGGCAGCTTGAAGAACTTTTGTTGTTTGAGAACAAGCTATCTGGGTCACTCCCTCCGAGCCTAGGATATCTCAGAAATCTGAATTCTATGATTCTGTACTCAAATCAATTTTCTGGTACAGTACCCAGTTCTATTACAAACCTGACAGGGCTGGTTCATCTAGATCTCCATAACAATTCTTTTATTGGTGCCATCCCCGAAAAAATTGGTCAGTTGCACAATATGAAAGAGCTCGATCTTTCAACCAATTTCTTTGGAGGGAGAATTCCACTTTCCATTACTAACTTAACTGCCATTTTAGTCTTGTACTTGGACACAAACAATCTCGAGGGAGAAATCCCGAGCCCCTCCAGGTTAGATCAAATGCCTTCCCTCAGTTTCCTAAGACTCCACAATAACCAGCTAACTGGTGAAATCTCGCCCAATTTTGCCAATCTGATCTCTCTCCAGAGAGTTTCTCTCGCACACAACAGATTGAAGGGAAAAATTCCTTCAAGTCTGGGGGCTCTCTCTGCACTAACAGAGTTATATCTTGATGACAACCTTTTTTCTGGCATGATACCTGAGTCAATGGGTCAGTTATCTCAGCTTTTGATTCTGAACATTTCAAACAATATGATCCAAGGACCATTGCCTCAGGAGATGTCTTCCCTCTTTAATCTTCAAATAATCAATCTTTCATTCAACAAATTTAATTTCTCCTCCATCCCTCAGTGGTTATTGCGGTTGCCGTCTCTTTCCCGAATTTATATGGCGGGATGTGGAATTCAAGGAGAAATTCCAGAGTCCTTGAAGATAATGCCTAGCTCAATACAGGAGCTGGATTTGTCAGTCAATCACCTGACAGGGAATTTGCCATCTTGGCTTGGAACATTAACTCAGCTCTACTTGTTGAATCTCTCCAGAAATATACTAGTTTCAGATGTTCCAGAATCAATTACGAAGTTGAATGCTTTGGGTGTCCTTGATCTCCACTCAAACAAGTTAAGAGGCAATGTAGGTCAGGTGTTCAAAATAGAACACAGGTTTCCACAAGGTTCACTGACATATATTGATCTCTCTGATAATAGATTCACCGAAGGAATTGAACAGATAGGGATTGGAGAACAGTGTGGAGTCCAGTTTCTAAATTTATCACACAACTATTTCTCGGGGAGACTACCTACAACTATAGGGATGTGTACATCCTTACAAAACTTGGATTTGAGCGACAACAACTTGGGATTTAATCTGCCCGATGCTTTAGCAAATTTAAGCTCACTAGAGGTACTGAAGCTGCAAAGGAACCGGTTCACTGGCAGCATACCAGAAGGATTTTTGAAATTGAGTAAATTAAGGGACTTGAACTTGTCAGATAATCTTTTGGTGGGGCAAATTCCTGCTGGTAAACCTCTGACTGACTTCCCTGAGAGCTCGTTCACTGGAAACAGAGGATTGTGTGGGAAGCCCCTTAATCCATGTAAGCTTTGAGGATTTGTTTTCCATCTTTCTTCTTTCAGCAAGTAAAGCATTATAGAGAATGAGTATTCCAAGTTTGAATCAGATCGCAAATGAATATATATGTGTAATTGCTTTTATGTTAATCTGCACTAATTCTCAGAAGTCAGAACATCAAGTAGATAAGTTCTATTTCTCAGTCCATCACATGATGAACTCTATTTTCCTTTTTGTTTTCCTTCGTTAGAACATATAATGAAAAACAAGAAGGATTTACAATTGAATCATGGGAGAAAACAGATCAGGAGGGTTACTAAAAAATAAGACTCTTATCTCCTTAGAACTTGTGATTTCCAAAAAATGAACATGTGCTCATGCATGCACAGAGCCACGGACATATTACTTGCACTTCCTCAGGAGAAGTGAGAAAGCAGCAAATGAGATGTGGATAGTAGCTCCACTCTTCGAAGTTTATGTCTCAGCCTCACATTATCAAACCATTCAAGCAATCTATGACATCCGGTCTTGCATTAGCCATTTGAATTCATATAGCTACCCGGGAATTCATTAGAACATTATAATATGAGATAACAATACAATACAAGAGGGAAAGGCTTGATTATTGTCGTCCTAAACAGAAAATCAGGGAAAAGTTGACTGATACAAATCAAGGAAAGTAGCTTCAAGACTGTTAGATCTTTTTGTCTTTATTTTTCTTTAGGACGGATTTTAACCAAGGAATCAACCAAAAACGCTCAAACTGAACAATTATACTTGATCACGTCATTTTTATGCAAGTTACTGAGTATATTTCCACTATAGGATGTGGAAGTGGATTTCACAGTGAAAGCAACGTAAACTCTAGGTGCATGTGGAGTCTCAAGTATTCTATACATGAAATCAGGAGACAACAGTGTTTAAATAAACACAATGGTCAGATAGACATACCTGTTGAACATGGAGGTCAAGTTGAAATGCGGGAAACTGCAGTGGGCAAACATGGATATAATAAGGCTGGACACCGTGGGTTGATGCTCAAATATGCTGTATAAAACCTTATTCATAGTACAAACATAGATCTAAATACAAACATTATACTCGAGACCCTCTCATCCCTGTCGATTAGAAGGGAAATTACCAGTTGCTCAGTAATCTATTCATCTTTAATTGCCATGGTGATCGGTTGTAGAGTAGCACCATCTCCGTATTGTCTAATCACCACTGTAAGGGTGGCGATTTAGGCTGTACCCTAGATCCACACATCCCTGTCAATGAGAAGGTACACTACCATTTGCTATAAGTCTTGAATATTCACTGTTAGGCATCTATTCATCTTCAATTGCAACAATGATCTGGTTGAAGAGTAGCACCAATTTCATGAGGACTTAATCGGTGTTGCTCATTACCTACTAACTGGACAATCGGCCAACACCACTGGAACATCTACTCGGATGTTCGGACTACAATAAAAGGACAAACGAAATAGATAAAAAGAAAAAAGAGCAAGATAATTTCCTTTATGTTAAAAGGTATAGAGCAGATGGTTTTAACTACAAAAAATACAATTGGATACTGGATGCCTTTGTAATATGATAGATGACATAAATCAGTACAGTCACTAATAATCATCATCAAGTATTATAAGCGTCAGCAGCGCTTGTATTCACAGCCGACGGACAATTACCTGAGAACCTAAATTTTCAGAGTACAGACATAGAGGTTCAACTTATAGACATAAGCAAGGTTGAAGGAAGGAGAATCCTGAAGTTATCAAAGAGAGATGCATAAGCTCAAACTGAAGTCGTCTGTCATATGGGTTGTGCCGCACCGAAGTTATTCCCACCTTGGTTCAAGCCACCCCCATTAGATTGGAAATATGAGACAGCTGCCCAGATCACCCGCAGGAGGAGGATCACCACAAATACAGAGCCACCAAGAGTGCAAGCCACCTGAAACCAGCACCAACACTAACATCGGCAGTTGAGGGCCAAAGCCAAAGGCTGTTCCTTCTAAAAGGTTGATCTAGTTATAGCCAATTTCATTTGCTATGCAGTGGCACAATGAGATGAAGTTGCACCCACTCAATGATCGACTCTTACTCTGAAAATGCCCTCCACAATTTTCCTTATTATCTAACTTTCCAATGAACAAAGAGCCTATCGCTCTAGAAATGTCATTGGAGACCAATGCTCATATAAGGGCACAAACGGAAGAATTGTGGAGTGTATGACATACGTAATATAGACAGTAATCAGCCTAAACATTATAAGCGAGATACGGTCACCACAGACACGAGCGGAACCTCTTGAAGCCACTAAGTTGTTCACATTTGCTGATAAAAAGTTTACTAAAGTACCTCAAGAAGTGCCTTCAAAATGGAAAGTGAAGCTAGCAGAAGAATCCCATCAACCGCAAAGGAAACCTGCAGTTTCCATCCAGAGAAGCATTAGAGAACTACAGTCAGCGTCAGTCAACAAAGGGTAAGCCCCAAGGTATCAGCAAAATGCTCATTTTTAGAGTAATTATATCAAACAGGACATGAACACCTCTCAGTATCGCCTCCTCCCAACCCTGTATAGACATTGAAAGACCAGGCAGACAAAGAAAGAGAGTTCACCAGCTGCGGCGGTATCGCGTCGGGCAAAACGGAGCGAGAAGCCTTCTTGGCTCGCCGGCCCGCCTTCTTGAACATGCTCTGCAAGAACCTGATGAGCAAATCGACGCTGCTCTCCGCGTCCTCTTCGTCGTCGCTCTCGTCCTCCATCATCGGGCCGCCACCTTCGAAGAAGCCGTCGTCCAAGCCCTCCGCCGGCTCGCCGGCCGAGCCACGGAGGGAGGACCCGGGGCGGCGGACGCGGCTCCCGGGTCCTCGGGCCGGGCGCCGAGGGAGGGCGCGGCAAGGGAAGGGGAGGGCCGAAGGGGGTGGCGCGAGCGGGGAGCGCGTGGGGCCGATGCTTGTTGGGTTGCTCACGACGCGTGCCAACGAAACTGCGGCTCGTGTCGCCATGGAGGTGGTCATGGTTTTAGTGGGAGGAGATGGTGGTGATGGGGTTGGCCACACCCACCTCCGTTCTGAGCAGCGAAGCAGAGGACGCCATTTGAGAGCGGGTTAGATTACTAAATGGACGAGAACGGGGATGGCTTATGGATGTCGTCTCAACTGCTAGACAGGCGGATTCGACAGCGGAACACCCAGCTGGACAATTACTCCTTTTGAACACTAAGAAAGAACATGCGAGACAAATGTTAAATCCGGAAAGTTTAGGACGCAAAGGATAATCATTATGTTTTCAGGAATAATTTCTCTCTATTTCTAATTCCTTGACGAGTTTTTGAGTAGCATTTGATAAGAACACAAAATTTCTATTCTCATAATAGAAATTTGTTGGATAGCATTCATACAGAATTCGTATATGACAGGTGGATGGTGAGGGAGAGCTCTTTGAGGAACTGTTATTTCTATTTCTAGAAAGGTAAAAATTTTATATTGTTATCAAATTCAATTTTTTTCTTAGAAACTCGTTTAGGGAATAGAAATAAATTTTCTATTTCTAGCTAGAAATAGGATCGGAGAAGAAAATGATTATTATTCGTGCTCTTCTCATTCACACACTTAGTTCTTTAACCAAACCAAGTTAATCATGAAACCTCATTCAATGTTTAGCCTTTTTTTTTTCTCTTTTCTATCACATGTTTGGTCAAGAAACTATGCCCTAGTTTTGATCTTTCCTTTCCCCGTGTTCTTTTATTGAGTGAGAAAGCAAGAGTTATCCACACTTTTCTAGAGCAATCATTAATAAATATCACAAAATATAATGCACCATCAAGTGTTCCAGCATCCATGCAACAAACATCAATGTGAACTAACTCAAGTACATCTGATTTTGTGTGTGAAGAAGAACTATGAAATGAGAATTTATGATGCTTACCTATTAGGCAATGACTACATTTCTCTCTTTCAATGGTAGAAGATTTTTTCTCGCCTGAGTTTCGAGCCCCTTCTTGCTGAGATGACCAAGTCTCGTATACCATATGTCAACTAAGGAGTCCTCCACTGCATTTACCTCTTCCCTGATCAACTTGGCTTGCATAGTGTAAAGAGTGCATGTCTTTTGGCCCTTAGCCACTATTAGGGGTGTCAGAATCGAACCAAAAAACCGAACTGAAATACGAATTGAACAGAAAATTTCGTTCATTTCGGTTTGATTTCAGTTTCAGTTCGGATAATCAAAATTAACCATTTTTTTTCAATTCAGTTTATTTTAGTTTGGTTTGATCGAACCGAACTGAAATAAACACTTGTGTTTTTACCCAAAAATGGAGCCATGAATAAAAAGCCAAAAAAAGAAGAAGAAGAAATCGAAAACTGATCCGAACTAAACCGAACCAAATCAGTTTATCAGTTCAGTTCCAATTCAGCTCAAGCGAGTTTTGGTTCGGTTCAAGGGAGCACCCTTAACGGTTCAGTTCGGTTCGATTTTTCAAGAAAACCGAACCATTTACACCCCTAACCATTATCATAGAACCTTTAGTCAATTTTATTTGATATAATAAAAGGAATTGCAGTAACCATCATCATCTAAGGCACCCATAGAGATCAAGTGAAGTTGAATGTATGAAACATGTCTCGCATTTTTCAAAAGCAAATTACATTCATCATTGGTCTCCATATAAACATCTTCCATGTCGATAACTTGGGAAACATCACTATTTCCCATTCTAACACAATCAAAATCACCGTTGCGAAAGGATGTAAAATAGTCACGTCGTGAGGCGACATGAAATAAAGCTGCTAAATACAACCCAGCTAGAGTCTTAGCATGTAAAGTTCACACAAGCATCGTCACAAATGAACGCAACATCACAACCAGATGCAATTGCTGCTTGATCTCCATTTCTATCACGGGATTTATCTCTCTTTAGTAGCCAACATTCTTTAGCATAATATCCCATCTTACCACAATCATAACACTTCTCCTCGGCCGTGATTTTGACCTTCCTCTTGGCTTGCCTCTGTTATAATTTCTTTGAGACTTTCTTGATTGACTTCTCGCCTTATGTTCTATAACAAGAGCCTCTGATTTAGAAACATAATTCTAGCATTTTCCCATTGTTTCTTTATTATAAACTTTCTTTAATCATGCTCATAGAAAGCACGCCGAAAGGAGCCAAATTGTTTAATGCCAAAACTAAGGTGTGCCAGCTTTCAGAAAAAGTATCAAGCAATAGACATGATTGCAATTCATCACCAAGGCCAATATCAAGATTTGTCAATTGATTTACAACATCTTGAAAAATTCACTTAAGTGTTCCATGACGCTACTTCCCTCATTGTATCTCAAGTTTTTTAACTGAAAAGGCTTTATTTTGTGAGGTTCTCCTCTCATAAAGATCTTATAATTTCTTCCACAAAGTATCGCTTTCATTTCTTGAGTCACATGATGAAACACACTCTCATCAATCCATTCTCGAATAAACCCAATCATTTTTTTATTCATTCACTCGCATTCTTTGTTTTCCTTGCTACTTTAGCCTCATCACCGTTAATGGGATCACACTAATCTTTGCAATATTACATGTCTTCCATCCGAGACTTCCAAATAGTAATTCGAGGCATTTAACTTAAACCATGGTGCCACTAATTTCCTCCATTTGACACTAGAATCACAGCTTTGATACTACTTTGTTAGGGAGAATCAGGCAACAATTCGTCTAATTCAGGATCAATTTCTTCCCCAAAATTAAACCAACCAAAATCGACTTATCCCCAGTAACAACTGACAATATATTTCAGCAATAAAACCTCGCAATACGTAAATATAATGCCAAAATGATAAGGAGACAAATGCAACAATAACAACACCAGCATTTAACGTGGAAGTGGAAATACAATGAGGGAAAAACCACAAATTGCCCAAAAACTTCTAATCACACAGAATAGTATAATACACCAAGTGTTCTTCTCGATTCACACACTAGGGGCTCAACATCAATAATATAACAGTATTTCATCACCAAAGATGGATTAACATAAATGGAGCAAAAAACCTTAATCGTGATTGGAGAATTTGGAGAAAGTTCTCAACCAATGAAATCGATCAACTCGTAGCCCTCAGTCTAATGTACAACATATTGAAACTTGAACCAATTCCGTCGACGTTTGGCCTTTGAATCGGGAGCCGCAATCTTCTTTCCCTTCTTTCCTTCGTGCACCTCATGGTGAGAGTGTAGAAAAGTGAGGAAAATATGAAGAATTCTCTCATTGATCTGTATATTCTTCTTTTTTTCAAGGTTACAATATAACATGTATATATATACAGATGAGGACAATCCTAATTGTCCTACAAGTCAGGAGATAAGAATAGGAAGAAACCAAATAAGGAAAATTTCTCTCATTAGGACGCTAATTGACGGCTCGTCAACACTCCCCCTCAAGCTGGTGAGAAGATATCTTTGATACCCAGCTTGACAAGAGCACTATGAATGCTCGGCTCGGCACAACTTTAGTAAGCACATCCGCCAATTGATCTTTAGACTTAACGAAAGGAAACTCTACCACCTTAGCATCCAAGTTTTGTTTGATGAAATATCTATCCACCTCAACATGCTTAGTTCGGTCATGTTGAACTGGATTTTGGGAAATTTCAATTGCTACCTTGTTATCACATAACAATCACATCTTAGACTCTGGTGGAAAACCAAGCTCTGTCAGCAACTTCTTGAGCCACAGTAACTCATACAGCCCCTTAGCTACTCCTCGGAACTTAGCTTCGGCACTGGACAGGGCTACAACCTTTTGCTTTTTGCTTCTCCATGTCACCAAGTTACCTCCCACAAATGTAAAGTAGCTCAAAGTAGATCTCCTGTCTGAAAAGTTGCCTACCCAATCTGCATCCGTGTAAGCCTTTATTTCCAAATGTCCATTTCTCCCAAAGAACAACCCTTTGCCCAGAGCTGATTTCAAGTAGCGTAAAATTCGAATCATGGCGTTCACATGTTCTTTGCTCGGAGCATGCATAAATTGACTCACAACTCCTACTGCATATGCAATATCTGGACGGGTGTATGACAAATAAATTAACTTCCCTACTAACCTCTAGTATCAACCTTTATTAGTAGGTACCTGATCAAGAACTTCTCCAAGTCTATGATTTTGGACGATAGGTGTGTCTGCAGGCTTACAATCCAACATTCCAACCTCAGCCAATAAATCTAGCACATTTTTTCGTTGAGACAACAAAATACCTTTCTTTGACCGGACTACCTCGATCCCTAAAAAATATTTCAGACCTCCCAAGTTTTTCATCTCAAACTCCTTCGTAAGTCTGCTCTGAAGTTCAGCAATTTTTTCAACATTATCTCCAGTGATGATCATATCATCCACATATATGATTAATACATTTACTTTGCCCTATCTCCTTTTTAGGAATAGTGTATGATCAGAATTACTTTGAATATATCCATACCTCTTCATTGTTGAGCTAAAGCGACCAAACCATGCCCGGGGTGACTGTTTTAGTCCATACAGGGAGCGCTCAAGCTTGCAAACCACATTAGGCTAATCAACGCATGCAAAACCCAGTGGAATCTCCATGTAATCTCTTTCTCTAAGTCCCCATGAAGAAATGCATTTTTCACATCAAATTGATGCAAAGGCCATTCTCTGTTTGCTGCAACTGACATAAAAACCCGGATAGTGTTCAACTTAGCAACCGGGAAAAAGGTTTCCTGGTAGTCCACACCTTAGGTTTGGGTATACCTCTTCACTACTAGCCGAGCCTTGCATCTCTCAATTGAACCATCATCCTTGTATTTGACAGTGAAGACCCACTTACACCCTACTGCTCTCTTTCCTGTCGATAACTCTATCAGTCTCCAAGTCTCATTCTTCTGCAATGCTTCCATCTCTTCTTTCATCGCCTGTACCCACTTAGAATCATTCAGTGCTTCTTGTACTCCACCAGGAATTTTAACTCCGGAGACGTTAGACACAAACGCCTTCATGGGTGCTGACAATCTCCCTATCGATAGATAGTTCGTGATTGGGTACTTCGATTTTCTTTTCTCCACATCAGGTGAGTACCTATTAGGCGCCTTGCCTCGATTATGTCTGTAGGGTAATTTATAACCAACATTTGTATCAGTATCATCAGAGAAATCATGTATAGTTAGAGATCTTACCTCAGGAGTATCCTTAGGAGAGTGGTCGGGTACTTAAGAAGGAAGAGAGGGTTGTACTTGTGACTCTTGGAGTGAAGCATCCTGCTAATCTTCTGTACTAAGGAGTTGCGGCCTAGGGTCCTGTTCACCACCCTGACCCATATCCTGAGTTGCTGCCGTAGGCTAGCCTACTGCCTGTCCTCCCAATTCGCCATTCTCTGATACTGAGTCCGCCCCAATTGTTTCCATCAAACTAACATCCCACCAATTTTTCCTTTCATCTTGTTTCTCCCCTTGAAAGGTAAAATTGGTGCCAGGGAAGAAGAATTTTGTCTCAATAAACGTCACATCCATTGTAACAAATGTTTTCTTCATGCTAGGATTGTAGTAGCGGTAACCTTTTTGGTGAGTGTCGTAGCCCAAGAAAACACATTTAATAGCACATGAATCGAGCTTTGTATGGTGATGCTTATGAATGTAGACATAAGCCACACACCCGAATACCTTCGGAGGCAAAGTCAAGATCGACGGAAGAGGAACATGTTTCGAAAGCTCCTGGAGTGGAGTCTGGAATGCCAAAACCCGAGAGGGCATTCTGTTGATGAGATACACGGCCGTAACAACGGCTGCATCTCAAAAACAACAAGAAACCTGCCCACCCTCTAATAAGGCTCGCGCCGTCTTAAGAATATGACAGTTTTTTCACTCGGCCACACCATTTTGCTGTGGTGTGTTAGTATATGAGGTCTCATGAATGAGGCCATGCTCCTGGAAATAACCTGCTAACTGCTGGTTGATATATTCACCACCATTGTCACTTCGGGGAATGCGAAATTGAGCTCCGAATTGAGTGGCTATCATGCAATGAAACATACAAAATATAGAGTTGACCTCATCCTTGTGTTTCAATAAATATAACCAGGTCATTCTGGTATAGTCATCCACAAACGTGACAAACCAACAAACCACAGACATAGTAAAAATCGGCGAAGCACCCCACACGTTAGAATGGATTAATGAAAACGGTATCATGCTTTTATTGAAACTCAACCAAAAGGAAGCTCAATGGCTTTTCACCAAAATACAGGTCTCACATTTAAATGCAGAAGCTGAAGAATTACTGAATAAGTCTGGGAATAAAAATTTTAAATAGCCAAATGAAGGGTGGCCAAGTCGACGATGCCATAACCAAAATGTCTTGTACTTTATCAGTGGAGGAACCGCGGGTGTGGTAAACTCTACTCGTATTGAAATCCTCCACAAAGTACAACCCCTCTCTCTTAGTACCACGTCCAATAATCTCCTTCGTGAGGATATCCTGAAATAGACAAAAAGAAGGATACATGGGTACGCTGCAATTTAGTTCATCAGTGATTTGTCCAACAGACAGTAACCAATTAGATAAAGATGAAACTAGCAGAGTATTTGTCAATAACAGAGGCTAAGAAAGATTAACACTACCAGCTCCTATAACAGGAAAGCAACTACCGTTAGCATTAAAAATATGTTGTCGCCTCAAAGTGGTACGGTGAAGGAGGTCCTCAGCATTGGATGTCATATGATCCGTGGCACCCGAATCTATAATCTATCCATCACGGCCGTTACCCGTAGAAGCACTGACAAGCATAAACCCATCGTTACCTTCAGAGGCTGCAGTCGGGGTAAAGGTAGTGTCTACCGCCGATACTAAAGATAAGGCCGAGGCAACTAGGGCCCTATCCAAGTCACCAGTAGCCAAGGATGCCTGTCCCTTCCCTACCGCAGTATCTCTTTTCTTCTTAGTATGTAATTCCTTCCACCAATCAGGATAGCCATGCAACTTAAAACATGTTTCCTTTGTGTGCTTAGAATTCCCATAGTGGCTACAACCTCCTACATTCTGCGAAGATGATCTAGCCCTCAAACCATCACCGGAGCATCCTCCCCCAGAACTGCCAGGCACCATCTGCAAGGTAGTGTGTGCAGTGCTGCTCTCAGGAATTTTCTGGCCAAGTTTTCCTCCATGTGACACCATGGCAGTAGCGGATGTAGTGTCTGGGTGTGTGAGCATAACATTTTGTCACATATCCTCACGTCGAACTCGTGCATAGGCTTGCTCTACGATAGGAAAAGGTTGCATTTACAGCACATCAGCCCTGACATTATCAAGGCAATCATCGAGCCCATCCAAAAATAAGTAGACACGATCTTCTTGTATTAAGGCATTATAGCGCTCGATATCGCGCGGGCATGTCATGGGGTTTGGACGGCGAAAGTCAACCTCCTGCCAAAGACCTTGAAGAGTATTGTAATATTTCTCAATGGGTCTACCTACCTACTGCTTCAATTGACTCAGGCGTTGCTTCAGATCATATATCTAGGAAACATCTGAGCCGTCAAAGAATGTTGTAGCTACGGTCTCCCAAACCGCCTTAGCGGTGGGGTACCAAATAAAATTGCCAATCAATTCCGAGACCATGGAATTGATAAGCCAGCCTTTAACTGTAGAGTCGTCAATCTTCCACTTCCGAAAACTAGGATCGGCCGGAAGCGATGGGGAAAGATCTCCATTAATATGCCCCAATTTGTTTTTTCCGGAGATGTACATCTCGACAACTTGGGTCCAAAGGCCATAATTGTGGCCATCTAACTTCACCGCAATGGATGGTGCAAGAGCCTCAACGTGGGGACGATGAGCCCTGATGAGTGATCAAAATTTGGATCAACTTCGATGTTAAATTCTCAAGAAGGGCATCAGTGGTGGGAGCCCCTCCTGGAGCTTGGAAAGGGACATCGCCACCTGAAGGGTGCACAACAACTCTTGCTGAAGCTAGAGGGGCCACATCGGATGGGATCTTGTCATCGGCTATGTCTCGAGAAGAGAAGAAACAGTGCGACAACCAATCGTGGTCGCGGAGATTTCTAGTTTAGAAGGTCGGAGTGTCGAAGAGATCGCAGTGAGATAGGGTCAGCGCGATGACAAGCAAAGCCACGGCGGGTCGTAGTACCTCCGTTGTGGTCGGTGGCGAGTCAAGCGATCGACACAGTAGGCGGCGGCACTGGATTGTGAAGTAGAAAAGAAGACCAAACCCTAGTTTTCAGATTTGGTTCAATTGATCGGGTCAACAGATTCCTAATCGAACCCGCTCCGATACCATGTAGAAAAGTGAGAAAAATATGAAGAATTCTCTCATTGATTTGTATATTCTTCTTTTTTTCAAGGTTACAATATAACATGTATATATATACAGATGAGGACAACCCTAATTGTCCTACAAGTCAGTAGATAAGAATAGGAAGAAACCAAATAAGGAAAAGTTCTCCTATTAGAACGCTAATTGACAGCTCGTCAACAAAGAGCACTCTCTCTCACTCTTTTTTTTCTCCCTTCTTGGGCCTCACCTCTCGCACGAAGCTGCTCTTTTCCTTTTTCCTTTTTCCTTTTTTTTTTGTTTTTCGACTTTTTGTTTTTTCTTTTTTGTTTTATTTGTCAGCTCAACCCCACATATTAGGCGGACCCAGCCAACATCTAGTTCGTCTTCATTACAAGTCTACAAGGAAGCTTCTGGTATTTTCAGATTACATTTCTAGGAATGAAACATCAATTGACAGGAGCAATCTCGTTCCCTTTCTCTTCAATCTTAGGCACCGTTTTCTGCTTCCATTTTCCAGAGGCTTACTTTAAACCAAAGCGAACTGGCTGGCTAATACAAACAGTTGAAAAACCGGGCAAACTTTTTGGATAAAGACTGGTAGGCATCATCTAGTTGCTGCTCATCTCCATCAAATTCATCGTCTCTGTCGAAAATCAGACGTACCCCACATTTCTTCAGCTGAATTCCGGGACTTAATGATGGGTTCCGCTTTCCCACCTGAACTTTGTACCCTTCTTTCAACTTGGAAACCAAGGGGTGAAAATCCAAGAACCTGCACAAAAGAACCTGATCTTCGTCTAATTTCGGAACTCCCATCAATGGCAATGTGGTGCTGAAGATAGGCGTGTTCATTTTGAGTATATTTGCCTCGATATCCACAAGTGTGGGAATGTGATATCTCAAAGATTCTGGGAAGTCACTGGTGATGGCAACGACTACACCTATGAGAACAGCCTTGAGCGTGCGGTTCTTGCGTACCGTGTAACTCACTTCCTCTTCATTTAGCCAATCTGGAATTTCACTCCCTGGCATACTGAGAACGCTTAAATTCCTCAAAGAAACATGCAAAATGTCAAACCATCGTGACTGCTATATAAACATGTCCATTAGTAGTGACTGCATGACTGCTATACCCACACGGCATGATTCACCACTTTTTCGTGCAATTGAGGATATGGTGCATATAATTTTCCTTTTCCAGAGTTTTCGGACATGAACAGTGTAGATGCATATTTTGAGGGGAAGAGAGAGAGAGAGAGAGAGAAATAACCTTAGAAATTCTCCCCTTTACTACCGAGGAACACGCATGGCATCCAGTCAGGTATAGCCTTCTCAAGGATTTCAAGCACTGAAGTCCTGGAACATCCACCACTTTCTCACAATTCGCCATGTTCAGCTCTTCCAAGTTTTCCAATTCAGACAGATCAGAGACTGTCTCCATTGCCACGCAGCCTGCGATATTAACCTCTACCAAACTCGATGGAAGAGGCGGAAGAGACTTGATCTCCTTACAGTGAGGTAGCAGAAGCTTCTTAAGGACGGAAAGTCCCTTCAGGCTCGTGGGAAGGCTCGTCAAGTTATTGTATCCTAGATTTAGAGTTTCTAGCGATACCAACTTCTCGAAATCATCAGGAACTTTTCCACGCATGTACCAAGCACGGGCATTCAAATCTTCAAGCCAAGATAGATTCGATAATGAAGATGGAAGAATCGACCCAGGAATTTCCTCTGTAATCAAATCTTGATTCTCTGTCTCTGTGTTGCCCTTAGTAATAACCGTGGAACGCGGTTTCTTGCCCATTCTCAAACTTACTAACTTTGAGAGCATCCCAAAGGTTTCTGGTAATTCTGTTATTGCGGTCTCCTCCATAATCAGGTGGTACAATGATCTCAAATTGCCCATGGATGGCGGAAGCTTGCAGAGACGTTTACATTTGTTAAGCCTTATGACGACGACATTTTCCAATTTTCCAATCGACTGCGGAAGCTCTGTGATGTTCACATTGTAAAGGATCATGGTAGTGAGATTCCACAAGCTTCCAATCGATTCTGGTAAGCTTTCAAGTAATTCACAATCCCAGATTTCCAACCTTCTAAGCATCTTCAGAGCTCCGAGTTGAGCCGGTAGACTTGTGATTGACGATCCACCTAGACTAATCTCTGTGAGCGAATGCAATCCTTTAATTGAGTCAGGACAATGGCTTGAAAACTGACAATCTCCAATCGAAAGGGTCTTTAGGTACAGCAAAGAACCGATGGAAGCAGGCAGTTCTCTGATTTTACTTCCATCAATGAACAATTCTTTCAACGATTCTAAGTCGCAAACAAATTCAGGAAGTTCAGTCAGTGAGATGCACCTAATAAGGCTCAACAACTCAAGTTTCCGCAATAACCGCACCGAATCAGGTAGCTTCTCTATTCCAGTATCATTAAGAGTGAGTTCTCTGAGAGAAGCCATCATTCCAAAGTGATTGGGTAGCTTTTTCAAAGAAGTGCACCGATTTAGATGAAGCATCTCAAGTTTTGTGAGGTGGAATATCTTTTCGGGAAAACTTTTTATAGGAGTTCCATCGAGGAGAAGTAACTTCAAAGATTCCATGCTCTCTATATCCTCTAGTAGTTCTTTCAAATTTGCACAACCGGAGAGAATGAGTTCTTCCAGATTCTTGAGCCCAGTTACATCTTTTGGGAGTCCAACAAGCTTTGAACATCCTTCAAGGTTTAGGTGCACTAGAGAATTCAGACTCCCGATTGACTCGGGAACTTGGGTCAATCTCGTGCACCGCTCGAGAACAAGTTTTTTCAAGCTTCGACTTGCTGATAAATCTGGAATACTAGCAAGATTACAGCAGCCACGAAGATTTATAACCAATAAGTTCTCCCCAGCCTGGTGGATATGAAATTTTATCCCATCATAAATAGTTGCTGAAGCATATGAATGGTAGCAAAAACATACAGGCAGTATCAAATGGTACAGAAGCATTGAAACAGTATACTGACGTAACATGTCTATAGTTATTGTATCGTTAGAGTGACCAAGACCGTGACTCACCTTATTACTGTTGGCTTTCCACAAGCGTTCAATCTTGCTCCTTGCCAGATCGAGGACCGCCAATTCTCGTAGTAAAAAATCAGAAGGAAGAATGGTCGAGGGACATTCTTTCCATTGCAGCCATTTCAGCGACTGAGGCAGGAACCTGAATTTCCCTTCCAATTTGGCATGATTAATTTGAAGCAGTCTCAGGTTAATTATTGGTTTAAAGTGCTCAGCACGAAGCACCGCCTCGTTCTCACTGTCTGCTCCAAAATCAAAAAATTTCCTGAACATCTCTTGTAAACATTGAATGGCGAAAGCAAGATTGGGCATTCTCATGAAATTGTTTCGTGACAGCCTTGTTAGATTTCGAAAACCGATGAACCGTTGAAAACCATCAACGAAACAGGATCATACATGTATAATTCATTGAGAAAGCATAAACACGGAAGCGTACCTGAATCCATAGCATAGACTGTTCTTCGGTGTCGTGCGGGTAGCCTTCCAGAACAATACGTTTTCTCTGAGAGTTCCCTTTGAATTCTCTTTTGGTTTCTCTCTTTCGATGGGATGAAGAGGAATCAGAAACTTACGTACGTTCTGGGGACCATAACCGCTCTTATAAGATAACCCTAATGTTACCCTTTAGAAATTACAATTTTGCCCATCATAAAATTGTAATTTCCCATTTTAGTCTCTACACATTAAAGGGCCACACCCTATTTGATACATTAAAGCCCTAAATTACCTTAACTTAATTTATCACTTTTAAAGGGCTTAACTTTATATGACAGTATGCATTGCATTATTATTTCACATATAACCCAACGTTGGATTAAGGATCCAACAATCTCCCACTTGGATTATATGTGTATCCTTATAATTATGCTTTGCAATAACAACTGTTTGAGCTCAACTTTACTGTCATTACCGAAATGTATCTCTAACCAATCCGGTCCATCAATCATATCAATATAGGATCAAAGCGGCTTTTGTCATATCTATCGTAACTCAACCCATCAATGGTCACAAAATTGATACAACTGAATGACATGGATTATGATGTGGATGTGTAGCATGGAAATTTCATGAAATGTGATATTAACATGCCTATTTCCAACTGGTCCATCTTAAACCTCAGTGAGATCAGACTTTACCAAAATCAGAGTGTGAATAAATCCTGATATTTCTACAGAAAATAACCTCAAATATCCATATACTGAAATAACTGAAAATGTCTATATTAAGAACATTTAAATTACAAACTCCCACTAAGACTAAATATCCTCAATAAACATAACACCCATACGAGCAGTATGCTCATGGAACACCTTGGGTGGCAATCCCTTAGTAAGCGGATCCGCAAGCATGGAGTTTGTACCAATATGTTCTATAGACAACTGTCCACTCTGAATTCTTTCTTTAACAACAAGGAACTTGATGTCTATATGCTTTGACTTCGACGAGCCTCTGTTGTTGTTAGAATATAAAACTGCTGATTTATTGTCACATAATAACTTGAGTGGTCTTTCAATGTTATCCACTATCCGTAGTCCCGTGACAAAATTTCGTAGCCATATTCCATGATTGGATGCTTCATAACACGCTATGAATTCTGCTGCCATAGTTGAAGAGGCCGTTATGGACTGTTTGGCACTCTTCCATGAGATGGCACCTCCGGCTAACAGATAGACATAGCCTGATGTAGACTTTAAACTATCTTGGCATCCAGCAAAATCGGAGTCAGAATAACTAATGATCTCAAGCTGATCCGACCTCCGATATGTGAGCATGTATCCTTTTGTTTTCTATAAGTATCGCAAGACCCGTTTGGTTGCTTTCCAATGATCTACTCCTGGATTGCTTAAATATCTGCCCAACATTCCAGTAATGTACGCAATATCCGAACGCGTACAAACCTGAGCATACATCAAACTCCCTATTACAGATGCATAAGGAATCTTCTCCATTTCCTTTCTTTCAAAATCATTCTTAGGGCACTGATTGAGACAAAACTTGTCTCATTTAGATACAGGGGTATCACCTGGTTTACAATCTTGCATGCCATACCTTTTGAGAACCTTTTCGATATAGCTCTTTTGTGATAATCCAAGAATACCCCGAGAGCGATCCCGGTGTATTTGTATACCTAATACAAAAGAGGCGTCACCAAGATCTTTCATCTCAAAGTTATTAGACAGAAATCTCTTGGTTTCGTGCAATAAGCCTATATCGTTGCTGGCAAGCAAGATATCATCAACATACAAAACCAGAAAAATGTACTTGCTTCCACAAAACTTATAGTATATACATTTATCAACCAAATTCATCTCAAAGCCAAATGAGACGATCACTTGATGAAACTTAAAATACCATTATCGAGATGCTTGCTTGAGCCCATAGATGGATTTCTTAAGTTTGCAAACCATACTCTTTGGATCTCCAGATACAAAGTTTTCTGGCTGCACCATATATATTGTTTCATCAATGTTACCATTGAGAAATGATGTCTTTATATCCATCTGATGCAACTCAAGATTCAAAAGCGCCACCAATGCCATTATAATCCTAAAAGAGTCTTTCGAAGAAACTGGAGAGAAAGTCTCTTTATAGTTAATGCCTTCTTTCTGTGTAAAGCCCTTTGCGACAAGACAAGCCTTATATCTCTCCACATTGCCTTTTGAATCCCTTTTGGTTTTAAATATCCATTTACAACCAATGGGCTTCACACCTTCTGGCAATGGGACAAGATCCCAAACGTCATTGTCTCTCATGGACTTCATCTCCTCCTTCATGGCATCATTCCACTTCTGAGAGTTAGAACTTTCCATGGCTTGACGAAAGCTAATTGGATCATCTTCCATCATTCCAATATCAAAATCATGCTCTTGGAGAAATACAATGTAGTCATCTGGCATTGCACTTCTCCTCTCTCTAGTGGATCTTCTTAATGGCATATGTTCTTGAGGTGGTAGAGTTTGATTTTCTGGAATAATTTCTTGAATGGGAGGTTCTCTTTCATCATCCTGATCAGTTGTGTCCCGATCAATGACAATGGCACTTGTAGGATCAATATCAATGGCAGGTGTAGGAACATTAACAGATTCCTCTTCAAAGTCAAGATCCCTAACTGTATCTCCTCTCGCAAAATCAACATCCTCAAAGAACCGGGCAATTCCCGACTCAAAAATCGACTTAGCTGTAGGATCATAAAATTTGTACCCCTTTAATCTTTCAGGGTATCCAATAAAGTAGCAACTTATTGTTCTTGAATCCAGTTTCCTTTCATTAGGCTTATAAGGCCTTGCCTCAGCTGGACATCCCCAAATGCGTAAATGCTTTAGACTAGGCTTTTTACCCGTCCAAAGTTCATAAGGGGTTTTGATAGTTGCTTTAGTTGGAACCCTGTTAAGGATATATGCTGCAGTCTTAAGCGCTTCTCCCCAGAGTGATTCTGGTAAGGTAGAAGAACAAATCATACTCCTCACCATATCCTTAAGCATTCTATTTCGTCTTTCAGCAACACCATTCATTGTGGGCGAACCCGGCATAGTGTACTGTGGGACGATACCGCATTTCTCTAGGAATTTAGCAAACGGTCCTGGACGTTGCTCACCTGAACCGTCATATCTGCCGTAGTATTCACCACCACGATCAGACCTGACGCTTTTAATTTTCTTGTTGAGTTGATTCTCAACTTCGATTTTATATGTTTTGAACACATCCAGTGACCGTGCCTTTTCTTTAATGAGATATATGTAGCCATATCTTGAAAAATCGTCTATGAACGTTATAAAATATTGCTGACCATTCCAAGCAGCCGTTGGAAACGGTCCACAAATATCAGTATGGATAAGTTCTAAGTTCTAAGACGTCTGAAGTCCTGTTGGCTACAAATCTCCTTTTATTGGTTTGTTTGCCCTTTATACAATTAACACAAATTTCAAAATTTGTGAAGTCTAAAGGATTGAGAATTTCATCCGACACAAGTCTCTCTATCCTTTGCTTGGAGATATGACCTAATCTCTTGTGCCATAGAGCAGCTGAATTCTCATCGGTTAATTTTCTCTTTGTACCTCATGTACTCAAATGCAGGGATTCATTAAAAGAAGTAATCACATCAAGTGAATAAAGATTATCATAAACTGATAAAGAACCGGAACCAACTAATTTTGAATCTTGAAACAAACTGAATGTTCCATTCCCAAATGAACAAGAATAACCAGATTTGTCCAAAGCAGAAATGGAAATCAAGTTCCGTCTAAAAGACGGTACAATAAATGTCTCATCAAGATCCAAATATAATCCAGTTTTTAATAATAATCTAAATTTTTCAATTGCTTCAACTTGAACCGTCTTGCCATCGCCCACATAGATGTATCTTTCAACATCACTTGGCTTTCGGCAACTCAGGCAACCCTGCATAGACACATTGATGTGAGTTGTTGCACCAGAATCTATCCACCAAGTGTGTTTAGGTACCGAAGTTAAATTAACCTCAGAACAAACCAAATTAAGAAGCACACCTTTCTTAGCACGCCATGCGTGATAATTGGTGCAATTCTTCTTCACATGTCCTGTGGCTTTACAAAAGAAACAACCTGTGCTTTCCGGATCATCCGGTTTCTGTTGTTGTTTCCTTTTGTTTGCCAAGGTTGCAGCTTCTTTATCCTTCTTCCTTTTCATTCCCTTATCCTTGGAAGTTGAGGCTAGATGAGCACTTTCGGTCTTATCTTGCTTCACCCTTTCCTCCTCTTAGACACAGTGTGAGATGAGCTCATTCAGAGACCAAGTCTCTTTCTGACAGTTGTAGCTCACCTTAAACTGATTAAACTATGCCGGAAGAGATATTAAAACCAGATGCACCAGCAAGTCGTCAGTGAGTTCTAGCTTAAGTGCTTTTAACTTAGAAGCAAGATGATACATCTCCATGATGTACTCCCTAACATTGCCCTTCCCTTTGTAGCGCATTGAAATTAAATTTGTCAAGATCGTACCAATTTCAGCCTTTTCGCTCTTGACAAATCTCTTTTCAATGTCAGTAAGGAATTCTTTAGCTGTGGTTATCTTTTCAGACATTGTGCCCCAAAATGCTTCTGGAATGGCTTTCTTCATGATCATCATACACATGCGATTTGATCTCTCCCACCTTTCCATATCCCTCTTTTGATCAGAGGTGCTTTGATCATTAAGCGGTGTAGGAGAATCGATCCTTAACGCAAGGTCGAGACCCATGACTCCGAGAACTATCAGAAGGTTCTCTTGCCATGACTTGAAGTTGGTGCCATTTAGCATAGGAATTGAATTAATGCTGGTAGTAATATTCGCAGGAGTAATAGCTGAATTCAAATACAACCAATAAAACATGCTCAAGTAAGTCTCAAAGCAATATATCAATTCAAATCAAGGTAATTCCCATCTCAAGACATCGAGCACTACATTAATACCTTGTCTTTGGACAACAATATTAACTAGTAAGTGATATCTTGTTGCAGTAATCAAACATTGATAATAATAGTATGTCAAACAATAAAACTTCCTTTGGGTCGATTTATTATTCACATACAAAATCCAAATAATCATCGCATGTTAATCACCGCAGTTGCAAATGTGATTTTGTTAAATATTAACCTTCCTTTGGGCTGGTTAAAATCCACATGCATCACAGGTGCATACCTTTTATATCTTAAAATAAATTAATTTACACAAGAGAGGTCCATTTGTGGACATGTTGCTTCAATCAATTTATTTCAAGATATATATTCCTCCACCAAAATTTGAACACGCGCCTTAATCGCCCAAAGGCCTGCGTCCCGCGCGTGAGATCCACGCATGGGCGTTGCGCCTGTGCTTCAGGCGCGTGAATCTCATGCGCGCCGGTGCTCGACGGCGCGTGGAGCGCGTGCGGGCGCGTGCAGCCTCCGATGGAGGCGCGCCGCCCATCCTTAGACTCGTCTCGCCGTCAGGATTCCAGATTTAACATCAAAATTCACTTTTAACAACTTTAAAATTCGAAAAATACTGTACAGTATTAAAAATCGATTTTGCTTCGTTGCGCAAACATCCACACGAACCCTAATTTCACAAATTGCTAAAACCGAACCCTAAAACCAATGAATTAACATGTATACTGCTCTGATACCAATTGTTAGATTCCGAAAACCGATGAACCGTTGAAAACCATCAACGAAACAGGATCATACATGTATAATTCATTGAGAAAGCATAAACACGGAAACGTACCTGAATCCATAACATAGACTGTTCTTCAGTGTCGTGCGGGTAGCCTTCCAGAACAATACGTTTTCTCTGAGAGTTCCCTTTGAATTCTCTTTTGGTTTCTCTCTTTCGATGGGATGAAGAGGAATCAGAAACTTACGTACGTTCTGGGGACCATAACCGCTTTTATAAGGTAACCCTAATGTTACCCTTTAGAAATTACAATTTTGCCCATCATAAAATTGTAATTTCCCCTTTTAGTCTCTACACATTAAAGGGCCACACCCTATTTGATACATTAAAGCCCTAAATTACCTTAACTTAATTTATCACTTTTAAAGGGCTTAACTTTATATGACAGTATGCATTGCATTATTATTTCACATATAACCCAACGTTGGATTAAGGATCCAACAAGTCTCTCACTGCTAGGGTCCATCACAAACGACTTATGTTGGTAGTCCAGGACGATCCTCTCTATGTTCCTTGTCCTGGAGAGAGATCAAGCCATCGCTCTGCATGAAAGCTTCTCTGATGTCCGCGACGAAGCTGCGTTTCTCAAAGTGTGCGACGAGCTTGTTGTAGAGCAATTTGGCAAGGGTGGTTTTGCCAACACCGCCGAACCCGTGCAATCCAAGAAACTTGACACCGCCGGATTTGACGCTCAACACATTGGGAGTTGCCCGATGCGAGAGTCCAGTCCGACGAGGATCGGAGCCACGTTGAGCAGAACATTGTTCAGTTCATCCATAATTCTGCGGACGAGGTTTTGAATCAACAGCGACATTTCTCTGCAATAAGAGATTCAAGTCGAGAATACATTACGAGCGAGGATGGAGTAGATGAGTGGCGGGAAGGAATTATAAATCAAATATGCAAAGGCCCATACATGTATATATATATATATATGTATACCCATACATGTGTATGTATATATATATAGCTGTCAAATCGGGACGTGAATGCACATGTGCTAAAGTTATACATCTATTTTCACTGGGAAACACGTTCCAAAAATAAAGACCATCCTTTCATTCCGTAAAAAAAAAAGTTAATATCACGAATAACTCCAAACTAGTATATTTATGATAAATTTAATCCAAACTATTTTTTTACCATAAAAAATTTCAAATTGATACACCTCCGATAAATTTACCTCAAACTATTTTTTTAACCACAAAAAACCTCAAACCGATACATTTGTGACAAATTTACCCTACGTTAAATTGGATTAATACCACAAAAAATCACAAACTGATACACCTATAATAAACGGAGGGTAAAACCCCAAACCGGTACATCCGTGAACTGCTATGTGTTATCTAACTCAGAAATTTGACAATAAAAATAAACGGAAACTGACGGAGGGTAAAATTGTCACTGATATACCAGTTTGGAGTTTTTCGTGGTATTAACCCAAAGAATTATTAGTAAAAATAATTACCAATTTTGTCGTGGAGAAGAACAAAAATGCACGTTTTTAAATTGAAAAAATCGACGGTCTTTTAACATTGAATGCACGTTATTATTTTTGGGTTACAACACCTAGAAGAATTTGATTACAAAACTAACTCTTTAAAGTCGAATGCATAAGCTTTTATTAAATTGATGGAGGAATTATAAATGATGCTTTAACTCAACACATTCCAAAACCACACGCAATTATTGGTGCATCTTCTCCACCAATATTGGCTTTAAAATTATGGGTGCTTTTTCCTTTTCCGCTAAAATTAAAAATCTTATTCACATTTCAAAAAATTATGAAAGAATCATATGTGAATCAACATGTTATTATCTAGTGTAAAAATTTCAGGTGTTTTTGATTAATAAAAATCAAAATGTTTGAGCAAAAAAGTTCTGATTAAGCAAAAAATAGTAAGTAAAAGTCAATCCAAATACATCCTTAGTTTGGCAAAAGAAACTAAGTCGGCTATAACATTATTATATTTGACCAAGGAGGTTGGCTTAGTGATTAAGCATCTGATTAGTGTAAATTAGATGCACATCATATGTTCGATTCCTTGATGAGTACCCCTTTAAGTAAAAAAATAGTTAAATTGTTTACTATATTTAGACTTGCGTTTTACTTTTCCATGAGTTTAATGGTGCATTTCTTATACTCGAAATTTACTCACTTAAGTTGGCTTCCTAGATATATAATATTCAGACAAGGACACTTAGATAATGGACATATAGAAAATGGTGTCCTAACATAGAGAAAGTCAGGGATATAAATAATGTTAGAAATTCGAAAACTGATAGATTAAATGTGCTCATAAAGTGATATGGCAGATTTTTTTTTGTCGAAATATGGCATATTTCATTTGGTGCTGAAGAGAAGTACGAGGCGACAAGGAGGAGTAGCTCTGGAGGTGGAGAGAGACGAGCGAGAAGGCAGAGAGGAGGAAGGAGGAGGCATGCAGCGAGGGCGTTGTCTCAAAAAGTAGGAAAAATAATTTCTATTTTTTGGAAATCAGAACTTATTTTCCCCTATTTAAAGGTCTTTTTTCAGTTGACGGAAATTATTTTCCTTAATCCATTGATTTCCTTGAGTCAACCAGCGGAAAATTTGAAAAATATTTTTTTGAAAGTATTTTTTTCGAAACAAACAGAGCTCAAATTCTCAATTGCAACATTTGCGTGTTTTTACTAAACAAAAATCCAAATTGTGGTGTTCGTGAACAAGGCTAAGCTAGGTCTTCTCATATGAGCTTTCAAATTTTACTTATAAGCCTAAGCTAGACCCCAAGTACACCCTCTCTATAGCGAAAGTAATAATTACCGACATTACCATGATCTATCGGATTTGTACTAGGAAACGATAAATGGAAAAAGTTAAACTTCGCATGGAAGGTTTGATTGACAACAACCAATCATTCATAGAATGTAGTATATATAAACCTTCAAAGAGATCAGTACATATGGCCCCCTAACCCTATAGTTTTGGGACCAGGTGCACCGGCAAGATACCTTGTGTCGTCACTTTACCATTGAAGGGAAAATTGCACAACCTGTCATAAATCTATTATATGAATGTGAATTCATTTCTAAACTTTTACGCGAAATTTCAATGTAATCCTTCTAGTTTGCTAACGTGGCGGTCCAATCATCGCCGGGCGTCCTATGTGGCGATGTGTCACGACATCAATTTTCGACGAAAATTGGCCGGAAGTACTACATTGAAAATTCATGCAAAAATCTAGGTCTAAATTGATAAAATTGAAAAGTTTAAGATTGAATTGATATCCACACAATAAGTTTAAGAATGATTAAACATGTTTCCCTTCTGTCGAGCAGTACCCACAAGAACTCACTAAATTATTATTGTTCGGGAATCACGGGTCCACATATGGATTATTCAATTGTTATTTTTTAAAGAGAAATTAAACATGTAAGCTTATCATGTTTAAATTAATCATCACCGCATTAGCGACCCATAATGACTGATGTAGATTCAATCACCTCAACTATTTGATTAAAATTTACCAAAACGATAGAGAAAAGAGGATAAAAGAGAAGAATGTATCTTAGTAAGTAAAATTTACAGATTAATATCAATTCCTCGTCTCACGGATGGTCTTGTTTAGGGTACACATGACAACATGGATGATGTATGGGTGTTCTCACTTACGTTGGGGAAAGGAAAGAAAAAGGCTCGACATCTCTTACCTCGGATCGACTTGGCCCCTGAAGGTCCAACCGGAGACTCCACCAGCTCGTCTCATGGCAGCTCTCCAAGTAGAAACCTTCGCATCTCCGTGCCTCCCCACATGACGCCCGAACAAGCCCTCGAACGGCCCTTTCTGATACCTCACGTCCGAGGGCTCGACCCCGTAGAACACGGGGATCATCAGCTTCCCGCATTCGCATATCTTCGCCAGCTCTTCCAAGCACCAGCTCGAGGTCGCGTAGCTCCGTGATATCACCACGATCGCCATGGCGGAGTCCTCGATCGCCGCCAGTAGGCTCGGCGAGATCTGGTCGCCCCGGTTCATGCCCTCGTTATCGGGGAAGGCCCGGATGTTTTTGCTTCGGAGCGCGTCGTAGAGAGGGCCGATGAAGGGTCTGCGCGTGTCTGCTCCTCGGAAGCTCAGGAACACGTCCCACTTCAGCCTCAGATCTGGTTGAGTAGATGCAGCGACGTCGTTCTCCATTTTTTTTTTCTGGGGAGGGTTGAATCGATGCTAAAAGTTGAGAAAGAAGGGCATGTCAAATGAGTGTAACTTGGCTACATATGAGATCTTATATACGGAAACTACTATCAGACTTTGCCGAGTTTGAAGGAATACGCTGATTAGGCTATTAAGAAGCAGTTTACCTCGAATCAACGAAGCATACAGGTGACCGGGCAGGGAATTCGATTGAAGGCACTCAACCAGAGAGTAAAAAGAGCGCTCTCTTCAACCTTGTGAGGCGAAAAATGAGAATTCGAAACCGAAGCGAAGTATACCATTTTCTTCTTAGATCGTAAGCTCTGCCGTCACAATAGTGACAGGTGATTGGACAGGGCAGACGGGGAAGGAAGGGTACCCAACCAGAGAGAGTTAGAACCAAGGAAGGCTTCTTTGATTCATTGAAGGAGGGCGAAAGCTTTATCTAGTCAGTTTACATGTAGCCAGTTGCTTTCCAAAGTCATAGAAAGGCATCATAGGAGGAGACTTTGGCTGAGCGAGAGACTGTTCACTGAATGGAACTTGCAGTTCCACCACATCATCTTTGGTGAAGACTGAGTCGAAGATGGAAACAGGAGAAACGACACGAGATGCCCCGGCTTTTGGTAGAGAATAAGGGCAAAAAAACTTCACTGACCTTCAGCCTTGAGGTACACTGCGAGCCTGAGAACCTGCTCTGGACGGTGCTGTTCACTTGCCACGTGAAAGTTTTCCGTGACCAAAGTGAGTTATGTGAGCCATTCATTCCATGGAGAGAATGTGAAGGACCGTAATCACAAATGTTTCATCTCCATATGATATCTTAGGCCTTAGGTTGAAGACTCTCGTGCTTTAACATGGTACTAGAATCAAGTTGATAAGTTCGCGCTGGGGAAAAGTGTCAAAAAAGTCCTAAACCTTTTGCATTAGTGTCAATTTAGTCCTAAACTTTTTTTTGTGCCAATTCAGTCCTAATCCTTTTGCATTGATGTCAATTAAGTCCTGAACCTTTTTTTGGTGCCAATTCAGTCCTAAACCTTTTGTATTTGTGCCAATTCAGTTCTAAACCTTTTGCATATGTGCCAATTGAGTCCTAAACCTTTTTTTTGTGTCAATTCAGTCTTAAACCTTTTGCATTTGTGTCAATTCAGTCCTAAACCATTTGTATTTGTGCCAATTTAGTCTTTCCGATTAATTTATCTCAAAAAGGTTTAGGATTAAATTGGCACAAATACAAAAGGTTTAGGACTAAATTGGCATCAATACAAAAGGTTTAAGACTCAATTGGCACCAAATAAAGATTTAGGACTCAATTGGCACCAATGCAAAAAGTTTAAGACTGAATTGGCACAAATGCAAAAGGTTTAGGACTAAATTGACATAAATGCAAAAGGTTTAGGACTGAATTGGTATCAAAAAAAGGTTTATGACTAAATTGACACCAATGCAAAAGATTTAGGACTTTTTTGACACTTTTGCCGTTCGTGCTGCTTTTGGTTCCTCCCATCTGGCTCGTCATCTCCGTGAAGTTGTCTTAGCATGTCAAAGAGGATTTTTGTATTACATGTGAACTAGATTCATCTTTCCTCTATGGAGACTCCTCCGTTTGGTAACTTTTACATCGGAGGTTTTTTCGAATGTTCGAGATAAGACATATTGGTAGCAGCTCATTATAGCTAGGCCTAAGGTAGGGCATGACCACCATATGAGAGCAACAACTCATGATACAATCATTTTTCTTGCATGCTTGCAGTGACGTATATCTATGAATTGACTGTAAGTTTGGTTTTACAGCTAATGAATGAACTTGCTCACTTACATTAAATGCATAGTACAATTTTACTTGTCGAGATTGAGATCCTCTAAATCTAGGGAGGTAAATTTCCTTAGATGGTCAATGCATTAGCAACCAAATGGAAGATCCCGATTAAGTCACACCACCACGAATACCTTGAATTAGCGAAAGTGCTCACCTTTTGTGAAAATTATATACACACTAACCAAAACCCTAATCCCATTTGTCTTTTCGTTCTCTCTCTGTCTTTGCGCACCTAGACAATCATAAGTTCAAAAGGAGGTAATCTCTTTTTAATTTTTATCCTGTTCTTTCTTTTGGTGAACAAAGAAGGTCATCTTAACCAAGCTACTAACATTGCTGACCTACGATAGCTCGCTTTTCATTAATCTGCTTGCACGACGCTCCAGTTCAATCCATGGAAAGGCCTTCATGCTGGCCTGTGATCTTACTGATGAACAAAAGCTTGCTCGCGATTCTACATATATTTCTAAAACCTTTGACAAGGTCACTCGTGATTCCAATAAAGAAAAAAAGATTATAGAGAAAATTCACATGTAAAACAAGGTGGACTTCCATTCTAGCGCAGGGATCTATTAGTGAAATAGGGGATGAAAATTATACGGTGCGCCGCGCGGACATAAATGCATACACGCATCTTTATTCGTCTTAGGAAGTAGAGGAAATTCTAAAACAGAGCATAATCATGTCTTTACCCCAACTGCGCTTTCAGTAGAGAAAATCTAGTATCATGGACTATGATTGCATGAGCTCAAGAATACTTAGAAAAATGTCGGTATCCGATAATTGAATCCGACCGATGCCCGCATTTGGCCAGAAAGCAATGGCACGTAATGCAACAATTCCACGCTCCTTCCATAAGGAGAAGGGGGGTTGTGAGTTATGTGAGCATATGTGATACAGAATCTATTAGTGGTGTGTTTCTGGACCGGTTGGACAAGCAAAAGTCTAAACGGAAGACGAAACGGTGATACGACTAGAACCAGCGGACCCGATTGACAACATCGGATCGGACTTAAATTCGGTCGTTTGAAGCGAAACGACGGTCTAAACACAACTCACTGCATATGACTGTGATTAACGATGGATTTTAGCGATTCGGGATCGTTTATATGGGTTTTTTCTATTATTTTAATAATTTTTATGAGTTTTAATTTTAAGGGAAGTTTTGTAATTTTGATATTTTATGCTTTATAATCCTAGTAGGGTTTGGTTTAGGGATATATAAGCTTGTTTTAGGGTTTTTTTTTAAGAACAGAACATTATCATCAATATTGAATTTCAAGATTTTCCTCTCTAAGCAAAGTTTTGCTTGAATTATTTGTTGAACGCTGCGTCAGGTGGTATCAAAGCCTATGGCGACTGGCGGTGGTCTTCGTGACGATGCTCAGGAGACTGGAGCCCCAACCCTTGGGGACAACGTGCTGCAACATTTGGAGCGACATTTAATGGAACGCTTAGATCAATAATTGGATTAAAGTCTTCGTCGTTTTGAAGAACGATTTGACTAGTTAACAAAATGATTTGAAGGTCTCGGCGTTGATGTGTACTAGAATCGGCAGAACAATAGAAGGCCGAGTGTAAATCTTGCTCACGGTGATCCTGTTGATATGCTTGTTCCTATCCGCAGGTTGAATAATCCTCTGTTTTCAGAGAGTTCGGAAGAAGAAGAAAACGATTATTTTGATGCGGAACGTGCTGATTATAGCGGCAAACATTGTCATGGAGGATTTCAAAGAAGATATGATAGGAGAGATGGAAGACGACGTTACGACGATCGTGAAAGTAACGACTTTAAATTGCAAGTCGATATTCCTTATTTTAATGAAAGTCTGGGTATAGAAGAATTTCTAGAGTGGCTTGCTAATATAGATAGATTTTTCGACTATATGGAGACCCCTGGTGAGAAAATGGTGCGATTAGTAACTTGTAGATTAAAGGGGGGTGCGTTTGTATAGTGGGAGAGATTGCAGAATAAGAGAAAACGAGAAGGGAAAGATAGAGTTCGAACTTGGACAAGGATGAGGAGGCTGTTGAAGCAGGAATTCCTTCCACCAGGCTATGAACAGATTATCTTCTAACAGTATCAACATTGCTAGCAGGGCAATTGGACTACGCATGAGTATACGGCCGAATTTATGAGATTGGCGGAGCGGGATAATTTATCAGAGATGGAGAGACAGTAGGTGACCAGATATCTTGATAGTTTGAAACCCTTTATTCATGACAAAATTGGAGTGCGATTTCTGCGAAATTTAACTAAAGCCAAGAATATGGCGATGAAGGCAAAATTGATGCAGCAAGACAGAGGAAGAAGAGGCTATGAAAATTATCGAGGTAGCAATTCGAGCTATTCGGTAGAGAAGAGCAGTTTCAATAATCGCTTTAACGCAAGGCGAAATCAAGAAGATAAGACGGTAGAAAAACGCCCTATGAACGAGTCGAGGGATAAGGGAACGCAAGCACACAAAACTGTGAACCTTAACCCTTATGCTAAACCAGCTGCGATAAAGTGTTATATGTGTAATCAGCCTAGGCACCGATCTAATGAATGCCTTCAAAGAAAGACCATAAACATAGCAACAAGAGAAGAGGAGGAAGATGGATATTGCTGTACGCCGGATAGTGAGGACAATGATTTCGAAGATGAGCAAGTAAACTGTGTGGTGCGCAAGATGATGTTGGCCCCAAAATAGCAAGATGATTCGCAGCGCCACCAGTTATTCCGAGCCAGGTGCACCATTCTGGGAAAGATCTTTGCTATGGCTATTGATAGTGGAAGCATGGAGAATATCATTGGGAGGGAGGCAGTGAAGAAACTTGGAATACCCATGGAGAAGTATCATAATCCCTATACATTAGGATGGATTAAATCTAGAGCGGAAAGCATTCAATTGACTAAACAATGTAAAATTCCATTCTCCATCGGTAAGTATCATGATGAGCTATATTGTGATGTAGTAGATATAGATGTATGCCATGTGTTATTTGGGAGATCGTGGCAATTTCATGTAGATGCTTAACATTTGGGAAGAAAAAATTAGTATAACCTTGTGAAGAATGGAGTGAAGTATACGTTCCTACCACTGAAGATCAAAGGAAAACAAGCTGCTGAAAATAATTTCTTTACCCTTACGAGGAAATTTGAAGATGAGGTTAAGGAAACTCAACAGATTCACATGCTGGTCATGAAACAAGCAATTGAGACTAAGGCTGAATTACAAGTGGAGGAGCAGCCTAAAGCAGTCAAGCCTTTAGTGAAGGAATTTAGCGAACTGATTCCTGAAGAGATTCCAGATGGATTGCCACCTATGCGCAATAGTCAGCACTATATAGACTTAATTCCTAGTGCTAGTCTCCTGAATGTACCGCACTACAGGATGAGTCCTAAAGAGAGCGAGATTCCAAAAGAGAAGGCGGAGGAGTTATTGCGAAAGGGATACATTCAGAATAGCATGAGCTCATGTGCTGTTCCAGTCTTATTGACTCCTAAGAAAGATGGGAGTTGGCAAATGTGTGTAGATAGCAAGGCCATTAATAAAATAACCGTGAGTTACAAGTTTCTAATTCCGAGATTAGATGACATGCTGGATAGGTTGCACAGTACTCAATGGTTTTCGAAGCTGGATTTGAAGAATGGATACCATCAGATTCGGATTCGGCTTGGAGATGAGTGAAAGACAGATTTCAAAACAAAGGAAGGGTTGTACGAATGGTTGGTAATGCCTTTCGGACTTTTCAATATTCTAAGTACTTTTATGAGGCTTATGAATAAGGTTTTGAAATCTTCTATTGGCAAATTCGTTGTAGTTTATTTTGACGATATCCTGATTTATAGTAAGACTGAGGAGGATCATTTGATGCACTTAAGGGAGGTGTTGACAGCTTTGCAGATTAATAAGCTGTATGTTAATCTTAAGAAGTGTAATTTTTTAACTAATAAGCTGTTATTCTAGGGGTTTATTATTACTGTTAAAGGAATAGAGGTAGATGAAGTGAAGGTAAGAGCAATCAAGGAGTGGCCGACTCCTAAAACAGTTTTTGACGTTAGGAGTTTTCATGGGTTGGCTACTTTCTATCGGCGATTTATTAAGAATTTCAGTACTATCGTAGCCCTGAGTACTAAATGTATGAAGAAAGGAAAATTTCTATGGGAAGAGGAAGCAGAGAATAGTTTTGCTATTCTGAAGGAAAAGTTATGTACTACACTTGTTCTTACCTTACCTGATTTTAATAAACTGTTTGAAGTGGACTGTGATGCCAGTGGAGTGGGTATAGGAGCTGTTTTGTCTCAAGAGCGCAAACCAATTTACTATTTTAGTAAGAAGCTTATCGAGGCGAGGCATAAGTGGAGCATTTATGACAAATAATTATATTCTGTGGTAAGGACTTTGAAGACCTGGGAGCATTATCTTATTGATAAATAATTCGTCCTTTATTCTGATCATGAAGTTTTGAAGTATCTAAATAGTCAGAAGAGGATTAGCAAAGATATGCATGCGAGATAATGTCAATTTTTGCAAAAATTTCCTTTCAGATTACAGCACAAGTTAGATGTGCATAATGTCATAGCAGATACATTGAGTAGGAGAGCTGGCTTATTAATTACATTAAGCCAAGACATCTTGGTGTTCGAGGAGCTGGAAGACTGTTATGCAGATGATGATGATTTTGGGCAAATTTGGAAATCATGTGATGCTGGTCAACCTGTGCAAGAATTTTATGTGCAGGATGGCTATTTGATGTGTAGCAACCAGCTTTGCCTTCCTCAAACATCATTACGAGAGAAGGTAATTCGTGATTTATATGATGGTGGATTAGCAACACACCTGGGTCATGATAAAACTATTGCTGCAATCCGGGAGCGATTTTACTAGCTCCGGTTATGTAGAGATGTGAATAGGTACGTACAAAAGTGTTATGTTTGCCAAACTACTAAGGGGAAATCTGAGAATACAGGTCTATATATGCTATTGCCCGTTCTTGATAGTATATGGGAACATCTGTCCATGGATTTTGTGCTTGGTTTGCCACGAACACAAAGAGGTGTGGATTCTATTTTTGTTGCAGTTGACAGATTTTCCAAGATGGCGCACTTCATTCATTATAGAAAGACTTCTGATGTAGTAAGTGTGGCCAGATTATTCTTTAAGGAAGTGGTTCGTTTGCATGTTGTGCCCAAGTCTATTACCTCAAATAGGGATAGTAAATTTCTAGGGCATTTTTGGCGAACTTTGTAGAAATTATTTGATTCATCTTTGAATTTCAGTAGCACAGCTCACCAAAATTTTAGGAATATATAAGCTTATTTTAGGATTTTTTTTAAATAACAGAACATTATCATCAATATTGAATTTCGAGATTTTCCTCTCCAAGTAAGGTTTTGCTTGAATTATTCGTTGAACGCTACGTCAATATGCCATCCTGAACTGCGGTATATCCACGTAGCAAAAGGAACGTCATTGTCTCGAGAGAGAACCCTAATAATATTCCGACGAGAGAATGACGACGGTGGTGGCCAAGAAAGGGACCGACGTCGTCGAGAATCTCCGTCTGCATCCCTCCCACGCAGTTCCTTTGTTGACTCTTCAAACACCCACCGCTTTTTCAGACTCGAAGGTCGAAAGGCATACGCAACTCCTCAAATGAAACAACCCCCTGTATTTCGAATTCTTGGCCGTGTAAAGTTCTAGTCTCTACATGTGAACATGTGAACTCGTCGTCCATCTTGACTTTCCCTCTCCCCCCGGCCCCACCCAACGACCCACCCGCCTCCCTCATTATTGATGATGACAATGACATTTCCGCGACTCGAGCAATCACATGCGAAGACTGGAACTCTCGCGAACGAATATGTGGGCGTGAGATCAGCATCGGACCACGAACTTCCTGTCAATGTCATCTCTCATGTTTTTAATTAGGTTAACCATAGGTTCTGAATTTTTCCAGTGCGCAATCTCTCGTTTTAGATTGAAGGAAATGACACGTCTATTTGTTACTTACGTGCCCTAATCACTTCGAATAGTCGATTTTCCTTTAACTAAGATATTGTAAACGTTCAGAAGCTCTGGTCAGCCCAACCCTCTTTGTTTTACTTATTAATGCCACAACAGTTGCATAGAGGGTAAGAAAAGCGGCCAAATCTCAACCCAAAAAAAAAAAGAATACCTGAACTTTTGCTTGTAGGACAAATATGCCATGGCTGTGTAAACGAACCAAAAAATGTCACGAGCGTTTTTAGCCGAGAGGCAAAAAGTACACCCCCTTTAAATCTTTCCATCGAAGCGACTCGATGTGGTACTGACTAGGGGACGTTTTAAAGCAACGAATCAACAGAGAAAGAATTACAACGATCTCCTGAAACCTACGTGAACCGAAAACGTTGCCGTTTTCGGAGAAACTGTGTTTCGGGCTTTTGCTATTGCGTCTCGCAGGCGTCGTTTTCGCTCGTGCCGACGTGTCCTTTTCAACAATGTCGTGGCAGCGCTGTCAGCCACGTCAAGTGCCGCAGCAAATGCACGGACGAAAAAATTCGACTAGGTAGTTTTGCCCGCATAAAAATCGTGCATTTCTTTTTTTTTGATCGTCTGAAATGTCGGGATTTTTTTATTCCCGGAACGTCGTGGAAGTGGGTTTTTGTTTTTTTTTTGGGAGTTGGCCTAACGAAAACTAGGAAAGCAGCGTGGAATCTGCGCTAGAGGTCGCTGAGATTGGGCCCAGCCCAGGGGCAGGGCTTGGGCTTGGGAAGGACAACCAGTCCCATGGGCCTCCTTCAAGGGGGACTCCAAGTAAGCCCATTTTCTCATATTCAGCTCGATTTCGTGCCGACGCTGTCTCCCTAGACGGGGCCATCCTACCCTCTCGAAGCCCTTGCGGATTTATTCATGAGGTTTCAATTAGGAGTACAACGAAGGAACAGATGGCTTTCATGCATCAAACTCAGAGTACATTCGAGTGACTAGTAAATAGCCGTGCTGTTTCGGCAACTGGGGTATCCCTGTCGGATGGCCTGGAAATCGATAACGGATCTCTCGAGATTCTTTCGATGTTGACGTAATCTCATCGAATTGTTTGATGAGTCCTTTGGCCTGTGATCTAGATCCGGGGGTGACATCGTAAAGAGATATTCGTGTTCCGAATGCCGTACTTACTCTATGATTGAAAAAAAGGGGAGGACACACACATGATATATACTGGATACAGTGCGGGAAATCAAAATGCAGTCGACACTTGTGCTCCTACGTTGATGCAGAAGATGATTGAGTCAGGAAGTTTCCATCAAAATGATTTCCAGGCCAAGTTAGGGTACCGATTGATGGCAAAAAATTAGTCTTGAGTAAAATTATTACGGGCGTACCAGTTTAGAGTTTTTTGGGGTAAAAAAATTAATTTAGAATAAAATTGTCGCAAATATAAAGGTTAAGGATTTTTCGTGGTATTAACCTTTTGTTAATCATGAAACCTCTTCAATATTTAGCTTTTTTTTTTTCTCTTTTCTATCACATGCTTGGTCACGAGACTATGACCCAGTTTTGATTTTTCCATTTGCCTTATTCTTTTTTGGGAAAATGACACGAATAGTCCATAAACTTTGCTTCAATGTGCAATGTATTCCCTGAACTTGTAATTTATTTAATATGATCCATGAGCTTTAATCCAACGTGTAATATAGGCCCTAAACTTTTAATTTGATCAATGTGATCCCTGAACTTTTCGTACATATTCAATATAGTCATCGAACTATATAAATATGCTCAAGACAATCATTCCATTAATTTAAGTTTATAGATTATATTGAACATTTTCATATAGTCCAGATGCTACATTGAACATGTACCAAAAATTTAGAGCCACATTCAATAAATTGAAAATTTAAGGACCGCATTAAATAATATGCTAAAGCTCAAGTATCACATTAAACAAATTAAAAATTTAAGAACCACATTACACATTGAGTTAGAGTTTAGAGATCATTCGTGTCATTATGCCTTCGTTTTTTCTAGCGAGAAAGAAAGAGTTCTCCCCTGCTCAAAACTTTGCAATAGAAGAAGAGGGGAACTCTCTGGGTCAAAGGAAAAAGGCTTTAAAATAAAAGAACGGGAGATAACGATGCTCTATAGTTCATCTTCATCACAAAGTCTACAAGGAAGCTTCTGGTATTTTCAGAATACATTTCCAGGAATGAAATTTCAAATTGACAGGAGCAAGCCGGTTCCCTTTCTCTTCAATCTTTGGCACCGGTTTCTGCTTCCATTTTCCAGAGGCCAACTTTAAAACCAAAGCGAACTGGCTACTACAGACCGTTGAAAAACCGGGCAAGCTTTTCGGATAAGGACTGGTAGCCATCATCTAGTTGCTGCTCATCTCCTTCAAATTCATCGTCTCTCTCGAAAATAAGATGTACCCCGCATTTCTTCAGCTGCATTCCGGGAATGAATTGTGGGTTCCGCTTTGCCACCTGAATTTTGTACCCTTCTTTCAGCTTGGAAACCAGCGGATGAAAATCCAAGAACCTGCACAAATGAACCTGATCTTCGTCTAATTTCGGAACTCCCTTCAATGGCAATGCGGTGCTGAAGATAGGCGTGTTCATTTTGATTATATTTGCCTGGATATCCACAAGTGTGGGAATATGATCTCTCAAAGATTCTGGGAAGTCACTGGTGATGGCAACAACTACACCTATGAGAACAGCCTTGAGCGTGCGGTTTTTGCGTACCGTGTAACTCACTTCCGCTTCATTTAGCCAATCTGGAATTTCACTCCCTGGCATACTGAGAACGCCTAAATTCCTCAAAGAAACCTGCAAAATGTCAAACCATCGTGACTGCTATATAAACATGTCCATTAGTAGTGACTGCATGACTGCTATACCCACACGGCATGATTCACCACTTTTTCGTGCAATTGAGGATATGGTGCATATAATTTTCCTTTTCCAGAGTTTTCGGACATGAACAGTGTAGATGCATATTTTGAGGGGAAGAGAGAGAGAGAGAGAAATAACCTTAGAAATTCTCCCCTTTACTACCGAGGAACACGCATGGCATCCAGTCAGGTATAGCCTTCTCAAGGATTTCAAGCACTGAAGTCCTGGAACATCCACCACTTTCTCACAATTCGCCATGTTCAGCTCTTCCAAGTTTTCCAATTCAGACAGATCAGAGACTGTCTCCATTGCCACGCAGCCTGCGATATTAACCTCTACCAAACTCGATGGAAGAGGCGGAAGAGACTTGATCTCCTTACAGTGAGGTAGCAGAAGCTTCTTAAGGACGGAAAGTCCCTTCAGGCTCGTGGGAAGGCTCGTCAAGTTATTGTATCCTAGATTTAGAGTTTCTAGCGATACCAACTTCTCGAAATCATCAGGAACTTTTCCACGCATGTACCAAGCACGGGCATTCAAATCTTCAAGCCAAGATAGATTCGATAATGAAGATGGAAGAATCGACCCAGGAATTTCCTCTGTAATCAAATCTTGATTCTCTGTCTCTGTGTTGCCCTCAGTAATAACCGCGGAACGGGGTTTCTTGCCCATTCTCAAAGTTACTAACTTTGAGAGCATCCCAAAGGTTTCTGGTAATTCTGTTACTGCGGTCTCCTCCATAATCAGGTGGTACAATGATCTCAAATTGCCCATGGATGGCGGAAGCTTGCAGAGACGTTTACAATTGTTAAGCCTCATCATGACGACATTTTCCAAATTTCCTATCGACTGCGGAAGCTCTGTGATGTTCACTTTGTAAAGGATCATGGTAGTGAGATTCCACAAGCTTCCGATCGATTCTGGTAAGCTTTCAAGTGATTCACAATCTCGGATTTCCAACCTTCTAAGCATCTTCAGAGCTCCGAGTTGAGCCGGTAGACTTGTGATTGACGGTCCACCTAGACTAAGCTCTGTGAGCGAATGCAATCCTTTAATTGAGTCAGGACAATGGCTTGAAAACTGACAATCTCCAACCGAAAGGGTCTTTAGGTACAGCAAAGAACCGATGGAAGCAGGCAGTTCCCTGATTTTACTTCCATCAATGAACAATTCTTTCAACGATTCTAAGTCGCCAACAAATTCAGGAAGTTCAGTCAGTGAGACGCACCTCATAAGGCTCAACAACTCAAGTTTCCGCAATGACCGCACCGAATCAGGCAGCTTCTCTATTCCAGTATCATTAAGAGTGAGTTCTCTGAGAGAAGCCATCATTCCAATGTGATTGGGTAGCTTTTTCAAAGAAGTGCACCGATTTAGATGAAGCTTCTCAAGTTTTGTGAGGTGGAATATCTTTTCGGGCAAACTTTTTATAGGAGTTCCATCGAGGAGAAGTAACTTCAAAGATTCCATGCTCTCTATATCCTCTGGTAGTTCTTTCAAATTTGCACAACCGGAGAGAATGAGTTCTTCCAGATTCTTGAGCCCGGATACGTCTTTTGGGAGTCCAACAAGCCCTGAACATCCTTCAAGGTTTAGGTGCACCAGAGCATTCAGACTTCCGATTGACTCGGGAACTTGGGTCAATCTCGTGCACCGCTCAAGAACAAGTTTTTTCAAGCTTCGACTTGCTGATAAATCTGGAATACTAGCAAGATTATAGCAGCCACGAAGATTTATAACCAATAAGTTCTCCCCAGCCTGGTAGATATGAAATTTTATCCCATCATAAATAGTTGCTGAAGCATATGAATGGTATCAAAAACATACAGGCAGTATCAAATGGTACAGAAGCATTGAAACAGTATACTGACGTGACATGTCTATAGTTATTGTATCGTTAGAGTGACCAAGACCGTGACTCACCTTATTACTGTTGGCTTTCCACAAGCGTTCAATCTTGCTTCCTGCCAGATCGAGGACCGCCAATTCTCGTGGTAAAAAATCAGAAGGAAGAATGGTCGAGGGACATTCTTTCCATTGCAGCCATTTCAGCGACTGCGGCAGGAACCTGAATTTCCCTTCCAATTTGGCATGATTAATTTGAAGCAGTCTCAGGTTAATTATTGGTTTAAAGTACTCAGCACGAAGCACCGCCTCGTTCTCACTGTCTGCTCCAAAATCAAAAAATTTCCTGAACATCTCTTGTAAACATTGAATGGCGGAAGCGAGATTGGGCGTTCTCATGAAATTGTTTCGTGACAGCCTCTCGCTGCTAGGGTCCATCACAAACGGCTTATGTTGGTAGTCCAGGACGATCCCCTCTATGTTCCTTGTCCCCTGTGATGGCAAAAGTATGGATCTTGAATTAAAAGCTTGCTTAGCAGAAAGAAAGATAAATCTACACCAATTGGAATAGTTTGCAATTTGACCAATGTTTTTTTTTTGTCAAATTCATGTCTGTTAGTAACTACAAAATCAAGAACAACGACATAGGACGTGTGTGCAATGGTGTTAATGACGGAGGAAGCAAAAGGCACGATGGCACAAAATTTCCATACTGATCCATTTTTGAAGACAGCCAAGATTTCCTTGCGATCCCACAGTCGACTGCGTGCGCCGGGATCACGAGCATTCTCCAGTAACACGATCTCTCTCCCCATGTCCCTAAGCTGATCATGCATCCACAGCATACCGTCATCCTTCATGATCTTGATAAGTGATCTCGAGACAAGAACTCTGAGCCCAATCTCAGCCTTGAAGCCGCAACCTCCCATATTTCTATTGCTTCCTCTCTCGTCATATGCGTCTTAACAAATAAGCAAGCTGCGTCGAGGAATATGCGCTTGGTCTCCTCGTCAAGCCCTTCGTAGCTGATCTTCAACGTGTCCTGGAGATTATTAGGGCGAATCTGCTTCAGCTTCTGCACCGCGTCTTCCCATTCGATTTTCCTCCTCTTGTCGACCAGAAAAGAGCCGAACACCTCCAAAGCCAACGGCAAATTCCCGGCCAGAGACACGATTTGCTTGGACAGCGCCATGAATTCATCCATTGGCTTCTCTCTCTTCAATGCATGGTAGCTGAACAGACGCAACCCATCTTCGGAGGACAGCTCTCGCACCTCGTAAAGCTCAATCTCAAAGTTTCTTGCGACCAAAGCTTCCCTATTTCTGGTCGTGATGATGATTCGACTTCCCTCGTGGAACCATTCTTTACCGCTGATCAACATGTTGAGCTGACCGGCATCATCGACGTCATCCAAGAGGAGGAGGACTCGCATTTCGCTAAGGGCTTGCCTGATCGCATTCTTGCGAGAAGTGGCATCATTCAAAGGTGGCATATTGGGCGAGAGATCGCGTAGGATCTTGTCCTGGAGAGAGATCGAGCCATTGCCCCGCATGAAAGCTTCTCTGATGTCCGCGACGAAGCTGCGTTTCTCAAAGTGCGCGACGAGCTTGTTGTAGAGCGATTTGGCAAGGGTGGTTTTGCCAACACCGCCGAACCCGTGCAATCCAAGAAACTTGACACCACCGGATTTGACGCTCAACACACTGAGGAGTTGCTCGATGCGAGAGTCCAGTCCGACGAGGATCGGAGCCACGTTGAGCGGAACATTGTTCAGTTCATCCATAATTCTGCGGACGAGGTTTTGAATCAACAGCGACATTTCTCTGCAATAAGAGATTCAAGTCGAGAATACATTACGAGCGAGGATGGAGTGGATGAGTGGCGGGAAGGAATTATAAATCAAATCTGCAAAGGCACATACATACATACATATATATATATATAGCTGTCAAATCGGGACGTGAATGCACATATGCTAAAGTTATACATCTATTTTAGCTGGGAAACACGTTCGAAAAATAAAGACCATCCTACCAATCCATAAAAAAAATGGTTAATACCACGAAAAATCCAAAATTAATACATATGTGATAAATTTATCCCATACTATTTTTTTGACCATCAAAAACTCCAAACTTGTACATTTGTTATAAATTTACTCCAAACTAATTTTTTAATCACCAAAAATTCCAAACCGATACATTTCTAACAAATTTACCCTCCGTTAAATTGGATTAATACCACGAAAAATCACAAACCGATACACCTATAATAAACAAAGGGTAAAACCCCAAACTGGTATACCAGTGAACTGTCACGTGTTATCCAACTCAGAAATTTGACGGTAAAATTAAATGAAAATTAACGAAGGATAAAATTGTCACTGGTGTACCAGTTTAGGATTTTTCTTGGTATTAACCTAAAGAATCATTGGTAAAAAAAATTACCGATTTTGTTGTGGAGCAGAACAAAAATGCACGTTCTTAAATTGAAAAAATCGACGGACTTTTAACATTGAATGCACGTTATCATTTTTGGGTTACAGACACCAAGAAGAATTTGCTTACAAAACTAAATCTTTAAAGTTGAATGCATAATCTTTTTTATTAAATTGATGGTGGAATTATACATCATGCTTTAACTCTACACATTCCAAGACCGCACACACAATTATTTGGTGCTGAAGAGAAGTAAGAGACAACAAGGAGGAGAAGCGCTGAAGGTGGAGAGAGATAAGCGAGAAGGCAGAGAGGAGGAAGGAGGCGGCGTGCAACGAGAGGAATGGAGCTAGGGCCTTGTCTCAAAAAGTGCAGAAAATGATTTCTGTTTTTCAGACAGCGGAAGTTATTTTCCCCTATTTAAAGGTCTTTTTTCAGTTGACGGAAATTATTTTCCTTAATCCATTCATTTCCTTGAGCCAAATAGCAGAAAATTCAAAAAATATTTTTTCAGAAATATTTTTCACAAAATAAACAGAGCTCAGGTTTTCAACTGCAACATTTGTATTTTTTTACTAAATAAAAATCCAAATTGCGGTGTTCGTGAACAAGGCTGAGCGAAGGCCTTCTCATGTGAGCTTTCAAATTTTACTTATAAGCCTAGCCCCCAAGCACACCCTCTCTATAGCCTAAGTAATAATTACTGACATTACTATGATCTATCGGATTTGCACTAGGAAACGATAAATGGAAAAAGTTAAACTTCGCATGGAAGGTTTAATTGACAACAACCAATCATTCTTAGAATGTAGTATATATATACCTTCAAAGAGATACCTTGTGTCGTCACCATACCGTTGAAGGAAATATTACACAATCTGTCATACATTTATTATACGAATGTGAATTCAATTTTAAATTTTCTTATTTTGTCAATTTATTCCTAAACTTTTACGTGAAACTCCAATATAATTCTTCAAGTTTGTTAACGTGATGGTCCAGTCATCGCCAGACATCCTACGTGCCAGTGTGTCATGACATCAGTTTTCGGCGAAAATTGACCGGAAGTACCATATTGAAATTTCACACAAAGGTCTAAATTTAAATTGACCAAATTAAAAAATTTAAGACTGAATTGATATATGCACAATAAATTTAAGACTGATTGAACATTTTCCCCTACTGTTGAGCGGTACCCACAAGAGCTCACTAAATTACTATTGTTTAGGAACCACGGGTCCACGTATAAATTATTCAGCTGTTGAGATTTAAAGAGAAATTAAACATGTAAGCTTATCTTGTTTAAATTAATCGTCGCCGCGTTAGCGATCCATAATGATGGATGTAGATTCAATCACCTCAACTATCCGATTAAACTTTACCAAAACGACAGAGAAAAGAGGATAGAAGAGAAGAATGTATCTTAGTAAGTAAAATTTAGAGATTAATCTCGAATCCTCGTCTCACGGGTGGTCTTGTTTAGGGTACACATGACAACATGGATGATGTTTGGGTGTTCTCGATTACGTTGGGGGAAGGAAAGAAAAAGGCTCGACATCTCTTACCTCTGATCGTCTTGGCCCCTGAAGGCCCAACCGGAGACTCCACCAGCTCGTCTCATGGCAGCTCTCCAAGTAGAAACCTTCGCATCTCCGTGCCTCCCCACATGACGCCCGAACGAGTCCTGGAACGACCCTTTCTGATACCTCACGTCCGAGGGCTCGACCCCGTAGAACACTGGGATCATCAGCTTCCCGCACTCGCATATCTTCGCCAGCTCGTCCAGGCACCAGCTCGAGGTCGCGTAGTTCGGCGATAACACCACGATCGCCATGGCGGAGTCCTCGATCGCCGCCAGCAGGGTCGGCGAGATCTGGTCGCCCCGGTTCATGCCCTCGTTGTCCCGGAAGGCCCGGATGTCTTTGCTTCGGAGCGCGTCGTAGAGAGGGTCGATGAAGGGTCTGCGCGTGTCTGCGCCTCGGAAGCTCAGGAACACGTCCCACTTCAGCCTCAGATCCGGTTGAGTAGATGCAGCAACGTCGTTCTCCATTTTTTTAATTCTGGGGAGGGTTGAATCGTTGCTGAAAGTTGAGAAAGATGGGCATGCGAAATGAGTGTAACTTGGCTACATATGAGATCTTATATACGGAAACTACGATCAGAGTTTGCCGAGTTTGAAGGAATACGCGGATTAGGCTATTAAGAAGCAGTTTACCTCGAATCAACGAAGAATACAGGTGACCGGGCAGGGAATTCGATTGAAGGTACTCAACCAGAGAGTAAACAGAGCGCTCTCTTCAACCTTGTGAGGCGAAAAATGAGAATTCGAAACCGAAGCGAAGTACCATTTTCTTCTCAGATCGTAAGCTCTGTTATCACAATAGTGACAGGTGATCGGACAGGGCAGATGGGGAAGGAAGGGTACCCGACCAGAGAGAGAGAGAGTTAGAACCAAGGAAGGCTTCTTTGATTCGTTGAAGGGGGATGAAAGCTTTGTCTGATCAGTTTCTGTTATAATATATTTCGGGTTGGAGCCCGAAGTAAAAACATAAATTTCGAAGGAAAAAAAAAAGGAAGGAAATACCTACTGCACATGGGACTGAGCGGCTTAATCTGGTGATTGAAACCAGACCCGTGACTTGTTGAACGAATTGTTAGTTAAGACTCATTTCTACGTTGGAGTCTATGACTTGAAATAGGAAACTCCATCGGAAAGGTAAACGTCGACATTGAGATGGACATTGACTCGATCAACATTGAATCAGAGATAGAAAAAATAAAATATCTGGAATTATTCTCTGCTTTATTGGATTTGGCGAGGAGATTAGAAAATAAGGAAAGTGGATGACCGGGTCTCACGGATTTGTATTCCTAATTGTAGTCGGCCAATGGATGTTCCTTCGGAAATATATACTTGAACTCGGTCAGTAGATTATGGGTCAGTGAAGCGCCGTTTAAACGAGTGCTTGGCAATCGTGGGTCTTTCTTCGGCAAACTGCATCCAAGAATTCGAGTGTTCAAGTCGTGAAAATCTTATGTTAAGATTTGTGTATACATCATTCCTGAGATTAAGAGATTATTTCGTGAAGAACTATGGGGCTAAATACTGAGTAAGTTATTGAGTGTAATTGAGACTTAGGAAACACTTAGAACATTTGAGTGACTCGAGTGTAGTTCTAATTTTCATTGCATCGCTTGATTTATAGTGGAATTCCGTGCTACTCTCCCTATGGACGCAGGTCATTACGATCGAATCACGTAAATCTGGTGTTCGATTTATTTTTTTGTTCTGTTAAATTTATTGTTCGATAGATTGACTTTCGCAACCGTTTCCATAGAGCGAGTTGCTTCCCAAGGTCATAGAAAGGCATCAAATGAGGAGAGTTTGGCTGAGCGAGAGACTGTTCAGTGAATGGAACTTGTAGTTCCAACACATCATCTTTGGTGAATGAAGACCGAGTCGAAGATGTGAACAGAAATTCAAGGTAAAAGCGTATGATTGTCTACGCTATACATGTATAAAGCGAACAACCCTACATTCTTGAAGTATTTCTTTGACCTAATACATATGCCAAAGTGAATTGAAATCGTTCAATTTTTGAAAGCCACGTCGGAAACATCCCATTATTTTCAATTCTCTAAATTTAATACATTAACATATATACATAGTACGCCTAGTGTAATCAGTTCTCGTTATCATGACACCTAGTGCTAAGCACTATTGCTTTGCCTTGCTTTTGGGGAAAAGAACAGAGACCATTCATTCGTTGATTCGCTTTTGTGTGGCTGGCGTGATTGCGTTGCTTTTGCGTGGTTCGCGGGATTGCTCCACCTATCACCATTCCTCTAGTGTTCGCTTTTCAATTCTCCTCAGATTCCATTTGGGGTCCGCAAGCAGGAAGAACTTCAATTATCTTAGGTGTCATATTTAGACAAAGTTAATAGAAAATGAGAAGGGCGATGGAACGATTGAATTGCTCGATTCCAATATTACAAACATAGCTTATTTATGGAGAATTTCCAGTTCAATATACATGATCACGAATTTAGACACAAATTTGACACGTACAAGATACATACAATATGGAAAACATTTGAATGCTTTGCAAAAATATATATGATGTATCTATAACATCTAAAAGACATCTTTAACAAATATTAAGTCGCAACGAGGATTAATGCTCGTAACAAGAAGAAATTCTGTTGTGACTATTACAAATGTTGATAATCGATCATGATCCATATAGTTTTTTTGATATTTAACGAGAAAGGGAACCCTCATGGGAAAAGATTCAAATGTCCATTGTATTTGTTGTGAAACTTGCGCGGAAACAATGGATCTTGTAATTTATGTTTAATGTGAGAAGGAGAAAATTACTAGAAAAACAACAATGAGCAATAAAAAACACTAGAGATTTACGGGGTTCAATCCGAGTGTCGGTACCTACTTTATAGGAAAGGCCAGTCACATAATCTACTATGAATTTGGAGAATATAGAGCTTACAATTGCTCAAGTGTTTCACAGCCCTGCATTACACTAAAAGTAAAACTCACAAGTGCTGCTTCACAATCTCTTAAAGAGAACTCGCTCGGAAAACTCACAAAGAAAAAAGCTTAGCAATCCTCTTGTTTTATTCTAGAATGATAATGTTTGTATCCAAAAGCTACTCTAACTAGGAAACCTGCTTGAATCGGGTTTCTGTTGCTGGCTCCAATTCAAGACATATTTTCAACAGTATTCATCCACGTTTTTTCTTTTCAGGATTCAAAGCATTAGCATGGATATGAGAGGAACTCTGATGGTCAATTCCTCGAGCCACATAATCTTCAAACAAGAGTTCTAAGAGGAATTAAATTTGTGGGTTGGAAATACAGAAGGTCACGGATCACACAAAGTTGATTCGGAAGTTGTTTGTTCACCAAAAAAGGAAGGAGGTCTAGGGTTGCCTCATCTAAAATTATGGAACAAAGTTTTGCTTGGCCATATGCTTTGGAACCTCATAAATTGTCTGTCATCTTCCTTGTGGAGTAAATGAGTCCATAGTACCAAGTGTAGAGGCAATTTGATTATGCAGCTTGAAATCCAGGGCTCTATGGCATGGAGTTGGCATTGTATTCTTCAACTAAGATCGGCTTTAGCTTCAATCATATCTAGATCAAGATATTGTTGCCAAGAGATATACGATGAAACCAGAAATATGAGACCGGCTTTGGAATGGTCCCAATTGATCTGGAAATGAGGTATTAGCAAGTATAACTTCATCGGCTGGCTAGTTTGTAGAGATAGACTACAAACAGCAGAAATCATATCACGTTGGAAAACTGAAGTAGATATTCATTGCAATTTTTGTATGTCTAGTATGGAAAGCAAAGACCATCTATTCTTCCGGTGCACCTGAACCGGAAGCATTTGGCGCACTATTCTTGCACAATACGGAATTCGACGCCCTGTAAAAGGATGGAATGATGAACTTAAATGGATGATCAATGCTACAAAAGGTAAGAAAACTGCGAACGCAAGCACAGAAAACTGCAAACCTTAACCCTTATGCTAAACCAGCTGCAATAAAGTGTTATATGTGTAATCAGCCTAGGCGCCGATCTAATGAATGCCTTCAAAGAAAGACCATAAACGTAGCAGCAAGAGAAGAGGAGGAAGATGGATATTGCTGTGTGCCGGATGATGAGGACGATGATTTTGAAGATGAAGAAGAGGAGCAAGTAAACTCTGTGCTGCGCAAGATGATGTTGGCCCCAAAACAGGAAGATGATTCGCAGCGCCATCAGTTATTCCGAACCAGGTGCACCATTCTGGGAAAAATCCTTGTTGTGGTTATTGATAGTGGAAGCATGGAGAATATCATTGGGAAGGAGGTAGTGAAGAAGCTTGGAATACCCATGGAGAAGTATCATAATCCCTATACATTATGATGGATTAAATCTAGAGCAAAAAGCATTCAATTGACTAAACAATGTAAAATTCCGTTCTCCATTGGTAAGTATCATGATGAGCTATATTGTGATGTAGTAGATATGGATGTATGTCATATGTTATTTGGGAGGCCGTGGCAATTTCATGTAGATGCTTAACATTCGGGAAGAAACAATCAGTATAACCTTGTGAAGGCTGGAGTGAAGTATACGTTGTTACCACTAAAGAACAAAGGAAAACAAGCTGCTGAAAATAATTTCCTTACCCTTACGAGGAAATTTGAAGCTGAGGTTAAGGAAACCCGACAGATTCACATGCTGGTCATGAAACAAGCAATTGAGACTAAGGCTGAATTACAAGTGGAGGAGCAGCCTAAAGCAGTCAAGCCTTTAGTGAAGGAATTTAGCGAACTAATTCCTGAAGAGATTCCAGATGGATTGCCACCTATGCGCAATAGTCAGCACTATATAGACTTAATTCCTAGTGCTAGTCTACCGAATGTACCGCACTACAGGATGAGTCCTAAAAAGAGCGACATTCCAAAAAAAAAGGTGGAGGAGTTGTTGCGAAAGGGGTACATTCAAAATAGTATGAGCTCATGTGCTGTTCCGGTCTTATTGACTCCTAAGAAAGATGAGAGTTGCCAGATGTGTGTAGATAGCAGGGCCGTTAATAAAATAACCATGGGTTACAAGTTTTCAATTCCGAGATTAGATGACATGCTGGATAGGTTGCACAGTACTCAGTGGTTTTCGAAACTGGATTTGAAGAATGGGTACCATCAGATTCAGATTCGGCTTGGAGATGAGTGGAAGACAAATTTCAAAACAAAGGAAGGGTTGTACGAATGGTTGATAATGCCTTTCGAACTTTTCAATATTCCAAGTACTTTTATGAGGCTTATGAATAAGGTTTTGAAATCTTTTATTGGCAAATTCGTTGTAGTTTATTTTGATGATATCCTGATTTATAGTAAGACTGAGGAGGATCATTTGATGCACTTAAGGGAGGTGTTGACAGCTTTGCAGATTAATAAGCTGTATGTTAATCTTAAGAAGTGTAATTTTTTAACTTATAAGCTGTTATTCTTGGGGTTTATTATTACTGCTAAAGAAATAGAGGTAGATGAGGCGAATGTAAGAGTAATCAGGGAGTGACCGACTCCTAAAACAGTTTTTTACGTTAGGAGTTTTCATGGGTTGGCTACTTTCTATCGGCGATTTATTAAGAATTTCAATACTATCGTAGCCCTGATTACTGAATGTATGAAGAAAGGAAAATTTCTATGGGGAGAGGAAGCAGAGAATAGTTTTGCTATTCTGAAGGAAAAGTTAGGTAGTGCACCTATTCTTGCCATACCTGATTTTAATAAATTGTTTGAAGTGGACTGTGATGCCAGTGGAGTGGGCATAGAAGCTGTTTTGTCTCAAAAGCGCAAACCAATTTACTATTTCATTAAGAAGCTTAGCGAGGCGAGGCATAAGTGGAGCATTTATGACAAAGAATTATATTCCGTCGTAAGGACTTTGAAGACCTAGGAGCATTATCTTATTGGGAAAGAATTCGTCCTTTATTATGATCATGAAATTTTGAAGTATCTAAGGATTAGCAAAAATATGCATGCGCGATAATGTCAATTTTTGCAAAAATTTCTTTTCAGATTACAGCACAAGTCAGGTGTGCATAATATCATAGCAGATACATTGAGTAGGAGAGCTGGCTTGTTAATTACATTAAGCCAAGACATCTTGGGGTTCGAGCAGCTGGAAGACTGTTATGCAAATGATGATGACTTTGGGCAAATTTGGAAGCCATGTGATGCTGGTCAACCTGTGTAAGAATTTTATGTGCAGGATGGCTATTTGATGTGTAGCAACCAGCTTTGCCTTCCTCAAACATCATTACGAGATAAGGTAATTCGTTATTTACATGATGGTGGATTAGCTACACACCTAGGTCGTGATAAAACTATTATTGCAGTCCGGGAGCGATTTTACTGGCTCCAGTTACGTAGAAATGTCAACAGGTACGTATAAAAGTGTTATGTTTGCCAGACTACTAAGGGAAAATCTGAGAATACAGGTTTATAAACGCTATTGCCCGTTCTTGATAGTATATGGGAACATCTGTCCATGGATTTTGTGCTTGGTTTGCCATGAACACAAAGAGGTGTGGATTCTATTTTTGTTGTAGTTGACAGATTTTCCAAGATGGCGCACTTCATTCTTTATAGAAAGACTTCTGATGTAGTAAGTGTGGCCAGATTATTCTTTAAGGAAGTGATTCGTTTGCATGATGTGCCCAAGTCTATTACCTCAAATAGGGATAGTAAATTTCTAGGGCATTTTTGGCGAACTTTGTGGAAACTGTTTGATTCATCTTTGAATTTCAGTAGCACAGCTCACCCGCAGACTGATGGGCAAATAGAGGTGGTTAATAGAACTCTGGGAAACTTAATTTGAAGCATTTATAGAGATAAGCCGAAGCAATGAGATGTTGCTTTATCACAAGCAGAGTTTGCTTATAATAATGCAGTTCATAGTTCTATTGGCGGGTCGCCTTTTTCTATTGTTTATACAAAGACGCTTTAGCATACTCTAGATTTGGTACAGTTGCCTAAGCAAGCGGATAAAAGTGTAGCAGCGAATCATCTGGCTAAATAGATTGTGGAAGTGCATCATTAAGTCAAACAGAAGTTAGAGGAAGCTAATAAGAAGTATAAAGCTATAACAGATAAACACAAGCGGAAGTTGGTGTTTGCGGTAGGTGATCAGATCATAGTTTTTTTTCATAAAGAGCGATTACCAGTTGGACCTTATATCAAATTGCAGCAAAAGAAGTATGAGCCTTACACTGTCAGTTAGAAAATCAACGATAATACTTATATTATAGACCTTCCACATAATATGGGCATATCAACACTTTCCATGCTGCTCATTTATCACCGTTTCATGAGTCCACAGAACCGTTATATCCAGATCCTGATTTTAACTCGAGGACAAGTTCTTTTCAAGTAAAGGAGAATGATACATAATCTATTAGTAGTACGTTTCTAGATCGATTGGACAGGTAGAAGTCCGAACGGAAGGCGAAACGGTGATGCGACTAGAACCGGTGGACCTGGTTGACGACATCGGATCGGGCTCAAATTCAGTCGTTTAAAGCAAAATGGCGGTATGAACACAACTCACCGTCTATGGCCGTGACTAACGATGGATTTTAATGATTCGGGATCGTTTATATGGGTTTTTCCAATTATTTTAATAATTTTTATGAGTTTTAATTTTAAGGGTAGTTTTGTAATTTTGATATTTTATGCTTTATAATCCTAGTAGGGTTTGGTTTAGGGATATATAAACTTATTTTAGGATTTTTTTCAAATAACAGAACATTATCATCAATATTGAATTTCGAGATTTTCCTCTCTAAGCAAGGTTTTGCTTGAATTATTCGTTGAACGCTGCGCCAATATGCCATCATGAACTACGGTATACCCACGTAGCAGAAGGAACGTCATTGTCTCAAGAAAGAACCCTAATAATATTCCGACGAGAGAATGACGACGGTGGTGGCCAAGAAAGGGACCGACGTCGTCGAGAATCTCCGTCTGCATCCCTCCCACGCAGTTCCTTTCTTGACTATTCAAACACCCACCGCTTTTTCAGACTCGAAGGTCGAAAGGCATACGCAACTCCTCAAATGAAACAACCCCCTGTATTTCGAATTCTTGGCCGTGTAAAGTTCTAGTCTCTACATGTGAACTCGTCGTCCATCTTGACTTTCCCTCTCCCCCCGGCCCCACCCACCTCCCTCATTATTGATGATGACAGTGACATTTCCGCGACTCGAGCATTCACATGCGAAGACTGGAACTCTCGCGAACGAATATGTGGGCGTGAGATCAGCATCGGACCACGAACTTCCTGTCGATGTCATCTCTCATGTTTTTAATTGGGTTAACCATAGGTTCTGAATTTTTCCAGTGCGCAATCTCTCGTTTTAGATATAAGGAAATGACACGTCTATTTGTTACTTACGTGCCCTAATCACTTCGAATAGTCGATTTTCCTTTAACTAAGATATTGTAAACGTTCGGAACCTCTGGTCAGCCCAACCCTCTTTGTTTTACTTATTAATGCCACAACAGTTGCATAGAGGGTAAGAAAAGCGGCCAAATCTCAACCCAAAAAAAAAAAGAATACCTGAACTTTTGCTTGTAGGACAAATATGCCATGGCTGTGTAAACGAACCAAAAAATGTCACGAGCGTTTTTAGCCGAGAGGCAAAAAGTACACCCCCTTTAAATCTTTCCATCGAAGCGACTCGATGTGGTACTGACTAGGGGACGTTTTAAAGCAACGAATCAACAGAGAAAGAATTACAACGATCTCCTGAAACCTCCGTGAACCGAAAACGTTGCCGTTTTCGGAGAAACGGTGTTTCGGGCTTTTGCTATTGCGTCTCGCAGGCGTCGTCTTCGCTCGTGCCGACGTGTCCTTTTCAACAATGTCGTGGCAGCGCTGTCAGCCACGTCAAGTGCCGCAGCAAATGCACGGACGAAAAAATTCGACTGGGTAGTTTTGCCCGCATAAAAATCGTGCATTTCTTTTTTTTTGATCGTCTGAAATGTCGGGATTTTTTTATTCCCGGAACGTCGTGGAAGTGGGTTTTTGTTTTTTTTTTGGGAGTTGGCCTAACGAAAACTAGGAAAGCAGCGTGGAATCTGCGCTAGAGGTCGCTGAGATTGGGCCCAGCCCAGGGGCAGGGCTTGGGCTTGGGAAGGACAACCAGTCCCATGGGCCTCCTTCAAGGGGGACTCCAAGTAAGCCCATTTTCTCATATTCAGCTCGATTTCGTGCCGACGCTGTCTCCCTAGACGGGGCCATCCTACCCTCTCGAAGCCCTTGCGGATTTATTCATGAGGTTTCAATTAGGAGTACAACGAAGGAACAGATGGCTTTCATGCATCAAACTCAGAGTACATTCGAGTGACTAGTAAATAGCCGTGCTGTTTCGGCAACTGGGGTATCCCTGTCGGATGGCCTGGAAATCGATAACGGATCTCTCGAGATTCTTTCGATGTTGACGTAATCTCATCGAATTGTTTGATGAGTCCTTTGGCCTGTGATCTAGATCGGGGGTGACATCGTAAAGAGATATTCGTATTCCGAAAGCCGTACTTACTCTATGATTGAAAAAAAGGGGAGGACACACACATGATATACACTGGATACAGTGCGGGAAATCAAAATGCAGTTGACACTTGTGCTCCTACGTTGATGCAGAAGATGATTGAGTCAGGAAGTTTCCATCAAAATGATTTCTAGGCCAAGTTAGGGTACCGATTGATGGCAAAAAATTAGTTTTGGATAAAATTATTACAGGCGTACCAGTTTAGAGTTTTTTGGGGTAAAAAAATTAGTTTAGAATAAAATTATCACAAATATAAAGATTTAGGATTTTTCGTGGTATTAACCTTTTGTTAATCATGAAACCTCTTCAATATTTAGCTTTTTTTTTCTCTTTTCTATCACATGCTTGGTCATGAGACTACGACCCAGTTTTGATTTTTCCATTTTCCTTATTCTTTTTTGGGAAAATGACACGAATAGTCCATAAACTTTGCTTCAATGTGCAATGTATTCCCTGAACTTGTAATTTGTTTAATATGATCAATGAGCTTTAATCCAACGTGTAATATAGGCCCTGAACTTTTAATTTGATCAATGTAGTCCCTCAACTTTTCGTACATATTCAATATAATCATTGAACTATATAAATATGTTCAAGATAATCATTCCATTAATTTAAGTTTATAGATTATATTGAACATTTTCATATAATCCAGATACTACATTGAACATGTACCAAAAATTTAGAGCCACATTCAATAAATTGAAAATTTAAGGACCGCATTAAATAATATGCTAAAGCTCAAGTATCACATTAAACAAATTAAAAATTTAAGAACGACATTACACATTGAGTCAGAGTTTAGAGATCATTCGTGCCATTATGCCTTCGTTTTTTCTAGCGAGAAAGAAAGAGTTCTCCCCTGCTCAAACTTTGCAATAGAAGAAGAGTGGAACTCTCTGGGTCAAAGGAAAAAGGCTTTAAAATAAAAGAACGGGAGATAACGATGCTCTATAGTTCATCTTCATCACAAAGTCTACAAGGAAGCTTCTGGTATTTTCAGAATACATTTCCAGGAATGAAATTTCAAATTGACAGGAGCAAGCCGGTTCCCTTTCTCTGCAATCTTTGGCACCGGTTTCTGCTTCCATTTTCCAGAGGCCAACTTTAAAACCAAAGCGAACTGGCTACTACAGACTGTTGAAAAACCGGGCAAGCTTTTCGGATAAGGACTGGTAGCCATCATCTAGTTGCTGCTCATCTCCTTCAAATTCATCGTCTCTCTCGAAAATAAGACGTACCCCGCATTTCTTCAGCTGCATTCCGGGAATGAATTGTGGGTTCCGCTTTGCCACCTGAATTTTGTACCCTTCTTTCAGCTTGGAAACCAGCGGATGAAAATCCAAGAACCTGCACAAATGAACCTGATCTTCGTCTAATTTCGGAACTCCCATCAATCGCAATGTGGTGCTGAAGATAGGCGTGTTCATTTTGAGTATATTTGCCTGGATATCCACAAGTGTGGGAATATGATCTCTCAAAGATTCTGGGAAGTCACTGGTGATGGCAACGACTACACCTATGAGAACAGCCTTGAGCGTGCGGTTTTTGCGTACCGTGTAACTCACTTCCGCTTCATTTAGCCAATCTGGAATTTCACTCCCTGGCATACTGAGAACGCCTAAATTCCTCAAAGAAACCTGCAAAATGTCAAACCATCGTGACTGCTATATAAACATGTCCATTAGTAGTGACTGCATGACTGCTATACCCACACGGTATGATTCACCACTTTTTCGTGCAATTGAGGATATGGTGCATATAATTTTCCTTTTCCAGAGTTTTCGGACATGAACAGTGTAGATGCATATTTTGAGGGGAAGAGAAAGAGAGAGAGAAATAACCTTAGAAATTCTCCCCTTTACTACCGAGGAACACGCATGGCATCCAGTCAGGTATAGCCTTCTCAAGGATTTCAAGCACTGAAGTCCTGGAACATCCACCACTTTCTCACAATTCGCCATGTTCAGCTCTTCCAAGTTTTCCAATTCAGACAGATCAGAGACTGTCTCCATTGCCACGCAGCCTGCGATATTAACCTCTACCAAACTCGATGGAAGAGGCGGAAGAGACTTGATCTCCTTACAGTGAGGTAGCAGAAGCTTCTTAAGGACGGAAAGTCCCTTCAGGCTCGTGGGAAGGCTCGTCAAGTTATTGTATCCTAGATTTAGAGTTTCTAGCGATACCAACTTCTCGAAATCATCAGGAACTTTTCCACGCATGTACCAAGCACGGGCATTCAAATCTTCAAGCCAAGATAGATTCGATAATGAAGATGGAAGAATCGACCCAGGAATTTCCTCTGTAATCAAATCTTGATTCTCTGTCTCTGTGTTGCCCTCAGTAATAACCGCGGAACGGGGTTTCTTGCCCATTCTCAAAGTTACTAACTTTGAGAGCATCCCAAAGGTTTCTGGTAATTCTGTTACTGCGGTCTCCTCCATAATCAGGTGGTACAATGATCTCAAATTGCCCATGGATGGCGGAAGCTTGCAGAGACGTTTACAATTGTTAAGCCTCATCATGACGACATTTTCCAAATTTCCTATCGACTGCGGAAGCTCTGTGATGTTCACTTTGTAAAGGATCATGGTAGTGAGATTCCACAAGCTTCCGATCGATTCTGGTAAGCTTTCAAGTGATTCACAATTCCGGATTTCCAACCTTCTAAGCATCTTTAGAGCTCCGAGTTGAGCCGGTAGACTTGTGATTGACGGTCCACCTAGACTAAGCTTTGTGAGCGAATGCAATCCTTTAATTGAGTCAGGACAATGGCTTGAAAACTGACAATCTCCAATCGAAAGGGTCTTTAGGTACAGCAAAGAACCGATGGAAGCAGGAAGTTCTCTGATTTTACTTCCATCAATGAACAATTCTTTCAACGATTCTAAGTCGCCAACAAATTCAGGAAGTTCAGTCAGTGAGACGCACCTCATAAGGCTCAACAACTCAAGTTTCCGCAATGACCGCACCGAATCAGGTAGCTTCTCTATTCCAGTATCATTAAGAGTGAGTTCTCTGAGAGAAGCCATCATTCCAATGTGATTGGGTAGCTTTTTCAAAGAAGTGCACCGATTTAGATGAAGCTTCTCAAGTTTTGTGAGGTGGAATATCTTTTCGGGTAAACTTTTTATAGGAGTTCCATCGAGGAGAAGTAACTTCAAAGATTCCATACTCTCTATATCCTCGGGTAGTTCTTTCAAATTTTCACAACCGGCGAGAATGAGTTCTTCCAGATTCTTGAGCCCGGATACGTCTTTTGGGAGTCCAACAAGCTTTGAACATCCTTCAAGGTTTAGGTGCACCAGAGCATTCAGACTTCCGATTGACTCGGGAACTTGGGTCAATCTCGTGCACCGCTCGAGAACAAGTTTTTTCAAGCTTCGACTTGCTGATAAATCTGGAATACTAGCAAGATTACAGCAGCCACGAAGATTTATAACCAATAAGTTCTCCCCAGCCTGGTAGATATGAAATTTTATCCCATCATAAATAGTTGCTGAAGCATATGAATGGTAGCAAAAACATACAGGCAGTATCAAATGGTACAGAAGCATTGAAACAGTATACTGACATAACATGTCTATAGTTATTGTATCGTTAGAGTGACCAAGACCGTGACTCACCTTATTACTGTTGGCTTTCCACAAGCGTTCAATCTTGCTCCTTGCCAGATCGAGGACCGCCAATTCTCGTGGTAAAAAATCAGAAGGAAGAATGGTCGAGGGACATTCTTTCCATTGCAGCCATTTCAGCGACTGCGGCAGGAACCTGAATTTCCCTTCCAATTTGGCATGATTAATTTGAAGCAGTCTCAGGTTAATTATTGGTTTAAAGTACTCAGCAGGAAGCACCGCCTCGTTCTCACTGTCTGCTCCAAAATCAAAAAATTTCCTGAACATCTCTTGTAAACATTGAATGGCGGAAGCGAGATTGGGCGTTCTCATGAAATTGTTTCGTGACAGCCTCTCGCTGCTAGGGTCCATCACAAACGGCTTATGTTGGTAGTCCAGGACGATCCCCTCTATGTTCCTTGTCCCCTGTGATGGCAAAAGTATGGATCTTGAATTAAAAGCTTGCTTAGGAGAAAGAAAGATAAATCTACACCAATTGGAATAGTTTGCAATTTGACCAATGTTTTTTTTTTGTCAAATTCATGTCTGTTAGTAACTACAAAATCAAGAACGACATAGGACGTGTGTGCAATGGTGTTAATGACGGAGGAAGCAAAAGGCACGATGGCACAAAATTTCCATACTGATCCATTTTTTAAGACAGCCAAGATTTCCTTGCGATCCCACAGTCGACTGCGTGCGCCGGGATCACGAGCATTCTCCAGTAACACGATCTCTCTCCCCATGTCCCTAAGCTGATCATGCATCCACAGCATACCGTCATCCTTCATGATCTTGATAAGTGATCTCGAGACAAGAACTCTGAGCCCAATCTCAGCCTTGAAGCCGCAACCTTCCCATATTTCTATTGCTTCCTCTCTCGTCATATGCGTCTTAACAAATAAGCAAGCTGCGTCGAGGAATATGCGCTTGGTCTCCTCGTCAAGCCCTTCGTAGCTGATCTTCAACGTGTCCTGGAGATTATTAGGGCGAATCTGCTTCAGCTTCTGCACCGCGTCTTCCCATTCGATTTTCCTCCTCTTGTCGACCAGAAAAGAGCCGAACACCTCCAAAGCCAGCGGCAAATTCCCGGCCAGAGACACGATTTGCTTGGACAGCGCCATGAATTCATCCATTGGCTTCTCTCTCTTCAATGCATGGTAGCTGAACAGACGCAACCCATCTTCGGAGGACAGTTCTCGCACCTCGTAAAGCTCAATCTCAAAGTTTCTTGCGACCAAAGCTTCTCTATTTCTGGTCGTGATGATGATTCGACTTCCCTCGTGGAACCATTCTTTACCGCTGATCAACATGTCGAGCTGACCGGCGTCGTCGACGTCATCCAAGAGGAGGAGGACTCGCATTTCGCTAAGGGCTTGCCTGATCGCATTCTTGTGAGAAGTGGCATCATTCAAAGGTGGCATATTGGGCGAGAGATCGCGTAGGATCTTGTCCTGGAGAGAGATCAAGCCATCGCTCTGCATGAAAGCTTCTCTGATGTCCGCGACAAAGCTGCGTTTCTCAAAGTGCGCGACGAGCTTGTTGTAGAGCGATTTGGCAAGGGTGGTTTTGCCAACACCGCCGAACCCGTGCAATCCAAGAAACTTGACACCGCCGGATTTGACGCTCAACACACTGAGGAGTTGCTCGATGCGAGAGTCCAGTCCGACGAGGATCGGAGCCACGTTGAGCGGAACATTGTTCAGTTCATCCATAATTCTGCGGACGAGGTTTTGAATCAACAGCGACTTTTCTCTGCAATAAGACATTCAAGTCGAGAATACGTTACGAGCGAGGATGGAGTGGATGACTGGCGGAAAGGAATTATAAATCAAATCTGCAAAGGCACATACATACATACATATATATATAGCTGTCAAATTGGTACTTGAATGCACATATGCTAAAGTTATACATCTATTTTCACTGGGAAACACGTTCAAAAAATAAAGACCATCCTACCAATCCATAAAAAAAATGATTAATACCATGAAAAATTTCAAATTAGTACATATGTGATAAATTTATCCCAAACTATTTTTTTGACCATCAAAAACTCCAAACTGGTACATCTGTGATAAATTTACCCCAAACTAATTTTTTTTAGCCACCAAAAATCCCAAACCGGTATATTTCTAACAAATTTACCCTCCGTTAATTTGGATTGATACCACGAAAAATCACAAACCGATACACCTATAATAAACGGAAGGTAAAACTCCAAACTGATACACCAGTGAACTACCACGTGTTATCCAATTCAGAAATTTGACGGTAAAATTAAACGGAAATTAACGGAGGGTAAAATTGTCACTGATGTACCAGTTTAGGGTTTTTCTTGGTATTAACCTAAAGAATCATTGGTAAAAACAATTACCGATTTTGTTGTGGAGCACAACAAAAATGCACGCTCTTAAATTGAAAAAATCGACCGACTTTTAACATTGAATGCACGTCATCATTTTTGGGTTACAGACACCAAGAAGAATTTGATTACAAAACTAACTCTTTAAAGTTGAATGCATAAGCTTTTTTATTAAATTGATAGTGGAATTATACATCATGCTTTAACTCTACACATTCCAAGACCGCACACACAATTATTTGGTGCTGAAGAGAAGTAAGAGACAACAAGGAGGAGAAGCTCTGAAGGTGGAGAGAGATGAGCGAGAAGGCAGAGAGGAGGAAGGAGGAGGCGTGCAACGAGAGGAATGGAGCTAGGGCCTTGTCTCAGAAAGTGCAGAAAATGATTTCTGGTTTTCAGATAGCGGAAGTTATTTTCCCCTATTTAAAGGTCTTTTTTCAGTTGACGGAAATTATTTTCCTTAATCCATTCATTTCCTTGAGCCAAATAGCAGAAAATTCGAAAAATATTTTTTCATAAATATTTTCCACAAAATAAACAGAGCTCAGGTTCTCAACTGCAACATTTAGATTTTTTTACCAAATAAAAATCCAAATTGTGGTGTTCGTGAACAAGGCTGAGCTAGGTCTTCTCATATGAGCTTTCAAATTTTACTTATAAGCCTAGGCCCCAAGTACACCGTCTCTATGGCCTAAGTAATAATTGCTGACATTACTATGATCTATCGGATTTGCACTAGGAAACGTTAGATGGAAAAAGTTAAACTTCGCATGGAAGGTTTAATTGACAACCAATCATTCATAGAATGCAGTATATATATACCTTCAAAGAGATACCTTGTGTTGTCACCGCACCGTTGAAGGAAAAATTACACAATCTGTCGTAAATTTATTATACGAATATGAATTCAATTCTAAACTTCCTTATTTTATCAATTTATTCCTAAATTTTTACGTGAAACTCCAATATAGTTCTTTCAGTTTGCTAACGTGACGGTCCAGTCATCACCAGACATCCTACGTGTCAGTGTGTCACGACATCAATTTTCGGCGAAAATTGACTGGAAGTACTATATTGAAATTTCGCACAAAAATCTAAATTTAAATTGATCGAATTGAAAAATTTAATACTGAATTGATATATGCACAATAAATTTAAGACTGATTGGACATTTTCCCCTACTATTGAGCGGTACCCACAAGAGCTCACTAAATTACTATTGTTTAGGAACCACGGGTCCACGTATAAATTATTCAGCTGTTGAGATTTAAAGAGAAATTAAACATGTAAGCTTATCTTGTTTAAATTAATCGTCGCCGCGTTAGCGATCCATAATGATGGATGTAGATTCAATCACCTCAACTATCCGATTAAACTTCACCAAAACGACAGAGAAAAGAGGATAGAAGAGAAGAATGTATCTTAGTAAGTAAAATTTAGAGATTAATCTCGATTCCTCGTCTCACGGATGGTCTTGTTTAGGGTACACATGACAACATGGATGATGTTTGGGTGTTCTCGATTACGTTGGGGGAAGGAAAGAAAAAGGCTCGACATCTCTTACCTCTGATCGTCTTGGCCCCTGAAGGTCCAACCGGAGACTCCACCAGCTCGTCTCATGGCAGCTCTCCAAGTAGAAACCTTCGCATCTCCGTGCCTCCCCACATGACGCCCGAACGAGTCCTGGAACGACCCTTTCTGATACCTCACGTCCGAGGGCTCGACCCCGTAGAACACTGGGATCATCAGCTTCCCGCACTCGCATATCTTCGCCAGCTCGTCCAGGCACCAGCTCGAGGTCGCGTAGTTCGGCGATAACACCACGATCGCCATGGCGGAGTCCTCGATCGCCGCCAGCAGGGTCGGCGAGATCTGGTCGCCCCGGTTCATGCCCTCGTTGTCCCGGAAGGCCCGGATGTCTTTGCTTCGGAGCGCGTCGTAGAGAGGGTCGATGAAGGGTCTGCGCGTGTCTGCGCCTCGGAAGCTCAGGAACACGTCCCACTTCAGCCTCAGATCCGGTTGAGTAGATGCAGCAACGTCGTTCTCCATTTTTTTTAATTCTGGGGAGGGTTGAATCGTTGCTGAAAGTTGAGAAAGATGGGCATGCGAAATGAGTGTAACTTGGCTACATATGAGATCTTATATACGGAAACTACGATCAGAGTTTGCCGAGTTTGAAGGAATACGCGGATTAGGCTATTAAGAAGCAGTTTACCTCGAATCAACGAAGAATACAGGTGACCGGGCAGGGAATTCGATTGAAGGTACTCAACCAGAGAGTAAACAGAGCGCTCTCTTCAACCTTGTGAGGCGAAAAATGAGAATTCGAAACCGAAGCGGAGTACCATTTTCTTCTTAGATCGTAAGCTCTGTCATCACAATAGAGACAGGTGATCGGACAGGGCAGATGGGGAAGGAAGGGTACCCGACCAGAGAGAGAGAGTTAGAACCAAGGAAGGCTTCTTTGATTCGTTGAAGGGGGTTGAAAGCTTTGTCTGATCAGTTTCTGTTATAATATATTTCGGGTTGGAGCCCGAAGTAAAAGTATAAATTTCGAAAAAAAAAATAAAGGAAGGAAATACCTACTGCACATGGGACTGAGCGGCTTAATCTGGTGATTGAAACCAGACCCGTGACTTGTTGAACGAATTGTTAGTTAAGACTCATTTCTACGTTGGAGTCTATGACTTGAAATAGGAAACTCCATCGGAAAGGTAAACGTCGACATTGAGATGGACATTGACTCGATCAACATTGAATCAGAGATAGAAAAAATAAAATATCTGGAATTATTCTCTGCTTTATTGGATTTGGCTGAGGAGATTAGAAAATAAGGAAAGTGGATGACCGGGTCTCACGGATTTGTATTCCTAACTGTAGTCGGCCAATGGATGTCCCTTCGGAAATATATACTTGAACTCGGTCAGTAGATTATGGAGCAGTGAAGCGCCGTTTAAACGAGTGCTTGGCAATCGTGGGTCTTTCTTCGGCAAACTACATCCAAGAATTCGAGTGATCAAGTCGTGAAAATTTTGTGTTAAGATTTGTGTGTACTTCATTCGTGAGATTGAGAGATTATTTCGTGAGAAACTATGAGACTAAACACTGAGTGAGTTATTGAATGTAATTGAGACTTAAGAAACACTTAGAGCATTTGAGTGACTCGAATGTAGTTCTAATTTTCGTTGTATCGCTTGATTTATAGTGGAATTCCGTGCTACTCTCCCTATGGACGCAGGTCATTACAATCGAACCACGTAAATCTGGTGTTCGATTTATTTTTTTGTTCTATTAAATTTATTGTTTGATAGCTTGACTTTCGCAACAGTTTTCATAGAGCCAGTTGCTTCCCAAGGTCATAGAAAGGCATCAAAGGAGAAAACTTTGGCTGAGCGAGACACTGTCCACTGAATTGAACTTGTAGTTCCATCACATCATCTTTGGTGAATGAAGACCGAGTCGAAGATGTGAACAGAAATTCAAGGTAAAAACGTATGATTGTCTACACTATACATGTATAAAGCGAACAACCCTCCATTCTTGAAGTATTTCTTTGACCTAATACATATGCCAAAGTGAATTGAAATCGTTCAATTTTTGAAAGCCACGTCGGAAACATCCCATTATTTTCAATTCTCTAAATTTAATACATTAACATATATACATAGTACGCCTAGTGTAATCAGTTCTCGTTATCATGACACCTAGTGCTAAGCACTATTGCTTTGCCTTGCTTTTGGGGAAAAGAACAGAGACCATTCATTCGTTGATTAGCTTTTGTGTGGTTGGCGTGATTGCGTTGCTTTTGCGTGGTTCGCGGGATTTCTCCACCTATCACCATTCCTTTAATGTTCGCTTTTCAAATCTCCTCAGATTCCATTTGGGGTCCGCAAGCAGGAAGAACTTCAATTATCTTAGGCGTCATATTTAGACAGAGTTAATAGAAAATGAGAAGGGCGATGGAACGATTGAATTGCTCGATTCCAATATTACAAACATAGCTTATTTATGGAGAATTTCCAGTTCAATATACATGATCACGAATTTAGACACGAATTTGACACGTACAAGATACATACAATATGGAAAACATTTGAATGCTTTGCAAAAATATATATGATGTATCTATAACATCTAAAAGACATCTTTAACAAATATTAAGTCGCAACGAGGATTAATGCTCGTAACAAGAAGAAATTCTGTTGTGAAGAAATTCATATAGTTTTTTTGATATTTAACGAGAAAGGGAACCCTCATGGGAAAAGATTCAAATGTCCATTGTATTTGTTGTGAAACTTGCGCGGAAACAATGAATCTTGTAATTTATGTTTAATGTGAGAAGGAGAAAATTACTAGAAAAACAACAATGAGCAATAAAAAACACAGAGATTTACGGGGTTCAATCCGAGTGTCGGTACCTACTTTATAGGAAGGGCCAGTCACATAATCTACTATGAATTTGGAGAATATAGAGCTTACAATTGCTCAAGTGTTTCACAGCCCTACGTTACACTGAAGGTAAAACTCACAAGTGCTACTTCACAATCTCTTAAAGAGAACTCGCTCGGAAAACTCACAAAGAAAAAACCTTAGCAATCCTCTTGTTTTATTCTAGAATGATAATGTTTGTATCCAAAAGCTACTCTAACTAGGAAACCTACTTGAATCGGGTTTCCGTTGCTGGCTCCAATTCAAGACATATTTTCAACAGTATTCATCCATGTTTTTTCTTTTCAGGATTCAAAGCGTTAGCATGGATATGAGAGGAACTCTGATGGTCAATTCCTCGAGCCACATAATCTTCAAACAAGAGTTCTAAGAGGAATTAAATTTGTGGGTTGGAAATACAGAAGGTCACGGATCACACAAAGTTGCTTGGGAAGTTGTTTGTTCGCCAAAAAAGGAAGGAGGTCTAGGGTTGCCTCATCTAAAATTATGGAACAAAGTTTTGCTTGGCCATATGCTTTGGAACCTCATAAATTGTCCGTCATCTTCCTTGTGGAGTAAATGGGTCCATAGTACCAAGTGTAGAGGCAATTTGATTATGCAGCTTGAAATCAAGGGCTCTATGGCATGGAGTTGGCGTTGTATTCTTCAACTAAGACCGGCTTTAGCTTTAATCATATCTAGATCAAGATATTGTTGCCAAGAGGTATACGATGAAACCAGAAATGTGAGACCGGCTGTGGAATGGTCCCAATTGATCTGGAAAGGAGGTATTAGCAAGTATAACTTCATCAGCTAGCTAGTTTGTAGAGATAGACTACAAACAGTAGAAATCATATCACGTTAAAAAACTGAAGTAGATATTCATTGCAATTTTTATATGTCTAGTCTAGAAAGCAAAGACCATCTATTCTTCCGGTGCACCTGAACCGGAAGCATTTGGCGCACTATTCTTGTACAATACGGAATTCGACGCCCTGTAGAAGGATGGAATGATGAACTTTAAATGGATGATCAAGGCTACAAAAGGTAAGAACTTGGCAGCGAGACTTCTGAAGGTATCTTTACTAACGATCATATACTGCATTTGGATGGAGCGTAATCGTAGATGCTTCCAACAAAAGTCAAATGACACTCTTATCATTTTAGCTAAAGTTTGCAAACTTGTTAGAGGGCGAGCTTCGCACTACAAATCTTTTAGACCGTCCCGAACAAATGAAACTTTGGCTACTATATGGAGACTCCCCCACTCCATTTTTTCGTAATCTTAGTTCTACTTGTAATGCTAGGGAATGCCCCTAAGTTTCTGTACGTCATCTTGTAAATATTACTTACATTTACACAAAAAAAAAATTGACAAATCGTCAAAAGATTTAGGATTAAATTGACACTATGACTAAATTGGCAAATCGTTAAAAGGTTTAGGATTAAATTGGCACTAAGACTAAATTGATAAATCGTCAAAAGGTATACGATTAAATTGGCACAATTGAAAAGTTTAGTATTGAATTGGCCTTGCACAATGAGTTTAAGACTTTTAGGATAATTTTTCCCATTAATGATGTGGCTAAGTCTTGGGGCAAAAAATTGACAAATAAAGATCGACATAATTGATAAAAAGGGTCACGATTGATGTAACCGTCGACGGAGTGGAAATGAATTAACTATCCAAGTAGTGGAGCCAACAATTTCGATGCAACCGTCAGAAAGTTACTTGTAAAGTAGTGAATTCAATGCAAATGTCAAATAATGGAGCCGAAGAGTCCGGGAACAACTGATAAAGGCAACTGTGATGAAGTGGAGAAGATGCAACTGTCAAGTAGTGGAGTCAATTAATTCCGAGTAACCATTTGTAGATAAGAATTGCTTCATTGTAGGAACCACGTAGAATGTGTTATTTCTTTGTAACTGTTGTTAACCATCGAGAGTCGGTATAAATACTTGAATTGCAATTTGTAAAAGGGACCGCCAATCAATAAAAAAACACCAGTTCTTCATTTTATACTTCCAGTTTATCTTTACATTTATAGTACTCTATTGCATGGCCTGCAACGATTTTCCCTAGTCTTGGTACATTTGATTGTCTCATCATTTACATTTTCTTTCCAAAAATCAATTAAGGGCCCTTCACAACCTTTTTCAATTCGTCTTTACCCATTCATAATTTGAAAGGTATTATGTCAACACTTTTTGGTTAAACATAATCACATTCGAGAATTCCTTGTCATGAAACCAAACAGGTGAACATTCTTAGAATACCTAGGTCTGAATGGAAATCATGAACTCGACTTGTTCCAGGCTAAGGAGTGATCACCATCATCGAATTGATCAATGGTAAAGTATTGTTCCACATCGCTTAACAATAGATCCTAAATATTTTTTATATTTATGTGGTATTTTTGTACCCATCAGTTTAAGCTTTTAAGTTAGACTTTTTAACATAGAATCAAAGTCAGTACCATCTCTTTTACGAATATGTCTCTACCTATCATTAGTCAAATTTCACGGGCCACTCCTAATCCGGGCTGCACGTGAGAGACTTGATAATAAATCTTAAATGCTCTTTATATTCATGCAGTCTCTTTCCTAACTATCAATATGAACGAAGGTGTGCAAATCCAGGACTAGGTCCTTCTCTCCTTCTACTCCATTGGACTAATGGATAAACCGTGATATGTTCACAATGCGGAGCAGAGACAAGACAATAGCCTATTTATATTATATATCCTAAGAGGCTCAGCACGGTCATCATTTGAAAAAGTGGTCAACACTATCCGACCACGTGCTATCATCTAGGGGTGTCAGAACCGAACCGGAAAATCGAACCGAGATACGAACCGAACCGAACCGAACCGAACCGAAAATTTCGTGCATTTCGGTTCGGTTTCGGTTCGGATCATCAAAATTAACCATTTTTTTCAGTTCAGTTTATTTCAGTTCGGTTCGAATCGGTTCGGATCGAACCGAACTGAAATAAACACTTCGGTTTGTACCCATTATTTCAGCTGCATCTCGCAAACGCTGAACGAGGACGACATCTCGCTCTGCGTCTGCACCTCCTCTGCGTCCCCGGCCTCAGCGAATCATCGCGCTCCGGCTCCGCCTTCTCTCTCTCTTCTCTCTCCTCGAGAAGTCTCTCGCATCTTAGGGTTTTCTTCCGATGGTCGATGATCGCTGATTCACTGGAGTCGTCGCCAATCGCGTGATTAGGGATCAGATATTCCTCCTCGACTTTCCCTGCATCAGCATATCTCCACCTCGTCCTTCTCGTCGTGATTTTTTTCTTTTTGCCCAAAGCGGATTCGCGTCCCCGTCTCGTGTCACGAGCACTTCGCTGAACCGGGCGTGTTGGTTTGATTGATTTTGCAGGAGGGCACGGGCTTCGCGGGCGACTCTTCTCCTACTACTGCCCTCCTCTCCACTTCCGCCCTGTTCAGCCCTTCCTCGGACAAGCGCTTCTAGAGCAGCCTGCGGTGCCAGGTCGACGCTATCCTCACGGATTGGGACCGCGCGACTGCCGCCGCCGCCGCCGCCGGGGAAACGGGGCGGGGCAAGGGGATGAAGGAAGACTCGTTGCTCCTGCTCAGAGGGTTCGACTCCGTCGCCCACACTCTGTCTCAGCTCTCCGACAACATCGACAACGCCCTTCAGGTGAAATTTTTGGACCATTTTCGTTCTTGATCTGAAGAGTTTCACAGCGTTCGACGATGGCGGTTGTGTGAATTTTGGGGGCTTTCACAGCTGATTCTTCCCTCTGCTTCAAGTTCGAGTCTTTCCCTGGCGATCGGAATCTCCGGGGGGGTCGATTTCGGGTCGTTTCGTGGGCGGGGATTCGCTCCTCGTTGGCCGTAGCGGGTTGGAGGCTTTTTGATCTGGGAAGCGGCGCGGCCGGAGGCGGAGGCGGATTGTTTGCGGTTGTTCCGATTCGGAAACGGAACGGCGGGCGCGGCCGGTTTTGCCGGGGGTGGGGTTTGCTTCTGATTAGTTGAGAGGCAGCATCAAATTTCTCACCAGAACTTGCAACTGGTAATTCTAAAATTGCACACCAAATGCTTGCGCAATTGCCTCTTTCCCTGTTCGAATCTGGATATGAAGTTTCGTTACGATGGTTTGATGGGTGAAGTTTCTGGTGTTGAGCTAAATGGGAGAACTGTGCGAATGGACGTCTTAGTTTTGATTTGATTTGGTGTGCAGACGGTGGTAAAAACCCCACATTTCACTCATTTGCAATAACAATGCTAGGTTCTAACTTTGCTTTCAAAATTACATGCTGACTGCCAAATTATTGTTGTTGTCATTGTCGTCATCATCATTAGTAGGTTTGATTGCTTGACCAATTTGCTGGAAACTTGGGTGCTTCATAGTAGTGGCTGCATTTTCCATATCCATTTTAGTTAGTCATTTTCCATATCCATTTTATTGTTCAGTTTTGCTGGTCACTAATGGGTTATATAGGCTGTATGTTTCTGTTTTTGCCCTTCGCCTTATCTTTTTTCTTTTCTTTATGGTAGATGTCTACTTCAATGAGTGAATCTAGTAGCACAAATTGGAGGAGGACGAGATCTTCTGCATGGGAACACTATAAAAGGACAGAAAACCCAGACAAAGCTGAATGTTTATATTGCGGGGCTATTATTGGTTATTCTTCCTCTCAAGGGACTAGTGCGATGCGTAATCATTTAGGTAGATGTAAGGAATTTCCATATGCAAACATTGAGAAAAGGCAAAAAAGTGTCTCGGGTCAACTTGATGGGGTTGGTAGTTCTAGGTCATTTGGTCCATGGAAATTTGACCAAGAAACTAGTCGAAAAGACCTAGCAGCGATGTTCATCATTGGTGAATTACCCTTTAAGTTTGTGGAAAATGAGGCATTTCGGCAATTCGTGAGTAGGATCCAGCCGAAGTTTTCAATCCCCTCAAGGAACACATTGAGGGAGGACTGTTATAAGTTTTACTTGGAGGAAAGATGCAAATCGAAAAAATATTTTTTCGATACATCTCCAAGGGTTTGTCTCACAACAGACACGTGGACTTCTTGTCAAAATATGAGTTACATGTGTCTCACTGCTCATTTTGTTGATGGTGATTGGAAGTTGCAAAAAAAAATCTGGAATTTTTGTCAAATCCCGGGACATTCAGCTGAAATTATAGGAAAAGCAGTGGAGAAATGCTTGACTAGTTGAGGGATTAAATACGTTTTTTCTATAACTGTGGATAATGCGAGCTCAAATGACTTGGGTGTTCAATACTTGAAAAAAAGACTCCACTCTTGGAACACTCTAATTTTGTCGGGTGAGTTACTCCATGTGAGATGTTGTGCTCACATATTGAGTTTGATTGTGAGAGAGGGTTTGAAAGATATGGATGATTTCATTGTTAGAATACGCTCAGCTGTGCGTTATGTGAGGTCTTCTCCTGCGAGGTTGCAACGGTTTAAGGAGTGCATTGAGCTAGAAAACATCGAGTCCAAGAGTCTTGTATGTTTGGACGTGGCGACTCGTTGGAACTCAACATACCTGATGTTGGAAGCAGTTTTAAAGTTTCAGAAGGCTTTTATCTTACTAGATATTCGGGATAGCAAGTTTGTTGAAGAGCTTTCCAAGGTGAGGGGGTTGCCTACTAGTGATGATTGGGAATATGCCTGTCAATTTCTTCCTTTCTTGAAGTTGTTCTATGATACGACTTTAAAAGTATCGGGTTGTTCTTATGTCACTAGTAATGATATGGCGAAAGATGTCTATGGGATTTTTATGATGATTGAGAGATATTGTGTGAATGAGGATAGGAGTTTGCAGGAAATGGCCAAGAGAATGAAGACCAAATTCAATAAGTATTTTGGCAATGTGAACAACATCAATCTAACATGGTTCATTGCATGCATACTTGACCCTCGACATAAGTGGGAGTATGTGAAATGGATGATTAATCAAGTTTATGAAAGCAAGCGGGCAGAAACTTTACGAGATAAAGTCACATCATCTCTAACGTCATTGTTCGAGCAATACCGCACCGGTATATGCCCCCAAAGCAATTTGAGGTCAAATGGTACAAGGACAATGAACGTGTCAATGTCTCATGTGGTTGGTGCGGACATTATGACTGCAATGTATCTTAGCCAAACGGGACAAGAATATTTGGAAGAAAAATTCGACTTAGATAAATATTTGGAAGAAAGATATGAACGCTATAGCGCCGACTTTGATATCTTAAATTGGTGGAAAGTCAATTTTTCGAGATATCCTATCCTCTCTTCCATTGCTCGAGATATTTTGGCCGTACCCGTCTCAACTGTAGCATCAGAGGCTACATTCAGCACAGGAGGTCGTGTGCTTGACGTGTTTCGTAGCTCCTTGACCCCAAGCATGGTGGAGGCTCTTATATGTACGCAAGATTGGCTACGATCCACACCACTTTCACTTTCGATTGATGAGGACTTAGAAGAACTCGAAAATTTTGAGTCAGGTGAGAAAAAATTATCGTAGAATATTTTATATCCTTTAATATTGCAATAGATACTTCAATTCTCATTTTTATTGTGAATTTAATGTAAAGTTGTCAACAGTGACCGCGGAGCTGAACTCGATATTGATTTCCCTTGATGATTGACGAACAAAAGAGAAGTAGTCATCTCCTTGATGATTGGCTCTCCCTCTCTCTCCCAGAAATATCTGCGCCATTTACCTTTTGTTTTGGCAATACCTTTGTGATTCTCTCTTTGCCCATATATGTTACAGGAAGTGGTGTCAAAAGAATATCAGAATTTGAAGTTTCGGCAACCATATCAGCAGGCTATGTACTATTGCTTACTAATACTGCAAGACAACACTTGGCCCTGGACAGAACAACTTGAAGGTCTTCCCTCAATTAAGGGCGAAGATCTGTCCAACTTTGTTCGGTTGCATTTCTGCGACATTGCTAGTATTTCTCTTGAGTTGTTATACTTCAACGTGTATGTCAATGGGTTCTTGGTGTTTGAAAATTTCGATCTCTCGTCTGTGGTAAATGAGGTTCTGGCAGCACCATTTTATGCAGATTTTGTAGTTGAAATAGATGATTCGGGGATTCTGAGTGTGAGCATTGGACCTTCAAATTATAGCATGGCGCATGCAATTGATGGCATTCTTAATGGTGTGGAGGTCATGAAGTTGAATAACTCAATGGGTAGCCTTGATGGTGAGGTGTGTGGTGGATTTATTTTGAAAAGCTGGCCAAGAGGAAACATGGGCATTTTGGTTCCTTTGGTTGCTGTAATTTGTTTGCTGCTGAGTATGTCTGTGGTCATGCATAGGAGGACAACTGGGGTAAGTCACACTGCGGCATGGACCAGATTGCCAACAGATATTACAATATCCTCATTATTTTACCTGATCTCAAAGCACTGTGAAGCAATACGAATCACATAGAAGTTTGTCAAGTTTATGAGTGGGAAGGAGCTTGTATGTTGTAGAAATTAGCTTCTGTTTGCTAAAACCTTGCTTATCCAGTGAGTTTTCTCTAATTTCTCTTGATGACTTTCTGTTACTTAACGATCAATGGAAGCTACTGTTGTTTCTTTTTTTCTGACAATTGCCAAAGACGTTTGCCGGGTGGTTCTTTGTAGGCATTCCTATCTGTATGCCTTAACTGGGTAGTCTCTGCTTCCCAGAATTTGAATCAAATTTACACCATGAAACTTGAACTTGATTCATTCGCCGAACCATCTAAAATTATCATAAATACATTTTATTATCAAGAACTAATAATTAAATTAGCTATGCATAGATCAAACTAAGTATACATAATCTACTGAAGCCACTATCTTTTTCTACAACGTGATGAAATTTCTAGAGCTTTCTTAATTTTTTATCATAAAAAATTATCATAAATACATATTATTATCAAAAAATTATCATAAAAAAATTATCAAGAAATTTGTTTCATAAAAACAGAAAACCAAGCCATGAATAAAAAAGCAAAAAAAAAACAAAAAAGAAGAAGAAATCGAAAATCAAACCGAACCAAACCGAACCAAATCGGCTTATCGGTTCGGTTCCAATTCGGTTCAATTCTTATTTGGTTCGGTTCAAAGAGGAACCCTTAACGGTTCGGTTCGGTTCGGTTTTTCAAGAAAACCGAACCGAACCGAACCGTTTACACCCCTACTATCATCCGAGTTTATTAAGGGGAAAAGTACCAAAAAGTCAAAAATATATTATATTAATACTAATTCAGTCCTAAACTTTTTAATTGGGCCAACTTAATCCCAAACATTTTTATATTGATACTAATTCAGTCCATCTGGCCAATTTAGATCAGAAATTGCTGATGTAAACATCAGTTATCCTACGTGATACGACCGATGCTGACGTGGATATTTATTAATATTTTTTCTTTTCTTCTTTATTTTTTTCCTTCATTTTGGTCGGCGAGGGCCGCCTCACCCGCAAACGGTTGGGCCACGAAGGCCCTCGCTAACTGCTGATGAGGGCTTTTTGGCCCTTGCCCAAGGACCCTCACCAGCCAAAATGAAGGGAAAAAAATAAAAAAGAAAATAAAAATTTTAAAATATTACTAAAAATATCCACGTCGGCGATTTTCAATTTAAATTGATCAGATAGATTGAATTAATATTAATGTGAAAAGTTTTATGACTCAATTAAAAGGTTTAAATTGAATTAATACCAATATAATGGGTCTAAAACTTTGTATATTTTATCTACTTTATAACAGCTTGTCTTTCAATAATTAAACCATTGTCCGATCAATGTTATCCCACATTTATGAAAATTTCTAACACAAAGTTCCTTGGTACGGCGCGACAATATGTTTGTGAGTTTTCTGTATTAGTATAGTTTGTATGTTTGTCAGATTTATCCGACTCTTAAATTACGTACACTTCTACAAGGATGAAAAGAAAAACCTTTAACACCCATAGTGATTCAACTAAAACATTAACGACTCAACTGACCAACAGCTAACATGTGAAGTTAATCCCACTTAGAAACATTCAACTGCATGATACAGTAGAAAATCAAAACATAGAGGTTTCGGAAACATCTATGCACTATCTATTCATCTTTTGACCGAATACAGAGATACAGAAGCATATCAGAGGATGCTGGACACGACTTGCATCGTGCTGAGAAACATCAGTAAGAAACTTGTACTGAACGACGAACCGTGCTTTAGCATTGGCCACAGTGATGGCATTGAAGCCATGTTTTATTCGGAGAGATGCTTGATCAAGCATTTTTTTATAATAATTGAAGCGCAATTAACCAAATCTAGAGCTTTTTTATCGCATGGAATCGGCCCATCATGTTGTGTGTATCGCACAATCAAACAAATCGAGATTCCGGGACACTTATCAAAGTTGTCGTGTACGAATCCAATAAAAAGATGATTTCACTCAGGAACGGTGTGCGCGCATGCAAAGAGATCTTCCATATCTTTCTATGTTCCAACATGACATGGTCAAATGGTCATCCGTGGATGGATAGTGGATGTTCGATGCCTCGCTGATGAGAAGATCACCCAAATGGAGTCCAAACTCAAGCTCACTACCACATTAAGTGGATGCAATATCATGAAAAAAAAAATCCTCAGCCATCAAGTCAATTCGATCTATTGATTGCTCCATGACAAATCGATTTTTCTTGATCTTTTATTTTTGTTAGAGATATTTAGATATCTTCTAAAAATATTTCAAATATTTTCTCTGATTTTCTATATCTATTATAATTATGCATAAAAGATTATGTGAGATCACTGCCAACTATTCTGAAAGTTTATTAAATGAATGCGTAGTTTAATATTTAAATGTTCTATCACACCCCATCATGCATATTAGTATCTGGTAAATATTCAAGATTTCTTCCTCTCTCTCTACTGAACACTATTTCACAGGTGAACGTCCCAACTCAGAAAGCAGGCGGCAGCAGTTTCAAGTGTATAAACAATATTCATTGGACATCCAACCACATTATGGGCCCAATCTATCGCCTTCGATACCACTTGCTATGACACATAGCAATAATCCATGTCAAGATTACAGAACAAGTGTTCAAATCTGACATCATAAACATATTAGGTTAGACCTATTCAAAAACTCGAGTATTGCATTTGTACCAATTCAGTTCTAAACTTTTCGAGTTGATCAATTTAGTCATAAGCATTTTGTATTTGTGCTAATTGAGTTCATTCGATCAATTTTGGTAGAAAATTACTATCGTAGACATTGTTCATCCTATATGACCTGACTGATACTGACGTTAACGATTTTTTTATATTTTTTTTTTAAATTTGAATTTTTAATTTTTTTCTTTCTTTTTTTTTTTTACTTTCATTTTAACCGGTAATGGTCGCCTCGCTTGCAGCCGGTGGGTTGTGAAAGCCCTTGGCAAGGGCCTTTGCACCCTCACCCTCAGCGATGGCCTTGGGTGAGGCCATTGTGGCCTCATTGGTCGCAAGGACCACCCCGCCCGCAACCGATAAGATTGCAAAGGCCCTCACCGGCCAAAATGAAAGGAAAACAAAAGAAACAAAAAATCAGAAAATAATAAAAATGAAAAGAAAAGAACAAAAAATATTCAAAATATTATTAAAAATGTCTACATCAACGCTGGCGGTGCCATGTAAGATGGCTGGCGTCCACATTAGTGATTTTCGATCAATATTAGTCGAATGGACTTAATTAGTACAAACGCAAAACGTTTAAAACTAAATTGGTCCAATTGAAAGGTTTATGACTGAATTGACTTCAATACAATAGATTTATGACTTTTTTTGGACTTTCCCCCTTCTAAAAGATATGTGATATTCCAATTGTTTCTTGTGAGATCTGATCTACTAATGGCTTTACATGTTTAGACAATAACCATTATCATGCGGATTCGCATACTCTATTTATCTATCAACTGAAGGATGCACCGGACGTTTTAATTTATAATTGGGAACGTTAGACACAGCCACTTTTCACGATACAAACCCGATGCAAGATGAAACAAAAATTATGAGAAACCCTTATATGATATAACATGATATGCTTAACTCCGTGTAATAACACAAATTGACACGTTTCCTTTATTATAGTTATGTTATTGTGGCATATTTGATAGAAAATTGAATAATTAACAATTTAAACTTTTAGAATGTTTTCTTATGGTCTCACATTGTCGAATATCTAAATTCGATCCTATCAACGATGCAAAAAATTAATAGAAATTCGCACAATACTAGAATTTACGTGGTTCAGCAGGAGAGATGTTCTGCCTACCTACGTCTACGGGAAGAAGAGATCCGTTTCACTAATAATGTAGAAAAGTGTACAGTCACTCTTTTTTACCCCTTGCCTTTATTCTAGAGATCCGTTTCGCTCTAAATATATATAGCGAAACCCTACATGGTACAAATTACAAAGTTACCAACATAGCCTAAAATATTTAGCTTTCTCATATAAATCCTTCTATAAATGAACATAAAACACCTCTGGCAGCCCGGGGGCACCAGTCATCAGAGGGCCTTTCAGAACCGCCTCATAATTTCTTAGATAACATAATACAAGACATCAACCTCAACAATAATTCAAACAGTATGAAAGCATGAGTTTTTCAGCTCAAATTTTTCCAGCCTCCTTGTTTATCTCCCCAATTATAACGCTTTAATTTTAGGCTAAACTCCACACATCAGAGAAAGTGTCAAGAGTATTTAAAAATAAACCACTCATTCATCTAACAATCAATGCTTAAGCTATTTAAAACAGTTGGTTGTGGTTCCATAACATTACCCAATATGAAATCAAGATTATAATGTTTTACGCTTACATGATATGACGTGAAGAATAAACATAATTATGGCATGCCAACACAAATTTTTAAGCCTAGATAGTTCTGCATGTCTTGAAATCGTAATCCACAATTCTCAAAAAAAAATTCAAGATTTACATGGTAACAAAAGGAATTCAGAACAGAGGATCCAAGGCAGGTTGGGTTCCTTGGACTCCCAATGTGGCACTTTGATGCGAGCCAAATCCCACGTTCTCAACAATTATATAATCAAGGAACATGACAATCGGCACTTTTTATGGCTGCTGACCCAAATAAAAAAAAAGTTGTAGGATATTATACCTAATTATGTCAATCTTCTAGGAGAAGCCATTCCTAGTGACAAGCATTGGATTCTTGCCAGAATATTAATTATAACTCCAACAGGCATGCAGAGAATGGATAAGACAAAAAAATGTGCCATATGCTTTAACCCTAGGAAGTAAGGAGTGACAATATTCCCTAGCAAAAGGCCCTCAACCATATAAAGGTGGAACCAGCTTCCAATTCATATTCATGTACTTCTATATCTATATGTGTTGGGTGATCATATTCCCAAAGATCACATATCCCCATTTTTTGGGTGAGTATAAGTTTTTGCGGTCCAACTAAGGGTGGTCCAAGTGATTAAGGCATAAAGTGGACCATAGGAGGTTAATTAGACTTGTGAGTGTCAATTTTTGCCACGATATGAAAACATGACTCGAGTAGAAGTCGAGCAGATTCAAATTTATGTTACTTGTGTTTCGCGTCATAATCTTGTCACGATATATTTGAGTTGATTTACAAATTGGGCCATATAAAGGTGAGAGTAATTTTACCCAAGAATGACATGTATGTTCTAATTAACATCTTAATGAAGCTATTTGGATGAGTCGGGTCACGTTAGGTCTATACTAACCCAAATTGACCTAACTAGTAAAACCAATATCAGGTCACTATACAGCTTACATATTCGATGAAGAACGGTGTTTGGGATTGAAATAGAATCCAAATAGTGCAATCCCTATGTTGGGACTCGTAGTAGAAGTCGTACACCTTTTCAGAGGAGATCTCTAAAAAAAAGTATAAGTCGGAGCTCATCAATATGTCTGATTTCATATTCACTCAAAAGTTTAAGTCGATGAATTTTAAATATAATAAGATAAATTGACTGTTTCACACAATACTAAATTTCTAATGCGACACTTCAAGACACAATTTACATGTGTACCTCAAACGATCTCACACTTGAATCTCCACCTTTGTTACATGATGGTTTCTGAACAAACATGATCGCCATACATGAAATCAAATTGCTCTACCTCGACACCTGCCTTCACCCATGGTCTCTTTTTACCAAACCCATCGAGATGAAAATTTTTACCGAAATCCATGTTGATCAAGAAATTTCTTTTTGAGATATTTTAGTTAAATGTCAATCCACATTGGTGGGTCACTAATCTCTTCTTAAGCTCGCAAGTTGCGGTAGAATCCCAATACATTCACCTTAAAGAATCTATAAGGAAGATCGTAAGTTCTTGCCCAGTAACATATCTAGTTGGACATGACTTTATTAAAAACTTAAAATAATGAGGTATGGGCCACTTAAAATATATGAACTGCTTCGTAGAATAATCTCTAACACAAGATTCTTCTAACACGACTCACATAGGTAATTGTAAGTGAATCCCTTTTAAAAATAGATTGCCGCGTAAGGGCAGGAGCTACGAGAGGAGCCGAGTTTCGTTCCATATAAACTTGCTTTTATTCGTAACATAGGTTGGGGAGGGAGAGGCAACAAGGCTCTTCGGGCATTGTGGATGCATGTGCATGAAAAAACTCAAATGGAAGCTCAAAAGCAGTGTTGTATTAAAACTTATCAGTATAAAGCAAACTTAGGTCCCTTTTCACGTCACCAAAGAAACCAGCTAAGCCTGCCCCTCTCTCTCTCTCTCTCTCTCTCTCTCTCTCTCTCTCTCTCTCTCTCTCTTCGAGAAAGTGCAATAGAATCGCTTCAACCTATAAAGAAAACCAACCATCCGTAGCCCACGAAGTAAATAAGGGAAGACTTCCCTCCACCAAAAACATAGAATTCTTGCCTTAAGCCCACTCCTCTCTCCTCTCTTTCCCTCTCTCTCCTCTCTTCTTTTCTCTTTCATAAATACACCTATGTGCATGGCAATCATTGTGCAATGATGGTGTTGAGTTCTGATTTATTTCGTGGTTCGTCTTTGTCATCCTAGAAACCTAAGCATCTTTCTTCGCAGGAAAAGTAAAAAAAAAGAGTGAAAACTTGTGTATAGAGGACTATATAGGAAACATATACTATGGGTAAGAGTTGTCCTCTATATGCAAAGTTCATAGTCAGAGCATTAGCAGCTCTGAGTCTTGTTTGGCTTTTGGCGTTTGCGACGGCGGAAGCAGCTGGCGGCAGAGGAGCAGCACTAAACCCACCCTTGAAGGACCGGTCGAAGGGACAGGCTAAGAACTCTGAGGTGATGGATAGAGAGAAGAAGCTTGCTTTCCGTCCGCAGTCGGATCTCAACTACATGAGCAAGAGGAGAGTTCCAAATGGACCTGATCCTATCCATAACAGGTACGGTGCATGAAGTTTTCTCTCTTTTGCAGAAATGATAGGAGATATTATTTTGTCTATGAATATCCATTGGATGCATGAAAACTTGAAGCCATGTTTTGTGATGAGATGAGTGCATTTCTATGCATATGTTAATAAAATTTGACATGTTTAGTGATTTTGAGCCACTTACCTGGGCTGGCGGTATTTAATAGGCTCGAGGTTTACTTATCAAAGATGGTCTTTTCGTCCTAAAAAAGAGCTAGCGTTGTTCTTTCATGTTTTTAATATAGAGTTATAGCCTCACCAGTATGTGTCGGTGCTTCTACGCCATGCATTGTCATTTCCTCTTTTGCTAAAGTTTTCGTCCCTATGGAACAGTTGCTTTTGCGAAAGTTTTAGACAGCTAAGAATGACTATATTATCATCTCCAGGGCGATTTATATGGATGTTGTGTTATAAGAGAAAATCAACTTTTCCTTTTAAATATAAAGTATCCTCGTTCTATTTATTTCATTACACCATATGTCAATGTCATGGAATGTATCTCATAAACAAAAGAATATGACATAATATCACACAAGCATATCCCTTTGACGAAATTTTATACTTGGAACGTCTTTTCCTTGAAACAACAATCAACAATAACCAACAAAATGAAAGCTGTGCTTAATTTTGACAGTTCAAATGTATCCCAATTCGATTTGTTGCTTCATCTTTTGATTTCTCTGGGAGATAGAAGAAAATGCTTGTATGTAAGACATTATATACATGTGCACTCATATCGAGAACCCATGACTCGATGGATCTTTCGCGATTCTCACATGATCTGACAGTCCACTCTATTGGGTGCATTTCTGTCGAGTGCCTGCAAAACAAGTACCCTTTCCTCTCATTGCATAGAGAAAAAAAAAACTGTTGAATGGGCCACTTACTTAATGCTATACTAAAGGAGTTAAATCTAATATGTGCCTGCCATCAAAAGGGAAGATGGTCTGTTGCTTTATTCAATTTCAATGCTTATCTAAAGCTTTACGTAAATACAGATGTGTTCAGAGTACATGCAACCTTTTGAAGCTTTAATGGTTTCTTTCTTTTGGTCTTCACTTTCCCGTCGCCTTTAGAACACACGTGCCGCATCTTCAAACATGCTATTAAAGATCATAGTCTGATATATTGGAATTATCTGGCACTTTTATTCAAAACATAAAGGATAATTAAACAAATGTTTAGGCAGCACATTAATTACATTTCATAACTTTATAAAATGATATGTGGCTTTAATTTCATGTATTTTTTCCTTGTTTCAGGAGAGCTGGGAACTCGAAACAACCTCCAGGTCAAGCATAAGTATCGAGAGAGAGCGAAAGCAAATACGACAGAAACGTGTGTTTAGGATTGCTTAAGTTTGTCTAGACATGGGATTGTAATTAAAGTTATTTAGACACGCATGAGAACACTCCGGTATCAAATGTTTGGTTGCTTGATTGATTGCCTGCAGCATATTCTCTTCCGGGAAGCATTGTATTCTTTGTGGCAAGCACTAGGGGGGAGTTGAAGAATATTGGAAGCTTGTGTCACACAAAATATGCTCTCCCGAATCCAAAGATAAAATCATCCCAAGGCAACTCATCAAACGAAACGCTGCTCTAAGCTATTCTTCGTATTTTCTTGCCTGGTTACATGTCCTATGTACATTCAATCCGTCCTGTTTATCGAAATAGAGTGTTGTCGAAAAGCGCCCTTATGAAAGCAATCAATTAACTGGCGATTTTTGCCGATCGATACTTTGAAAATCAAATATTCCCTTGTTTGTTATGCTTAATGAGTGGGATGCTCATGTTTTAACGGCGGTCTTGTCATGAGTGTTTTAGCAGCCAACAATCTCGAACAGGAGCTGGTTGTTGTCCGTGAATTGTTTATTCTTATATACTGATTCTGCTGGTCAAAACGGAGCTGGGCATCAGTAAGTACACAGAATTCTTTTATAAAAAAAGTATAAAAAAAAAACAAAGGAGGCACTCAAAATTAAAGGGAACCCACCATATAACATTAAAGGGGTGCGCATGATCCGTAGGAAGCCTTTCCATCTCGGGTTAATGAAACGATTGCAATCTTTTTAATTTAGAAATGCAAACTGTATACATTTTGTTACTCCTTGGACCCTCCGTGTCAATTAAATGTACCAACTTAGAGTACGTTTATTTCACAAAAAATTTCGTGATAAAAGAAAGGGTTAATACCACGAAAAACCCCAAACGAGTACACCCGTAATAAATTTACCCCAACATAATTTTTTGATCACCAAAAATCCCAAACTGGTACATCCGTAACAAATTTACCCAAAATTATTACATTTGTGACAAATTTACCTTCCTTTAGTTTCCGTTAAATTGGATTAATACCGTGACAAATCATAAATCAGTACATTTATGACAAACGGAAAGTAAAATCCCAAACTAGTATACCAGTCAACTGTCACGTGTCATCCAACTCAGCAATTTGACAGTAAAATTTAACGGAGAGTAAATTTGTCACACGTGTACTATTTTAGGGTTTTCAGTGATCAAAAAATTAGTTTTTGATAAATTTGTCATAACTGTACCAGTTTAGGATTTTTCGTGGTATTATTCCTAAAATAAAATACTTTTCATGGAAATAATTTTCAAGGAAAATGGTTAGTTTTCATTTATTTAGTGGTTTAGAAAAATGATTTCCTTTTGCTGAATGAGAAGTCGCGTTCCTCCGATATAAACTTGTTGTTTTTAGTCCATCGAAAACGATTTCTAAAGATCAATTGGTTTCCTATCATCCAAGCATCGAAAAGTCAAAAAACAATTTTCAGGAATAGTTCTCTTTAAAACAAAAGGACTGTTAATATCTCTGTATAATTAGCCAACTAATTGATTTGCGCATGTTTGGCCAAACGTTTAAAAGAAGAAAAAAAGGGAATGCGCGAGAGCACGAGATCACGCTTTGAAAGTGGGCACAAAGGGGCTCTCCACCCAACCTCCTCTCTTTTCTTTTTCTCTTTGCTTGTTGGGTCGGGGTTGAGCTGAGAAGCAAAGTTTGAGTCCGAAGCAAGTGAGTTTCGAATTGGGACAGCTTCCGAGAAGGACAAAAACAGAAGGGGAAAAGGACAGAACACACAACCTCGTGCTTTTCTCACAAACAACCAAAGACAAGCATATAGTGGATCCTTTTGAAAGATTGGCAACGTTTTGTCGGTGAATTTGAGGAAGTTTTGCGTGGTGGGTGTCTTTTCGTATTAGAGATTTGGCTTTCAAATGATGGTAAACAGCTCTATTCTCAAAAGTTGGGTGACCATGCAATGGTGGTCCCATCCAATATCAGTGATGGAGCGTCCTTATTTGACAGGGGACACCTACAAAGTTTTAGATGCATTGTATATTTGACCTCTTTTTGTGGACCTTTAACCCATTAAATTTTCCAAAGCTACAACCTTCGCCCGCTTAGAATATGACAAGACCAGATGACATCAGAGAAAGCCCAACTTTATAAATATTGAACACTCAAAATTTAAAAAGAAAAAGAGGCAAAGTACATTAGAAGTTCAAAAAAACCTCTATGTACGTGTCACTTGTAGTTTTATCAAGTTGTGTTCACCTAAAATGCAATGGTTTCAATTATTAAAGTCCAATCGAGGATGACCACGGCCAATTCAAGCATCAAATTTGGCTTCAAATCAAATTCTATATGTCTGGAAACTTCAAGAACTTTGTAAAATTTGAATTATAAATATAATTCGTAGACAAATAATAAAAAATATATAACGTAAATTGCAAGGAACTTTATTGAGTCAGAATGGATGGCTTACATTTTTAAATGGCATGTTTGTTCGATGACTGAGATTGGACATAAGTTTTTTAAAGGAAATCAATGAAGTGCATTGGGAAAAAAGTGAAAGGCTTACAAGACATAGCTTTATAGCTTTTAAAATCAAAGACAAGTACGATACCGGAATTAGGAAACCTAATCTAATTAAAATTTAACATTCAAACTTTGGCAAAACCTAATCCAAATGATCTTCTTCAAAATTGGATGAGCTCCTCACGATTCTCGATGCCTTGATTGATGTTGTGTGATTTGTAAAATGTGTGATGAGAGATGCGTTTTTTTATCCATCATGCAGCCTGAATGTGTCATTTCGTTATGCATTCTGATCTTCTTCAACTAAAATCACTAATTGCCTCTTGACTTGTGTGATGCTTTAGGAATGATTTGCCGCTGCTCCCGACCCCTTAAGCACAACTATTCCTTGGTTGATGGATCCTTCTTGACTTAGTCTTTGACTTCTTGATATATTTCAAGTCAATTGATCGTCACCACGTGTCATGAACTTCCCTTAAACTGTATCCATTGAAAATTCATGATTGATGAGCTTGTTTGACATTCCATCAATGATCTTGTAAGCCAATCGTATGTGAGTTTATCAAGCATTGTATTGAGTCGGTCTTGTGAGTTAAGTGTATTTGGCATAGCCTGATTTGGGCGATTAACTTCTTTAGGTTTTCGCCCATATTTTGGGCCTAATGTCAGCATGTGTCCCCTTATTTTGACCCAATGCTAGCTTGGTAATTGGTCAAAATGTAACAGCATCCTTCCATTTAGAAAAAAACGTATTTAAGCCCTAAAGTCTCTATTTTTTGAATTCAAGTGCTCTGATCGATCAAATCAATCAATCTCTCTCTCTCCCCCCGGCCTAATTGTTCATCTCTTCATTTCAAACCTTTAGATCACTAGTTGTAACCACAAGTGACATTACTTTTATGAAGCACTTTGTGAAGCTCATCATTGATAGCTTCTAGCTAAATGTGACTGCGAGCCGTTTGAATGCAAGAAACATGTTGTATCAGGTCGAGGTCGAGGATTTCAAATAATTCACTGATCAGCAATCTGATAGAAGATTGACAAAGATGTCACAGGGGCCTGTTTTCAACCCAAACTCTGCAGGAGTAAGGATACTATGAGTGAGAAGTACTTCGAAAACCACAAGCTTCCTGTAGCAATTTCGCCTTAAACGATGGGTTGATTTGTCAGGGTGGAGCAAATCGATTCCTCGGTGCTGGTTCCTACTGATAATCACTATTCAAACTGGGTTGCAAGTTTGATAAGGTAAAAGGGTTCAGCTAGGGAGAAGCTGAGAATCCATGCCATCCGCCTGTCGACAGAGAAACAAGACTTCCACTACCACCTCTATACTACATTTGTGGTGCTCTAGGACAAGTGTTTCGACTTCATCTTTCCAGAGGCCACGATGTCTATCACCCTCACTGTTGTAAAATTGACTTCGAAAATGGGTAGAACAATGAAGTGAGACTTTGAGGCGTGATATCACTTTCTTTAAGGAATTATTTGCCCCACGAAGTTGCTAATGGTCACCGGCAAATTTCCTCCAGGATACAACAAAGTCTCGATGAGAATACTAGATAGCAATTCTAGTATTTCTCCAGGGTCTCTCTACGAAACAATTCGAGAAGATGGCTGTGTTTTTAGGGAAGAAAATTTCGGAAAAGAAAGAAAAACATTCTGTCATGCCAAAAAACCGACGAGTATATATAAAGGCATTTTACCGACCGATGGCAACTTTTCGATAAACGGTTAAAAAATCAAACACAACTCTTCGGTCGACAGTTTATAATTGAAAAGGTATGCAGCCGAAATGGTTTATGAAAAGACATGAAAATTCGGAATTAAAAAAAATTAAAAAATAATGAATATATATTTTTTCACGAAATTCCGAATTTCATAATTTCCAAAAATTTCAAAATTAACGAAGACACCCTTTCGACTAATAACAGTCATAAAGAAACGGCATGACATAAAATAAAATTAATTAAAAAATAAAGTAGAGGATTAGGCTAATTAATCCGCAATTACTCGCGCCCCCGCACGCGGGTATCATGGGTCTAGCCCATATCTCATATGTTTCTTCTGAACACACAAAAGAAGCCCGCACTTATAAACAAGCCTACTTCACTCCATATTATCTATGTGGGACGTAGAAAAACCACTTTTGTTTATTTTACAAACAAACTTCCAACACTCACCCTCGAGGACGTTGCAGCATTCACAGGCCAAGCCCCCGATGGCATTGTGGTGGACGCTTTCTCTAGGGGTCCGTTTGGCTATCACGAGAGTGTCCGTAACTGCTACCAGCATATCTCGAGCTAATATTCAACCCTCGTTGATCACGTCAAGATTAGTGAAGGAGGAGTTTGATTCTTCCTTTCTTGTTTGCTCCATTGATTTTTTGTTCAAAATCGAAGAGGCCTCTGAAATACATGATCTAGTAGTGGCCAACTACTTGGTAACTCTGTCTCGCGCTGACTTAGCTGAAGTTCAACCGGTGGCCGTAGCCCCATTCCTTCTAGCATGGCTTATCATTGTCTAGGTCAGGCTATGGAGGTGAATATGAGATAGTATTCCTAAGAGAAATTGACATTAATAGTTCATGCACTTTGGCCCAATATATAATGTCATCCTTAGACTTTGGATTCGTTTAATGCAGCTCTTGAACTATTCCTAAATATTCAATGTAGTCTCTAAATTTTCAATTTGTTCAATATAGTCTCTCAACTTTTCAACAAAGTGAAAAGAGTCCTTTGGTACTATTCACGTGTTTTCATAATTACACTATTGCCTAGATTTTATAAAATCTTTTCATTTTAATCATTTCCCGATATAATTCCCCTCAAAACCACAAACTTTAGATAGAATTTCAATTGTGACAATTTAATACCCTAAAAAACCCTCAACTTTAACTCTAATCTCAGTTGTACACCAAAATTTTTTTTTCATTTCATAAAAACCCTCAACTTTTAGTCTAATCTCAATTCTACCTCAAACTTTTTTTGTCTTATAAAAAATTATCAATTTTAGGTTCAGTGCCAATTTTATCCTAAACTTTTTTTATCTTATAAAAAACCATAAACTTTTACTTGATTTAACTTCCCCCATTAACACTCCTTCAAAAATCACTCTTAGTGATGTGGCATTTCCATGTCATTACTCTAGTTTTTACCTAAATTACAGATCTAAAAAGATGTCTTTTGGAGATGAATTTCTACATCAGCCCAAACGACGTCTTCTTGAATTTGAAATTTGGGTAAGAACTAGAGTAATTAAGGTTGGCCTTCTTCAATCGTGCTTAATTTTTAATAGAGTTTTCTTTCCATCTCGCTTGGGGATCTTCAATTTTGCGCTCATCGTCCATCTCCCGCAGCCGGAAAGCTCACACTTAAGACATTCAAAGAGCTCACGTTTGGGAGTTTTCCAAAGAGAAATTTTGGGAGGGATAACGATGGCAAATTTAGGACTCAAGTAAAACTTAGTAATTTTTTATGAGACAAAAAAAAAAGGTTTAGGGTAGATTATAATTGGACCTAAAGTTGAAAGTTTTTTATGAAATAAAAAAATTTTATGATAGAATTGGAACAGTACCTGAAATGGAAGATTTTTTATGGGACAAAAAAACGTTTATGATAAAATTGGGACTGAATTTTAAGTTGAGGTTTTTTTTAGTATTAGACCAAATTCTCGTATGAATTTTTTTTTTAGGGTTAATACCACGAAAAACCCTAAACTGGTACACTTGTGACACATTTACCCCAAACTATTTTTTTGACCATAAAAAACCCCAAACTGGTACACCTGTGACAATTTTACCCTGAACTATTTTTTGACCACCAAAAACCCCAAACTGGTACACCTGTGACAATTTTACCCTGAACTTACCATAAAAAACCCCAAACTGGTACACATGTGACAATTTTACCCTGAATTAAAATTTTATTATTTTTATTTTTATTTTTTTCGAATTTTTATTTATTTTTATTCTTTTCTTTTCTTTTCTTTTCTTTTTTTCATTTTCAAACTTTGGCCGATCGCCGGTCCGGCAATCGGCTAGAGGCGGAAGCCGGCGAGGGCCGCCCTCGCCGGCGTCGGCAAGGGCGACCCTCACCGGCTCGAGTGAGGGTGAGCCGGCGAGGGCGACCCTCGCCCGCGTTGGGCGAGGGCGACCCTCGCCCGCGTTGGGCGAGGGCGACCCTCGCCCGCGTTGGGCGAGGGTGAGCCAGCGAGGGCGACCCTCGCTCGCGTTGGGTGAGGGCGGCCCTCGCCCGACGCAGGCGAGGGCCGCCCTCGCCTGAGTCGGGCGAGGGTCGCCCTTGCCCTGGGCAGGCGAGGACGGCCCTTGCCGGCTTCCGCCTCTGGCCGGTCGCCGGATCGGCGACCGGCCAAAGTTTGAAAATGAAAAAAAAAAGAAAAGAAAAGAAAAGAAAAAAGAAAAAATTCAAAAAAAATAAAAAAAACAATATTAAAAATTAGTTCGGGGTAAAATTGTTACATGTGTACCAGTTTGGGGTTTTTTGTGGTATGTTCAGGGTAAAATTGTCACGGGTGTACCAGTTTGGGTTTTTTGTGGTATGTTCAGGGTAAAATTGTCACGGGTGTACCAGTTTGGGGTTTTTTATGGTCAAAAAAATAGTTTGGGGTAAATGTGTCACAAGTGTACCAATTTAGGGTTTTTCGTGGTATTAACCCATTTTTTTATAGTAAAAAATCACCAATTTTCTCTCTTTACCGAAATCTATCTTCCATCAACTTTTCATCCGCGTTTTCCATTAAATGTTTGAGGTGTCAATTCCTTGTCGACATCTTTCTCTCTCTCTCCCTCCATACGTCATTGATGACATGGAATGTCAGCTCAATTGGATATTTCCAAAAAAGATTATCTTTTTTATTTGCTTTCTTCTTCGCTTCTATGGCTTGTGGTTCTACTGGGCGACAAATTCTTGGAATCTTGTACTCTGGACAAAGGCATCAAATCTTGGAGGGATGATGAAGCTTCAAGCATGGTCTAGGTTACTACTTGTGGTGTGTGGGTTCCTCTATTTCTTCATCGTGGGTCTCACTCTCCGGTGAGCCTCCCGTGGAGGTCATGACCAATCGTTCAACCTCCATCAACGGTGATGCTCAAGCTCAAATTGAGATTGTGCGACCTCAAATTTGAGTCATGCAACCTCAGATCTTAGTCACATGACCTCAAATTTGAGGTTGCATGGCTTAATCACGGGTGGCAACCTCCATCGATGGAGGTTGTGGCTTCAGATTTGAGGTTCTAAATTTGAGCCAAAGGGGGCTCGGAAGACGGTGGTCGTGGAAAGTGGCGAGGTGGTGATGGACAGAGGATTGGAAGAGCAGTAAGGTGGTGTTGGTGGTGGTGGTGAAAGGGCAGTCACGAGGTTGAGCTAAGGCTGAGTTGATGGTGGTATGGAAAATATGTATAGTGGTATGGTATGGTCCGGAGGTGAAAGGAAGAAGAAAAACGAAAAATGTTTTGTCGGAATTCGACTTCGTGACGAAATACGTTTTCATTCTTTGATTTTATTAGAGGAGATAGGTTCTGTAGTGATTCCGAACAGGAAATACCACAGGTAAATAGACGAATCGATAACTTCACTTCGAACAGAATCGAACATACACAAACTGTGCCGGAATTCAATCAACGAAAAAGCTTAAAAACATAGAGATGCCATGCCGAAATTTAATCAACAACTAGGCATTCACAAACTACAATAAAGAAACACTCCAGAATTTAATCGATGATGACATTGATCTGAAAACTACAGTTAAGAAACACGTCATAATTCAATCGACGATACAAATCTAGAAACTATACCTACGGTGCAAGAATTGAAAGATAACATGTTTGCTAGTTTGTGCGTCGGCTAGGAGGCTCCACAAGAGATGAATATAGCTATTTAAAGCTATAATCGACAGTTATCAACGGAAGTTATAAACAGAGGTTACAAACGGTTATCGAACGGTTACATTGACTTCACTAACTTGACGGTTGCTTTATTCCACTACCTTGACGGTTACTTCTTTGACGATTGCATTTGAAATTGTCAACTCCACTTTTTATCGATTCTTTCAAGCTGTCAATTGATCAAGTTGTTGATAATTCTGTTCATAAATAACCAAACGTTGCTCTTATCGACTAAATTTATCACATTCAATAATAACCAAAAGTTAGTCATTTTTAGTGTAAACACGGAATAAAAGAAAAGGAAGGAAAAAATAGAAAATAAATATATAATTCTAATTTTGAAAAAGGGAATGACATGGAATTGACACGTAGCATTATCAAACAAAAACTTAACATAGGCCATATTCAGGTAGTGGTGAAAGTGGGTGACTTTTTATAGTACAAAAAAAGTTCGAGTAATTAGGTTTTAACTTAAAATTGGTGGAAGCGAGCCATCATTTTCTTAAATCAATAAACAACAAACACATTATTTTTCTATTTCCTTTTACCTTTTTGTCTTCACAAATATTACGATAGTCTCATACAAGTATATCTTAGCCGATGATCTCTATAGTGGTAAAAGTAGAACTTCATTTAGACTTGTATCGGGTTGACTTTCCTACTACTTATGGTGTATTTGGTTTAGCATTCCCAAGAGACTTTCAATCTTGAAAGCCCTTTTGGGGAAATACTGAGGAGTTTAACGAGCATTTCCAATAGGCTTTCTGCCGAAAGCTAACATTGGGAATGCCGAAAGCCTAAGGTTGGTCCAGACCAGCTTTGAGCTTTCAGCATTTGCTTAATGCTTAAACCAATTTTTTCCTTCCCAAACTACCCTAACTAATTCTTTAATATTTTAATTTTGCCCCTCATGCCTGTTCATCTTCTTTAGGTTGAGGGCTGCTAGCCAGAGTCATCCGAGGCTAGATCGGGACGGCGAAGCTCTGGCGAGAGGCCGATGAGGGGCCGGCAAGGTCACCCGACCCTGGCGACGACCGTAGGCTCTCGCCAGCGACCGTAGCCCATCGCCGATTCCAATGAAGGGTAAGCTTTTTCTTAAATAAACAAAAAATCCCAAAGCCCTTTGCAAAATAAGATTGGCCAAAATAATATTTGGACCAAAATAGCTTCACAAATGATTTTTTACCAAACGCAATTCGCATTCCCTCAAGGGACTTTAAGTTAAAGCTATTTGCATTCCCCTAAAGGCCCTTGGGAATGCTGAACCAAACTTACCCTTATTATTTTATGTTCATGAATGCGTTTATATTTATATTAATCTACATCTTATTCATTTTTTAAAAAAAAACACACAAAAGATTGAAAATTTTATTAATCTAAAAAAAAATACGGAACAAAAGTGAGGCTATTGAAATAGTTCTCGATCAAATAAGACGACGCCTTCGATGCATTTCATTGGGCCTAATTCACAAATCAAGCAGCGACAAAACATCGCGAAGCCCAAATTCGTAGCCCGTGCGACGAGGTCCGGGGATGTCGGATCCGGTGCGCCCGCCCCTACGGCGAGTGCTGCTGGAACCGTCCTCCCCGGATCGACACGTGTCGCCACCCTTCTCCTATCTGACTCGGGCGGAGCCACCGGAGGAGGAGGAGGACGACGAGGAAAGGATTAAAAATTTCTCTTTTTCTTCCTGGCCCCGAGGAGCGTTGTCCTATTCATTCATTTGCATTTGCATTTGAATTTCATTTCACGCCCTTTCTCTCTCAAGCTTCTCTCTCGTGCAATTTCGTCGCTGGAAACGTCTGCTGCATCCAAACTGCGAAGGAGCAGGAGGAGGAGGAAGAAGAAGGAGGGGAGGAGAGGAGCGAAGGAGGCGAATTCCGCGAGGTGCGTGATGGTTGCGAGATCGCGACCCGCTCGATCGCTCCGATTCGAAATCCCGATCCCGGCGCTCGGCGAGCGGTTCACGTCGGCAGGAGCCGAGTGAAGGGGGCGACGCTCCGCCTCGATCGCGACCGATCCGGCCCGCGCGATCGCGCGTTTGTCCCCAACCGCCCCCACCCCTGCCCGGGCCATTTGCCGATCCGTGGGGAGGGACCGAGGAGGAGGGGGGTGCGACGACCGGAGCGATGCCGTCGCACGCGGATCTGGACCGCCAGATCGAGCAGCTGATGGAGTGCAAGCCGCTGACGGAGGCGGAGGTGAAGACGATCTGCGATCAGGCGAGGGCGATACTCGTGGAGGAGTGGAACGTGCAGCCGGTGAAGTGCCCGGTCACGGTCTGCGGGGACATTCACGGCCAGTTCTACGATCTCATCGAGCTCTTTAGGATAGGCGGCAACGCGCCTGATACCAATTATCTGTTTATGGGAGATTATGTTGGTGAGCTCTTCTTCTTTTTTCTGGTCTCGAGCTAACTTTTGTTTACATGGCTTACTTTTGCGAGCTATGTGGTTTTCGGGATGTGGAATTTTAAGTTTATGTATGTCAAACTATGTTGTGTGTGATGACGTGTGATCTGAAGATTGCTCTCTGCCATGGTGGATTGTCTGCTTCAATTTTGGTTTTTGCTTGTATGGGGTGGTCCTGATCGACGACAATGGTGGTGTTACATTTCTTCTTCTTTTTTCTCTGTCCACGAGAGACGGAAAGAAAGAGGAATGATCTTTACCAAAAAAAAAAGAAAGAAAGAAAGAGGAATGATTATTGGGTTTTCTTTTCTTTCTCAAAATTTCCGGATCCGTTTACACAGCGCCAGATGGGGGCTCGCTGGAGTATGTTTGTGCAGGCAGGGCGTTCTTTGCATATGAAGTTTGACAACCTTGATCCTGCTTCGTGCTCATTGGTTTCTAGTCTGTGATCTTTGAATCTGTTGTTAAAAGACCGGAATGAGTAATGTCTGTGGGTATGTTAGAGTAATGTTGTGCAGGTCGGAAAGTTTACTTTAGTTGGGAGTACGGGAATTGGTAGCATGGACACCTTCATGGCATTCATCCCTAATTGTACTCCATTACTTTGGAATACCCTGCATTGCCACCACAGTGTATATACTGCTAGTGATATTCAATGAGCATACAAGCACTGTGATGGATTTGAAAGATCGCTTTTCTTCAAATTATCATGGATCAGAAATTGTAACTTGTGGTTCTTTGCCTTAAAAAAAAATGTCTGGTTGTTTTTTGCGTGAGCATAATTTGAAGTAGTTTTCTTGGCCGATCTAAGCCTTTCTTCTCTTTATATGCTTACCTTATGGGTTTATTCCACATGTGCCATGCTTTCCCTTTGTTGGTGAATTTATTTTGTTGGCAATTTTGGAAACGGTAGATTGAGGTTGGGTGGTATAGGTGTTGTTGCTGTGTTACGAACTTGTCTTTTGGTCAAGTGCATATTGAAAATTATTGACTTGAGATCTCACTTCAGTACCTTAAAACTATTGTAGTTACTAGTTACAGCCATGATTCACCTGTTTGGAATCCATAGTTGATCAATTGCCACTTAAAAGTACTTAGAGCCGGAGTTAATGCGGTGGGAAGGAGAATTGTCTTTGCAATGTATGCCGCATGGGTAGATACTTTGAGCGACATGATAGGGTTAATCAAAGAAGTGCCTTCACTTGCTGTTGAGGAATATTATTGGCATAGTAATTTTTTATAGAACTTGTTCACATGTTAGCATTTTGCATCATTTGTTCGTATTGTCATTATCACAACTCTGGGAGTATCCTACATGGGATGGTGTCCTTGGTGTCCAGCTTTATCCATATCTAATAGCATTTCCCTTTGAGACACCTGTAATTGATGCCACTTATAGTGGTCGATGATCGTACAGAAAGTACCTAACTGTATTCGTCATTTTATAAATGCAGATCGGGGGTACTACTCGGTGGAGACTGTTACGCTTTTAGTGGCTTTGAAAGTTCGCTATAGAGATAGAATCACTATCCTTAGGGGAAATCATGAAAGTCGGCAAATAACACAAGTGTAAGGCACTTTCTTAGTTTTTAAAGACCATACATCGTGCGAAAGCAATGTAAATTTTGCACAATAATGTTTGTCCTTAGTATAATACCCATTACATGGGTGTGCTAGATGGTAGCAAGATATTTCTCCTGGATATTATATAACGAGACCACTGGTTTTCATTGATTCTTAATATCCACTTAAGTGCTGATTTACATTGTCTTTAATTTTATCGTGAGACTCTTTGCTCCAGCAATTTCAGTCACTCTTTGCCGCTGTGTCTTCCCTTTTTTTGTTTATCCATGACTATCTAAGATATGTGTTAGCATTCTTTGTGATAAAATTATCTGATCCTTATACAACCAGCAGAGTACTAGTTGAACTCTAAAACTCTCTTATTCTATCTCTATTGTTATTCTGTTTGTTGTCCACTGGTGTAACTAATGACTATTCAGCTGGCTGCTTGGATCGATGAATAATTCCCTAAGAAAATTGACATATGAGGAATGAACTCCTCGAAGACTTGGAATATATTGCTTCTATGCAACTTGACAAGAAGGGTAACTAGGGTATGGTGCTTGGAATATGAATCGAAGTTTGTTTTAAGAGTGATTTGGCCTTACACGAGTGATGGTGCTCTGGAGTTTGGACTATTTACAAACGGGTTCAGTGAAAACTTTGTTTCAGAAATGAAAATGCTGAAATGCTAATATAGGATAATCTTTTCTGAGAGGAAAATCTCGGATCTCTCTGCCTCTCTCTCTCTCTCTCTCTCTCTCTCTCTCAAACACACACACACACAAAAATGGGTTCAATGAAAACTTTGTTTCAGAAATGAAAATGCTGAAATGCTAATATAGAGAATAATCTTTTCTGAGTGGAAAGTCTCGGATCTCTCTCTCTCTCTCTCTCTCTCTCTCTCTCTCTCTCTCTCTCTCTCTCTCTCTCTCTCTCTCTCTCAACCAAAAAATTAAGCAAAATGGATTGGCATGCACACAGTAGAGGCACTCATGTGACATTCATGAACATGCATAGTATGGTTAAGCATAAGGTCTGCTTTACTCTTGACGTAAGTATTTCATAAATTTCAGGTATGGTTTCTATGATGAATGTTTGAGAAAGTATGGAAATGCCAATGTCTGGAAATATTTCACCGACTTGTTCGATTATCTTCCACTTACTGCTCTTATTGAGAGTCAGGTTTGTAGTGACATGTTCCACTTCACTGCATGAGCCACCTACATGTTATATACTCACTACAGTACTTTCATGTTCTAGATCTTTTGTTTGCATGGAGGTCTATCACCATCTTTGGATACACTAGACAATATTCGAGCCTTGGACCGTATACAAGAGGTATGGATTGCTTAACATTATATATACATTTTTTTTTATGACATGCTATCCAAAAGAAGATGTGGATATATTGTTGACAGTATCGATTCAGTGTTTCTGAAAGTTGATATACTTGCCTCTAGAGAGGGGATTGAGCAATGTCTAAATTGAGATTTGCCCTGGTTAGAATATCAATTTTCTTATCCGGATGAAATGAGTGCTCTTACTGGTGATTATCATGATTTAGAAAATGTCTGTTTGGTGACATACCTCTTGACATCATGCAATATCACCTAAACAATTCAGTTTTTCTATTTCAGAACATGTTCATATGTAATTTCTAGTTATTTAATATGTAACACACAAAAACATTTGCTTAGTTGCTTCATGCTAGGTCATTTTGTCACATTGTATACACATCAAATAAACTTTTTCTTTCCATTTGTTTCCTTTTTGATGCCATTTTGTTGACGTGACAACCATTTTCCCCAAAATTAGCAGATCTGAGTCTGACCAGTGTATTATAAGTATTCATTGGATGAACTGCGTGCCCTGATTTGATTGTACATCGTGCAGGTTCCTCATGAAGGACCAATGTGCGACCTTTTGTGGTCTGATCCAGATGACCGCTGTGGCTGGGGAATATCTCCACGTGGTGCTGGTTATACCTTTGGTCAGGACATTGCTGCTAATTTTAATCACACTAATGGTCTCACTCTGATATCGAGAGCCCATCAGCTTGTCATGGAAGGATACAATTGGTGTCAGGTCTGTCGACTAGAACAGGGAGTTCCTCTTTTATTTTCCATTTGCATATGGGATAAATGCACTAGAAGTCCTAAAACTTTCAAAAAATGCAATCAAGTCCTAAAACTTGTCACGAAAGTGCAATTAAGTTCTAAAACTTTCAAAAAATAAAATCAAATCCTAAAACTTATCACGAAGGTGCAATCAAGTCCTAAAACTTATCACGAATGTGTAATCAAGTCCTAAAACTTTTAAAAAGTGCAATCAATGAAAGGACTTGATTGAACCAATTTAACAAGTTTTAGGACTTGTTTGCACTTTCATAACGAGCATTAGGACTTATTTGCACTTTTTGAAAGTTTTAAAACTTAATTGCACTTTCCTAACAAGTTTTAGAACTTAATTGCACATTATGAAAGCTTCAGGACTCAATTGCACTTTCGTAACAAGTTTTAGGACTTTGAATGCACTTATCCCTTTGCATATATTGCCATTTCATGTCTAACCCATTCTTTATGCTCATTCACATCTTGCTAGGAAAAAAATGTGGTCACTGTATTTAGTGCACCCAATTATTGTTATCGGTGTGGAAATATGGCTGCAATACTTGAGATTGGAGAGAATATGGATCAGAATTTTCTTCAATTTGACCCAGCACCACGTCAAATTGAGCCGGACACAACGCGCAAGACTCCTGATTATTTCTTGTGATTCAAGAACTGCATTTACTGCTTGTAATTCAGGTTTGACGCCATCTTGCTGTTGATGTGTCTTATGGAAAAAGAATTTCATCTTTAAGATCAGACTTCAGAGTCATGAGCAATGCCATTCTTCTTTTTGGAGCTTGTCTTGCCGCCTTGTTGAAATCAAGGAACTTGAAGAGCAAGATGGAAGGCATCAGCGTTCTTGTTTGTCCTGTATATTCGTCGAAAGAAGGGGGGCAGCAATAACGTGGCCTATCTTGTACTGCAATCCGAGGAGAAAATTTTTGAAGCAGTTGAAAGTTTTCCATTTTCAAATTTAGTAGACCAAAAAGCTGTAATGAGTTTACTCGAGTAGGGGGCATCGTGGGCACGAGGTTCTTGAAAGTTTGTTTTGGGTGGTGGATGAGCCGTAAAGTGGAAATTGTTTTTGGTTCTTCGTTTGTAACACTGTTTTTGAACTTTTTTGGAGCATTTCTTCCTTCATGCACGAAGTAAAGTCCATTAGGCTTCTTTTCGCAGGATAAACGTCATCTGTGAATTTACTGCAATGGAATCTGCTTGCTCGGTAGCTTCAATTATTAAGCGTCAGATGGTGCTGAGTTTTAGAAGTCACCAAGTTCTAAAGTAATGAAATTCCTTATCCTGTAAGTTCCGACCTACGCTAAGCCAGCGCTCTGAATCTCTTTGAACTGGTGAGGCTCAACATCGTTGTCTCCGGTCTTCCTAAAGAGCCATTTTAGCCAGTTCTGCACTGGCTATGCGAAGCTTGTCGCGACGGTGCCTCCATGATCAATTGGCTAACAGACAAGCATTGAGTGTAGCTTAGCTCTGAGGCGACCAGTATAAGATTACAGGCAGAGACCTTGAGAAAATTCTATTGCAATTGGATTTTCTCTTACAGATGAACGACAATTCAATTCAAGCATTATTGAGCACTTGGCATTTCTGTAGCAAGTCAAAATTCAGAATGAATGGATTGGGTGAGGAAGGAGGGGTGCATAGATCTTGGCGGTGTTTTCCAGATTTGGGAACGCACTTGGGCTGCATTTGATTCAGCTTTTTCCAATAGGCTTTGGGGAAATGCAAAGCAGTAACACCGGATTTGGGAACACAGTTGAGCTGCGTTTGGTTCAGCTTTTTCAATGAGTTTTGGGGAAATGCAAAGCAGTTAAGCCTAAAGGGCTTTGGAGAAATGCAAATACCGTTTAGTAAAATCTACTTGGACAAGTAACTTTGAGAGAAATGCTGTTTGGTAAAAAAAACACATTTGAAAAGCCCATTTAAGTGATTAATCTAAGTTTTTTAAATTTTTATTTGTTTAAAATTGAAAAAAAAATTCTGCAGCTTTTTTAATTTAAAATTTGACAACAATGTTAAAGTTATCATGTAAACAATTTTATTAACGTGCCATGTCAAAAGCTGTGTCATCATTTGAAACACTATCCTCCTCTAGACAATTTGTGTCCCTTACTTTGGCAAGTAATTTCCAATTCGTATCAAGTTCCGAGGGAATAAAAGATATTATAGGGATTTGTATTAAATAAGCCAATTTTCATTGAGTAGGCAAAGAACCAAACTTCTCCAGTCTTATGTTTGTATCCAAGATCATGGCACTGCTTTGCCAGGAGAATCGATCTCTGTAGCTGCCACAATTAAAATGAATTTGCAGATGTCTCTCGAGCTATCATTTCAAGTGATCCTTAACCAACTACCCGAAATAATAGACATGAACCAAAATAAGCTTTCATTCTTCGTTATCACAAGAAGAGCAAAATGTACACTCATTTTCAGTGACTTCTCAATAGATTACAATCGTTCAACTATGAACAAAAAAAAATGATAAATTTATCTTTGTAGCTGCCCTAAATAGAAGGCAAGTATTCTTTGCTTGCTGCTTCTTGTTAGCCTCTTATCATGGACAAACAAAAAGCCGTTCACATTGATGAAAGCGGAGTAGCTCGCGCATCAAATTCAAGGGCATCTTCGTATCCACTTGTAAGGAAAAATAAAGCATATGTACCGTGCGCTGCAACTTCTGGAGAGATCAACTTGAATCTCAAGCCCATGAACATATTGTGCGGAGCAAGTCAAATGACGATAGTTTATCATTGCCGGCCATCAACTAGAGACTTCACTGGAGTTCCGCTTGCTCGGGCCTCGTAAATCATCACAGTTAGGCTGCTCACAAAGGCACTCCAGAGGATTTGTATGGAAGTGATCCTCCTCCTTGGGCTTATCGACAAAAACTCTAAGATGACTTGGCTGTGCCATCTTCTTCTTCTGTGCAAGATGCACAGCAACTTCAAAATTATTCTGTGAAAGTATTCCGTTCTGATCCAAATCCAGTAAAATTACAAGCCTCTTACAATCTAAGGGAACAATTCTCTTAAATCCAAGATACCTGCAGAAAAATGTCACAGTTAACCATGGGAAATAATGGAAGAGCATCAATCAAGTTAACACACAAAAAAGCAATGTCAAAGGACGTAAGATATACGGTTGCAATCGACAATCAACCAATCCCCTCCTCACATTCGATTGGGACAGATCCACCGCAATTGACGAATCACTCAAAACAGGACAAAAACAATCAATTCTTTGTTGCGACACATAAAATCATCCTACGCAAGCCCAATTCTTGAAACCCCAACCACAACGTCCAGTCCAACTCCAACAACAATAAAAAAAGCGAAAGAACCAGCAAACCATCACACCAAATGCTTGCAAGCCGAGCCAAACAATAGTGCCGATCCAGCGGTAAAAGCCACATGCAGGTCGACAATTCCAACGATCGCTTAGCCCAAGCACAAAATCAAGAGGGCACAATCAGCAACACCCAAACGGACCTAGCTCACACATTCTCCCAAAAGCAAGCGACTCATCCCAAAAAGAGGTGAATTAGAAAACCCATAAATGTGGCGAAGGAAAGATTGAACCTGCAGAGAAGCAGGTCGCGAGGGAGAGAGCGAGCGAAGGAGCACGGTTGAGCGAGCGTCGTCGAGCGCAAGAGCAGACCGCGAGGGGGCAGTTGCGAGCAGAGAGCGTCGGGTCGCAGGAGACTATAGGGTTTTGTCTTTTTTAAAAGGGGCAAGTTTGGATTTTTAATGAGTTTTCGAGGGCCAAAAAGGAAGATGACTAAATTTCCATTGATAAAGAGTTTCAGGGTTCCGAAAATGCTGAAAGCTCAATGCTAGTAGGAACTAGCATTGAGCTATCAGCATTTTCCAAGGTCAGCTTTTGCCTCAAAGCCTTCTTGAGATGTGGTTGCCAAACACCTAAAATTTTTTTCAATGGGCTTTTAAAATACTGAACCAAATACACCTTTGGTCTCTGTTGCTTTGTGCATTGATATTTGGATGTGGCCCCAGAAGAGCATGTGCTGATGCAGAGAAGGGGAAGGACGACAGCTTATGTTGTCCACTTTCTCATCTGGACAACCATCTCTCTCTGACTCGCCAGGACGACAAAAGGGCAAAGGGAGCACAAATATCCAGAGATGTAGTTGTTGGGTGAGAGAGGCACCACTTGCTGGTTAGATGTGAATCATATGGAGTTTGTGCCTTTTCTATCTTGTGTCGTGTTAGTGCTTTTTAAATCTGAGCTTTTACTTTCTTCACTATAACTTTTTGTGAATAATTTTAGCCTTGGACGCTTAGAAAGGGGCTTGTCAAGGCTAGGCAAAACAAGGAAAAGTTTTACTCGTTGTAATTGTAATTTTGGAAGTTTTTTTTTTGGGCCCTATACTTTGCTTTGACACAATTCTAACTATTTGTACCACTCTATATTACTTGTTGAGAAAGGCACAAAGCTCGTTTAAGAAAACACTCTTTTTTATTAGAGGCACTTTCTACAATATTGGCTGGGAGAACTTTTACACACCCAAACACTAAGGAGCCAAGCACACACCCAGCCACACAGCACACACCCATAAGTGAGCACTTCTTGACTGTTATTACCTTCTAAATATTTTCAGAGCTAGAGAGATGTGGCCAATCCATTAGCCACACATTTCTACTTAAAAATATCTTACAAGAAAATATCTAAATATTTAAGAAGTAGCCTAGGAAAATCTAGAGGATACTAGACAAGGTCTATCTATCACCACATATTTCTACTTAAAATATCTAGATATTTAAGGAATAGCCTTGAAAAATCTGGAATTCTTGGATAAGAGAGGAGATGCAACATTTTCTTCAATACTCCCCTCACTGATTGCTCTTCTGTCAATGCGGATCTAGCAACCATGCCAAGTTGCTTTCGAAATTCTTCAGACTTTGTTGTTCCAATTCCCCTTGCGAAGATATTTGCAGCTTGATCACTTGTTTTGGCGTACTCTAGCTCTATCTCACCTAGTAGTACTTTTTTCCGTGCAAGAAGTGATGGTATACTTCTACGTGCTTAGTCTTTGCATGAAAAATTAGATTCTCTACCAAGCTTAGGGGTTATAGATTATCAGAGTACAGCCATGTCAAGTAGTCTATCAGTTGATGAAGATCCTCCATCAAATATACTGGTCATGTACTCTCTTGAGCTGCTATTCTCGTTGCTCTAAACTCAGCTTCTGCTATAGACAATGACAAACTTGGCTATCGTTTACTACACCATGACATCCGGTAGTTGATTGCCTTGCGTCATGATTTCTATGAAGTTAGCATTGCAATGCCTACTACCTCACACGATTCTTCTTTCTTATACAAGAGCCCAAGATTAAATGTACCCTTTTACAAACCTCAGTATTTGTCTAACTGCACCCAAGTGGGGCTTTCATGGTCTCTCCATCAACCCACTTGCTACTCCTACCGTGAAGATAATGCCACACTGTGTTATCCTTAGATAGATAAAACTACCCATTAATTGCTTGTGCATAGCTGAATTTTCCAATTCTCGTCCTTCGACTGCACATAGCTTTATATTTCATCCATAGTAGTAGATACTGGCTTGCAATTAAGCATTCCAAACTTTTATGGGAGATCACGTGCATACTTCTGTTGACATGTCCTTAGTTTGCTTAAACTCGAGTCCCATAGAGTTTTTCAGTTCTCCAAGCTCCTTCATCTAAAATCAACCTACGAGGTTGGGTCTTATTTGACATATCTCCTTTACACCATCTCCGGTAATGATTAGATCATCCACATAGATCAGTGTTGCTACAAGCTTTCCGTCTTCTGCCTTCACAAACAAGCTGCTAGGGCTACTAAGTGGTCACTTTGCATCAAGAATTCTGCAATTTTCTAAACTCCGCTCTTGGGCCTCTTAGGCCTAGTTTAAGCCATAAAGCGCTTTCTTTAATTTACAAGCGTAGCCTAGATGAATCTCACTCTTGAAACCGTTCAGCTATTCCATGTATATATTATGATCTAACTCTCCATGTGAAGAGACATTTTTCACATCCATCTGCCACGACTTTCATGACTTGCTTGCTACAAGTACTAATAAGACTCAAACTGTAATAACCTTTGCCTGCGGGTTAAAGGTTTCATCTTTAACTCATACTTTCAAAAGAATCCTTGAGCAGCTAAACATGCCTTATATATTTCTATAGACCCATTTGATCAAGTTTTAAGTTTGTAAACCCATTCGCAAGATACAGGAGTTGGGTCAAAAGCCTTAACTGAGACTTTTATCATCCTTAAATGAGACCTTAAACACCTGCATGTCAAAAGCCTCTTGGTGGACCAATATATTTTCCAACTCAGTCCGAGTTGGGTCTTTAGCCCATCCATAGGTGGCTATAATAATACCTCTGGCCATAACCCGTGAAAGATAATTCTTCTCATCATAGTCTCTCAGATGGCATTCTAAGGATCTAATATTTGGAAGTTCTTCACAAAAGGTATTTAACTTTGGGGAAATATTGACGCACATTCATAACTTATTTGACACCAACAGTAACTCATTTCCTAACCTAACCTTGTAGTTTGGCATCGTTCGTCCTCGTGAATAACGCTGCCAAAGTGTCCCATGCCTCCTTCAAGATCTTTGCGCTCTTGACATGTTGCAACAACTCGTCTTCTACAGTGATAGCAAGAAGATAAAGAACCTTACTGGCCTCTATCTTCCACTTCCTCAACTCTTCTGCATACGTGGGTGGTGTGGTGTTGCTGCCACCAATAATATCACACAAATCTCGACCCAGTAGGTGAAACTACATGTGGGTACTGAAATTATTATGATCGAAGTTGTTGAGCTTCTTGATGCTGCTAACCGAGCTCGAAATGTCCGTCATCTTGACTTGGTTATAATGCTTGGCGCTATACCAAGTAGGCTTGATCCCATATCAACATATCACAATCCCTGACTGTGCACTAGCTGAACTCTATGTATGCCGACCCCTAATTGCTTACTCGCGTACAATGGTCCCAGACCACCTTCTTCATGTAACACAACCCCTTATCGCTAGGTTCAAGGTCCCCAACCACCTGCTCTAATATCGCTTGTTGAGTGCGGAAATGTGGCTCCGACCACTTATTGAAAAAGGCACAAAGCTCACTTAAAGAAAACACTCATTTTAATAGAGGCACTTTCTACACCATCAGTTGGAAGAAAATTCTTACACACGCAAATACTTAGGAGCCAAGCGCACGCTCACACACGCTTACATGAGTGCCAAGCACACACCCAAATGGATATGTGCTTCTTGACTATTTATAGGCCTAATAAGGAGTAGTAATTACCTTACCCAAAAAAAAAAAACAAAGAGTAGTAATTTCTTCCTCAATATTTCTAGAAAATACTAAATGCGGTCAATCTATTAGCCACACATTTCTACTTAAAAATATCTTACAAGAAAATATCTAGACATATTAGAAGCTGTCTAGAAAATCAAGAAAATATGTGGTCAAATCTATTAGCCATACATTTCTACTTAAAATATCTTACAAGAAAATATTCAGATACTTAGGCTCCGTTCGTTTGTCGGAAAATATTCTCCTTTTGGAAAATATTTTTCCGAAAGATATTTTCCTGAAAAATATTTTCCTAGAACACAATTTTATGGTGTTCGACTAAAATTTGAAAAAGTTTCGGAAAATATTTTCTGGTGTTCGACGACCGCCGATTCGGTGGCATCCGATGACCGGCAGCGGTCGGCGACGGAGGCTGGTGGCGGCGGCCGGCAGTGGAGGCGGTGGGCGACTGGCGGCGGCGGCGGCGGGCGACCGGCGGCGCACGGCCGGCGGCGGCGGCGACCGGCGGCGGCGACGGCAGGCGACGGCCACGGCGACGGCCGGCGACCGGTGGGCGATGGCGGTGACCGGCGATCAACTTTCTCTCCCACGGAAAACATTTTCCCTCCCATGGACAATTTTGCCTTGACTTTGGGGGAAAATGATTTCCTCTTTGTAAAAAGAGGAAATCATTTTCCTTAAAACAATAAAGGATTTGGGAGTGGGGGAAGAAAATTTTCTGTCTCCGAACACCGGAAAACACAGAAAATGTTTTTCGGAAAAATATTTTTCCGGAAACAAACGGAGCCTTAAGGAGTGGCCTAGAATCTAGAATTCTTGGAGGACAGAAGCAGTGCAACATTTTCGTCAAGGTATTCAAATTTAGTCATCGCTAAATTCCTTTTGCTTTTGTTCTTTTTGTAGTAAAAGGGGCAAAAGTCATTAAAGATTAAATATTGCACACTCCAGAATGGAAAAGTGCACCTTTATCACCGAATGGGGCTAAGACCATGAGGTGAATCAGACAAAAGTTCTATGGATGATTTAGAATTGATGCCAAAATCTATTTTTATTGTACTTACAAAATGAGAACTCATGGTATTCATAGATGAGATTTAAGGTACAATCGTCCCCCATCTTCAGTTCAACCCAAATGAAAAGGTGGAGTGAATATCGATGATTGCTTAACTTTTGTTGAAGCGGATCCGCATGGACGATGGTGAGGCTTTTCTATTTACAAAAGAGGGAGCGAGGAGGGGGACTATATTCGCATGGAAAGGAAAGTTCAATCTGGAATTGGCCAAGGATTGATTCTTTGGGGGCTAGTTTAGTCTTAAGACTCCAATTTTTACGTGAGATGAGCTCGAAGACCGTGCCCTATGACCAACAGCTAAAAATGAGCCTCACGACGAGATGCTTGTCGGAGTCTTAGATGCGGGTTGCTCCTCCATACAGAATCATGAATTCAGGGCAATCTTCCCAATCTTTGGGTTAGCTAAGGAAGAATAGTCAATATTGATAACCACATTAGAAATAATAAAATGAAACCTTTGCTAGTGAATGATTGAGGTGGACACTCACATCAGAAAACAGATTTCTTGTTAGCTGTCACCATTGAAATAAACAGAATTCAACCGAAACTATTTATAATATAAAATGGATGAATTTTGTCTGCTATATAGTGAGTTCAAACCGTGACCCAAGACTTTTACTGTTGTCAATTTGATTGGACAGACTAGTACACAACATCTTCTCCAATGAGTGCGCTTAAAATGGTCGTTAAGATATACAAGTAACTAAGAAAACATTCGATTTATGAGAATCGGAGACCGCAATAGACCCCTCGGCTTACTTAACAAGTGTCCAAGGCATTCTTTAACCAAACTCTACCAAACTAGGATCGAAAAATTCACTCTGATTGCTCATCGAATCCTGGAAATTAGTCCTGGAAGTGGAAGAGAAGCATTTGTGGATAATGCTACTTAAAGAAACCCCCTTAGATTGAGGTTTTATCAAAATCCCAAGAGCGATTAGACAACACCATGGAGACTTGGAAGAGAACTGCCCCAATGGCAGACCCAGGAAGACGTCGATTCCTACACTTCGCTGCCATGTGTGTCGACCCTACTAGTTTCTAAAGTAGATTATTACCTGGGATTGGGACCGACAACCCCGGAACGGCACCTCCCTACACAAAAATTATTGAAGCCTCAAAGGACAATCATTTCAAGAAAAGACAACAGCGTTACAGGCATAGCTGGGACTCGAAGAACAATGATTAACAAAGGCGAAAGCAAGCTTCCGTCCTAGCAAAGTAGTAAAGCGGGGAGTTTCCGCAAAAGACCTCGACATAATGACCCGGCCATTAACTTCTACTATCAAATCATTCAAAAAGCTGATGGACTTTCTTTAAACTGTCGACATTCCCCACTCTTCTCCTTCCTTGGCACGTCGGTCAACGTTCCATCGTCTTTGGTTAATTATGCACTTAACTACTATATTCCTTTAAGGTTCCCTCTTGCCTTTCCTAATAAGCCTCCACAAATTAGTGGATTGCTCATTAACGCGGCAAAAACTTCCATTAGTTTGCACGCTTCTCAGTCATGACTTTTATCCAAGGGCAACATACAAGCAAAGTTCAAATGAAGGGAGATTTGCGACCAAAAAATAAAACGAAGGGAGATATGCAGTCTAATGGAAGGAAGTTTTAGGCTGTGACAGTGCCATCAATGGGATATGCCAAGCAGTGATGCCATGTCTATTCACTGATTGGTTAAACAGAAAAATTCCCATAGCTAACTCTCATTGCCATATTTGTGGTCCTGGCGCATCCTTCACAGCTCAGTCATGATAAAGGGCGCTTCCGGAGAATTTTCTTCCCCCACAGCAATGAATGCAACGAAGAATCTTCCCTCTAGCTTGCATTGAAAGGTTTCCAAAACATAAAGTACTTCTAAGTAAGGTTGCAATTAAAGCCATTGATTCTCTGGGCAGGAGGAACAAAAGATCAACCAGTAAATGATTCCCATGAAAATCCTAGACGACATCAGATTGGATTAGGAATCTCCAAGACCTCAGACTCAAAAGTACATTGCGATGTACTGAAACCTGCTTTCACTGATCTGAAGTAGACTGAAATTCCATGTTCGCGAAAGGAAGTTAATGGACGAAAGAACTCCGTGCTAGAGAAGAAGCATGAATTGAAATATGGCCAAACAAATATAAGCTTAGTAGACACTAAAGAGGGCATCATTTCGAAAGTATACCGGTAAGTACCTGGTGAATGAACAACAGGGCACCCAAAGCACAGGAAGTACCTTTTCGGATTGACAACATTACTTCCCCAAACTATGTAGAAGGCTACATCAGATGATAGTTCTTGTATGATACATAAATTATCCAGCAATTGCCAGAAGAACTGGATAGCCCCATGGAGTAGAAACCAGCAAAAAACATCATTCAGAACATAGAATCAGATGCAAAGACCCAAATGCGGAGATTCTCAGGCTACTCTTTATTGTCAGGATCTTGTTTGAAGATCAACGGGAATTCGTCATCTGCTTCCGAAAAACCATGTCTTTCACCAATGATCCGCAGTGACTCGTATACTTGATACATGGAAGGCCTATCCTTAGGCCTAGAAACCACACAAGAACAAGCAACTTTCAGAAACTGCAAAATTTCGTCATCGTGTGCTCTCCCACAGATAGATGGATCGATTGCATCCTTGCCTCGACCAGTGCTAGTCAACTGGTTGACCCAACCCACCAGATTTCCCTTGAATACTTGCTCCACATTGCAGATTTCCAATGGCTTCTGGCCAGTCGCCAATTCCAAGAGTACCACTCCAAAACCATAGACATCGCCCTTTAGAGAGGCAACCATAGTGCTCGAGTACTCAGGAGCCACATAACCAAACTCGCCCAAATCTCCATTGCGATATGAGCTGTCGTTCGAATCCCGGGGATTGACTAGTCTTGCCAACCCAAAGTCAGTTATTCGCGCATCCAAATCGTCATCGAGGAGAATCATGTGAGAGCTAATGTTCTGGAGCAAATATGGGGGCTGGCAACCATGGTGAAGCCAAGCGAGCCCTCTCGCGGCACCCACACCTATTCTAAGCCTGGTAGGCCAATCGAATGAGCTATACTGACCGGTCACACCATGACCATTCCCGTGCAGACGGGAGAACAGAGTCCCACCAGGCATGTACTTATACACCAAAAGCTTTTCTTCCACGACCACACAATAGCCCAAAAGAGGCACCAAATTGGGATGCCTAAGCTGCCCCAACCTGTTCATCTCTGATTTGAACTGCTTCTCGCCGAGCGAACAGGTGCTGAGCCTCTTCACGGCGAGAGCCGAGCCATCGGCCAACACAGCCTTGTAAGAAACTCCTGTTCTCGTGGAAATCACAATGTTCTGAGCATGAAAACTGTCAGTAGCAGCAAGAAGATCGGCCAATTTGACCTTCACAAGGGGCTTCTGAAACAGAGACACCTGAACAAGCTTATACGCTCTCAACCACTCAATCCAGCTACTATCATCCTTATCAGCAGCAGCGCCATATCCTCTCTTCTTCCTACTAGCTCCACCAAAGTACCACCACCAGAGCCCAAACCCTAGCAACAGCGATCCCGCAGCTCCGAGAACGCCCGCGGCGATAATTATAGCAAGGCTCTTCTTGCTCAGCCCCCCACACGACTTAAGAGGCTTACCGCACAGACCATCGTTGCCGGAGAAATCGTCGGAACTGAATTTGGACAGCACCGACGGTATAGATCCGGAGAGACGATTGCCCTGGACGGAGAACTGCTTCAACCGGTCCAGGCGACCCACCTCGTACGGAATGGGGCCGGACAGCTTGTTGTCGCTCAGAATCAAGTTGTTCAAGAACTTACAGTCGGCGATCTGGCTGGGGATCGGGCCGGAGAGGGAGTTGGAGGAGAGGTCGAGCTTGACGAGGTAGGGGAGCCACTGGCAGATTTGGGGCGGGATGGGCCCGTCGAGCTGGTTCTGGGAGAGATCCAGCGTCTGGAGGCTGTGGCAGTTCTTGAGCGACTCGGGGAGGCCGCCGGAGAGCCCGAACCCGTTGAGCTGGATGCCGATGATGCGGTTCTCGTTGAGGTTCCAGCAGGCCACGCCCTGGAGGTAGCAGATGTGGGAGGCGGAGGTGTTGGCGAAGGTCCACGAGGCGAGGGAGCCATTGGGGTCGGCGAGGGAGCTCTTCACCCCCTCCAGGCACAGCACGTCGTCCTCGACGGCGGCGGCGGCGAGCAGCAGCAGCAGCCAGCGGACGCAGAGGAGGGCGGCGGCGGCGGCGGCGGCGGAGGAGGAGGAGGAGGAGGCGGCGGCCATGGAGGAGGGGGTTTAGCCTGGGGTCGGAGGAGGCTGGAGGAGTGGCGGTGGTGGGTTAAGGGTAGGAAGGTAGGAGGAGGAGGAGGAGGAGGAGGAAGGGGGGTGGTGGTGGAGAATGAGCGGCCATTGACCCAGTCAGAGATAGAGATAGAGGAAGAGAGAGTTGAAGGATGAGGGAGATGCGACTTTTGACTGGTTTTTTTCTTTTTCTTTTTCCTTTTTTTATCGTCGCCGTCGTCGTTTTGCTTCGCTCGAGTTTCGTTTTGCTTCACTCACTTTCTTTCTCTCCGGTTTTTTTTCTTTTTTTTTTGGGGGGGGGGAGTTCGCTTTTGGAAGTCGGAGAGACCCCAAAAAAAAAAAGGAAAAAAAAAACCCAAATCGATGGGGGGATGAAGAAGGACGAGGAGGAGAAGGGGGCGATGCGGTGTCGTTTTCGGGGCGCTTTCTGGGGGGGTTTCGGGTTTTTAAAAGGGATGATTAGGATTACGAGCGGCGACGGAATAATTGACATTAGTAGTCTTGAGTTTGTGATTAGCGTTTTTCCACCTTGCTATAATTACAAATTAATAAAGATCAGGAAAACTTCGGTCTGTCGCCGTGGATTGGGTTGGACAAGTGTGACTTGCCCCCCCCCCCCCTCCCACACACCCCAGCACTGATTTCTTCGTTGCCTGTCCCTGTCTTTCTTCTGTTTTCTTGTTTTGTTGCGCGCTTTATCTCATGCTCTCCTTTGCTTAATCGTAATTTCGTTTTGCGCGCGGGATACGATCGTGACAGGACAAGTACGTGCCGAGCGGTAGTCTTGCGATTGCCCCTCGAAATAAGTTGGGACAATTCTGATCGCTCCGGGAAGACGGGACTCCTCTTTTTAGAAGAAAAGGAAGCAACCAAAAAAGTCATAAACCTACTACATTAATACCGCTCTAGTCCATCTCACCAATTTAAGTCGAAATAGCCTGATTTAGATGCCGACGGCCATAAGTGGCGTGACCGGCGCTGGGCGAGGGCGTACCACTAGCGTCTAAGTCGACAATTTTCGATCTAAATTAGTCAAATGAATTGAATCGTTATCAATACAATAGGTTTATGATTTTTTTGGTAAACTTTTTTATGTGCCGTGAATACAAAGAGCGAACGTAATGATAAAGGGAAATAAAAGCAAGAACCACTTATCATATCTATATAAAGATGTGATACAAAGTTATTTCTTTAAGTTCGCCCGACATATAAAATTCTAAATTGGAAGTACGTGACGGTTAATTCTTACGGACGTGAAGAAGACACTGGAATAATTTTTTTTCTAAAACTAGAAGAGAGTCGTTCTAGCAATATGCAATCCCAGATGGCACGCTCGGGAGGCAATTATAATATATATATATATATATATATATATATATATATGTATGTATGGATATATATAGAAAAGGGTTTTGTGCATTAACGAGGTTCCATTACTGAATCGATATCCTAAATTTAATCTAATCTCAGTTGGGTTTTTGTACTAAATCTTATCCCATCCTGGGAAACTCAGGACCACTGATGTGGGAGTTCCTCCCTTTGCAGCAATTCCCATTGTGTTCGGCCGGGGCCTGTTGGACCACCACCGGGCTTTAGCCCGATTCAGTAACAAGGCCCATTCTTTGGCCCAAGGGAAATGGCGATGGGCCTGTCGATAGGTCCAAGGGAACAGCACCCGAAATTCTCAAAGTCTCTTCTGCGCATTGGGGTTCGAGAGCTCCGGCTGCTTCGCCGGAAATGAGCGATTCGAAAAACATTTTTCTAAATTTGATCGCTTCTATCGCTTGAAATAATCAGTCCGATGAGAAATGTTCTGATTACCAACGGCTATTTATGTCTAGATTTTTTTGTGGACGCTAAGAATATCATCGTTTATTCTTCTTTTTAAGAGATGCGATCGATCGTTTTCGGGGAAAAAAAGAACTTTCCAAATCGTTCGCTCTTCACAAAACAAGCATAGCCTAAAATTTGGTGGCGTTTTCCGTCGAGCTAGCCGGATCAAATGTGTTGTTGGACCTCCAAATTTGGCGTGGCGGACAAAGTTTCATCATGAGCAAGATAAGAGACTGTGAGAGTTGGATAGAGATGTAAGGCGAAGACGGTGGGGCTAATTAGTGGTGGTGAGTCGGAGAGCTCGAGGCAGAGATAATGACTCAAAACGGAGAGTGAGAGCTTACGAGTTAGGGTTAATTCGTTCTAATTTGCTCGGCCGGGACCGACTCGAAGAGAATGAAACCGTCAGGCCGGGTAGCTCAACTTGGCCAATTTTAGCCCAAAAAAACTAGTTCCGATCAATTGAGTGGTCCAAGTTTTTGGGATACCGGGCCTTTCTTAGCACTCCCAATGGGGTGGCCCTAACGTAGAATGTTTCCTTCGAGCATAGTGCGTGGGATTTTAATGGGAGACCTCCAATTTTGAAGCCGGAACTGTCGCGACACCCGACCAACTACGCCGGCCCTCAAGGTTCTTGCTATACCTTATGATGATAAAAGAACGAGCTTCTTTAAAAAAAGGGCAAACTACGGCATTATCTTGTTAAACTTAGCAAATTGGTTATGTTAACGAGTGCCTCTAGAATACTTGTTAAGCATACTAAATAACGAACGGTTCAATTTTCAAAGTATTGATTACGCATAAGTCAAGAACAAGTCCTAAATCTTACCGAGCCTTTGAATTACACTGATCATTTTTGTAGAAAATGCAATGAAGTCTGTTATTGTGGCAAACTATCGACCATTTTCAGAAAGCAAATTCGGCCAAGAAAGGAATCGGTTCCTGTTCAGTGGCCCCCCGTTTTCGTTGGAGCTGAAACGTTTGACCTTGACTTTCTTGGTTAGCCACACTTTTCTGCTTTCGAGTCTAAAAACTAAAGCATAGCGGGAATACACTTTTCTACGCGATGATACCGAGGACCCTTATTTAAAAAAATTCGAAGAAATTAACAAAAAGGAACTATATACCCGTGATTGATATGGAAAAAAAGGGATATTCCTGTGAGGGGTGGGTTACATTTATTGGTTATTATACCCAATTATATCTATAAATCGATACACGGCGCGAATTAATGGTTGCATGTTTTTCGAGAAATTTTAAGGTTAGATTACATGGTTAATTAAATTCCAATCGTTTTTTTCCAAATTAGTCAAATGATAGTGGGATGTAATGACTTGCAAACCAGCACGTATGCATTTTGGTTTTCGATATAATTGAAGATGTTAATGACCACGTTATCCTTACAAATTTGCAATCTTGACTTTGATCAAGAGGTAACGGTTCATTCGTTCCCCAAACAAATCACGTTCTTTTAGAGAACCTAGACTTTGGCCAACTAATCCCACTACAAGCCCACTTGAATAGATATAGGCCATGCTTTTGCATGAGAATCCATAAAAAAAATTGCACATGAGGAGACTTCTCACACGGTTCGTGCTTTGCGTGGGCATAAGAGGTCTCGCTTTTTTAATCTTTCATACGTAGTTTCTATCCGCGTTCGGCATATATCCATATTCACTTGTCACATCGATGGCGTCGCCCATCATGTCACTTCCATCACGTCCGTGTTGGACATAGATCCTGTGACGGCCCAAGCCAAGCAGTAGAGCGCGGGGTGGAGGGATGACAGTGCGTCCGCACCACTACCCCGGACGTGCGTAGGGAAGTGGGATACCTTTTTTGTTCCACATCGCCCAAGGAAAAGTTCTGGACTAACTTATAAGGCTTGGGGTTCTATATCTATGTAACCCGTTTTAAAGCCGTGAGGGTCAATGAGCTCAAAACGGACAATATTACACAGTGTACACCCGGGATGTTACAGGTGGTATCAAAGCCGACTCCCAACTGCGTGTGGGCCCACAGTGAAGATGTTGCGTCCATAAAGGGTGGAGAGTGTGACGGCCCAAGCCAAGCGGCAAAGCACGGGGTGGAGGAATGGTGGTGTGTCCGCGCCACTACCCCGAACATGCGCAAGGAAGTGGGGTACTGTTCGGGCTAACTTATAAAGCTTGGGGTTCTATATCTGTATAACGCGTTTTAAAGTCGTAAGGGTCAGTAGACCCAAAGCGGACAATACTATACAGTGTAGATCCGAGGTGTTACACATCCTCAAGCCGTCGCCTAGCATTGACTTATTTCTTCCGAACTTCCGGCACAGAATTTAAAAGATTTCCAATGAATAATATCCTCCTCTCGCTTTGTTTGCTTCTCCACAAGTTGCACATTCACATCCACACGATACAACAACGTCAACCCCTTCTTCTTCCTTTTCTTTCCAATCCTTCGAGACATCTCCTCTTTCCCTTCGACGAACCGGACCGGCGCTCGCATAACCCTATTCATGGAGTCAATCGAAACCCTAAATAGATCCAAAGAAGTAGCAAAAGAACCACAGGAGATTTCGAATGCGATCATGGAAGCAAGACCATGCAAATGCACCGTATATAGCAACGTATTGTACACCCAGAAATGCTTCAATAAAAAGAAAGAGAGTGAGAAAAGGACAGAGACATGTAGACAAGAATATTCACGGACTGCATACTTTTCATTTTTTCGTAAGGTTGAGGTTTCCTAAAGCAAGCCCGACCAATAGCCAGAGAGGTACCTGCTCCTCTCCCATTCATCCCACAAAAGCAGCCAACCCGGACCAACTGGACACCACGAAAACGACACCGCATCTTCTGTCTCCCCCTGCCCCCCTAGCTTCATGCACAACATAATCTGTACAAATCTAACAATGACTTAACCCTTTAGATTTCCCTAATCATCTCCACTTTCATCTATGCTATAGAAGATGATCCCCCCCCCCCCCCCCCCCCACCGCCACCGTTTAGCAGCATTGCCAGCCAAATCATTGGGTGATTATGGATCCGATCTCTAACAGTAATGACCCAACAAGGACGTCGATTCCCTCAGGCGACGCTGATCATGCTGTTGGTCGATGACGAGCGCGGTGTCGTCGCCGCCGCCTGCTGGTCGTCAGAGGGCATCGTTGCCGCCGCTGCGGCGAGCTTGAGAGACAGGGGCCAAGGCTCCGCCGGTTCCGGAGCCGCAGTCGCCTTGTTGAGGTCGAGGGCGGCCATCTTCAAGGACGGAGGGATAGGGAGGATCGGAACCGGACGGATGGGCTTCGACGGGGTCGGTTTCGACTGGTGGCCCTCTTTGCCTAGGCGCAGACCTTCCAGAAGATTCTCGCTGGTTCCGGGCAAAACCGCCGGAGGCAAGGAAAGAGGGAAGCTTGGTACTTGGTGCGCTCGATGACCCTCCTCCTTTGAAGAACTTGAACCACCAAAGTACTGCAACAGATTTTCAGTTGACGTTTGAGTTTTCAGGGGGAAAACAATTCTGATTTGATACCATACTCTGTTTTTTCTCCTGAAAAATATTTCCTGCGATTGCTTTGTAATCCCTCAAGGAAAGAATGGTCATTCCACTAGGGTTATGGCATTGCTTTACCTTTTATGAAAAGAAAATCCATAAAAAATCAACGGATTCTTGCTGTTACCAGCAAGTTCCATTTCCCAACAGGCACGTGCAACACAGACAGGGATGCAAGAACTAGTGGATTTGGGTTGTTCTTCAACAGCTAGCAATAGCATCCCAGAGTGCAGATGCCCATGTTAAGGACCGGGGACACCAATTGATGCTCTTGCTATTTCGAAAAAAGTTCGAATTTGTAGGAATCGAACGATTGATGCTGTGCTTACCGAGTCGGTGGTGATGTCGAAGAGGCTGGACCTGCGGCGGCGCCGGTTCTGGTTGCTCCGCCGGAGGAAGTACTTCTGGGCGTGGCTCGCCACCTGCGTCGGCGTCCGCGTCTTCACGAAGTTCCTAGAGATCCCTCTCCAGTCCCCCTTCCCCACCTTCTGGAGTCCCAACAAGAACAGCCTGTGCTCTTCCTCCGTCCATGGAACTCCTATAAATCAAACCCCCATGGTTAAATCGAATCACCCAAAAGCTTACCAAGAACCCCCCCTCCCCCAGTTCACCTAACTAAAAAAAACCGTATAAAAATCTGCCGACACGGATACAGTTCAATCACCTCTCTTCCTCTCGCGGCTGCGACCGGAGGGGTGGACGACGTCGTCGGAGGCGTAGCCTGCGTCGACGATGTTGGAGGACTCCGGGGCGTGCTCGTACTGAGAGAGGTTGTTCATGCTGGCGCTCTTCCTGAAGGCCGAGCCCTCCGCCGTCAGGCGCACCCCGAACAGCATGATGCCGCTGCCGCCGGTCCCCTCCGCGGCGCAGGCGCCAGCGCCGCCTCCGTCCGCGCAGGTCCTCGAGTTATGCCCGTTGCTCCCGCACTGCGAGCAAGTCCGCGACATCTTCCGGATTGTTGGCGCCTCCTCTTCAACCCCACTCGCGGATCACGCAAGCCCACGAGCCCGAGATGCGGAGGGATCAGAATTTCCGCCAGACCATGCAAGGAGGAGGAGGAGAGGGAGAGAGAGATGGAGATGGAGATAGAGAGAGAAGCGAGAGTGTCCTTAGAGAGAGAAAATGTGGGGGAGTTGCATGGCGATGCGTGGGATGATGAAGGGGAGGAGAGGTGATGGGGGAGTAAATAAACGGTGGGGATCGGATGGATGGGGGGGATGGGCGAATGGCGGCCGTTCGAATATCGAGCGATTTAAACGAGGCCAGGTGTCTTCGGAATTTCATCTCCTTTTCTTTGAGGGGTGCGAGAAATATATCATGCGTGACGATTAGGGTAACATTACCAAATTTCAATCTCGTGTAGATATATCCAATACCTATATATATATAAATATGGATGTTGATATCCCATCTTAGAGTATATTTTGCTCATAAATTATCTGAATTTTAGCTGTAAATCCTAGGGAAATAGTCGCGTGAATAAAGTCGGTTCGATCGGGAGTTCGTCCGAAGAGGAAAATAGAAATGCCTATGCATCTCGTGGGGAAAAGGGAATATCATCCCGGGCCGAAAAAAGGAAAACAGACGACATCTATTTGTTGCTCATCACATGTAGCCTTCCTAATTATGTGTAAATATGTAAGGAAGGGATTATAATAACCTACCAAAGTGACGATTCATACGGTTTTATTTGTATCGTGTGCTATAATTTATGTCGATAATATTTCATAAACACTTCTTAACAGATCAGCGATTTTACTCGATTCTCCAAATGTCGACCGGTGTTACGTGAAGCAAATCTTCCGGGCAATTTTGACGTCGAAAATTTACAAAATACCTTCACCTAATATGAATTATTATTATTATTATTAATAAAACAAAGGACAGCGTAGAAGAGTCTGGACTTTTTGAAATCTCTAGCGCTTTACATAAACTGAAGTTTTAATATCTCTTACTTACAAGCAAAGTCAGTTCAACAAATGTGCAAATCTTCCCTAGCCCATCGTTCCAATACACCTATCTTTTGAAGTACAACGCGTGCGCCTTCCTAGAGTATAGCATTATTTAATACTAGCAAAGCCTACCTAATACAACAGACGTCCCGATTAATTGGCGGGTCCCAGTTCAAGGTCAAGAAGATTAACAGATTATTCGAGACGACCTCTTCTGACGTGGGCACGTGATTAATTAATTAAGCTAGTGGCCGCGGTTAAAAGCTGGAGGGGCGGGGCGAAGGGGCCGAGCGATCGGGAGAGAAAAGCAAAATGCCTGCTGGCCAATGGGAAGGCGATTCGAAAGTGGAGGACAAACAATCGGTCGGATCATATAAGCTATTGGAACGTGGGGTTGGAAATGAATTTGGAAAACTAAAAGATGAAAGTGTGCACGGTGCAGTGGCGAAAGTTAAAATGGCAAAAAAGAAAAAGGGGGGGTGGTGGTGGTGGTGGTGGTGGTGGAGCAGCAGAGGGAGGTCTCCACCGTCGGCTCGGCATATTCGGTCGGCCCCTCCTCCCTTTTGGTAAAGATTTGGGGCTGTGCGTGTCCCGCGTTTGACCCCATCGAGTCCTTCATCCATCGCGTTCAATCGTCCATAGTGACGGCCGGGGTCGTGGTGGTGAAGAAGGGGGATAAGTGGAGCTGGAGCCGGGCCCCGCCATCGCCACCTACCTAGTGCCGCAGCCCCACTGCTCGCTCGTTTGCGCTTGTTGTTGGGGGATGCTCAATCCGTTCCGTCCGTCGGGAGCACGCAACAGAAGCCTGATAGAGAGGGTGCAAATCTGAACCCGTCAACAAATCCAGTTAGATTCATATTTACTCAAAAGCTTAAATCAATTAATTATGAACCAATTATGATAACATTAACCGTTCGACACCACACCAATTTTTCGACGTGTGACTTTTCTAAGTGCTCGTCCTAACAATCTCCCTCTCATGTCTGAGTCTTCGAACCGAGCCACCACCGCAAAGCCCACTGCTTAGGGACTATGATAGTATTTGTTGGGAGCACAACAAAATTCCGATACCTTCCGCTTAGGGAGATCGCCAAGTAGTGGTGATTAGTTCCCGATCCGGTCCGATGGGGAATCGAGGACTGAACCGATTGGTCCTAGGACCAGGAACCGATCGTTTCTTTTTTTTTTTCACTACTTGATACCATATATTTTGAAACTAGAATTGTGTTCCTTATACCAATTACACATAATCACAAAAACAAGTGAGCAATTCCAATCAATGCGATGACGAATTGTGTTCCTCATGCGGACTACACATAATCACAAAAAAAAAAGTATATGTAGTCGGTTTGGTCCGATTTCCTTTGGAATTGAGAGCCGAATCGCCCGGACACCGGTTTCACTTTTAGGAACCGAAAACCGAACCGACACTTCCAAGAACTAGACCAAACCGGCTGATTCTGGCGATTCTCAGTTTGGGCCATCCATTTTGCACACTCCTATCGACAAGAGGGAACCCAAATCCTAAATCATCAATATATTTTGTCGAATCCACCTTCACTCGAAAGCTTAAATAAATGAATTATTGGCTGATTAAGATATATTAACTGCTCAATACCCCATCAGTTCTTCGATTCGATCCAAGACTTTTCTAATACAACTAGGTCTCTTCTTTTACCTGCAGCCTTTCTTTGTGGCTGGCTGCGTGAGCGGATTCCTTTTGCTTTTTTCGTTCCATTACAGTTTGAACGTTTGATGGGCTGCCGCCTTTTCCTTTTGTTCTTTCCTTTGTTTCGTCGCGCCCTCTTCCTTTTCCGCTTTGACCTTCGGAAGGCGAGAGCGGTAACCAACGATGGGGCGGATTCTCCCATCTCCAATGATTGCTTTGATTCGCTTCGCATGCATGGGAGCTGTGCTGGAAAAGTCGGGGGAAACGTGTCGTCTTCTTCCCGAGGCCATAACGCAGAATGACGACATCACGAGAAGATAAGGAACGATGCCCGTTTTGTTTAACATCTAAGCACGTGAAATACGGTAGCGATAAATTATGACGCGATCACTTTCGATGAATCGATTATGGCCGGAACGATAGACTTAGAAACGCGACATGCTCCGTTGTTCCCGTTATCTAGGGTGCACGTTCGATCATAAGCTAAAATCCAAATAGAATGTCCTCCATCTTATCCCGCTATCGGAATCGCGGTTCGTAACTGCAGGAACCGAACGGCCTCCTCTCTTTTTTCGTTCCTCCATTGCATCTTCCGCACCACGTCGAAGGCTTTTGCTCGCGGATGGCCCCCCTATGATACCCTTTCGAATTGCATTCCACGCGGTTCCCTAAGCACGAGGAACTCCTTTTAGATATACCAACTTCTAGCAACACACCAACCAGAGACACGGTCCCTCCAAATTAAAGACGGAGGCGATGGCGACCCTTCAACAAAAGCGTGCGCTCGGGTTCAGTGCGCGAGCGATCGCTCGCCGACAAAGACAGTATTTTAAAGCGCTGAGCACGCGTAAGCAAAACCGTTAAGCAAAAGGATAATCACGTGCCAAATGAACCGGGGGGGGGGGGGGGGGAGGGCAGCGGTGTCGATGACGAGACGAATGACGGTTTTCCTGGTTGCGGTGGTGGTTGGTTTTGAGCCTTTGAGGGAAAACGCGCGCGGCGCACGTGCTCTAAATGAACGGTGCCTCCCCTGTTTTTTGTCGGCGCTTTCGTGTCGGGAGTCTAATTGGATGGGTACGTGCGGGAGCGAGGCGTTTGTCGCGATACGCGGGGGCGACGTCGATCGGTCGCCTCGGTTCTCGCGAGCTCGTGGCGGCTAATGTTTCTGCTCCTCATCCTCTCTCTCCCCCTCTCTCTCTCTTCTCACTGGTCCTGCTTCTCCCTGCTGTCTCCTGCCCGCCTAATTTCCGTTGCTCCGAATGCCCGGTTTCTTTCTCCGAATCATCATCGACGCCGATGTCCCCAAAAGGCCCAGAGGAAAAGGAAAGAAGGGTTTTGTTTTGGTTTTTCTTTTTCTTTTGTGGCGGGATGGATTCGTATTGTAATGACCCAGCACGATCCCCTTGGACCCGACAGCCCAGGCAAGCGTGTTCGGACTTGGCCGCTTGAGGCGGTTGAGCATTTGGAAGCGGGTCTCTTGAACGAATCGAGTCACGGGTCCTCTAGAGTCGATATGAGACTCGATGCGTGGCAAAACTTTACCCGCGTGAAGTACGTCGGTATCTCGGCTCCGAGCCTAATATTTACTAGAAGAGGAGACATTCTCCAGATGGCCCCGGAGAATCCATGGGTAGCTCTCGTTGTGTATACACGATGATGGATCCGATTAGATAAGTCTTACAAAATGAACTCTCTGTTATGATGATTCTTATAGATGTTGCGAGAAATCCGAGTCGTCCTCTTTCGTAAGAACTCTTTTAGAATCATCCCAATATAAGAAAGAAAAGGCACGCGTAATGGATCAACCTAGGCATTTAATTTGTGCTCTCGTGGTTTGTCAGCCCCGAAGTGAATCTCGGCCATTGTTCTCATTACAACTTTGCGTAAAAGCAATCTTGTACAGGCACTCTTTTACTGTCCGCCTTAGAGAGCTTTTTAGATCGAACTATTCCTGAAACCATCTGTCAGATAAGCTTAATTTGATCTTTCAGAATATCCGACTCCCTTACCTGCAAACACAGGCGCATTCACTGCATGCAGCAAAAGATTAGATGACATGCTCCAAAGTTCTCTCCTCATCGCAAAAGAAAAGGGGCATTCGTTCGAGGATTTCATCTGCTTCTCTAAAACAGGACTACATCACTTTCTAGAGCATTGGAAACCATTCCTTCCCACTAGAGGGCGACGAGTAATGGTTGCCATTCGATCTTTGACTCCGGAGTAAAACACTTCCTGAGAAACTTTGCACAGGGCTGCATATGGCGATCTTTGACCGGCAATCAATTGCCATGTATCGCCCGATAATAACCCTAACTCGGTGGGTCTGCCGTAATATAGGATAGATCAGAACGATCTCTACATGGAAACTCCCTCACTCGATCTTCTGCATCGACGTCGGAGCACAAGTATCGACTGCATTTTGATTTCCCGCACTGCATCCGGTATGGATCATAATATCATGTGGTGTCTCCTCCCTTTCTTTCAATCATAGAGTAAGTACGGCTTTCAAAACATAAATATCTCTTTGTGATGTCACCACCGAATCTAGATCACAGGTTAAAGAACTTATCAAACAATTCGATGAGGTTACGTCAACATCGAAAGAATCTCAAGAGATTCGATATCGGTTTCCCAGACCATCCGACAGAGATGATGCCCCAGCTGCCAAAACAGCACGGATCCTCACTGGTCGCTCGAATGTACTTTGATGCGTGAAAATCATCTGTTCCTTCGCTGTCCTCCCAATTGAAGCTAATGAATATAGATCCCAAGGGCTTCGAAAGGTAGGATGACCGCGTTTAGGGAGACAGCATAGGCACGAAAATCGAGCTGAATATGAGAAGATGGGCTTACTTGGGGCCCCCTTTGAAGGAGGCCCATGGGCCTGGTTGTCCTTCCCAAGTCCAACCCCTGCCCCTGGGCTGGAGCCCAATCTCAGCGACCTCTCGCAGGTACAGAGCATCGAATTCCTCTTATCCATTACCAGCACAGATTCCATGCTGCTTTCCTAGTTTTCCTTAGGCCAGCTCCCCGGAAAAATTACGCGACGATCAAAAAAAGAAGTGCCCGATTTTTATGTGAACAAAAATACGCAGTTAAATTCTTTCGTCCGTGCATTTGATGCGGCCCATGATGTGGCTGACAGCGTTGACATGACACGATGAAAAAGGCACGTTGCCACGTTGGCACGAGCGAAGAAGATGCCTGCAGTGCAAGAAGAGGAAATATTCGGTGGTTTACTCTCGACACGTCGTATGTTTACGGGGCGTATATTTTTTCGCGTTGATCTATGAAGAAATTATCACGTGGCGTCTGACACGAAGAAAAGAAAAGTCCTATTATGGATGCTCTCTCTTCTCCACAGCTCCACGCACACCTATTTAACTGAGCAATGCACCTCGCATTAAATGCGAGTATTTATTGCCATCCTTTCTCCCCTTTCTTTTTCATATGCTTGAATGAGATGTCTTTTTTGACTTGTGGAAACTCTTCTCCTTCTTTCTAGAAGGCTTTGCCTTCCCTCTTCCTTCATCTTCGCTTTTGTTCTTCGCTTCCTCTGGAAATCGCCGGTGAGCTTGGGTTTTCGGCGAAAAGCGGACGGCCGTGTCCCTGACCATCCTCCGCCTTCGCCTCCGACACGTGACTTGTCGCCTCCGCCTCCACCTCGTGGCCGTCGGCTCTGCTACGTTGCCGTGGCCTTCGCCTCGTGGCCGTCGCTTCCTCTCAGAGAATTTTTGGTGACTGTATATTGCGAACTCTCGCTCTTTGCAGTGCGCAATCCGTGCGTGGTTGTAGAATTTCTCGAGGACAAATTGTGGATTTCTAGGGAAACTGATTATGGGGCGGTGCGGTCTTTTTGCAGCAATACCAGAGTTGTAATGTACATTCTGATAAATGTCGGATATGCATTCAATTGGTCATCTTAAACGCATTTGCAAAACAGACTCGCGGAGGCAGAAACCTTATATTGGGTTCACGTCTTTCTTATGGAAGTGTTGCCTACGTCGACTGCTATCTGCTTTGCTTTGCTTATTGATTTTCGCCCCATTGTCGGCCTCTGTGGGAAGGCCTCTGCTTGCATTTTCAAAGTCGAAGACGCATCGCTTTGATATTTTTCTAATGAGATGTGTAGAAGCAAACTCATGGAGCTCATTGTGTCCTAGTGCGGAAACATCATTGAAGCAATGGTTGGTGATCTCAATACCATTCACCATCTATCTTTATAAAGCACTTTCCTTTGGAACAATTTCTCTGCCTGGACTGTACCTTCCTAAGTAATTGTGCCATACAAAAATACAAGATCCTGATTCTTACATTCAATAATACAAGCAGCATCACTTGCAGCTTCCATGTATTCGCGCCGCAAGATCATTCTAATCCCGCCATTTCTCTCGTTCACTATTAGTTACAAGAAAGAAATATCAAACCGCAGCAGGCCTCCCATCTTTTCTAGGATCACTCACATCAGTAAGAGTTCCACGGACGACTCCAGAATTCAAGTCCTTGCAACTTTTGCGACCCGAACCGGGCGTGTTTTGTACACTCTGAACGACAAGCTGAGCAATTGCTCCTGCCGCTCTGGCTTCCAACTTATGACCTCTCCCCTTCAGGAAAAGCTTTCGTTCGTCCGCAAGCTCAATGTGATCACCATCGATGCAGGTGCAGTTTTCGTACAATACCACATTCGGTATCAGCTGCCGAATAGGAAAAGGACCAAGTCAAAAATTAGCCAGAACCTAACAACTTCTAATAGGAATTCAATTGGAAGTTCTTGAATGAATATGGTTGAAACGTACCTGTGGGAGAACCTTGGATACTCAAAAGCATCCAATGGTTCCATTCCCAGGACAAGGTGATCGAGAAAAACTTGGGTCACTGCTGGAATTATGTTCATTCCTCCACTCCCTCCTATGACCCCTGCCAACTGGTTATCCTGCATTCAGTAGATTTGGATTAGAAAACCAAAATTCAAGTTTAGAAGAGACTAAGTTTAGATTTCCCGGAAAAGCTGATAGATGGTACGGTGCGTGGGGAAGTTTTCTAAAGAACGCTTGACCTTGTGTCCATTGTACTTTTACTTGCTTAATTTGATTAGACAAACACGAGATACAGCTAAAAACACACAACAGACTGTAAGCAACAACAAGAAACGCCACCTTGCTTTCGTCAAACCAAAATGATTCAACAAAACTCCACTGTGACCATCCACATTAGCGAAGCGGAGCCGACAACAACGAGCGGAGCCCACAGCCGCGAGGCGGAGGCCACGGTGACGTAGCGGAGGCGACGGCCACGAGGTGGAGGCGGAGGCGACGAGCCACGTGTTGGAGGCGGAGGCGGAGGATACTCGGGGACGCGACCGCTCTGCTTCGATTTCTGGAGGAAGCGAAGAACAGAAGCGAGAAGACGGAGGAGAAGGGACGGGAAGCTTTTTGGGAAGATGGAGAAGAGTTTCCAAAGTAAAAGAAAACGTCTCGTTCAAACGTGAAAAAGAAAGACGAGAGAGGATGGCAATAAATGCTCGCATTTAATGCGAGGTGCCTTTTTACTCGCCCTTCTCTGGGGGAATAGGCGCGCAGAGGAGAGCGAGCTTTCATAATAGGGCTCTCCCTTTCTTCGCATCAAACGCCACATGGCAATTTCTTAATGGATCCGTGCAAGAAAATAAACACCAAGTAGGCATGTGATGCGGTGAGAGTCAACCGCCGAATATTTTCTCACCGCGAGACACGTCGACAAAAGCCCGAAGCGCCGTTTCCTTGAAAACGTTGTCGTTTTCTATTCACGTAGGTTTCAGGAGATCGTTGTAATCCTTTCTCTGTTAATCCATCGCTTTAAAGCATCCCACAGTCACGTCACGTCCCACGTCGAGTCACTTCGATGGAAAAGATTTAAAGGGGGTGTACTTTTTAGCAGGCGTGTCAGAACCGAACCGAAAAATCGAACCGAGATACGAATCGAACCGAATCGAATCGAAAATTTCGTGCATTTCGATTCGGTTTCGATTTCGATTCGGATCATCAAAATTAATCAATTTTTTTTCAGTTCGATTTATTTCAGTTCGATTCGGATCAGTTCGGATCGAACCGAACTTAAATAAACACTTCGGTTTGTACCCTTTGCTTTAGGGCTGTCTCGCTCGCGCTGCATCTCGCAAGCGCTGAACGAGGACGACATCTCGCAAGCGCTGCACCTCCTCTGCGTCTGCACCTCCTCTGCGTCTGCACCTCCTCTGCGTCCCCGGCCTCGGCGAATCATATCGCGCTCCGGCTCCGCCTTCTCCTTCTCCTGCTCGTCACAGGGTTCTTGCCCGAGGCGACAACTCTAAGCTTTTAGGGCTTTCTCTCTCGACGCCGACTCCTGCATTGCTCAAAGCAAGAAGCCTCCAACAATTTGTCCAAGATTCGGCTCCTACAGGTCACCTCTCTCCCTCTCTCTCTCTGCTTCTCGATTTTCCTGCTGATTGTTTTCCCTCTGATGGGTGTAATTGCTCTTCCCTTTTTTCGCTTTTGAATTCCGTTTACCATTTGAGCCCCTCCCGATCGGTCAATCAATCATTTGAGCCCGACCCATCTCGTGTTCTGCTCTGTAGTTCGCACTCCCATCGCCAGTCTCGCCTTCTTTGCCCCCCCCTCTTTGGCAAAGTTCCTTGCTTTTCTTCTCTTCTTCGATTTATCTAGGACACCCTATCGTGTAGTTTCATGGCTTTTGGCTTTCTGGGTTGGGTTCGTGATCTGTTGTCCAGAATTCACAGGGAGTGATCGCAGTTGGGTAGGAGCTGATATGGCCAATAGTGGTTTCAAACTTCAACGCTCCTTTGGTCTGTTGTCAACCCGCCCCTGCTTCGTTATTCTGTCTCTCTATATGTGTGTGCGCTTCGTTGTTCTTTGTTTTTCTCCCACATAATTTCTGCTCCGGTTGCAGTGAACTTTTTGTTTTTGTTGACATTCTAGAGATGCTATAGGTCCCTCTTTGTTAAGATTGATTGTGATGGGCATACTAATGGATGCGTTGTGTGTATTTTTGCGCATGAGATGAGCCATTAATCAAGGGAATTCATCTCCATATAGATGGTAGGCCTAGTTTGTCCTCATGCAAAGGCCGGAGAAATCTTGGTTGAGAATTCATATTATCATTGGCTTTTCTTGTAGAAAACAGCTGGTAGCTTGTTGTCCAGTGTTCTAATTCATCAACTGAAAAACCAAATCTATAGTGGGGTTGCAGAAAATATTGTCTCTCCCGGAGTCAGATGATGCCAATGTACGGATTCATGCTGTGAAGGTGGTGGCCAACCTTGTTGCTGAAGATGGATTTCCATTCATGTGGTTTTTTTGCTGCGCGGTTTTTGCATTTAGTCTCTGTCCAGTTTTTGGCTCTTTCGGTTGTTTCAATGAGAAGCCGTGAAAAACGTTTCCGTGCAAAGTTGTTTTTTTTGTGGTTGTTTTGTGGGTGAGATAGCGAATAGAATGCGAAAGGTGTGTTCTTGGTGCAGAGGTTGTAATACAGATGAAGTTCGCTTGTGTAAATTATCTTGAACTTGCGAAACTGATGCAGAGGCATTAATCGAACAGTCATGTTAGCAGCAACTCCTTTTTTTGTGTGTGTTTCTGTGGATTTTGAGGGGTATCTTCAAAGGAAAGATCATTTTATGAAGAAAGCAAGCCAATCAAATGTTATTATCAAAAAATTATCATAAAAAATTATCATAAATACATATTATTATCAAAAAATTATCATAAAAAAATTATCATGAAGTTTTTTTCATAAAAACAGAAAATCGAGCCATGAATAAAAAAGCAAAAAAAAAAACAAAAAAGAAGAAGAAACCGAAAATCAAACCGAACCAAACCGAACCAAATCGGCTTATCGGTTCGGTTCTTATTTGGTTCGGTTCAAGGAGGAATCCTTAACGGTTCGGTTCGGTTTGATTTTTTAAGAAAACCGAACCGAACCGTTTACGCCCCTACTTTTTACCTCTCAGCTAAAACCGCTCGTGACATTTTTCGGTTCGTTTACACAGCCATGGCATATTTGTCCTACAAGCAAAAGTTCATGTATCTTCTTTTTTCGGTTGAGATTTGGCCCGTTTTTCTTACCTCCTATGCAATTCTTGTGGAGAATTAATAAGTAAAACAAGGAGGGTTGGGCTGAGGAGAGGTTCTATCTGAAGGTTTAATTAAAATGTTTTGATTAGAGGAAAATCGACTATTCGAAGTGTTTAGTGCACGTAAGCCACAGATAGACGTGTCATTTCCTTTCACCTAAAACGAGAAGTTGCGCACTGGGAAAAAATTTAGAATCTACCACTACAAAAAAACTTATTTTTTGCGACGAAATTTGCGACGGAAATTTCGGAAAAATCCGTCGCAAATCGAATTTGCGACGGAAAAAATTCCGTCGCTACTAGCGCGTCGCAAATTTTTGCGACGGAAAATTCAAAAATTCGTCGCAAATTTGCGACGGAAAAAAATTCGTTGCAAAATCCGTCGCAAATTTGCGACGAACTAAATCCGTCACAAAATTCGTCGCAAAATCCGTCGCAAATTTGCGACGAACTCAATCCGTCGCAAAATTCGTCGCAAATCCGTCGCAAATTTCGTCGCAAAATTCGACGCAAATTCGTCGCAAAATTCGTCGCAAATTTGCGACAAACTCAATCCGTCGCAAAAATCGTTGCAAATTTGCGACGGACCAGATCCGTCGCTAAATTCGTCGCAAATATTCCGTCGTAAATTTGTGACGAACTCAATCCGTCGCAAAATTCGTCGCAAATTTCCGACGAACTCAATCCGTCGCAAAATTCGTCGCAAAAATCCGTCGCAAATTTCGTCGTAAATTTGCGACGAATCACTCCGTCGCAAAATTCGTCACAAATTCGTTGCAAAATTTGCCACAAATTTGTGACGAACTCAATCTGTCGCAAAATTCGTCGCAAAATTTCATCGCAAACTTGGCTTAAAATATTCGTCGTTATTTTTACATCATTTCGGCCATAAATTATTGTCCATATCAATCAAAGGAGACAATGACATATAATTGAAACAGAAAAACGAACAAACCATAAATTCTGACAAACCAGCCACAATGACATATAATTGAAACAAATAACAGAAGGAAAGTTATAGAGTCTGACATAATGCTATTTGATATCCAATCTTACAATACATTCAAAACATGAACTAAGAGACGGGATAACCATAGAAGACGCAAAAAAATCATACAGAAGAAGACGCGGCTTTGGTACGATGGCAGGACACCAAAAGTAATCACCTTTGTCGAAACCTGAGGAAATGTCGATACATAAATCAGTCCAGAATATAAAAACAGCGTTTAAGCATGGATGTGGAACTAGGTATAAAATAACAAAAATACGTTTCAGGATGAACATAAATGTTCTTACATATGAATATGAGTAAAATAATGAAAAACCAAGATTATGAAACAAGCTTACCCAGAATTGCTACTAGGGAAACTGGAGAAAATCATCATCATCATCATCATCATCAGCATCAGCATTCTCGGCATCAATGTGTTGGTCATCATTGTGCCCATGACCCATTGGATTGGCTGAAGGTACAGGAGGCCCGTCATTGCGCTGGAGGTTAAGGTGTTGCATAACGATTCTCATTTGATCTTCCAAGTTAAGTATTCATTCATCCTTCTTAACAAGTAAATTATTCAGACGATCCACTTCTTGGGTCAAATGCTCCTCTGTGCGTGACTTCCTTCGACCAGTCCCAGCGGATGATGAACTTCCAGGACTATTCGGCATGAACATCCTTGACAACGATCCCAGCCCAAATATTTTCCCTTTTTTCGCCCCACCCGCTGCCTCCATCCACAATGCCATATTATCAACTGGTGGGCGGGACTCAGGACAATCATCACTACCACTAGCACTGCTCAGTAAAAGATCATCATATTTTTCCTACATTAACAATGTAGATGAAAATAAAATCACTATATATATATATATACCATAAATATTGAAAGCATTCACGATTTTCATTATAGTTTACATATAAGCCAAAGTATAACCTTACATACCTTAATAGCTTTTGCTCGATCGCCTGTCCATATCTTATCTTTCTTTTGAAATGTGCGTTCAAATGTAGCTGCAAATGTCGGTTCTGTCCCCAATTCATGTGCCTACAAAATGTAAACTTGAGTAATTGAATTGAATTAAATTAACTTATAACTCATTTAACAGACTTACCAGTCGTTTGCGATGCTCGGCAATGTTGATAGAGCCCCCAGCATATCTGGCTGACCCTTCACTAGAACTAGAGAGCGATTCTTCTTATTCTGCTCACAGAGTTGCCGACTCTGTTCAGATGCCCAAAATGTGTTCATTGCCACCCAATTGTCAGCCGTAAAGAAAGACGGCTTCGCTTGCTTGCTCTTCGCTCTATTCACGACATTTCACATAAAATCACTTATTTTCTTATTGAAAATTCTTCTCAGTTCATTGTTTTCCGCTTCCTCCCACTTGAACTTCCGCTGCAATGAATAAAAACACAAATTGAAAATTATTATGATGATCACATATCCATAACCATGCACCAGACACATATAGACAGATTTTGTAAAGTTCATGTCGGGGAAAATATCTGGTCCTTTAGGTATCGAAAACTACAGAGTTGTTCTGGTCCCTTTACATCATTCTTGACCATCAATATACTACACCAAACTTAATTAGTGAGAAAATAAAATATGTAAAACTTACCTTGAACTCATTCCACCACATTTCTTTCACTTCTTGTGGAACACTTCTGTAATTCATATACTCTCCCATCCAAAAGTTTCTTACTATTTTGTTCAATTCCCTCACAACAGTCGTAGCATCCGTGAATCTGCATTCATACGAATATTGTGCAACATGGATAATTCAGTTGACATCAATATCTAAAGCCCTAAATATGACATATACTAAAATAAAAATGAAGCACTTACGAATCTCCAAATGGGCATATGAAGAATCGGTTATCTTCTTGACCTCTGTTTCCGTCAATATTCGATTGTTCCGCCGAATAATGGGGTGGAACGGAAGGAGAGGGAGCTAAAGGAGATTGAACTGGAGAACGTTCAGTTCGCATATGGTCAAGTCCCGTAACATATTGTTGAGGGTGGGAGGAAGGGCCAACGTGCCCATATTGTGACGGACCATATTGTGGTTGAGGGTTAGATGCCGGGACAGGAGAAGAGGAAAGGGACGGGGACGAAGACGAGGAAGAGCCTTGTCTTCTAGGCATGTGACCTCCACGTTTAAACTGACAAGTAGAAAGGTTATGCGAATATGTAAAGAACTATTAACACGTATTACGAACACATAATGATGTACATGACGAAGCTTACCATTTTGATAGAAAGACTGAGAAAATGTTTCCTTGAAATGAGCCAATGTCGAGTGTTTATGATGTGCAATTTCCTACAAATAAATATACTATGAATCTCATTCATTTTGATATGAAACATCAATGTATAAGCACGATATGGGTGGCCACAGGTATCAAACATCACTATATGAATCGCATGCATTTTGGTTAAATTTTTTTTACCACGTACAAAAATTTAAATTTCACTGAAAGTGGGTGGCCACAAATATTCTAAGTAATTCTGTAAAGTTTTGTAAGAAATAAATTATTATTATTGTTAAATTTTTTTTGGGACATAAAAAAAAATTTCACTAAAAGTTGGTGGCAACCGATATGCTAAGACATTCTGTAAAGTTCTGAAATTTTTAAATTTTAAGAATTTTAAAATTATTATTTTTAATATAAAATTTTTTCCGTAAAAAAAAATTCCATACTAAAATTGGGTGGCCACAAGTAGTCTAAGCTATTAGGTAAAGTTTCCCAAATTTTAGTCCTTCTTTATTTTAATAATTTTTAGGGCACGTTAAAAAAATTAAATATAACTAAAAGTGGGTGGCCACAGGTATTATAAGCCATTACGTGAAGTTTTGAAAATTTTTAAATTCTAAATTTTTTTTCCATCTAAAGAAATTTAAATTTCACTACAAGTAGATGGCCACATGTTTTCAAGGCAATTATGTGCATTTTTGAAATTTTATATTTTTGTAATTTTTCTTCACCAAAAAAAAATTTCCCTCACAATGGGTGACTACATTTATGTTAAGCCATTTTACCAATTTATGAAAATTTTAAATTTTTTAATAATTTTTTCCCCGGAACGTTAAAAAATCTTAATTTCACTGAAAATGGGTGAGCACTATTAATTTTTGCAATTTTGATCCATATTATGAAATTTTAGTTTGTTAAAAATTTTAACAAACTTTTACGGTCAAATTTCATTTTTGTTGTCAACATATACAATTTTTTTAATTTTCCATTATTTTTCATGATTTTTTATAGAATTGTTTAATTTTCAAGCATTTTCTGTGAAAACGCTTAATCAATCATCCTATCGTCATTTAACGCTTAATCATCCACATAATAAACAAATTAACCAGTCGACCATCGATCAAAGCCACATACAATCCCGAAATCAACCCGTAATTTAGCCAATGAAAAGTAATCCTAAATAATCCCTAAACAAGTCCGACTAATTACCTAATTATACTAACTAGGGGTTAGAGAGTTGGCTTACTTGGTTCAAAGACAACAAAAACCGGCGGAATGGACAGTGGCGGTCCCGGCACAGGCGTGGGCGACGGCGAGGGCGGCGGCGGCGATGGTCCGGCAACGGCGTCGGCGGCGGCTGGCCAGCGGCTGGCCGGCGGCGATGGTCACGACGGCGGCGGTGGTAACGGCGACGGGGGCGGGGCGGCGGTGATGGCGACGGGTGCGGGGCGGCGGCGACGGCGACGGGGGCGGGGCGGGGCGGGGCGGCGGCGGGGCGGCGGCGAGGGCGACGGCGGGGGGCAGGGCGCGGGGCGACGGGCGGGGCGAGGGGCGGGGGCGGGGGCGAGGGCGTGACCGGCGGTGGGTGGGGCGGGGGCGAGGGCGACCGGCGACGGGCGGGGGCGAGGGCGATCGGCGACGGGCGGGGGGCGACGCGGGGGCGAGGGCAGGCGACGGGCGGGGGCCTCGGGGGCACGACCGGCGACGGGCGGGGGGGCCTGCCGGGCTGGGCGGCGACGGGCGGGGGAGCTGCGACGGCGGCGGCGACGGGGGACGGCTGGGCGGCGACGACGACAGCTGCGACGGCGAAGGGGGAAGAGGAAAATCGGGTACAAATCTCGCAAATTTTTCACAGATCTGAGTCGGGGAAGGGGGAAGAGGAAAATGGGTACAAATCTCGCAAATTTTGCGACGGAACTGGCAAGTCCGTCGCAAATATTTCACCGAAAAATATTTGTGACGGACCTCGAATGTCCGTCGCAAATTATCTATACAAAAATTTTGCGAGGGAAATAAAAAAGGCGTCACAAATTTCGAGCGGGAAATTCTTCCCGCTCGAAATTTGCGATGGACATTCGAGGTCCGTCGCAAATTTTTATCGATGAAAATTTGCGACGGACCAGCCCTTCCGTCGCAAATTTGCGACGGACCAGCCCGGCCGTCGCAAATTTTCTATACTAACAATTTTGCGACGGAGTAAATTTTAGTCGGTCGCAAATTTCGAACTATCCAAATTATCTCGCAAATTTGCGACGGACAATATGTCCGTTAAATTTTGGCATCTCAAATTTTGCAATGGAAATTAGAATATCGAAAATGTTACGGCACGTTAAAAATATTTGACTTGTCGGCATTTAGGGACAAAATTTCGGACGATAAATTAAAATAGAAAGAATAATCGACAATAACAATAATAAAAAAGCGCAATAACAATAATAACAAGAACAATAATGATAACAACCAAAATAGCACTTGTAGCATTAATAATTACACATCTATAGTGTTTTGTGACAAAAATTTTAATCTTCGTCTTCGTCTTCGTCCTCGTCTTCGTCCTCGTCCTTGTCCTCGTCTTCGTCCTCGTCCTCGTTTTCGTCATCTGTCTGAATATCAGATTCAGAACATTCGTGCACATTTAATTCGCAAATTTCAGTTGGATCCACATCTATCATTGCTCCACACGGATCTCGTAAAGTTGGTATGTTATATTCCTCAATTTCAACCGTGTTACACACTTCCTCTTGTTGGTAGGCTCTATCCTTCCAGTGTTCCTCGACTTTGTCACGTTTCAAACTAGGATATGATGCATAACATACTTGAATTGCTTGTTGTGCCAAGACAAATGGTTCATACTTCATATACCTTTTCTTGTGATTTATTTCAACCAAATTGAACTTCGTATGCACCTTCATTCCTTTGACGGGGTCGAACCACGTGCACTTAAATAACACAACCCGCATCATTAATGGTCCAGGGTACTCTATCTCTATGATTTCATCCAACAAGCCATAAAAATCATCTTTCCAACTGTCACCATTGGATGACCGAACAGACACACCACTATTCATTGTGGATTTTCCCATACCATATTCTTGAGTATGAAAATTATATCCATTTATGAAATATGCTGGCCAATTTCGAACTTTTAACTGTGGACCCCATGACAGATAATATAGCAATCCTTGCCCTCCAAATTCATCATAATGACTGTGAACCTAAAGTTACACATGCAAAGTCAATAATATATATTTTACTAAATGATGTATATAATTTGAATAACTTGGTTTTGATCCATAGGCAACTTACATATGTCTTGAACCATGCTGCAAATTGTTCATCGCACAAACGGTCAAACTCATTTGGTTGTAGTCCAAACATTTCAGTTTGGAAAATCCTAATATTAAAAATCATATCATTATTAGCAAATATTTGACACGCAAAACATATATTTGCAAATTTACACTTACTTGAAGTATGGCTCGACTTTTGGGCAGTTCAGTAAAATATAAATATGGGCTGCATGAAATTCTTCGCCTGATAAGTAACGAAACTGACATGCGCCGCTTGGTCGACCCAGATAATTGAAAATAGAGAATGCCGTGCAATTGGGATCAATGGGGCCCTCATCATTTCTGCCTGCTCTCCGGCTCTTGCACTGAACGTGCGGCTCAAAATAGTATGATGCAAATGTTATCACTTCTTCCACAATATATGCATTGCAAATTGAAGCTTCAACATGTGCCTTATTCTTCACTTTTTTCTTCAAATGATATAAGAATCTAGTTGAAATAGAAAGAAGCTTATCGGAACATATTATATGATAAACTAATTTGAACTGTATTATAAAAAAAACATTACCTCTCAAATGGATACATCCATCGAAATTGGACGGGACCTGCAACTTTGGCCTCATAAGGCAAGTGAACTAAGAGATGCTCCATCGAATCAAAAAACACTGGAGGAAATATCCTTTCTAAGTTGCAAAGAATAACCGGAATATCTCTCTCTAGTTTTTTCACGTGCGATGCTTTTAACACTGTCGAACAAATATCATGGAGGAAATTGCTTAATTCTGCAATGGCGCCCCATACAAAGTTCGGTAGAACTTCCTTCAAAGCTATTGGAATTAGTCTTTCCATTAGGATGTGACAATCATGACTCTTCAAACCTGTCAACTTGCATTTATTCAAATCAACACATCTCCCGAGGTTCGAAGCATATCCATTAGGAAACCGCACAGATTTCAACCATTGACAAACAACTCGCCTCTGCTCCTTATCCAATGTATAAACTGCTTTTGGTTTTGGTCCCCTGCTGCTTGCATCCACAGCTAGTATTGGCCGATCGCAAATATCTCTCATATCTTTTCTTGCGTTCAAGTTGTCTTTTGTTTTTCCGGCGACATCCATCACAGTATTTATGACATTGTCGAAAACATTCTTTTCTATGTGCATGACGTCAAGATTATGATGAATAAGATGGGCCTTCCAATATGGTAGATCCCAAAATATACTGCGTTTTGTCCACTTATGCGTACTTCCGTACGCAAAAGTCGTACCGTGCGGGTTCTCAACAACAGTTAGAAAGTCCTTCACACGCTCCCAAATTTGATCGCCGGTCAACCTCAGTGGTGGACGCGTTCTTTCAGTCCTATTCTTGATGAATTCTTTCTTATTCCTTCTGAAAGGATGACTTGGCGGTAAAAATTGTCTGTGACAGTCAAAATAGCTAGGCTTCTTTCCATGTTTTAATCTAAATGACTTTGACCTCTCCAAACATATCGGACATCCTAAGATCCCAGCTGTACTCCATCCAGATAACATTCCGTAAGTTGGAAAGTCATTTATCGTCCAAAGAAGGGCAGCCTTCATTACAAATGTTTGATCGGTTGAAACGTCATACGTAGGGACACCTTCAACCCATAGCCGTTGTAACTCCTCAATCAATGGTTGCATATAAACATCTATCAACTTTTTCGGATTTTGCAGCCCTGCCACGATCAATGTCAAAAACATATAAGGTGTCTTCATGCACATACCAGGTGGAAAATTGTACGGCGTTAAGATAACTGGCCAGCATGAATAACTTTTTCCTGTTTTCCCAAATGGAGCAAATCCATCGGCACATAGACCTAACCTGATGTTCCGAGGCTCCATTGCAAACTCAGGGTATGGTCTATCAAAATGTTGTCATGCCTCCGCATCTGAAGAATGACACATTAGACCCTCTTCTGTTTCATGATTTGCATACCAAGCCATGTGTTCAGCAGTGGCTTTAGACGCATAAAGCCTTTGTAATCTGGGGATTAAGGGCAGATAAAACATTTGCTTGCGTGGTCTACGCTTCTGATTACGACCCGGCCTCCTGTTAATCTTATACCTAGGTTGGCTACAGAATTTGCACGATTCTGTATTTTCATCATCTCTCCAATATATCATACAACCCCTACTACATACATCAATTCTTACAACCGGAAGACCTAAGTTATCCACTAGCTTTTTCATATCATAAAAATCACTTGGCATGTTGTTATCACGAGGCAATGATTCCCGCATTACTTCAACAAAAGAGTTGAAACAATCCGCAGACACATTATGCTCTGCCTTGATATTTAATAGTCGGGCTGTTACCGATAACTTAGTGTGGTCCTCACAAACTGCCCATAGAGGTTCATCTGCTGCTTTTCAACACATCCCAGAACTTATTAGATTGAAAAGTTTCATTATACACATTCTCCTCAAAACCCGTTACTCCTATATCTTCCAATTGTGAAGCATGACTAGTACCCACTTGTTCACGTGTAGGAGTAAAACTAGTACTTGCATGATTTGATTCTGTGACAAAATTATAACTAGCTGCATCAATCACCATCCTCTCGTATGGGTTCAATTGCTCATAATAGCCACATTCTTCCCTAACTGAAAATTGGTCACTTCTTCCATATCCTTCATCAGATATAAATGGTTCATCATGGGAAGTCCAATTATAATAGTTCGGAATAAACCCAAATCTAGTAAGGTGTTCTCTAACTTGATCACACACAAGAAATTTACCATTACCGCACTTTTTGCACGGACACCTTAACTTATTTCCATCCATAAACTCATATTTACTACTAGCAAAGTCTAAAAATAGTTCCAACCTAGTACGAAACTCATCTGTCAATCCTTGACGTCCAGGTAAGTTCTTATTATACATCCAAGCCCTTTCTCTTTGCATTGTGTCTGTATTAAAATAAAAAATTCTTGTAAAATATTTAAAATATCATATCTATTGTTCTTAATTAAAACTATAAAATTTTGGAAATTATAATTTTTGTTATTCACGCAACAATTAATATGAAATTGCAAAAATAGAAAAAATTACAATGAAAAGAAGACTTACCTAAATATTTGACTGAAATATTGGTAGGACAAAGTTTCCCAATTTGATGAGAATTGCAAAGTCCACTTGGATTGCGAGACCTTCAATTAGGCACAAACCCAAAAAAGAATAATCACATAAGAATCAATATTTTTTAATAATTTTTAATGTACGATGGAAACGGAATTCATCCCTCGCAAATTTGCGATGAATAAATGAAAACTCCGTCGTAAATTTGCGACGGAAACTAGTATCCTTCGCAAATTTGCGACGGAGTACTATTTCCGTCGCAACATTTGCGACGGACACTTGCGACGGACATGTTTCCGTCGCAAATTTGCGACGGCTATTACAATCCGTCGCAAATTTGCGACAGAAGCTAGTATCCGTCGCAAATTTGCGACGGAAATTGTTCTCCGTCGCAAATTTGCGACGGAATCTTGCGGCGGAAAAACGATTCCGTCGCAAATTTGTGACGGAATTTTCACTTATTCGTCGCAAATTTGCAACGGAAAAAAAATTGCGTCGCAAATTTGCGACGGATACCTCATTCCGTCGCAAAATGGCGGGGCCGTTCGGCTCATCCGAAGGCCGGCGAGGTGTCACCGGTCGCCGGTCATTAAACCGGTGATGCAGGTACGAAAAAAAACAAACATAAACATATATTAAAAAAAAATTACAATGCAACGACGAATAGTCATGAAGCTAGCAATTTTGCACTTACCGGTACAAAAGCTTCACCAAGATTAATACGTGCGTGCGCGGATTTTGCTGATTTCAGACATATGAAAGAGGGAGAAAAGCGAGAAAGAGCGAGAGATAGATAGTGACTGCAGGTCACGGATTATAAACTACGAATTTGCGACGGACGCGAGTTTTCATCGCAAATTTGCGACGGACTTTCTTTACCGTCGCAAATTTGCGACGGATTTTGCGACGGTATTATTTTCCGTCGGAAATTTACGACGAAATTTTTTCTGTCGCAAATTTCGTGTTTTTTTGTAGTGTACGGTTAACCTCAATTAAAAACGTGAGAGATGACATCGACAGCAAGTTCGTGGTCCGAAACTAATCTCACGCCCACGTATTCGTTCGCGAGAGTTCCGGTCTTCGCATGTGAATGCTGGTGTCGCGGCAATGTCACCATCATCATCAATAATAAGGCAGGAAAGTCAATATGGACGACTAGTTCACATGCAGAGACCAGATTTACACGGTCAAGAACTCGAGATGCAAAGGGTTGTTTCCATGGAGGAGTTGCGTAACCCTTTCGACCATCAAGTCTGAAAAGCGATGGGTGTTTGAAGAGTCAAGAAAGGAACTGCGTGGGAGGGATGAAGATGAAGATTCTCCACAACGTCAGTCCCTTTCTTGGCCACCGCCGTCGTCATTCTCTCTTCGGAATATTATTAGGGTTCCTTCTCGAGACGATGACTTTCATTCTGCTATGTGGATATATCGCGGTTTGGGATGGCATATGCTCACATAACTCATAGCGCTACTTCTCCTTATGGAAGGGACATGGGATTGTTGCATTACGTGCCACTGTTTTCTGGCCAAATGCGGGCATCAATCGAATACAATTATCAGATACCGACATTTTTCTAATATAAATTTCTTGAGCTCATACAATCATAATACGAAAATGCACGAAATTTCGGTTTGGTTCGATTTTTGACACCCCCATTCCATTCCATGATGCTAGTTTTTCTCTACTAAAAACAAAGTTGAGGTAAACACGCGATTTATATGTTCTGTTTTAGAGTTTCCTCTACTTCCTAAGACGAATACAAATAAGTGTATGCATTTATGTTTGCGCAGCACGCCGTATCGCTTTCATCCCCTATTTCATTAATATAGCCCTGCGCTAGAGGGGAAGCACTACAAAAAAACTGTATTTTAGCGACGACAATTAGCGACGAACAACCGCAAATTTTCGTCGCTATAATTTTTTAGCGACGACGTTTGCGACGAACCAAATTTCGTTGCGAAAAACCATGTCGCTAAATTAGCGACGAAACATATGGCAATTCGTCGCTAATTAGCGACAAAATATCTCGTCGCTAACACATCTGTCGCAAAACTCAGATATCGCAATTTAGCGACTAGACACACCATTAGTCGCCATTTAGCGACGACTACCCCTGGCGTCGCTAATATTTTAGCGACTACAAGAGTATGGTCGTCGCAAATTAGCGACAAACTGTCTCGTCGCTAACACATCTGTCGCAAAACTCAGATATCGCAACTTAGCGACTAGATACACCATTAGTCGCCATTTAGCGACGACTACACGTGGCGTCGCTAATACTTTAGCGACTACAAGAGTATGATCGTCGCAAATTAGCGACAAACTGTCTCGTCGTTAACGCATCTGTCGCAAAACTCAGATATCGCAACTTAGCGACTAGATACACCATTAGTCGCCATTTAGCGACGAACTACACTAGGCGTCGCTAATATTTTAGCGACTACAAGAAAATATCGTCGCAAAAATCCAGAATGCACTCAGTCTCGCATATTTAGCGACAACAATGTCTACTGCCGTCACCAATTAGCGATAACTTTATCCCCCGTCGCTAATGACGTCCCGAATGCAAAATGGTATCACTCGGCCACTTTTAGCGACAAGGTAGTCGCCGATTCGTCGCCATTTAGCGACAAAGGCAACTGTTCGTCGCTAAATCGTCCAGAATAGCGACGATAGTATATCGTAGCGTCGCTAAAGCTGTTTGAACGATTAATATGTATTTTTTGTTTTTTGTTCAGTTCTACCTGATAAGTCATAACATTCAACGCAAAACGAAATATAGAAGCAAAAAGTAAATATCTAAGAAAAGTACCCATATCAAAAAGGTTCAGCAAATGTATCTAATTAAACAATTATCATTCGCACATATCTAAAATGTTCAGCAAATGTATCTACTCTTCATGGTCTTCATCGGGTGGGGGTGCCGGTGGAAGTCCAGTCTGCTCGGCTGCTTCATCCTCATCGTCTTGCTGCGAATGCTGACCATGCTGTTGTCTCATTAGCATACTCAATTGTTGTTGCATGATGCGCATTGCCTCATCTCTGGCATCTATGGCATCTAGTCTCTCCTCCATCTTCTTCATTTTTTCGTCTTTCTCTGCAAGTAGATTCTCGAGGTTTTCCACTTTTTTTTCCAGCTCACTCTCTCTTGCGCTGCGCCTTGAACTCGTTCCAGCAGAAGATGTGCCTACCGACTTCATGCTGTCCCGGGCTAACGACCCCAACCCGTACACCTTCCCTTTCTTCACTGCTGCAGATGCCTGCCACCACAGCTTCTCCTGCTCGGCCTGCGACATTTCAATCGTGGGCGACGTCCCTTCTGTACCCTCGCCGCTGCCACTACCCCCAACACCCGCCGTAGATGCAAGCATTTCATCAAATTTTTCCTACGTTCACACTTTAAAAGTTACTAGGCATACATTACAATCAACTAATCTGCTATAAAATCATCAAGTTCGAACATACCTTAACGGCCTTCGCCGTGCCACTGACGAATGATTTGTCCTTTCTCATGAAGGTCCGCTCATATGTTTGTGAGAAGCTGGGCGGCGTTCCCAACACCTTCGCCTAACATACACAACGGACTTCCAACTAGTCATACAATCTATTAACGGAATAAATTGACAATCTGACAATACTTACCATCTTCCTTTTGTGCTCCGCAACTGTGATGGAGCCGCCGGCATACGTCCCAATCCCAGATTCTCTGGAACTGGAAGTTCGATTAATTTTATTCCTCTCGCTGGCGCGCTTATGCTCCTCACTAGCCCACTTTCTATGGATTTCCCTCCATGACTGATCGTCCATCCAAGCCGGCTGCCTCTGAGTGGTTTTCGCCTTGTTCATCACATTTCGCATGTGATCGCCGGCCTTCTTGTTTAAAATTCTTCTAACCTCGCTATCCATAGATCTGTCCCAATAGTACTTGCGCTGCAAAAAAAAAAAACGCTAACTCAATTTACCAATACATTTTAGAAATGTCACTAACAAACCGATCTTACACTTACCTCAAACTCTCGCCACCATACTCTCCTATCTTCCTCCGGCGCTTGCGTAATGCATGTATATGGCCCACGCCAAAAATTGTTGATCATACGATACCAGTCCCGCAGGACTACCGTAGCTCTGTAGAAGCTGCATTTGTTAAACATAAAAAATACATAAAACATCTCAAAAACATAAGAAAATCTAGCCTATACAGTTAATAACAAAAAATTATGCACTTTCATCAAATTGTACTTACGAGTCTCCTAACGGTTCTATCCGCCTCCTCCCTTCATCATCGATGACCCAATTGTCATCCGCATCTTCGGCGCTTGGCGGTGTCGACGCTTGGCCTACCGATGATCGTGCCGTGATCAAAGGCTCGCCCTCAGATTGAGTCTCCTCCGTTCCTTCGTCTTCCTCCTGTTGAGGCTGCGGTTCTGTGGGGGGCGTATCGACCCAAGTGGGCGTGGGCACGAAGGTCCGTCGAGGGGGACTAGCCTCGTCGACCGGCCTGATCACGAGTGCCATTGAACGCCCTCCTCTGGCCCGTCCACGTGTATAGACCGTCGGTTGATCAGCAGCCTTACCCTTACCCTTGTTGTTATTTTTCTGATTTGGACGCTGGTGCACATTGGAAAAACAAACTAGTTAGAACAATTTATTTACCAACTAGAAATGATTTATAACCCAATTAAAAACTTACCATTTTTCTTGCAGTGTGTAAATATTGTTCTTCTTCCTGCATAAGGAAAACAACATTACAAAATAAACCATTTTGTTTTAATGTACTTCACAATAAGCAAATAGCTGATGAAGACCGTCTTAATGACACATAACAAATTTTTTGGGCCTCTGACACATAACACGTAAAACCAGCATAAAAACAAGTAATTGTTAGTCACAAAGGAAAAGGGTAAGAGAAGCTCAGATATCTACAAGTAATATGTAATTCTCAAGAGGAACGAGTATTTCAAAGGGGATCAATAGTCGGCAAGCTTAAACGTCAATACAACACTTTCTCCAAAGAAAAGAAAACATCGGTGCAACCCCAGATCGCGTCCAATGTGCCTCTTGATGAACAAAAGAAAAATCCAAAAGACCAAACCAAGCGTTCTTCAAGTATTTCGTGCATAGTTATGTTGACCCATCAACTAATGGCCTATGAACAGCTCGCACCTCAAGCAAAATGACCCAACGAGGACGACGGGACACACACCTCTCATACTCTAAAGATCGAACCTTCTACATATCAAGTAGATGAGACTGAGATACATAACAGGCCACACTCAACGCACCATTTCTCAGCCAGTTACCAAAACACAAGCAGCATCAACACGTGAATAACAGTCCGAATTTTCTGATAACTTACGCAGTTTCAAACCGCCAGATTCAACACCGCGACTCGGAGAAAAGAAAACAAAAGCGAGCCACCGTAATTCCAAGTACAAATGAACAAGTATAGCGACGGTATACAAGTATCATCGAGAGAGAGAGAGAGAGAGAGAGAGAGAGAGAGAGAGAGAGACCTGAACAGTGAGGCTTCGCTTGAGCTCCGCTGCGACGCCGGCGAGGAAGGGACGCCGTGCTAGACCCACGGTTGGACGAGCGGCGGGGAGCGGCCAGCCGAGCGGTTGGACGAGCGGCGGGGAGCGGGCAGCCGAGCGGGTGGACGAGCGGCGGGGAGCGGGCAGCCGAGCGGGTGGACGAGCGGCGGGGAGCGGGCGGACGAGCGGCGGCGAGAGGCCAGACGGGCGGCGGCGGGCGATCGAGCGGCGTCGGAAGGTCACAGGGAGAGCGAGAGTAGAGGAGAGATAGAGAGAGACAGAATGGGCAAAATCGATTTCGAACTGAGGTTATCGTGATTCAGCGACGGCATAGCCACGAGTCGTCGCTAATTGGCTACAAATAAATACCTCCGTCGCTAATTAGTGACGGTATAGCGACCAAGTAGTCGCTAAAACGCCTGAATCAAATCCATAACTCGGCCACATTTGGCGAACAATCAGCGACAGCATCGTCGCTAAAATTTCACTTTTAGCGACGATATGACCTCCCCGTCACAAATTAGCGACGAAGATATGTGATCCGTCGCTAATGATGTCCCCGAATGCAAATTGTATAGCTCTCGGTAACTTTTGGCGACGACCGAGCACGTATCCGTCGCTAAAATTTCACTTTTAGCGACGATATGACCTCCCCGTCACCAATTAGCGACAAAGATATGTGATCCGTCGCTAATGATGTCCCCGAATGCAAATTGTATAGCTCTCGGTGACTTTTGGCGACGACCGAGCACGTATCCGTCGCTAAAATTTCACTTTTAGCGACGATATGACCTCCCCGTCACCAATTAGCGACGAAGCTATGTGATCCGTCGCTAATGATGTCCCCGAATGCAAATTGTATAGCTCTCGGTAACTTTTGGCGACGACCGAGCACGTATCCGTCGCTAAAATTTCACTTTTAGCGACGATATGACCTCCCCGTCACCAATTAGCGACGAAGCTATGTGATCCGTCGCTAATGATGTCCCCGAATGCAAATTGTATAGCTCTCGGTAACTTTTGGCGACGACCGAGTACGTATCCGTCGCTAAAATTTCACTTTTAGCGACGATATGACCTCCCCGTCACCAATTAGCGACGAAGATATGTGATCCGTCGCTAATGATGTCCCCGAATGCAAATTGTATAGCTCTCGGTAACTTTTGGCGACGACCGAGCACGTATCCGTCACTAATTAGCGACAAGAACAGGGTCTGTCGCTAATGTCGGACCGAATACCAAATATAAAACTCTCGGCCACTTTTGGCGACGACAAGGGTATGACCGTCGCTAATTAGTGACTATTGTTTATGGTTTGTCGCTAAAGATGTACCCCATTGCAAATTTTATAGCTCTCGGCCTTTTTTGGCGACGACATTGTGCGTCGCCGTCACTAATTAGTGACTTTTTTAGCGACAAAATTGTCGCTAATTTTTACAGAATACACCTAATTACATTATTATATATTTATATATAAATACACCTGATTCATAAATAATATTATCATATATACCGTATATACTGAATATTAATTATAACACAATAAACAATAAAATACGTTATACATGTCATAAAGAAGAATGGTAAAAGTTTCAAAACCCAAAGTCGTTGTCATTGTCATCTTCGTCGTTGTCATGATCATCGTCGTCTTCTGCATCTTCACTATGATCATAAAACTCGTCTTCGTCTTCGGTGTCCTCGTTTTCCTCATCAGTGTCCTCGTCATCATCAGTGATAAATTCATCTTCTTCAACACTATGATGCAAGTTCGATTGACGAACTTCACTTGCATCAACATCGATCAATGCTCCATGTGGGTCTTGTAAAGATGGAATATTATACTCATAAGGTTCAGCTGTGTGCAGAACGACCTCTTGCTGATATGCTGTATCTTTCCAGTGTTGTTCGATCTTTTTTCGCGCTTTGATTTGACATGCTGCCAACCACTCAACTTTGTCCTGTTTCAAGCTCGGATATGATGCGTAATAGACTTGAATTGCTTGTTGTGCTAGTACAAATGGTTCGTATTTCATATATTTTCTCTTGTGATTAACTTCAACCAAATTAAACTTCGGATGCACCCTCATTCCTTTGATAGGGTCGAACCACGTGCATTTAAATAACGTAACGGCCAATGGTGGACCAGGGTACTCTACCTGTATGATAGCATCCAACAAGCCGTAAAAGGCCTCCATCAAACTGCTCCCAGATCGAACACAGACGCCACTATTCATCGTGGCCTTTCCCTTGCCATATTCTTGCGTGTGAAAATTATAACCGTTGACAAAATATGCTGGCCAAGTTCTTGCTATTGCTTTTGGACCCAATGACAGATGATATAACAACCCTTCATTCTCGATCATGCTATGATTATTGTGAACCTAATGACACATATGAATAAGTTATTCATATATGTACGTATACATAGAGTATGCAGTAATATCAAAATTTGATGAAAACTACAAGTTAACACTTCACGACGATCTTACATAATTTTTAAACCATGCTGCAAAATGGTCATTGCACAAACGATCAAGCTCATCAGGCGATACTCCTGACATGGATGCCCGAAACATTCTGTTGGATTTGAGCCAAGATAGAATAATTTATTAGCGAATGGTTAGACACAATAAATGTGTATATACATTCACATTGTGAGGTCTAATATGAAATGCTTACTGAAAGTATGGCTCCACTTCTGGACAATTCAATAAAATGTATGTGTGGGCTGCATGCATTTCTTCCCCCGTTATATAACGTAACTTACATACGCCGCTTGGTCGACCAAGATAATTGAAAATGGAGAATGAGTTACAATCCGAATCAAGCGGTCCCTCGTCGTTTCGTCCTGGTCTCCGCCTCTTGCATTGCACGTGCGACTCAAAGTAGTATGATGCAAATGTAGTCACTTCTTCAATAATGTATGCATTACAAATTGAAGCCTCCACACATGCCTTATTCTTAATTTTTTTCTTCAAATGATACAAAAACCTATATGGAAAACGACATTTTAGTTCAACATCGTTGATAGGTAGTTTCATATCTATACAAAATGAAAAACATTGTTACCTCTCAAATGGGTACATCCATCGAAATTGGACGGGACCTGCAAGTTTTGCTTCGTATGGCAAATGAACTAGTAGATGCTCCATTGAATCAAAGAACGATGGGGGGAATATCCGCTCCAAGTTACACATGATGATTGGAATATCTTTCTCCAGCTTCTCCATGTGTGATGTACGTAACATTGTCGAGCAAATATCATGAAAGAAAGTCGTCAATTCAGTAAGAGCGCCCCACACGAAGTTTGGCAGAAATTCCTTCAAGGCTATTGGAAGTAGTCGCTCCATAAAGACGTGACAGTCATGACTTTTCATACCTGACAACTTACATGCATTCAAATCAACACATCTCCCGATGTTTGAAGCATACCCATCAGGAAATCGGACAGATTTCAACCATGTTAAGACTGCACGTCGCTGCTCCTTGGTCAATGTGTACACTGCTTTTGGCTTTGGACCAATACTGCTTGGCTCCACGTCTAGAGTCGGCCGATCACAAATGTCTCGCAAGTCTTTTCTTGCACTTAGGTTGTCCTTTGTTTTGCCAGGGACGTCCATCACCGTGTTGATGACATTCTCAAAAACATTCTTCTCAATGTGCATGACGTCAAGGTTATGATGAACAAAGTGGGTCTTCCAATATGGTAAATGCCAAAATATACTGCGCTTTGTCCATTTATGCGTAGAACCATACGAATGAGGTATGCATTGCGGGGCTTCAACAACGGTCGGGAAGGTTTGGACTCGTTCCCAAAGTTCATAACCGGTCAACCTCATTGGTGGAGGTGTCCTTTCAATCCTTTTTTTGACGAACTCTTTCTTATTCCTTCTAAATGGATGATTCATCGGTAAGAATTGTCTGTGGCAATCAAAGTAACACGCCTTCTTACCATGTTTTAATCGGAACGACTTTGATTTCTCCATACAAATCGGACATCCTAACAGGCCGGCTGTGCTCCACCCAGACAACATTCCATAAGCTGGGAAGTCATTTATCGTCCAAAGAAGCGCAGCCCTCAATAGAAATGTTTTATCGGTGCAAACATCATAGGTTGGAACACCAACATTCCATAGTTGTTGCAACTCTTCAATCAATGGTTGCATGTAAACGTCTATCATCTTCTTCGGGTTATGCGGACCGGGCACGATCAATGTCAGAAACATATAAGGTGTCTTCATGCACATGCCAGGAGGGAGATTGTACGGCGTTAATATGACTGGCCAGCATGAATAGTTTTTTCCGGTTTTACCAAAGGGGGCAAACCCATCACTACATAGACCTAGCCTGATGTTGCGTCGCTCCATAGCGAAATCTGGGTATGTTCTATCGAAATGTTTCCAGGCGTATGCATCGGAAGGATGACACATCATATCCTCTTCAGTTTCATGGTTTGCGTGCCAACTCATGTGTTCAGCAGTAGCTCGAGACGCAAACAACCTTTGCAATCTAGGAATTAACGGCAGATGAAACAATTGCTTCACTGGTCTACGTGTATGGTTACCACCATGCCTCCTTTGAACCTTGTATCTAGGCTCACCGCAAAACTTGCAAGATTCAGCAGATTGATATTCTTTCCAATACAACATACACCCTGCGATGCAGACGTCAATCCGCTCAACCGGAAGACCCAGGTCATGCACTAACTTCTTCATATCGTAAAAGGAACTCGGCATGTTGTTATCACGGGGTAATGCTTCACGATTTATTTCCACAAAAGAATTGAAGCAGTTCTCTGACACGTTATGCTCGGCTTTAATACTTAGCATTCTTGCCGTGACTGATAGCGTTGAGTGGTTGTCACAACCTCCCCATAAAGGTTCATTCGCTGAACTCAACACGTCACGAAATTTATGGCACACACTTTCTTCAAATGTTGTGTCACCAGAATTGTCAAACTGTGATGTATGACTGGAGCTTCCATGCTCATGGGTGCTTGTTTGGTTCGTTTGCCATCCAAAATTATGAGCAGCTGCATCAAGCACCATTCTCTGATATGGATTTAATTCATCTCTAGCACTACTACATTCTTCCCGTACACAAGGCAATTGGTGAGTATTGCGATATTCCTCGGGAGACATAAATGGTTCACCATGGCAAGTCCAATTGTAGTAATTCGGAGTGAAACCGTTTCTATAAAGATGCTCCTGAACGATATCATATTCTTGGAATTTACTGTTTTTGCATTTTTTGCACGGACACCTTAACTTACTTCCGTTCATGTATTCAACTTGTGAACTAGCAAACGCCATGAATTTTTCCAACCCAGCACGAAACTCATCGGTTAATCCTCCACGCCTAGGTAAGTTCTTATTATACATCCAAGACCTATCTCCTTCCATGATGCCTACGATGAAAACCCGACTCAACAAATGTCAAGATTCATTACGGTATTTTAACAAACATATGGGGGTGTCACATGTATCCGAGTCGTTTAACCCCATATTAGGCTTGAAATCAATCTCGTGTAAACAACAACGTATAACGGCAACACAACAACGCGTAATAGACAGAAATATCACTCAAATTGAAAGAAGAAATAACTTACCTTGAAATTAAACAAGTTGGGACAATGGTGTATTTTTTGCGGTTTCTTCAATCGCGAATTTCTCACTCCCTTTAGCTTTTCCGATTTCTTCGCTAAAGCATACGCATCTCCACCTCCAGGTAACTTGTACTTACTCCAAGTAGGCGTCGGGCTCTCGTTCAGACAGAGAGGAAGAAGAGATCGAGTGCTGCGAAATGAATGAATCGTCTGTTTTGTTGCTGATATAAGCTATATTTAGCGACGAAATATATTTACTTCGTCGCTAAATAGCGACTAATAAATTAAATCGTCGCTAAAGATAGTCGCTATTCAGCGACTAAACACAAGTCGTAGGTAAATATAGTAGCTATTTAGTGACGGTACTAATATCGTCGCTATTTTGAGACGAGATTGCGACAACTTAGTCGCTAAACTGTCCAGAGATCAAGAAACGTAAAATGTAACATTAGATCACATTAGCGACGAAGTAATTACGATGCGTCGCTAAACTGTGTTTTTGCGACTACCAAGTATTTTCGTAGCTACTTAGCTATGATAAAAATGCCGTCGCTGAATGTAGTCGCTAGTTAGCGACAGAAAAGCGTGATCGTCACAAATTGGCGACGACATTTTTATCTCGTGGCTATTTAGCGACGAATTAGCGACTAATTGTCTGTTGCCGTCGCTATTTTCGGTAATTGGCGACGAAATTAACTTGGTCGCTAATTTCGTCGCCATTTAGCGACTATTTGCCTTTTGTTGTCGCTAATTAGCGACGATACTGTTGTCGTCGCAAATATGTTGTAGCTAAATTACAGTTTTTTTGTAGTGAAGTCCCACCGAGTTTCACGTGTGAATTTCCTCTATGGCCTTTTTTCTTTATTGGAATCACGAGTGACTTAGTCGAAGTTCTTAAAATTATTTGTAGAATCGCGAGCAAGCTTTTGCGTGTAGTAAGATCACATGCCACTGTGAAGAAGGCCTTTCCATGGATTGAACTTGAGTGTCGCACATGCAGGCTGCTGAGAAGCGAGTTATCGTAGGTCAGCAATGTTAAGATGACCTTCTTTGCTCGCCAAAAGAAAGAACAGGAGAAAAATTAGAAAGAGATGACCTCCTTTCAACTTATGATTGTCTAGGTGCGCCAAGACGGAGAGAGGACAAACAGAAAAATGGGATTAGGGTTTTGGTTAGTTTCTATGTAATTTTTCACAAAAGGCAAGTATTTTGGCTAATTCAAGGTATCCTTGGTGGCGTGACTTAATCGGCCGGGATCTTCCATCTAGTTGATAATGTATCAACCATCTAAGGAAATTTAACTGGTAGATTTAGAGGATCTCAATTTCGAAAAGTAAAATTGTGTGATGTATTCAATGTACATGAGCAAGTCCATTCATTAACCTAAAAATCAGCCTTAGCAGTTAGTTCATAGATACATATATCACGGGAAAAGTGCCAAAAAAGCCCTAAACCTTTTGCATTAATACCAATTTAGTCCTAAACCTTTTTTTAGTGTCAATTCAGTTCTAAACCTTTTGCATTGATGCCAATTTAGTCCTAAACCTTTTTTTTGGTGTCAATTTAGTCCTAAACCTTTTAAATTGGTGTCAATTCAGTCCTAAACCTTTTGTTTTTGCGCCAATTTAGTCCTTCCGGCCAGTTTTGATCGGAATTTGCTGACGTGGACGCCTGCCGGCCGGCGGTTGGTCACTGGCATTGACGTGGCACTGACGTTGACAACTTAAATAATATTTTAATAAATTTTGAATTTTTCTATTTTTTTCCTTTTTTTTCACTTTTTTTCTTTTTTTTTTCTCCCTCTTCCTCTGGCCGGTCGCCGGTCTGGCGAAAGGCCACCGGCGAGGGCGAGCCTCGCCTTGGTCGGGCGAGGCCCGACCTCGCCAAATCTTGCTAGGTCGGGCCTCGCCCGACCATGGCGAGGCTCGCCCTCGCCGCGGCCTCCGACGAGGGTTCGAGCCTCGCCATGGTCGAGCGAGGCTCGCCCTCACCGCGGCCTCCGGCGAGGGTTCGAGCCTCGCCCGACTAAGGCAAGGCTCGCCCTCACTGGTGGCCGGCGAGGGCGAGCCTGCCCTCGCCAGTGGCTGGCAAACTCGACCTCGCCGGCCTCTGGCCTCTGGCCGGTCGCTGAACCGGCGACCGACCAGAGGAAGAGGGAGAAGAAAAAAAGTGAAAAAAAAAAAACAGAAAAATTCAAAATTTATTAAAATATTATTTAAGTTGTCCACGTCAACGACGGTGACCGGCTGCCAGCCGACAGGCGTCCATGTCAGCAAATTCCGGTCAAAATTGACCGCAAGGACTAAATTGGCACAAAAACAGAAGGTTTAGGACTGAATTGGCATCAATTTAAAAGGTTTAGGACTGAATTGGCACCAAAAAAAGGTTTAGGACTAAATTGGCATAAATGCAAAAGGTTTAGGACTGAATTGGCACCAAAAAAAGGTTTATGACTAAATTGGCACTAATGCAAAAGGTTTAGAACTTTTTTGGCACTTTTCCCCATATATCACTATAGGCATGCAAGAAAATAATTGTATCGGGAGTTATTGCTCTCCTATGGTGGTTCATGCGCTACCTTAGGCCGAACTACAATGAGCTGCTGCAAACATGTCCAATCTCGAACATTCGAAACACCTCCAATGTTAAAGTTACGAATCGGAGGAGCCTCCATATAGGAACGACGAATCTATTTCACAAGTAATATAAAATCGTCTTTGACATGCTAAGACGACTTCACAGGGACAACGAGCCAGATGCGAGGTATCTAATGCGGCACGGAGGCTTACCAACTTGATTCTAATACCATGTTAAAAGTAGGAGAACCTTCAACCTAAAGCCTAAGACATCATATGAAGACGAAAACATTTGTGATTTTGGTCCTTTGCATTCTCTCCATGGAACGAATGGCTCACATCACCCACTTTGGTCGTGTAGTACTTTCACGTGGCAAAGTGAACAGCACCGTCCAGAGCGGGTTCTCAGGCTCGCAGTGTACCCCGAGGTAAGTGAATTTTTTTTTGCCCTTATTCTGAGCCAAACCCTGGGGCCTCTCGTGTCGTCAGAGAATCCTAAGCACCACCCAAATTGAACCAACTTCTCACCCTCCCTCTTCTATAGTAAAATCATCTCGATCATTGTCATTATCAGTAGCTGACAAAACATCCACGTGTCATTCTTGTTTTCTTCTGCTAAAAAGCTCGTGTTCACCTGCTCTCTTAACCCACGCGTGGATGTGAAGTCACTCACTGGCCACTAACACTGAACGAGGCTGCAAGTTTAAGTATGACATTATTAAGATATTGATTTCTTTTGATGATGGGAGAACATCCCTGTCGTGTTGCCCTAGTTCCGGTTGTTCCGGTCATGGGAGGAAATCATGCAATGGAGAGACCGATGCATCGAGGTTATTTCCTAACGTCTGTCTGATCAATGACGATCATTTTTGTCATGGTAATTGAACTGAAGATGGCAGCAAAATTAATACGCCGATAACATTCCTGTTCAAATGGTGGCGTATGCCTATGCTTGATTGGCAAGTGATATGACAAGAGTATGTCAAGCGGACAAAGGCAGCGTATGAATTGCTTTTTCCCGATTGGAGCCTCATATGGATCATTGGAAACCTTCACATATACATCAAGTGTATTAATAAGATGAATAAGGAATAAGTCACGAATGGTCCTTGAACTTTAACTCGATGTATAATATGACCCTTGAACTTTTAATTTGTTCATGTGTGGTTCATGAACTTTACCCTAACGTGCAATGTGATACTCAAACTTTTTATTTTTTTAATATGATCCATGACCTTTTTGTACATGTTCAATTTGGTCCTTAAAATATATGAACATGTTTAATATTGTCCTTTAATTAATTCAAATTCAAGAACAACATTGAACATTTATGTATAGTCTAGAGACTAAATTAAACATGAACCAAAAGTCCGAGGACCACATTGTACAATCTAAAAGTTTATGCATGACATTGCACATTGGGCTAAAATTCATGGACCACATTAAATATTGAGTCAAAGTTTATGAACCATTTGTATCATATTCCCGACGAATAATGAGGGCCGATGTGCGCAAGTTGCAAGCTGTCTCTAAGGCTTTGTTGGGTAATCGAGGGAAAATGGAATAAATGAGATTTCGAATAAAAAATTTCTAGAAAAAAAGGAGAGGGAAAATTATAGAATCGACGTGCTTTCTTCTCTCTTTCTTCTCCTCCCTCTCATCCCGACACAGCATAAATATCCGGACATTATAAGTTGCGAGGACAAACATACCGAACAGCCCGACTTATGCTACACGGCAAATCGCGAAAGAACCCCACTCGAAACCGACGACATCAACACGACCGTGGTGGTGTGCACGTCGACAATCTGGAAAAATCTACGGCAATCATGCTCGACAGGCGCCCCGAAAGGGAGATAAATTTCTACAATCGCTAGGCGCGCTCGACGCGCACCGTGCCAACTCGCCATTGGAGAATTTGGTACGAAAGGATTGGCAAGAACCAACACCCTAGGTTAAAAAAAAGGTTTCGCGGGCAGTCCAAAATCGACCATCTTTAATAATAGCAAGGCATTGTTGGAATCTTGCTTGCGTGGTCCGGACTCCGTACATCACTGACCTTTTACATAATCGTCCACGTTGCGCAGCATTACAAGTAAAATTTACAACTTGCATGGAAAGGCTCGAGGGCGGGCGTGGGGGAGGAGAGAACATGACGCTCCAAAGCCCAGTAAAACCCTGGCTTCAGGAGTTTAAAAAAGATTGCCACTTGCTCCCCGGACAGGATTTTCTTGTTAGTTTCGCCGAACGAGGTACAGTGAGACCTTGACTTTCAATTTAATTGACAGAGCGGTGCCGAAATTGTCCGAAGCCAGCCGATAAATCCTTTTTTTTAGGCCGCGCAAATTACTTCGCCCCCTTTATTTAATTAACGTACATCGTTGCGATCTGCGCTCGTAACCAAATACCGAAAACGTCGCGATGCGTTGTGAAATATCATAAGATCGCGCATTTTCACAAATGTGTTTTACCGCATTAATTTATTTTTGGACGTGTAATTACTACGCCGCCCTTGTTCAATCGGCATATAACGCTATGTAATGTCGCAGTGAAGTGTGATTTTGGCCATGACATTACGATGCCTCGCCTCAATTGAAATACCCAAAAAATGATTCTTTTTTTTTCCTTCGGCTTTTTAAAATTTAATTTAAGTTTTTTTTATTTTTTTTGGGGGGGGGTGCCAGAGTAGGACTGAATGGCCAGTTAAGCAAATGAGAAGAGGAATGTGCTGGGTTGCAAAAATAGTATAGCGAAAAGAGGAGGGCACGTGGTCACATGGGGGAGCTTTTTGGGTCAGTGGGGGAGCGGCGGGGGCGAACCAATCAGGTGTCGGTGCTGTGCCCGCCCCTTGCCCTTGGCCGCCCGCATCAATCACAGCTGTTGCGTCCAGCTGTCACTTCACTACTGGTGGTCTTCCCTCCCTCCGAGACACCACGCTGTAAAAACGCATTTATATAACTTTTTCTTATTTCAATATAAAGAAAAACCTCGAACTGATATATATGTGGTAATTTTACTTTTTATCATAAAAAGTTTTAAACTGATATACCTATAATAAATTTACCCAAAATTAATATTTCGATCACTAAAAATCCCAAATTTATACATTTATGATAAATTTACCCTCCATTAGTTTCCGCTAAATTGAATTAACACCACAAAAAATCATAAATCGATGCACCTGTAACGAATGGAGGAAAAAACATAAAACCGGTACATTAGTTAACTGTTGCGTGTTGACGGTAAAATTTAACGGAAACAAACCGAGGGTAAATTTATCATGAGTGTACCGATTTTGAGTTTTTTGTGGTCAAAAAATTAGTTTGAGGTTTTTCGTGGTATTAACCATTTTTTTTTTGTTACCTGCACTATCGTGTTGCTGCTGTAAAGACTATAATGAAAATAAACGAAAAAAAAATATTTTTATTACAATAAAAAAACATTTAGATATATATATATTGTTATCGATAATGAAAATATTTTTTATTGATTAATTATTTTGAACAATGCAAGTTATCACCTCTTAGAAAAACATTTTTCGAATCATCTATTTTTCGTGAAACAAGCATAGCTTTAGTTTCGTGATTAAATTTTCTCGTATGCCATAGGCTATTGCTTTCACGATGGGGGCTAAGCAAAAGTGCGCAAGACTTTGAGTTAGGATGATTCAATTCGATAATCATGTTAGGTGTCGACTGTTTCGAATTGAAAATCAGGTAAAACGGCATAAGTATTGAAATCCTAATTAAGTTTTTCATTTTTTTTATGTGCTTCTTTCTATTTTTGATGGAAAAAATGATGTAAAATGTACTTGTAATATGACTCTATACTATTTAATTATAATCTCGCCCCCTAATATACTTTTAAACGTAGAAAAAAAAAGGTTCGACAAAAAAAACCGCAGAAAGAACGGGCAAATGCAAGTATTTCTAGCTGAGTTGAGTTCGACTGAACGAGAAAAAAGTACTCGACACATATAGTGTTACATACTTAAAATAGAGCCGAGCTTGAGTAACTCAAGTTTTGTATCGAGTTGAGTTCTAGTTCGAGTCGAGTTTCGAGCTTCAATTTCAGCTAGAGCCCGATACCGTGTCAGCTCAACTCGACTCATCTCCATTTCTCTATTTTTTCGACGATTATTGTTTTCAATTAATTTAACAAATAATTAAATCACGGCATTACAACGTTCCAACTCCCATTTCATCATTGTTCACGGGCCCCTTTTTTTTTTTTGATCCAACTGTTCACGGGTTTAGACGTGTCTAGTTATATACGAAAATGGACGAGCAAACTAAGACGGACCACCTTAAATTAATAATCTCCGGGCAAACCAAGGAAAACCCAAGTCCCAATAACAATATTCTCTGAATTTAGAGCATCATTAATGTACCGAAATTAATAAATAATGCACCGAATTTTCCATTTTTTCGAAAATTGCCATTAAGGGGATGAATCTACTTAATTATTATTGACTCGACCCAAAAAAGAAAACTTTAATATCGATCTCATTAATGTGCAAATCTATTTTGATTAACGAATATCGACTGATTGCGATCATCATCATACGAATATGATTGTTGGGCATTAAGGGTATTCGATCATATGATCCCCCACATCACGGAAGAGAACTAAATTAAATCTTTTATTTCCATTTTCTGCAACGAGAAAAATAATTTTCCTAAAAAAAAGGGAAGAAAAAAAAGGAAGGAAATTGCGATCTATCCGAACATGCCAACCTGGCATTGCTACTCTACAGCCATGACAATTGTTGAACTGTCCGAACATCCCGATTCCTTGTCCGATATGTTCCAAGATTCATCCCAACATTAGCAACAAAACAAACGAGGAAAATAAAAGTCGACAAAAAATCAAATTTAGGGTTAATACTGCAAAAAACTCTACACTGGTAAATTTGTGATAAATTTACCCTTCGTTAGTTTCTGTTAAATTTTACTTTTAAATTACTGAGTTAGACGATACGTAACAATTTACCGGTTTACTAGTTTTAGGTTTTACCATCCGTTTATCGCAGGTATACCGATTTGTGATTTTTCGTGGTATTAAGAAATTGCGATCCATCCAAACATGCCAACCTGGGATTGCTACTCTACAGCCAAGATAATTGTTGAACTGTCCGAACATCCCAATGCCCTGTCCGATATGTTCCAAAATTCAACCCAGCATTAGCAACAAAACAAACGAGGAAAATAAAAGTCGACAAAAAGGGATTAAAAGAGAGGGTTTAAATTTAGGGTTAATACCACAAAAAACTCCATACTAGTACACTTCGCTAGTTTTCGTTAAATTTTACTGTCAAATTACTGAGTTGGACGATACGTAACAGTTGACGGGTTTACCAGTTTGGGGTTTTACCCTCCATTTATCGCAGGTGTATCGGTCTGTGATTTTTCGTGGTATTAATTAAATTTAACGGAAATTAGCGGGGGTAAATTTATCACAATGTACCAATTTAGGATTTTTGGTGGTAAAAAATTATTTTGGAGTATATTTGTCACATGTGTACTAGTTTGGAGTTTTTCGTGGTATTAACATTTAAATTTATCGTGGGTAGTAAACTAGACAATTACTTTGCGTGTGAGTGCTTATGTATATAAATTAAGGAAGTGCCGATTAAATTTCCCAAAAAAGAATATCCAATTGAACAGCACGTGAATGTTGCTTAAATTGCACGGGACCAATTTTGCCGGAGATTAGAACGTGATCAAGAAAATTGGACGCCTACAATCCTGGACAGCATGCCACTTCGACATTTTAACTTCTTTCTGTCGTCACAATTTTTGCTGCGAGAGAAAAAAAAAAAAAGCAAACACGTCGAATGCGGAAAAGGCAAACGGGGAAGTGCAGCACACGTCAAAGCACATTGTATCTTCGCTTCTAATTCATCCTTCGAGGACATAATTATAACAAACAAATACATAATAATAGTGATTTCTCACTTTACTTGCGAAAATTTTTGAAAATTACACGAACTTTTTCTCGATTTCATTATATACCCTTTTAGTTTCGGGGGGACGGGAAAATGCCGATCATCAGTGAGATAAGAAGAAGGGTTAAATCGTGCCGTCACGGCTCTAAGTAAGGGATAAGTAAAAAGTTTACGTTAGGAATAATGTATCATCATTAGTTCCCTAATCCATCCACTTAGGCGCATCAGACCTACGGCCCTCCGACCAAATACAATAGATGCAAACGTAGGTGAATATTCCCGAAGTCAAAAAATTAAAATAAGGGAAAAATGAAGGATCTTATTGTTCTTTGCTTGCCACCTGTTTCCAAGTGACATCGCGCTTTCCCCATCGAGAAGTACACACACGAATATCACCCAACTGGAAAAAGAAAAAAAAAAATCAATCTCTTTTGAGGAAATAAACGGGGGCAACTTTCGAAATCGCGACTGATGATGGTTTAGCACACGGGGCAATGCCCATCCCGATCCCTTGACCATGCATGCATACCATGCTTTTGTCATATGCTTTGGTAAGGTGCCATAAATGTACTTTACCCCTCGGGGTCTACCTCCCATCAGCTCATTCATGCTCTAAGTAGTAGTCGGTGCGAAGAGCGCGACCGACCGGCCCGACCCGGTTCCAAGAATTATGTCGAGAAGGGATCGAACCCGAGACCTCCCCTCTCTCCAAATGCCAAGTACTCGAGTAATTCGATTTTCATCCCGGTCAATATCGAACGATTTCACTCATAGAGAGACGAATACAGACCCAAGTCCTCTGTCTCTCTCTGTTCTCGTCCTCGTAAGGACCATACACATAAACGGCGACAGGAACGAAGTTCAGTCATTTTTATGGCGAAGTAAAAAACTGTGTTTGGCCTCTTTGACCCATCCCTTCCCTTCCCTTCCCTTCCCCTCCTCCTCCACCTCGCCATAGCATTGACTCCTCTCTCTCTTCTCTCTTCTCTCTCAACAACAAGAAGAAGAAGGAGAAGCAATGCTGGCTCCAATCGAACCCCATTCTTTATAAGCCGCAACCATCGCTGCCTCCTACCCCAAGAAGACCCTCCTCCTTTACCCTGCAATTTCTTCTCGATCCCTCCCCCCTCCCGGACGTGCCCTCCCATGGGCACTCCTCTCCTCCTCCTCCTCTTCTTCCTGGCCCTGTCGCCCTTATGCTCCGCCATCCGCTCTTTCCCGGCGGCGGGGGCCGATGTGGCCCGGTTCGCGGAGGCCCCCGAGTACCGTAACGGCCGGGGCTGCCCCGCCGTGTCCCCGGCCTCCTCCTCCTCCTCCTCCTGCGACCCCTCGCTCGTCCACGTCGCCATGACCCTCGATTCCGAGTACCTCCGCGGCTCCATCGCCGCCGTCCACTCCGTCCTCCGCCACGCCGCCTGCCCCGAGAACGTCTTCTTCCACTTCGTCGCGGCGGAGTTCGACCCGGCCAGCCCCCGGGTCTTGACCCGGCTCGTCCGCTCCACCTTCCCTTCCCTCAACTTCAAGGTCTACATCTTCCGGGAGGACACCGTCATCAACCTGATATCGTCCTCCGTCCGGCAGGCCCTCGAGAACCCGCTCAACTACGCCCGCAACTACCTCGGCGACATCCTCGACCCCTGCGTCGACCGGGTCATCTACCTCGACTCCGACCTTGTCGTCGTCGACGACATCCGCCGCCTCTGGGACACCCCGCTCCGCGGCTCCCGCGTCATCGGCGCCCCCGAGTACTGCCACGCCAACTTCACCAAGTACTTCACCGACGCCTTCTGGGCCGACCCGGTCCTGTCCCGGGCCTTCGGGTCTCGGGACCCGTGCTACTTCAACACGGGGGTGATGGTGATGGACCTGGCGAGGTGGCGGGAGGGGGGCTACCGGAAGCGGATCGAGGGGTGGATGGAGGTGCAGCGGCGGCGGAGGATATACGACCTGGGGTCGCTGCCGCCGTTCCTGCTGGTGTTCGGGGGGAACGTGGAGGCGATCGACCACCGGTGGAACCAGCACGGCCTCGGCGGCGACAATGTGAGGGGAAGCTGCCGGTCGCTCCACCCGGGACCGGTGAGCCTCCTGCACTGGAGCGGGAAGGGCAAGCCGTGGGTGAGGCTGGACGAGCGGAGGCCGTGCCCGCTGGACCACCTGTGGGAGCCTTACGACCTGTACAGCAGGACGGGCGGCATGTTCGGGTTCGGTTCGGGTTCGGGCTCTCCTTCTTCCTCAGGGAGCGCATTGATCGGGTACACGAGCTACTTGTGGTGAAGGAGACTCGATGATGACGATGACGACGACGATTCTTTGGATCTTACATTATCTTCTTCTTTCTCTCATACATTGTTCAGATTGATTGGCGATTCTTTGATAGGCGCTTGTACAGATTGAACGGCGATACTACTAGGAAAGGATGAAGAACACAAAATCTCTTTTTTTCTTCTTTTTTCTCCCTTGTTTTTTGTCGTCTGGTGGGAGGGGTTGGGGGGACGATTCCATTTGTTGTGATCATTATTTTCCAATCTTTTTTTTCTTTTGGGTTTTAGGTGGGACAATTGATGATCCTAACAGCACTTTCATCTTCTTCTTCTTCTGTTGTTGTCGTCGTCTTCGTCGGCGTTTACTACATATTTGTTTAGATTACATTTCGATTCACAAATTTTGGAGGAGGATGAGGAATAACCAACACCATGTTGTTTCTTTCTTTCGTTCTTTCTGTGTTGTTGCTTGTGCCGCACTTTCCTTTCTTTTCAATTTAATTTCACAGGAATTTTGTTTTTGGGTTTCTTGATGCTTGGGGTTGGTGAAGTCCCATCAATACTGACACCACCCTCCACATCTCTAGTGGTTGGCTTTTGGTCTTTTTGCGCTCTGGTGGCAGCAATTAATCAAAGCTGCGCTCTGTTCCTGGACAGATCACCACCCCTGCCACCACTCTCGTTTGCACGATCATCAATGAACGAACCCTTTTGTAAAAATGAAAAAAGAAAACAGAAGAAAATAATAGTCGGCAAGTTGGGAAAATCAATTCGATATCTACTTGTCCACGTCCATGGCTCTCCTCACAAATTGAGAAATAAAAAAATGAGAAAAAAAACCCAGGAAATATAAATTGGAAAAATAATTGGTCCAGCCAGCGCGCACCACTCACGGGTTTCCCTCGGGGCCTCAGAGATTCCTAAATCCAACACCTTTGCCCCCTAAATAACCACAGCACAGCACGACTTGAATAAAAAAATTATTATTCAAACCATCAAATGTTCTTTTCGACCCAAAAAAATAAAAAAAAAATTAATAAATTATCGAAATGTTGCTGTGAATTAAAAAATGTTGTCATGATATTCGTAGCTGTTGCAATGTCCACGGTATCTTTTGCTTTTCTTGTACAAGTTCGCCACGCAAAGCGATCGGTTCTGGAAAAGCCTCTTCGAGGAGAGACCCTTTTCCATACTCTGGGCTACGGCTTCTGTAGCTTTGCTAGTTGTCCACGTGGCGCGCGGAGGAGGGTTCCGCCGCCGCCTGATTGGACGGTTGTTTGGACATGTCGGCCGCTGATTAACTGAAAATCCGAAAAGCGACACCTTTGGGTCCGGTTCCGGGGGGGGACCCGACCCGACCGACGTGCCTTGGCGGCTAATCGAAAACCATGTAAATCCACCGTCATGTTGACTTTTTTTTTTTTTTTTCTCACCTCACCTCGTGTGATGTGCTTGCCCATCGCGACTGGGGGTTCGATCTCCCCCCGCGCATGTTCACGTGACGACCGACGACTCTTTCGCCCAGTCGACCGGACCGGACCGGATGTCATCAGGCTCGGCGTGGAGCGAATCGAGAGGCCGGAATCGAATGGATTCGCCCTCGTGGCTGCGATGATTGGGTTTCGACCGGGAATGAACGATGATGATTCCGCCGGGTCGAACGTCGCGTGGGGTTAAGACGGTGACTTGTACTTGGATCTTGACTGAACCCGAAGCAAAAACTTCAATGGCACGTTGGAGATATTCGAAAAAGCCTTTTCCTGAAAATATAGTAAATAAATAAACAGAAATCCCTTTTTTTTTTTGGCCCATTTGGTCTTCGTAGCAATGAAAAGTCAAACGGGAACTCGCAGAAAAGCTCCAGCTCCAGGTCGACGATGTTCCTCTCTGGCTTAGTTTCTAAAGCAACAAGAAGAAGCGAGCGTCGGCATCGTGCGACCGTTCGAGATGGATTGAACGCTGCTATGTCGGACCGAATGAAAAGTTGCGACGTATTAGGTTTATCGAGCATGCTCCGGTTTTGAATTAAGAAGTAGAAAGATCAGTAAAGTTTTGACCGAACCAAACTGATAGGTCCCTATATGCCAAAGAGGTTAATCTAATGGGATTTTCTAGATGATGATGCTTTGATATAATCTCCATGTTGTACCCTCCCCCGCCGCCACAAAAGAAAAAAAGAGGAGTAAAAAAAAAATCATTTTTTCTTTTTGCAAATTAAATGGGCCCGCAGCCCATCCAGGGGAAACTTGGGAGAGAGGCAAAAACGACTTTTCCATTGCGTGGAGACATAATTACAAAAATGACCTCGGACCGTTAGAAGCAAAGTGACTCCTGATTTTTCCAATATAAAGTAGCGCAAAAGCCATAAAAAACAATCTTAAATTGTGCCGGTCATGACACGTCTACCCTAATCCTTTTTTCTGTAATACAAAAAATCCCAAACTCATATCTATGCAGTATATGTACCCTCCATAAAATTTCTGTTATTGAAAGCAGTTAAAAATCCGCCTACGTGAATGCCAGAAAGGAAATAGTGTTGACACGGTGCCCACGTAACTTATTTTGGCTAAAAATTCATCTAACAAAACCTTGACGGAGGGTAAATGTGTCATGTAGATACATGCCTAGAGATTTTTATGTCACAATAAAAAAAGTATAGGATAAATGTGTCGCCATGGGTATAGTTTAGGGTTTTTGTGTCATGACGACTTATTAGCCTCTTGTTAAAGGTAAATGTGTTGCAATGAGTTTAATTTGGAGTTTTTTTTTTTGATAACCCAAGGAACCCCCGCACGGCTGACAGCCGGGGAGTAAACCCTGGGGGCGACACGTGCTAGCCACCACACACGTGCCACCGGTTAAGTCACCCTGCGGCGCCCGGGATTCGAACACTCAACCTTTTGCGAGAAGAAGAGTGTGCGCTCCAGCAGCGCCACCCAGGCGGGTGGTAATTTAGAGTTTTTTTGCGGCCTTTTCCCTTTAAAGTAACTAATGGGCTAAAAAAATGGATAAAGAGTTAATGGAGCCCATTTACCTGTAATCGGGTTGCCTATGACCCACTTACAGGCCCAAAAGAATAAGCAACAGCACGAGTACGGGATTTGTCTTTGCACGTGTTGTCGACGGAAGGAGAGACAGGAAGCTAAAAGTCCTCTAGCGAGAAAGCTCGGGCCTAGCCCGGTTGGGCCCAAATCCAAGCCCGGCCCATCATTGAAGATTTGGATGACGAGCAATTAAATGATGGACAAGCCTAGGGCACAAGTATTAGACCCAACTTTAATCCAACCAACGATCACCACTAGCGATGTTAATGTATGCGATTAATCATCCTATGAGGCTATAAACAAAAAACGCACGCTCGCTCGGTTTGGTGGGTTATAGTTCCTCACGCGTCACGCCCATACCGAACATTTCGTCGCTAGGGATGGCAAATAGGTCCATAAAGTGTGCTAGGCGAGTTGTACATAGGTTTTTTTTATCTTATACAAGCAGGTCGAAGTGCGCTTAATTAAAGCAAAGCAAAGCCAAGTAGGATATGGGGCCACAAATTTCAATTAAGGATTTGGAGATAGATCCCTTAACCCCAACATTGGATATTAATCAGGATTATACAGAGAATAACTCTAATCCGGACTTAATCATACCTAAGATATGAGGCAAAATGCTTTGTTTGCACTTCGTGGGCTGCTTAAAAATGGGTTCGAGTGAATCTGGGACGGACGCATTTTTCCATCTAGTTTTGATCGAGGACTAGATTTCTGCAAACTTAGAATGGCTGAGATACGCAGAATTCAAAGCTAACCCTAGCATCCGGAAAAAGCCCTTTGACACAATTAATGAGTTCGGCTGAATACGGGGTTCAATAAAAAAGCTAAACGGCTTTAGAAGAGGAAACCGGATCAATCTATTCGTAACCAAACCCGTGCCAGTTTCTACCGGCGCTTGGGCTCGAGACTTTCACGACCAAACTTAAGTTCCTAAGTCCTACTCTCTGGACCTCGGTCCCCACGACCGGAACACAGGCTGTTCCTAAGTCCCTACTCTAGACCTCGGTCCCCATGACCGGAACGCAGCCCCGTGCAGCCGGACCTGGGTCTTGGGAAATCGGATTTAGGTCTCTAGTGGCCAGACCCCGGTCCCCTAAAAAGCCAAGTTCACCAGCTAACATTCATGTTACGGATTATACAAGGCCCAATTCGAAGACACTTTCAAGGCCTTTTCTATGGTGCCACGGGAGACCGCCGGATAAACTAGACCTCATGTCAACTATTGGATGAAACAGCGTCCTTCAATATCGGATTGGAAAGAGCGCAGTGTCACCGGTCAGATGGGTAACGATAAAATGGTTGGTCGAAATATCATTTCACCGTAGAAAATCCCCTGTTTCAGTCCGTGGTCATTTGCGAGGAGACCTCAATGGTCAGAAAATTGATCCCGACGCACAGAGCATTTGTACTTAGACTCGGCCATTGTTGGCTGCAAATCTTGTTCATGCTATATGTAGGTAATCACGAGGAGAGACATTGGGGGGGTGGTTCTTTGGATGGCGACACTACTCCCACGATCACGTTCTGATGGCCCCCCCCAAACGACGTCGCTTTTGGCATTTGGACATTTCCTGACAATTATTATTGTTTTGCTCGTTCTGGTTCAAGCCAAAGTAAGGGAGGAGATCATTTAATGGAAGACCTTGTCACATGCGCCTTCCCTCTCTCCCTGTCTCTCAGACCGTGTCCCGCAGACACTCTGTTCAAGATAACTTTTTCTAGGTGGGCCTTCGCCTGGCTACATGCTTTGATTGCTGATCTCATCGTCACCTTCTGGTCTCTTTGAACTCTGGCGGGGGATGCTTTGATCCGACTGCAGTTATGAGCCTCAGAAAATGGTTAATGAACAGTAGCCTCCGTCCTTCGTTTTACCAGCCAGTCCACTTTTGATCCCACATTGACCCAACCAATCTCGTTGTTTATGTCCCATTGATGGGTCTTTCCATTGCCGTAACTTTTCTCCTCTGGGCTCGACATTGAACTCTCCCAGTCCAACTTTTCTCAGTTCCAAAAGCAGTGATTGCAAGATCACAGTGGAAAAGGGTGAAACTTTCCGTTGAAACCTAGTTGGGTTGGGGCCTTTCTCCTACCCTTTTTAGCGGTTTCTTTCTCTGTCTCTCTTTTACCTTCATCATGGGTTTTCACTTTTTGTGTAGATAGATGATAGAGCTTGTCATTTGGGGAGTTTCCAGAAGAACCAGAAACAGACAGACCCTTCTCAGGACTGTGAAAATGACAAGAAGCAATAGGAAAGAAAAGGAGCACATGCTTATGCTATCCTCATCTCTCTGTCTTCTGAATTGGTTGCGGTTTTCAATCCTCTCCCTTTTGTCCTCATCCTGAAAGGCTCATAACTTGGTCTCTCACAGTCTCTGAGTGGATAGATTGATGAACTTCCCAGCTGGGCTACAGGTGCCGATGGTTTTTGCACAGCTTGTGTGGCTGGTGAAATAGCTCTGTGGTAAAATTATACCTTCGCTAAGGTACGGTTTCTTCCTCTTTGGATCTGTGAAAATGACTCCCATTTACTCTGTTTGATGAAATTGATTTTATTTTAGTGCGTGTGCTGGTACTTCATAGTTGGCTGCTCATGGTTTTTATGCCTTGTTCTAAAGTTACTTTAGTTGGAAATGGTCAATGATATTGGGATTAGGTGTCTGAAAATAGTGTGTGGTTCTTGATCTTCGTGAAAGCAGATGGGAGAGACAACAGCTGCTTCGAATGCTGCTCTTGAAGTGTCGGTTTCATTTGGTAGGTTTGAGGGTGATTCGCTCTCTTGGGAGAGATGGTCGACCTTTTCGCCTAATAAATATATGGAAGAAGCAGGGAAGTGCGCAACGCCCGGATCAGTGGCCATGAAAAGGGCTTACTTTGAAGCCCATTACAAGAAGATCGCTGCTCAGAAGGCTGAGTTACTGGATGAGGAGAAGAAAATGACGGACGATTCGTTGCGAACGGGTGAAAGAAATGGAGATCTGGATAGGGATGCTGATGAGGCCACTTTTGAGATCAATACACACGAGGATCAAGGTCACTCCGGAGGAATTAAGCAAGAGATGAGCTTGTTAGCCGAAACAAATGGTTTGTACAGTGAAGACCCGAACGAGGATGACTTGATTACTATTGAATGTCAAAGCTCGTTGGTTGTAGGAGTCCAAGTAGAACAGGAGATAAATCTCGAAATCACTGACTTGGGTAAACCAGAGGAAATTAACTCAGTGAAGGAAGTGGTGGAAGTGCGCGACAACACGGAGAGACCAGAAGAGCACACTTTAGTGAAGGATGTGCAAGAAGTGGTTCCTTCTATTGGATCTCAAGATGATGTTAAGGAAGTTCAGCCACATTGCGAAATCAAGAAAAAAGCCACTCTAAAGTATGAAGTGAAGAGTGCAGAATTGAATAAGCCAAAGATCCCTCAAAAGGTAAAATAAACAAACTTTCTTGACCATCATTGAAGGATCTTGATTGTACTTGCTTTGATCATACTGCCAGCCCCCTTTCTTCGTCTGGTCCAGGTTAGCAATGCAAGTAAGGAGCGGAGCACTGCGGTACGAAAGAAGAAGCCACAGTCACCAGTGATGAAATCCCCAAAAGTGACCACCCCTCGACAGTCGAGGCCATCGGCTTCCACTACCCCTATAACATCCTCATTGAGATCTTTGAGAAAGCCAGGAATTAGTCCGTCTCTGCCCAAGAGCAAGAACCTTTCAATTGGAGACGAGAAAAATGCAGTTCCTAAAGCCTTGCACATGTCGATTGCTTTGGGTTCCACAAATTCTCATCCAGCTTCTCCCGCCACAAGGAAATCTTTCATCATGGAGAGGATGGGGGAAAAGGACATTGTCAAGCGAGCATTCAAGATGTTCCAGAACAATAATGTGGGCCCGAAATTGTCTGGTGAAGAATCAGAGCAGGTAAGTTTTCTGATGATTTTGATCTCTCTCATCTCAAACATACGACTCCTTTGTTGCAACTTGGAACTGATAATTATTATTGTTCAAAATCCAGTTGTTTGTAACATACAAAGCACATTGGTTCTAACTTTGGCAGGTGCTTTCCAGGGAGGGAGAACCAAAGGCTTCCATTCCCCTAATCAAACAGAAGGAAAATGGACGGTAATGATTTAATAACATTCTCCATGCATATTGCCCCAATTGCATCTAACCTTTTGTCTGAATCAATGCACATGATATTTTCTGACAGATGCTAGCTCTTTCAGCTTGCAACTGTACTCTCTAATGCTGTTTAAAGTATTCTACCTGCATATTTTTTGCTCAATCAATTGCAGTTACTTATTATAAATATAGAATCTAGATAACCAAATTCTTTCATGATGTACTGTGTGCCTAAGGAGCAAGGTTTTAACTTACCAGTATATCATTAACATCTATCTCATATATCATTCTTCAGGCCACTTAAAACAGGGAGTGCGGCGCAAATAGCTTTTCAGCCCGCGTCTTCTTCCTATGTTTCCAGAAGTGATGAGAGGACGGGAAAGGTTACAGAGGTTCCACTGGTATGGATCATTTTATCCTTTTAGTCTGAAAATGTTTCTTTTGTATCCTTTACAGGGTTAAATTTTTCTCCTCATCTTCTTTCAGTTTATGAAGAAGCTGAAGGAAAGATCCATGGCTGTAGATAAAGGGAAGCCGCAATTTGAGGAAAAATTAAAGGTATAAACAACATATCTATTTGGGTTTACGCATTTTTTACATCATGAAATTTGCAAAAAATTTAGCATAACATTCTCTTTAAAGATCACATCAGTACAAGAAGATTGCTATTCCTCAGGAAGAAAAGAAGGCAGAGCACAAAAACTCAAGACCCAGTATCACCCAGAGAGGCACGCACATATCAGGTCAGCCAGGGCATAGTAAATTGACAAACGGCCTGAAAAAAGGTGCAGTCTTTCGTATTAATCCATCCAAATTGTTTGAGATGGTGAAGTGCTTACATTATAAATAGAGTTCAGTTACTTGTCTCGGAGGAGAGTATATAATTGCGAAGGAACAATGTTTCTCAATTGTCTAGACTGAATGGAGCAGCTTTTCTGTCTGAGCATAATATGTTTATATCATGAGTTATTATTAGATACATCTGTGTCTAGTGTTGACCGGATAATGCTGAGGTAGGGGTAAAAGGAGGTCATTCTTCTTGTCATTAATTTTGGTACATCTTCGTTTCCAAATGAGCTTAAGAGTGTTTGATATGATGCTACCAACTGTCAACTCTTCCAGCGCAAACCGGCTAATTCAGATGCAGGAATTAAAGTGCTCTAGTAACTGCAGTTCTTCATAAGCCTTTCGGCAGTGTTATATCTGGAAGAGAGACAAGAATGCAAAAGCATGACAATTTCATATGGCATGACTTTGTTTTCGCTGTTGATCGTGTACCTTTGCTTCATTCGTCGACATTTTTATTGTGGCAATAGCATTGAAAATTGTTTATTCAATTTTACAGGTGGTTAACAAGGCTGAAGTTCGATGATTATTCGATAAGGATGCTTGAGGAAGGGTGCCGCAGATGCGTGTCTGATTGGAGTACTTGAGAGGCATTCTGGTGGAAATATCCAGAGACTCAATCGTGTGTAAAGTTAGCAGATCACCTTCAGTCATTTATGAGACAGGAGGAGCTTGGAATTAATGACTAGAGAGACACCCATATAATAGTCTCGATTATGTTGTGGGAAGATATAAGCAGTGTTGAGTTTATGGTAAGGTAGGTCAGATGTCTCCTGAGATGTTGCATTTTTTCGCTCTCTATCATTACACATATACAGAGTGATTGTCTCAGAGAAACATTTATTTATAGAATTCATCTGAGAATTTGCGAAAGGCCTACGGGTCTCTATGGCCCCTGTGGCTTCAATTACATAGGACTTGTCTGAAGTTTCTTTACTTTATGTTGGTGACTCGTAGTGTTTGCAGAAAATGTTGCTTGCGGTTTTACCTTCTTGAAAGGTCTTACGCAAATGAAGATGGGTATTTTTCACGAGATTGGTAGAGAGCATAAGTTTAAGATAGCAAACTCGTGGAATGTGAATGCTTAATACCATCGATTTGAACATACTTTCTTTTTTCGGAGTAAATTTTGCCTTAAGTTGTGTATCTTAGGTTGGTAGCACAACTCTCACTTCCTTCCTTGACCCTCCTTAATTCTTTCAAATGGATAACTTTTGACATACCATGCTCTAAACGTGATACACGGTCCAGCTTCCATCTTGTTCCTGTCAAAAACATGATTTTGTTATCACTCTCTTGAAAGTGCAATATGGTTTGGAGTTTTAGGATCCTCGTAATCTAGTGAATCAGACACCCGGAAACCGTCGAATTGGTGTGCTCTGAATCCCGTCTTCCGTGCGGATCTCACTTGATCCGACAATTGGAAGACAAGTTGTAAAGCTCATGTTTGGTTTCGGGCAAAAGTGAGGTCTTTTCATGGGCTATTCGGTTTCTGCAAATTTTGTTTCCTCCGGTATATATCTCGAAGGAAATGACTGCATGTTCTTAGGCGTTTCGCATGCTTTTCTTTTGCACGACTGTATCAATGGAGGCAATTTTTCTTTCGTTTGCTCATCTCATATCCCGCAACAGTCGAATCAACACCTTTCTTGGAACTGGATCTTCTATGGAGATCCTCCATTATGAGTACCGAATGATCAGATATTCAGAATAAAGATTCTTTTGAAATAGTTTCTGGGTATGTCACATTTCAGAATCTGTGAAGCGCGAACGGATCTCAGGAATTGAAGGTTCTCTTCTGCAAAAACAAAGCAATAATATCACTCGTGGAACGTGCACAAAAGAGGACCTTCTCCTTCAATCGTCTTGGACTAAAGAATAATGAACAAGCTCAACATTTGTATCCACCACGCGCACTAACTCCTCAAGTGACGTAAAAAGACAGCATTGCATCAGCAAGTGTGATGAAAAAAACTGATATACACGATCATATTTACCAATAATTGGGAAAGAATATGATGCGAATGAAAGAATGCTTGACGTGTTATCGTATAGTACAGTTTCTATGATGCCTATACACTCTAGCTTGTTCCCTTTCAAATACAAGCCGAATCAGAAATCTGTATCGGATTCGCTAGACGTGCTCCGGGACTTCTCTGACAGGAAATGTGATGGCAACTTTGGGAACCTCACGGGGGGTCTTGTTGCTGGAGATGTTGGTGACGATGACCCCGTGCTTGGCGCTGCCGTTTTCCTCCTCTGCTCGTTTCGAGCAATTTCAACACACGCCTGATCGACCATGTTCAGGAAATCCTTAACAATAACAAACAGCTGAAGTGGATTTGCTCCTTTGTCCTTTGAGGCCCCTGCTTGGTAGTACTCAGTTGTCTTCTTCACCATCTCTGTCACAGCTGCCTGATCTTTCCTCATGGCACTCAATTCTTTCTCGGCGGCTTTGAGAAATCCTTGCATTACTCTCACGAACCCTCCTCCGTCCCTTGTACCTTGAGACAGGAGTTGCCGGATTTCCTCTATATGGGACGTGAGAGCTGCACATGTGGCAGCGAAGGTTTCATAGTCAATTGCCGCGGCTTTCTTCACGTAAGAGAACTCGGCACTTAGACCTCCTACGATTGGCAATCCTAACATCATGTACTCCTTCTCTCTTTCCTCTCTTGATGTCCGATTCTCAGGATTTGTGTTCGCACTGCTGCTCTGGCTGCTGGTGCGGCTCAAGCTACGGTTCCGGTTGGCGACACAGCGTTTCCCCTCTGCTCGGACCACTTCTTCCACGACAAAGTGAAGCAAGGTAGTCTTTCCGTCTGTGCTTTTGACATCGGAGAGTTTTCGCAAAGAGTTAAGGTTGAAGGCTTGTGCATTTCCTCGGGAAGTTCCAGCATTCATGTGATTGCCGGCCTTAAGGATCGCTTCCAATAGTTTCATGAAGAGTCCTCGCGATCGAAGCTCCTTGCACCCCGATTCAATTATTTGTAGAGATTCTTTTAGCTGCTGGATCTCTGATTCGTAGTTCAGCCTAAACAGCATGGCACTGAAACGAGTGAAAGCGGAGGGGACAGCTTTGAGGAGGTGGTAGAGGAAAGATTCTGCATCGGCAAGCCTTGTGGGGTCGCCAGCGAATCCAAGGATCTGGGCTTCCTCTTCTTTCGTCGGGGCCATCCTGTCAAGCTTTTCGAGAGCATCGGCATCTAGGCCTTGGCCTTCGGTGAGTGCACCAAGAATTTCTTTGCGGGAAACAGTCAGAGACTTGAGCACAATTGCAATGTTCTGTGACCGTCGAGGATCGAGTATGAAGATCTGTCCTGATGAGCCCGGACTGACAGCACTTGGAATCGCTGCACTTGTGTTCCCTCGAGGAGATTTGTGATTCGTAGCAACAGATCCGAATAGAGCTGTCATCATATCATCATCAAACCTGAAGCAAGTAATGGAAAATGAGCACGGGTTAGAAACAGAAATCATTGATGAATCGATGTCCTAAAGCTGCTAGAATGAGCAAGTTTTTCAGAATGCGCTTACTTGAAAGAGCCACCCTCAATTTTGTTCCACACCATCGAATGTTCCGTGTTGGCAATGTTCACCTTATCCCAGTGCAGTGGTTTCAGCTTCACCTGATCTGTTCCAGTTTGAGCGCTCCCCAGTGACAATTCACCTGGTTTGTTGGCACCTGGCATTGCTTTTGGCAATGGCGGGGGAGGTTTTAGTGATGAAGCCGGGCCACCCGCCTTCAGAGGGGGTGGAGGCGGCGGCACTTTCGCAGCTGGGATTGGTGGAGGGGGTGGTGGTGGGGCCCTTGTTTTGGTTCCGATTGCTGATGAGGTGAGTACCTCCGTTGACCTTTTGGGTGGTGCTAATGGTGGAGTAGGTGGTGGTGGCACCAGCAGCAGAGACGGTGCCGGCGGAGCAGGAGCATTTGGCGGTCGAGTTGACACAGTGGGTTTCTCCACGGCCTCTTGGACGAGCCCGGCAGGTGGAGGAGACGACGAAGCAGGCACGACATTCTGAACCAGGTCGTTTGCTTCCGGTTTAAATTGGCCATAGGAAGTCGAGGACTTCTCTCGGAGCAAATGGACTTCCTGGATTGGCTCGGAGTTTCTCCGGCGATATCTTCTAGGCGCTGAGCCTTCCTCCTCTGCAGCTTCTGCTCCTTCTTTGGAGCTCCCCAAAGCCTCCATTTTGATGTTGGTCTTGCCGCTCCTCCCCTGAAGCTTCCTCCAATAAAGAACATCCAGCCCATTCTCATCCACTATCAGTCCCTTAATATTGCCATCGAACCGCCTAAAGTCGTCGCGCATGATGGTCGGGAGACCGCCAATGGAGCCGCTCTCCTCCTTCCTACTCCGCGCGACCGCGCGCCTCTTGAGCAGAAGGATCAACAGCCCTGAAATCACCAGCGTGCTCGCCGCCGTGGCCGCGACCGCCTTGGCAATGGTCTGCTTGCCTGTGCCAGAAGGCGAAGGGGGCGGTGGCTGCGGCGGGGGCGGAAGCACCACCGGCGGCGGCGGCGGCGGCGGCAGCGGCGGGGAGGCCGGAGGGTTGGTTGGAGGCGTTGGGGCTGGGATTGGCGGCAAGCCTGGATAGGAGACCTCGATGTTTTGCTGGCCGTCGACGAGGCGAGTGTCGGAAACAATCACGAGGAAGAGAACCGACACGAGAGCAAAGAATCTCCGGCGAAGAACCGACGCCATGAGAGAGCGTTTTCGGACCAAAATTGCAGAGAAAAGAGAACTAAAATCCGGTCGCTGTTCTTCTGCTTTGCATGATGAAGAAGAAGAACGTGGAGGTCAGCTGCTGTCTCTTTGCTTTTTGGATTTTAACCGCTGACAGTTTCTATGGCGGCGGTTGGTACCGGTTTTATTTTTACCAAAACGGCCCCGCTCGGAGCCGCGTCAAGGCGTTCCGACCAGGGGGCGCTTTGGTCCTTTCGCAAACAACGCGAAAGGGCCAATACCGGCTCGGGTTATTTAAATCCTTGGTCAAGACCAAGTCGGAGCAGCGTTGAAATGGTAATCGCCAAAATTTATCTTAATCATAGTATGATCTGTACATTGATGGGACAGTGCCAACGACAATTTCCTGATCAAAAACAAACATAATATTATGATTAACAAGTTGAATCTCGAGCTGAGAAACCAATGAAAAGTCTAAAAGCAAGACTTTATCGGATTTGGGAATTCACCTAATCATTCGCGGGGGGAAGAAGCTTCTGTCTTGTTGCGATCGATCCGCGTAAATTCAAGGAATTTAATGGGGAGATGTCACCGACCCACCGTTTTCTTGCGCCACATGAATCAGAAGATCGGGCAAACGGATGGTATGGATGATGCGAAATCCCAACAGGAGGAGAGAGACAGAGACGGAGACACGGTGTTGGGGTTGGGTGGCTGGTTGACTGGGTTTTGCATTGAAACTGGGATGGGGATTGCAGTAGGTGAACATGAACAACCTCAGGACTCTGCCCCGAAAGGGAAACAGAAACAAACTGCATGCTGAGCTTTTACCACAACTCTGTTGGTTCTGACTTTGGAAAAGGTCGTATCACTTTCGGATCGGTAAAGGGAAACGTTCATTTCAAATCTAGGAGATTATGAAATGGCATTGAATAAGTCTAGATGTTGAGGATCTGACAATACTTTGAAACCTCATGTGTTGAAAGTTTAAGGTATAGGTGAAATGTGACTATCGAATGTCAACCATGACATTATAAATAAGCTGACGGGCCGGAATTGACAGCTTGATTCTGAATAATTCCCGCATGCTTGCGCTCCTTAAAAACCATGGAAGGTTGTGAGCAAAACTAGAATTGCCTTAAGTAACAATGATATGGACTATTGAGTATTGCACAGTATGAAAGACCATGCTTTAATGTCATGGAAGATAAGGGTAGCAGATAGGCCTCTTTAAAGTAAGAAGATTTAGGCACAAGAAACTCAAGCCGTGTCTCAGTTAAGTCTGTCACAGTTAAGTCCATGAAACTATTATCTCAGTCCATCTTTATTTTTTGTGCAGCTGGTTTCATCAAAGGGAAAGAGAGCAGAACCGCGGGAGAGGGGACGGTCAAAATGGTTTTGTGGGCTCGCTGCTCCTATGATTCGAACCCATCGAGGAATTGTGTATGCATATTGTGTTCAGGATATCCTGTCCGGATTGAACCATCGGCTGATATAGATCAAGACTTACACCAAGGGAAATTTTAGTAGGCCTTGTGCTGAGATGTTAAGCGCAACCATAAAATGTTGGACTACACCATTAATGTTTGTCGATTGAATGAATATTTTTGATATTCATTTAACTTTGTTGAAGTAATATAACTCGAGAGAAAAAAGTACTAGAAGGCGCAAGGCATTAGAGGGACGTGATCACCTGTTGCGTGTTCTCAAACTCCATATTTTTAAGTCTTTTTTCCCCGAAACAGATGAGGAAAGGGTCAGATCTCGTCATCCGATTAAAGTTGTTGGATTAGATCTTCAAAACTTATTGCAACAAAGCCAAACACCCAAATTGGTAGTCTAGTAGCATATCTGTACCTAGTTTGTTAGATTTCGTCGTTCATCCTCCTCTATCCTGTCAGAGAAGATGTTTTCAGCACTAGATGGATTGAGCAGTTGCAGAAATTGGACTGACCTCACCGTCCGAAATGAGATGAAGTGAGACCTAAAAACATAAACTTGACAGCTATCAAGTGGGTTACGATTGATACTTCGGGAGTTTTTGTGGTTGTCGTATGCAAGTAATTGATGAAATTTGTAACTTGCGGAACTGTGAAAATTGTATCATATGAAATTTGCGGGACAAGGATTCTCTATACTGTTCGGCGTCTCTATCGATGTCTCGACAAAATTGAACCGTTGATCCACTAGCTGTAAATTCCATATCTATCCTTGTCCATATGGATGAACGGTTTGGATGGATGAGACACCGGATGGCGACACCAAAAGAGTAGACGATCTTGTTCCAAATTCGTCAGCTTGCGTACTGGATCCGGAGGATGAAAAGTACAGAGGACGTCTAGTAGGTCCCAAGAAATCGAATTTGTTTACTCATTCACGAGGATCCTTCGTCATCAACAGCGAGAGATTTCGACCCATAAACATACCTAAAACACAACAGCAAACGAAGATACCGTCACCCGGATCACTCTCTCTCTTCCCACCCTTGCTCAATCACACCATTGTTGCCATTGTTGCGGTTCTGCATTCTGATTGTTTCCGGTCCTCGGCGCCTGTGCTTGAGTCCATTGTGGCTGGGCCCTGGACCCTAGCACCCATGCTCAGGTCCCTGACTTTAGAGCTCGGGTCCCTCGAGGCTGGGCCAACGACTCCCATGCCCGAGTCCCCTGCGCCCGTGCCCGCGCCCCAGTACATCAATGCTGGCCCGGGACCCCGGTGCCTCGGCCCAGTCCATCGAGGCCGTGCCCACGACCTCAGCACTCGAGCCTGGGTCCATCGAGACTGTGCCCGGAACCTCGACGCCCATGCCTGAGTCCTTGGTGCATGAGCTCGTGCCCGCGACCCAAGCCGCCCGCGGTAGGTTCATCAAGGCCGGGCCTTGGACCCCGACACCCACATGCAAGTTCCCAGTGCCCGAACTTGGGTCCATCAAGGCTTTCCCTAAGACCCTGGTGACCATGCCCGAATCCATCAAGGCTGAGCCTAGGTCCCCGATTCCTGTGCTTAGGTTCATCAAGGTCGGGCTTAGGACCTTGATGCCGATGCCCATGCCTGAGACGCTCAGGCCCGGGACCTCGGCACGCTCGAGCCCAGGTCCACAAAGGCCAGGCTCGGGATCGAAGTGTCTATGTTGGGACCTAGTTCCCAAGAACTTAGGCTCTGGCGCGAGGGACCCAGGCCAGCCTTGATAGGCCCTGGCCCAGCCTCGATGGACTTGGGTACACCAGGGCCCGGGGCATTGGCATCGGGGTCCCAGTAGCTAGGGACTTTATCCCAAGTGCCAGGGTCCCGGGCACAACCTTGATGGACTCGGGTGCAAGTGTCGAGGCCCAACCTTGATGGATCCAAGCCCAGGCATTGGGGTCTTGGGCACTAGCTCGGCCTCGATGGACACGAGCCCGGGGTCCCACCAGCTAGGGAGCTTATCTCGAGCGCCAGGGTCCTGGGCACAACCTCGATGGACTCAGGTGCAAGCGTCGAGGCCCAACCTTGATGTACCCAAGCCCAGGCATCGGGGTCTTGGGCACTAGCCCGGCCTCGATGGACACGGGCCTAGGTGCTAGGGACTTGAGCTCGACCTTAACAAGCCCAGGAGTGGGTGTCGGGAGCTTGAGCACCAACACCAGAGTCTTAGGCTCAGCCTTAATGGACTCGCCTGGGCGTTGCAGACTCGATCCCAAGTGCTAGGGTCCTGGGTTCGACCTTGATGGACCTAAACGTGGGCATCGGGGAGCGGGGCCCAACCTCAATGGATGTGGCGCGAGTGCTGGGGTCTCGGACCCAAACGCGTGCATCAGGGACCAAGGCCCAGCGTTGATGGACCCGGGCTCGAGCGCTGAGGTCTTGGGCATTGGCCCGACTTCAATGGACCTGAGCCTAGGCGCCGAGGACTAAGGTCTGGCCTCAATGGACTCAAGGATGGGCGCCAAGGTCTCAAGCTCAACCTCGATCGACTCAAGTTCGAGCCCAAGTGATCGGGTTTCGAGCACTAGGTTCGAGGTCTGGCCTTGATGGGCCCAGGCATGGTTACCAGTACCATAGTTCCAGACCTGACCTCGATTAACCAAGGCTCGAGCACCGAAGGCTTAGTCTCAAGTACTAGGGCTTGGCGCTTAACCTCAATAGACCTAACCCAGGGCGCCGAGGACTTGGGCATGACCTCTATAGACCCGGGCGGGGGGCGTTAGGATGTCAAGCACGATTTTTGTAGACCCAAGACTATTGCCCATGCTCGTGCCCGGGAGTTGGAGATCCAAGCTTGAAACCTTAGTGCCCATGCTAGATTTCTTGGCTGCACACGCGCAATTCACTAGCTCTCTCGAATAGTGTATGTATATATAAGAAAATTAAATGAGATTTTTCTTATCAAACAACGGAAAATAATTTTCGGTTCATTTTCAGGTTTCAGCCAAATGCCAGAAAATAACTTTTTAAAAAATATTTTCGAGAAATGTCATATTTTTCATGAAGCAAACGGAGCATAAATTTTAGGCGAGCCAGAGGGAGAAGAAAGAGAGGAACTAGAGTAATCTAGCCGTACGTCGTGCAAAGGGGTTATCTATATAAATTTGTTGTCAACTATCAATAGGAGATTAGGTGAAGGAGTTTTCAAATTTTATCTCGAGTAAAATGACGATTTTCAAACAACAATCTCGAATTCTCGACCAAAAAAATTTAGATCTCAAACTTGTCGTCGGTGGAATCCCGACTTCATAAACGACACATAGCAAGGACCGATCATTTCAAGTGGGAGCTACGCTAGACTTCTAACGCCCGAATTCCAGGACTTCAATAAACGCATATTCATAACAAAATCTACTTAGCAAGTATTTCGAAAGTGCCTCGTAAATAATTAACTCGAAAAACTTCACGGTTTTCAACTCGCCCCAAATGTTTTGCATCATATAAAATCACCGACCGTGGTATTAAAACGCGAATCATTCTTGAACCAACTGTCCTCCAAATGCTAGTTAATCACGTCTCTCGTGACCTTTTTTAGAGGTCAACGAAGTGTTTATTCTCTTAAACCTACCGCGTAGCATGCCCATTCCACCAGATCGCTCGAGAAGTCTTCTTATCCAATTGAGTAATGTCGGGTTGAACATTTCGTACAATTTGGAGCATTGTCCGGATCTTCCGTCCTACTCCTTACCTAACTTGTCCCATTCGACATTCAACGAAACATGTTCTGGCATATGATGTTGACGATGATGGCATGTGACGGCGAACATGGAAAGAGCTAATTAAACGCGAAAGAAACCAAAACAAGAGCCGGGACACCTCACGGAGATTTATCTATTTTGGAATTTGTAACGATTCCATAGATTTCGGACAGAGCCTTAATTTTGATTACACAGCCTCCGGAATCCTTTTTACCGTCAAATTCGTCATCATCGATTTGGATAGTCGATTAGAAATTAAATTAAGAACGGGGCAAATACCAAGATTTGATAAATTGGTATAAAAAATCACTGCGCGAGTCGCTTCCCAACACCAAGACTTGAAATTTTCTTTGATTCGCCTAATCATGTCTTTGAGCTGAGCCGTCGCAGAGAATGTAGGAAGGCCGGCGAGTTAGGAAATGGACAAATGTCGAGGCCACATAGGCATTGATCTTGGGCCGCGAGGCTCGATCACTGGCCCATTCAGACAAAAAAATTGGGGGAAATGCTACATCAACATGGCCTCGAGCGACAACCTTGGCTTAGTATCTACGGTTGATTAATATGATTTTGCAACAATTTCGTCCATGAATCTATGTTATGAAACTTTAGCTAAATGTCTCGTTTACTTTGAGTAAAGGTCGTCCTCGTAGTTTCAATTTCTCCCATCATCTCTCTCAAACCCCACCAAAAAAAAAAAATGAACACTATCTTTCGAGCCCTCGCGACGTGCAAATGAATCTTGTAGATCTATGTAATTCCGGACGCTCTTGTGCATATACATTTCCCTTTCATGTGCAATTAGCATTAATCGAGCATGGCATAGCAGTGTATGTGTGTTGTGTCCTCGTTGCGTAGATAGATATTTCGAGAGAGTACGCCGAGCGTATCGCTATCGGTTTCTTTAATACGCGAGGGCATCGTCGAACTTTCAATCGAGTCATCTGGATCTTTGAATTTGATCAATCAAATCCTTGTAGTATATTCAATCTAAACTCACAAATTAGCATTGACAAAATTTGCTAAAATAGGCATTAATCTGACGTAAATTAAGATTAGATGGAGAAAATTATACACATGGATTTCATACGTGTAATATTCACTAACAGCAGCAAAATACCGCACGTTCCCTGCCTTGGTGTACTATTTTCTTTAAATAAACAGGTTTTCCCCTCGCTCAAGTCTCGATCACTTTAATCACATCTACTCATTCCCTTTAATTTTCTTTAATAGGTGGTCTTTAGGATACCTAAACCCCAAAGTTTCTCACAAAAAAAAAAAAAGTGCACTGGAGGTCCTAAAACTTGTAATGAAAATACAATTGAATCCTAAAACTTTCAAAAAGTGCAATTACGTCCTAAAACTTTCAAAAAGTGCAATTTCGTCCTAAAACTTTCAAATAATGCAATCGAGTCCTAAAACTTGTCACTAAAGTACAATTGAATCCTAAAACTTTTAAAAAACGCAATCAAGTTGTAAAACTTATAAACATTCTCCGTTTGTCAAGTTGGACGGAGTCAATCGAAGGACTTTATTGTCCTAACTTGACAAGTATTAGGATTTTATTTTATTTTTTGAAAATTTTAAAACTCAATTGCATTTTCGCGATAAGTTTTAGGACTTGATTACACTTTTTGAAAGTTTTAGGGTTCAATTACACTTTCACGACTAGTTTTAAGACTTTCAATACACTTATCCCGAAATAAAAAGAATCGAGGATCGCTTTAAGTATTGAAGAAAAGTTCATAGGTAATCCGTGCCATTATCACTTTACAAAAATCAAACCTATTAGAGTGACCCCATTACGATGTGTTTGGGTAGAGAGAAGTGAAAGGAAATGGACAGAAATATTCCCTTGTTTGCTCGTTTTGAGTTAGGAAGGTAGCGGATGAAGGTGATTTTGGGAAATACTTCTACATGAGCCACGTTTTATTTCATTCCAAAAGTAGAGAAAATTGGAAAGCAATATAATTTGTCATTTTCTTCCAAAAGCCCTCACATTACTTTTTCACGTGTGAATTAAAGGGAAAATTGCATTTTGCATCTCAAGTTTTTGACGATCGTGGCAAGTTGGCCCGTGACATTTTAATTTCCGCAATTTGATCCCTGGCTTTTTAAAATCGGCGATATCATGCCTTCTAGCGTCGACTCCGACCAAATTTTCATCACGTATCTATCAAACCATGTGTGACTACTTGATTAGTCACGGAAAGCAAAATCAGTCACGCGCACAGACATGGACTACTCAAATATATCGATGTGCATTTGGTGTTGGCTCCGATAAATTCATGCCCGAATTCGAGTCACAAACTCTCCCATATAAATATATTTCCGAATTATTCTTTTAAACATATATATATATTCATATGACAAATTTATTGTCAATAATCAGTCCCGCGCCGTCATGGAGTCATGGAGTCAAGGCTTCGAACAATATATAATTTTTCCTAAAACAAGACAGGAAAAATAATGAAGTCTATTCACGAAACTGATTCCACTTCCACGCCAATTTCACTCTTCTTCCTTTCCATCTATGTACCTCCAAGCTTCCATTTTACCCAGAGGAAGGCCAAAGACACTCCTCTGTTCCGTAAGTCGCGGGAAGGAAAAAGGTGCAAAAAACCTGAATCAAGAAGAAGAGAAAACAGGATAAGTCCCGTCTGAAAGCAAAAGACAATCGCATCGCTCGTCCTGTGGCGTCTAATCGCAGCAGCCGTTCATCAGCAGCCATCTTTTATCCGGGGACGATGCCGAAGATGGAGCCGAAGAAGCAGAAGCAGCAGCAGCAGCAGCAGCAGCTGCCCTGGAGGGCGGTGACGGCGGGGAAGACGATGAAGTCGACGGCGGCGGCGACGACGAGACAGGGCTAGCCGGCGGCGATGGTGACAACAACGACGAAACCGAGAGATCCGAATCAGCATAATCAACTTCGTCGGGTTCATCCTCTCGCAGCTTTCTCTTTGGATTCACCTTCGCTCTGTCTTCGGTTTCGCTTTCGTTTCTCTCTCCGGAATCTCTCCTCGTGTACGCCTTCAACCGCTTCACGTCCGACAGCTTCACGGGCTTCACGATGAACTCCTCCGCTCCTTCCTCCAAACACCTGTTCCATCAGTTTCCCAATCAGAATCACGCACGCAGAAAAGAAAAAAGATCTGCCAAATTGGGTGAAAGAAATCAAGGGAAAAATGTAAGAGGATACCTGTCAATACGCGCCAGGACCTTCTCCGATGACATGATCACAACGGGTATCTCTCTCAAAGCAGACGATTCCTGCCATTAGACAGAGACTGGGAAGACTTATTTTCCTGTAAAATCCAATCCAACCCTTTTTTGGTGAAAGAAAAAAGGCTTTGACGAGCAAAAGAACGACCTTAATTCTTTTGAGCAAATCATATCCACTCATTCCAGGCATGCAATAGTCTGTGATGATCAAATCCACCTTCAAGTTCAACCCCTGATGATAACCAGACGCGACTACAGTTTTGTTCAGGCTCATTCATAAAAACAGAGTGTAACAGCCTCAGTTTCAAGTTCAGCCAAATTAGCCAAAGAAAAGAAGCACGAAATTACACCGAAAATGTCTAGAAAAAGAAGACGAAAACTTTCCGATTGCCACTCACATTGACATGACCGGAGCTTTTGTCATCGTCCAGACCCAGAAACTGCAGAGCTCTGCTTCCACTTTCCACGGTAGTCACTACGAATTGTGACACCCAACGTTCATCTCTCGAAACCCAAAACTCCTTTTTTTTGTTCTTTATGAGAAGAAAAGGCACGCATTTCAGCTCGCTCGAGCAAGAAGTTAAAGGCACGCGATTACCTTTGAAGGAAGAGATTCTGAGCAACCGCTCGATGACTTTCCGGTCGACGAGGCTGTCATCGACGGCCAGGACGTGAGCCTCTCCGGGCTCAGAGGGCCGAAGCGAATCGAAGGCGCCGTTGCCATGCGCCCTCCTCCGCCACGAGACGACGTCGCCCCCGTCCATCACCGGCTCTTCTTCGTAGGATGGGAATTCAGCCGGTTATGATGGAGCTGATAGAAAGATGCAAGTTTCCAGCTTCTTTGCTTTTCCGCTTGACCCAAGAGAGGCAAAGAAAACGAAATGGATCCTATTCTGTTCTGCTCAGCGTCTCACCTTCTCTCTCTCTGCTCTCTGTGTCTCTCTACAGTCACTGTGGAATTCGCGTTTGCTTTTTGTGGCAGAAAGGCAGTGGAAATGGGTTGCCTGGTCGTCTCTCAATCGATGGGCTATCTCTCTCTCTCTCTTCACCCTCTATCTCGCTTTTGAGGATTGAAAACGAGACCAAATCTTGCTGTGTCGAGGAGATCTCAAATCTTGGGATTATTTTAATGGATTTGAGCTTCGCAGGCGAAAGATTCTGACATCGACTTGTGGGTGTGACATCCACCCAATTCCCACCCGATATCTCGCGATATATACTCCTCCTCCTCCGGTTTGCCTTGCCCTGCCTTGCCTTCTCTTCTGGTCTGTTGAATGGTCAAGCCCTTTTTTGACAGGGAGTCAAAATGGGAGGGGGATGAAGACGAGCGACGTCAAATCAAAAACGGAATCAAACGAGAAGAAGCGAACCTCACAAGCGCCTCTCAAATCTTGGGGATCAAAGAGAGGCAGCGAAAACGTGCATGAATGTGATGGAAAACACGTTTCTAATTTGAAAAAGTATAAACTTGTTATCTCAGTTTTTAGCTGAAGTTGCACACATGCTCGCGAAATTTGCCCATTTTCCTTCTCTCCGAGGGTGAGCACTGGGTCGGCTCAATTAGGGAGCCGGATCGAATTAGACCCGTTAAATGAATGGGATAAGTCGGATTTGACTCGAGTCGAAAAATCGTCCGATCCATATTAATTCATTTAACCCATTTTGATCCATATTCATGTAGTGTAAATTTAATGACTTATACATCAAATCGGTACGGACTAATCGATTTAAAATTGATTCTAAAAATAACTGATTTAGTTCCCAATTTCATTAACCTGTTGGCCATCATTCCCACCGTCATAGGTTCATGTATAAATCGGTTCTCTGCCATATGTCTTTTTTTAGCTTTTGACCGTACTTAATTCTTTTTACTAACATCGAGGTATCTTTTAGTTTGTTCTCGTTTTTAGTTGACGTTTAATATCCAATTATGATTTTATTAGAAATATCTTAAATCTTTAAAACATGCACTCGTTGACCCTTCTTGGTTTAGATCTTTTGTGATTTTTAAAGGAAGGTTTTTTTTTTTTTTTGAAATTTCAACAGGAATACCGGAAGGCTTCTGGGGAATTCTTTCAGCCTGATTAAAAAAGCCCCTGACCTTTTCAAATGGGGTACAAATTCTCTCTGTTTGAGGCATTGATGTGATGCTTTAGTAAGGCAACAAAGCACTATTTGCTCTTCTTCTTTTGAGCCAAGCCTGGCCTGTGCCGAGCCCGAAGGTCGGACTTAATATGTTTGTTCATGGTTTGCAATGTACATCGAAGCATTCAGGCAGGTGGACCGGGCTTTCAATATATAAGTCCTTGTTCCAATCCTACCATGTGTTTGTCGTGCCGAAATTTCACCAAATCATAAGCATGATTTGCTTAAAGTGTACTAATTGCCAAAAAAGAAAAAAAAAGCATTGTGTGTTTGACGATTGAAATCAAAACTCGTTAATTATATATAACAAATATATAAGAACTTATAAGGAAAAGAGAATCGATGAAAATATGGCCTGAGACCCTCCCTCGATCTGTTTGGCTATGGTTCATCCATGTCCAGCCGTGCTTGATTCTCTAATGGCTGGCCGAGCCTCTCTGAGCTACTTCATTTTAGCTCTCGAGATCTCCAAAGCACAGCATCTTCAATCTTCGTTCTCATTTTTCTCAATTGTCAAGCACTGTCTAGACCGAAAGGATCTTGAGGCGGAATGATCTCATGAGTTTGGCGTCGGAGTAGCAAGCAAGCTCACCCTTTGGCCAAGCTTCGAGCTTGAGCGGCCATGGCGGTCGCAAGCTTCGAAGCCAGAGGCAACCTTGGCGGCAGCTACGGCGAGTGCTCCCGGATATCCAGGTGGCAATGAGCGGGGACGAACATGAGCCGAAGGAGTTTGGTCGAGCAATCTTAAGGTCGAAGATGATGAACAGTAACTTTGTCAAATATTTCTTTTTAACTTTTATGCAGATTTTTTTGGATGAAATTGCCCCATTTTGGTAGTTAGGAAGATCAAGTGCTCGCTCATCAGCTAATGAGCATAGGCCTCTATTTGAGATTGATTTATTCACTTCATGCATTTATTTGAGATTAATTTGATCATTTTAGGTTCTTATTTGAAACATTTTGAGAAAATGACTTCACTTCGGACTTTTATTTAAAAATTTTCCCAAAATTTATTACATGTTCATATTTTTCGTTATTCAAATTAGACGGAGCTAACAAAATTCTTCCATTACGCTATTTCAAAATTTTAGGATTATATTACACTTTTGCGACGGGGAAAATGATACAAATGATTCATGAATTTTGACCCAACGTGTAATGTGGTCAATGAACTTTCAATTTGTTCAACGTGGTTCCTGAAATTTTGATACATGCTCAAGTTAGTCCCTTGATTATATGAAAATGTTCAATGTTGTCTCTGAATTTGAATCAATAGAATGATGACGTTGAACATTTTCATATAGTCCATGGACTAACATGAGCATGTAACAAAAGTATAAAAACCATATTGATCAAATTAAAAGTTCAGTGATCATGTCGCATATTGGGCTAATGTTTAGAGAACCGTATTGAATAAATAAAAAATTCATAGATCATATTACATATAAGGTTAAAGTTCAAGAATTATTTGTGTCATTGTCCTTTCGCGATATGTTTTGGGATTTATAGTGCATTTCACTCAAAAATAATTTTGGGTATTAAAGTAAAAAGAAAATCTTTTTTGTCCAAAACTCCAAACGCGGTTTTCCCTTCGATTTCTTGGTCCTTCTCAAATTCCTCCCAATCCTCCGGTGCAAGGACCAGGCAGAGTCGCGCAGAAGCTTCAAAAGTCTGAACCGCGATGGAGTGCGCAGGGAAGGGGAGAGGGACGAGGTGCATCGGCCCGGCCAAGAGGCGGTGCGCTCGCTGCGGGGCCGTCGGTTACTGCTCCGTCTCCCACCAGGTGACGACCATCCATTCGCTGCTTCTTCTCATGTTTCGATTCCATCGCTTGTTCTTGTCGTCAATTCTTGCTCCACCATGCGAAACTACATGGGAGCCCAGCGAGTTCATCGTCTGTTGTCTGTTGTCCTTACCCTTGTGGAATATTTCTCTTGGTTCCGTTCGTTGTGTGCTGTGTGAGGGATGACTAGTGGGGTCAGGACTTCGTTGTCGGCACTGGGTATCACGGATTTCAGCGCGCACCCCGGTTGGGTGGGAGGGGGGGGGGTGGTTGGTGGTTGATATGCGAACTCACGCTGGGCGGGCGAAAAGAAAGAGTTTTGTGCTCTGCGGTGGTGGTGGAGTTGAATGGTGTATAATCTGAATTATGAACAACGGGCAATGGTGCATTTGTTGGAGGAACCTTTTGCATCTGGCGATGTGTGATTTTTCCAGAGCTGAGTGGCTCTGAGACGATGGGCAAGTGCTAGTGCGGTCGCATCCCCTGTTTCGGTGTTTGATTTTTCCGGCAGAGCATTTGTTCAGCAGGTCCAATGTTGCTTGCTAGACCGGTCATGACTTACATGTTTTAAGTGGATCCTAGTTGGTGGACATAAAGGAAAATGCAAAATATGAAATTTTTTACCCTCTCTAGCACCGAAAGCTCATATACCTCTTACAGCTTCTCCTTGCACCACCCGGCACGACTCCTGCATTGCATTTTTGACCTCTCATGACTTCATGTGATGAAAGTTTGCATTATGCTTTTCGAAAGTTTATCTACTGGAACTAGAAAATATGCCTTGATTTTTTATTAGAAAAAAAAATCAAGGCTGACAGAAGGAATAGCAATCGGTTGGGTGGTTGGTGGACTTAAATGCCCAGTGGCCGAGCCCTACAAATGGAGAATATATCTCACGCGACAGTAATATAATATGTTGCTCATGTGGTGTCACTAAGCCAATCATGTCATCCAAGTTTACAAATTGTAAATTTGGGTGGTTATTGTGTTTGCTTTTGGCTCGATGGTATGGCCTTGGCATGACAAGTGGTATTACTGCCATTCTGCCACATAAAATGCTTTCTCCTTGTAAAGAGTATCTAGAGGCAAAGCATGCCGATCTCATCATCAGAATTTATTCAATTGAAATATGTTGATCTGACATCTATCCAAACAATAGCTAATGTGTTGGGGTTGTAACGATTGGGGGCTTTGTTTTTCTTCTTTTTTCCTGGTGTTTCCTTAGATTTCTCATTGGAGTGCTCATAAAGAAGAATGTGCAAGGTTAGAGCAACAAATGAAGCATGCCGATGCATTGAATGCTTTTCCTTTCACGTACTGTCAAGAAGCCACAGTTGAGGTGACTCTCAATTCCCTTCAGAATTTTTCTTGCCTCTTCTGGCTTGTTGTGTGAAATTAAATCGATGATATTCTTTCTAGATTTGTGAAAAACGAGTCAGCAGGTGTTCTTTCTTGAGCAAAAGGGGCATTCATCAGATTGGAATGTGGATGCACGAATGCAAGTGCCAGCCATTGAGCAATTCTTTGGAGGACTTGAGGTTCTGCGGTACTCATGTATTTGATATTTTCATTTTAGGCATTCTTTTTGAGTTTTTCTCTTCAATCTCGGATTTTACTTTGTCATGTTTTGGTTCATGCTTCTGGTCGTGAGTTCATGTAGGGTAAACTTGTTCTGGTGTATGGCTATGGGGAGTATCTCTCGTATGCTCCTAATTTCTTGAAACTGTAGTATGTTCTATTTGCCTGGGATATCAACCAATTGATATTATATGGGCCAAATGTCTCTTAAACAGTCAATTTTCTGGTGCTTGTACACCTTGACCAGCACAATGAGAAAAATGCTTCTGTTGCTGAAAGATTGGTGATGGCTCCATGAGAAAACTCTTCAGCGGATTGTTTCACACCTCACTTTGTGTTTATTGTAGTTTAGCTGGTATTTGATTTTTTAGCACCGACACTTTCATACATGTTGGCTTTGTTAAGGAACTGTAGAAATTTTTTCCTGATTCCACCTTATTACGACCAGCATTTATTGCATCTGTGGAATACAGGTCACACTTCAGTTATTGATGTGTCAACCCATTGTAAGAGAATCTATTTTTGACTCCTTATGGATCCACCTTAATAGCACTAAGCTTTAGCTGAGTGAGCTACATGACGTTTCTCCTGTGAATTTTCTCTGTGTTGATAAATTAGCATAAGAAGGATCTTTTATTCTTAACACTTTTGAAGTATTTGCTGGGACAGTTATGTAAATCAAGACTTGACATGGTTTTTCATCTACATGGCCTAATTTTTACCGGTCCGGTCAGGTGAATGATTCTGTCTTTATTATCTGCTTACAAACTTTATTTGGTGGTAGGTTTTACAATAGTTGGGATCTTCCGAGAATGTTATGCCCATGTAGAGGTATAACCAATGGCTTCCAGCTTTTACTGAGTTGAGCGTTAAAAGACACTTGACTGAAAAATTTTGCAGGCCCAGTGTCTCCACTATCAGATCATCTAAGTGGTTGGGATGACTATTACAGGTGGAGGCATATCCCATTTCACTCACCTGTTGCTTTACTCCTTCAATGGGTACTCATGTTAATTCTTATCCTCTGTTGTGAATTATTACGAATTCTGCTTATTGTATACCCCTTGTTACATCTCTTATAACAAGCTTGAACTTAGCCATTTGGATGGTCTTTTTTCTAGAAGTTGGGCATTTTGATGAACTGACATCTGAATTTTATCTTCTCAACACTGAGTTCATGGAAAACTTATTGTATAGAGCAAAAAGTATAGAAGTTGGGCTTGCGGATGTTTGGAGCTTGGGCTTTCAAAGTGTCAAATTAGTATTCTGCATTATCAAAATGATTAGCATGTCTAGTACATTGGACAATTTTAATCAATGTCATTAAAGATAGATTTCTGTGTGAAACGAAGGGGCTTTGTGGTGCCCTTCATAGTAATGGACTATTACTGCACCAGGGTTTTCTGTGAAAATTGGATTGGTCCAAATGTCAAAATCTTTATTGCACACAAAAATGTGACTATGTTCTCTTCCACCTGATACCTTGTTACCTACTAAATTTGATGCATGCTTATTTATGCATGTTATACGTGTTTGAAGCTACTTACTCCTCTCTCTCTCTCGCTCTCTCTCTCTCTCAGCCAATGTTGATATACCATGCCATTCAGATTACTAGTGCAAGGATTTCGACTATTGGCACTGGCAAGGAACTGCGTGTCCACTATGTTGGTAATATCTAGCCCTGAACATTCATCTTTTTGGGAATGCTTTCTTGTGGAGCACTTCTCTTCATTGCCACTGCTTATTCATATTGTTCTTCTGTTGACTGAGGCTTACATAAATGTAGAGAAGGTTTCTCTTCTAGCCTTATTGCTACTCTGATCACCATCGCTAAATCAATGCCAGTTCGTCCATATAAAATGGTTGCGTTTGGAAATGCTTTTGGTGAAAGTTTTTGGGAAAATGCAAAGGACTTTGAGTTGAAGGAGTTTTTTAAAATGCAATTGTGTTTGGTAAATTGTAACTTAAAAGTCCCTTACAAAGCAACTTTGGGTAAAATAGTGTTTGGAAAAATTATACTTGCAAAGCTCTTTTTTTATTTTTTATTAAAGAAAAGTTAAAACCCTCCGCCGGAGCCGGCGAAGGGCAGGCGGCCGCCGGCGACCCAGATCCGGGGCTGGCCGAGCTCGCTCGGCCTCAGACGACGGCCGCCCGGCGCCGGATCTGGGTTCCCGACGGCCCTCGAAGGTCGTTTAGGTCGCGCGACCTCAGGTGCCCTCGCCTGGGTCGCCGGCGACCCTCGCCTGGGTTTCGCGACCCTCGTCGGGGCTCGCTCGAGCCCAGGCGGCCCTCGCCGGCGGTCGCCGGGGCTGCCCGAGCTCGCTCGGCCTCAGACGACGGCCGCCCGGCGCCGGATCTGGGTTACCGACGGCCCTCGAAGGTTGTTTAGGTCGCGCGACCTCAGGTGCCCTCGCCTGGGTCGCCGGATTTGGGTCGCGCAGCCCCTCGCGGCGGTCGTGCGGCCCCTCGCGGCGGTCGTGCGAGGCCAGGCGACGGTCGCTGGGTTGCGCGACCGCACCGGCCCCCCTCTGGCGGTCGCCGTCCCCTCACAGCCATGCCGTCCAAGGTGCCCCGAAGAAGACGATGAACAGTAGCAGACAAGGCTAAATCCGGAAAATCAAAAATTAGACGAGGGTAGTTTTGGAAGAAAATTTTTGTCACTTACCGGCACTGTAGCATGCCGAAAATGCTGAAATGCCCAAGGCACCTCCTAGGGTGCCTTGGGCTTTTGGCCTTTTGAAGGCCAACTTTGGCTCAATGGGTCTTCAAAAAATGATTACCAAACACTAAAATTTAGCCCAAGGGACTTTGGATGCCCAAAGTCCCTTGGCAAAGTGGTTCCCAAACGGAGCCAATGTCCTTTTTCTGAAACTTGGATTATGCAATCCTGTCAGGGACATTTGAAAACTTCGTCTCTACTTTTGAGGCACTTGTCGAACATGAGTCATTAGCTTTCTACAATCTCTTGAATTGGATAAAAAATCACATTAAACAGCAGATGCATCAAGTGTCCTTGATGCTTCTAATCACGGAGACAAAGTTAAGCCTTGAAAAGCTTACACTTAACGACTAGGGTCATATAGGGCCTGAGAAGGAGCTTCTACAACTTCCGGCCTTCGGTGAGTTGCAGGCACTTTTTCCTGGCATGCGGATACATATTGAGCTTGTTGGACCTGCAGTTCCCGAGCATAGGTGACTCACTTATTGTTTTTGGGCTTGATATGTGTTCACTTATTTACCACATACTTTTTTATCTTTCTGGTTGACTTTTGAATGATCTAATATATAACTGGACAAATTGTAACCCTCTTCCATGTCTTCTTTCTTCTCTTTGTTTTTTGGGCAATGAATAGGGATGGTGAGACTATTAAAGTTGGTGGTTATGCTCAGTGTAGTGAAACCAACTGTGACTGCAAATCCACAAGTTCTCATGAGAGCAAGTGTTTAAACACTGCATATGATTCCACAGTTATCTTGCAGCTTCGGAGAGGCTGTTATCATGATATCTACAGAAATATATCAGAAGTCTCTCTCTCTCTCATGTATAATTTCTTTCTCTGTTTGGAATTTCCTACAATGCAACTTTTTGATAAGTTCTGTTATGTTGACAGGAGTCTTTTCCTCATTTGGTTGTTGCTCCTAATGCTGGCATTGCTGCTTATTCGAGCTGGTTACCTACAATTGTGGGTCTTCTATAACTCCATGATACATTCGTCTCCTTCCTCTCATAATATATTTTTTTAAAATTATTCTTTTGATATTTGCAGGAGCTGATACGCGAGATGAATGTCCCCGCAGTTTTTTCTGATTACTGTGAAGAGGCTTGTCATCTTGCAGCTCGTTGCATGAACACTGTCGCTGGCATATCTTTTTCTCTTCCAGTTTGTCTCATTTCTCCTCTTTGCTCTTTTTGAGAAGCTTATTTCCAACAGCGCAAACTTAAGCAAGTTGCGATTGATGCTTCTCCTGCTTGTAGATCCAATTGAATCCATTCAGGCAGCCGATGGCGGTAGAAGACAATGCACTTCTTCTTCCGTGCTATTCAAATTGCTTCCTCTTTGGAATATGAACCACTGAATTGAGAAGTAATGTATTTGTTGAAGACCATGTTTAGTCATTCGGAGATGGTTCTATCGAATGAGGGAGCATGTGGCTTTGGTAAGTTTAGTAACAAGTTGTTTAGGCTAATTTGAAAGGTTAAACTTGTGCAACTTATGTTTACCCACTCTCCAGGTACTTGAGATGATCCACTGCTTGATGCTTAGCTGCACCTATCCAACCTGAATTGGAAGGGGAGAATGAAAACTTCAAGAAATTTCACTTAAAGAGGTAAGACTTCTGCATAACAAGGGTTAGTTTAAGTAGCAACAGCGGAGTTCATCTTGCGCAATGGACTGGCCTTTGGCCATCCATTTCTGTGTCACACACCTGATTGACATTCAGTAGTTAAGGGACTCACCCAAAATATTGCTGCTGTGAGAACACAGCAGTCCATCGAGTGTAAGATACTACCCTGCCATGGCAGTCACCCTTAGTGCATTTGAATAATGTTATCGACCTATTCATTGCTAAATGTGAATTGGCTGTCGAGTGGCAACTCAGAGATTGGACATGTCGATTGGTAAAAGCTCTTGTGAAGATCGGTCATGCTAGTGGCAGACTCGCCGTGGATGGTGCTAGGGGCTTGCTATAGTAACTCTAACCCTGTCGGGACATGCACCATGACTGCACAATGGTGCTTGCCAAACTACTTTTACCGTCACAACTTTGTTGTGGACTTTAAAATCGTCTTCCCAAGAGCGACAGAGACCTCCTGAACACAAATCCCACATTGTGGGATTTTGGCAACTGGCATGAACAATATGCAAGATTAATTTCAACCCCTTATGCATCGAAATGCAATGTGACCTTAAAACTTACTATTTAGTACAGTACTAAAAACCTAAAGCGAAGAAACGGAACGTAGTAGTCCTGCCTTGCACGTTCATGATAGGTTTTGTGCTTTGTGCTAATGTTACGAATGCAGGTGAACTTGGCTATTTTGAGTTTCTAACTTGCCCAAAACTGTAAAGGGGCATGATTGATTTTTCGAGTATCGGATTGCCGGGCACTCTATTATTAGGGCAATTATATAATTTATTTTTCAGTTGATAGATCTGTTTGTTCGAAGTATACAAAAAGTGTAAATTAATCAAGTTTTTAGGCTCCTGCATACTTAAGTAGAATGTGTTTGAGATTTCTATTGGGTAACACAACTTTGATTTGGGATGGGCTCGATTTTTGTCTAGGTGAGACGACTTCAAGTCCACGTGGTAATGGCATATAAAAAAACCGTGAGTTTCACAAGATATAAAATGAGACATGTCATAATAAGTTGCGGTTCATGTAATTAAGTGATAATATTGCATATTATTCCTTGAAATGCTTAATTAATGATATAAAGACAGATCAGTGACGATGTGGAATTGCATGTTACTAATTGTTGATTTTGATAAAGTTTAAGCATTATAATATTGCATTAATTTTTTGTCTAATTAAGCGTAACCTAGAGCTTAACAACCTTCTGGGGGCTATATAGTGTTTAATAAGGACACAGCTTGGGAATAGTGACGTGGCCAATAGCAAGTCGTCGCTCTCCAAAGCGTGACGGTACCGTTGCTTGTGGGGTTGGAATTTTACTCTCGTGCCTTTTGCTACGTGAGCTAAAGAAGGGAATGATAAGACTCCAATCGAAAACAAACATTAACTCGTGTCCCCATACTCCCATCTTCCATATCTTTCTTTCCGAAATTTATTGAACTAAAGACACCCCTCCCGCAATAGGGGCATCTGTTTGTGTGTTTGCGGATCGTTCTCTTACCGTGTCAGCGTAAGAATACACTGTGAAATAGGTCATATTGGCCTATTTGACACGAATATGACCGTAAAATTAACGAGTCGGAATGACACGATCCGTGTATCTTGATTAAATAACAGATTGATGGGTCAGTCGGATTGCATAACTCGCTAGTCACACGAAATCAACCCCCAACATGAACTCGACAAGAGATATGCTCGACTTTTCGTGAAATCTATTTACAAATTAGAATTATTTATTAATAAAATGTCATCAGATCAAATTAAAAATCATGTTTATAGTCAACGAAACATCATCAATTTAATATTTTTACCGCGAATAGCATGCAAAGAATAGTGTTCTAGTTAATCATGTTTAGACAGGTCACGCACAAGTCTTATCAACACAAATCTGCTAATGGGTTACGTGGTCAATCTTGTGTCCGGCCGGTTGGACACAAACACGACATGGTTATTAATCATGTCTCGCGAGTTCACACGGAATTTGATCGGAGCACGATTAGCCTCAATCCACCCGCCAAGTTCGTGTCGTTTTCGGATCGTATTATTATGTCGTGTCGGAAGTTGCTGCGGTTATCCTACACACACTCAAATGATTCGTTCTCATGCTTAAGAAGAAAACCATAAAGATACCACGAATAAAAAAAATAGCAAGAGGGGTGTAAGACTCAAGGCAGCGGTTGTCGTGTTTAGAGCAATAAGAGGTGAAGTTCATTTTAGAATTCGATAAATAGAGGTCCAGACAAAATCACCTACCTACGTTATCGACAAAGCGCATGATGTAAATTGTACGATTTTAAAAGGGCGGAATGCAATTTGACACGAACGCACTAAACGAAGGCGATCTTGAAAATCTTCACTTTTATCACGTGTAATCATTATTGGCAATTTTTTCTTTTCATTGAGTATATCTGATAATTGTTAATGGAATATTCAATACCGAGACTCATTTATTAAAGTGGAACTTACATAAATGCCGGACGCGCGACGTGGTTCTCAAATTTTTAAGTTATTCAATATAAACTCGGAACTTTATCTCAATATTTGATGTTATCCCTAAAACTTTAAATTATTCAGTATGTTTCTTGATCTTTTAGTAAATATTTAATTTAGTCTTTAGATCATTTTTAATTTAAATTCACGAATAATATCGAATATTTTCATAAAGTTAAGAGGCTAAATTAGACACATACCGAAATTTCATGAATCACGGTATACGTTATCACCTTCCGTCGTCCAAACGGAAATTCCGAAGGGCGGACCCGGACCCCTCCAAGCGCCACGTCATCACCCCCCCGGGACCTCCCTCCCTCCAGTCCAAGTCCACAAAACGGGAGCGAATGTCGTACGGTAACTACCAAGTTGGCTCCTCCTCCCTCCGCGATCAGAAAGGTCGTCGTCCGTCGTCGCTCCCGAAGCAAAACCCCTCCCATGGCGGACTTCCCATTCCCCCTCCGCCTCTGACGAACCCACTTCCTCCCCTCGCCCAATCGTCAGCTTCGCCAAGTCGCGATCCAATGCCTCGCGCCGCTCCGTCCCCATGCCGATCCCCCTTCTTCCCCCCGTGGCGGCTCCGGCTCCTCGTGCTCCTCCTGATCCTAGGGTTCCTCGGCGATACGGCCGTCGCCTTCAAGGTCCCGTTCAAGGCCAAGGACGTCCTCCCCTTGCTCCCCCGCCAGATATCGTGGCCCGTCCTCAACACCTTCCACAGCGCCGTGGACCTGCTGCCCTCCTTCGTCGGGTCCGTCGCCCCGGGCAACGGGTCCCTCCGGTGGAACGGGTCCTGCTTCGACGGCAACCGGGCCCGCCTCGAGTTCACCCGGGGCGATCGCGGCGAGCCTGGCTTGGGCGGCGGCGTTCTCTACTTGGAGGTCCGCCTTCCGTGCCTCTGTGATCCCGGCCGCGTTGTAAATTTTGTGTCTTGGACCGCGTTTCGTAAGATGTTGAACTTAGCGTACGGTCGTGTGTGGTGCCCTGTGGCTTTTCTTAGTGCAGATGGAGACTTATAGGCGCTGGTGATCTGAGTCTGGATTGTAGGAGATGGACTTGAAATTTACATCTTTCGCCATTCTTTGTCGGTTATGATGACGGGCATGACTGGGTTTTATATTCTAGCATCTTGAGTTGTGGTATCGAATCTGAATTGTTATTAGTTCGTTAGTCAAAGTAGAGAACGATTGTGGAAACATGAGAAAAGTGTCACTTTTTTCTTTACTCTGCACTGGATATATGGAGTCAGTATTTGGGTTGAATATCGGTGCTGGCATTGCACAGCTGCTTAGGTTTTACATGCAAAGTTTCTAAAATTAGTGCCCTCACTTGTGCTAGGGAAAGTTTGTGTTAATTTGCTTGAATGGGGGAGCTTATTTTCCAGTCTCCAATGGTTTAAAATAGTTCTATATAACTAAATCGCATACCATGCCTCTTTCAAGACAATAAGATTATTGCTCAATTTTTGGTTTTTCTGCACTTGCTAGTTGCTTCCTTCGCTGCAGAAATGAATAATGCGATCTTTTCTTGCTTTTCTCCTTACAGACATCTGAACCGCATAGCTGGACGTGCATGGATTTGTATGTTTTCGCAACACCATACAGGATCACTTGGGACTATTACTTTTCTGCTAGAGAGCACACGTTGAAGTTTGACTCATGGGAAGAACAAGCAGAGCTGGAATATGTATGCCTCGTGTGTTTGATTTAGTTGTGAATTAGTAAATCTCATCGTTGCATCAAAATAACGTTCGAGTTGGATGTTGAGCAGGTAAAGCAGCACGGAATTTCTGTATTTCTCATGCCATCGGGAATGCTTGGAACATTGCTTTCTCTAATTGATGTGTTGCCCCTGTTTTCTAACACTGTTTGGGGTCAGAATGCTAATTTAGCTTTCCTGAAGAGCCATATGGGCGCTACTTTTGAAAAACGTCCTAAGCCCTGGTACACAACTATTAATCCGGATGATGTTCATACTGGCGATTTTTTAGCGGTGTCCAAGATCCGTGGTAGGTGGGGTGGTTTTGAAACATTGGAGAAGTGGGTAACTGGTGCTTTTGCCGGTCACACAGCGGTTTGCTTGAAGGATGAACATGGTAATCTGTGGGTTGGTGAATCAGGGCATGAGAATGAGAAGGTGTGTTTTTATTTTTATTCATCAGTTTCTCTATACCAGTTTCTGACATTCGCAAATCAGTAAACGAAGTTCGATGGATATAACTTATGGATTGAGCGAATGGAAAATGAATTGTACGCACCTGAACTTGACACCCAAGAGCAGAAACTTGAAATTTGACCATAACATGTTGTGTGGTCTTCTGTGAATGATTTCACCGACACGAACTTCTGAGCCGGTTTTTGTCTTGCCTCTTGCTCCTGCTGGGGAATGTATTCCCCTTATTGCCTCAGTTGAAGAGAGACTTGTGTTTTCCCCTTTGCACATCCTAGAATTTTGCCAAGAATCTTTTTTTTTTTTTTAATATTTGAAGTTTGATTGTCTAGAAGAAAAAAATTGTTTTTCATGCGATTTTTCTTGGGCTTAGAAGAATGGCATTGTTAATAATGAACACAGGTATGACTGGTGTGATTACTTTTTGATATATCCTTCCACCATTTTGATAGCATACTGGTCATTCATTTGCAGGGGGAAGAAATTATTGTGGTTATTCCTTGGCAAGAGTGGTGGGAATTGGCACTAAAAGACAATTCTAATCCCCAGATAGCCTTGCTTCCTTTACATCCAGACGTGCGTGCAAAGTTCAACTCCACGGCAGCGTGGGAATATGCTCGAAGCATGTCAGGGAAGCCTTATGGTTATCACAACATGATATTCAGTTGGATTGATACCATAGGAGACAACTATCCTCCTCCTCTTGATGCTCACTTGGTATGCATTTTCCTTATTTATTCTGAACTGTGTGGATAATGTGAAGTTGTGGGAAGTGATTTTATTGATTAACTCATCTTCTGCATCCATTACAGCCTTGTTATTCAGAAATAATTATTCTGCGGGTGAATCTGATAGTAGTTGGCAATTTGTTGTTGCTATCTCTTTGGGATTGAAAATGGGAAGCTTGAGATTAGTGAATCTCCTCGACCTGCTCAATGCAATTGCTGTAACAGGGGAATAACGCTTAGCACGTGCTTCAAATAGTATTCTTAAAAGTGATTTATGCATGTTTTTCTTTCAAAATATGATCAAGAGAGTTTTTATTTTCTGGAGTTGCTTTGAATTTTCCAACCTTTGTAACAATTTGGCTATCTTGTTTTGTTTCTTTTTCTTTTTCCTCACGAACGAAAGAGCCATACTCTTTGCAGTGCAGCATTTTTTTGGTTCAGGGTAATTTCGGGAATTATCAATATGTTTCCTGATATTTTGGAGCTTCTTGATAGGTTGTTTCTGTCATGTCAATGTGGACGAGATTGCAGCCAGCATATGCTGCAAATATGTGGAATGAAGCTTTGAATAAGCGCCTTGGGACTGAGGTATAGCTGCTGTCTGGTCATACTTCCGGTTATGATTTTCTTGTTTCAATTTCTAATATTTTCTTATTTTATCCTTTGTCCTAGCATCAGAGACTAGTTGAGTTTTGTGGATTTAATGACAAAATTTCCCTAGATGGGGAGTTAAAATGGTAATTGTGATACTAAATGCGTGGATATTCTGGTCTGGTCAATATATATATGAGAGATCATGGATGTTTAAATCGGGGAAAAAGAGAGAGGAAGCAGAAGAGTGGTGGTGTGACTGGTGTCCTGGTATTGTGTGCTTTTCTTAACTACATAAATTGCATACATGGAGCATGTGTCTTAGGCATTTGGCTAGTCTTTCTGATATGGATGGAAAGCAATTCTTTTTGATATCTTGTAGTCACCAAGTCCAAGTGGCTGTTGTCTTTGTAGCATCTCAGTCTTGTGAGCTGGAGAGCTTGAGGAGTTGAACCTCATAAATGGTGTTGTGTGCTCGTGGGGACAAAGTGGCTGATTATTGCTGTTTGGCTGTTATTTGGCATGGGGAAAGGGGATGCGAAGGAGAAAAGAGGAAAAATGAAGAAAGAAAAAGAAAAGAGGAAGTGGGGTGGGGGGGGGGGGTGTTGTTATATTGAGGTTGAAATGATTATTTTTTTTGTGATTCCTAGTTCTTTAAGGACAGAATTTTCACCATTTACTGGCTCTATTCTCCAATCGCAAAGATCATGCGTTTCTTGCTTTGTCGCAGGAATTGGACTTATATGGAATAATAGGAGAGACTGAGAAGCGAGGGATGTCATTTGATGAACTACTTACTACTCCCGAGCAAGATGATTGGATGTATAGTGATGGGAAATCAACCACATGCGTTGCCTTTATACTTGCTATGTACAAGGAAGCTGGAGTATTTGGTCCCACTTCGAATTCTATTCAAGTAACTGAGTTCACAGTAAGTCATGAATACCCTATTTCATCATCTACTCTTTGTAGTTTTGCATCCTAAAGTTCATCATGGAAAATTTGCTACTGTATATGACCCGACTTTTCTTTGCTCTCAGATTCGTGATGCTTACATGCTGGAGATTTATGAGAATAACCAAACTCGTCTGCCAAGTTGGTGCAGTAATAAGGGTGGTCAACTTCCATTTTGTCAGATTCTTGGGGAATATTGGATGGAATTGCCAGAGTACAACACCATCGAACCATATGCCAACATGAATGAGAACTGTCCTTCGCTGCCTCCAAGTTATGAGAGGCCCAAAAGATGCTAAGGTCATGCTGATCCGTTACTGCACGAGTAATCTACTCTCGAATACTTCTTTCCTCTTCGCAGGGGGCTGTTTGAGCTCCGCAATCTGTCTGGTCATACGAGATCTGTTTAGAAGCAATGATAAAAGTGTGTATACGATAACTTCTGTGACATCCACTTTTTGTACATATCTAGTCGTGAGATTAAATGAAGGGACAGCTTATGAAATATCTTGCTTAAATAGACAACTTCCAGGGCTGGCTTGTTGACCCTCTGCGTTTCGTCTTCTGCGAAATCTGACGGACGCTGTGCTTGTATGAAATGGCTCCTATTGTCAAAAGGTATGGTATAATTTCATAGAAGAGAGTTTGAGAAGTTGCAGGAGATGCTGCCTTCAAGTTCCTGAAATCGTGTATGCCTTTTGCAATCCATTTTAGCGAGTAAACTGTGTAGCTCCAAGAGCTCCGATTAAAATTCTTCTTGGAGCATTGAATAGCAGTGCGTGTCCTCCAGGTTCCTGTTAAATGTACAAGCAATTTGGAAAAGCCTTGCAGGTCAGAAGACCTGTTTTGGTAGAATTTTCAAGGTACTTTGTCTAGTTGAATTCAAAATACACTGGCAATATGGTGCCTCTTCACGCGAGCACCAATTAAAACAAAAGAGTTATGGCGCGTACAAGACCTAGTTGTAAGAAATGTCTATCCGTTCCATCTGCTGCTCACAATTCACCATCCCAGAGCTCCGCAAATGTCTGGTAAGGCCCGTGCTCGGAGAGGTAATCTTCTCCAAGAGATCCTCTGCTCTGTGGGATCTCGTCGATCTTCCTCAATTCTTCCTCCGTCAATTCCCAGTCGAAAATCTCAAGGTTCTCTTTCATCCTCTCCTTGTTGAAGCTCTTGGCGAGTACACAAACTCCTTGTTCATATGCCCATCTGAGGCAAATCTGTTGTCACCACCAAACATGCATCAGTTATCTCCCAACACTCTTCTTGCTCCTCCGTTTGTCTAGGTTTGAGACTACATCTTTATGATTGGTGCTAAAAGACATGAAAGACAAGAAGCATCTAACCTGGGCAACAGTTTTCCCTTTGGCCCTAGCGATCTCCTTCAGCTGCTCACACTCCATCACCTTATTGCTTCCTCCATAGCTTACTGAAGCTCCTAAAGCAGAGTAAGCAGTGAGCAGAACCCCATTGGCCTCGCAGAACTCCCGAAGCTTCTTTTGCTGCCACAGTGGATTGAACTCTACCTTCAAGATTTCAAAATGTTTGGTCAAAATCAACCCGATAAACTCAGAAAAACCCCAATTCAAAAGTCTGCTAGAGAAAGCACCATTCCGTGAATCCATGGTTGTACTCAACTGTCTAGACATGGAATCGATCTATCTATGTTATATACTAATATTCGAGGTTTTCCACTCCGAAAGCTTAGCATCTTCACTTCATTGTCATGAAAATTTAGATGTGACAGGAATCAAATTAACAGGGTCATTCCTTTTATAGGACTTCTTCAACTTGTGAAGAAGCTCACCTGGTTGACATCAGGGGGTATCTGTGCATTGGCCAGGATGAAAGAGAGCTTTTTACTAGAGAAATTGCTGACCCCAATGCTTCTTGTGAGTCCTTTTCTCTGGCACTCCTCCATATCCGCCCAAACTGCCTTGAAGTCCATGGGCGTAAAATCTTCTTTCTTTATTGGGAACTCGTAGTTTCCGGGTTTTGCACTCACAGGCCAGTGGATAAGATAGAGATCTATGTAATCCAACTTGATATTTCTGATGAGAATATTCACAAACTAGAGGCTATCAGAAAACATTTTAAAACGTAAGAACAGATTCGTTATAACATTACCTGCGATATCTCAGTTAAAGTTGCAACAAGTTTTGAGTGTTAATATGACAATGAAATGACCATGTCTACAAGATTATCTTACTAGACAAATTTTTACTTGAGGCTATTCTTGAGGGCTGGGAGGACAAGCCCAGGATGAGCGTCACTGCACCAGAGCTTGGTGGTGATGAAGAGATCTTCCCTTGATTTTATCAGCCCTTGCGACACTGCTTCAGCGATGGCTTCTCCAATTGGTTCCTCTGTGCTGTAGAGAGTTGCCGTGTCAAAATGTCTGTAACCCAGCTTAATCGCTTCAAGAACCGCCGCCTTCACAACTTCACGATCCACTTTCGGAAACGCTGCTGTTCCGAAACCCAAGAGTGGGATTTTCTGGCCACCGGACTTCAATACCGCTACTGGATTGTAAGCTGGAGTTAGGTCAGATTGGTTTTTCATCTTGGATTATGCAGAAGATAGCAGATGATGCAGGGAACTGTTGTCTTGGTAATCTTTTTGAGACCCTGAGTCTGATGGAGCAACCACTCGCATGATAGAAAATGTCTCGGTCTGTGTGTCAAAGGGAATATTCTAGATGCTAGGCATATAATAAGAACTCTGTATTATAAAACTACGCTACAGTAAGTGGATTAAAAAGGAGCACGGAACTCGAAATTTGGTGAGATTCCTTGTATTAAAAACTCCAGGACTCACTTATCAGGAGAAAGAATTCAGAGAAACTTGCTCACGTATTATCTTCGTTTGTTTTTATCTACCAACAATGCATTATACCACATGTACAGTTCATTTTCTGTGAAGTCTGACAGACGTTGGCTGGGTTTGGAAACACTTTGGGAGAAAGTCTTTGGGAAAATGCAAAGGACTTTCAGTTAAAGAGTTTTTCAAAATGCAAATTATGTTTGATAAGTTATAACTTAAAAGTCCACTGCAAAGTAACTTTTGGTAAAATAGTGTTTGGAAAAATTATACTTGCAAAGTAAAATTTTTATTTTTTATTATAAAAAGTTAAAACCATTCGCCGGCCGGCGAAGGACGGGCTGCCGCCGACGACCTAGATCCGGCGCCGGCGGCCGTCGGCTGAGGCGGAACGGCCTCGGGTAGCCCCCGGCGACCACCGACGAGGGCCGCCTGGGTTCGAGCGACCCCCGACGATGGTTGCAAAACCTAGGCGAGGGCCGCCGGCGACCCAGATCTGACGCCGCGCGGCCCTCGTCTGAGGCCGAACGGCCTCAGGCATCCCCGGCGACCACCGACGAAGGCCACCGCCTGGGTTTCGTGCGCGTCGAACCCAGGCGGCCCTCGTCGGTGGTCGCCGGGGGCTGCCCGAGGCCGTTCCGCCTCAGCCGACGGCCGCCGGCGCCGGATCTAGGTTGCCGGCGGCCCTCGAGGATTGTCTGCGTTGCACGACCTCAGCCGGCCCTCGCCTGGGTCGCGTGGCCCGTCCCGGCAGTCGTGTAACCCGAGGCGACGGTCGCTGGGTTGCGCAACCACGCCGGCCCCTCTCCGGCCCGTCGCCGTCCCCTCACAGTCACGCCGGCAGAGGTCATCGAAGAAGACGATGAACAGTGAAAGATCAGGCCAAAATCGGAAAAACAAAAAATAGATGAGGTAGTTTCGGAAGAAATTTTTTCACTTAAATAGGCACTGTTGCATGCCGAGAAAGCCATAAAGCCAAAGCAGGTCTTCAGAAGCATTGAGCTTAAGGCCTTTTAAGGGCCTTGAAAATGCTAGCATTTGGGAAATGGGTTCCCAAAAATGAATACCAAACACACTAGCCTTTGTCTAAGGACCTTTAGAGGTCTAAAGGGCTTTGCAAAGCTGTTCCCAAACGGAGCCGTTGTGCTTGTACAAAATCTCTCCTATTGTCAGAAGGTATGGTATAATTTTATATGATAAGAGTTTCATAAGTTGCATGAGAATGTTATCTTCAAGTTGCTGAAATCGACTATGACTTTTGCAATCCATTTTAGCAAGTAAACTGTGTTGCTCCGAGTGGAATTCTTCTTGGTGCATTGAATAGCAGTCTGTCATGGTTCCTGTTAATTATACAAGCAATTTGGAAAAGCCTTGCAGGTTGAAGACCTATTTTTGGTAGAACTTTCAAGGTACATTATGTAGTGTATTCGAAATGTACTGAAAATTCTGTGCCTTTCCAAGTGAGCACCAATAAAAGCTTTACTAGGACTCTTCTACTGAAAAGAATCCTGCTATTTGGATTCAGATTCGCTAATTTCTTCCTACTTGCTTGACAAAAGAGTTTGGCACATACAAGACCTAGTTGGAAGAAGCATCCATCAGTTCCCTCTACATCTCAAAATTCACCATCCCAGAGCTCCTCAAATGTCCAGCAAGGCCATATCCTCTGCTCGGTGGGATCTCGCAGATCTTCCTCAACTCTTCCTCTGTCAATTCCCAGTCAAAAATCTCGAGGTTCTCTTTCATCTTCTCCTTGTTGAAGCTCTTGGCAAGTACACACACTCCTTGTTCATACGCCCATCCGAGGCAAATCTGTTGTCACTACCAAATATGCATCAGTTATCTCTCAATACTCTTCTTGCTCCTCCATGAGTCTAGATTTGAGATCAAATCTTTATGATTGGTGCTAAGAGACTCAAAGAACAAGAAGCACCTGACCTGGCAACAGTTTTTACTTTGGCCCCAGCAATCTCCTTTAGCGGCTCAAGCTCCATCACCTTATTACACTACTGCTGGGAAATACTGCAAACAACCTGGTTCTTCACTCAAGAACTGCATAAAGTCCGTCTAAGAATTTTTCGTGATGAACATTGCGACCGACAAGGAAAAAAAGTTGGTAATTCTATATTAGGGTGAGAATGCATAAGGGCGTGAAGCCCCCGCTTTGTTAATGAGATATCCGTGCGCCTAGAGCTGACATTCTAGGAGGCCCTGGTCAGTTTCAGCCTTTCAGGGTGAGTATTTTCAGGCATAAGTTAACTTCCAATTTCGGGTTGTGCTGGTTTAATTCCTAATATAAACTGGTTTCCTATTTGTACAATTGGTTTCTCTCTCTCTTACGTGTAAGATTTTCGGACATAGATAAGGATCTAGTTGGCCTGCAATTACTCGAGTTGATCCGTTTATCGAATGTGGGTAATAGCTTAATCAATTTCATGCTGGAAAATACGTTAGTATCTTGAAATTAATAATATTGGACCTGCAAAAGACTCTTGAGAATTGATGAAATTGAATGTAATTATGCAGAGATGAGTAAAACTTTTGAAGAGGTTAGTCCTGCAGCAATTATTTTATGCTTAGAGGGTAGAGCTCACCATTACAACTACTACTGGTTGACATAACTTCATTACTTCTGTCAGCTCTGGGATGCTTTCATGCTGAAGATTTTCGAGATAATACGAAATTGTATGACGAGTAGGTGCTGTAACACAATGTGGTCACCTCCTCGTTCTTTCAATGTAAAACAGGCTACGCCATGGAAGCTCCAAGTTAGGATAAGACTGAAAGCTGGTAAACTTGGACAGAGCTTTCACTGGGCGAGTTTCTTGTTAGTTATTTCAATTGCTTGATTTATCCAGTATTTCTTTATCTACAATTTGCAGCTTCTGTAAGTGAACCGTGGACTGCTGCTGAAATTGGAATGCATGTATTTGTCAAATGCATTTACTTATGGAGTACAATTACTCCTAAGGTCCATTGGTCATCTGATCTGTTATTAGCGTCTGCAATTGACCTTCTGTGAGTGTAACAGCGAAATTGTGACTGAGATCATGTTTATTGCAGTTTACAGTAGAGGCTAAAATATTGCACGGTACTTTGTTTGTTCGAGTTCATCTTCTACAATGCAGTCTGTGCCGGCAAAAGGAAAATCTTTTTGGCTGTTTCATTCAGCCGTCTGGACAATTGGAAGCCTCTCCATGAGGCTGTAAACCAGATATTGCTGAAAACCCAAGGGTAAAGTGCAATGTTGGACTTAGCGACATTTCTTGCAAAAGAACATGTCACAAGCTTTGCAAGTTGAAAACCTGCTTGAGTGTAACCTGTGACGTTGTTCTGAAAGATTCCGGGTATCTGTTGAACCACGGTTTGATGTGCCAACTATTTGTAGATTTCCAATGTGCTGATTCAAATTAGTTGAAGTTCAACATAAGCACGCTTCTTCAGCTAGGAAATAAGCTGCAAAAACCTGATCAGATCCATTCACGAACAGTGAGGTTCTATCCTAAGAGTTCAGGTGATATTCAGCTCCTCTTTCATATGAAGAAAGCTAGGTACATCCACAAAACTCGAAACTTATCAGAAAGTGTTCTGAGCAGCCTGTATTGCTCACAGCTCACCATCCCACAGCTCCTCGATCGTCTTGAAAGGCCCGTGCACCGAGATGTAATCTTCTCCTAGACATCCTCTGGTTTGGGGGATCTCGCTTATCTTCTTGTTCTCTTCCTCTGTCAACTCCCACTCAAAAATCTCGAGTTTCTCCTTCATTCTATCCTTGTTGAAGCTTTTGGCCAGTACAGACACTCCTTGCTCAAATGCCCATCTCAGGCAAATCTGTTTATCACCACCCAAATTATCAGCATCACTCAACATCTTCATCCATCTAAAATTGGAAATTTAATCACTAAACTAGGGCTGAGGCTCGAGAACAGAAGTACCTGACCTGCGCAACAGTTTTTCCCTTGGCCTCGGCGATCTCCTTGAGCTGCTCGCATTCTATGACCCTATTGCTTCCCCATATGGTTCCTTTAGCGCCTAAAGCGGCATAAGCAGTCAATAGGATCTCGTGGTCTCTGCAGAACTCTTTAAGTTTCTTTTGCTGCCACAGTGGATTGAATTCCACCTTGCCACGGACAATGCATCAGCGGCAAAACCATGTCATACCAACATCTAGGACATACATCAGAAGAATCAAAGAAATTTACCTGATTAACAGCCAGAGGTACTTGTGTAGTAGCCAGAATTTCAGAGATCTTTTTACAAGAGAAATTGCTGACTCCGATGCTTTTAGTTAGTCCTTTCTTCTGGCACTCCTCCATGTCAGCCCAAACGGCCTTGAAGTCCATGGGTAGAAATTCTTCCTTCTTGATCGGGAACTCGTACGTTCAGGGTTTCGAGCTCACTGGCCAGTGGATGAGGTAAAGATCTATGTAGTCCAACTTGAGATTTCTGAGCAGAGTGTACACAAGCAGAGATCATCAGGAAATGTGCAGAGCAAATGACTTCCGCAGTCTCAGCTATGTCATTGTACAGAATCATTCTATCATCTACAATGCATTGATCAGTTACCACTGCATAACAATTAGTGCCACCAGTTTCGAACACTAACTATTCTCTGTACAGTTCAAATCTCAGAGGATGTCTACGAAAAGGGAAACTAGTTAAATAAGAGATCTTTAGATATATTAAGATGGATTCATATAATTCGTGCATAAATTAACGTAATCACACATTCAAATGAGCAGATCATATTCCATTTTCCACCAAATCATGAGAAATCAGTTTGTAAATAAATTTTGTTAATCAGTTAGGCATATCAAAACTAGGGGTGAGCGGTTTAGGTTCCTTGCAGGTTTCACTTGAAACCTGGAACCTACTTATCGGAAAAAGGTCCTCATTTTTTAAAATCTGGAACCTGGTAACCTAGAACTAGACCTGTCAAATGGGTCCAGAACCCATTTATGAACCCACGTTTGTTTAAATGGGTCACTAATGGATCATTCTTTTTTTTCCAGATCAGCCTTAATGGGTTTCAAACAAAAAAAGGTCAAAATATATGGGTCTTAAATGGGTATATTCTGAACCCATTTACGACCCATTTGATAACCCATTATGAAAAGCCTGGAGAGAGAGCGAGAGGGGGGCGGAGGCATGGGGAGTCCAGAGAAGAATCAGAGCAAGGGCTTCTTCGCCGCCATGAGCTCGGGGCTGTCCATGTTCGGCAACGCCGTCCACAGATCCGTCAACGGGTGCGTCCCTTGCTCGATCCTTCTCTGCTTCGTGACGCTTCGCGATCGCTGCCGTTTTGCGGCGAGCCGTGATCAGCTCTCTCTCTCTCTCTCTCTCTCTCTCTTCCCGTGCTCGCGTCTCCGTCTCTATTTGTCCGGCTTGTGCGAGTAATTCGACGCGTTCGGTGCTTGATCTAGTGATTTTTGGGCCTCGGCGTGTTGATTCCGGCGCGGTTTTGCTTTTTTTAGAAAGTAGTTGCGCTGCTCGTTTTGCGTTGCTTCTGGATGGTCGGACTGGATGCTGCAAGCTGGATTCGCGGTTTTTCTGCCATCGTTTTGCCCGTGGTTAGCCGAATTGACGCTGTTGTTCGAGTGGCTACTGTTGGTTGGTTGTGTAATTAAGTTAGGGAGATTAGATTTGATGGATGGAAGGATGCAGCTCATTCGAGGTTCCGTCGCACCATTCCAAACGACGATCAGCCCTCGTCATCAACATTTCGAGCCAAGATAGAGAGAGACCGACCTGACGGAGAGAGAGAGGGACCGTCGGCAACGGACCCCCGCGGCATCGTAATTCAAGCATCGAACGCCATCACTCCATCGCCCGCCGCCGCCGCCAAACTTACTATCGCTGCCGCCGCAGGAGGACGAGGAGGGCCGCCGTCCCCGCCGGAGCTCGCATTCCGCCGCCGACGACTCCGACGCCGGGATCAGCCGCCCGATGCCGCCGCCGCGACCCCCGGGAACCGCTTCACCCCTCCCCCCCCCACCGCCGCCGCCGTCGCCGCCGCCGTTCGCTCATCAGCTCATCATAAAAAATTATATTAAGTAAAATATGGAAGTGTTTTAACAATACGGGTTGAGTCGGGTATGGGTCGGGTTGGGTATGGGTTAAAAAAATTACATTGCATATAAATGGGTCATAAACGGATTGATGGGTCAATTTGGGTCGGACCATTTATGACCCGACCCAACCCACCCATTTGACACCACTACCTAGAACCCACCCAGCCACAGGTTCCAAACAGGTTCCTTTTTATCGTTTCACTTTTAGTTAAGTAAAATGAAAGTTAATGCAATAACAAAAATGAAAGTTTTTCATTTGTCAATAGAAACAATCAATAAAAGATGAATACGTAAAATAAAATAAACAATAAAGAGTTCAAAACACGTAAAATAAAACCTAGATTATCGTCATACATGTTAACATGTGACAACATAAGCTTCACCAATCTCTAGTGAAGATCATGACCATACTAATCACCATATCTACAATCCTACAAAGCACAAGGTCCATGGATTCCAATCTGTTTTAATGGGCACAACAAATTTATCTTGAATATATTAAATGCGACATAAAATCTTGTGATAGTATGATACCTGCCATTGTAGTTTTTCACCGATGGCGTACTGTAGAGTAATTTATCTCAATCTATCAACGGCATAGAATAATGTGAATTACAACAAGACACCAATGTTATATGTTGGTTTTTAGGAAATCAAACTATGATAAATCTAATGGTTTCGGAAAATTAATATGATATCCAACTTTCTTATGTAGCCGCTGATATCTAAAAACCTTTTATGTTAAGTCTCGGGAAAAGTGCCAAAAAAGTCCTAAACCTTTTGCATTAGTGCCAATTTAGTCCTAAACCTTTTTTTGGTGCCAATTCAGTCCTAAACCTTTTAAATTGGTGCCAATTCAGTCCTAAACCTTTTTTTGGTGCCAATTAAGTCCTAAACCTTTTAAATTGGTGCCAATTCAGTCCTAAACCTTTTGTTTTAGTGCCAATTTAGTCCTTCCGGTCAATTTTGACCGAAATTTGCTGACGTGGACACCGGCCGGCCGGCGACCGGTCACCGACGCCGACGTGGAAAATTAAATAATATTTTAATTTTTATTGTTTTTCCTATATTTTTCTTTTTTTTTTGGTCTTTTTCTGGCCGGTCGCCGGACCGGCGAGGTCGCCCTCGCCGGCCACTGGCGAAGGCACCCTTGCCGGCCTCTGGCGAGGTCGGGCCTCGCCGGCGGCTGGGCGAGGCTCGACCTCGCCAGATCCGTCGAGGTCGGGCCTCGCCCGACCATGGCGAGGCTCGAGCCCTCGCCGGATCTGGTGAGGTCGAGCCTCGCCCGACCAAGGCGAGGCCTGACCTCGCCCCGGCGGTTGGGTGAGGCTCGCCGGCGAGGGCTCGAGCCTCGCCATGGTCGAGCGAGGCCCGACCTCGCCGGATCTGGCGAGGTCGTGCCTCGCCCAGCTACCGGGCGATGGTCGGGCCTCGCCCGACCATGGCGAGGCCCGACCTCGCCGGATCTGGCGAGGTCGAGCCTCGCCTTGGTCGGGTGAGGCTCAACCTCGCCAGAGGCCGGCGAGGGCGCCCTCGCCAGTGGCCGGCGAGGGTGACCTCGCCGACCTCTGGCCTCTGGCCGGTCGCCGGACCGGCGACCGGCCAGAAGAAGACAAAAAAAAAATAAAAAAAAGAAAAATATAGGAAAAGCAATAAAAATTCAAAAAAAATTAAAATATTATTTAATTGTCCACGTTAGCGCCACGTCGGCGTCGGTGACCGGTCGCCGGCCGGCCGGCGTCCACGTCAGCAAATTCCGATCAAAATTGACCGGAATGACTAAATTGACATAAAAACAAAAAGGTTTAGGACTGAATTGGCACCAATTTAAAAGGTTTAGGACTTAATTGGCACCAAAAAAAGGTTTAGGACTAAATTGGCACCAATGCAAAAGGTTTAGGACTGAATTGGCACAAAAAAAGGTTTAGGACTAAATTGGCACTAATGCAAAAGGTTTAGGACTTTTTTGGCACTTTTCCCGTTAAGTCTCAATCTATCCTCTTCGTTAGAACTTTATAAGTGACTTTTAGGGTCCGTTTGTTTCGCGAAAAATGAACGATTTGAAAAAGATTTTCCTAAAAATGATCATTTATTTCGCTTACAGAAATGAATGAATGAAAAGCATTTTTATTGTTCAAGAAAATGTTTTGGCATAAATTATTATTGAAAATGAAAATATTTTTTATTGATTAATTATTTCAAGCGATATGGCCGAATCATTTTTAAGAAAATGCTTTTCAAATCATGTATTTTCCGCAAAATAAACGGACCCATAGTAGAGAATTAAATCTCTCCACAAGAGTAACCCCTATTTCAATTAAAGATGACCTTACGCACATTGATCCTTATTAATTGCCCGAAGGGTTACTGTAAGCCCCTACATAGATAAACACATCTAAGTTCTTACGAGAAAAAAAGTAAAAGGTTTCCTTTTTGGGTTTTCCCAGTTCCCCGAGGGAACCCGAACCGGGAACCAGCCGGAGAGCATGGAACCGGTCGGTTCTCCAATTCCCGATTCTATCCTGAAATCATGTTCGGCCCCAAATCAAAACTAGCCTACATTGACATGCTTATGATGCAGAGAATCTTTACATGTTAAAACCTCGCAGGTCTTGAATCGCACAAGAAGCTAATATGGGACTGGGTGGAGATTTCCGAGAGTGTAAAATTACTTGAGGCTCTTCTGGAGAGCTTGGAGGACAAGCCCCGGGTGAGCATCACTGCACCAGAGCTTGGAGGTGACGAAGAGCTCTTCCCTCGATCTGATCAGCCCCCTCGAGAGGGCTTCGCTCACGGCCTCGCCGAGCGGCTCCTCCGTGCGGTACAGGGCCGCGGTGTCGAAGTGCCTGTAGCCCAGCTCGATCACCTCCAGGACGGCCAGCTTCGTCGACCCCGGCGCCACCGGCGGTGCCCAGGCCGAGGGGTGGCATTCTCCGGCCGCCGGGCTTCAGCGCCGCTGCGGGGATCTTGGCCGGGGCGTCGCCAGAGGGGCGGGCGTCGTCCATTTCGGGTCGGGTCGGGTCGGGGGGGGGGGGGTGGTGAGATCAGAGCGCAACTTGCATGCGAAAGGTCTTCGTCTTCGCTCGTCCGTGTGAATTGACAAATACTATTTTGTATGATCTTTAAATTATATTTGCGCCGCGACGATGATGATGACAGAAGAGACGGTTGTTTCTTTAAATTATATTTGCTACGATGAAGGGAAGTGGAGAGGGAATCGGCAATTTTGATTGATTTGGTCAAGGTCAGAACTCAAGATTCCCAGAAGATTTCAGATTCACCAAAGGTAAAAAAAAGAAAAAAAGGGAAATACCCCCGACTAGCTCGATGGGCGGGTCGATCGGTGTTGGGCCGAAAAGTTCTTACTCGGATCGGTCCGTGTTTCGAAAATGGCAAACTTTTTTGGATCGAGTCCGGACAATCCCATGCTCAAGAAAGAAAAAGAAATTGTGGGTACCCAGGTTTAGAACGAGCATCACGAGAAGAATAAATTTGTCCCGTTTGTCCCTACTAAATTACGGCGAATTTTGTTAATGACAGTTTCAGAAGGCATCTACTAAGCAGTACAATGAGACAGTTCGCGTGTTGTGGTAGATTACTTTTCTCGTCTTATTAGTGTTTTTACTACTACTTCTGATTAACATGTCTCGAGCGTACTTATAAGATTTAGAAAATTTGTGGGGCTTATAAACGTCGGAAAGATAACATAATTACATTTAGGGGTGTGCCCATCTGCCACAAATTCTTCAAATGTACAGTATTTCAATTGATTTCATTCTTCTCAAAAGAGAGTCTGTCCAATAAGAATTCTTCAACAACAGCATCTCCATCCCCAGTCTCAACCTTAATGATTTTAAAACACTTTTACGTTGAGGGAGAGGTTCGATATCTTAGTCACTAGAAAATTTATGCGAATGGCATAATAGGTGGGCTGCCTAAAATAAATCAAATCCGGCCCGTGAGCTACAAAGGCCCACAAGGTGATTATTAGCCTATTACTATAAATAGTAGACACCTCTTAAAAAAACTAACGTGATTTTTCATATATGCGAAGTAACACGCTCCTTCGATATAACGTCTTCTTTGGTTTTCCTTCGAAACGCAAGTGGATACGAAAAACGATTGAAGATCACTCTCAAGTGCAAAGTGACATTTAATATGTGGCAATATTAAGTATGTTCATTATGTGATACGCTTGTACGATCGGTGATACAAGTTGATGATCATTAGACACATTTTCCGCGTTGATTGAATATGTTTTGAGTATGTCTATCAGAGAATGAGTTTTCCCAACACTATGGAATCTTAGAAACATGAGATTTGGAATGCAAACCCTCTTCGCTTATAGCTTAAGGATTCGAGTAGAATAGGAGCCCGTTTAGCAAGTTGCTAAATAGTGAAAATTTCTGTTTTTTTGTTTTTAGAATCAGTTTGGGAATAGAAATCCGTTTGTTAAATTTTTTGTTCATGAGCACAAATTTGCAAAAAATTGTTCCCAGAATCAGTTTTGGAACAGAAAAAAAAGTAGCTTCTTGATTCTGAGAACAACTTTTCCATTTCTGACTTTTCTTGGTTTTCTTCTTCCTTTGGTTTGTTCTTCTTCTTCTTCTTGGCTTGTCGCTGGCGACCGGCTAGGGTTGACGAAGGCGTCACGGCCCTCATTGCCTGGGCAAGGGCGGCTCGTGGTCGCGGCGGCGAGGCGAGGCCTTGCCCAGCCATGGCGAGACCGACCTCGTCGTCGCGACCCAGGAGAGGGAGATGGGTTGCAACGGCGAGGGCGGAGGTGAGGGCCGCAACACCCTTGTTGGCCCTAGCTTGTGGCCGGTCACCGGCACCGGCAATCGGCCATGACCAAGGAAGAGAAGGGAAAAAAAGAAAAAAAAGGAAAAAAAAGAAAGAAATATTAAAATTTTTTAAATATTATTAATAAAAAGAAATTTTGTATAGTTACCAAATGCATTTTTGTTCTTATTCTATTCTAAGAATAAAAATTTTGGGCAGTTACCAAACACTTTTAAATGCTTAAAAATTGTTCCCCGGCACGGAAAAAAAAATCATTTCTGAGCAGAATCAATTTCTGGGCACAAAATCATTGCCATACGCACCCTAGGTGTCATGCAAGATTGTGATCCTCGTCCTCTTCTTGAGGTTCCTCAGTTCAGATTCGCCGGTGCGAAGCCGTGAAACTTCCCTGCCGCCCCATTGTCCACAACAATCATCGGAACCCGGATCCAGAAGCGACCTAGGCAACAGCATGTTCTCTAGCATAGGAAAGCGTCGGATTCATGCATGCAAAACTCATCAACAGGCTGAACAAAGTATTCACCAATTAGGGCGCAAGAGAACCGATGGCTGGAAGGTCGTTTCCAAGTCAACCCCAAAAGGACGTCGAGTTACACAGCAACAAGTCCCCCCGGTCCCTATTATATCTAAGCACAGATTCAATCGGGTTAAGGGAAAGAGAAACGAAGAACTGATGGAATCCACTGGGATCCTCATCTCTCTCCAAAGCAAAAAGGATTACATACAGTTATTATGAAGAAGAAGAAGAAGAAAGCAAGCAAAAGGCGCGGTCAGCGAATCTATGGTGGATTTTGGGACTGGACCTTGCTCTTGACCCGCCGAAGACCTACCTTGAGCTTTTCCCCAGTTACTTGAGCTCTCGCTTTGGCCTTCCCGGCGCCTTCTCTGAGCTTCTCGCCTTGACCCGAGCCCTCAAGCTTTTGGGGGCACTATCTGGCTCCGCACCCGAAGGGAATAGTCCACCTCCCGTGGTGCGTCTCGGGACGCAGCCCGAAGCCTCGCTCTCGTACTTCGGATCCATTTGCACCAGAACTATCCCTCCCTTTTCGCGACGCGATGCAAAAATATCAGCAAGTCTGGTTGTTCCTCGGCCTTATATACCCACATGGATCAAGGATGGCGATGCGCTGATAATAATCACCATCAGAACGTGACGAAGGCCTGAAGAAGCAGAAGCACTGACCTATACAATCCGCGTTCATGTTTTGACTCCGTGCATGTCGAAGTCCACGCGCAGAGTCAACAGATTCCTAGTTAGCCTTAAACGCTTAGGCTTCGTGAATTGAGTAATCTTCCCGTTGAATCTCCTGTTACATTCCTTCGAAATGATCGAGGAGAAGCGCTTGAACCGATTCCGACGCGTTTACGGAATAGTATTGCGATTATATCACAAGGATTGTTCTTGGAAGCACTACCAACGAAATAAAATTCCTCTACACGCGGCTTTCGTTGCCATTGATGTGTTGGTTTTGTAATTACCCACTACTTAGAGGTATTAAGCGGGTGGACTGGGTTAGACTAAATATATAAAGTATGGGTTGGCCGATTTAGACCCCCTTATCTCATATAGGACCGTTTTGTTGCGTTCTAACCCATAGTTAAATCAATTATGAAAACTCACACCCGCTAATTCAATTCACTTTAAATCTCTTCCAATGAATATGTTACTTTGATAGAATTTTACGTCAAATTAAAAAAAAGGAGTAAATTAACAGAACAAAAAAGGTGTTAGTAAACAAAGTGGAAAAACCTAATAAAAACCTAAAGATCGAAAAACTTACGAGGAACTAGAAAAAGATCAAACGAGGACTGTCGTCATTGTAGGTGCGCTAGGTCGTCGTCGTCGCGGGTTGAAAAGTAGAGCTTTGGTGTCCAAGGGATTGTCACCTTGCGGGCTTCTCGAATCGGGCCTTTCGTGCACATCCACTTAAGAAAACGATCCAACACCTACCCATTTCACATTCGTTTTCCTATCTTGTTCTGCTAAAGCTTTGCTGTGTCTTTTTGACCCGCGACCCCTTCTTTTCAGAGCCCTCCAACTTGCTTCCTCGCAAGACGTCAATGACGTGATGACGCCCACTTGCGTTCGGTCGCTATGGGTGCATACGGTAACGTTTCTATTTCTGAAAATAATTTCTTTTCAGAAATAATATTTTCTATTTTTATTTCCTGAAAGAGTTTCTGAGCAAAATAATGCGTTTAGTAACTGCACAAAATTTCTATTCCTGGAATAGAAAAAGAACAGAAATGCGTTTGGTACAACCAAAAAAAATTCTATTCCCAATTTTTTGCATTCAAATCTATATTTTTTATTTAACTATAAGTATAGGTTATAAGTGAAAAAAAATCAATAAGCATGGTTTATTGGTTTGTCTAATCCTTTTTAGGGGTTTAAAACCCCTTTTAATCCCTAAACTAAAGAATCTTCAAAAATACCACTTGGGCACCTCAAAAAATTTAAATTTCACTCAAAGTGGGTGGCCACAGGTATTCAAAGCCATTTTGTGAAGTTTTGAATTTTTGAATTTTTTATTATTTTTGGGCACCTCAAAAAATTTAAATTTCACTCAAAATGGGTGGCCATAGGTATTCTAAGCAATTCTGTGAAATTTTGAATTTTTTGATTTTTTTTAGCACCTCAAAAAATTTAAATTTCACTCAAAATGGGTGGTCATAGGTATTCTAAGCAATTCTGTGAAATTTTGAATTTTTTGATTTTTTTTAGCACCTCAAAAAATTTAAATTTCACTCAAAGTGGGTGGCCATAGATATTCTAAGCCATTTTATGAAGTTTTGAATTTTTGAATTTTTTTTATTTTTGGGCACATCAAAACAATTAAATTTCACTCAAAGTAGGTGGTCACAGATATTCAAAATAATTATGTGAAGTTTTGAATATTTTGATTTTTTTGGGCACCTCAAAAAATTTAAATTTCACTCAAAGTGGGTGGCCACATGTATTCGAAGTAATTCTGTGAAGTTTTGAATTTTTTGATTTTTTTGGGCATCTCAAAATATTTAAATTTCACTCAAAATGGGTGGCTACAGGTATTCTAAGCCATTCTGTGAAATTTTAAATTTTTTGATTTTTTTTGGGAACTTCAAAAATTTAAATTTCACTCAAAATGGGTGGCCACTGGTATTTCAAACCATTTTGTGAATTTTTTTATTTTTTGGGGTAAAATTTATTAAAATTTTTTACTTTCCCTAAATCTATTTATTTTTATTTTCCAAAATTTTTTTATGAATTTAATTTTAATTTTTTCAATTTCACAATTTTGCAAATTTTTGTGGGTTTTCTGAGTTTTTTAGATTTTTATGGAATTTTTGAGAATTTTTCTAATTTTTATGAATTTTTGGAATTTTCTTAATTTTTTTAAATTTTTTTATGAATTTATTATTATTATTCCCGCCGGGAATGGAATGGACCTGTGCTTTGAGACGGTTTACGAACGACGGAGGATGGAGGAGGAGCTGAGGTTGCGGCTTGAGGATCGGACCTTTCTATTTCTTTTTTTATTTCTGGAAACAAAAAAGTAGAAAAAATTGACTTCTTATTTTTGCTCCAAATCTATTTCTCGGCCACTTTTCTATTTCAGGAAATAGAAAAATAAAAATGCGTTACCAAACGGATTTCTGTTCTTTTTTTGTTCCAGGGAACAGAAGAATAAAAAAATAGAGAAACAGAAACGTTACCAAACACGCCTGCGCGCTTGGTAAAGTTTTTGTTTCTGGGAACAATTTCTTTTCAAAAATAATTTTTTATATTTCTATTTCCTGGATGAGTTTTTGAGTAAAAGAATGCATTTGGTAACTACACAAAATTTTTATTCCTGGAATAGAAAAAGAATAGAAATGCGTTTGGTACAATCAAAAAAATTTCTATTCCTAATTTTTTGCATTCAAATCTATATCTTTTATTTAACCATAAGTACAAGTTATAAGTGAAAAAAATCAATAAGCATGGTTTATTGGTTTGTCTAATCCTTTTTAGAGGTTTAAAACCCCTTTTAATCCCTAAACTAAGAAATCTTCAAAGATACCAATTGGGCACATCAAAAAATTTAAATTTCACTCAAAGTGGGTGGCCACAGGTATTCTAAGCCATTTTATGAATTTTTTACTTTCCCTAAATCTGTTTCTTTTTATTTTCCAGAAAATTTTTTATGAAATTTTTTAAAATTTTTTCAATTTCGAAATTTTGCAAATTTTTATGGGTTTTCTAAGTTTTTTTGATTTTTATGGATTTTCTGAGAATTTTTCTGATTTTTATGAATTTTTGGAATTTTTAATTTTCTAATATTTTTAGCCATTTTTCTGAAATTTTTCTAATTTTTATGAATTTTTGGAATTTTTAAATTTATTCTAAGCCATTTTGTGAATTTTTTATTTTTGATTTTTTTGGGGAAAAGTTTATTAAATTTTTTTACTTTCCCAAAATCTGTCTCTTTATTTTCCAATTTTTATGAATTTTTTTAATTTTTTTCAATTTCATAATTTTGCAAATTTTTATGGGTTTTATGAGTTTTCCTGATTTTTACGAATTTTCTAAGAATTTTTCTGATTTTTACGAATTTTTGGAATTTTTTAATTTTTTTAATGAATTTTTTTTATTATTCCCGCCGGGAATGGATCGGACCGGTGCTTTGAGACGGTCTACAGATAGCGGAGGATGGAGGAGGAGCTGAGACCGTGGCTTGAGGACAGGACCTTTCTATTTCTTTTTTTGTTTCTAGGAACAAAAAAGTAGAAAAAATCTACTTCTTATTTTTGTTCTAAATCTATTTCTTAGCCATTTTTCTATTCCAGGAAATAAAAAAATAAAATGCATTACCAAATAAATTTTTGTTCTTTTTTTGTTCCAAGGAACAGAAGAACAGAAAAATAGAGAAGTAAAAACGTCACTAAACGCGCCCTAAGATCACGATGATTGTAGGGGGGTTCTGTCTTCAAGACAGACTTCAAAATTTGGCCATGCATTTGCCCCACCGCACTCGCTCGTTTGGGATTTTGCTTTGTCTTTGTGCTTCGCCGCCAATGCTTCTAGCTTGCGCTCCATTCGTACGTATGAGATCTTGGTGATGATGGCCATAAAGTTGGAGGACCGTATGAAGCTGCTTTCCCCTTCTGGTATCTTCTCTTTTGTCGCACGTCCTCATCATCATCTGTCATACGTTTGGGATAAGACTATACTTCGACTATCTTTTGAGTCATATGCAAACTATAATTTCACTCTTTCTAATCTTTGAAGAGACACGGGAACTGCCAGAAATGCATCGCGGAAACTATAAGGTGGCAAACATGGCCTTCGAGGCTATCCTAGGCGGGAGATACGGTGGTTCCAACACAGGACTCGCCACATCCCGACCAAGCTTACCCTTTATGAGACCCTATGTTACTTACCCAATAACAGGACTTTCAACTGATAAAGTACTTTCAGATAGTGCAGATCATCTACTTAGCGTGCTCTTGAAACCATCAATCTGGTCCCATATCATCTTTTCCTTGCTAATGTGCTCTTAAAAAGAGGGAGACGGTTAAGACTGCAAATGATAACCATTCTGTTTCTCTATTTCTGTTCTATAAATAGGTTTGGAACAGAAATCCGTTTGGTAACGCAATTTTAATTTCTATTTAAAAATGGATTTGAAAAAGAAATCAGAAGTTAAAATTTTTTACTTCTCCTATTTCTATTTTAGAAATAGAAACAAAATTTTTTGCTTCTCCTATTTCTGTTTTAGAAATAGAAACAATTTTTATCTCTTCTTCAGCCTTAAGACTTGCTCTGCTCTGAATGAAAGTCCACCAAAGTCCACCAAAGACAGATCTGGTCTGAACGAAGGAAATATCCTCCTCTTCAACAGAGAGACCACAAAAATCCTAAGCCGTCCTCCTTGTCGCCACGCCATCTTCCTCACCACCGTCAACGCCGTCCTCCTTGCCGTCGACGCCGTCTTCCTTGCCCTTGCAGGAACGCAAGCGAAGGAGGAGGAGGGCCAGGAAGAGACGAAGACGGAGCTCCGTCAGGACCTCAAGCGCTTTGGTTTCCTCGCCGCCGCTCTTGCTCCGCCTCTCGTCGCCACCGTTGCTTTGCCTCTCGTCGCCGCGCTTGCCGCCGCTCTTACTCCGCCTCTCGTTGCCGCTCTCGCCGCCGCGGTTGCTCTGCCTCTGGTTGCCGCCATTGCTCCGCCTCTCGTCGCCGCGCTCGCCGCCGCTCTTGCTCCGCCTCTCGTCGCCACGCATGCCGCCGCTCTTGCTCTGCCTCTCGTCGCTGCGCTCGCCGCCTTTGTTGCTTTGCCTCTGTTTGCCGCCGTTGCTCCGCCTCTGGTTGCCGCGCTCGCCGCCGCTCTTGCTCCACCTCTCGTCACCGCGCTCACCGCCGCTCTTGCTCTGCCTCTTGTCGCCGCACTCGCCGTCATTGTTGCTCTGCCTCTGGTCGCCGCCGTTGCTCCACCTCTTGTTCTTGCGCTGGCCGTCGCTCTTGTTTCGCCTCTCGTCACCGCGCTCGCCACCGCTCTTGCTCCGCCTCTCGTCGCCACGCTCGCCGTCGCTGTTGCTCTGCCTCTGGTCGCTGCCGTTGCTCCGCCTCTCATCACCGCACTCATCGCCTTGTCTACTCTCTGTCTCGCTCTAGGTGCACCGCTTTCCTCATTCCTTGACTCTGTCTTAGCGTTGTTGCCTTTGCGCTCTCTATGTGTGGAATGGTGCGGTCTTGTCGAACGTGTTTGAGTGTTGTGTGGAATTTGTCGGATCGTGGATGGCTGTGTTATGGTGCTATATGTTAGATTATGTTAGTTGGCTCGTGACCATGGAAGTGCGCCGGAGACATGCTTCGGCTTCGTGTTTTCTTTTTTATGAACTCAAAAGCTAAGATTTGTTTTGTTAGGTTGTTAGAGAATGAGCTGGTTCTATTCTGCATTGATGTTGTTGTTGTAAGAGAATGATCTGTTAGAGAATGAGCAATTTTCTTAGCTTTGTATGATTACATTCATTGCAAGGCTAATTTCCGCTTCAAGAACAAAGAATTGCGGCTGTTCATTCGATAGTTGAGTATAGGATCAATTCACTGTTATGTGCCGTTCATTGTGCATTGTTGAATTTGAATTTGTTGTGCTGTGTTTGAATTTGATAGGTGGTGATGGTTGTGTACAAGTTGGTTTGCTTGATTACAATAGAAAAACATTCACCAATTATATACAGATAGAAGAACATTCACCAATTATATACTTCAAACGAGGTCTAAACGTACTGGACAAATTGGTTTGCTTGATTACAACTAAAAAAATCCTACTAGACATTAGCTACAAAGTTGAATTGGTAGGGGATGTTGTTTTTGAATTTGACTGGCGCAATATATACTTGCTTGATCTGATAGGAGGATGTTCTCTTTCAATTTCTTTGTGTCTTTTGGTTTATTAACAGTCATTACATATTATTGTGATTTTGATATCAAAGCTTCTGCACTTGAATTGGTACATTATCTGATGTGGCTCATTTGATACTCAACCAGTTAAGGTTAAATGGCATCCAACAGAGAGGTTATTATGGCAAAATGGACTGAGCCTTTGACCAATATGCTTGTAAGTTTGTTGGTAGACGAGGTAAAAAAAGGAAATCGCACCACCCGTACTTTCAACAAAGCAAGGTGGAACAACATACATGCTAAATTCAATAAACAAGTAGGACTCCAATTTAGTGTAATTTAGTTGAAGAACAGGGTAAACAAACTGAAGAGACAGTATGGTAGTTTTAAGAAACTTATTTCACAATCTGGATTTAGATGGGATAATATAAACAAAAAGGTTATTGTAGATGATGCAAGTGTATAAGAGTCTCACATCAAGGTATTACTTTATCTGGGTCAGTTTGTTTTTATTAAGGATATAAGCTTCAATTATGTTGCTGACGTATGTCATTATTATGAAAATTGTAGGATAATAGCGAATGGGCTAAATTCAAGAATGATGGATTTCCTTTATATCCCCAGTTGTGTATTGTGTTTGGTGATACATATGCTACTGGAGTGCATGCAGTAGAAAATGTAGAAGACTTGTTAATGTCGGAGGGAGAAGACAATGGTGGTAGTGGTGGTGGTGGTGGGGTAGGTGATTCAGAGGAATTTAATGGACACTATATTAATGAGGGAGTCTTTACACCTGAAATGACTGTCATCCCAGTTCGTGATAAGCACAAGTTGGATAGGACTTCAAATTCCAAGAGGAGGAGAAAAAGCAACACATATAATATTAGTGGCACATGCAAAGCCATTCAAGAAATGATCAAATTAAGGACATGTCAATCAACAAGTGGCTCCGTCACCTCATATGCTCCACCACTTGTAGACCCCTACTCCATAGGAGTTGTGGTTGCCGTTCTAAATGGCATGCCTAACTTGGAGCAGGATCTTTACAACAAAGCTGTGAACCAAACATGTCTTAATGCCACTTGGAGAGAAGCTTTCATCATATTTCTACCTAAAAGGAGGCGTGGACTTCTTGAATCTCTTTAAGTAGTTATTGAGAAATATTCTATGGATTTATATTTGGCTCTCATCATTGTATGACTTATTGACTTGTGTACTTGTGACTTTGGTTTTTTTATGATGCAACTAAAATGACATTGTGGCTATTGTTTGGTTTTTTCTTATGATGCAACTATGATGATATTGTGGCTACTGTTGATTGTTATTGGAGTCCTTATCTAATGTGTTTATGTTTTTATTTCGTGTGATGGCATAGGTAATACGGAGGGAGGTGAAAGTAGCAATTATAATGATGAAGTAGAATCGGTCGAATAAGTTGAACAAGACTTTGATGATTTTGATCTTGATATGCTGATATCCTGGTTGTCCACTATTGATGTGGATATGTCCATGCATACAAGAGAACCTATTAGAGACAGCGTATTATCAGGACCCGAATGGGTAAGAGAGGTTATATGTGGACATTCTGATAGAGTATATGAAGCTTTTAGAATGGAGAGACATGTCTTTCTCAATCTTTGTGAATTGATAAAAGCAAAAGGTTGATTGAAAGATAGTCGATATATTAGGGTAGATGAATAAGTTAAGATTTTCTTATCTATGATTTATCATAAGAACTCCAATAGAGATTTATGTGAGAGATTCCAACATTCGGGACAAGCTATCAGCAAGTACTTTATAATAGTGTTGAAAGCAGTTCTCATATTGGCAAGAGAGGTTATTGTACCCCCTTCCTTTGATGTCGTCCCAGAGGAGATTCTTATGAATCCTAACCATAAACGTTACTTTAAGGCAGGATTCTCACACATTCCTTCATTTACACCATCAGTTTTATTTTGTTGATAATAATGCATGATGCTAGTTTTTGATAAAATGACAGGATCCTTTACAATAGTGTTGAAAGCAGTTCTCATATTGGCAAGAGAGGTTATTGTACCCCGTTCCTTTGATGTCGTCCCAGAGGAGATTCTTATGGATCCTAACCATAAACGTTACTTTAAGGCAGGATTCTCACACATTTCTTCCTTTACACCATCAGTTTTATTTTGTTGATAATAATGCATAATGCTAGTTTTTGATAAAATGACAGGGTTACGTAGGCACTATTGATGGCACCCATATTCACGCTTCTATACCTATGGAGAAACAAATCCCATTTAGAGGAAGGAAAGGAATTACCACTCAAAATGTGTTGTGTATTTGTTCGTTTGATATGAAATTTACTTTTGTGTATGCTGGTTGGGAAGGCTCTGCCAACGATTGTCGGGTGCTCTCGGCAGCACTCGAGACTCCTCGCTTAAAATTTCCTCGACTACCACCATGTATTTGCTTGTTCTTTAAGTAGTAATTTTCTTTATGATTGGATTGCAATTGCAAATCATGATCAAATGAATACCTTGTTATAGGCAAATACTACGTAGTAGATTCTAGTTATGCAGCAACTTCGGGATCTTTAACTCCTTTCAAAGGTGAACGGTATCATCTAAATGATTATAGAGATAGAGCAAGACGGTCAAGAACAGCAAGAGAATTATTCAACTATATGCATTCTTCACTAAGGAATGCCATTGAGAGATCATTTGGAACATTAAAGAATCGCTTTTTCATCTTAAGACATATGCCTTCATTTACAATTCGAAAGCAAGCAAGTATTGTAATTGCGTGTTGTGCTATTCATAATTACATCCATGATCAAGATAAGATGAATAAGAACTTTTCCCTATATGGAGATCCAAATTACGAGTTTGAACCTACACAAGATGAGGTTACGGACGAAACATTGATCCGGGAAGGAACCGAGATGAACATGCTTAGGAAAAGTATTGCCAATAAAATGGCAAGGGATCATAACATGCAGGAGATTCCATGAAATTGTATTTTTGACTTGTGTAATGTATTTCCATTATGTTGCCTTTTCTTTCTTGGACTTTCCATGGTTCTTGTAAGGTGACGTGGTATTTGAGGACTATGTTATCAAATGAATTTCTATTCTAGAAAATTGAAATTTTATGTAGTTATTAAACGAATTTCTATTTCATAAATAGAAATTTTGTGTCGTTATCAAACATGTTTTTTCGTTCATAAACTCGTCCAAAAATAGAAATCGAAAAATCAATTTCTAATCAGAAATTAATTTCTGAAATAAAATGGTTATGATTCGCAGCCTAATAGTCTTACGTGAGCCACATGAATAAGATCTTCTCTTCTTCGATTTTCGGATTCAACGGCGATACCAAAACCGAGTACAAAGTGCGCCAAAAGTTAAAAAGGCCCATCCCCCCAACTTGCGTCAACGCGCTCCCCCTTTCTACAGAAACGTCTGGTTTTATCTCGACAACTGGCGTGGCGGGGCCGCGTTAAAGTTGAAGGTGGCTGCACTGCCTCCTCCATCGAATGTGCTCAAGAACTAAAGCAGACAACTTTTGTCCATACCGACCTCGTCAATTTCGGATGCTTGTCCAAGTGGCTGTTGGAGTCTTGCTGCGAGCCGAGCTTAGTATGGGCAAGTCGGCATTGCCGCCGTACGCTATGCCATGTGTCTTTTGCTAAACTTCGTATCAAAGTTCCAAGAAAAAAATAGCTTGACATACCATTTAGATGGAGGCAGGCTTCATGTGTAAGTCCCTTAGATGCCACAAAACTTACGATGCCCCACTGCGCTCATCTCTCCATGACATAGCCATCAGCACCACCATGACTCTGCTATCATCACCGCAGCTCAGCCACCATCTCTCTGTCTTGCTCGAACCCGCATGCTAAGGCACGCCTGCGCCGCCGCCGCCACAACAAACCCAGGTTGAACTGTCCTAATGTCACCTCGCCGAGAACTTATGTTGGGAAATGCAATTTAAGGATGTCATATAGGCAATTTTTAAGTGACACGTAAGCAATTTTGGGTACTGATCATCAAAAGGACTTAATTGTTCTTTTTGATAAAAATTTTTAGAGTTTAACTAAACCAATTGAAAGATTTATGACTCAATCGTTTTTTTTTTCTTCCACATAGTTTAGGCCGTCCAATGCATTTTATTTCCGTTGCCATGCAAAGGTCAATTTTTTCTGCATTTCGAAATTATCGACCACCATTATGGTCATATTTCTTTTTAGATAATTGCATAAATGATCCTCTACTTTACTCGAAATTTGGTATTTTCCATAGATCTTGATTTAGTTTAAAACAATTCATGTACTTTCAAAAAAGTTCTCCGTTAAATCCTTTGGTCAAGTTGTTATAGTGAATGCTGAGTTGGACGTTTAAATGCTTATTTGGACAAACAGAGTACATGTGTCGATTTTCAATATGCTCAAATTCCAATACGGTGCTTATGTAATATGCCAGGTAGGTAAAAAGTAAATAGACCAATTTGACTATTTTTCCTCAAATAAAAATCCTAGTTAATGGGAAAAAACTGTCGTCATTCCCGTACGTAGACTGTTTCAAACAAATAACATACATGGAAAATTTTGAATTTTCAACAAGCATATAGGGATTTTTGTCCCCATTTTTCCCTTTTATAACAAACAAATAACACTTTATTAGTGTTTTCCAAATCATTAATAACGGGACAATTGTTAAAAAAAGTCCTAAACCTTTTAAGTTTTCTAATTTAATCCTAAACCTTTTCACTTTTTGCTAATTTAGTCTTGAACCTTTTCACTTCTTACCAACTGAGTCCATTTGGCCTGCTGGTGTTGAAGTGGGCCATCTGGCCAACGCTGACGTGTCAATTTTCAAATATTTTTTTGAATTTTTTAATATATATTTTCCTTTTTTTTCTGCCTTTTCCCTTTGGCCGGTCCGACGACCGGCGAGGTCGACCTCGCTGGCCTTTGGCGAAGCTTGCCTCCGCCAGCCACTGGTGAGGGTGAGCCTCGCCCACTGCTGCGAGGCGGACCTTGCCGTCGTGGCTGGGCAAGTGAAACCTAGCGATGGCGAGGTCGGCCTCGCCAATGGCTGAAGGGGGCGAGCTTCGCCAGAGGCCGATGAGGTCAACCTCGCCGGCCCGCGCATTTGGCCGGTCATCGGATCGGTTAGGGGGAAAAGGCAAAAAAAAAAAAAACATTAAAAAATTCGAAAAAAAAAATATTAAAAATTGCCACGTCAACATTGACCGGACGGCCGGCGGCCACATCAGTGCTGCCCGGCCAAATGGACTCAATTGGCAAGAAATGAAAATGTTTATGACTGAATTAGCATTTCTCTTTAAATCCAAAATAAATCATTTGTATCGGTGACATATAGTAGCTTATATATAGCCAACTACCCTATCATCATTCTCCTTTGTAATTGAACCTCTCTCTCTCTCTCTCTCTCTCTCTCTCTCTCTCTCTCTCTCTCTCTCTCTCTCTATATGAGAGAAAAAAGAATGGGACTTCTTCCATGTCCCTTGCCGTGCAACTCCCACACCGCCGTCTCCTCCGACCATCATCACCTTCACTCCGAATCCTCGAGCTCCCTCTCTTCCCAATCCAGCCTCCCCTCCGTCCGTTCCCTGACCCCTCCTCCTCAGCCGTCTCACCCACCGGACCAATCTCCCGTTCCCGCCCGCCACTGCTGCGTCGCCACCCTCTCCGGCCACTCCTCCTACGTCTCCTCCCTCGCCCTCACCGGCAAGTCCCTCTTCAGTGGCTCCTCTGACGGCGAGGTGAGGGCGTGGGCCCGGAGCCCGTCCGGATCCGATGCGGGGCACGCGGAGGCGGTGGCTGCCGCCGCCGCCGCCAGCACCAGCGCCGTCAAGAGCGTGGTGGCGCGCGGGGACAAGCTCTTCACCGCCCACCAGGACCATAAGATACGGGTGTGGAGGATCGACGCCGAAGGGAGGTACAGGCTCGCGGCCTCGCTGCCCACCGTGACGGACCGCCTCGCGAGGCTCTTCTCGGCGAAGAACTACGTGGAGGTGCGGCGGCACAAGAAGTGCACGTGGGTCCACCACGTGGACGCCGTGTCGTCGCTGGCGCTGACCCACGACGGCTCGGTGCTGTACTCGGCCTCGTGGGACCGGTCGTTCAAGGCGTGGCGGGTGTCCGACTTCCGGTGCATGGAGTCGGTGGAAAGGGCGCACGACGACGCCATCAACGCGGTCGTCGTGTCCCGCGACGGCCTTGTCTACACGTGCTCCGCCGATAGGAAGATCAAGGTGTGGAGGAAGGAGGGCCACCAGAGGACGCACGCATTGGTCGCGACCCTAGAACAGCACAGGTCCGCGGTCAACGCCCTGGCACTGAGCGAGGACGGATGCATCCTCTACTCGGGCGCCTGCGACAGGTGAGCATCGCTATCCATTCTACTAGAAGCTATATTCAATCGCCCGTACACGAAACAAGCAAATCCGCAGCAAAATTCAAAACTCACAAATGGGTGTTTTCGGATGATGATAGATCGATCCTCGTTTGGGAGAAGGTCCAAGACGGAGAGCGGAGCAGAGAACCTGATGGCGGCGGCAAGGGCGGCGAGCACTGCATGGCGGTGGTGGGGGCGCTGCGAGGGCACACGAAGGCGATACTGTGCCTCGCGGTGGCGGGAGACGTGGTGTGCAGCGGGTCGGCGGACCACACGGTGAGGGTGTGGCGGAGGAGGGAGGGAGAGGAGGACCGGCGGTACTCCTGCCTGGCGGTGTGCGAGGGACACGCGAAGCCGGTGAAGTGCTTGGCCGCGAGCGTCGACGTGGACGGCGACGGGGACGGCGGGACCCACTCCGGGAGCACTGGGACTAGATGTCTCGTCTACAGCGGCGGATTGGACTGCAAGATCAAAGTATGGAGAATTTGGGTTCCCCATCTTTGATTTTTTTTTTTTCCAATTTTTCTGATTTCTTTTTTCTTTTCCAATTTATATTTGCTTATAGGAAAGAGTAGGTGGAAGGTTGGGTTGGACATTTCCGTCCACTCATCGACATCTTTTTCTGTGATTCTGTTCGTATGTTTTGGCTTCTTTATACTTTCTTGGCCATTTGTACGTAACCAAAAATGAGAATTTTCTGTTCTTCTTCTTTTCTTTTCCCTATAATTTGTTCCTCCTTCGGGGAAAATGAGACAAATAATCTTTGAACTTTAACTCACCGTGAAACTTGATTTCTAAATTTTTAATTTATTCAATATGATCATTGAACTTTGGCTCAATATACAATGCGGTGTTTGAAATTTTAATTTGTTAAATGTAACCCCTGAACTTTTGGTACATATTTAATTTAATCTTTTAATTATACGAAAATGTTAGTTGTTGTCCCTGATCTTAAATAATGGAAAGATTATATTGAATATTTTCATATAATTCAGGGACTATATTAAATAAATTAAAAGTCCATAGTTCACATTGAGAAAATTGAAAGTTCATGAATTATATTGCAATTGAGTTAAAATTCAAGGATCATTTGTCATATTATCCCTTCGTTTTCAAACTTTTTATTCTCGATTTCTCGTGCGAGATCTGACGGCTGACATTAAAAGTATTTTGATCCGATGGCCTCGCTCGGGTTCGCATGATTTCGGGGTGCAAAACATCGTGCCACCGATAAAACGCCCGAAAGCCGACAGAAAACCAGGACTGGCTCTCGTTGTTCCAGTTGACCGCGGGTGAAGACCGCGCCACCGAGGAGCAGAATCCAGAAGGTCAAGGCGAGGGGCTCTCAAAATTTTCCAAAATGTACCACCGTGGGGCCGTTCAAAAAGCGTCTCTGGTTCCACCATTTTCAGCCTAAGACGACAGCACAAAGGAGCATGACCCTTCACCTAATTTGCTTTGAAAAGAAGGGACTAATGATTTGCAGATACGAAGGATATACGAGGACGAAAACCTAGTAATTATTGGTATGGATACTGGCATGAATATGAACGGGCGAAAAGCAGCATACGACCAAAGTTCTTTGAAAGCATGAGGAGCATGAGTATACTGTTGATGGATTAAACTGGCAGATGTTAACTCAAGGAACGTCGAAGCGTGACTATAAAGTTCAAAATCAACGAAGCAATTAAGATCGAGGAGAAAGGGACATACAGCTTTTTAGGAGATGCACTTGAAGAAGACAGGGCAACCATCGTGCAAAAGGTAAGATCATGGGGTAGTTAACACGTCGTCTGGCATGAAAACGTGAACATGAAATTTGCGGAAAATGGAGGGACATGGAGGCAATCGACGAAAACCGTTCGAAGAAATGCAATCCCTATAAACTGCCAGAAAGTAGTTACCACTAGATCATTACAAAAATACACCAGCCATCTACTAGAAAAGCCACCCTTTCCTCGAACATAAATCAAACCAATTTACTATCTTTTCGGTATTTTTACTTTTCCGCACTGCACTTTATTTTCTTAGCTGTAGCTTTTGGATTCACTTCATCGATTAAATTCCAGCGTGTAATCTCTATCTCAGGTGCTATGTCGTCAATTAAATATTAGCATATAATCCTTGTGTTTTCAAACTGTGTCATCGATCAAATTTTATCATAGTTTGTTTACATATGGTTACTTTATCGAGTCTGTAGCTTCCACGCCTTGTCATCGATTAAATTCTGACAAGGTTGCATTTGTATAGTTCTGCGCTAATTAGAGCTGTTGGTTCCTTTTGTCTGTGATATTTCCTGTTCGGAGTTGGAGCAGAACCCTAATTTCTTTAATTAAAAGCCGAATAACGAATTTTGGTGAAAGATATTTCGTCACGAGAGAAATTTCAACGAAATGGTAACAAAGTCATTTTATGTTTCAATTATGAATACATACCATATGGGTTACGATCTATTCGTGGCTGCAGTAGTTAATATATACCAGAGAGAAATGATCACGGCTTTCATATAGCTTAAGCACTTTAAGAAATAAGAACAAGTGTTCCTACAAAAATTTAATTGATGTCGGCTGCAAGGCTAGTGCCAGGTGAAAAACTCTGCTCAGGTCAAATCACGCCTGAAGAATTATCAAATTTTCTTTGTGAAACTAACCAGCTCTCGAAGGATTATAATGGTAGGGCTAGGCGAGCTGGGGCTCAACAAGGGAATTGTGTGCCTAGACTTACTCAAGTGCACCCGTTTTCATTCTCCGGGTTGATCCGACCTTAACGACATCAACGGACCCCACCCATTCGATCGGGTCTAATTCCATAATAACACTTACAAGCATTGTTAGTCGTTTGATATTTGATCCGTATCTTGACTGCAAAGCCTTCTGTAATTGAAAACTCGTGTTGAAGTGAACGATAGCACCAGGAGTCAAACTGTGCCAAAACATGACGAATACCTGAAGCTCTTGTCTCCCTACACTCAAAATAACTTAAATATTTTAATCTTACAAAGCGATTATGCTGATGCAAAGCAAAGCAAATCGAGAAGGGCCTCTCTCATTTATCTCCATTTGATTTTGGGAGATATAGATTGAACACGGGAAAATTACTAAAAAAGTTCTAAACATTTTGCAATTGTGCCAATTCAGTCATAAACCTTTTTTTTTGTCAATTCAGTCCTAAACCTTTTGCAATTGTGCCAATTCAATCCATCCGGTTAATTTTGGACGGCCGACGTTGATGTGGACACTGGCCGGCTGACGTGGCAAGTTTTAATAATTTTTCAAAATTTTTTTAATTTTTTTCTCTTTCTTTTTTTTTCCCTTATCTTCTTCCTCGGTCGGCGACCGGTGACCGGCGAGAGACTGAGGCCGGCGAGGTCTCGCCAGATCTGGGCGGCCTCACCGTTGCTGGGCGAGGCCGACCTCGCCGTGATTGGGTGAGGCCTCGCCCGGCGACAGCGAGGCCACCCAGATCTGGCGAGACCTCGCCGTCGCCAGGCGAGGTCGAGCCTCGCCATGGTCGGGCGAGGTCGAGCTCGCCATGCGACGGCGAGGTCTCACCAGATCTAGGTGGCCTCACCGTCGCCGGGCGAGGCCTTGCCTAGATCTGGCGAGGTCGACCTCGCCGTCGCCGGGCGAGGCCTCACCTAGATCTAGCAAGGCTAGCCCTTGCCAGTGCTGACGAAGTCCACCTCGCTGGCCTCGGCCTCTTGCCAGTCGCCGGACCGGAGACCGAGGAAGAAGATAGGAGAAAAAAATAAAGAAAGAGAAAAAAATAAAATTGAAAAATACAAAAAAATTATTAAAAATTATCACGTCAACCGGTCAGCGTCCACGTCAGCGCCGGCTAGCCAAAAGTAGCTGGATGGACTGAATTGGCACAATTGCAAAAGGTTTAGAACTGAATTGGTCAAAAAAAGGTTTAAAATTGAATTAGCATAATTACAAAAGATTTAGGATTTTTTTGGTAATTTTCCCGATCGAACACGTTCCGCATGATCAACAGTAATCTAGCTAACTTTACTGACTTTTAGGTTTTTTATTTGGTTGCGAAAGCACAAACACAACAGGCAATCATTCAAAAAATTGTCATTACGAGACTAAGATCGATGAAAGAAACGCTCTCTCTTTCTCACCTTGTCCTTTTCTCGAGACACCTACTTTCACATTAGACACCGACTACGTGGGAGATTATGTCGCAGCCACGTACCTACGGCTAGGAGTTAATCAGGAGGCATGAGCTAAGATAGAAGTTGATTTCCCCCCATTATTGCTTTGAGGAAAAGCTTCCATTATATTAAACTTGCGGGTGGGCTCGAGGCGGAACACTTGTAAGAGTCTATTAAGCCAAGTTTTGATTAGATTAACCATCGTTTACTTTTAGATCTCGGGGTAAAGCTGATCCGACGTTAGTGTTTATAAATTAATCGTGATTAGCACCTGTGTCATCATTGCTCTTGCATTTTACGTGTTACTCCGGGACTTGTTTGCGTAACTAGTACCGTGGATAATATTATGTATTTATGATTTGCATTAGGCCATAGCATATATTGTTAGTATCGGTTTGACTTTTTGAAAGATACATGCTTCTAGAGGAATAACAAGTTATGCGGATTCTGATTTTGCCGGTGACCTGGATGGGCAAAGTTTCTTGACAAAGCATGTGTTCAGTGCTGCGAGTTGCGCCGTCGGTCAGAAAGCACAATTACATTTGATGGTTGCTTTGGCTGCAACCACAACAAAGTATGTGGTGTCGACCGAGGTAAGAGAGCTATTTGGCTCATAGGTTTGCTCGGTGATATTGCATGGCCGCAGGAGAAGATTGCTGCCTATTGCGACGGGCAAAGTGCAATACATTTGACATAAAATCATATGTGTTGCACGCGTACGAAACACATGATATCAAGTACCACTTTATTCGTGCTATTGCCAATTGAGAAAGTGCAGTAAGATATTCAATCCTTAATCTCCAGGACACATGTAGACAGGCAAATCCACATGAATCGCACGGTTTATAATTTATTAAAGCCATGCAGACACGTTTATCAGAAAACAAAAGAAAAGGTCGTGTATATACGACGGAGTTTTCCTTAATAAATAGAAAACGTTATGTCATTAACTCCTTTTCGGCTACCATAAGCAGAAAAAACGCAGTGCTTTTCAATTTCACGTGATATGGGTGGAGACATATTAAAGAGAAAGATAGGTCCACCGTACCTTCAATAATAAAGACTAAAAAAATAATGTGGGCCTAATGAGTTGCATAAAATACCTGTATTTAAAGTCATTTTGGCCGATGAAACTTGAAACAAGTCTTGAAAAGAATGAAAAGTATTACCAAAAAGTAATAAGAATTCGGTTTGGAATTAAGAGTGCGTTTGTTTGTTTGAAGGAGAGTGTTTTTCGGAAATTGGTTTTCGGACTTTCACCCGTTTGGATCGCCGAAAATAATAAGTCAACTGAAAATACTTTCCGATTAAGGAAAACATTCATGTATAAAATTAAGAAAGTGAATTCCCTAATCTAAGAAAGTAAAAACACTTTCTGGAATTGTTCAACTTAAATTTGTTAATATTTTTCTTTTCTCTTCTTTCTTTTTTTATTTTTCTTTTATTTTTCCTTCTTCCTCCCTCCGCCGGTCGCCGGCCTTTCTTTTTCCAAAATAAAAATAATTTAAAAAATATAAAAAATGTCAATAATTTTCATCATCAGATTTTCCTCACCAAACAACTACAAATATTTTTCAAGTCTTTTTTAGGTTTTAACCAAACACTGAAAAACGAACTCATTTTCCTGGAAAATGATTTTCTGGAAAGTATTTTCCAAAAATAGTACATTTTCCGTAAAACAAACGCACCCTAAAAGAAAGGAAACCCTAATCTACGAGGGTACAATGACAGTGCCGGCGACAGAGACCACCTTGCAATGGTCACTGCCGCTTGGGGACTGTGACCATCTCGTGGTGGTTGTCAAAGGAAGACAATGGCTGCAAGATGGTGTCCCATTCCACCACTCGCGGCCATGGGAGCGCTAGAGGTGGTTGTAGGGACACTACAACATCGCCGGTGCCCTCTCAACTGAAGATCTATTTCGCTGCATACTTGTATTAGCAACCATAAAATTCTATAAGTTTAATTCATCCTTTTTAAATTTTTCGTTAATTTAATTTTGCAATTCACTACAAAAAAACTTATTTTTTGCGACGGAATTTGTGACGGAAATTTAGGAAAAATCCGTCGCAAATCGAATTTGCGACGGAAAAAATTCCGTTGCTACTAGCGCGTCGCAAATTTTTGCGACGGAAAATTCGAAAATTCGTCGCAAATTTGCGACGGAAAAAAATTCGTCGCAAAATTCGTCACAAATTTGCGACGGACCATATCCGTCGCAAATAATCCGTTGCAAATTTGCGACGAACTAAATCCGTCGCAAAATTCGTCGCAAATTCCGTCGCAAATTTGCGACGAACCAAATCCGTCGCAAAATTCGTCGCAAAATCCGTCGCAAATTCCGTCGCAAATTTGCGACGAACTCAATCCGTCGCAAAATTCGTCGCAAATTCCGTCGCAAAATCCGTCGCAAATTTGCGACGAACGAAATCCGTCGCAAAAATAGTAGCAAAATTCGTCGCAAAATTTGCGACGGACCAGATCCGTCGCAAATATTTCCGTCGCAAATTTGCGACGAACGCAATCCGTCGCAAAATTCGTCGCAAATTCCGTCGCAAATTTGCGACGAACTCAATCCGTCGCAAAATTCGTCGCAAAATACGTCGCAAATTCGTCGTAAAATTCGCCGCAAATTTGCGACGAACTCAAACCGTCGCAAAATTCGTCGCAAAAATCCGTCGCAAATTCGTCGAAAATTTCATCGCAAACTTGGCTTAAAATATTCGTCGTTATTTTTACATCATTTCGGCCATAAATTATTATCCATATCAATCAAAGGAGACAATGACATATAATTGAAACAGAAAAACGAACAAACCATAAATTCTGACAAACCAGCCACAATGACATATAATTGAAACAAATAACAGAAGGAAAGTTATAGAGTCTGACATAATGCTATTTGATATCCAATCTTACAATACATTCAAAACATGAACTGAGAGACGGGATAACTATAGAAGACGCAAAAAAACCATACAGAAGAAGACGCGGCTTTGATACGATGGCAGGACACCAAAAGTAGTCACCTTTGTCGAAACCTGAGGAAATGTCGATACAAAAATCAGTCCAGAATATAAAAACAGCGTTTAAGCATGGATGTGGAACTAGGTATAAAATAACAAAAATACATTTCAGGACGAACATAAATGTTCTTACATATGAATATGAGTGAAATAATGAAAAACCAAGATTATGAAGCAAACTTACCCACAATTGCTACTAGGGAGACTGGAGAAAATCATCATCATCATCAGCATCAGCATCAGCACCAGCATCAGCATTCTCGGCATCAATGTGCCCATGACCCATTGGATTGGCAGGAGGTACAGGAGGCCCGTCATTGCGCTGGAGGTTAAGGTGTTGCATAACCATTCTCATTTGATCTTCCAAGCTATCTATTCGTTCATCCTTCTTAACAAGTAAATTATTCAGACGATGAACTTCTTGGGTCAAAACCTCCTCTCTGTGTGTCTTCCTTCGACCAGTCCCAGCGGATGATGAACTTCCAGGACTATTCGGCATGAACATCCTTGACAACGATCCCAGCCCAAATATTTTCCCTTTTTTCGCCCCACCCGCTGCCTCCATCCACAATGCCATATTATCAACTGGTGGGCGGGGCTCAGGACAATCATCACTACCACTAGCACTGCTCAGTAAAAAATCATCATATTTTTCCTACATTAACAATGTAGATGAAAATAAAATCACTATATATATATATATATATACCATAAATATATATATACCATAAATATTGAAAGCATTCACGGTTTTCATTATAGTTAACATATAAGCCAAAGTATAACCTTACATACCTTAACAGCTTTTGCTCGATCGCCTGTCCATGTCTTATCTTTCTTTTGAAATGTGCGTTCAAATGTAGCTGCAAATGTCGGTTCCGTCCCCAATTCATGTGCCTACAAAATGTAAACTTGAGTAATTGAATCGAATTAAATTAACTTATAACTCATTTAACAGACTTACCAGTCGCTTGCGATGCTCGGCAATGTTGATAGAGCCACCGGCATATGTGGCTGACCCTTCACTAGAACTAGAAGAGCGATTCTTCTTATTCTGCTCACAGAGTTGCCGACTCTGTTCAGATGCCCAAAATGTGTTCATCGCCACCCAATTGTCAGCCGTAAAGAAAGACGGCTTCGCTTGCTTGCTCTTCGCTCTATTCATGACATTTCGCATAAAATCACTTATTTTCTTATCGAAAATTCTTCTCACTTCATTGTTTTTTGCTTCCTCCCACTTTAACTTCCGCTGCAATGAATAAAAACACAAATTGAAAATTATTATGATGATCACATATCCATAACCATGCACCAGACACATATAGACAGATTTTGTAAAGTTCATGTTGGGGAAAATATCTGGTCATTTACGTATCGAAAACTACAGAGTTGTTCTGGTCCCTTTACATCATTCTTGACCATCAATATACTATACCAAACTTAATTAATGAGAAAATAAAATATGTAAAACTTACCTTGAACTCATTCCACCACATTTCTTTCACTTCTTGTGGAACACTTCTGTAATTCATATACTCTCCCATCCAAAAGTTTCTTACTATTTTGTTCAATTCCCTCACAATAGTCGTAGCGTCCGTGAATCTGCATTCATACGAATATTGTGCAACATGGATAATTCAGTTGACATCAATATCTAAAGCCCTAAATATGACTTATACTAAAATAAAAATGAAGCACTTACGAATCTCCAAATGGGCATATGAAGAATCGGTTATCTTCTTGACCTCTGTTTCCGTCAATATTCGATTGTTCCGCCGAATAATGGGGTGGAACGGAAGGAGAGGGAGCTAAAGGAGATTGAACTGGAGAACGTTCGGTTCGCATGTGGTCAAGTCTCGTAACATATTGTTGAGGGTGGGAGGAAGGGCCAACGTGCTCATATTGTGACGGACCATATTGTGGTTAAGGGTTAGATGCCTGGACAGGAGAAGAGGAAAGGGACGGGGACGAAGACGAGGAAGAGCCTTGTCTTCTAGGCATGTGACCTCCACGTTTAAACTGACAAGTAGGAAGGTTATGCGAATATGTAAAGAACTATTGACACATATTACGAACACATAATGATGTACATGACGAAGCTTACCATTTTGATAGAAAGACTGAGAAAATGTTTCCTTCAAATGAGCCAATGGCGAGTGTTTATGATGTGCAATTTCCTACAAACAAATATACTATGAATCTCATTCATTTTGATATGAAACATCAATGTATGAGCACGATATGGGTGGCCACAGGTATCAAACATCACTATATGAATCGCATGCATTTTGGTTAAATTTTTTTTACCACGTACAAAAATTTAAATTTCACTGAAAGTGGGTGGCCACAAATATTCTAAGTAATTCTGTAAAGTTTTGTAAGAAATAAATTATTATTATTGTTAAATTTTTTTTGGGACATTATAAAAAATTTCACTAAAAGTTGGTGGCAACCGATATGCTAAGACATTCTGTAAAGTTCTGAAATTTTTAAATTTTACGAATTTTAAAGTTATTATTTTTAATATAAAATTTTTTCCGTTGAAAAAAAAATTCCATACTAAAATTGGGTGGCCATAGGTAGTCTAAGCTATTAGGTAAAGTTTCCCAAATTGTAATCCTTCTTTATTTTAATAATTTTTAGGGCACGTTAAAAAAATTAAATATAACTAAAAGTGGGTGGCCACAGGTATTATAAGCCATTACGTGAAGTTTTGAAAATTTTTAAATTCTAAATTGTTTTGCCATCTAAAGAAATTTAAATTTCACTGCAAGTAGATGGCCACATGTTTTCTAGGCAATTATGTGCATTTTTTAAATTTTAAATTTTTGTAATTTTTCTTCACAAAAAAAAAATTTTCCTCACAATGGGTGACCACATTTATGCTAAGCCATTTTACCAATTCATGGAAATTTTAAATTTTTAAATAATTTTTCCCCGTAACGTTAAAAAATCTTAATTTCACTGAAAATAGGTGATCACTATTAATTTTTGCAATTTTGATCCATATTATGAAATTTTAGTTTGTTAAAAATTTTAACAAACTTTTACAGTCAAATTTCATTTTTGTTGTCAACATATAGTAATTTTTTTAATTTTCCATTATTTTTCATGATTTTTTATAGAATTATTTAATTTTCAAGCATTTTCTGTGAAAACGCTTAATCAATCATCCTATCGTCATTTAACGCTTAAACATCCACATAATAAACAAATTAACCAGTCGACCATCGATCAAAGTCACATACAATCCTGAAATGCACCCGTAATTTCGCAAATGAAAAATAATCTTAAATAATCCCTAAACAAGTCCGACAAATTACCTAATTATGCTAACTAGGGGTTAGAGTTGGCTTACTTGGTTCAAGGACAACAAAAACGGGCAGAATGGACAGTGGCGGTTCCGGCACGGGCGTGGGCGACGGCGAGGGCGGCGGCGGCGATGGTCCGGCAACGGCGTCGGCGGCGGCTGGCCGGCGGCTGGCTGGCGGCGATGGTCCGGCGGCGATGGTCACGAGGGCGGCGACGGCGACGAGGGCGGGGCGACGGCGACGGCGACGGGGGCGGGGCGGCGGCGAGGGCGGGGGCCGGGGGCGGGGCGGGGGCGAGGGCGACGGCGGGGGGCGGGGCGACGGGCGGGGGGGGGGGGGCGGGGCCGAGGGCGACGGGGGACGGGCGGGGCGGGGCGGGGGCGAGGGCGCGACCGGCGGTGGGCGGGGGGGGGGGGGGGGGGCGAGGGCGACGGGTGGGGGCGAGGGCGACCGGCGACGGGCGGGGGGCGACGCGGGGGCGAGGGCAGGCGACGGGCGGGGGCCTCGGGGGCACGACCGGCGACGGGCGGGGGGGCCTGCCGGGCTGGGCGGCGACGGGCGGCGGAGCTGCGACGGCGGCGGCGACGGGGGACGGCTGGGCGACGACGGACGACGGCTGGGCGGCGACGGACGAGCTTACCTTTGCGTACTTCCAGATCTGAGTCGGGGAAGGGGGAGAAGAGGAAGAGCAGGTACAAATCTCGCAAATTTGCGACGGAACAACACGTCCGTCGCAAATTTTGCGACGGAATTCCTCGTCCGTCGCAAATTTGCGACGGAAGCGCAGTTCCGTCGCAAATTTGCGACGGACGAGCAGGTACGTTGGAAAATTTTCGACGGAATTGCTCGGCCGTCGCAAATTTGCGACGGAACAGTACGTCCGTCGCAAATTTGCGACGGAACAGTACGTCCGTCGCAAATTTGCGACGGAACTGCCACGTCCGTCGCAAATTTGCGACGGAACAGCCACGTCCGTCGCAAATATTTCACTGACAAATATTTGCGACGGACCGCGAATGTCCGTCGCAAATTATATGTGCAAAAATTTTGCGCGGGAAATGAAAAAGCCGTCGCAATTTTCGAGCGGGAAATTCTTCCCGCTTGAAATTTGCGACGGACATTCGAGGTCCGTCGCAAATTTTTATCGATGAAAATTTGCGACGGACACGAATGTCCGTCGCAAATTTTGCGACGGATATATTGTCCGTCGCCAAAGTTTGCGACGGACACTATGTCCGTTAAATTTTGGCATCTCAAATTTTGCAATGGAAATTACAATATCGGAAATGTTACGGCACGTTAAAAATATTTGACTTTTCGGCATTTAGGGACAAAATTTCGGACGATAAATAAAAATAGAAAGAATAATCGACAATAACAATAATAAAAAAGCGCAATAACAATAATAACAAGAACAATAATGATAACAACCAAATTTTAATCTTCGTCTTCGTCTTCGTCTTCGTCTTCGTCTTCGTCCTCGTCTTCGTCTTCGTGTTCGTCTTCGTCTTCGTCCTCGTCCTCGTCCTCGTCCTCGTCCTCGTCTTCGTCATCTGTCTGAATATCAGATTCAGAACATCCGTGCACATTTAATTCGCAAATTTCAGTTGGATCCACATCTATCATTGCTCCACACGGATCTCGTAAAGTTGGTATGTTATATTCCTCAATTTCAACCGTGTTACACACTTCCTCTTGTTGGTAGGCTCTATCCTTCCAGTGTTCCTCGATTTTTCTCCGTGCTTTGATTTTACATACAGCTCACCAATCAACTTTGTCACATTTCAAACTAGGATATGATGCATAACATACTTGAATTGCTTGTTGTGCCAAGACAAATGGTTCATACTTCATATACCTTTTCTTGTGATTTATTTCAACCAAATTGAACTTCGTATGCACCTTCATTCCTTTGACGGGGTCGAACCACGTGCACTTAAATAACACAACCCGCATCATTAATGGTCCAGGGTACTCTATCTCTATGATTTCATCCAACAAGCCATAAAAATCATCTTTCCAACTGTCACCATTGGATGACCGAACAGACACACCACTATTCATTGTGGATTTTCCCATACCATATTCCTGAGTATGAAAATTATATCCATTTATGAAATATGCTGGCCAACTTCGAACTTTTAACTATGGACCCCATGACAGATAATATAGCAATCCTTGCCCTCCAAATTCATCATAATGACTGTGAACCTAAAGTTACACATGCGAAGTCAATAATATATATTTTACTAAATGATGTATATAATTTGAATAACTTGATTTTGATCCATAGGCAACTTACATATGTCTTGAACCATGATGCAAATTGTTCATCGCACAAACGGTCAAACTCATTTGGTTGTAGTCCAAACATTTCAGTTTGGAAAATCCTAATATTAAAAATCACATCATTATTAGCAAATATTTGACACGCAAAACATATAGTGGTGAATTTACACTTACTTGAAGTATGGCTCGACTTCTGGGCAGTTCAGTAAAATATAAGTATGGGCTGCATGAAATTCTTCGCCTGATAAGTAACGAAACTGACATGCGCCGCTTGGTCGACCTAGATAATTAAAAATAGAGAATGCCGTGCAATTGGGATCAATGGGGCCCTCATCATTTCTGCCTGCTCTCCGGCTCTTGCACTGAACGTGCGGCTCAAAATAGTATGATGCAAATGTTGTCACTTCTTCCACAATATATGCATTACAAATTGAAGCTTCAACACGTGCCTTATTCTTCACTTTTTTCTTCAAATGATATAATAATCTAGTTGAAATAGAAAGAAGCTTATCGGAACATATTATATGATAAACTAATTTGAGCTGTATTATAAAAAAAAACATTACCTCTCAAATGGATACATCCATCGAAATTGGACGGGACCTGCAGTGAACTAAGAGATGCTCCATCGAATCAAAAAACGCTGGAGGAAATATCCTTTCTAAGTTGCAAAGAATAACTGGAATATCTCTCTCTAGTTTTTCCATGTGCGATGCTTTTAACACTGTCGAGCAAATATCATGGAGGAAATTGCTTAATTCTGCAATGGTTCCCCATACAAAGTTCGGTAGAACTTCCTTCAAAGCTATTGGAATTAGCCTTTCTATCATGATGTGACAATCATGACTCTTCAAACCTGTCAACTTGCATTCATTCAAATCAACACATCTCCCGAGGTTCGAAGCATATCCATCAGAAAACCGCACAGATTTCAACCATTGACAAACAACTCGCCTCTGCTCCTTATCCAATGTATAAACTGCTTTCGGTTTTGGTCCCCTGCTGCTTGCATCCACAGCTAGTATTGGCCGATCGCAAATATCTCTCATATCTTTTCTTGCGTTCAAATTGTCTTTTGTTTTTCCGGCGACATCCATCACAGTATTTATGACATTGTCGAAAACATTCTTCTCTATGTGCATAACGTCAAGATTATGATGAATAAGATGGGCCTTCCAATATGGTAGATCCCAAAATATACTGCGTTTTGTCCACTTATGCGTACTTCCGTACGCAAAAGTCGTACCGTGCGGGTTCTCAACAACAGTTAGAAAGTCCTTCACACTCTCCCAAATTTGATCGCCGGTCAACCTCAGTGGTGGACGCGTTCTTTCAGTCCTATTCTTGGTGAATTCTTTCTTATTCCTTCTGAAAGGATGACTTGGCGGTAAAAATTGTCTGTGACAGTCAAAATAGCAAGGCTTCTTTCCATGTTTTAATCTAAATGACTTTGACCTCTCTAAACATATCGGACATCCTAAGATCCCAGCTGTACTCCATCCAGATAACATTCCGTAAGCTGGAAAGTCATTGATCGTCCAAAGAAGGGCGGCATTCATTACAAATGTTTGATCGGTTGAAACGTCATACGTAGGGACACCGTCAACCCATAGCCGTTGTAACTCCTCAATCAATGGTTGCATATAAACATCTATCAACTTTTTCGGATTTTGCGGCCCTGTCACGATCAATGTCAAAAACATATAAGGTGTCTTCATGCACATACCAGGTGGAAGATTGTACGGCGTTAAGATAACTGGCCAGCATGAATAACTTTTTCCTGTTCTCCCAAACGGAGCAAATCCATCGACACATAGACCTAACCTGATGTTCCGAGGCTCCATTGCAAACTCAAGGTATGTTCTATCAAAATGTTGCCATGCCTTCGCATCTGAAGGATGACACATTAGACCCTCTTCTGTTTCATGATTTGCATGCCAAGTCATGTGTTCAGCAGTGGCTTTAGACGCAGAAAGCCTTTGTAATCTGGGGATTAAGGGCAGATAAAATATTTGCTTGCATGGTCTACGCTTCTGATTACGACCCGGCCTCCTGTTAATCTTGTACCTAGGTTGGCTACAGAATTTGCACGATTCTACATTTTCATCATCTCTCCAATATATCATACAACCCCTACTACATACATCAATTCTTACAACCGGAAGACCTAAGTTATCCACTAGCTTTTTCATATCATAAAAATCACTTGGCATGTTGTTATCACGAGGCAATGATTCCCGCATTACTTCAACAAAAGAGTTGAAACAATCCGCAGACACATTATGCTCTGCCTTGATATTTAATAGCCGGGCTGTTACCGATAACTTAGTGTGGTCCTCACAACCTGCCCATAGAGGTTCATCTGCTGCTTTCAACACATCCCAGAACTGATTAGATTGAAAAGTTTCATTATACACATTCTCCTCAAAACCCGTTACTCCTATATCTTCCAATTGTGAAGCATGACTAGTACCCACTTGTTCACGTGTAGGAGTAAAACTAGTACTTGCATGATTTGATTCTGTGACAAAATTATAACTAGCTGCATCAATCACCATCCTCTCGTATGGATTCAATTGCTCATAATAGCCACATTCTTCCCTAATTGAAAATTGGTCACTTCTTCCATATCCTTCATCAGATATAAATGGTTCACCATGGGAAGTCCAATTATAATAGTTCGGAGTAAACCCAAATCTAGTAAGGTGTTCTCTAACTCGATCACACACAGGAAATTTACCATTACCGCACTTTTTGCACGGACACCTTAACTTATTTCCATCCATAAACTCATATTTACTACTAGCAAAGTCTAAAAATAGTTCCAACCCTGTACGAAACTCATCTGTCAATCCTTGACGTCCAGGTAAGTTCTTATTATACATCCAAGCCCTTTCTCTTTGCATTGTGTCTGTATTAAAATTAAAAATTCTTGTAAAATATTAAAAATATCATATCTATTGTTCTTAATTAAAACTATAAAATTTTGGAAATTATAATTTTTGTTATTCACGCAACAATTAATATGTAATTGCAAAAATAGAAAAAATTACAATGAAAAGAAGGCTTACCTAAATATTTGACTGAAATATTGGTAGGACAAAGTTTCCCAATTTGATGAGAACTGCAAAGTCCACTTGGATTGCGAGACCTTCAATTAGGGACAAACCCAAAAAAGAATAATCACATAAGAATCAATATTTTTTAATAATTTTTAATGTACGATGGAAACGGAATTCATCCCTCGCAAATTTGCGATGAACAAATGAAAATTCCGTCGTAAATTTGCGACGTAAACTAGTATCCGTCGCAAATTTGCGACGGAGTACTATTTCCGTTGCAAAATTTGCGGCGGGCACTTGCGACGGAAGCTAGTATCCGTCGCAAATTTGCGACGGATACTATCTTCCGTCGCAAATTTGCGACGGAAATTTGCGACGGATACTAGCTTCCGTCGCAAATTTGATACGGATTCGTTTTTCCGTCGCAAATTTGCGACGGATACTAGCTTCCGTCGCAAATTTGCGACGGACTAGTTTTTCCATCGCAAATTTGCGACGGAAATTGTTATCCGTCGCAAATTTGCGACGGAATTTTAACATATTCGTCGCACATTTGCGACGGAACATAGTGTCCGTCGCAAATTTGCGACGGATACCACATTCCGTCGCAAAACGGCGTGGCCGTTCGCCTCATCCGAAGGCCGGCGAGGTGTCACCGGTCGCCGGTCATTAAACCGGTGATGCAGGTACGAAAAAAAACAAACATAAACATATATTAAAAAAAAATTTACAATGCAACGACGAATAGTCATGAAGCTAGCAATTTTGCACTTACCGGTACAAAAGCTTCACCAAGATTAATACGTGCGTGCGCGGATCTTGCTGACTTCAGACGTATGAAAGAGGGAGAAAAGCGAGAGAGAGCGAGAGATAGCGAGAGACAGCGAGAGAGAGATAGTGATTGCAGGTCACGGACGGATTATAAACTACGAATTTGCGACGGACCCTAGTTGTCGTCGCAAATTTGCGACGGATTGTATTTTCCGTCGGAAATTTTGCGACGATATTTTTTCCGTCGCAAATTTGCGACGGAAAATATAATCCGTCGCAAATTTGCGACGGAATTTGCGACGGAAAAAATTTCGTCGCAAATTTGCGACGGAATTTGCGACGGTATTATTTTCCGTCGCAAATTTGCGACGAAATTTTTTCCGTCGCAAATTTGCGACGACAACTAGTGTCCGTCGCAAATTCCGTCACAAATTTGCGACGGATTTTTTTGCGACGAAAAAAATTCCATCGCAATTTTCGTGTTTTTTTGTAGTGATTTTATTATTTTGGTTCGCTAAGTTTTTGATTCATGTTTCTTTAGTTTTCTATTTTTTTCAACTTGCTAAGTTCATTAAGTACGATAAAGATGTGAGTTATGTAAATGGGTTTGGGCCAAAAGAGATTTTGACCTGGTATAGATCATCCAAATTGTATTTATAAAAGGTGGGTTAACACGAGTAAGGAGGGTGGGATAATCTCTTTAAATGACCCGTCCAAAATCCAATCTAAGCTGCCCGTAATCTAGAGTAACTAAGTTCCCAAATCCACTTAATCTCTAGTTTGTAGAAGTAAAATAAAGTAAAGTAAGTCTCTCGATGCTTTACTTGAGTTTCTAATCGACTCACAAAAAATTGATTAGTTCCAACTATGATTTGAAAATGATTTGCATGTTAATAACTTGAACTATAAATTGCGAATTGGTTTGGGTTTGAAATAAATCGAGCTAAGTTTAGACTTAGTAATCCATTAGCTAATCTCTAGGTGGTCCACCTTCGAGAATGTCGCGACAAAGGTTGTAACAAGAATGCAAATTTCTTAGCTCCAACCCAATCATCAAGTGATGCACATTCAAAGACAAGCACACCTTCAAGTATTAGGTGAATAGATTCCATTTGGCAACCACATCTTGACATACCCTTTTATCTGTCTTTAGGCATGATGGTGATATATCTTCAACAAATTTTACTCTCTTTCCTTGTGTAACTCTGACATATATGATAGATTTATAATGATCCATCAATCACCTTTAGACCTTCTTGTATAATGTGATTCAAAATACATGCACCATGATGCATATGAAAAAACTGTCCATCACATGACAAATAGGATCTCACATAAGGTGTACTTTTCTAAATATCAACAATTCTATCATTGTATGATGCGTTATCTATTGTAATATTGAAAATCTTTATCCCGATGCCCCACTTTGCCTGCTCTACCCCTCATGCATGTCCATCAGTGTATTCCTCGCATCCATATGTTTTTTGGGGGAAAATTACCAAAACAGTCCTCAACCTATTGTAGTTGTGCCAATTCAGTTCTAAACCTTTTTTTGGTACTAATTCAGTCCTAAACCTTTTGTAATTGTGCCAATTCAGTCCATTCAGCCAATTTTGGCCGGTCGGTGCTGACGTGGACGCTGGCCGGTTGGCTAACGCTGACATGGCAATTTTTAAATATTTTTTTCCTTTCTCTCTTTTTTTTTTCCTTTCCTTCTTATCCCTGGCCAGTCCGGCCAGGTGGAGGCTCGCCGACATGATGACCTCGCTAGCCACTAGGGAGGCTCGCCCTTGCCGTCGCTAGGCGAGGTCAAACTCGCCCAACTATGGCGAGGGCGAGGTCAAGCCTCCCTAGTGGCTGGTGAGGTCGACCTCGCCGACCCTAGCCCTTGGCTATTCCGGCCTCCGGCCAGGGGGAAGAAGAAAAGGTCGAAAAAGAAACAAAGAAAGGAAAAAAAATAAAAATAATCGAAAAATTTTAAAAATTTTTAAAAATTGCCATGTCACTATTGGCCGGCCGGTCAAAATTGGCCGGATGGATTGAATTGGCACAAATGCAAAATGTTTATGACTGAATTGGCACAAAAAAAATTTATAACTGAATTGGCACGATTACAATAGGTTTAGGACCGTTTTGGTAATTTTCTCTGTTTTTTGGGTACATCGGAAACCAAATTGAGGTTGCAAAGTTCATCCACGTCACCCAAAAATAACATGAATCTATCGTATACCCTCCCATTTGGGAGGAAATCACACCCACGCCAGCCAAAACTCTCAAGTCGGTGGAAGCTGCCATCGGCCACAGTGAGGACCATCCACCGAAACTGCACGCTCGCACTGTTTCACCACACCTCCTTTGGTCGTTTTCACGCGCTAAGACCCCCCCTCCCCGGCCCCCCACCCGCCCGCCCCCCCTCTCTCTCTCTCTTTACTAGACTCTGTCAAACATAGATCTACGGCCATGTAGTTGGTCGTGAACTGTGTCGATTAGCTCACAGGCAGGTTGTGGGATGGTAGCAATGGTGGCGATGTATTGAAGAGCATTGGTGATGGAGGGTGGTGGTGACTGATGGCAATGTGAGTGGCCACAGGAGCACAAGCTATTGCGACGTGGCCTGTGTCAAGGAGGACGAAGAGGAAAGAGAAAAGTGGAAAAGACGACACGGGGAAAGAAAAAGGAGGAACACGTCTCAATCTCAAGCATTGACTTGTCAACATGCTGATGTGTCCTTCTTCAAAAAAGGATAAATAAGCTGTAAATTAAACTCGTGAATTTGAGGATCTCCATCCTTGTCGTGACGAATAATAAGTGGAGGGGACAAAATAGGCCTACAGCCCATTCTTTACTCATATTCTTCGGCCCATTCGGTGTGCATAATTCTTTGTTGATAAAGGAGGTGAAAGTGGGTCAGAAAACCAGACCAAATAATGTAGCACCTCTATTTTTTGTTAAGGAAAATCCCAATGGTGTTTTGAGAATGACAAAACATTCTAAGTATAATAAACTGTGCAGTTGAGTTTGCAGAAGATACTACCTCTACATATACTCTTTCATATGAAGACAGTATTAGTAAGGGGATATCTAATAGTGTAGAATGACCCGGCTCTAAAAAGAAGGTAAATAAGCTATTAGACATGAGATCAATTGATGATTGGATTGACCTTGTAGATGACATACAAGTTATGGACGGGGAATATGACGATGTTCAGAAGGACACTGTGGATGGTGAACAAATTAGAAGACAAGTGATCCTCAAAAGGATTTCGATGAACCGATAAAAGGTGAACGGACTAGAGGACTTGAAAATGCCAATAAGCTTGGCTCAACCTTGCAGATGGTGGACAAATTAGAGGGGGTGTGATTATCGAAGAGTTGGATGAATCAAGAAGAAGTTGCACAGTCTACCGAACGTAAGGACGTCAATATGCTTAGAGATACCCAAGCTTAGGTATGTAGAAGCTTTGATGGACTTGACTATAGAAGGCGTTTTCGCTACAGATGGAGTAGTGGTTCTACTGCAAGCCTCAACAATTATGGAGGCAAAATCTAGATTCTTTATCAATTTGATTTGAGTTTCATTTGACGTTTTACAACTGGTTTTGGACATCGGAGTTTACAAAAGATGGAGTGGAGAAGGAGAACTGACTATATCGGGCAACTATCTTTACGAAGCTGCAAAGTGACGTTTTACTACTGCAGATAGCAAAATCAGTGGGTACTCGTAGGATTTGAATTTCAAACGGCCATTTGAGGTCTCATGGCTATAAATTCAACCTCATGGAAGTAGTAGAGTTGTGAGAAAGCAAGTAAAAACTATTTTATGCTCTAAGTTTTCATCTCTGTACTATTCTTGTGTGCTGAATATGTGTAAATCTGATTGTATTTATTTGTGAAAGCCTGAGTGTCTATAACTAGATTAGAGAGTGTTAGGTGTAGTGAGAAGTGCTTATCTCTGTGGAAGCAAAGTTAAAAGTAATAGAAAGTACTCTTGTGCTGTAACATCTCGAGGATTGCATAATGGATTCCAGCTTTTGGGCTGCTAGAGCTGGGAGAATGAAGTAGGCAAAACGGATCGAGCCACTTGAACTCTTTTATCAATTGTTTTAGTATACGCACGATCACGCTGTCCAACACCCAATAGCGAAAAAGTTACTGGTTTCCATAGACAGCCAATTTACCCCTCTTTATTCTTTGTGTCTAATCCATTTATCATGTTTTGAGTCAATTAGTTGAGAAACTTAAAATAAATATGAAAAAACAGAAAAATATTACCAATAAGTTACAAAATTCTGGTTTGACATTAAAAGAAAGGAAACACTAATCGACCTACTTAAATACGAGCCCAATGATAGTGGCAGCGGCAGTGACCACCACGCGATGGTCGTCACCTTTTGGGGATTACTACCATCCCGTGGTGATCGTGAGTAAGGCAACAGACACAAGACAGTATCACATCTCCAGAGAGAGAGAGAGAGAGAGAGAGAGAGAGAGCTCATCGTTCACTACCATCAATACAACCAATGGTGGTCGAAAATCATCATCATTAGATTTGGATCTACAGTGATTTATAGTTTTCTTTTTTAATTCGATCCGTTTAATTTATAATTTTTTTCAATAATCTATTAATTTAATTCGCAATTTTTATTTTTGTACACTTCTAGCTCGTTAAATTTTGGAGATCTGTTTATGTGTTTTCTATTTTTTTTCAATTTGCTAAGTTTATAAGGTGCACTAAAGATGGGCTGGAAGCGAATTTGGCTGGACGAAGATCATTCGAATAAATGAGTGAATTTGGATCAAGCCCGTTTTTGAGCTATTCAAATTCAATCCGATCCGTCCCATTCCGCGATTTTACTTTTGGGGAAATGACAGCTTTTCATATCCTTTGGATGTCCAAAAGGAGAGTGAAAAAATTTGGTATTGCCTCGGAAGGTGGAATTTCATAATCATTGCAACGTGGGAGAATAATCTTCTTCGTTACTTCCAAAGCGAAAGAGCAACCCCACGGCAATGGATTATCTTTACCCCGCGACTTTAGCAGTGGACAAAAAGTCAGAGTTACGGACCTGTCCAACGACGTGAGGTTCACATCATCATCGAGTCATATCACTTTAATTTCATGTTTACATTTCATTTTAGGTTGTGCTTCTATGCTTTTAATCCGTGTGCAAGTGACCAGATATCATGATTATTAAACTAAGTTATTTGAGGACTTTGTTGTAAAAAAAAATCAAGTATTCGTCATAAATTTAAAAAATTAAGACTTAGTTTGTTTTTACAAAAAATGAATAGCTTTTTTAGAAAATGATCGCTCATATTGCTTAAAATAATTATTCGATAAAAAATATTTTCGTCATAGACAATAATTTATGTCTGAATATTTTTGTGTACGATGAAAAGTTTTTTCATTTATTTATTTTTGTAAGCAATACGAATGATCATTTTTAGGAGAATATTTTTTAAATCATTAATTTTTTGCGATAAAACAGAGTCTAAATCACGTATGAAATTATTTTATTAATATAACTACGTTTTTGAAAAGTTTCAGATGCTTCGCGTTAGATAAAAATCAAACTCTAAGAGCTGTGGGATTTGAGAAAACTATCGAAATAAAAATTCACAGAGCTAAATATATCTAAGTTTGTTTTTTTGTGATATTATAAAAAGGACTAGGGCATTCACGTGGAAGCTGAGGGGCTAGTTTATAAAAGTTACTTTGTTGCGATTTCTATCCTAAGAAATTACCACGTGCTGGATCAAATTCAAAGATTTAACTAGTAAAATGAATTTGACCGTGGAATTCTTGCGCTCTGACTAATGATCCTCTCTTGCATGATGTACCACTCAGGGCTTGACAAATAGCATGTTCTCATTGACAATTGATCTGCACCTTGTTGATGCCTAAGTTAAGTGATGCTTAGTGCCACTCAATTAAATTTGCTTTTTTAAAGGGGCATGACTAATCCTGTAGGTAGATGTAAACCGGCCCGTCTACCTGCATCGAGTAAAGCTCCACTTTGGGATGATAAATATGATCTCGGAGTTACTTTGACCATCTTGAAATAACTTTGAAGGGTGCGTCTGTTTTCAGCACCGATTTTACTTTGACCCATATTACACGATCTTTTCTCTCATATTTCTTTCAAGAGATATCAGGACATGATTATAAATTAGATGCATTAGAAGTTTTAAAGTTTAAATTGAGTTCTAAATGTTATACAAATAAGAGGAGCTGAGTGTTGTTGTCGAACAAGACCTGAATTACCTTGTGGCGCTAGAAAATTTACACATTACAATTACATTTCAAATAAATTTTAAGTTGATGAATGCCATCATCTTGCAGAATATTCTTCCTTTTGGCCCCCTCAAAGTTGCTTTATATGAGATATCGATGGTTCTTGGCTGCTCTTATATGCATCAAATACTAATGCTGACTGAATCTATGAACATTTGATGAGATCGTGGGTGTTTGTGTAAAAGGAAATTCTATTGATACTATCCCCAAAAGAAAGTGAGTCTCAACATAATACTCATTTCCTTTCGCTTTTTAATCTTAATGATGTTCACTTTTTAAAGTTGGTTTTGTCTTTCAGAAGGAAAAGATATAAACCTAGTCTTGAGCATAAGTCCTCTCTCTCTCTCTCTCTCTCTCTCTCTTCCATATGCTAGGTTTATGATTAACATCACCAGGTTGAAGAAACAGCAATCATCAAGATTGTGAAATTTCTCGCAGTGTTTGTGGGATTCTCATCTCTTCATTTGACGCAACAGAACAGCCCGAAGCAATCATCATGTCCTCTACCCTCCTCCTCTCATCATTAATCGCCCCTCACTCTTATCCCCAGCACACCATCTTTTACCACTTACCCACCACACCAAATCATCTCTCCATCTACTCAGCGTTTACAGGAAGAAGAAGAAGATCGAGAAGAAGAAGAAAGAGGAAGAAAGAAGCGTAGATCGGAGGAATCGTCGAAAGGAAGTGAAGATGGGTTCGCTGAAGGAGAAGCGAAACCCTAGTTATTATCCCTAGCCTTCGGGTTTTGTCATATTTTTTGTGTGCTGACTTCTGAACAAAACTAGGGTTATGCCTTCTTCACGGGAGACTTCGATCCATCGATGTTAATCCTATCTTCACTTCTCTCTGCCTGGGAATCGAAGCATCACGGTCCGAATCTTGGAACAAAGTTTCGAAGCTTTTATTTACATGGATCTTTTCTCAGTTCTCGCTATAATAGTAAGTATGCTTGATGTTTGAGTTCGAGGTTTGTTTTTAGTGACAAAAAGACATCGTGATCTACATCACACAAGCTTTCTCTACATCCTTTCCTTCGCTTGTATGTCTCTGCAGTTTTGTCCCCTTCTTTTCTGTGAACTTGTTTTCCTGGATTATGAAAGCTTTGGGACCTATCTGTTCTTGTATGCATGATAAGTAGTGTTGAACTGCTGCAAGAAGTAATGTTTTGTGCTCTTGAATTATCAAATCACAGATTAGGCTCCACAAGATTAGATTTCCTTCCAAAGTCTCTGCTAAATATTTCCGATTCACTTGATGATGTTTGATCTTACATCGAAAAGCCGATGTTAATGAGAAGACGCAGTCTATTTGGCTGTTGATATTCTAGCTGATTTGTAGATCTTGCAAGAATGAAGCGTATCACAGTTTGAACGGGGAAATTCAGGGCTGTTATCATGAATAAGCACGACTATTCGAAGACTATGTTTGGTTAATGAGTAATTCAGAGAGAGGAGAAGAGATTTCATTTTGGGGAGCTTGGTGTTTATATTGTTTGGCAAGTTAAAACGGTCGAAAAGATATAAAGGAACCACTCTTTTTCTCCTGAAAGGCTGATTGTAATGAACTTTTAATCCCTCTAAAGGATGATGACTTCAAAGGTTTAGAGAATCCATGGTGATAAACTGATATGAGTTGATTATTCTGTACTTTTTGCTTGATTTTCTTCATCTCGCTTCGGTTCTCTTCTACTCATCCAATCTACTCATTCAAATGAAAAAGAAATCCTTTTGGTGGCTACAACACCCCCCGACTTATTGAGTTGATGACAATAGCTTCGACAGAACTAATTTATCAAAATCAGAAGTGGATAGGATGAAAGCGACCATTTATTGAAAATGTAAATGCAGCATATTACCATAAAAATATCAGACTGTTCGAATTTTGTCAATACAATGATGTTTTATTCGACCATTTAATGTCATTTTCTGTATTTTTTTATACAAATTTCATTTTCACGCTTTTGCTCTGAAGCTAATTTCTATAAATGTTTTTTTATAACGAGCTTGCACCTTATTGGTAATCTTTTGATTAACATATCTTAAATATAAGTTGCAATGATAAAAAGTTCACAACTTTAACCAAAGAATTTCTCTAAGAAAAATATGAAATGAAGAATTGTATATTACTTGGAGTTATTAGAGATTGAACTTTAGAGAAACATTCTTTATAAATGTACTTTATTAATATTCTTTCAAATTAGTATCCCAATTACTAAGTTTATTGAAATACTGGAACCTTAGATGATTCTCGTAATAAAAAACGAACACGTACACTTCTCTGACTTGAACACAAAAGAAGAAGAAACAACACTATAGGAAAGGTTAATAAAAATCATTAAATTGATTGATCTACATTAAAGCTATATATTTCTCTTTCATCAATCTGACCATTAATGCAGTCTTAGTAAGGGCTATCTTGGACCATTTAGGGTGCGAATAATAACCATTCTCTTCGTTGGCCTTATTTTTTGCTAGAAATAGATAATTTATTTCTATTCTGTAGATGAGTTTTTGAGCAAAAAATAGCATTTAATAGTGGCACAAAATTTTTGTTTTAAGAATAGAAATTTATTTGATAGGTTATTCTTAAATTTCTATTCTCGGCAGTCAACCGATGGTGGCGGGTGGGTAGCTAGCATTAGGGGGCAACGGTGAGTGGCAAGGGCGAGCAATAAAAATGAGTTGTTATTTTCGTTTCTATTCCAAAAATAGTAAAGTAAAAAAAATCTACTTTTCATTTCTATTCCAAACCTATTTCTAAACCAAAAGTTTATCCTGAAAATAAAAAAAAAATGAAATTGCATTGTCAATCGGATTTCTGTTTCAAACCTGTTCCCGAGAACAAAAAAATAGAGAAACATAATGGTTATCATTCGCGTCCTTAAATTTTAGGGTGTGTTCACAGTTATTTAAGTAAATCTATTAAAATACTTGAATTTTAGATGATTCTTGGAATAACAATCGAACTAGTAAACTTCTTTGATTTGAACACAACATTAGAGAAAATAACAGTTTAGGTAAGGTCTATAAAAGTTATTAGATTAATTGATCTACATTAAACCTTTTTCTTTAATCTTACCATTAATTAAGCCTCAATGAGAGATGTTTTGAAAAGTTTAAATTTTAGGGTGTGTCTAAAGATATTTGAGGAATGCCTACGACGTGGGCCTTTATTTATCATTTGACTTTAATTGCATTATAATAAGGGACGTTTAGAATTTTCCCAACCGACTGACCAAGCATGAGCCCGGGTTGGTGGTGCTTTGATAGTGTCAAAAAGAGTGCCTCCTTACATAGTTTAGCAAAGGCATATGCTTGTTTATGGTATTTGCATGATGAACAATGCATGTTTAGATTGAGGGTTCACATGTTTAGACAACACTTTCATGACTTCGAAGCAATGCAAGTTCTGTATTTCTAATTTTTTTTTGCTGTACTTCCAATTGAACAAGTGTAAAATGAATTTCATAGAATTTCGGCATCGCATCGAGAAACCTCTCACGGTTAAAGTGGTGTCGTTCCTGGCACGCCAGGATAATATGATATAACCAAATTTCCGAATCTAATGTATCCAATTTACACAAACTAGTGTATTAGGTTTAGGTTTGAGCTGTTCCTCCCATGTCATAATTACATCTTGATAAGTTACCAAACAACCTTTAAAATTGGTGACTAGTGACTAGAGTGATCAATTGATGGGCTCGGGCCGGGCACTAACAAATTGGTTCTCATTTCTTGCCCAGGCTCATTGATAGGAATAATTTTTGTACAAAAATTTTAAAATTGGGCATGCTAACTAATTGTCCAAGCCTCCCAATAGCACCTTTCGAGTCCATGTTGCTTGGTGCGGGCTTGGGCGAATCCATGAGCTGTGATTATTCTCATAATCAAGTCTAGTGGGGATTTTCCTGAACTTGATACGTGTGTCCTTTGATCTCTTTTGAGAGGGTCGCGACAACGAAATTTTGTACTCATTTCTATTTGTACTTTTAAATTGAAATATTTCTACGAACACTCAAAATTTTCATGGTTGGATCACGCGATGTTTCGAGAGTGTATTGTACCTTTTTCGCTCCCCCGCGTGCACTCATACCAACTTTTGATTCGCCGATGAAAAATGTAAAGAGGCTGGCTTTGATTCCACAACTTTTTTGGGTTCATATACAACCTTTGAAGTTTAACTGACCATAATGACATGAAAGTATACAACTCTTTCAGTTACCCACATATTCATTTGAAAACTAAGCATAACCATATTTTTCTCTATTTTGCCAAAGAAAGATTAAGCAATTAACTTTACCAAAAAAAAAGATTAAGCAATTAAGTTCCTTAAATCATAAGGTTCGAGGATACTTTTATCTTATTTTCATTTTGACAATATAATTAATTTTATGTGTCGTCAATCCATCGTACATGTCCAGATTTTTTCTTCCCCTCTATTCAATATTTATTTTTCTTCGCTTTTAAATTTGTTTGCGAAAAAAAATTGTCAATTTAACTGTTATAATCCGTTTATAGTCTTTATCATTGATCGCAAGAGATTTTTTATGTCACTTTAATAATCGAGATATAACCTTGAAATTCAAAAAGCGAGGCTCACGTTGGAGCTTCGGACGAGCAATAATTACAAATTTAAATATGAAATTCATCTTATTTCGGAGGATATTTTAGTTAATACACTGAAAAAGGTACGTGTTTAATATTTTGGATGCGAAAATAGCTTCGCTCAAAAGAAATTAGAAAAATAAATCCATAAAAGGGATAATGACACAAATAGTCCTTAAATTCTAGCTAAATGTATAATGTGGTCCCTGAATTTTTTATTGAACTTTTGCCTAATGTGTAATATGGTCCCCGACCTTTTAATTTGTTCAATATGGTCCCCAGGCTTTCGATAAATGTTCAAGTTAATTCTCGGACTATATTCAAGTTCATGAACAATATCAAATATTTTCATGTAGTCTAGGGATTAGATTAAACATGCATCGAAAGTTCATACATTATATTGAACAAATTGAAATTTCGGGGACGATATTGCACATCGGACTAAATTTTAGAAATAATATTGAATAAATTAAAAATTAAGAAATGATATTATATATTAAAATAAAGTTCAGGGACTATTCATGTTTTTTTTTTTTTTGAAAAAATTGGGAGAAAAAGGAGAGAGAAAAAGGATACGGTGAAAAAAGAAAAAGAAGCAGAAAGGGTTTTCCTCCTCCCGTCAGCGCCAGCAGTGGCACCAGAAATGCGTTGTAGACGATACGACTCCATTCCACCTTCTTCTTCTTCTTCGTCTTCTTCTTCAGCTCTTTCCTCTTCACCGTCCCCCGCGCTCTCGATACATCCTCGACGCACTCCGCCTCCGGAGCTCGTCAATCGGAGGTCCCCTTCACTCGTCCGGCGTCGCCGCCGCCGCCGCCGCCGCCTCCTTTCTCTTCCACGGCGTCCATCGCCTAACGGGAACGCCCGGCCCGCCTCCGGCCGCCGTCGCTCCTCCGCCGCCGCCGCACCGGCTGCTCCGTCGTGGATTCCGCCGTTGAGCTCCGCGGCTGTGGAACGTTCGTCCGTACGGGCGGCCCCGTGTGATGTGTAGCTGATTGAGCTCGCCTAGGGTTTATTTTTTTGGTTCCGTGGAGGCAGAAATGACTGAGGCTTCGAGAGGCAGAGTTACCATCACTCTCGGGCGAAGCGGCCAGGTTAGCTTCATCGTTTCGCGAAAGTCTCTTAAAGTTTTTGGGAAGTGAGGGTTTGGTTGCGGTTTCTCTTGTCGTCGAGCTTGGGCATTATTCTTTGAGATTTGCTCGTTTGAGATCTATGAATGTTGTTGGATTTGGTTTATTGTATGGAAAAGCGAGGTCCCGTGGATTATTTGGTCGGTTTGCTTGTGCTCTGTGTCGTCTTGCTGGGAGAAAAATGTCGTTGGCCAGCGCCGGTTGACTGATTTTGGGCGTTTTTAGTTGAACGTATAGAATCTCCGTTTATAGTTGAGAAAGAAAGCAACATCAAAGTTGATGTTCGTCTCTCCCTTTGAAATTTTGATAACCGACCATCCTCGTAGCAAACTGAGCTGAATGAGAGATGTTGCTCTGGTTGGACTGTATAGTTCAAGAGTTTGTAATTGACATTCAGTCGCTTTCCAGGTGGTGAAGAGGGCAGGAGTTGTTTCGGATGCTTCATACGCTGATTCAGTGCCAGCCGTCGGCAGTAAGCGCTCAGTAAGAGATAGATTAGGCAGCAATGCTGATAGTACCCTGTTGCATGGAGACAACCTTGGTAGTAAAAGGTGCGTTTATACTCGTGAGACTTTATATCCCAGCTTGCTCTGGCTTGTTTTGTTCAGTTTTTTATTTTTTATATATCTTTTCCTGTGGGTCATCAACCTGTCTGCTGCTGCTGTTGTTTCTGCAACCTTTCCGATCCCCAAGAACATCATCTTTCACTGTTGGTTTCATGTGGTTAGTTTGTGTCTATTAGAGTGGTATGCTGATATGTTGGCATTTTGCAGACATCGAGGAGATATTTCCATGTCAAGTAGAGGCAGTAATGGAGTTGATGGTAATTGACCTTCTTTAACTTTCTTGTGATAGTAAAACTTTTAGTTGTCTTCTCTAACTGAAATCTAACTATAGTCGTCTCCTGTTGGATTACCAAGACATGCGAATTGGTAAAGGTGACCTTCGTTTTAAACTCATGCAAAAGAATTCATCTCGAAGAACTCTAAGTGACGACGAATGTGATGCCGTGGACCTCCGTGAGAAGCTGTCTAAAACAGTTCACACCCCAGCAGCTGCACTCGATTCAAGGCAGCAGATGCGTGAAAGGAAGGATGATAGTTTCTTGGGTCGAATTCCTCCATCAAGAAGTACGAATCATTTGCGTCGGACTGAACCTCTTAGAAGGTCTTATCCTTCTTTAGGTTTGGAGAATTTGAGACGAAGATCCCCGGAAAGGTATGTTGCCAGTTCTAGGGGCCTCTCCCCCCGAAGGAGTCCAGAGGATGTTCATAGAAGGTTGCCAATGAGGACATCGGATGACGTCAGGTCAATTGCTTATATGCGAAAAGATATGCTTGATCCTTCCAGGCCTGTGAGTAGTAGTGTGCCTTATGTAGCAAACTCAACACGTCCTTCTACAAGTGTAAGGCCTGCAGCAACAGTTTTGGGTCAGTCTCGTTCTCCAAGCAATGTTGTGCAGAGAACCTCATACTTGGTATGCTGCTCTTGCCTTTTCTGTTTCACCCTAGTTTACTTTTACGCTCCAGAAGCTTATAAAGACAGATTATTTGTATTGCGCCAGCTTTTACATGCATATTTCTTTTCTGGTTTTGTGGTAACATAATGTCTGTCTTATCAGAAAATGAGCTTCGTTCTGTCTCCTACGTTTCCTATGCAATCGATGAATAAATGCCATAATACCGATTCTTCTCTTAATTGATCTACTTCTCTGTACACGCATCAAATTTGGATGGATAGTTCAATTAATGTTGGATATTAGTATACACACACATGTGGAGCAATGAAGTGTGTCTTGAGGATCTTACCTTAACATTGTCAAAATTTGGATCCGCTTCCCCATGTTTTGATAAGCTAAAAAGCGTAAGATTGGACAATTAATGAGAGCATTGTATCGTTTGGAAGCTGAAGGCATTCTTTTTCAGTTGAGTCCTCTTCGCATGCTTTCATTCCCGGAAAAGCAAGACAAATGCAGCAATCTACTTCTTTAGTGGTTGATCGGTCTGCTACGGTGCTACCCACTTAAGCTTCCTCCTGTCTTTGGCCCGCCAACTCCTAAGTTCAAAAAGACACTACTCTCCTAACGATTGTGACGTCTTTCATTTTATGCTACATCAATTGTTTGGCACTTTGAAATAAATGTTCCAACATTCCGATATGGAGATCTTTGATACTTTCATTTAATGTCTTATATATAGCGGTATCTTGCTACTAGATATACACTTTAAGCCTTTAACTGACAAGTTCCCCTGTTTACTGTTTTATTTGGTTTATAGGTATGCATTAAGCTCAATATTACTATTATCATCCCTAATGCACTGAACACCTATATGTTATTCCGATACAGACAGAAGCCTACCCAGGCTGCACCACTATTTAGACGAGGAACATCCAATGTTTCAGTAACCTTGACCTAGTTATTATGTAAAGTGAAGTTGATGGGCAGAAAATTATATGAGCTCAATGTCTTCTCAATTGAGACCAATCATTATTTTTCTCTGTCTGATGTAGTATTGTTGGCCATTGATAGCTAAATGTAATAGGCCAGGTGCTTATAATTGAGTTGAATACTGCTATCAGACAACGAGCATATATGATCAGGGAGCAGGAGAAGTAGGATTAAATTGTCACTGGACAAACATCACTCTTAGTGTTTGGGTTGTGTAGTGAGAGAAAACAACAGTGTTTTTTCTTTTTTATGTCAGATTGTCAATCTCTCTTCTCTCTTTGAGCTAATTGTTGTAGTTCTAATCCTCCACAGCGTTCGTAATTTTTTGGGGTTTTTACAAAGTATTGAGGTGTCTTTTTGTCACCTTTTTACATGCAAGTTTGTGAATTGATGTTTCATTTTTAGCTTCTTTACATGCAAGTTAATGATCACCAGAAGGGACTGTAGATCCTTCTTTTTTGCTTGTTTTCAACAATCTTCTGCAAGTGTATGAAAGAGATGCACACTTTGTATTATCCACATGATATTAGAGCTTGTCAACTGCTTCCAAACATGATTGGATTGGCTGTCGGCAGTGGTAATATGCGTTAACGGGTTTTTCTGCTCAGGATTTCCTTTTTGCTTTTGCCACATTAATCTAGCCTACGTCAAAATATTGATGTCAGTACTAAGTTATGACATCATTAATCACCTTGCCTCTTGCTGTTTTTTGAAGTTGTGCCTTGGCTGATCTCTACTCTGTATAAATTGGTTAGATAGTAACATAGATTACCTTTGAGATTGTTGCTTCCTGGAGCATCCTACAGTTGTAGTTCTTAACCATAGCCTAGGATATCTTTCATTCCAACTTTCCTAGTTTTCTTGCTCTAATCACGTAAGCGATCATGTCCATTCTTAATGATGACCTTTAGATGTCTGAAAGGCACAATGTTTTTCACCAAGGCTTAGAATATTGGTTCTTTATTTTTTTACTCCAAATCAACAGAATTGTTGGTCTCTTATGACCCTGACATTGTTTTGGCTTGTTATTTTTTAGGGTGATGAACATCAAACTGTTGATGGCTTGTTGCAATCATTGGGGCTGGCAAAATATGCCATTCTGTTCAAGGCTGAAGAAGTAAGTGCTATTCTTTTGAAATTTCTTAAGAAAAATTATTTAGCATCAGGTTGATCGAGCTTCTTGCATGATCATCTTTTGCATTACAAATTAAAACTTCAAGGAATATACAGTTTTGCTGGGGAGTAGGAATTGAGTAAAAACTAAGAACAAGGAAGTGAAAATAGATGCAAATGAATGAGATTATTGACCGACAGTAATCGAACTTAGAACTTAGAATTGTTGCTTATTAATTTTGTTCATTCTGTCATCCAAAGTTGTTCTTTTTGTTTCCTACTTTCCCTACATTTGCTCACTCTAGACAGAGGATCTGTAAGATGCATCGTTGGAGTGCCCTCGAATCATCCGTCTAATATGTTTTAGCTGTGGCGGTGATTCTAGGCTATGTTGTTTGCTTTTCTGAAGCAAGACCATGAAGTTTCCAATGACGATTTTTTTTCCTTTTATATCAATATATTTGACAGGTTGACATGGCAGCATTGAAGCAGATGGGTGAACATGATCTTAAAGAGCTTGGAATTCCTATGGTATGATCTTTAGTTATATATGACCCCTAGTGAAAGAGTGAGCTTGATCCATTTTGTGGAACGTGATAATAATCACTTTCATAAGAAACCCCAACTTTGGGTTCAATCCCAATTTTGCCCCAAACTTTTTTTGTCTAAAAGAAAATATCACAAACTTTCACTTTAGTCCTAAATCTGCTCCGGTTAATCCTCCGTCCAAAAACCACCACTCGTTGTTTCAAAAATTGTCAACATCAGGGCCACTTAGAGGTTCGTTTTCAAAACCTGTCTTCATCAACACACTTACCTTTGTATGGAACAACAACAGTCTCCTGATATATGTAAACAAACCAATGGTTATTTTGGATGGAGGGTTAACTGAGATAGATTTGGGACTAGAGAAAAAGTTTACGATTTTTTTAGACAAAAAAAGTTCAAGCCTTAATTGGGATTGGATCTAAAGCTCAGGTTTTTTTAGGGAATTAGGCCCTTTCATGTGCAACTCATCAATCGCCAACTTTGAACATTCTATAAAACCAAAAATGGCAACATCTTGTTTGCACATTGATTAAACCAGGGTTACCCGAAAATTGTATTTTGAGGTCTTTGATTTAACTTTCATGCTAATTAGATGCCACATCCCCAACAATTTACTTATTGAATTATTTAAGGATATGAAGTTTGATCATGAGTCTATGTGATGATTTTTTCTGTGATATGCATTTCCTCAAGGTGACATCTTGGTCGAGCAGTAGTATTAGTATAGTCATTACAGGACCTAATATAAGCTTGAAGATTAATTCAAGACACTCTTATTTCAGGGACCTAGAAAGAAGATACTTCTGGCTCTCGCGCCTCGTACCAAGCGGCAAATGTGACATCAATTCTTCCAAAAGTGAGATGTTAACATTACAACATCCATCACCTAGAGCGGAAATGGAGTAGTTTTGAAATGCATTTTTGCCTGATTTCACATATGTTCAAATTTTCCTGCGACAATGGTCATGAGCTGTTTCACACTTTTGTCTCAATTCATTAGATAGTAGAGGAAATTTGAGATATGGACGTGATCACCCTTTAAATTTCGTGCTTCTTAGGAGGGTATCTTCATTATCATTGGCTATTTGGCTGGATTAAGCTACTTTTCTGTCTCTGCTCTCTCCCTTATATTGGTGTTGGGTTTGAGTGCTAGACTTCCCTTTCAATGCTGGCTACATCAACTTTTTCTATCTATGCTTGTTTGTTTGCTCATGCTATCTAGAAATGCCGATGGATGAGTAGATCCGGGTGTTTGCTTGGACATAGATTTATAAATTGTCCATAAATGACTATGCTTGGACATAAATTTATAAATCATCCATGAATGCCGTCATAGTCGTAAAGAACAATAGTGATATCGAAATGAGCACCATTTGCCTATTGGTTTATCTGCATTACCCTTTCAGCTGATGTTGCAACGCATGAGGTAGCCAACAATGACACCATGCTGGACTCGACTCTGATGAAGGTTTCCATTATCAAAACCTGAAGATCCACCGGCCTTAACTCATGACCTCGACTCTGAGGACATTGAACCGCAGAATCGAGCACCACTTGTGACCAGGCTGAAGTCGTGGAAGTATCTTAACAATAAATGGCAGACCTTGAATATCCATCGGCCAGAGCTCGACTCGCAAAATACTTATTCTAGCTTCTCAAACTCAATGAGAGGTTGGAGGTTGGTCTGCTTTAATTAGATGAGAATAAGCGGAGATTGTGAAGATCGCGAACGTCAATTTTACCCCCTAGTTGCATGTTACGTGAATGACGCTGAGCGAAGACTCGCTGTTAGGATTATAAAATCGAGTTATGGCATAGTTGTCCAAAATTTTAAATCTAGCACTGACGTCTTTCACCGGCGCCGCTGCCATTGGCCCCTTGGCCAATGAGTAAGGTCCAAGTTATTTTGGCGTTGGAAATGCACTTTCGGAACTGAACGAACTTCTCTGACAAGGAAGAGTAAGTGCACTCAACATTGCGTGATTTGTGGAATTGAAATTGTTATCAATTCATGGCAACTTAAAAATATTTTGCATACAAATTACGTTTTTTCAGCTCGCGCACGCGCGCACGGGACTTTCACGTAGACTGTAAAAGAAAGCGAAGTGAAACCGTGTCGAGGTTCTAGACCCTGTCCAAAGATCGTGAGGTCGAGTGCGGCATAATCTATCAATAAACTCATTGACACTTATCCGCTATTCTTTGAATGGATTGTTTAATAGTCGTCTAATGACGTGCGGCCTTACTCAGTGCCCCCGAGGTTACATAAACAACACCGAGTGAAGGAAAATAACCCACGTTGCCCGACAAAAGGGTAGCTCTCGTACGCGCTCTTGGTCTCTCTGTCCCTATTAACTTCAATTTTTGGATTTGATTTTTTAACGTGGGTAAAGAGTCAAGTTCCATCCCAATTTATTTTGTGTGTGCGTCCGTCCCCTTTCGTCAAATTCCACATGCCACTTTTGATCTGATTTGTACGTAAAATGGGATGTTGAAATATCTTACATTACTTGACAATACGCAGTTACTTTTCATTTATAAGCTTTTGCTTTGGACTTTCTAACATATCTATTTTTAAAAGTCAGTCGCTCAATCACCATAGAATTGTTTTTGGGGTTTTGAAAGCTTCAAGTTGTGCTTGCGGATTTGTCGGTTTAGAAAAAACTCCAAAAGAATGGTAGCTGAGATACTTCTCGTGCTTGCTAATGCTGACAGTAATTTTTCAAATTAAGAATAATCAAAGAAGCTTGAATCTAAAGCAGCTCGAAGCTTCTTTTACCAACTAACGCGCGAAACTAATCATATCTTCCAGAACGCTTATCGTAAGTCCATACAGTTAGCGACAAGCTTAAACTGCCTCAACTGTGTTAAGGTCAAAGAAGTAGGTAAAATAGAGAGAAACCATTTTGCAAGAAGACATATTTCCAAAATACTATTTTACTAGTTTGAATCAATCGTACGTGCAAACCCCATCGTAATAAAACATCGAAATTACATTATTTTGTATTGCAATTTATTTCCTGCATCGTTTCCTCTGACATCATGCGGTGTAAATTCTTCATTTGTGTACTTGGTTTGGACAGCCATTGGAGGCTTCAAGTCAAAGAAACGACAGAAGGAGAAATGAAGCGAACTAATGAAATATTCTGTCAAGATCAAGGAGTCTTGACTGGCTTATCAGAGGGATGATCCACCTTCCAACATGCTCCATCTGTCTTCTTTATCTAATGTCCCCTTGCAATTTCCTTCCACTTCACCAGAACCCCCTCTTTTCTCCTAAAGTCAATTTTGGCGTTCTATCTCGGTCACTTAAAGCACCTGTACGTTTTGTCAAAGGGGAAGGAAACAAGAGGGTGCTCGTACGCTTTGGACTTTTCAAGATTTGGGTGTTGTAATGATAAAATATATATACCACAAACATTCTCTCGTTGGTTTTGGCTTTTGAAGTGATTGGCTAAGGCACTCTCCATTGAGGATTTGTCTAACGTTTCTCACGGCATCGGTACCTTCGGAGCGGTGAGCACTTTTGAAATGTGATAAACTCGGAAGTTCATCTAACAAGAGTATATCAGCATGTTATGTCTCCATAGCGGTAAATATATCTTAAATGTGATTAATGCATTTTTTGTGTCCATCAATCAGCGTGAAATGTGATAACTAATTTAAGTTGATCTATAGACACAGGAAAACACATTTACCACATATTAGACGTCTTTGTTATCTTGAAATATGGTGTATTTGAGGAGGAGTGAGAATGAAAACGGATTTGTTCGATTTATATGGCATTAGAGTAAAGAAGGCGTCGAAGCTATTCTTCTGCGGCCATCTATTGAAATACACGTCTTTGCTTTTTACTATATTGTTTTCCCTTATTCCTTTGAGGATTTTGACTATTCACTCGTGCGTGTCTGAAGTCCGCACGCTTTAAGTCTTTGTTACTCTATCTATCGGCTTTCACACGAGGAAGTGGATTGAAGATGAATTGCGGGCCCCACGATTCTCTTATAGATTTTCTTTTTGGTCGGGCTCTTATAGATTGAATTTGTAGAATATCACTTGGTGGCAAACTCTAGTAAAAGAAATAATTGTCAATGATCGAACTGATTCTAAGTCATTAGACATAAATGAAGACGTCAAAGCACTAGAAAAGTCTAAATAGAGACCCAATACTGTGGATATTACCACATTTGCGTAGACCAACTGGCTTTTTTGTTGTTTCCTACACGAGGCAGATCGAGGCGGGCCACCCTATGATCTCCCACAAATCAAGCCTTTGAATGGATGAAACCACTTGAGTAGAACGGTGTGTAATGGGGGCTGAAATCAATCAAATCAACCAACCCACCCGCGTTCCTAGCCAACATTAATCTAATCACTCGCTTTATGTCCTCACTTGATTCCATGTGTCAGGATAGTGAAATGCTTGAAGACAGCAAGCTTACTTGGAATTCTCCTCCTAAAGCAAAGAAAGCTATCTGAACATATTGCAAAAAGGGCCATCGAAATTTTTTTAAAAAAAAGGAGTGGGAATTGATTGGCATTGGAGAGAGAGAGGGGGGGATGATTGGTGGAAGAAAGTCCACCAATGCAATAGGTCTATATAGGTGGAGAAAATGGAATATTTCACACAATCTAATTTATTAGTTATCTTGCATGTCCCCAAAGCTGCAAATGGGTGGGTCCAATCAGAACAACTGTCCAACACAAATGCTTCCCACACTCAATACAATAATATAACACTTAGCTTGTGACTTGATTCACCTGAAAACATATGCTTGGGGCTGATTATAATATTAGGGTTTTTCCTGCTCTCAGAAGATATGCCCAGATCTCATGAAGACCTTAATTAGTATATATGCTTACCTCATCGCCCCACTTCTTATATTCCTTAGTTTAGCAACAACTCTGGTTATTCTAATGTTTCTTCCCCGGAACATGGTCAAGGGTGGACACACTTGAGGCCAATTTTTTAATCCATTGTGGGTTGAGATAATTGCTGAGAACCTTCACTTTGCGCTGAGTAATCACATCGCCATAGGTCTCAGGATCATAAAACAAATCTTTCCGAGTGCTGTAGTAGATGGGACAAGACACCCAAAGTGCATGATTTGCGTTTGATCTTGTCCTTGTTTTGCCATTATTTTATGGTAACCTGTGGTAGAGGACAAGTGCATGAAATGCACCGAGTCATAGGTGGGTCTAGAACTTAGATGAAACAATGATTAAAATAAAACATTTTTAAGCACAGTGTGTGATTTGTTGCAAAGTTAGATCCTCCCTTCTTTCCAGGTTATTACATACATCTCCCCACCCTTCTTTGACTTCTGCAAATGTGTACTTCATACAATAATTATGGAATAATATTTGTTTTATTTGCCCCTCTTAGAATAAAATAAGTGGACAAGTGGTACTATAATTGCAACGTTCCCTTAAAAAAATTCTCGTAGACCATGGATTTCATCCTTAACAAAACACACACTGAATCCTCTTTGACGGAGAAAGTATGTGGTGTATCTACTACAATATGGAAAATTTAAAGATAGATGAAACAAAGTTAGTTCCTTCCATTATAAAATGTTTGCATGAAATATATGGGCCACTCTGTTCTGACCAATCTTTTCTTGCCTCTTACCTTTTTTTTATTCACACTACGGTACGTTTATGCTGTTCAATGAATATTAAATAGAGAAAGAGTCTAGATTGAGATGCAATGCACTCGTTGGAAAACCACACAACTTACTATAAAAGGACGAGAAGTAGACTCAAGCCTGCATCACAAAAATCATCAAGAAACGTGCATAAGTTATCCCATTTGGTTTGCTCCAATGTCAAGAGATCAGATCGCCAGGGAAGTCTCAAGTTCCTCCAATCTCCTATCTCACACATGGGTCAGCGAAAACGGCGGTTCGAGCGGATCTTTCGTCGAGAAGAAGCTGAAACTATTTGGGTTTGAGCTGAATCCACCCAAGAACGACCCGAGATGCTCGAAACTAGAGTCCCCGGAAGGAGATGAAAGTGTCAACTCGTCAAACACGGTCAAGGACAAGAGCTCAGCTAGAACAACAAGCGATCATCATCATCAGGCAGATGATGATAGCCACAACAAGAAGTTCGAGTGCCAATACTGTTTCAAGGAATTTGCAAACTCGCAGGCGCTGGGCGGTCACCAGAACGCCCACAAGAAGGAGAGATTGAAGAAGAAGAGGCTCCAGATTCAGGCCAGGAAGGCTACCCTCCACCAATACCTCCAACCTCTCCAAAACAACCTCCATCTCTGCAATTTCCAAGGCTCAACCAGCACTAGTAGCACTGGCCCTTGGTTCTTCTACGACCCCTCTAATAATACCTCCGACCATCAGTTCACTCTCTATGATGAATCTCAGATCAGCTTCAGCCCAGTACTTGACCACGACGCTCACTTTAGTGGGTTAGACTCTGATGATCATCATCAGGTGCTGAAGTATTACCCTCCTAACATTTCTTTCCAACAGGACTCATGTATGTTCACTCTCACACACGGCGAGAGATCCGGAGGAAGTTACCACCTGCCGGTGGCTATGGCAGCGTCGGCAGGTTCGAAGCAAATCAGCTGTAAATCCTTGGATCTTCAGCTAGGTCTTAGTCTCCAATCGAACATACCGGGTTGATTATAGGTCCTCTAGAAGTAGGGCTTTACAAATTACAGGTGAATAGTGCATTGTGTAAGCTTAGATCATCAGGAAAATGGAAAAAAGTGAATGAAAATCCTTCTCGTAGCAGATTTTTCTCTGCTTATTTATGGGAAAATTTTATGCGATTGAGCATGCATCCTGTTCTTGCAAAGTCCATTGTTAAAACCAACAGACCGCAACTTTCGAAAAATCATAAACCAGTGAAGTTCAAGAACACGAAGACTCAAGTTTCATGCTATTGTTTAGTTCTGCTTAAAGAAGCGCGGTTGCTGATTGATGATCTACTCCGGTTTTAAAATGTTTGGTGGTCATCTCCTTTATTTAGATCTTCCATGACAATAATGTCTTTCTTATCCTGAGTTGGTCGTTTTTAGAGAACTGCGTAATCATAGTTACGAATAATCCTTTTATTTTTAACATGACACAAACCCTATTTGACAATCTACTTCCCTTGACAAATGGTATCTTAAAAATAATCTCTTGCGATGGACTTCATCAAATTGCATGTTTGGCTTCCTAACCATGTTTCTTTCTTTGCTTACACATCGTACTAAAGGATCAAAGACTTCGTTTTATTTTGTTTTGTACTCGCGAAGCAACCCTCTTCTTGTTTTATATGTATGTTTATGTAAATGAAAGAGGAATAAAAGGTTGCCGCCATGTTTTTAATGTGAACACTAGAACGAGTCGGCTCATCTTATCTTGTAAGATTTTCTACTTGTTTTTTCCCAAGAATCTTGTCTTGTAAGATTATTAAAGGGTCTCTTTCTGGAACCTCTTGAAATGACTTAATTAGCCCCACTCATGATGAGCGCCTAAAACCAGAGTCCAATCACCAACACTATTATATTCTCCATCGATTTTAAATTTTTTGATTAACAGGCACTACTGACAAAATTGACCTAATCAAAATCCCAAAGAACTATTTCGGATTGGTTAATGTTGCAGAGTCAAACGTTGTAATTAGTAGTTCCGCTAATTCCAAGGCTTGACGTCCTTCCAAGTGCCTTCTTCAATGCAAACTCAAGTGTCACTTCTTTGAATCCATCGTGGGTTTGAGAAGGATGCTAAAAATTAATGCAATGAGTTGATTCTTGATAGAACTTTGCCATAAAGTTGGGAGAATTACCAAAAACACTCATAAATCTATTAAATTGTATCAAATCAGTCATAAACCTCCGAAAAAAGACAAACAGTCCCAAATCTTTATTTTTTGGTCAATTGAGTTTTAAACCTTTTGTATTTGTGCCGATTCAATCTATCCGTCCAATTTTGGCCAAAAATTACTGACATGAATGTCGATTATCTTACGTGGCATAATTAGCGTTGACATGCCTCGCCGACCAGAGGAAGAAGGAAGGAAGAAAAAAAAGAAAGAGAAATTAAAGAAATTAAAGAAAAAGAAAAAGAAATAAAAATTGAAAAAATACTATTAAAAATTATTCACGTTATTGCTGGTCGCGCCACGTAAGACGGCTAGTATCTATGTCAGTGATTTTCCGGTCAAATTAGCTGAATGGATTGAATTGACACAAATGCAAAATGTTTAGAACTCAGTTGGCAAAATAAAGTTTTGCACTGAATTGATATAATTGTAATAGGTTAAATACTTTCTTGGTAATTATTCTATTAAGTTAGATGAGAGAGCTGGTTGGTAGTATCAAATTATGTTGTTGAGTAATCTTGTATAGTCTATGCGCAATCTTTTCCTTGTACATCTAACATCAAGAGCTGTAAGTCGTGTCCTTGATCTTACACAATTGTGTGGCTTGGTATGTTTCTTTTTCAATTTCCACAGGCTTAATCACGATATGGACTAAATCCATAATATTACTTGAAGTTTCAATGACCTATATAGTACTTTATTACGTGAAACCTTTTATGGGTGGATGACTTAAAATATAAAATTGTCTAAGGTGATTTTTCTACGGTACTAGCGAAAGTGGTTAGACTGGAAACAATGAAAGTTGAAAAACCATTTAAGGGGGCAATTAACGACACGGTACGAAAACACCTATTGAACACGACATAACTTTTATTAAGGTTTCATTTGTTTTGCAAAAAATGAGTGATTTGAAAAATATTTTCCTAAAACGATCACATGTAAAACTGAACAAACGCAAAATATTTTTCTCGTCCACAAAAATTTTGAGATATAAATTTTAGTAGATAATGAAAATATTTCTTATTAACTGATTATTTGAACTAACACGAGATTTTTTTTAGGACAATTTTTTCAAAATCATCCATATTTCGCGAAACAAATAGAACTTAAGAGAAATCTGAGCTCAATGCGGATGAATTCGAAATTGACACGTGTTGACCCATTTTATGAACAAATATTTTGCAATTACATTGGACTATTTCGATGACGATATGAAATGCAAGAATGGTCGACCTCATGAATATAATCGCACAATATGTATTGCCACGCTCGTCCAATTTTTTTAACAAATTACATAAACAAACACGAGAAGAACTTCTAATTTTATACAGCTTACATGTGTCTTGATGAAAACAGGTTAATTAAGTACAATTACTGAAGTGGAATCCTAGGATCAATCTTTAATTAATAACCGGCTAGTTTCCTTGAAGTTCAGTCGGCTTAATGGGTCCCGGAGAAGATAGGTTTGGAATTTGGCTCTCATCCACATTCAAATAAAGCAATCTTGGACCTAATATGTCATTAATTTGGAGGGGAATTAGTCCAAATTCCGAACAGATACGAAACCTACCAACCTACTTACCGAACCCAATTGAATATATAAATGCCCCCAGAAAAATACTTCACTGAAGATCTCTTTACATTCGATAATCGTGTGCGTTAGGTGAACTGGCAAGTGACCCTCCGGCAAACTCAAACTTTTCTTTAATGAATGAGCCTCGTCAATCACCAAAACTCGATTTTGTTTCTCATTTATCTACTTTAATTATGTAATTTGTGAGTTCTGGGTTACGACGTGCATGGGAATGTAAATGACATCTTAGGCTCAAAACATATCATCGTCCAACAAGGAAGATTTAGTAATTCTATTTACTGAAGAAACCCCCTAACCCGGTCGTACACGGACACCCGGACCTGAATAATTCCGAAAAGATAAATTGCAATTTGACTTCCTTTCCTTATTGACCCTACAGTTTTAGATTGTGCCAATGTTTTTCACGCGGATTAAGTACCTAGTCGTAGCAATCATACATATATATGTGTGTGTGTATATATATATATATATATATATATATGGATTTATATTAGAAAAATATGCCGCCAGTATAGTATTTTTCTCACGAAAACGCTCCTCAGATTAGTACACGCGTTCATTAACATGTTCTTTTTCGCAGCAGTAGTCCACCCTCGTGTTGATGAATGAACGATTGACAGGAAAATAAAAGTTGTCCATATGATTAAAAAATATTCTTTCTTGGCGTAGTATTTTTAAATTCACGAGCTAAAATTAGTAAACGTCACTTTCCAACCCCCAGCAATCAATAAAAACATATGGGAAAAAGTGCAAAAAAAAAGTCCTAAACCTTTTGCATTAGTGCCAATTTAGTCCTAAACCTTTTTTTGGTGCCAATTCAGCCCTAAACATTTTACATTTGTGCCAATTTAGTCCTAAACCTTTTAAATTGGTGCCAATTCAGTCCTAAATCTTTTGTTTTTGTGCCAATTTAGTCCTTCCGGTCAATTTTGACCGGAAATTGCCGATGTGGATGCCTGCCAGCAGACGGCCGGTCACCGACGCCTACGTGAACAACTTTAATAATATTTTAATATTTTTTTCATTTTTTTATTTTTTGTTCACTTTTTTTTTTGTCCCACCTCCTTCCTTTGGCCGGTCGCCGGTCCGACGATTGGCCAGAGGTCAGAGGCTGGCGAGCTCTACCTCGCCGGCCACTGGCGAGGGCGAGCCTCGCCTTGGTCGGGGAGACTCGACCTCGCTAGATTCGGCGAGGTCGGGCCTCGCCGCGGCCTCCGGCAAGGACTCGAGCCTTGCCCGACCAAGGCGAGGCTCCAGCCCTAGTCGGAGGCCACGGCTCGGGCGAGCCTCGCCCGACCAAGGCGAGGCTAGCCCTCGCTAGCCTCTGGCCTTTGGCCGGTCACCGAACCGGCGACCGGCCAGAGGAAAGAGGAGGGAACAAAAAAAAAAGTGGAAAAAAAAGAAAAAAATAAAAATTCAAAAAAATATTAAAATATTATTAAAGTTGTCCACGTCGGCGCCAGTGATCGGCCGCCGGCCGGCAGGCGTCCATGTCGACAAATTCCGGTCAAAATTGATCGGAAGGACTAAATTGGCACAAAACAAAAGGTTTATAACTGAATTGGCACCAATTTAAAAGGTTTATGACTTAATTGGCACCATAAAAAGGTTTATGACTAAATTAGCACAAATGTAAAAGGTTTAGGACTGAATTGGCACCAAAAAAAGGTTTAGGACTAAATTGGCATTAATGTAAAAGATTTAGGATTTTTTTGACACTTTTCCCTAAACTTCTGCGATGACTCGAAGTATTTCTGACTCAACAAAAGAAACGAAACTATTAGCAATAAGTTTCGGTAAGAATCCTTCAAAATCCAATTAGTAAGTAAAAGAACAAGGTATGGATGTAGACATCAACGAGTTGATAGATAATTCGGCAGATATGTTGATTCTAGGATCGAATTATTTCTTATAGTATGGTTGTTTAATCCCTATTGAAGAAGTCTATGTTTTATGAGTTATTGAATTGAATAAAGTTTTCTGTGTTCCATCTAGACTGAGAAACATGTTGCTGAAGATTACATAAAGAAATTGAATTACCACGTAATCTTTGTTGAAATTTGGCTTTACATCAAAGAGGGTCTTTAGCAAACAAATAAAAGATGACCCGGTCGCCCAAACAGTGAAAGACAAATAGGCAATTCAAAATTCAAAGTGATTTGCCATTTCAATCCAGCTGCCCCCATATGTGGCATCAAATGATTGATAACTAGACGATGTGATTGCGACATGGCATCCTATCAAGCCTGACCTCGAGCAATGATGATTGTCAATGGAGAAATTATGTCGATTCAACTCAATTGTGCCGCCCCATTGGAAAACTAAAACAAGTAGAGTTGTGTTGAGAGCGTAAAGCAGAAACCGGATACTTTAAGGTTGTTAGAAGAAAGTCCAAGTCCCCTCAAAAACTTAAGCTACTGTATCAACATATCTCAACTTGAATATGTAGCGTCCACTTTCATTCTTAATCTCTTTCTCCAGACTGAACAACAGAGGCTGCCATAGGGACGTGTTGCTACTCCATGTCTACCGATTGGAAGATGTGTTGGTTACTGGACAACACGACAAATTGGGAGCCCAGCAATCTACCATCAACTCTACTATTATTCTTTGAGAGCATGCAACAGAAATCCAATATCTTCATCCGAGAAGATCTCCAAGAGGGAGCCCAAGTCGGACCTACCAACATATCCAGTTAGGCCCACTTTTACTCAAATACTTAAGCCAATCAGCTATGAGTCAACTACGATACATTAACTACTTAAAACCACACCAATTCTCTAATGTGAGACTTTTTCTAATACAACTCACACATGCATCTCAACAAAAATATCTCAAATTAAATCGGTATTAGATTGGTAAATAGATGCAAGTATGTCATTTGACAATGAATATAGCACCTACGGCACTCATTCAAATCTCAACATCAAGATCACACGGAAACTTTGATGTTGGCTAACATCATCACCTAAAGAGGGGGGGAGGGTGAATAGCTAATTTCAAGAATCTTCACAAAATATTGCAAAATTAAAGGAGCCAAGTTTGTTATTAGCATGACCAAGTAAAATAGAGTATTTAAATAAGTAGGTTCTAGTTATATCAAGCAGTGCAATGCACTTCTATCAAGCAATAAACGAATATAAGCAGAGAAATAGATATGCACTTAGAGTTTATAGCGGTTTGGCTTGGTGTAAGCCTATGTTCACTCTCTCATACTAACATACTACTGACTAAATTCCATTAGTACTTAGAAGTTACAATAAAGCATGCTGCTTATACTCAAGCATTTCTTCTTGAAGTTGATGCTACTTATACACAAGCTGATAGATCTCACTATCTCACACATAAGCACAAATTATAACACTACCAACGCTCCTCAAAAGATTACAATTTTATGCTCTTGGAAGACAAAGTGTAAAAATGTAAACCTTTCTCTTAATTTGGAATTTGCACTCTTTATTGTCTCTCTCTTTGACGCTTTGATCTCCTTTTATACTCTTCTGCATCTAATCTTCCCTTTAGACAATCTTCAAGAGGATCAATCTCCAAATTGACCTTTGGACAATTTGTTGAGCATATGAATTAGCCATTGGGGTGTATCAATCAAAGTTCCATAAATTTGGTAACCATACAATCAAATCTTGGTTTTCAAAAATAGAGTAGCTCTAGCTGTGGAAAGTATCTTACTTTCAAAACGATTGTCAATCAACCAAGATATTATGTGTGTTGAATTTTTCACTTGCTAACTAATTTTGGTTTGCTAAGTCTCTTTTGAGTTGTTTACCAATGTTTAGTTAGTTTTTTTCAAAGAATATTTACTAAATTCTATTTGCAAAAGGTAATAAAAGATGGTAATTAAAGTAAAATACACTTGGCAAGTAACTCAAATGAGAGTTGATAATCCAAAATTAGCCAATAAACTTAATTAGAGAAAAGTTGATAAGTCACTCTAATTAAGGTCGGTAATCTCTAAAAAGCTAACAAATTTTAGGCATTGCTAAGAAATGGAAATAAGAGTTTGTAAATGATAAGGAAAGTAGGGAATTTTGTCACATAAAAACAAAAGAAAATGTCAATAAGTAACTTAATTGAGAGTTCGTAATTAAATATTGGGTGTTGATTTAATGGAAGAAAAATTGGTGGATTGTGTTAATCTAAGTTGGAATTTCTAAAAGGAGTTAGTAAATGTAAAATATGTAGCTCAACAGAAAAGTTGGTGACTGAAAAAATAATAATTGAACGTTGGTAAGTAACCCAAATGAGAGTTGGTAACCCAAAATTAATTCGTAGTTCAATATGACAAAAATTGACAAATCACTCTAATTTAGATTGGTAAATTTCCTTAAGAATCTAGGGCCAAACTCCAGAGCGAGAAAAGGAAAAGAAAGGTATAAATCTATGAACATCATCTAAGAATGACGGTACTATATGCACATTCATGTGACACACATATCACGTTAAGTTGATAGTGAATGATGATAGGGGGGGCTTCGGAATATAAGGAGAAGAGGAAATCATTCCCAAGTAAATCTAGGGCTACCATATTTTGGTAATGCGCACCTAGATCTGCAGGAGGCGTGCCTAGAAACCTTCCTGTGACGAAGAATTCTTTTCTTGTAGGTCATATTATGATTAGGTCAATGGCGATTAGGTTAATTTAAGTGGATGCTCATAAAGTAGGAAAAGTGTTTACAGTAAAAAGAAATAAAGCAGGAAATAGACTAAGGTAAAGTATAAAGTGGGAAATCGCTAGGTTAAGTCTGCATCTACAACTACTTATATAAAACTTGCCACCAGTCAAAAACCCAGAATAATCTCGGATGAATTCACCAGTCACCAAAGGTGATTCTCATGGATGACGATATTAATCGTTGTTCATGCTACCACTCGTTTCACATTTCAGTTTCAAGGTTTTCTTAGCACATGAACTTCTGGATATAATCAATTCTCTAACGTCTAACATTAAAGCGAGAAACTAATTGAACAGCGATCTGAGTAACCTCGGAAACACACTCCATTGTCAGATGGGTGGATCTGCAGAGAGGATGCATATGAACGGGGCGATGTAGGTGCGTTTATTTCAGTTGAACAAAAAGTTTAGATACCAGATTGTTATAGAAGATAATCGCAGTAAGGATGGCTTCTCTCTCTCTCTCTCTCTCTCTCTCTCTCTCTCTCTCTCTCTCTCTCTCTCTCTTTGCTTTTAGAGACAGAAAATCCTCTTGAGAGTCGGAACAAGAACTTTGCAACGCATGCAGTCGCTAGCCCATGCCTTTAGCGATTTTCTCAATTTTCTTGCTGGTTTTGTCAATTCGCGATTGGCTATTCTTGAGAAATCTACTGGTGATTCTTCTAGAGAACTTTCTCATGGTTGCTTGAGGGGTGCTGGTTCGTCTGTTTTGATGGATTCTTCCAAAACTGAGATCGAAGTTGAGTTGATGAATCTGATCTCAAAAATACGTCGTTGATGAGGATAATGATGAATCGAAAAAGCTATGGTACTATAAGGGAGACACATGCAACTTGAGGAATGGCTTTGATACATGCTAGAATGTCCTTAAATTGATCGGTGAAGAGATACCAACATGCGTGGAAAGAGCATGTAAATCCCGTAAACAAGAGATGGATGTTTTAACAGAATATTTCTTCTTTAATTAATGATAGCTCTGAGATATTGGGATTGTTTTAGTTATAAGCATATAGATCTTGATACGTACATAGAAAAAAACATGGACTAAGGAATAATAGAGCTTCACCAAATTTAAGCAAGGAAAAGTGACACATGTAATGAAAAAAAAGATGTTTATTAGACACAGCGTACACAATATTATGAATAAATATTTTTATTACAACATTCAGTGTAAGTGTAGACGAAGCACTCTCGAAGCCAAGATAGTCAGATTATACTGCAAGAAAAAGTAAAGCACTCGAGCACATCCACTGAGTAGACACATTACACCCTCTCTCTGACGGCGAAGAAGGAGACGATCAAGGCGAGAAGTCCGACCGCCGCGGATGGAAGCATGAACAAGCCACTGCTCGTTGGCGTAGACGCCATGACCATGCCCGGCGGCATTTTGTTGCTACTGGTGTCAGGTGGCGGATCACCATATTGCGCGGCGGCCGCCATGATTGAGATGAGGAAGCAAAGAGCCGTCAACCTGATTCTGAGGAGGGAAGCCATGTTTGTTTGGCTCACGATTATAAATCTTACTGGGGCAGGATCAACAACTTCACCTTGGCCATTGTAGTTCTTCAGGCCCCAAATATATAGGCCTCAGGCATGCAAAAACGACGACAAGCGACGGGCATATTCATGGGCTTGGAGGCCGGACGTTTTCGTCTCCATGGGGACGTCAAAATCGAAGATTGTACCTATGTTATCTACGACCTCTATGTTTGTGTTTTTCTTCTTCTTTTCTTTGGCAAATTCGAAGAAGAGTGGACTGATGTCTGTGGGAAAATTCTTCCTCGTAGCAATGCATAGTTTATTCTAATTTGGGCATGGTAATAAAACGTGCCTGATAAACACTCCCTAACGTGGGATATATCACGTCGTAGAAATCGAGGCAGATGTTAATGGGCTTCAATTATTAAATTGGACGAATTATTTCAGCATATTAAACTTTAGGGAAACGATATATTCCAAGTAGCTGCATTTCATATATATTTATCCTCGTGCATCCAACGAATTATTTCCTTGGTGGCAACGACGAAGATATTGGGTTTCATGTGTCCAAAGCATTACTACCAAACTTCTCTCTTATATCCCAGCAAAGCTCTTTGGCCCAATTCTATGCAGATTGTCTTGCTTTGGACATATTTTCTATTATTTTCCTCACTAAATTTGTGACGCCCAAAGAATACTAAAGTTATTGCAACAAGTAGAGCGAATATGGCTATATAATGCTCATATCAACCTTTATAACTTGGCCACACATCAGACTCCCAATAATCAAGTAATGACTTGGAGTGATAAGACGGCATTGTTGGAGGAGGATTAGCCATCAGTTTAGCAGATGTAGGTTTGACAAACGGGTGATCTGTGTTGGGTTTGGGCAGGTTAAAAATGACCTAACTCAAATTGACCTATTTAAACTATATTGACCCTATGAAATATAATTTTAACAATCTATATCCGACCCGACTCGGGCTTCATTCTTGACAATTTTCTTCTTTAAATAGCTACATCTGAAAATTGGGCAACTCCATAAATCAACTTGCTGAGTCAATGAGAAAGATCGGGGTCAATTATGGTTGGGGTCGTGAAGTTAGCGGTGAATCAAAGGGTCGTGCATCTTGCCCGGTGACGAGTAATGCCGTCGCTAAAACTATTAATATAACCATTAATTTGTGCTCAATGTGAAATATCGATAATTATTCAAGAAGATGTTCATATGAATATAAATCTGAAAAAATTGGAATGATTTTGACACTCACATTGTCTGCTCACCGTACAACTCTTTCTTAGGAGACTTGTCCAAACAATCTTGAGTTTATTGCATTTTTGCCAATTCAGTTATAAACCTTATAATTTTGCCAATTGAATTCATCCGCCCAATTTTGGTCAGAATTCACTAATGTGAACCCTAGCCATCCTACGTGGCATGACCGGCGCTGACGTGAAGAATCTGTAATATTATTTCAACATGCGTTTTCAAATTTTTTTATATTTGTTTTTTCTTTGCTTTTTTTTCTATGTTTTTTTTAGTCGGCGAGGGTCACTAGGGACCCTCACCAATCGTGTAGGCCTCGCCCGTAGATAGCAGAGCAGTGAAGGCCCTAGGCGAGGCCATCACGACCTCGCTAGCTATGGGCATGGGCCTTCGCGGCTATGGGCAAGGCGGCCCTCACCCGCAATGGGCGAGGCCGCAAAGCCCTTGCCCAGGGCCTCCGTGGCCTCATCGACCGTGACAAGGCTTGCGCGGTAGGCAAGGGTCTCTGGTGATCCTTGCCGGTAGAGGAAAAAAAACACAGAAAAAGCAAATAAAATAAGGAAAATAATAAATAATTCAAAAAAATATTTAAAGATTTCCATATCAGCGCTGGCCGTACTACGTAGAATGCTCAGCGTCTACGTCAGTGATTTCCGGCCAAAATTGATTAGATTGACTCGCTTGACAAAATTGAAAAGTTTATGACTGAATTAGCAAAATACAATAGATTTAGGACTTTTTGGAAAATTTTCCCCCTCTTTCTCCATATGGGCAGGTAAGGGGATTTGTGATTCATCTAAATACGAAATCTCTTGTAGAACTTGAGGATGATACTTGTTGTATCAGAAAAAAATAGGGACCATCATCACATCACATTCATTATTCTATTCAATCCACCAGACTTGTTCCTTTTTCAGTATTTCGGGTGGTCAAAGGAAAACAAGACTCCTAAAACAAGTTCTAGGAACACTGACTCTTCTTGAAATACAATAACTCCGAGACATATCATCTTCAATTCTTCTAGTTTCCAGAAGTTCGGTAAATGCAAAATCAAAACATTCCTAAGACCCATTAAAGGGAACATTGGACAACTGAGAAAAATCGAAATGTGTAGAATCAGCTGATGACTACACTCCGATTGGGTCGCCCCTTATTAGCTCTTCTTGTGAAAACTGCAATAATACTCATCAAGCAGCGACTTTCTTGGATACTACAGAAAACGGGGAGGCCAGCGACGCCAGAGATGGGATGAGAGCCCGTAAGTCATGATCGGTGGAATGGAAGGTGAGCATCCTGGACCGGCCCAACCCGGCCTATCCTGATCCGGTTCTTAGGAGAACCGGGCTGGTCCCTAATCCTAGGGCCATTGGAACCTAAACCAGGTTGGTTCATGATCCTAGGGATTTAAGGTCGGTCCGAACCTCGTAGTTATCTTCTTTTTTTTTGTCCAAACCCTAGATATATAACTATAAGTGCCCCTCCTCTTCTTCTGCCATTATCCTCTCTCAAAGTCTCACTGTCACTGTCCCACTCTCTCCGTCAATTTTAAACTATCGCTAAAATCTTCCATTTCCATTTATTCGGGGGCAGTTTTTTCGTCTCCTCTTTACTCATTTGAACTCAACGATCGATTCTCTTCCCATCCATTTCATGCTTCTGCCTCTAGTGAATCAATTGCACCTAAACAGGTGTGTCCCTAATTCTTTTCGTTATTTTATCTTTGTTTTTTTTTATTTTTGCAATTCATCGGGTCGCATGCTTGATAGCTTTCAAAGTTCTTTCACTCCTAAAGTGGTGTAAGCTTTGATTTCGCTCAAGATTGGTTGAAAGCTTCTAACGTGCCTATTAATATTGAAGAGTGTATTGATAATGACATAAATTTTGAATTGGGTAAGTCTAAGTCATGCATATTTCTTTTTTACTTGTTAATTCATTTGTTTATGAAATGAGCGAATTCCTTTTTTTAGATATGAATTGTTTTATTGAAGAGATTACCATCGATAAATAGAATTTATAAGAGCATATTGAGAACAACGTAAATTTTGAATTGGGTGTCTAAGCCATGCATATTTCTTTTTTACATGTTACTTCATTTGTATATCTAATGAGTGGATTTCTTTTTTTAGATATAAATTTGTTTTACTGATGAGATTATCATTGATAAATAGAGTTTATAAATTGAAGTCGAATAAATAAAAGTGGTGAGATGTCCTATCAATTACACTAATAGTAATTTAAATTTAAAACTATTGTTAAGAATTAACTATATATGTTTGTCGTTTGTTTTGTTTTCAGGTATTTAGAATTAAAAGCAATCTATTATAAATGAACAAGACACGAAGTTCTATAATCATGTTTTATGTTACGTAGTTTGAAATTTTAATTGTTTATTTTATTTTATGTGTTTGTTTCTATGGTTTGTTGCTTTTGGCAAGTGGAGAATTCTATTATTGCCTTATCGTAGATTTATGTTTAATTTGTATTGGTGTTCACTGTTTGGTTACTCAATATCGCATTGTGAATAGATTTGTAATTTCAAAGAGTACGCTTGTCCTTTCAAGGAGTACAAAAAAATGAAACAAAAAAAGAATGGGTTAGTCCCGGGTCATTCTTGAAACCTGACCAGATCCACAGGGTTGGTCCATTCTTCGATCCCAAGCTCAAGAGGGTCGGTCCCTGATCCCAAATATTGGAGATCAATATTGTGCGGCTTGATCCCTGCACTGGCCCAACCTGGACCCAGACCAAGCTCACCCTTAAATGGAATTGAAGAAGGAGACAAACAGATGAGAGAAGCGAAAATTGAAGAGGTACCGAGACATGTTTTCTTAACTTTACTATTTTGATTAAGCAAGTTGAAAATGGGTCACACTAAAACTCATTTTTTTTGGGCATCATGATTAATAATTTAAATTTAAGGTGATCCATATATGATCCACTTTAATAAATTTGGGCTACAATAAGAATTTGTGCCATTTTGACGGCCATAAATACATTTGCTTTATCTACTCAAAAGTTGCTTCTTTAGCTTGCAGTTGGGGCGCCTCCATTTCCATTCTTCAAGAGGAACAATGTACTTAATCTATAATCACGAAAATATAAATTGTATTAAAAAACGAATCAAAATGGTTTTATGAGAGAGGAGTTTAGTTATTCACGGAAAGTATATATTCCTACATAAATTTAATCTTTTTCTTTGGAACAAGGTGCCCACCTAATATAAGTAGATGCAAAATATATGAATTGAGGTCATGCGCCAAAGTTCCAAGAAAATTGTTGGAACTGTCCAACATTTCGGCATAAATAGTGGATAGGGTCCGAAAGCCGGTGACCCTTGCCGGCCGCACCAAAAAAAACAAAAAGAAGGAAAAGAGAAGGAAATAAAACAAAAAGGAAAAATAAATAAATAAATAAATAATTCGAAAAAATATTAAAGAATTAAAAAGAATTTGTCCACATCAGTACCAACCATGCTATGTAGGATGGTCAACATTCATATCAAAATTGGTTTGATGGACTGGATTAGCAAAGCAGGAAAATGTTTAGGACTTGATTGTATTTTCAATAATTTTTCCCCCAGAAAATCTCACTTTCTATTACAATATTCTTCTCACGCCACCACCCAAAATACTCGGAGTGCACGGACTCCTAAAAGTTTCTCTATCATCCCTCTCACTCGCGGAGGAACAACTCGCTTTCTATTCTGCTCGCACACAGCTCTCTCTCTCTCTCTCTCTCAATTCATTCTGAAGCTCACACAGAACTTCAGGAGACCCTCTTCGGCCTATCTTCAAGTGCTTCATCCTTTGCTCTATTTACAGGCCAAAGTTTCACCGTCTTCAATTGCCGACTTCAAATGTGAAAGGAAGGTCGCCGTAACCTCTTCTTTAAGTCAAGATACAAGTCTGAACTTTGCTTTCCTTTTCTTCTTTCTTCAATAGCTTCTCGTTGCTCCTTCATCATTCTTCATTTTTCTTTTCTGCGGCGCCCACCACTTTTGTTCACTTTGAAGCTGGCGTTGTCACTTCAAACATTTTGCAGTATTTTGTGAGGCGTAGATCTAAGCCGTATCATCATCGGCGCAATATGATGGGTCCAACAAGGGTACGATTTGAGAGACGACAGTGGTCGCGCAAGGTCTTTTCAGGTTAGCAGTGGTTCAGGTTCAACGAGCAATTGCAGTTTCATGTGATTCACGCCATGGCGGGACAGCCAGAAGACATCCAAATCAGTGGAAAGATACTTGTGTTGCCGTCTTGGGTCATTGATTTGATCCTTGATTCTCCTTTCTTCATTGACTGGTGCGTGGTTTCCAAGCCACAAATTATGCCCATTACATCTTCTCCGAGGGAGCTTCTTTGTGTGTGTACACGATGCCGCTAAGCGACATGAGATATTCGGTGGGGCGCTCTTCACTGTGTCGTCTAAACTAGAGATGCCAACGGTTCGGGTAGGTTCGTTTTGGGTCGGGTCGGATTTCCCTTCAATTAAATTAGGGTTAATAAGACAAAAAATATAAACTATACCTACTGCGACACAAATATTCTGAACTTATTTTTGTATCACTAAAAATCCTAAACTTGCCCATTGTGATACAACTACCCTCAATATTGTAAAACATCTTGAATTGATACTAGTGTAACAAATATACCCTATCTATAATTGAAATAGAGTAGGGGTGATCGGTTCTAGGGTGGGCAGATTCTAAACCTGGAACCTGAAATCTACCATGTTATAACTAGTTCCTAGTTTTTGAAACCTGTAACCGATCCTTTTTGTCCCAAAACCCGTTTTGGAACCTGCCCTGTTTTTCCGATCCGGTTTCAAGATCTACCTGAGAACCTATTTTTTGTTTATTCTTTTTTATGGTTTCATTTTTTCTAGCAAATTAATATGAGTAGCAATGAAACAATTCACAATAAAGATGAAAAATAAAAAATCACTATCCACCAAAAATAACAATTCCTAAGATGAGCAATAAAAATTACTATCCACCAAAAACAATAATCCAAAATATAGTAATATATGATTTACGGCTTTTTTTTTAACACACGCTAAAAATTGGTTCCAAAACCTATCTGGGTGGGTTTTCACTTGGAATCGGAAACCCGACCAGTTTCGACTAGTTTCAACCAGTTCCCAAAAAATGGAACTGGTTCCCAAATCAATTCAAATGGGAACTGGTTCCCGAACCTGTGTTTTGAGTGGTCCGGTCCGGTTCCCGGGTAAACCTAGTCCGATTGCACACCCTAAAATAGAGGGTATATGTATTACACATGTATAAATTTGGGTTTTTTGTTACACAAAAAAATTTAGGGTATTTGTGTCATAGTAGTCAAGTTCGGGATTTTTTATGACAAAAAAAATTGGGGTATGTTCCTTGGTACGATGTAGAGTAACATCATAGGAATGCAATGATCATGAAGATTAGTGTTTATTGCGAGCTCGCTGTGTAACTTGAAAGTATGCACATGATCAAAAGCATATGTCGTCTAGCATTGCAAATTTGAACTTCATGTTGGCGTCTTGTTCTTGTCAAGTTCGTGAAAATGTGAAAGCTTTGAGGATATTTTTTACATATATTTTCCCATAATGCTCTAATTTATGACATTATTTTCTTCAACTCAAATTTATAGCGTGACTCTCTCTATTAGCGCCTTATCTACAAAAAAATAAAAGAATAAAAGGAAAGACTTTTAGAGCTAGGAGAAGTAGAAAAGTGAGAGGGAATCAACGCAAGAGTGCTTTGATTCTTTATCCACTCCTCGTTTCTGTTGGTTTTATTCCCTTTGAATAGCTTCTTCTACAATTATATAATGTGTCTTACTTTAGCATTTTGTTTTCATTTCTCATCACTCTATGTTCTTATTTTAATCTTTCTATCGCGTCAATTTCGATTTCCAATACATAAGTAAGCTCTGTCAATTTAAGAACATGATTTCACCTATATCCTATCAGCTTGTAAATCATACCGTTCATTTAGTCTGCATTTCCTTTATCCTCACTCGGAATTTAATATCCTTTGATGTGTTTAAAATCTCGCGTATTTTTTTTTTGTATATCTATATTGTTTAGGGAAGTAAAATGAAAATTATAGGCGAGCGATTTCAAATCCCTGTAAGTTCCACCTGGATCCCAGAACCTAACCGTTGGAATAAGTTTTAAATTTTTCGGAACCCGAAACCTATCCTACGTTCCTTGGAACCTAAACCTACCATGTCACAAGTTCCAGGATTTACCTAAGTTTTATCTGTATTATTAATTGAACGATTGTAGCAAATCATCACCTTTTATGACAACCAATTGCTGCTATAATCCACTGACAACAACTTATATTTAGACATACGAAAATATAAAACATTAACAAAGTAAAAGTCAGTTATAAAATGAAAGTTCAAACTAGTAGTTCCAAATTATACACTCATCATCGAATGTCATGAATACCGTAAGATTACGCAAAGATATAAATCAAGAAAAACATAATTTTCAAGTTTCACCTACGTAGAACTTACCCATCAAAACAAATTCTCCAATTTTTGGAACCTAAAACCTACCTTGCATACCTTAGAACCTGGAACTAAGCAAGTTCCTACCAGTCCTATTCCAAGTTCGGTTCTTAGATTCTAAGTTCTACCCCGAAACCATGCTCACCCCTAATGAAAATCACGTGTGATGCTAAAACTTATTTGTGCAGGTGAGTTGAACAAGATTATCTCAATTACATCAGATGTAATATAAATAAAAGAATGAATTCCTGCTAAAAATATATAATCACCTATTGGAAAATTAAATTACCTACTCCCATTGACGTCATATTTGTTTTCTTTATTATTTTAATTTATTAGTTTCTGTGAGTTATCCTCTATATATTTAACCATAATTATTGCGATAAAGAAAAATGATATAAAAAGTTTGTAATGAGCAAATAGAAATGATCAATGAGTGTATCATTTTATCCATACCATGTGCGAAAAAAGACTCGCGAAACCATATCATCATACGAGAACATTGTTGAAAATACAAAATCACGAGATGCTTTTCGATACTTTCCACATTCGGTCCTAGCTATTTCCGCACCTTCCGATCGACCCAAACACATACAAATCCCTAACGAATAGTTATGATGTGTTTCCTTGAAATCACAAATAAAATTCTTTGTTCTAAACAATCATTTAATGCGCCTTCATTGATGCTCAATAAATTCACTCTTCCGGTATCGAACGATTAAGGGTGAGCGGTTTCAAGTTCCTTTTAGGTTCTACATGAAATCTACCCTCGGGTACAGGTTCCTTATTTTTTGCTACCAGAAACTTACCTGTTGGAACTTGAAACTTGGAACCTACCCTGTCACAAGTTCCAAGGCCTAACAGGTTTTTTTTTTAGTTAAATAAAATGAAAATGAACGCAACAATACCGAACAAGCTTGTCATTCATCAAAGAGAATACAAAAGACTAGTTTTTCTGGCATTACGGTTCAAATATACAATTAAAATGAGAAATCATTGCGTAAATCGATACTAAGGGTGATTGGTTCCATGTTCCGTACATATTCCACCTGTACTGAATAGGTGGAACACGGTTTCTCTAGATGGCTGGTCTATAAATTAAGACCCTCTTATATCAGAAACACGGTTTATCGATGAAAATGGAGGGAGAGCAATATAGAGCCCATGTTGTGGTCCTTCCATATCCCAGCCAAGGCCACATCAACCCTCTCCTCCAATTTGCAAAGCGTTTGGCTTCCAAAGGACTCAAGGCCACGCTCGCCACAACCCGCTACACGGTCAAGTTCGTCCATGCTCCAAACGTCGGGGTTGAGCCCATCTCCGACGGGTTCGATGAGGAGGGGTTCAGTCAGGCAGGGAACGAAGCCGCTTTCCTCAAGTCGTTCGAAGAGCATGGCTCAAGAACGTTGTCTGAACTTATCGAGAAATACTCGAGCACGGACACCCCTGTCACTTGCGTGGTCTACGACTCCTTCTTCCCGTGGGCTCTCAATGTGGCTAAGCAACATGATATATTCGGCGCGGCATTCTTCACCAACTCAGTTGCAATTTCGAACATATTCTACCGCTTGCATAGCAGATTGCTCAAATTGCCGCTCGAGTTACACGACGAGGCACTTTTGGTTCCTGGCTTGCCTCCGCTCAACTCGTGGGACCTCCCGAGTTTTCTTCGGTCGCCAGGAAGCTACCCTGCTTACTTAGCCATGAAGCTGAGACAATTCACTAACTCAGACGAGGCTGATTGGATTTTTGGAAACAGCTTCGAGGCACTAGAATATGAGGTACGGGAAATTCACACGATAAACATTGCTATTGTCCTTTTAATTCTCTTGTGCATGGATTTGAGTTTCGTCTTCCTCATGGTGGTCGATCAAGTTGTAAGGTCACTAGTGCGACTTTCAACGGTTAAACCCTCTTTTAAGATGAACCATCATCTAATCCCACTGAACTGAAAAATCCATTCCAGTTATGAAGTGCAGAGGACACAACACCAGATGAATTATGTCTTATTTTTCACTTCCTTAAAACCCTCAGATTTTCTATCAGCAGATGTAATTTTTCCCACAAAGATGTTGGCTGAGATGACTTCTCTAGACCACACCACTACATAGGAAAGCTAAGAATCTTGGCGATCAATTTTGTATCCCAGATAAATATCTTTCTAATTAAGTTCTTCATGATGCATATAATGCTAGGAAGCAAAGAGCATATCAGACCTTTGGCCAGCAAAGTTGATCGGTCCAATGGTTCCATCTACATACTTGGACTGTCGCATAGACAAAGACGATGCGTATGGCGCGAGCTTATGGAAGCCGTTAAATTTTGAGTGCGCCAATTGGCTCGAGACAAAGCTGCCTAAATCGATTGTATATGTCTCCTTTGGAAGCATGGTTTCATTGACCGCGGAGCAAACAGAGGAGATTGCATGGGGACTAAAGGAAAGCGGCTTCCCTTGCCTATGGGTGGTGAGGCCTTCCGAGCTCGATAAATTGCCACAAGGGTTCAGGGAATTAGTTCAAGAAAAGGTCATGATCGCCACGTGGTGCAACCAATTGGAAGTCCTCGCCAACCAAGCCACGGGGTGTTTCATGACGCACTGTGGGTGGAACTCGACTCTCGAGGGGCTGAGCATAGGGATCCCGATGATCGGGATCCCCCGGTGGGCCGACCAATTTACCAACGCTAAGTACGTGGAGGAGATTTGGGAAGTAGGAGTGAGGGCCAAGGAGGATGAGGAGGGAGTTGTGAGGAGGGAGGAGGTTATTAAGAGTCTGAATGAGGTGATGAGAGGAGAGCGAAGCAGTGAGATCAAGAGGAATGTAAGGAAATGGAGGGAATTGGCTAAGGAAGCGATCGGCGAAGGTGGGAGCTCTGACCGGTGCATCAATGAATTTGTGGAGCATTTGACGTCTCATGTGAAAGGAGGCAGACAAGTCCGTTGAGGGTCATTATCAAGTCTCAGATTGAGTGATTCTAGGTTTTCATGTTCTCTATTGTTTGTTGGCATTGTTGTTTTTAGTTTCCTTTGTTGTCCAATCAATTTCATTTATAAAAGCAACGGAACTTTGAAACGTTGCCTATTACTTCTTAACTTTGGCACCATTTTGTATTGAAAAGTTACGAATTGCGTCTTACTTAGCTTCTAACTAGCCGTAGTAAATAGGTTGGTGGAAACTCTTTAGATTTATTGAAACAAAGAAATAAGAAAATCAAAATCATGACTGATAATGTTTGGAAGGTCGTTCACACGAACCATAAGCATCCCATTCGCTCGCTGGGGGAGTCCAAAGTCCTGGATATCAGCTGTCTGCGACTCTCCTGTTTTTTCAGTTGATATATTAGTGAGACACTAGAGATCAGGTTCAAGCTCAACTCTTAATCATCTAATCCTAGCGCCGAACTTCGATTCACATGCACTGGGTGCAACCGTCTGAAAAGTTCTGACAACTCACGTGTTGTGGAATCCATATATTCAACACAGGATTCGCAGTTTAGATGGGTTTTGGTACATAAACCTCAATCCTATGACGCACTTTAGTCAATTTTCACCTTTTCTTTTTCTTTTTGCGGGCACAATGAATCAAATCTCGCTGATTCGACGGCAAACCTGTCGGGAGCTTTGCGAATACTCGTGCTTTGTGTGGAAGGAGAAAATATTAGGCGCCTCTAGTGATTCCACCGTGGAGAAATCACAAATCCAAGACTCCAGCAGGAGTGTTCACAAACAGTCCCGAATGACCTAGCAACAGCACACAAAACAGAGCAACCTACTTTGGCCGAATAAAGAAAACAGTGAGAGAGAAAGTAGAATGCCAATGGTTTGGGAATCATAAGATGCTGAAGAGAAAGGTGCAAGATGAGAAAGCAAAGACTCAGAGAATAAAGACGGAACAGACACACAGCGCAGAGATTCGTGCCTAGCGGGAACGCGAGTCTAGGAAAGCAAGTGCCGTGGAAACTAGAAAGACAGAGGAAAGCGAAGTTCCAGAATAACAGCACGCTAGAGAGACTATTTTCAGAGGGAAACTTCATCGTAGTGTTATGTGAAACTCATGAGCGATGATCCAAGATATTAGTACAGTGTGCCCCAAAAAAAAGTACTTTTGTTTGGACTTTCTTACTTTAGAATAGGTCTATGTCATTGGTTCATTTAATATGTGTAGGTGAACGTGGTTCCAAAGTAAAATCTGAAACTTGATAACCGAACCGATAGGAACATATTCGGTTCTAGATTCCAAGATATGCAGAGTAGGTTTTAGGTTCTAAAAATTGGGAAACATGTTTCAACGAGTAGGTTCTAAGTTCTAGATATGTAAAACCTAGAATATGGAACCTATATTTTTCTTGGTCTATGTCTTAATGTGATTCTACGATATTTCATGATGTCGGCTAATGAGTATATAATCTAGAACTACTGGTATGAATTTTCATTTTATGACTAAGACTTTTACTTTGTTAATGTTTCATATTTCCGTGTGTTTAAATATAAGTTGTTGTTAGTAGATTGTAATAACAATTTGTGATCATAAAAGATGATGATTTACTGCAATCGTTCAATTAATAATACAAGTGGAAGCTAGGTAGTACATGGAACCAATCCTGGAACTTATGACTGGATAAGTTTTAGGTTCCAAGATATGCAAGTTAGGTTTTAAATTTCAAAAAATTATGAATCTATTCCAACAGGTAGGTTTCAGATTCTAGGTGAAACTGTAAGGAACCTAGAACCACTTACCTCTATCGCAAAGGTGATTAATTATATAGAATGTTCCTCATCATTACAGCAAAGGGTTAACATTCCCACTAAAATGCTATTTTATTTTTATTTTATGGCTTTTAAGTGTATATGTTGTTTTATAGTTCCTTTTCACGAGCAAATTCATCAACCCTCTTTTGAAGGAAATAAGAAAAAGATATTTCTATATATAGTTGGGATAAGAACACTAGGAGTGTCATAACTTTCGTACGGCACTCACTTGAGTGTCATAACTTTTTTTTCGCTTACTTAAGTGCCACTATCGGTAAAAAAAGATCACTTGAGTGCCACTTCCGGCGAAAATAGATCATTTGTGTGCCATTTCGACAAACCATCCTACGTGGATTTTTTTATTAATTTTCCATACGACGTGGATTTTTTAAATGTTTTTTATTTTATTTTTTTGAATTTTTATTTTTTATTTTTTTCCTTTTTTTTTCAATGCCGACTAGGATCACCAGTGACCCTTGCTGGCTGCGAAGGCCTTACCCAGATTGGGCAATGGCAGCCTTACCCTCGGCCGCGAAGGCCTTGGGCGAGGCCGCAAAGGCCGTCACCAGATCTGGGCGATCACAAGTGAGGCGGCCTCACCAGATCTAGCGAGAGCCTTCGTCGCCTCCCTTGCGGTCGCAAAGGCCCTTGGCGAGGTTGTCGCAGCTTTGCCGGTCGCGGGTGAGGCGGCGAAGGCTCTCACCAGATCTGGTGAGGCCACCTCACTTAGGGCCACCCAGATCTGGCGACGGCCTTCGCGGCCTCGCCCAGGGCCTTCGCAGCCGCGAGCAAGGCGACGAAGGCTCTCGCCAAATCTAGCGAGGCCGCCATACTCGCGGCCGAGGGCAAGGCAGCCCTCGCCCAATCTGAGTGAGGCCTTCACAGCCGGCAAGGGTCACTGGTGACCCTCGCTAGCATTGAAAAAAATTTTGCAAAAAAAAAGGAAAAATAAAAATTCAAAAAAATATTATTCACGTCAGCTCCAGCGAAGCCATATTGGATTTTCCTTCTAAATGGCCAATGGCACTCAAGCGATCACTTATTGCCGAAATTGGCACTTAAGTGAGCTAAAAAAAAGTTATAGCACTCAAGTGAGCGTCATACAAAAGTTATGGTATTCCTAGTATCCTCATCCCATATATAGTTCCATGATATGTGGAATTATAGCAAGTATGCATTCCTTTTTCTTGGTACTTCCTGAGGTCCTTTCTATTTTTCAGTGCCTATATGATCTTTTAGAGACAAAAATAAACTTCTCGTTGTCTTCTGAGAATAAGTGACATGCATCTTAAATTTAAGTGAGGTGAAGAGATTCCACACAATAAAAAGTGGTAATCAGGTACGATTCATGATGATGATGAGCACCATCAATTGGTCATCATACTCAATATGAGTTGGGCTGGGTTCACTCCCATGTAGAGCTAACCCAATAAAATGCAAGCCCAAAGACTAGAGCCCATATGATAATTGATATATGGAGAAATTAATGGGATGCTATATTTAACCTAAATAAATAGGGTTTTTCTCTATTTTATGACGTAGCAGAAAAGAAGACGTGAGGCAATAGCAAAAGAGAAAGAGAGGAAGAAAATCTAGGAAAGAGGGTGATGTCCGGTTTTCATCGCGGTGACGATCGGAGGTCAATTCGTTGTCCAATTTCTTTTGACACATTATTCTCGAATTTGATTGGTTTGATTTCATCCAGATCTTCGTCCATCGAAATTTTCATGTATAGAACTGAACTTGCACTTTAGTGAGATTTATCCTTGACCTCTAGTGAAATTCATGTGTACAGCCAAGAATGGTGTTCTTGATGTTGTTGTTGTGTACCTCTAGTATCAACTAGAGAAGAATTTTGTTTGCCCAATATTGTTGATAGTGAAAATTTTGGGTGAACTTTGGTCCCATGGTTTTTAATGTCCTCACACCGGGGAGATTTACCACATAAAAACTGTCTTGTGTTTAAGGGTGCTTGATATTTATATTTTGGCAGATATACTGCTTTATTGTGTTATTTCCTATAAGCCTACACAAGAAGGGAAATTGTTTTGTTTCGCTGCGCTAATCCGATATTGTTTGGGTTGTCATTAATCTCCTATCAATATAGGGCATTAATACGGTCAAACAAAAGAATATATTTGTGGTGCATTTGGTTTAGCTTTTCTAAGGGGCTTTGGGCCCTGGGAAAAACTTAGTGTGTTTGGCAATTTTTTTGGGAACCCCTTGGACCAAATGCTGGCCTTGGCGAAGCTAAAAGCCCAAGGTAGATACTTGCATTGAGTTTTTAATATTTTCTGAATGTTATTGTGGGGATTAATGATATTTTTTTCTTTCCAATATTGCCTCACTAATAATTGTGTGCTCCACTTTTGCTCTCAAAAAATATTGTTCATCTTCTTCAGCCATCTTCTTTCATCTTCTTTAACCCATCATCTCTGTGCTCGCTAGATGCTAAGTAGTTGAGGTCAAGTCGCCAGGGTCGAGATCCCGCAAGTCAAGGGTTAATGTTGAAGTTGCGTAGGTCGAGGGATGACCTTCTTCAACCCCATTGTCATTTATCTTTTGCAACCCTTCAACGTCGGTCACTGAGATCTCGCGACCTTGACGTTGCCTCGCCTAGTGTCACGCATCCTTCACGGCCCTCGCCTAGGTCGCACTGACCGCCGAAGGGCTAGATCTAGGTCACACAGCGGTCACGCGACCTCGGCGACCCATTGTCCAGCGTGGCACAATCAATCTCAGGTACCGCACAGTAGCCAATGCGAGAGAGTTAGGATTTCGATGGATCTGGGCTTTCATATTAAGGATTTACAGAGAAATGGTGGATGGGAGAGAGATGCTGCAAACCCTGGCCCTCTGTTAAACGAAGCAGACGAATAGGGCCCTTTGTTTTTCTTTTCTTTTCTTTTTAATTTTATGTTACTTTGCAAAAAACTACGCCAAAGTCACTAATCAAAATGTATTTGCTTTGAGCAAAATACACTTGAGCCAAAGAGCTTTGGGGAAATGACTTTGCATTTCCCTAAAATTGAATCAAAAGCACCCTTAATTATAGTTACCATATTTTAATTATAAATACTAATCTGACATTGATAGAGTGAATGACAAAAAAAAGAGTATTTTGAGAATAGTTTCCACAGTTTGATAGTAGTAGATATTACAAAGGCGGTCCGTGTTATAGCAATTACAGTTTTTGACTGTAATAATGATTACACTATAATGACCATCACTGCAAGCAAACACTGTTATGGACAGTCGACAGGTAATAAGCCTGAAACGTACGTAATAGAATTTTCTGCAACCAGAATGTGTTGTATATTTCATGGGTGGCCATTATTCCTATAAATAATGCAATTTCGTTTTGTGGAATCGGTCGTCGATCACGTTCCAAACGAACAATTACGACATCATATGGGATGCATTATTCTAATTATTCTTCAGCTGGACTTGTCCTGACTTATTGTATATATTACCAACTCTGGGTAATCGTGAGGACAATAGTCTCTAAATTTCAAAAGACTAATTCTTGTAGTTGACTAAAAAGTTCACGAATGGGCAAGCATTGCTACATTACGTTGTCCGTTGCGTTTTTTCTATTGTAAGCAGATGACCATTTTGCGTTCCAACACAGGTATTGAAATCGAGCGAGACGTTTGGACACCAAAGATGAGTAGCATTTTTTTACAGGGGAAGGACATGTGAAAGAGAGAATATGTGCGGGTGCGTGTGCTTGGGGTCAAAAGAATGGCCCCCACCCACCTAAATCCTAGGACGATGTTGGGTTTAACCCAGTGAACGTAACGATGGTCTTGTTGTTAGAAGAAAACGTGCCAAATGACGGGTCAAATTGAGTTCAATTAGATGCGGCGGTAATGACTCCCGTGCCCTTCTTCGACAAGTTCATGAAGAACACCGCCATGTGCACGCATTGGATAGATCGAACTAATGCTACAAAAAATAATAGAGCGATTCTCGAAATCGGATTGTTTGAAGTTATGTGAAGAACCCTTTTTGGCGCTCGAATACACCACACTTAGGCGCCAACAACTCTTCTCTCCGAACCATTTGTCGCTTGCCCCCAAAGACCATTCAAGCAATTACCGATTGTATCGTCCAGCTCTTGTTGTGTCCATTCACATTTCTCTCGATGGGCCAGTCCCCACCTAATCGAACCGCAAAAGTGGTTCATGTTCGTTCCGATGATTACTCTTTACCGAGCCTATTCGTCTCTCCTAGTCCCTCCGAAAACAGGGAATGGTTTGAAGGGATCCGATGGGTAGTGGTGGGCAAATGGGCTGGGCCTGCCTAGGAATAGAGTGGGCCATTCGCTGCCTTGGGCTGGCACGACCCGCTACAATGGTGGTCATGCCATGCCTGGGACTAGGCCCGCTTCAATGGCCACTGATACTAATTATTCCGAATAATACAAGTGATCATTTTTTAAATAATATTTTTCAAATCATTCGTTTTCTACAAAATAAACGCACACTACATTTTAACCCTTTCTTTCGACCACCTCGGTGGTATTGGGTGACAAACTCATCATCACGGCTTTCGCTACAATAAGCCAGACTTCTCGATTTGTGGTGAACACAAATCGCTATTTGCCCTTAGTTCACTTCCCACTGCTCCAAGAAGTACTCTTGAAAACAGTCAATGAAAATAATTGCAATCTAACGCCGTAAAATCGAAGGCAATCAGCAAACCTCTTGGAATCTGTCCAACTCATTCAAAAGAATCTCTTTCTTCTTTCTCCAAGTCGAGCACGAGAATCTTGATTATTAAAACCGTGAAAGGAGAAAAGAGCCAACCCTTTTTGAGGGCAAAGAGAAAAAGAAAAGCAATCTTTCAAAGGATTCTTAAAAAGTGGTCATCTGAGGTCCATAGCTTGGCGCCTAGCTTTTGCCTGAACGGTTCGGCGGGGCACATGCCCCCACTGAAATTTCAAGAGTGCTCTTTGTTACGTGATTTACGGACCTAAGCATGTCCCTAAAAGGCTTCATCTCAGTACTCATTCGGATCTCAAGATTATCGGGATGTAAAACTTTTGGAGGGTCTCTTTATGGAAAAGAAAAAGATACAGGGGGAATTCAGTGATGAATAAATTATTATTTTCTAAACAAGTTGAGGCCTAAAAGGGGTAATTACTATTTTATATCTTTTTCTTGTAAACGATAATATTATTAGGTGAGGTCATCTATGTTAAGAAATATGTGAAATATTGTCCAAGAAAGTGCACACCTTTGTAATTGAATTGCCAATGCATGTTGGAGATTATAAGACGCGATTATTATGCCTATTCTTCTTTTGCAAAGATAATATCAAACATGTTATGCACCTATGTTGTTTTTTATTTAACTTAATCTCGTCACCATTATCGCTCGTGTCTTCTATTAAAAAAAATTCATATCTTGTACATGGAAAAATGTAAAAATATGTATCGTTATCAATTTCGCTACGTTACGTTACGGTGCCCATTTCTTACATCTACAAATGGGAGCGACATGTGATCTAATTATTCATCAAAAAGCCACGCGAATCGTGCTTCTATTTTTAAGGCAATATTTTCCCTATTTTCTCTCTAAAACATTCCGAAAGGATTCTTGACTTGAATAACGAAGGATGATCGATGTATACTAACAAATTCTAAAAAATTACACGAAACCTCTCTACGCTTTAAGGGCAGTATGGCCTCCAGTTTTTCACAATTGCATAACACTACCATGAACTTTCAATTTGTTATGGTTGTTAATCCTCCCGTTTATTGTCCTATTAATTCTTGTCTCATGTTTTCCAGGTCAAAAATTATTTCAAAGAAAAAAAAATTATATAGGCCCTGTGAACTTCCAAATAACCGACACCCCTCTCAAATTTCGTGTAAAATTGGATGTTTCTTCTTTCTTCAATTCTAGAGGAATAAAAAAGAACTAAGGCCCTCTTTACCAAAAAAAAAAAAAAGAACTAAGGCCCTTACCAAGAAAAAAAAAAAGGAACTAAGGCTATTCCACCTTAACGGTTGTTCTGCAATTGTAATTCCATGAAAAATAATAATCAATCCATATCGCGAAGCAAACTTGATTCTAGAATATTTGTCGCTATGTATCGCCTGTTGTTAAATTTTGGATGGACATATGAAGGGAAAAGTAAAAAAAAAAAAAGTTCTAAATCTATTGTATTGGTACTAATTCAGTAATAAACATTTCAATTAGACTAATTCAGCCATAAACCTTTAACATATTGGCCAATTCAATCCATACAACCAATTTAACGTAGAATTCGCTGACGTGCCACTAGTCATACGTGCATTAACATTTTTAATAATTTTTTGATTTTTTTGTAATTATCTTTTCTTTCTTTTTTTTTTTGGCAATGGCTAGTCGCTGGCCACTGTCCACAGGCCATGAACTAAATTGGTACCAATGTAATAGATTTATGACTTTTTTTATACTTTTCCCAAAATATGAATGAAGCCAATCAACACCGACGATTTTTTCGAGAAGTGAACATGGTTGAATTTTTTTTTTCTAGGTAGAAACAATCGTAATGGTGAACGTGAGGACTAGTTCTATTTGATGCATCTGTCCATTATTCCAAACGAAAATTAAAATAGAAAAAAAAAAAAACGGTCGCATGCGCCTGTTCACCAGTTAGTTTCTTATAATAAAAAATTGTTCCAAGGACCACAAAAGCATAATGACAAAAAAGAATAGTTTATGAGTATTGTATTATATAAAGGAAAAAGTCACAAAAAATCCCAATTATATTTAATTTGACATATTTATCGTGAACTTATTTTTGGGACATTAAAAATCACATATTATACCTATTGTGACCCATTAACCCTAAACTTATTCTTATGTAGTCATGGGGTCACAGGCCGGTTTCTGCCCGGAACCGGTCCGGTCAAACCTGGGCCCGAACCGTTGACCGAACCCGCGGTTCGGAACCAGAACCGACTCATGGCCTACGGGCCTAGTTCAAGTTTCAGCAATTTTGGAACCGAGCCTGGAACCGCTGGTTCCGGGCCAAGTTCCAAAAAATAAATAAATAATAAATAAAACAGAAAACCTACAGCAGGGCCTGCACGTCTATAGACCTTGCTGCGACCCGTTGTTAAGGCAGCCGGAATCGATCGGAACCAGCCGGTTCATACATGGCCACGAACCAGAACCGGCCGGTTCCGAACCGTGGCCATGACTATTCTTATGTAACATTATTACCCTTCATAAAGATTTTATTAAATGATTTTTCAGCCAAAACAAATCATTTTTGTTTCGCTTACGCCATATAAACACTGTTTAATTTTAGCATATAAGTGAACGGATTTTTAATGGTTCTCATTAATAGAATTTTGATGCAAGGTAAATGGATCGTACCAGTACAAGTTTGGCATAAAATTTGGGGTAAACATGTGCTTGTATATACGAAATCAATCAACACATTGGCCCAGTATCCCCGTCGGCCAAGACGGGGTTGCTCCTAAACACATCGCAGCCGTTCATCGATTCTGCATCTGCGGCGCAGATTCAATGATCGGCAGAAGCGTTAAATAATAAATAAAAATTTGGATAGTGACATCCACCTACCAAAAAAATAAAAGAAAAGAAATCAACGACGATAAACAATCTCGCGGAACTGCATCCTACGGTCACAATAGCAACATTCCCAATCCAACGGCCACGATCGCCCTTCCCGCCCATCGCGGGCCGGAAACGCGGGTCTCACCGCCGTCGCTGGTTTCTCGCTCCTGCGAAGTGGATGGCGTGGACGACGAGCCGTTGTAGTTGGGGTTGCTGCCGTAGAGCACCTGAATGCCCTGAATGTCGTCCGTCGCGAGCTCCACCTTCCTCGTCCGGGAAGTGATGGTCGGGAACATGATCGACTCCTCCACCGACGAGTGCCCGAGCCCGAGGAGGTGGCCGATCTCGTGCACCGCCACCGACTCCAGGTCGACCGCCGTCGACACCGACGACTTCGTCACGTCCCCGGTGACCACCCAGTCCTCCTCCCCGTCCAGGTGGAACCTCCCGTTCGGCGGCGAGAACGCGTGCGCCAGCGTCCCCAGCACCCCGTCGAAGGGCTCCCCGTCGCCGTGGTCCCCGCTGAAGAACCCGATCTTAATGTCGGCGGCCGCGAACGAGTCCGTCGCCGTGAACGTCAGGGGCGTCACCGTCGACCACCGGTCGAAGGCGCGCGAGAACACGGCCTTCGCCTCGACGGTGAGCTGGTTCTGCGGCAGGAACGCGTAGGTCAGGTCGATCTTGCCGTCCGGCCAGCGCGGAGTCCCCGGGAAGAAGGAGTAGTGGCCGACAGCGTGGAAGTGCGTCGCGTTGAGCGACTCCGCCTTGCCGGAGTTCATGGCCGTCGACCCGTTGACGATGTCGGGGTTGCCGCAGCGCGGCCGCACGATCTGCTTGAGCGTGGCGTCGTCGAGCTGGCCAGTGGGTTCGAGGTTGAAGTTGCGCTGGTAGGTCTTGATGGCAGACTCGAGGGCGTCGTCGAAGTCGTCGGTGAAGTTGGAGGGGGAGTCCGGGATGTAGCCGAAGTAGCGGAAGTACTTCTTGAGCTTAGCAAGGCCGTCGCGCCTCTCCCCGGCGTGGCAGCCGGAGAAGTTCTGGAAGGCGTTCCAGGCGGCAGAGGGGATGTTGGGGAGCAGCGAGGGCGGGATGGAGGATATGTTGGGGAGGAAAGTGGCCGAGACCAAACCCGACGGCGGCGGCGCAAGGGCCAAGCAAGCCACCACCGTCGCCAAAAGGTGAAGAAACCTCATGGTCAATTGATTGTAATTGCTAAAGAGAAAGAGAGGTGGGTGTGAGGAAGGAAATGGGGGGGAGCAGTTGAAAACTTGAGATAGGAGGAGAGTTTGGGGCGTCTTCTTATGGGAAATGGCAAAGAAGAGGGGAATTGAGAAGAGATGGGGTCGAAGCCGGCGAGCAAAAGGCAGGCCAAGGAATGGAGGGGGGTTTGTGTTCAAAGGGATCGCTGTCGCGTTTGACAGGGAAGGGGGCTGGACTTTGACCTGTTCCGTGGGGGGAGTTTCGTCTGACTTTTCTCGGGCACGAAAGCGTGTTACGAGAGCAGTGGAAGACGGCGGCGTTTCTGAGGGCTGCGTTGGAGGAGGAGGGCGACGACGACGACGACGACGACGACGACGACAGAAGATCCACCCATCTTCATCCAATAGAGAGGTCGACTTCAACGTTGGGATTTGGCCGAACGGGGGACGGTGTGAACGAGGTGAAGAAAGCCGTAGCGAAGGTACGTCGAAGGACGACTGCTCTGTTGGAAGGATCGCCACTCAGCTCTCCGAACTTTCCATTGTCACTTTGAATATACGGGGTAGAAACGCCTTTTGGTCAATGAATATTCAAGCCGCGCCATCTCCTCCTCCCGCGTCGATAGGGAGGGCCAATCGCGGCTCTTCAATACCCTCCTCTTTCCTTGATTTTCGGTTCATTTTTTTTTTAAATTTATTTTTGACTCAAAACGTGGTCATTTCGTGTGGTGATGACCGTGCCATCTTGGGTTACAACGGATTCCATTGGACACGTGGAGGAAATAATTTAGACTTTATTTATTTAGCCAAAAAAGGAGAAGGAAATTTCAGATAATGATCTAAAATGCCCTTATTTTCTTGAATAAGCACATAAAGTAGAAATTTTTTTAAATAAGGACTTAAAATGACTATGTTGGTTCCAAATAAGGGCCTAACTCGCCAGCCGGCTAAATATTTCGACCGATCAGAGGCATTTTTCTCCAAAGACAATTTCAATTAAATTTAATATAATTTAAAATTAAAAAAATCTATAAATAAAAAAAAGCAGTCGACCCAGCTCTCTTGCTTGCGGCCATCGTCCCATCATCGGTGGAACGATGGCCATGGCCGACAAGGTCACTAGCCCTCGCCTCGATTTGGGCGAGGGTTGCCAACCCCCATGGTGATGGGCAGCGGCCACAAGAGGAGGGCCTTGATTTTTTTTTTGTTGCGTGTTTTTTTTATTTAAGTTTTAGCCTTTTTTACCTTTTTTGTTTGTTTTTTTTATGGAAAATTTTTTGAATTTTTTTAACCTAATTGTATTAAGATGTTGTGTAAAAATTAGGATTCGGGTCAAAACGACGTTGTTTTAGTGTTTTAGTTAACCTTAACACCGCATGGCACATAGGAGAGATATAATATAAAAAAAAAAAACCTCAACACAAAATCTAGTCCTAGGCATGCAAGGGTCCCTCACCAACCACTGGCGAGAGTCCCTTGCCTAAGTCCTCGTTGACCATGGGCAAGGCGATCCTTTCCAAATATCGCCAGTTGTCGGCCATCGCCCAGAGATCATCCACTGATGAAAAGGGAAAAAAATAGAAAAAGTAAAAAAGAAAGAAAAAGTAAATGACGAAAATGCTCTTGACCAACCAGTGAAGTCAAGCTCTTCTTCGAAACTAACATAGCTGCTTCGGCCCTTCATTTGAAACAAAGTCCATTTCAGGGCCTTTTTTGATAAAATGATTGCACTTTAGGCCTTTATTTGAGATTTTTCCGAAAATGAATGATTTGTAAAATGCTTTCCTAAAAATGATTGTTTATATTGCTTAGAAAAATGAATGATCGACAAATATTTTCATCGGTCACAAATATATATAGATAAAAATTATTATCAATAATGACATATTTTTCATTGACTAATTATTTCAAACGATTATTTTTAAGAAAAATATTTTCTAAATAATTTATTTTTTATAAAACAAACGAATCCTTAATAAGAAAGCCCAATTGAATTCTTCAGTCTACTAAAAGCCAACGAGAAAAACTAAAATAGAGATTGGAATTTGATTGTATGTTAACATTTTAAAGTTAAAGAGAACGATTCATACAAGTTTTGGTTAATATCACCAAAAACCTTAAATCGGAATATCTGTCGCATTTATTCCAAATTAATTTTCGTGCTCACAAACATACATTCGTACCGCATTTATTTCAAAACCAAATTTTGTATCTCAACAAAATACCAAATTAATGTACTTATGACAAATTTATAAACATCTTAGAGAAAAATGAGGGATTTTAGCAAAATTTTTATATTTGATGAGAAAATTTTGGTAACACGAGGGAACTCTTAGAGCAAAATTATCTCAATTCATTTTCATCAAATTTGGCTTCCCACGACAACGTTGTTTAAGACAGCCATTAACATTAAAATTTCCGTGTCGGATGCACGTCGAACTCGATCGTCCGAGTCGACTGCCACATGTCACGTGCCCCTTAACTGAGAGATTAGATAGAAGTTGACGAAGTGTAAATTTCCATGGGCGTGCGGTTTGGAATATTTTTTGAAACACGAAAATTAATTTGAGTTAAATGAAGCACGGAAATTGAAAATTGTCTCTGTCGGTCGAAATCTGCCCAGAAAATTTCCGTGCAAATTACACGTGGAAGCAAAATTTCGCCTCTGTTCCAGAGGGAGGAGATGGCGAGTGCGAGCCGAACAGGGAGACGCAGAAGAGTGTCCGAACAAGCCGAGCACAACGTAGGGGAAAATGGCGCCAAAGCGAAAGAAGAAGGAAGGAGCTCCTCCCTCCGATCCCGACGGCATATTCGCCGGGATGGTCGTTTTCTTGGTCGAGTCCGGCGTCCAGCCTCGCCGTTTGCAGGTCTCAGTTTCTCCTCCTCCTCCTTCTTCTTCCGCCGGCCATGAAAATCTTCACCTGTTAATGTGATCCCGAGTCAATCACTCCCTCTCTCTCTCTCTCTCTCTCTCTCCTCTGGGCGTGTGGCTACAGATATGGAAGCAGAAGCTCGCTCAAATGGGGGCGACTATAGCGGAGAAGCCGTCCAAAGGGGTCACCCACGTTCTCGCCATCGACGCCGACAAGCTTCTGCGGCAACTCGGGGAGCAACGGCTGGAGCGTTTCAAAGGGGTTCGTTTGATTTTTTTTTATTGCGTTTTTGACCCGGCATGTTTCTCGACCCGCTTCGCCTTTCGGCTTTTGGTTTGGTTTGCAAACTTGGACAATGACTTTGAAAGCTATTCAGGCGGGTCCGCCTTCAGTCGAATTCTGTAGAAATTTAGAATGAGAAAACAAGTTAAAGATGGGGGCCTGCAGAATTACAGAGAGTGATGTCAGGGATATGTTCGAGCATTTGATTAGAATTTGCCGTCGGCGCTCCAAGCCGGACTCCCAAAACATTGCTCACCTTGTTTTAGCACGACATTCAGGAGTAGCATTTCAATGGGCTGTGCTTGCTTGCTTCCTTTAGAAATGCTTGGAAGCACAAGGTTGCATCTTTCTTCTTCTGGGTCAATGTGCTTGATGTGCTATGCGGAAAGAAGTCATATGTTACATTTTCGGAACCAGGATTTGGATGGTTGTTCCTAACAGGGTCGAAATGTTGAGTTCAACAGAATTTGCAGCAATTAGTGTTCAGCAGAAAGATTTTTCACTGGAAGCATTTTGACAAAGTGTTGCTCATTACTTTTATCCCTGTACTTCCACTAGGTAGCATTACACCTCATGTCTGGCTAACTAGCTAGTTCTCATAAAAAAATTATGCAGGAAGTCTGGACCGCACGCATGATTTGCGTGTGAAGGTTCTACTATGGTCTGAACTGTTCATAGTTTTTCTTAATATTGTTTGATGGATTTTGTGGGCCAGATTTTCCTCTGGTTCACAAAGGTGTACAGTTGTATTGAGGTTTGGCTGAAGAAAAACTCACTCTAAACATTTTTCTTTGTATTGGCATGAATTACCTTGGAATTATCCTCTCAAAAGACAAAGGAATTAAGATATGATGGAGAAAGATGAGTAACATTGCTAGGCAATAGCTGATTTTCCTTCACTGTATCATTGTGAAATTCTTTTACAGTTGATCTCAAGATAAAATAAAGGACAGGTGGTGTGTCAGGTAGTTGAAATTCACCACTTCCTTTCTCGTTGAATCTCTATGAAAAGGATCCTATGTGAGATTGTGCTGATGTCAGGATGTCGCAAGTAGCATGTTGTGTGGTCTAAAAACCTTGAGAAACGGGAATGGTTTTTTCTTGTTTGCTAAAAGAGAAACGGGAAGGGTTGCTAAACCTGTAGTACTCACTCATCCTGACCAAGGAATTAAATGAATGCCATCTTCTATATCCAGCAATTATTCATATAAAGGCATATGTCTACGAAAGTACAGGGCATGGTATGCTAGTTATCTTGATCTACGAAAATTAAGACATGACATGTTTTAGCTCACTGTTAAAATGGAATTGCAAATCCATTGCATCTCTCTTTAATGGTACAAATGCTCTCATCAGAAATGAAGAGATGTGGCTGTTCCATCTGAACACAACGACGATTTTGCAATTGAACAAATGGTTGGAAGTCGTATCTCCTTTAAAAACACCTCGCGTTATACTGTCAAATAGAAATAAGCTAAAACGCTGCCTCAAGCTCCTTCACAGACTAAGCTTTCCATGTTGCTGCAAACTATAGAAAATGGCAGGTACATGGATCACTTCACCAAATGCACATATCAGATGTTGGTACTTTGTAGATTCACTTACTGCCCTTCCCCTATGCAGAAAATTCTTCTTTACCAGTGGCTAGAGGAGAGCTTGAGATCAGGGGAAAAGGTCTCCGAGGATTTATATGATCTGAAATTAGACTTAGAAAAAGAGAAGACACCAGAGACGCCTTTAGTTCCTAAACCAGCTGATGGAAGTGTAAGTATTGGCTATGAATCATCAAAAGGTGGAAGTACTAGGTCTCCTCCTCAGAAAAATGCTAAAGAGAATGACCTGTCTGAGGCAATAAGTAGGCCCGGACTTTCTGATGACTCAAGCCACTCTTTGAGCTCTGGTAATACCAGCCCAGGCCTCTCTGACATAACATCCAAGGATGTAAGTTCTAGAAGCCAATGATTCTAATGTGCTAATCCAACAATTCTCCCTCCTTGTTTTTGTCTATCTTAAATCGGTTCAAACAATGATAGAAAATGAATTAAATTTAGAATCATAATCATGAAAAGATTTGCTCTAATCCTTTTTAGAGCTGAATAATTCTTTTGTGGCAATTAAGGGCGGGTTGCAGCAGTCTTCTTTGATATACAGGCCACCTGATCTAAACAGGAATGTGACTGAAATTTTCGGGAAGCTCATCAATATATATAGAGGTGACATTCGTCAACTTCCTCATGTCTTTTCACCAGTAACGGTCTTGAAGAACCTATTAACTCTGTTGGTTTACCTGCAGCACTTGGTGATGATCGGAGGTCATTTAGCTATTATAAAGCTATACCTGTTATTGAGAAGTTGCCCTTTAAGATTGAAAGCGGGGACCAGGTGAAAAACCTACCTTCAATAGGGAAGGCATTGCAAGAACATGTGAGTTGCCATCTTTAGCCCGAGAGATCATTTCGATCTCTTTTTTGGGTTTATTGGTGTAATTCATTGTGGTAGTTCAATTGGGAAAATTCAATGGATTGGTAGTCTTCTTTGGTCAATGAGTGTTAAGATGACAATTTTTTTTTTGAAATTAAGATTGATTTTTTCTGGTTGTTGAATTTTGTAAACCATCGATGTTGCTGAAGTTAATAACTCCGCTTACCTTGCTATTGGTGAGGGGTTGTTGTTTAGAGAAATTTGCTTGTTTCTAGATTAGTATCTTTAAAAGAGAGCAGGCACTGATAGTTCTAACTTGCAGATTCAGGAGATAGTGACTACTGGCAAGTTGTCTAAGTTGGAGCACTTTGAAACAGATGAAAAGGTACACAAAGAGTTTATCCAAAGTCTGACATTTACATTTAACTACACCGCCAGTGATATAGTACCACTTAATAAATCCTGGTGCTTGCATATTTGAGCAGTTTCCCTTCTTTGTTTCCAGTCACAGGTTGCATCAATGCAGACACTGTATTGCAATATTTGCAGCAACCCAAAATTGTTTGACCGAATTTCTGTATCGAGATATTATCCCTTGGTTTCATGGAAATATGGATGGCCACATGAATCTGAAGTACTGTGTTGGTGTTTCTGAAAATACCATGAGTTTTGCTTTAAGTTTTTCTTATCTTGTTGTTTCCATACTTAACTATTCCTTGCTCTTTCACATCTATCTTGCACATACATGTTTGCCGACGCTGGGTCTATTCTTTTTGAGATTATTCTGTTTGGTGTTCACATTGGAGAGCAATTGAAGTACATATGTAGTTCAATTTCTTCTGTTTCATCTTATTCTAGGTGCGGACAATCAGTTTGCTTGGTGAAGTTTGGGGGATTGGTCCAACAACTGCACTGAAGTTGTATGAAAAAGGATACTGTACACTTGATGAGCTGAAGAAAGAGGAGTCATTAACACATGCTCAGAGGCTAGGTTTGAGATACTTTGATGATATAAAGCAGAGGATTCCACGTGATGAGGTATTCTTCCTAAAAACTTTGCCAATCCCGGCATCCCCTGTTGAAAGAATGATTTAGGATGATAGGTGGCATTTATGACCTAACCTGAAAGTTGGAGTTCTGCGAGACCCTACAGGGACTAGGAAAGGAGAAAAACATGTAGAACATTGGATATTAAAGTTGGAACTTCTGGTTTTACTTTATCTGCTACTCATGTTTCCCCAATTTCCTAGGTTCAAGAGATGGAGCAACTTCTTCAGAAAGCAGGTGAAGATGTCTTGCCTGGGGTGAGCACAATAAATTTTACTGCTTGATTTTCGTATTTGAGGAATTTAATTTTTTAACTGGATGCATATAAATTATTCTGAAATAGAAATGTGCTACTGCTTAAGCAGGGCTTCTTTTCATATTTAGTGAGGAAGAATCACTTTCACCTGCAGAAAGATAATACTGTTGAGAAGGTTTTGGCTCAGTGGGAAATTGGATCACCTGGTGACATCGATTTCCTATTCATGGCCAGTGTCAAATAATTTCTTAAACTGCTAAACTCTGGGCTTTTTTTAGCTTGGCACAGATCTTTTGATCTTCATTCGTGGACTACTTTGTATCAGAAAGTTTAAAACTTCTTTGTAGGCCACAATTAATATTTTCTTCTTTGCCATGTTATACCTGTGTTCTTCATATGATTATAATTAATGAAGCAAATGAACTGGTGAACAGTTAGACTATGTGGCAGAGTGATTGATGTTGGAGGCATCCTACCGAACCAGTCTAAATACATTAAGATTGGATTTCTTACTATCAATTCACGATTGAATAATATCAAGAGACTAGCCTGAGAATATGTGTTCATTTACGCGGTATGTAATGGTTGATGAGGTAAATGGAGTAGTTTGTTAGCCTTTTCCTCCTGTTTTTTTCCAATATTTTCCCCATTAATAAGGTTTAAGGAGCTTTTATTTTTTCGAATCCGTGCATGTGAGCCAATAGATATATATACGTCTCGGCACATGCATACTATGTATATAAAAAAATTATCACATCATTCAAGTTCATGTAATTTTTGACACCTTTCAGCATTTTACCTCTTCTGTGAGCTAAGCATGTACGTATACAGACTCATAAAAAATACTTGTCATGTTGCTAATTTGGTATGATTTGTGCCACTGACACTTTTCAACCAAGTATGTGATTTGGATACATACTTAACATGTTTGGCTAACAAATTATGCATGAATATTATATGCCATGCTTGTGAGTAGGGGGTGAGGAAAATTTGGGGAGAAAATACACAAAAATTCAAAATTTTCGTCTTCTCCTTCCCTTTAAAAAATTTGAAATTTTCATCATTTTTTGTCCAGACTTTCATTTCCCCCAATTTTGCTCCATTTCCCAAACATAATAATTCAATACCACCCGACTTCCACAGTACCTAATAGGTTACTCGGCCAACCACATTATAAAAATGTCAGACATGTGCATATAATGACTTTTGCCTGCTTATTAATGCAATACTTCATATTGGATAGGTTCTTTTCATTGCTAAATATAACAAACACAATCTACCATAAAATAAAAGCTTAAAATATATATGATGTATAGTCAGTCATATGTCAATAGTGAATCTAATGTTGCTTTGCAATCAATGATTCAATATTTCCTTTTGACAGAAAGAATTGAACAATCAAAGTTAAAACCAACCACATAAAGTTTGTCTATTACAGAAGCCTAACATAGGACACTTTGGTTACGATATTGTTATTTGCAGCTCTTCTCATCATATTATCTGGGCAAGAGATCTTAATTTGATTTTCTTTGTTATTATTTGCAATCTAGCTAACTAGGTGATATGCACCTTATAGTATATTTGGAACGTATATCGTACAATGTGACTATGTAAGAGACCTAGATTCATTTTATCTATTCACCATATATAATGAGCTCATTGAACAATTTTGCTTTTGTCGTGCTCAACTAGTTGTAAATAAAATTTATTTTGAACTTCAAAGGGTTGCCCAAGTGATAAGCGTCCTAACCTTTGTTGCTCAAGGCCTGATTTTGAAGCATCATGTTTAGCGCATTCTCTTAGACTAGCTCCAGGAGTAAACACCTGTGACTTTTTATAATTACCAGCTGTCTGAGACGCGGGCACTGCCACAACCAATGGGGATTATTGGCTGCTTTGCATAGCCTTGGATTCCCTATCGCTAGCCCAGAAAAAGTGATAAAATTTATTTTAACCAATTCAACCCTCTTACAGTTACCTGTTTTTGGGACTAACATATTTTTCACTTCTAATAATGAAATTGCTATTTGCTTACCTATGCATCATCGCATGAGCATTTTCTAGTTATATTAATATTTTATCTCATGCAGCATATGTACTCGATTGGTGGGAACTTGTACACATTTTGTTTTGTGCCAAACCTAGTTGCACCACAGGTTCATTGTTTTACTGGATGATGTCTTACAACACATTTGTACTTGACAAAAGGTATAGGCAGAAACTGATATTTGTATTTAACTTGTATAATGCTTTAAGGTGGTTGTTGTGTGCGGAGGATCCTATAGACGTGGGAAAGCTTCTTGTGGCGACTTGGATGTTGTGATTACTCATCCAGATGGAAAGAGGTATCAAATTATAGGTTACTTGGGTTTGCTACGGACTTTGCATGTTTCCACATCTCAACAAACCAAGAATAATTTTGTATCTGGTTAAACTTATTACAGGTTGAGGGTTGCAGAAAACATTCTCTGTTGATTTACTTATTTGTATGTTGCTGAACTTATGGTAACTAATAGTCACTGAAATGTAAAAGTTCTCCCCTGCCTTTCTGTGACGGTGTAGAAAGAGCAGTCAATGAAATTGTGTACTCGAGTGTTTTGAAAAAAGCAGAACCTTACTCTGTTTCTCAAGGACCCAAATATTTATTTCGTACAAGTCAATTGAGATATGTTTGTTTTAGGTTGTTGTTACAAGTTGACAGAACCATCATCTTATTAGTCATTGCTCATGATAGGGATAGCTTGTATTTAGTCTGTCAACTGACGAAGGTGATTGCTTGAAATTCAACTGTCAAGTTCTCTCTTTTGATTTTTACAGTTGTGTAATTGTGCTTGCTGGCATGCTCTGTGATAGGTATAATTCTGGCTTTGTTTCTGAAAGCTGATCTGATTTTCTTTGTCTCCAGTCACAGAGGTTTTCTAAAGAAGTACGTGAAGCATTTAAAGGATATGGGGTTTCTTAGAGAGGATTTGATTTTTAGCACTCACAGTGAGGAGGTAAGTTTGTTCGAAATAGTCCACACATGCTAGTTGGTGCTAGACCTTGGATAAGTTAAGCTAATTGTAGATGCTAATCATAGAAGGCTGAATTCTGAGGCATTTAGTAAATGCTAATCTAAGTTAAGTTAATTGGTATCTTGTTTCCGCGATTTAAGTTGTATCCTAATTAAAACGGTCTGAAGCATATAAAAATGATGGAATTTTATGCCTTCTGTAACTGCATTTTGCATATAATTAGTACCCTAACTGAAAACAGTCTGAAGCATTTTTCCATCTTTGGTTGAATTCTTGTTTTAGGATTATGAAGAAAATGGAGAACAATTGCTGCTTCGATATTGTGATTGTTAGGGAGAGAATTTTGATCAAGAGGAAAAATTAAGTAGAGCAAATGGACTTTCTTGGCCGAACTTTACGGACATAAGTGATGCTTCCGCATTTGTGATTTATTTCTTTGTCCTAGCTTATCTTCTATTTTTCATAATTGATGACGTGTCTTCTGCACCATCTGCCTTCATACTTTCTTCAGGTACTATTTCTTTTCTTCTTACAACATCATGCTCCTCATATTCTTATTAAGTAATCTTGGCAGGGTGCTGACTCAGGTGTTGATACATATTTTGGTCTTTGCACCTATCCTGGAAGAGAGCTGCGTCATCGAATAGATTTAAAGGTACTTGACTAATGTTGACTCTGATTTCCATGTATCCCTTGAGGTCTCAGATAATTATTTAGAATAGAAGATCAAGAACATATGAGACACTCAAGTTACTGCTCGGCCATGTTTAATGTCCTGCCTCATATGCGACTCAGTTGTTCCAGAGTGCCACTTTGTGAGGGATGAAAGGATTGTCCGACGCTTTATCTGGGTTGAACCCCTCCCTTCCTTTTCATTTATAATCTTCTGTCGTCTGAAATTCTTCGCTTCACCATGACTTCAGGTTTAATCTGAGCTTCAATATCCTTTAGCATACTCTTAGTAGGAACTTTTGTTCACTTTTTTAGGTATTTCCCCGGGAGATATATGCATTCGGACTGATAGCTTGGACTGGGAATGACGTCTTAAACAGGAGGTATGTTCAGCAATTCAGGAAGATGCAGCACTTGATCTCTGAGTTTTTGAAATCTACTACTTGTGAAAATTTAGCTGAGAAAGGAACATTAATTGAGCCGAGCTTTTGAATCTTGTAAGGATGTGCCTGTAGCTTATTGAAGAGCTGTTGAGACGATAGAGGCTTTTACTATTGCCCGTATGACAGCAAGCACAAACTAGTTGGATTTACATTTGAAGAGGAAAATCTACTGTACTCCTGGATTAACGTCAAACTCTTATAAAGTTTCTTTAAAGCGATCCCAACAGTTGTCAAGCAGTCAAGTAATTCAAGATTAGTGATCCACAGTTGACCAATGTTTCCATAACTGTATCATTGATCAATTGGATTGGTTTCTGCTGCCCAGTTAAACTGATAAAAAACTTGATTAGAAGCTGGACTTGCACCCGGTTGAACCAGTACACATTTAAACCTCTGTTCATGATTACCGAACAAATAAACTTTCCATCTAGAACAAGCACTAGAAGTCATCTCTCTGATCAGTTCATGCACAACCAAAGAATCCCAAAGCATTCAACGCTGATACGATGATGTGATCATAGAGAAATATGCCATTTGCTTTATATAAACAGCACACTCTTGATTCCACTTGGTACAAAGATGCCTGCTCTTTTATTCATATTCTGGTGCAGGTTGAGGTTGCTGGCAGAGTCTAAGGGATTTAGACTCGATGACACTGGACTCTTTCCTGCAACTCATGGTTCAGGCGGAAAATGGGTAATGGCTTAGCCCTTGTGCCCTCATATGGTGCTTCGCGATTTCCTCAATGGTTCCTCATGCATGGCATGCCTTTCTCTACTGCAGGGTTCAAAGGGAAGCACAAGCATAAAGCTGCATACAGAGAGGGAGGTTTTTGATTTCCTGGGTTTCCCGTGGCTGGAACCTCATGAAAGAAACTTATAAGTTAGATGGTCGTTCTTCAGCTGTGTATATATATATATATATATATATATAGGATGCCGAGGCCGAAAGGATTGAGAGGGAGAGGTGTAAATAGAAGGATTGACATGAAAACTTTGCTTAGTTGTACAGCCAAGGAGTGATTACTGGATTTCATGTCAATCCGAAATTTCCCTGATTTCTTGCTCTCAAGTCGTAAATAAAAGTTTTGGACTGGAATGAAACTATAATTTCTGTCTTCCATTTCGATTTCACAGAATGTTCATCGTGCCGCTCGAGTTCTCTTGAACTTGATAATTTGGATGCTACTTTGTCAAGGAGTGAAGGAGTATATTAGTTGACTCTTTAAATATACATAATGATAATAAATTTTTTTATTGATATTTTAATTGGTGAGGCTTTTTTTTCCTTTTTATTTAAGTTATATTTATTATTTTCTTGAAATATGTTATTCAGTTCTATTAAAGTAGCTACATATATATCAAATTTTCACGAATTTTTATTGTTTAGTATTATTAGTGATATTTATTTTTTCGACTATTAGTATTTCGGTTAATTTAGGTCTCTCCTATCGTCGATATTTTTAATTTTGTTACAGAATTAAGAGTGAAAAAGCTTTTCAAATGAGATGAAAGTGTCACGGGCCGATAGTTTGGGAACGACCCGTGCGGCGACTTAGGCTTCCTTGGATCGTTGGAAAGCCTAGGCCAAGCCTTTTTGCCGATCACTCACTCGCTCGGACACCCGGATCGTAGAGAGAGAATCTAGAGAAAGAAGCTCTGGAAGAGAATGGAAGAGAAAGCAACTGCTTCTTGTTGTATTGGATGTTTCAAATGAGGAGGAGGACACCCCTTTATATAGTAGAGGGCCTCGGATTACAACCATTGATCGCTTTCTAGACGAGTGGCCGAGATCGTATCGTTCTCGTCGGCCACCTACCGACATTTATTTCGAGAGCTAACAACTACCGGCATTTATGCCGAGAACTCTCTAGAACCCCGGCACGATTACCGTTTCGCCCGTCCTTGGGAAAATTTCGGAAGCTTTGAACGGGTCTTCATTGATGTGTCACGGTTCTTGGTGTTGAAAACCTCTTGACCGTGACATTCTCCCCCACTCATTCGAGCGACGTCCTCGGCGCTCTTGGCTTGGGTTTTGTTTGTTGGCTTTTTGGAGCGCCTTCGACTCTTCCGAGACTTCTTCGGCTTCTCAGTTTGTCGGGCATTTGGCTCCTTTGATTTTTCTTTCTCCATGTCGGTCGGCAAGCTTGTTACTTCCGGGAATAGAACATGGATCGGCATGTTGTGTTGAAGAGGATGATCCACCTTCGGCTTTGGCTTGGTGCAAAGTTCGGGCACGGACTTCTCAACTCTTCGGATTGTGGAGAGGACTTTGGCTTCGGTCACCCCATTAATCATTGGAACCATGGATGGACACTCCGAGTTGGTGATGATAATCGTGTTGCTCCTCATGTCTATCATGGCTTCCGCGGCATCGAAGAATTCAAGGCCTAGAATGAGATCATAATCGTCGAGAGGGATTACCTCGAACGGGAGTTTGCCTTCCCAAGTACCGACTTGGAGTTTTACATTCTTGGCCACGCCTACGCCTGGTATCTCGTCGGAATTGGGGGTCTTGTAGCGATTCCGAGTTGGCTCCACGTGAAGTCCCAAGTGTTTTGCCGCTTCTTTTGACAAAAATAAGCTTGTAGCACCCGTATCGACCAAGGCAAGGAGGGGTACGCCATTTACCTTGACCTCAACGAATGAAAGGTGCGAATGTGTCGGCTTCTCCCTTGGTGGAGCTTTGTCCTTCACGGAGTTGATCGAGTTGAAAACCTTCACGGTCCCAAGTCGCAACTCGCGTTTCTCCTTTTCTTGCTTCGGCTCTTCATCCTCTTCTACGGCAAGAATGGCATTGATCCTACTCTTCTTTGGGCATTTTTGTGTCCAATGAGGACCGTTGCAAATGAAACACGGAGACGGTGGTGGAGTATCAAACCTGTTCTTGTAGTCTCCTTGAGGTGGTTTCCATTTGGGATCGCTTGACTTGGACGTTCCTTCTCCCCATGTCTTCTCATGTCCACCATGATCTCTTCGGCCACGGTTGGGACTTTTGCTCGAGTCTTTTCGACCACGAACAGTTTGGTCTTCTTCATCATGGTGGCGATCCGATTTCCACCCGCTCCCTCTTGTTTTTGGGACTTATTTGGTGAAGTCGGCGAGAGACTCGGCCGCGACCAGTGCTCGCGAAAGACTTTTGACGTCTCTTCGTTTGAGCTCGAGTAGTGCCCACGGCTTCAATCCGTCCATGAACGCCCCGAGAGCCTCCTCCTCCCTAAGATTGGGAATTTGGAGTTTGAGCTCGGTGAATTCCTTCACGTACTCTCGGACTGTGCCACGTTGCTCAAGGCGATGGAGCTTGCTACGGGCTTCATGTTGAGCATACTCGGGGAAGAAATAATCCCGAAACTCCTCGACAAATCCATCCCAAGTAGTGATGGGGTCGGCGCCTTGTGTAGTCTCTACACATCTATTTCGCCACCAAAGCATGGCATTATCAACTAGGAACATAGAAGCGGTTCGTACCTTGGCCAAATCTTCTTGGATTCCAACGGCGTCGAAGTATTGTCCCATGCCCCATAGGAAGTTGTCTACTTCTTTGGCAGACCGGTTGCCTTTGAATTCTTTCGGCTTCGGCACATCTAGTTTGTGTGCCGCTTGGATGGGTAAAGCACCGTTCGCGATGCTTGCTTTACATAGGATGAGCTCGGTCTTGAGCTCTTGCACCTCCATCTTCAAGGCTTCGACTTCGGTCTTGGAGGAATTGCCTTCTTTGATCTCCACGACCTCAAGCTTTAGAGCCTCGATGGATGCTTCAAGGAAATCATCCCTATCGAACAAAGGGGCCGTCGTACGATTGACGACGTTTGTGAAGTCATGGCGGAGAGTTTCTTCACCCTCGTCGATTCGCCTTTTAACTTCGTCGAGTTCTTCGATGAACTCCAACATTGTTGTTCTCATTCTCGTGAGCTTCTCATCGATCGCGGCTATGGCGTTCGACGAAGCATCCCTTTTCTTGGATTTTCCACGAGTCTTTGGTTGGGCAGCCGGCTCATTGGGGACCGGTTCTTTAGGAGCCCTTTCATCCACAACAACCGAAGCGAGTTGTTCGTTGTTCGACATTCTCTCGACCAGTTGGTGTGCTCCTCGATCTCCTTGGATGTACTCTCTACTTGCTCTGATACCACTTGTCACGGGCCGATAGTTTGGGAACGACCCGTGCGGCGACTTAGGCTTCCTTGGATCGTTGGAAAGCCTAGGCCAAGCCTTTTTGCCGATCACTCACTCGCTCGGACACCCGGATCGTAGAGAGAGAATCTAGAGAAAGAAGCTCTGGAAGAGAATGGAAGAGAAAGCAACTGCTTCTTGTTGTATTGGATGTTTCAAATGAGGAGGAGGACACCCCTTTATATAGTAGAGGGCCTCGGATTACAACCATTGATCGCTTTCTAGACGAGTGGCCGAGATCGTATCGTTCTCGTCGGCCACCTACCGACATTTATTTCGAGAGCTAACAACTACCGGCATTTATGCCGAGAACTCTCTAGAACCCCGGCACGATTACCGTTTCGCCCGTCCTTGGGAAAATTCCGGAAGCTTTGAACGGGTCTTCATTGATGTGTCACGGTTCTTGGTGTTGAAAACCTCTTGACCGTGACAAAAGCATACTTTTATCCCTTAAATAACGGGTTTAAGAACTGTAATAAAATGAAAGTTGAGAAGAATTGCGTAATAGTTGAAAGTTCGTGAGCAAATGTCTAGTTTTGTCTAATGTAATGAAAAATTTCAAGTAAGTGTAAAATGGGTCGCTCAAAAGATGGTTTATAATGGATTTTCTTTTAAATAGGGGCATAAAGCATTCAACTTACTTCAAATAAGGACATAAGATAAGCAACTCACTCTGAATTGGAGCCGTTTTCACAAAAATGGGTCTAGAGTGAATGGTGTGTCAAATAAGAGCATGAAGTGACCAATTTAATTCGACGGTCAACAATCTTTGGCCGGCCAATGTGCACATGCAACTCATGTGCTTATTGGAGTGGCAACATAGAGGTAACTTTTGTTCGAAATTTTCTTTTTTTACCCAAATTCAAAGGGTTCTCCAAGGATCTTCTTAGGGCAATTTCTTGTGTAATATCATTGATGAAGTTTCTTTGTTTTGATCGTATGCGTCGTTCTTGGCTCCATGATGTTGTCGCCAGTATAAGCACCAGAATCGCACATGCTAGCCCTCTAGAGAAGATATGGCCCGACAATGAGATCGGCCCTTATTCGAGACTAAAGTTCCGTTTTCTTCGTAAAATACAAATGATTTAAAACATATTTTTTTTTAAAACGATCTCTTATGTCACTATAAAAATTGTCAATCATCCACAAATCAATAATAAAAAATATTTTATATTAACGAATTATTTTCAATAATATAATTTAAATATAATATTTTTTTGCGAAATAAGCGGAGTCTACTTTTTTTTTTCCGAAGCTAGAGCCTACTTAGACCACATGAGACTACTTGGGGGGTTTGCTAAAACTAGAGGTGATCGGTTCCAGGGTGGGTTGGGTCCGGACCTAAAACCTGAAATCAACCTTATTATAACCGGTTCCCAATTTTTGGAACCTGAAATCAACCCTATTTTTCCTAGACCTTGTTTTGGAACCAACCCTGTTTTTCCGGTCCGGTTTCAGAATCTACCCGAAAACCTATTTTTTTTTGTTCCGGTTTCATTTTTTCTAGCAAAATAATATAGGTAGCAATGAAACGATTTAAAATAAAAGATGAATAACAAAAACCACTATCTGTCAAAAGTAACAATCCCCAAATGAGCAATTGAAATTACAATCCATCAAAATCAACAATCCAAAAGTACTATGTGGCAAGACATAGTCCAATCGTATAAATCTTTAAGAGTCACGTTTCCAGGGAATTTGTTCAACATGTTTTGCTCTTTATTTTGCGCTATGATGAGATAACTTCTCACTTCTGTTTCTAAACGAAAAATCTTCCGTTTAGCTCTTTATTCCGTTTCTAGAGAATTTGTTTAACATGTTTAACTCTTTATTTTGCGCCATGATGAAATAACTTCTCACTCCTGTTTTCAGGGAATTTGTTCAACATGTTTATCTCTTTATTTTGCGCTATGATGAGCTCTTGAAAGAAAAATCAAGAGACTTAGCGGTAAGACATCTTCTCTCACTAGAAAAATGTCTATATATCTAATCTGAATCACACAATATTTAGATGACTTCAAGGGCCGTGTTGTATCGCTCATAATTGTGAAACATATTCCAATATTAAACCATAAATCGGTTCTAAAACCGGTGAAGTAGGGTAACGTGATATAGATTTTTTACTTTTTTGTACATTATTTCAAAACCGATTCTAAAACCGGTTCTAAAACAGATTTGGGTTGATTTTTACTAGAAGCCAAAAATCGGACCGGTTCTAACCGGGGAACAGGTACCCGGATCGGTTCTTGTTAGAACCGATTCTTGGATCTATTTTTCGGATGGATTGGCCTGATTTCCGAGTAAACCCGATCCAGTTGCATACCCGGCTAAAACCCTGCGGTCTGGTTTCTCAGTGGGATGGAACGCGAAAGAGAGAAGAAAAAGAGATGAAGTTGCTCTGGACCGTCGTCTCTCCTCCGCCATTATCGCAATTCCCATTCTCCCTCTCCTCCTCCTCCTCTACACTTCGCTCTTCTCTTCCTCCTCCTCCTCCTCCTCCTCCTCCATCTTCGAGAGTGTTCTCTTCAAGCTCGTCGCACGCACGCTCCACAAGCGAGCGCAGAGCCCGAGGCTCCCCTTCCTTCAGTCACCTCGCGTCGAAGCTTCATCACGCCAGCCACATCTGCAGAGCCGCCGAGTACAAATTCCCCGACCCAATTCCCGAATTCGCCGATGCCGTGAGCTCGACTCTGCTTTAGCCCTTCTCGACTTCTCCTTCTTCTTCCTTGTCGTCATTTGGGTGCATTTTTTTTTTTTTAATGTTTGGAGTGCTTAAGGCCGGGTTTGTGTTTGTGACATGGATTTTCTCAGGAGACGGAGAAATTCAGGACCCACCTGCTGACGAAGCTCTCGAAAAAGGATCTGTTCGGCGATTCCATCGACGAAGTCGTGGGAATCTGCACCGAGGTCAAGCTTAACTCCTGCTCGTTATCTTCTGAAGCTCCTATTCTCTTGGACTAGAGCCATATGATTTCTCTATTGAGTTTTTTTTTTGGATATTGATGTTGAACAAGTATGGCCCTGCATTCTTGCTCTTCCGTTTATCTTAACGGGTTCTGAGGAAGAAGAACGTTTCCTTCTGGTCTGGGTCAGTTAAGTTGTTTGTGCTGGCGCATGTTGGTATGACTGAATTTGTAGATGTTTGTACTGATATAATTTACTTTGTCTTCTTAATCTCTTAGGTAACTTATGTATTTTATTAGCTGAGGTCAATTGTTACTCGAATGGCTTGTTGTCTAAGTGCCTAAGTTTCTACTATGGATGCACTGTATAGAGGTAAAGTCCCATAGATTGAGCCCTTCATTTGCATCTTTCCTCTGTGGCGCGGAGGCAACAGATTTGTTTGACACTGGTCGCTCAAGTTAGGTGGACCGGTATTTTGGGGGTCAAGCCTTACGGGCTATTCACATGAACTTTTCATTTCTTCTTCAGTTCATATGGTCTCGAATTCTACTTTGACAAACTATCTATAGGTTGCAGTGTAGGATCCGATTCGCTACCTCTTGAAAGATCGTGGCTTTTCAAGGATTGTCCATATTGAGGAAATGCTATCATCTTCTGCGTTTAACCCAAAGGAAGAAAAAAAGATCTTCATGCTGTACTGGCATTGTTGACAAGATTTTCTTCAAATGACTTGCTCTTGTGAAAAGTAGAGCTTCCTCACTGTTTTCTCCTATACAGTTAGATTCTTCCTTCATAATACGTCTCTGGAAGATAAAAGCCTTTAATGGCTTAGTCTATGGGATGAATTGCCGTTTAAATCATTTGGCTGGACATTCTAAAAGAGAAGGACAAGATGTCTTTCTGTTTCTAATTAATTCGAAGCATCTCATATCCTGACAGTTGGATGCACATAGGAATTCTAACTGGACCGTGATCTACAAAAGTAGATATGGTCCAATTTCGGGCATAACTACACTCCCTTTTATGCTGGTGTACCCTTCATGTGTCGTGTTGAGATTTTCTTGTGGATTTTCATGTCCTACATAGCCCGCGTGTTTCTTGGTAGCTATGTTTGAATCAGAATAAACTTTTTGAGATACAAATTATCTGGCATGTGTCCAAAATAGTCTGTGTAAATCAAACTTTCACTTATTGTATGCACAATAAAAATCCCTTATGTGTCATGCCATTGTTGGTAGATTTGTGTATAGGTGCATTGATGCTAATAACTTATGCGAGATGTGATCTTTTTCCGCAGATCTTCAGTACTTTCTTACATTCTGAATATGGGGGACCTGGGACTTTGTTGGTCATCCCTTTCATCGACATGGCTGATACCATAAACGAACGAGGGCTTCCCGGTGGACCACAAGCTGCTCGCGCGGCAGTCAAATGGGCTCAAGGTCACGTTGACAAGGACTGGAATGAATGGAATGGCGAGGATAGCAGTTGAAATGGAGTTGCCAAACTCATAAAAACTTTAGCCAGAGTTCTGTAGTATTTAGGTCCGCCTTTTTCATGTCTCGCTAGTGTCCAGTGTTTATTCTGAGGGAACATTTTTATAGTGAGAGATGTTACAAAAATTGAGTGAGCCTCGAAGTTTAGGTTGGCCAAGCAGTGGCTGGTGAAGCTAGTTTATGTCTCAGCTGTTCTTGAGATTGAGATGTAAGACAACATGGAGCAAATTCTGAGATGATTCGATTCGTCTTCCATTCTTAACTTGGCAATTTCCTCGTTTGCTCACACCCTCTTCAATATATTCTCAATCTTTTGAGAAACTTTTTTTTTTATTGTGGGACAGTAGATAGTCTAAGGTTCATACTCACGATCGAAAGATGTAAGAAACGGTCTGCAATCCTCTAAGCAACGAGAGGTTTCATGTTTGAAAGATGCTCGGAGAGGGGGAAGAGAGTGTAACAACCTTTGAAGGTTGCTCGAAAAGTTTGGCTAAAAAATTAACTACTAGGGGAAGGAGATAATAGAATAGATAAAGATGATATAAGATTGAAATTAAATGATGCTCTTTGTACTGTTCATGACTCCAACAAGAAAAAAAAGTTTAAGTCTAACTTCGTGACCTACAATGTCACGTTCTTTCATCCAAAAACTAAATCAAGAGAGAGAACTAGATGATGGAAGCCATTTACAAGTGGGAAACTTATCTATGAAGTAAATGCCAGGCAAGCAAAAGTATTCACAAAGCTGATCGACTTCGATCCAAGATTTCATCCCTGTCTATGAAGCGCTCGAGCATATCCTGCTCTCGTAGAACCAAGCAATCTTCTTCCTTCCCAAACCAGTCATATCGCCTTTTGGCAACATAGTCATATACTGCATCCCTAGCTGGTGTTGGTACTATCAGTAGTGCACTGAGAGCAGAGTATGGCAGCGGCAAGTAGGACATCACTTTTAAAGCAGCTGCACGATCATAGTTAGATCAAAGGAATTACCCATGAGCTTCTAGTCAATCAGCATGCATTTGGGGAGCTGCAAATATCGACTAAACAATTGATAGTCATAGAGAAATGTGAAATTCACAGATGAAGTTCTTGCCACATTCTCGCATGGACAACTAATTTTCTAGGAATGCAACCAATTCGCTTTGGATTGGTAGAGTTAAAGCCTAAGCCCAACTATTTCATAAGAATTTTCATGGTCCCTCACATCCTTTATGTTGTATGAAAGCATGAGATATGTCCTGAACAGGACCAAAAACACAAGCTACCGTGAATTAGGTACTGAAAATCAAAGAATTTAAATAATTTTTGGAATTCATAGAATCCCATGTCTCAGGCAGCTTCTATAGATGGAACCCTGAACTTCCCCGTCCATGGTTGAACACATGCGCTACCAGACAGAGACAGACAGGAGCCACAGCATATCTAATTACTCTACATAGCAATATCTCGCCAGAGTTCACTGTGCATGCAAAGGGACCAAGCATGGAGAAAATTTCAGTATCTTGATAGAGGGGAAACACATATCTACAAGTGACTATGCATCTCTTAAAGCTACAAGCGTGGACTTGCACGCTAAAATGGAGGCGTTACCGACCAAGAATCCAAGGTGGAAAGCGATAGACTGAAGTCTAAAAGTGGCGTTCGACCAAACAAAAAAAGTTTAAAAGGGGGGCAAAATATCTCAATGCTTATGCACACTAAGGTTATGATGGGGAAAGGCGAATGACCAAGGATATAACCACAAAAGAACCTCCAACAAGACTGGTATATAGACAAAGGGACCGACAAAAATTCAAAATGAATGCAGCTGTTGCTTCTCTGGCCTTCAAGGCTTCGAAAGAAAGTGTCCATGAAGACAATCCATCAACACAAGCAATATTGAGCAAGTGAAGTTAGAATGTTTATCCTAGCACGGTGGCTGTAATAATCGAAATAAATAAGATCCAAGATGAAAGCTAGCACGTGAAATATGAAGTGATGAGTGACCATTCATGGTGTTGCTCTCTTCCTCTCTGCTCAGTGCTAGCCCTTCTCACTTCTCACCAAAAGCGGTCCTAGCATGTGCAACTCTTGCCCACCAGAAACCTCGAGCAACTACATTACCCGGTGATCAGTATTGCAAATTGGAACTTTCAACACTCACAAAGAACCTAATCATTCAAAAAAGAAAATAAGAACACACATAGAACTCTCTCAACCAAGAGAGGTCAATCTACATTGTGTACCCAAAAAGGAAGAGGGCTCTAACCAGTAGATGCTATGTGGTATGCTCCAGGCCCTTCAACGAACAGAAAGCGACGAAGGACATCCTCTTGTTCGAGACCACAGAGTCTCATGTATGGTTCCGCAGCCTTGGATTGGAGGCAACAGAATTTAATCTTCTTGTGTCTGTCTGCTTTGATAACCCACTTCACCCCTGAAAGCCCAAAATCAAGACACACAAGGGAAACTTATCAAAATCATTGAACTAGGCCTCCAAGCCAAGCGCCAAGAATCGGTGAAGGACAAACCAACAGCAGTTAGAACCATCAAAAGAAAATGCAATATAAAAAGTGCAACACCGACGGATAACCAACTATGATGAATGCAAATTAAGTAACATATGAGACTACACAAGGAGTAGTTCTACTGCTACAGAATCCAAAAAAAGCCATTCCTTGAAGGGATGATCAAACATGTCAATAATCTCTCACTTGAACAGCATCTGTAAGGCAAAGTTTCAGCGGATGATCAACAAAATCTCCCACACTCATCGGCATTGTGAACAAAAAAACATCATTACCCACGATTAACAACACGGTAACAAGAACAGAAGCACGAGGCCGACATACTATTACTCCAAATAAGATGACAATCAGTCCCCTTAAGTGCAAGTTCTTGATGAGGTTCGCTAGCAATTCAACGCATACACTTTCCACGAAGGAATAAAAAAAGCAGGATTTTGAGAAAGCTGGGAAAAAGAGAAGGCGCGCATTTTGAACTGCAACCCCAGAAAGAAGAGAATTTCCATAAGGTTATGAATGAATAGGCAAACAAGTGTCGATGTTCGGACCTCGGTGGCAGAGATGGCAGACGCCGTCGTACACCACCACGCGGGGCTGGAGCACGTTCGGATCCGCCGCTGCCGCCTTGACCACCGAGGCCGCGGGCAGGCCCAGGCCCTCGTCCCCCTCCGCGTCCACGTCGGCGGCGACACCGGACCGGGCGACCGCGGCGGCCCCGGCCCGGCGCGAGGGCGGCGAAGAGAAGCGGCGCAGCAAAGAGGAGGGAGAAGGGGCGGCCGGAGGAAGCGAAGATCGGGCCGCCCCGGCGACGGCGAAGCTCCGAGCAACTCTCGACAGGACTGCCGCCATGGGTTTTCCAGCCACCAGAGCTCCCCCGGCCCTTCACTCAGATCAACGTCGTTTCCGGAAAGAGCGGTCGCATTTCGGAACCGGTCGACGAAGCCATGGATTCATAGGGCGTGCCTTGCTTGGCTCCCAAGTTCCTCCCCGGGTCGCGCGCTGCTCGTGCGGCAGAGCAGGCTTTCCATCGAATACCTGGTGAGCTAGCGTGGACCGTTTTAGCGTCCGAAGTCTTTTCTGGGCCACCATTGAGGACGCCAAAGGACGAGCCCATCATCACGACCAGTCCCATTCCTTGACGCAACGACGGTGCATTTCGCATGTTGAACCATTTGCCACGCTCCCGCTCGGGATCTTTTCTAACGAATGTATACCGGTCGGTGAATCATGCCTGCGTTTGCCGTCTTGTCCGCCACTGCTAACTTGTTTCGATGTTGCGCTGCGAGGTTGCTTGAATAAGTTCGGAGTTGTCTTGATTTAGTGGAATTCTAAACGATGTATACTCAAGCCGGGCGACACTTCCCGTCCTCTCGTATCCTTCTTTCGCTCTCGCAAGAATTTGGGTTCCCTCGGTTTTCACAACCGCTAAGCTACATATCCCGCCAACCGCCTAGGATCAAATTAGGCAGTACTTGATAGAAAAATGTCTTCCCTCCAAATGCAATTTTTGCTGCGGAAATGAATGATTTTTTACGGTACAGAGCGAGGAGTCGCGAGTTTAAAGGGGTGCTAGCAGCAAAGATACATGCCGACCGATGCTCACTGACGGCGCCAGCTGAATAAAATGGCGGGCATCAATGAGCATAAGCAAAGCGATTCTCTTTTAAGAGAGACCATACTACTCATGGTAAGGTTTTAATGGGGGAACCTGCGCAATCAGATAGTGATTCATCTCCGAATCAAGCGAACGGGAGTAGTCATCAGGGGTGGAGCTCCGGATCGAGTGATCATGTTACATACTCATTTTACATCAGTAATCCAAGCATGAACGAAAAATTTGACATAATTGGAGAGGACAACCCAAGAAAAATAAAGACACCCAAGGCCGAGGTCATTAGCTTTCAATTTACTTTGAGAACCAAAAAATAAAGACGGAGTAACTTCGTCTGTTCAGTTCCTGTATCAGCAGCATCACAATTTGAGGGAAATATCAAGCAATGTTTTGCTTTTTGTCAATTAATGTGGTAATACCCAATCAAATGCCATCCTTACCTCCATCATCATCATCGTCTTCTTCTTTACCTCCTACTTCTCCTTCTTCTTCTTCTTCTGCTTCTTCAACTCATAGTTCTGATTCATCTGGTGCTTGCCCAGATTGTTGATGCCGTGCCGAGCGCGTGATGGCAAAGCATCTACGCGCCTTAATGACAGAATGTTATGGCACAATGTATTCGGCCCTGAAACCGGAGTTTCAAGGCAAACTCCTTCTAAAAGTGTCGCCTGCAGAGTCACAGACCCAAAAGGAAACATAGTAAGAAAACTAGTCGTGTCAAAATGGCGAAGTCCAATTCTATCCAGATGTATACCCAACATGGTTGGTCGTCCTAAGCCATCTGAACCAGCTCTACACATTCCTCTTCAACTTGACCATCTGCACCAGCAAAAGAGGCATATGCCAGATTAAAAGATTCTCATAATAATTTTAAGAGGAGAGTTAGCCAGTATCTCACCAGCAAGAAGGATTGCCTTGTTTGCTTGAGCATCAGCCTCAGAATTTAGGCCCTTGTAAAAAGCAGAAAAAATCAAGAAAATGATAGTTTTTTGCAATGCAAAAACCAGCAATTGATGATACTCGATTCTAAGTAACCATTGCATGATATGTATCTCAAGATGTAGTTATGGGCAACACATGAGGGCCTTTTGGAATGATTTTCTGCTTCCAATTACTATCAAGGCAGCTGGCAAGGTACCAAACAACAAGAAACTCCAACCTCTTTTTCGATAGAGCACGAGAAACAGCAATTTTTTTTCTACCAAGGATTTCTGGCATCTTGGCTATGAGGCAAAAAAAATTCAAATGCAAGTCATAGTTTAAGCAGCTGCAAAGAAGGTGCACTGATAGAGAGAGAGAGAGAGAGAGAGAGAGAGAGGAAATTTTTCCAATCAAAAGCCCATAATTATAGCAGAAAAGAACAAAACTCCAAAAGTATAACCACACCAAACAGGCTTGAAAGAAATGGCTTCATCTTAGGTGGCAAGTAGATCACCTTTTGCAAAAGCATATTGCAGATCGATTCTGTGAAATGTCGGTATGTAAATCCATAAGGCAAAAGTTCATCTTAGATTAAAGGATGCGTAACTGTTGTTTTATGTAAGCCACTTCCATCACCATTGATATGATTTTCACAGTCTAGGAAATGATTAAGCACCCAAATTGCTGATAATAAATTTAAATTGTGTGAAAAAACAGACACATAGCTTGTGTGCCATATAAAAGTCCTAAGCAAATGGTGTCGAAGAAGATGAGGAATGAACTTAACTACAAGATGCAAAAGCAAAATTAGTTACCCTGAGAACATGGCTGATCTCAAATGAGAGAAAGTTCTCCTTCAATCTTTTGACCTCTTGAAACAACTCGGACATTTTCTTGTGTCTTACTTTCCATAAACCTTGAACCTGTCATCCAGGATTTGCCGACCAATATGCTGAATAACAAGGGGAATAAAACAGAAGCACATGCAAGCAGAAAAGCAACAAATCCCAAATCCCAATCAGTTACATTAAGAGAGTGATTGGAAGCTTAATTACACCGGTTATTGCAAGTACATAACATAAAGAAAAAGATACGGAGCATCAACATCAGGTACATTATTTAAGACCCAAATAAATAAAGAACGATAATAACAGAGCCTATGACTATGGTGAGTTACTTCGACTCTGAATCATGCATATTGCCACATAAATTTTCATGCTCTACCAGAGAAACTGTCAAATTCTAGAATTTTAGGGCATGTCACTCCTTGGCGTCGTTCTACTATATTTCAGACACAGGAGTCCAATATGCCACGAAATGACTCAGAGATTCAGAAGGACAACCTATTGGAACTTAGAACAGGCATAATTTGAGAAACCAATTGGGATCCCAACTTGTTTTAAAGGATTTGGAGTACACCCAGAATATTAATGACTTAGGTGTCACATGAATATGATAATATTGCATGATGTATCGATTTTGAAGGATAGCAACCTGCATGCAGACAAGTTTGGAGTCGCCTCGAACACGAATGCTTCTATACCCCTTATCCAGGGCATACCTCAGTCCTAAGATAACAGCTCGATATTCAGCAACGTTATTTGTGGCTGTACCCACACCTTCACGTAATACACATATCTGTATGAAGATACAAAGTCAGAGAGGCATTAGCAATGAGCAAAATTATGTAAACAGGCTAAATGTATACCACGCTTCCATCGTCTGCTCGCAATACAGCTCCTGCCCCAGCTATCCCAGGATTACCTTTTGATGAACCATCAAATTCAAGAATACAGGAGTTCTGCATACAGAAACCATCATCATGTCTTGCAAATGTTGCCACTTATTTTCATTTTTGTTAGCGAAAGACATTATTATGAATGATTTTAACTTTACGTTGCATCAGTACAAGTACTAACACATTTTAAAAAGTGATTAGATTTGATCACCATTTTGATAGACCAAACTAAAATGAAGACAAATTTAGCTTCACGAATGTGATGGGCTCAGCACAGAAACATTCATAGGTATGTCCCTCAAAGAATAAATTATACAAGTTGCATCAGAACAAGTACTCACACATTTTAAAGATAATGGCGCCCCCTCAGCTTTGAGAATGGAGCTGACATGCTTTACAGATGGATTGGTCGAAATGGCCACAGAAACTTCTTCCTCCTGAAAGGAGACAGTTACAGAGTGAACTTACCTGGCTAGATTGCAAGGACCATTTTAATAAGCCAGAAAGAAAAGCAGAGAAGGACAAAGATTTCCTACGAATCACAAAACCCTATTATCCAAATAATTATAGTGAGTCAACAGTGGAGAGAAACTATGCTAGGTTCTATCCCTAATAGCAACCCATATTCAGATTATGGCCACTAACCCTGAGTGCTGTATATGAAATTTTCATAATTTCGAGCAAACCCAAAGATTTATGCAGAAGTAAGAAAGCACATCAATGTACTGAATACATCTACCTACCAATGCATCATGGGATGTCTCTTTGGGGCCATTAGTCTTAGTATCTTCGCCTGTGTATGCAGCAGGCTCCTGACCAAAAGCAATTTGATCAGTAATAGATCTCAACCCACCTCAGATGACAAAAATTTCAACGACATGAATTATCAACAGAAAGACACTACTTATGATATCATCACTCAACAAAAACTTCATTGGGAGAGAACGAAAAAATGAACCCGGAAAGCATGCATTGTGACCTACATGTGTAACTTGTGACCCTCACACATCTACCTCATGCTTAATTGATTGCTGCACTAATCCACCCAGACATACCTATTTCTAGCACATTTTCAATTTGCCTCCAGTCTCCATTGAATACTGACAGTTCTCGAACTTTTCCTCATTGTTTAAAGTCGCCTCTAGACCTTTTTCTTTTCAATGTCGTCTCTTAACTTTTAGTTTTCGTTCAATGTGGTCCTTCCAATAAAGATTGAATGAAATTTGCTGATGTGGCTGTTAAAATTACTATATTTTAATTTTTTTCTCTCTATCAACCTTAGCTTAGGTATGGAGAACGTCATCAAATCTTCTACAAAACAGACCTCAATGACCCTTATCCTATACTAGTAATTTTCAACACAACCCATTGACAAAATATACACACTACACGTGTTAATAAGTTCGCATAAGCTCAACCATAATGACTATAAATTCGTCAAGTATAAATTGACCCTTTAATCTATTTATGACGTGATTGTACTCATTTAATTGAACAATTTGAATTGTTCCTTGTGTTAACATGACATGCATAGACATTCGTACAATACGTAAACACAAGAAAACATTTTTACATATAAGTATTCATGTTTTAAATGTTTTGTGTTGTGTAATCCATTTAATTAACATATCATGTTTGGATTTAAATGCCCTGACATAATTAACAAACATTTTGTGTTGGGAATAAATCCGGTGCAATATTGAGAGAGAATAAAAGAATGGTTTTGGGACTAACTTGAACAAATAAACAAAGTACGGGAACGAAATTGAACAAAAATAGTGATAAGTTAAAATTATAAGGAATATTACGTCCACATCAACGGATTTTGTCGACGATCTTAATGGAATGACCACATTGAACCATTTTGAAAAGTTCAAGGATAACATTGAACAAGAAAGAAATGTACATATGACATTAAACAATGAGCAAACTTCAAAGACTGTTAGGCTTTGTTTGTTTTGTGAAAAATGAATTGATTTGGAAAACATTTTCCCAAAAATGATCGATTGTATCGTTAACAAAAATGAACAAACGAAAAATACTATCATCATCCACGAAAATTTTGTCATAAATTGTTGTCAAAAAACAAACTTATTTCATTGACTAATAATTTCAAGCAAAGCGATCATTTTTAGAAAAATATTTTTCAAATCATTCATTTTTCGCGAAACAAATATATTCTTAGTGTCATTACCCCTTCAATTGCTAACAGTCCCATGGTCTTGGGGCTAAACACAATCAGAGAGTTAGGGGAGGGCAAGATTAATTTACTCTCAAGTATGCTCTTTAAAGTGATTCATTGTTCTTTAACAATGACATGAGGGCTCTTTCAGGAGGTATAAAGACAGAACGCAAAAATTCCTTCAGTACCTCAGAATGCATAGAAAATTGCATGACGTTTACGCTTATAGTTTTCTTTTGGCTGGGTGACAGAAATAGCTATATCTCTAAGTGGAACAAAAAGCCATAAAGTGAGATTAATTAAAAACTACAGGCAAACATACTCTATTAGCAACTTCACCAAGCAAGACTATCTCACCTGAAGAGGACAAGGAGTAAGCATTCCGAAAAGATCATCCTTCAAATCAGCAACATTGATAGTGTAGATAGCATCTTTAAGCCCACGAGAGGCAAGATAAATCTCAGAGTCTGTAGACATATTATAGCCTTTGAAAACACTGACAGGAGGATCACAGACCTGTCATGAAAAAGAAAAAAATCGTGAGTTCAAAACTTGCACCAATAGACGCATCAAAATTTCTTAAGCATTATTTACCAGGTAGTTTTGAGACATAACCTCAACAGCTACATATTATGCTGGCATTTGTCAGCCAGATCATTTCAACTAACAGAAACCGAGCAATAAGTCATGACCATTTCACAACGAAATTTTCATTGCATATCATGAGATTAGCACAACTCAACAGGTAAAATGCCTCACTGAAAGTCGTCATCACACTATAGAAAGCATGAACCACCTAAGCTTGAGTGCATAAAAAGCAAGAACAGAAGAAACCGAGGGGAAGAGCATCACGATCACATTGTCTGACTATGACACTTCGATCGTCCACTTCTCTAACACAGCTTATGGCATTCAGTGTCATCAGACAAATAAAAAACAAACAGCTGAATAAACAAAACGGCAAAATAAACGCAATGCACATGAACCCAAGAGTCTCAACCCAAGAAAAAGAACCAATGAAAAGGAATCCATTGAACATTAGCGCGACTGAAGCGGCAAAATGGTTATTACCGATGAACCAAGCTGAGCCCGGCATTCGAGGAAGCTCCTGTATACGCCGACGACGTCCCCTTTCCTCACAACAAAGAAGGAATCTTTCTCCGGATCGACGACCGTCTTCGAGACCGGGCTCGCCGCCTTGGGCCCGCCTCTCTTGCCTCTCTTAGAGGAATAGCATCGAACACCATATCTGCGGAGCACGAAGTCCGAGTCCACACTTCGGAGAGAAGCACTCCGGAACGCTCGGCTCCAAGCGGGCGCATTAGCACCGCACTTGACGAAAGAACGTCCGCCGATCAGAAGGGTGGCTCTTCTACATAGCGTCGCGGTATAGGAAGGCGCGCGGAACAAGCAATTCATGGGAGGGCCCAGAAGATAACCGGGGGTCGGGGTTCTGGGATGTGATGAAATTGGCCAGTCGATCAGGAACTCGAGGAATCAATGGGGGCTTAGTGATTGATTTCCCAGTTCCACGGATCCGGATCAAGCGAAAAGCGAGGCAAGACCTTGAAACAGAGCATCACCAGAACAGAGAAATCTACAGCTCTTGAATTTGAGATTTTGTCGCCGGCCGATCACCGCAATGACGGCTCTTGTCTGTTGGGTTTGAGCGAGCGACAGTGAGTCCGAGTTTGGTCTTCGGTTTCGATAGGTTGGGCCAGGTCTGCTGAAAGCCCAAGCCGATGTCCCTGTGGTGGTGGTCCGGGCGATTATATTGCAATTGGAAAATAGTCTAAAAAGTTCTAAACCCATTTCACTTTTAACATTTTAATATTATCGATTGAGTCCTAAATCTTTTCACATTTTATCGATTAAGTTAAATCCAATTAATTTTGATCGAAAATTGCTGATATGGATGCCAACTGTCCTACGTAGGACGACCGAACGTAATTTTTTATAATAATATTTACTATTTGTTATTAATTATTTCTTTTCTTTTCTTTTTCCTTTTCTTTTTACAATTCTGGACGGCGAGATTGTCGACTGACCATCACCGGCCACAGGCAAGGGCTTGCAACCCTTGCCGGCCACCGAGGGCGTCGAGCCCTTGCCTAGATCCAAGCAAGGCCCAACACCTTCACCTTTTGGCCAATAAGGACCACAAGCCCCTTGCTTGTGGTCTACAAGGCATTGCGCAAGTTATTGATGATTTTTTTTTTGTAAGGGCATTATGGCCCCATTTGGCTCAACTTAGTAAATGAGTCTTAAGGAAATGCAAACGCCTTTAACTTAAAGCCCTTCGCTAGCTCCGACGAAGGGCTAGAGCTGCTGGCAAGTCAAGGGCCGTCGCCCAAGGTCATGCGACCCCAGCAAGGGTTGTGCGCTGGGAGTTGTGCAATCTTAGGCAACCCTTGCCAAGCTCACACGACCCCAAGTGACAAGGCCTTAGGTTATGCGACCTTAGGCAACCGTCACCTTGGCGGTCATGCAACCTTAGGTAGCCCTCACCTAGTTCACGCAATCTCGCTAGTGCTTCACCGTCCCAATCTGGCCTCGTCGACTCTGACCAGCTGCCCTCACGCAAAGAAGATGAACAGTAACAATGATAAGCAAAATTGAAAAATTAAAGAATTAGTGAGGATAATTTGGGAAGAAAAAAATTTAGTTATAGATCACACTTGAGCTTTCAGCCTTTCTAATGCTAGCTTTCACTTGAAAGTCCCTTGAGAAGGTTAGGGTTTGCCAAATACTCCAGCAATTACCCAATTGGCTTTGGAGACCGAAAATCCCTTGGGAAACTGAATCAAACGAGGCCTATGTGATGGTTGGAGAGAATAATTTTTAAACAAAAGAAAAGACAAGGAAATCACCACGCTATTAATGTAGACAATGAAAAGAACGGTAACATTTGGAAAGGAAGAATTACATGATTTGTTCTTTTGATTTGTGCCTGAACTTACTGTCCATGCATATCTTGTTTTTTCTTCAAATATAATCCAGACCTATTAAAATGAGTATCTGATACGACTTTGCTACTCTAACAACACATTCTTTAAATTTTAGCTAACCAATATACATCCTAATCCACTTTTGAAATAAGTTCAAAAAAAAGTAGATTTTTGATCTATTTTGACACCTCTAATGGACATATCAAAATTCTCCTAATGAGGATGGAAGTTGCAATGAGCAAAGATGGGGACTATCGCAAACAGAACCGACTACTATAACCGCAGCTCAAATGGTCACACCTTGCTACACTTGGTTTAAATGGTGAGACCAGGATTTTCCCGAGAGAGGGATAGCTACCAAGTGTAAACAGAAAAAGTAAAGGCCGAAAGAAGAAAACATAACTCGCCATTTATCAATCTTCTTCATGCAGGACAGAATAATTTTCCCCCTCTGGGCATCCATGAGACAAATTAACCTAATGAAGTGTCGTTTGAGGTTAAAGCAGCTTTTCCTCCGTATTTAGACAAGACGCCAGTTAGCACAGCCTTCTCCTGGATCTTTAACCTGCATCGTCAAGTTGGTAGAACCATTTATATTACCCGGCAACACAATAACAAAATCTTAAACTCATCTTCACTGTACTGCAGCACGCAGGAAATTACCGTTTAGCAGATCCCGGGACTTCTAGCTTCAAAACCTTCTCTGCTTTCCCTTTGCCAGCAGGCTTTTTGGGATTTGGCCGTGGTTTCTTTTGTTTTGGGGCGACTCTGGTGAGTGTTGCTTTCCCTCCCTGCTGCTCGGTCAAAGATGAAGCAGTGGCAATCTTTGTCCCTGATTCTAAGGTGTCGAAAGTCTCAAAATCTGACATATCAAAAATCTCTATATCCTCTCTAGTTTCATATTCATCTATTTTGATCTCATCATTCCAGTCATTCTCCTTTTCAGAAGTGAGGTCCTCCAAAGAACCCGAAGTAGGCCCATAGATGTCAGCCTGCAAATCCGGCTCCCCTTCCATATCAGGCATGCTGATTAGAGAAGTCACGAGGGTGTTCCTGGCCAATTCTGCATTTGCATGAACAGGGAGACGTGAAGACATCATCTCGCATTTGATCTGCTTCTGAACCTTTCCAAATGTTAAGCTCTGCCGAGAAAATGTCTGGACAAAACTGGCAAGAAAAGAGATATTCAGCATGCAAAAGAAAAACAAACAATGGACTGCTAGAAAGCAGTATGCCACATACATTGTTACCAACCAATAGCACCCAAAAACAAACTTGAACGAGGAAAACTGTATTCAGCCTATATGGTTTTCTTGGAATTCTGACTAAAAAAACCACAATTAACCCTAGTGTAGTTTAATGATAAATAGGAAAGGGTATTTCAATGAATTATAGCTCCACAACTCACACAAAGCAGGATATTACTCTGTAGATTTATGTGGCTGAAATGACTCTCTTGTTCAGTCTATTCCCTTCCCAGGAAAATTAGTACCTCATTGCATGCTCCTCAGACTTAAAATATACAAGTGCGAAGCCCGTGCAGATAGGATCTCTTGTTTTCTTGTTTCCAGAGACGGCTGGATGAATATCGGTGATTCCATCAACTTCTTTAAAAGCCAATCTTAGATCTCTATGGATATTCTTCTTCTTAGGGAGGTTGGCCACACGGACAGGAATTCCGCTTGGAAGTGCCTCTGCCACTGGATTACTCAAAAATGTTGGAAACGAGATTCAAATGAGATGCAACACTATACTAGAGAAGACATCAACCCACGAAAACCTGTTTCAATTATCAATGGAATGTACGACCACTAAATAAATTGTATTCTGCACCAGAACCAACAAAGGCAGAAACTTGATACATGCAGGATGGATAAAAAGTCCTACGGGCCAATTACATCAAGGTGAAGTGACCAATTCCACAATCTGAATAGAGAGCGAGAGAGTGACACCTATTCTACATTGACAAAGTCCACCAAGTGTGCTACAATAGCAACCAAATCGACAAGGTGCAACAGGATCATTACCTACTCTTCAAGCTGTGCAGCTCAAATCAAGCAGCGACAAACACCATAATTCCCGAGAGCACAGTGAAAAGAGCTCCTGATTTCTCGAAAAGCCCCTGCTTTTCTTTACTACCTAAGACTTAGATTTTCCCCGACATTTCTACACACATAGGTAAACGCACCCCTGACCTGAGTCCCATTGCATTTCTGGGCTAAAGGGTGTCATCAGATGACAAGCAAACATATCAACTCGTCACATGAAAAGGAGGAGGCAGATATGCTATCCTCTAATCTTGCAGCAATTAGATCATTCAAGGCTATCTATCCATGTTCTATGACAGAAGTGTAAAGTCAAAGTGAGCGTAAGAACAAGATAGTGACAGAGAGCAACTTAAGGAAAACAAAAAACCACGTACAATTTAAGGTTGTCCAACACACAAAAAAAAAAATTACCGATCAAGGCCTAACCTTTGAGGCGTGACTCGTCTTTCCTGGGAGGGGTGGGCGCGACGGGATTGCTCTTGAGCTTATTGATGTTAGCAGCCTGAGCCACCCGACTCTGGTGCATTTCCTCGAGCAGCTTGTCCTCAACAGAAGTGTCGTACACTTTCCCAACCCCAAACCCAAGCGGCTTGTTCTCGTGCCACCTGGTCATCTTCTCAAACGGCGAATAAATCTCCTCCTCCTCCTCAACATCATCATCGTAATCATCATCATCATCATCACCATATCCCATTACTTTACCACTCCTCTCCAGACCGTCCGCCTCCAAGTTGCCGCCTTTCCTGCGCCTCCGCGAGGCGCCGACCCTAAACCCGCCGTGCCTCCGCCCCGGAACGACACGAACGTCGAAGCGGGCGCGTCGGAACCGCGGCGAAGGAAGGACGAGGGAACGAAGGGGAGGGCCGGCTAAGAGCGATTTGGACGGCGGCGGGCTGGAGCGTCGATAGGAGACGCGAGTCCCGAACGTTGGAGGGACCAACAACACTAAAGAGGCGGAGGCGGAGAAGGAGGAGGAGGAGGTGCAGTGGCGGCATGAAAATGGAGGGAGATTCGCGTTCAGAGCTACGGTCTGCATCGTTGCCGCGTCCAGGAGTTTGCAATGTACGGGCAAAAGGTCATCCTTAAAAAAACATCTATTACCATGATATGATATATGTAGATATAATGAAGACATCCTTCCAGCAAGGTGTCGTGGTGTAGTTGGTTATCACGTCAGTCTAACACACTGAAGGTCTCCGGTTCGAGTCCGGGCGACGCCACCTATTTTACTATCTGTTTTGCTCCTTTGCAAAATGATTTTTATATCTAATGTTGTTTTTGGTCGGATATGAATTAGTTTCATTTGGACGCCCATGGTATGTATGATGCATTTATTTTGTAATTCTATCGTTATTTTTGGTCGGATATGGATGATTTTCATTCGAATGCCCATTAAATATGTATAACGCTTTTTATTTTGTGATTGTATAGCAGCCAATTTATAAAAAAAATATTTCTGAAAGAGAAAAGGAGTTGGATATTTTAAATGGTTATCCTTTTTTTAGACCTGTCAAAATGAATCATAAACCCATTTCTTAACCCATATATTAGTAAATGGGTCATAAATGAGTTGGTTATATTTAGTAAATGTCTAATATTCGCATTAAATGGGTCATAAATGGGTCGTAAATGGGTTTACAACTAATTTTAACTCAACTCATCTCTCTTGCCCTTACTCAACCCTGCGCTCACTCACTTCGCACTCTCATCTCAATTTGGGTATGAATTTTCTCAAATTTAATTAAATATGGAAGTGTTTTAACAATATGGGTTTGATCGGGTATGAGTTGGGTATGGGTCGGGTCGGTATGGATCAAGAAAATTGCATTACGCATGAATGGGTTAATGGGTCAATTTGAGTCGGACCATTTATAACCTAATCCAAACTTGACCCAACCCACCCATTTGATAGGTCTATGTATATAAAAGATGGGAATGGGAACCCTTAGATAGGTGCACTAAATTACCTTTATTTGCTCGTTGTGCGTTCGATATGCACGACATAGGTGCCTACATCATCATCGACCCTGATATTTTCTACATGTTGGAAGTGAGTAGCTGAAGGTCCGGCCCACGACAAAAGACCCAAGTGGAGTCGCACATTTCAATGTTTGGTCACCATTTTAGGCAATAGCTCAAGCTTTTATTCGTAACTTGCATATACCTTTTTCTCTAAGGTTTAGCCAACAAATAGAATCCAAAACACACATTCGGGCTTATGTATTTAGATTTTTTTTTTTACCATGCTTCGGGGTGAAATTCACCCAAAACGTGGCAAACGGGTTTCATTGACAAATCAATTGAAATTGTTGTAGGCTTTAGAGTACAATAACCCAATTAATTCAATTTTATATCGATTTACCATTAACATTAATACATTTACAATGGGTTTGGTTGTCTGGATTTCTAATTAGGTAAAGATTTTGTTATATCATATATACTATTTGGTAAATCGCAGTAATAAAGCCGGATTTTTTTTCAAATCTATCTTGTTCATTATTTGGTATCAACAACATATCAGTATAAATGAACTTAAAAATACACAAACGATGGTTGTAAGAATCTCTCATGATTCACTACTAAATAAACTATAAATATATAAATCGAGGTAACCTCCATCAACCAATCCATGATTATTGTATGATACAAGTTTTAAATAGTAAAAAGAGCTCATTGAGGCATTCCAAAGCCACAAGTTTGACTATGACAATAATTGTAAATAGGTTACAACAACATCAATAAGGTAGATCAGTTATTAAATACCACGCCTACTTTGAGAGGGAGAACACATGATCATTTATCTCTGCGGTGCTGAAAAGTATATTGTCTTGATTCTCTTGTCACTTTTGTGAAACTTCAACGTGAATTACAAAGTCATGGGAGAAGAAGAAGTTTCGACTCTCTTGTTGCTTTTGTAGATATTGATGTGAACTAGAGAGCTATGGAGGAAAACAAGCTTTTAACACTCTTGCTGTTTCGTGAAGTTTTGATATGAACTAAAGAATTACGAAGGAATTGTGAAGTTTCAACATGATCGAGAGATATGAAGGAGAAGGAGACGGAGAGGGTATTTTATTAAACAATAAACTATACCGATATACCTAAAATATGTAATAAATATTGATACTAAATATATATACACATGATATATATTATAGAGTATAAAGAAATTTAAATATATAATAAAATAAAAATAAGTAAAAAAGAAAGTAAATTTTAGTTTTTGTTATATTGAATTTTACTGTCATATTAGAATTCATGTTTATATTTAATTATTTATTTATTTATAGATAATGGCACAAACAATTCCTGAACTTTAGTCTAAACAATTTGATCATTGAACTTTTAATTTATTTAATATAATTTATAAATTTTAGCCTAATGTTTAATTTGGTCCCAAAATTTTTAATTTGTTCAATTTTGTTCCTAGATTTTTAGTACATGTTCAATTTAGTCATTGAATTATATAAAAATGTTCAATGTAGTTGTTCTATTAATTCAAGTTCAAAGACTATAATGAACATGTTTATATAATTCAAGGACTAAATTGAACATGTACCAAAAGTTCAAGGACTATATTAAACAAATTGAAAATTTAGGGGTCACATTGCATATTAGGTTAAAGTTAAAGGACTAGATTGAACAAATTAAAAATTTATGGACCATATTATATATTGAGCCAAAGTTCAGAGACTGTTTGTGTTATTTTCTCATTAATTTAATAAGTTTATTAGTCATTTTTGTCCCAACTCCCTCGTGGGATATTTTTATTCAAGTTATATCCCTTTTATACCCAACTTTATCGTATTTGAGATATGAACCAAATGCAGGATAGGATAATCATGTCATGATTTTTATCCCGGAGTCTTGGGGCATTTGCGGATTTGTCGCTCCAAGCACCATCTATCGATGATGGGCTCCTCGAAGGAAAAAGGAAAAGAAAGAAAATCCAAAAAAACCAGCTGGTGCCATGCGAATAGTTTTAATAGTGACCTACCCCTCCTACATGGAACCCACAAAACTTGTCTTTTTCTTTTCGTGCAATTTGCAAACTATGGTCCTCAAAAGATGGACTATGCATCCCCACGCACTTGGGGAAGGGCCACGTGAATCCATCGCAAGATCTCATGCCACATCGCGTGGTGTTTACATCAAGATTGAGAAAGTATGCGAATACCATCGCAAAATATTTGATATTCCGAAGAAATTGCATTTGATTTTTTTGTGTTGAGTAAATAGAGATTACATCCACTGTCACGTTACAACATGCATGCGTAAGTCTACAAATAATTCAACATTATTTCTGAAGGTGGAAATGAGAAATACGCCAGTGCTAGAGTTTTTACTTGAATATTTAATAAATTAAAGGGTGAAGAGAAGCGATCAACGAAAATTACGATGCCGAGTAATTTGATGAAATTAAAAATTTTATGACGAATAAAACAATCCCATGATTAGACAATAGTGTTTATGGGCTCATCTTAATTTCATGCTAACAGCCTAACAGGAGACAAATTACAAGGCTACATTGCATACCTCGGCCCCAAAACTTGGCGAGACGAAAACAGAAGGGACACGTGTCATTCGTATAAAAACTTCCCGGACCCTATTGAAAGATAATCCTTGAACCTTTGGACATATTATATTTAATATATTTTCGCTCGAAAATTTAAATCAATAAATTATGAATAAATTAGAATGTGTTAACCTGTTGCGCAACTTACAAGATCTCCCGTGTGGGATTTCGACTAGCACCCTTACAAACCAAGAGTACATTTAGAGGGATCTTATTTACCCGACTTTCTGAAATTTTTAATAAGTCCCAAATACGAAAAATATGAGTTTACTTATGTAACCAAAGTTTAAGTACCTCATTAGTAGGATCCTCCGGTAAAAAAACTTCCGAATTAGTATTATTTTCTTATCCATATTATTACATAAAGTAAAGAGAGTCTCTTGTTATTAAGAAATCTCGATAATCCCTTAATAATTCCCTAACTACTTATTTTGCAATTTCTTCATATACTGTATCAATTTTTTTCTATGTAATCTTAAATATCCATGCAATTTCTTCATATAGTGTATTTTTATTAATCATTTCTTTCCGTTATTTACTAATTGAAATATTTCGTAATTAAATGATTTTGCTTAATCTTTGAATGTCGATTTCTCACGCACACGCAATATTGTACGCTTTTGCTAGTAAGGACCAAGGTTTTGATAGGTGAAGTCAATACTTCTTTCCCGCGATTCCTCGAAAAATTAAGGATCGCTAATCCTTTTTAAAAATCGAATGGATTCGACCTCATCCATGGGAGATTAGAAGCTGGGGGTCAGCACTTCTGCTTCAAGGCTTGAGAGATTGGTCCAGTGACTTTTGATGCCAGAGAACAAATTAGGTTAAGAGTATATGGACAAAGCACTAAGCACCCCTGATAAGCTTTTCCTCGGAAATTGCAACCTTTCCTATTGCACCGCCGGTCAAAATTTAGACTCGCAGCCACTAAATGTTTATCAACATCAGACGCATCATCAACAGTCAAATTAAACTAATCAGTCACTAATCAAAGCCACCACCACGCTATAAAACTATAGCTAGAGCAGAACACGATTGAGCCTAACAAAATAAAGGGGAAAAGAGAGAAGCAACCCCATTAGTCATTGCGTGATGAAGCAACGCATTGAAATTGAAGCTCCAGCAATCATTCTATGCATCGAAAGCCAACCCTTGCCACCTAATATTCAAAACTAGTGTTCAATGGCGGAGACTTGAATTGTCAATTACAAAGAGGGGAGGATGTCTCAATCATATGGCTCGCCGACCATAAATGTAAAAAGCTTTGCGAATGGGGTCCCGATTGGGGTCAAATTTTTCAGAGCTTGTGCAAAGTTGGGATAGGAACTGATACCAGAATCCTACGGTCCAAAACCAATATAAGATTCATCGAATAAGACCATGATGCTTTGATTAAATCTATCCCTATGTATACTTAACATTCATGCGTCTTCATGTACATTTTATACGATTCTAAAGATATCCCAATAAGAAAAAAGGAAACACCCCAAAACATCCCCGTTTCTGATCCCGGGGGATATGCAGATTGTTTTGTTTCATTCATGTTACTCATTGACACATACGCCCATCACATGATTTTATATCTACCCGTGGATTCTTTCAAGCACCCATAGTCAAATGGTCGTTTTGGATCCTACTCACGTCGTCGTGAGGTCACCCTTCATTCATGCACAGTAGTGCACCCTACCTTTTGAGCTCTTGTGGAAGGACGGAACGTTTCATCGTCAAATTGGCAAATGAATTCAATATGGTTGGGGCCCTTGATCAGCAGCAGCAGGGGTCCGGCGCTTGATCCGACCAATGGAAAACAAGCAACCAAAACCCCGCATGTACAAGTACTCGATTGCAACGTATGAACTTTGAATAACAAAAGAATAGTGGTGGGGGATGATGCAAATTCTATACTATAAGATCCGATAGTAATGCTAGGCTCTATACACATCTCGGATGTTATCATTTGAAGTTCGAAACTCGCATACGCCCCACTTTTTATCTCGAACGAGCTTTGCTCTTCATTAGATCACGAACGCTCGCGAAATAGAACGAGCTTGGGAACTTTCTTTTCAAGAACCACCGTGGCGTTCCTATTTACTTTTGTTCTTTTTCGCTTTCTTGCTCGTGCTTGATCCCATGCCCCCAGTAGAGCCAGTAACATGCGATGACCTTCGCCAGGATGTGGACTTATCAATGTCTTAAGTTGCCTTTTCATCCGGCATCGTTTAACTTAGGATGCCCTGTCCATGTTGCCAGGACAATGATTGTTGGATCATTTAGTCCCAAAAAGGGAATGATGTGTCTTAATGAAACGATGGTTTGATTTTTTCTAATTCCAAATGAGCTGAATGCTCACAGGTTACGTTTAATTTCCTCTTCGAATATCAATTGATAGGGAACGCACGCGTGTAGAAAAATAACTTTGATTAGATGAACTTCAATGATGATAACTCCTAATCAAAGCCTAGCACTCCCTATAGGCATAGCTCTTGATAAGAAATTACGTCCAGATTTATGATCTAATATTATATGTTAATAAGAAACTTCACTTCTTATCCTGGACAGAAATCTACTGAAATTTTCATCTTTTATTTATGCCCAATTTTTTTTTTATCTCTTATCGGTTTTTATTGAACGAAATGAGTAAAGATAAAGTATCTCGCAATACATAATTTGTCCATTTAATTCAGGGAAAATTTTAATAAAGTCATCATGTTTGGGTTCACACATCGATTTGTACCCTCAGACACGAGAATTTACGAGTAGCATCCTCACTTTTTGCCATTTCCGATCCAACTTTGCCCTCTTCAAGTTGCGTCCTCCCAACAAGGCCTAGATGCGTTTGAGGTGTGGATTAGTCCTTTTTGCTGGTGGATTTTGTATGGGAGGCACAAATCATTCCGAAGCTAAGGATGCAAATTCGAAATGGGGATGAAAATTGGAGATGATTTTTTTGAAATCCTTCCTTAATACATGATCATACGAAAAGAATATATATCCGCGTTTCGACGTATAAGCTTACTATATAGTCTTGTTACAGAAAATGTCCAAGTTATATGTTTATGCATGGGTACGTTTGTCGACAGCTCCTAAGCCAACTTTAGATCAAAGGGTGGTGTGGTACCTGCGAACAGCGGTGGTGGTAGGGATGGAGACCAGCAGTTGCGAGCCGAGTCGCCGCTGGAAATCTGTATTTGCTGGATGTCGAGGATCCGATCTGGGATGGGGCGCATGTTCCCGAGCAGGGAGAAAGCTGACCAGCTACCGTATTTAATACACACGACCCCTTCATCGTCCTCTGAATTGTGATGTTGCGCAACCACAAACCCCTTCTTTTTCTTCTTTTGACCTGGCTCCAAGATCAGTTGTATGATCCTCGATGAATGGATCCCAAAGAAGGTATCCCCTTATGATTCATTAGTGACTCCTGTAAATATTCGTAACAAATACAAATTTAAGAGATCTATTCCTTTTTCCATCCGAGGCTCATCAAGGAAGTTACATCCATTCCTCGAGAATCCCCGTAAAATCAAGCAAATTTTCACTTTCGCCGTTGCATTGGACTTGTCCCACCTATCGATAAGGGTGATTGGTTTTCGGCCTAGAATCGGAAGCCGATTCTCTGACTTCCAATTCCGAAATATTAGAATTGAGAACTGGTTCAATTTTTGTTTTGTTCAGAAAAATCAAATTTTTATAATAAGATATAAACATTGTACAATTTAACGACAAAAACATAGATTGATCAAGTGGTTATATTGTAGTCGCTCATGTTAAAAATCATGGTTCGATTCTCCATGTGCACAAAAAAAGTGTTATTTTTCCTTGAAAGACAAATTCCAAGTTGATTCAACTTGGGACAAGAATAAAGTGTTCCCGAGTAGAAGCCTTGGAAGCGAGTAATCAAATTAGTTCTTACTAGAATTAGCCTTGAGCTAGTTGGCTCAGTTAGGTGACCAAGTTTAAACCGGATCCGGTACTCACCCTTCGTTGACACTCGGGGTGATCGATTCCAAACCAATTTTGGTCTTGAGCCAATTGAAGAAACCCTCACCCTTAGTCGACACGAGGGGTGATTGGTAGACCCGTTAAACGGGTGGGTCGGGTCGGGTCATAAATGGTCCGACCCAAATTGACCCATTTATTCATAGTGTAAATATCTCGACCCATACCCGACCCGACCCAAACCCAACCCATACCCGACCCGATCCGTATTGCTAAAACACTTTTATATTTAACCTAATCTAGGAATAATTGTTTCTTATGATTTTTTTTTAAAATTATACTGCTAAAACATTTTATGCAATACAAAGCTAGTGAAAAATTTTATAATTTTTTTTAAAATTGAGGTTCTGTTTGTTTTACGAAAAATGTGACATTTCTAGAAAATATTTTCCATAAAGTCATTATCCAAGAAAAATATAAAAAAATTAATATTTTTTTATTTTAAAATCGAATTTTTAATTATTTTTTTTCTTTTTTTCTTTTTCCTTTATTTTTGGCCGATCGCCGGCCGCCGTGGCCGGCGACCGGCTACCGGGGCGGAACGACCTCGCCGGAGGCCGGCGAAGCTCGTTCTCGCCGATCTGGCGAGGCCGAGGCCTCGCCGGCCTCGGGCGAGGCTCCACCTCGCCAGATCCGGCGAGCTCGAGCTCGCTCGAGGCCGGCGAGCTCGAGCCTCGCCGACGGCTCGAGCCTCGCCGACGGCTCGAGCCTCGCCCGAGGCCGGCGAGCTCGAGCTTCGCCGGCCTCCGGCGAGGTTGTTCCGCCCCGGTGGCCGGTCGCCGTGGCCAACCACCGGCGGGAATAAAAAAAAAGAAAAAGAAAGAAGAGAAAAGAAAAAAGAAAAAATAAAAGAAAAAGAGAAAACAATAAAAATAATTAAATTTCGATTTTTTTAAAACATTTTTGTAAAGAGGGAGAGAGTGTGTGGATGGGTCTAGTAGGTGGGTTGGACATGGGTTCCAAACTCAACCCATTTAGACCCATTTATCTTTAAGCTTTAAAATTTAAAACCCATTTAAGCTTGACTCTTTAAAATTAAAGTGACCCATATATGACCCATTTATTTTTAAACGGGTTATATATGGGTTTATGACCCATTTTGACACCTCTAGTGATTGGTTCCAAACCCATTTTGGTCTTGAGCCAATTGAAGAAACCGAGAGATATTTGAGGGTTTGTCTCGATTGTGCATTGGACTCAAAGTATGATAGATGGGTTCAAAAGAGAAGAGAGATCGAGGGTTTCAAGAATAGGGACCTTATTTCGCCTCTAGAGGAGGGCAAAGATTAGGCCATCCTTTTCCCAATCGTATAGGTTGAAGGCATTGTTAATCTCTACCATCGAGGAGGGCTAGCTGATTCTCAAAAGGTCGTGAAATCGGCATGGCTGATGAAATCGTCCTTGTTAGAGTCGATAGCCTCCATGGAGCGATGGATCTTGGTAGTGGAGGCCAAAAATAGAGCAAGAAAGAGAGGCAGGAGAGAGTTGAGACTTGAGATGAGACAGTGAGAGGAAGGTGTCGAGCGAGAGGGATGTGACTTAGGTGAGAGGGTGGCGCCCAGGCTACCGCGAGAGACGTGAGTGACTGAGAGTGAGAGGCACGAGCGTGTGCGTAAGACTAAGGGTTTGTGAAGAATGAATTAGTGTTATCAGGTTTGGGAAAGAGGCTTGTGCGAACATGAGTAAGTCATAGGTAATTGAAGGTTTGTAAAGGGGTTGGGATTTTTAGCTTTGTAAAAATTACTAACCTAAGATTAAGGGTTCGTGAAGAATGAATTAGGATTATTAGGGCTGGGAAGAGGCATGTGCAAACGTGAGTAAGTTGTGCGTAATTTGAGGGTTTGCGAAGGAATTGGGGTTTTCAGCTTTCCGAAAATAACTAAATAAATCTTTCTGGTCCGGGTGGTTTGGGTTCACACCTCGAATCGCGAACTAGATCGAAATTCACCGATTCCAATTTTATGAAACTGAGAATCAAACCGGGACTTTCGAAAGCTGCCCAAAACCGGCCGGTTCCATCTGGTCCCGATGATTCCCGATTATGATGGTCCCTTTTCGAAATCATCAATTTTGCATCTGATGGACAGAATATGTCACGGATCGCCAGATCAGAGACAGAGAGGGGGCGATCCTTAATGATGCTCTCTGGCTCGTCCAAGGGGGTTAGGGCCCTAGGCTTCGGGGACCATGCTGAGCTCGAGCAGAGAGCTCGACGCAGTTCTGCGGAAGCGCGGTGGAACTTCCCGAAGATTTTCTTTCGCACCGGGACGACGATGCTGTGCACCTGCACGCTGGAAAAGGCCAAAAAGGAAACCAGTGCATCCATCGCTGCCCGACTGTACCACGGCCAGGTTTTGACGGGGGATTAACCCGCAGTAGAAAATGATTTCATCAGTCCGTTTCCCTTTTTGAGCGATTCCATTGATATTGAATATGCAGTTTGTTAATAGTGCCCGATTGGGATTGGGAACTCGATGAAAGGGAAAAAAACAATATGAATTGTGCTTGAAAATGTAGTTTTAGTACATCATAAGTATAACACAGGATTCAATGCTACATCAATGCTTCTTGTCGAGTAGTGTAAGAACATGATAACGTGGGAAAACGAAACCAATGATCTATAAACTTTGACTCAATATATCATATAGTTCTTGAAATCTAATTCAATATGTAATATAATTTTTAAGTTTTTAATTTGTTAAATATGGCCTTTAAATTTTTGCTATATGTTCAATGTAATCAAGTTGTTTAATATTGTTTTTCCATTAATTCAAGATTAGGGACAACATTGTACATTTTCATATAATCCACAGACTAAATTGAACATGTACCAAAGGTTTATGGATTCTATTGAACAGATTAAAAATTTATGGATCATATTGTATATAGAGTATTGAATAAACTAAAAATTCAGGGATCACATTGCACATTAGGTCAAAATTCATATACAATTTGTGTCATTTTCCCTAATAAGATCTATTTGATGTTGCCATCCTTCATTTTTCATATCTCTATGATCCTACTAAATTGGCGTTCTCATGAACCTTCAAGCATATGAACTGTGACAATCATGGATTATTTCGCCCGAGTTATTGTTTACTTTGGTCCATCTTCTATCAAGTCTCATAGTTTTGTCCCTTTGGCATAGGGTTGGACACTTTCCGGAGAGGTCAGCTAGTGCGGTAGTGCTTTTACCTAAGCATGCTTTCGTCAAAAGGGGCTCATTATGAGTTAATTTCAATTTTTCATGTATAATCCAGCAACGTTCTCCTATTCAGTGCATGATTTAGATCCACTCACCATCCCATAAATTTGTCGGACCAGCTCCTTTGTGCAGGCTCTCGCCCTGATGATCACTCCCTAGCCTTGTCAGATCGGATTGTCATAAGCACAATTTGTGGTCTCACTGTCATTGGTGTCAAATTATTATATATTCTAAAGGAATAAGGGCATAAATAGTCCATGAACTGTGACCAAATATGTAATGTTGTTCAAAATGGTCCTTAAATTTTAGCTTAAAGTACAGCGTGGTCTCTAAACTTTTTAATTTGTTTAATGTGTTATCTGGACTTTTGGTATTGTTCAAGTTAGTCAATATGTAAATGCTTAATGTTATCATTTCATTAATTCAAATTGAGGGAGAAATATTTAACATTTTCATATAATCTAAAACTAGATTGAATATGTATCAAAAATTCAAGGACGACATTACACATTTGGCTAAATTTTATGGACCGCATATAACAAATTCATGGACCACATTGCACGTTAGGCCAAAATTTAGAGACTATCTGTGTCGTTTCCCCTATTCTAATTGCTTGCTTGCAATTTTTTACATTATCTAGTCGCACGACACGTAGCTCTGCGTGCTCGCGTCGAGCTTAATCCTGTTCGTGCTATACATGGCCAGCTTTCCCGAGCCCAAACACGCTTAATTAAACATATCCGCGCGCTTCACGCATCAACACGACGCGTTCGGATACTTTCAAATCCACTCGAACACATACTCAACAGGTTATAGAATCCCTTATATTATATCTCATGTCGCTTTCAATAAATGTATCGCATTTGAACTTCAACAGCAAATACTTCGGATTCTACACCCGAAATTCCACGGGGATATGCCTCGAACCGCCGATACGAGAACGCGAGGCCGCTGCCCCGCCGGCCGACGGCCACGCGTCGCCCCCGCGATTGGGCTGTCACGAGCCCCGACCCCACCCTCCCGTGCACATGCGCTGCGCGTCGCCGTACCGAACTCCCCCCCCCCCCCCCCCCCCCACACTCGAATCGAATCCCTCGAAACAATAAAAACTTTTTGAGAAAAATCTTGTACTTAAGCCAAAACCAAATCATCTCATCACTCATCTCATCAGATAGAGAGAGAAACCGTCTCGATATGGCAAATCAATTTTCCCGGGAAAATCACCAAACCCCCCCCATCCCCAAAATTTTCCCTCCCGCCCCCCTTTTTTTTTTTTCACAGACGTCACAGTCGCACGTAATTAATTACTCCCCCCCCCGAAAAATCATATACGTAGATAATAAAAAATACGGGAAAATAAAAATAAATAAATAAAAATCCCCCGAAATGCATCAGCAGCCTTATATTTATACCCAGACAAACAGATATTATTGGTTCAAGGAGACCTTCGCCTCCCCGCTCCCCAACCATACCCAGCGCCCCGAGCATCAGATCTCCCCAGCCTCAGAGTTCGCCGGACTCGCCCCCCCCCTTCTCCGATCCTCCCCTCGCCCGTCACCGACGCAGCTCCGGCCGGGGAGCCTCGGCCAGTTCCCCCTCCCCCCTCCGGTCATGGCGAGAGAATGAGGGACCGGCCCTCTCGCGCGCGCGCCCGGCCGCCGATCATGCCAGTCTCGTGCTCCGACTGCTTGTCCGACCTGCTCTGCGAGGAGGACTCCGCCGGGGTCCTGTCCGACAGCTCCCCCGAGTGCTCGTCCTCGGACGCGGGCTCCCAGGCGGCGCGCGCCGAGGAGTCGGTGGTGGCCGGGTTCATCGAGGCGGAGGGCCGCTTCCTGCCCGGGTTCGACTACGCGGCTCGGTTCCGGTCGCGGTCGCTCGACGCCTCCGCGAGGGAGGAGTCCGTTGCATGGATCCTCAAGGTACGGCTTCGATGACGACGCCGATCGTCACCACCCCGTATCGACAGCCGGGCACGAGCCCGCACGATGTTGCGATAATGCCGCGGCCCGTGCGATCGTCGGCCTTTCGGGCCTGCGGCCGCGAATCGGATCCGAGCAGATGGATCCGAGCGATCCGATCGTCGGCGGCGGCGGCGCGCATCGGCGGCGGCGGTGGTCGCTCATGAAACCGGCCGCCGCGCCGTGGAACCTCCGCGGCCCCCCCACGAGACAAAAAGTCACGGCTCGCTTCGAGAGTTTTTTAATCCGGGTCCTCTCGGATGACGTCTCGCTTTTGTCTGACGTGGGAATTCGTGTTGCAGGTGCATGCCTTGCACGGATTCCGGCCGCTGACGGCGTACCTCTCCGTCAACTACATCGACCGCTTCCTTTACTCCAGCAGCTTGCCGGTGAGCTCCCGTTGACGAAACCTTGAAACTCCGCCGGTCCGCGTGAATATTGCGTCGTCGAGATTGGCGCGTCATGGCTATTGATTTTCCTCCCTTTAATTTTTTTTCTCTCTTTTTTTCCGCCTCGGAAATCGTGCAGCAATTATTTGATTACCCGGGAGTAATTATACTTGACCTTTTTGAGGAAAAAACGTCGAAATGACATAAGCATCCCCCCGCCATTCTCTTCTTTCCCCTGGTCGACCAATAATGGCCATTACATTAACGATCGATTTATAATGTCATTATCCTAAATAATGTGGTCAATTTAAATGCTCGTTTGTATGGTACTTTAATTGTAAAAGTTGGTCTCGTAATTTAAATAATTTTCTTTCTTGGGTTATTGTAAAGTAGCGGCGGCCGCATTTTAGTGCGCGTTGCGATGTTGGTGCATACGTCTACATTAACGTTTTTGTTGACTGGCTATTATACCCCACGGGGAATCATGCACTGCATTGATTATCACGACATTGCGTATATACCTGGGAGGAGCCTTTCGTTGGCGCTTTTGGCGAACTTCCTTCGTACAATTATTGTCCTAAAGTCTGGATTTTTTTTTTAAATGAATTGTTTTTGACCCTTTTGTTTGTGTTTTCTCTTGGATTCCTTGTTTCAGCAGCCGGATGGGTGGCCGATGCAGCTCCTCTCGGTGGCTTGCTTGTCACTGGCTGCTAAGATGGAGGAGCCTCTGGTTCCTTCTCTTCTGGAACTTCAGGTCCTTGTCAAATTGTCATGTCTTGATGACTTATCTGTACCTAACCCCAGTCTGGCTTTAATTATTTTCCTCGACGAAACTATTGGGCCCTTTATGTAATTATTTATTCACTTGCTTGTTTTATTGATCCTCGTGGAAATAATCCCCTTCTTTTACCCAGGTTGAAGGTGCCAAGTACATTTTTGAACCGAGGACAATCCGCCGGATGGAACTTCTTGTTCTAAGCGTCCTGGATTGGAGGCTCCGATCCATAACGCCCTTCACCTTCATCAGTTTCTTCGCGTGGAAGGTCGATCCAACCGGCACCTGTGTCGGGTTTCTCGTCTCGCGGGCGACCGACGTAATCTTTTCTAACATCCAAGGTAATTCCAGTACCGGTACACAGTGCAGATGTTCATGCCTCCACAAAAAAAATAAAAATAAAAAAAAAGAGAACGTCGGGATGAATTATTAGTTTCCTAACTGAAATCAGCGCCTGTCGGTAATGTAACAGAAACTAGCTTCCTCGAGTATCGACCGTCCTGCATCGCCGCGGCGGCCGTGCTATCTGCTGCAAGCGATATCCCGAGTCTGTCTCTTTGTAAACCGGAGAACGCGGAATCATGGTGCGATGGGCTAAGCAAAGTAAGCTTCTGAACGTGACTATGGTTGGGGGCCGTGTTCAAAAAAGAATAAAAGGGGAAAAAACAATGTAAAAACACCAGTCCATATCCAATTTTATTCTTTTTGCAGGAGAAGATCATCAGCTGTTACCGATTAACGCAAAAACTGGTGCGCGGTAGTAGCAAGAGGAAGGCCCCAAAAGTGCTGCCCCAGTTTAGAGTGACGACTCAGGCAAGAGCGAGGTTTAGTGACTCATCATCCTCGTCCTCGTTATCGCCATCGTACAATAATAAAAGGAGGAAACTAAATAACAGCTTATGGGTAGATGTTGACAAAGGAAACTCCGAGCAGGGGGAAATAGAATAACTAAGGAAGAGAAAAAGCCAGGAAGAAAAAGGAGAGGGAGAGAGAGCGCGAGAAACCCGACGATGGGTGGTCCCCGAGCTGTCTAGAAAGTAAAAGCCTCAGTGTTTTTTGTTGAGAGGGCTTTCTGGGGTTTGATCAGATTGACTTGATGAAGTTGAGTGATGTAGAGACCATTAGTATATAATGTATGTATGTACGTATGAGAGGGGGGTTGGTGCTTTTGGAGATTTTCTTCATTCTTTTCTTTTTGGTTTTTCTCAAGGAGCGCATTGCCACAAACGTTAATGGGGGGAGGGCTGGCTTTGCTGATTCCCAAGGGAAGAGGGGGGAGTTATTTAATGATGTTCGGGTATGAAAAGCAAAGGAGGAGAGAGAGAGAGAGAGAGAGAGAGAGAGAGAGAGATGGTGGTGGTGGTGTTGAAATAGTGGAGTGATGGAGTGTGAAAGAAGTGGGGGGTTTGAATTCAAAGCCTGCATTGATTGTGGAATGAAAGGGGAAGGAGATCGTGGGACCTTCACGACTGTATAGAATTTTGTTTTTTGGGTTTTTGTAGAAAAGGGGGGGAGGGGAAGGGCGAAGAGACATCTACGGTCCACGAGTTGGCAAGATTAAGGGCATAAATATATAATTATTTTAATGGTGGTGGTGAAGTAATTCAAAGTCAAGGCCTACCACATCTACTCCCCGAAAAGCTGAATAAGATGCTGCTCCTCCTTGGATGTTACTAGAGTTTTTTGAGACTTGAAAGAGTGCTGTATGGTGTGCCTTTTTCTTCTTTTTTGGCGGGAATCACCTTCCCCCTTTTTAATGGCCTAGGGTTCGGCCCGACCTTATACTGAAATGCCTTTTTGAGTGCTGCTCCATACGTGCGAAGGACACACGTGCGGACAAAAAATACTTTAAATTCTTTTTATTTTTTTGGTTTGAGGCCCGCCCCAATCCCTGGCCCTCGCGATGAGACGGGAGGGAGGAGGGGGCGGCACCGGCTGATCGTTCGGCCCTCACGAACATAAAAGGTTTTGGGACCTGTTCATGCTGTGTTTGTATTGGTTTCCATGGATCCATGTAATAAAACAGACTGTATGTCTTTCATAATCTCTTGACCCACAAAATGTGACATCTCTCTCTCTCTCTCTCCCTCTCTGTGCATGGCACGTGATTGACTACGAAAGGCTTTTGTAGCGTTGCCGTTTGTTCTCATTTCGATCGTCAGTACGTGTAAGAATAGCTTTTTGCAAGAGAAAGCTTTTGGAATTTTGCGTGGGGCGATGGCTCCGTGAACTGAGCGGGAAAGGGAGGGGCACTCTCGGTCGGTCCCGCTCGCAGTAAAGGCGGAGGGGCTCAGGGGAAGCAATCCAATCAACCAACTCTTATGTACAACTCCTCCTCCTCTTTCTCCTCCTCATTTAAGTGGCCGAATTGCCTCCCGTGACACCGCCAATGAATTAACTCTTTTCCATTGGCATCCGCTCGGATATTGTTCCCCATCCAATCCCCCCAGCTCCGCCTCTCAAATTGAGAGACACCCAGAGAGTACTAAAATGGCCACTTTCGTTGCATAGCGACCATACGAGGCAGGAAATTTCGTCCCCTATGCTCATCTTTGAATGCCGAGCGGGGCGTTACGGTGGCTCGCGCACGAGTCACGAGCGAGAAAGCTCGGAACACAATGATGGGTGAAGTTCATTATAGGAAAAGGCCAAGGCTTTTTGATGCCTCCTTTTATTTCATTTTTTTTGTGCACCCGGCACAGTAAGAAGAACAAGGTCCCGGGCATTAGTCATGTCACTTTGCCCTGTATCCCCGACACAGCTTATGCTGTTCTCTTCTTTCGTGCGCATAGTGACCAAGTACCACGCAAATGGCCCTTTCTATTCATTGGCCGGTGATGACAGGTAACCATTTTTTCGGGCAATTATGATCCTGCCATCTTGTCGTCGCCATTTCCAGCAATATGTGCGTCTTCATGAAGCCTTAGGTGAGTAACACTGTTCACATAAGTTTTGTGCCCCTTTTTTTTCTTTGCACATTATTTGGCGTGTACGCCTAGCTTCGTCGGTTGGACCACCTGTAGCATGAAATACACAGCGACGGTTACGCTGCGGTACTGTTTCTCTTCATCATCATCATCATATATGCCATTGATGGAGGAGGCTACAAGAGCAAGGACCACATGGAAGATACTTATATAGGTTTTCTCATTCTGCGTTTATGGCCATATGTAAAGGGTTGATCCTAACTGGAATTTTTCTTCTTCTACATCATACTTTTTATTTTAATTGATCATATGGTTCCCACAATCTACCTCATAAGGATTTTAATATCTTGGAATCATTTGATTTGATGAAGTGGCTATGGAAGTTGATGTAGGAATGCGATGTGGCCTTTGCTCAATTAGTCCATCGTGGTGGGACTTAGGGGAGCCTCTGGGAATTTGGACTTATATCGCCAATCAATGTCACCCTCTCTTTCAGTCTTCCCCACTGAAAATGGTCACCCTGATCAAAAATGGGACTTTGGTTTGGTAATCAACTGCTTCGAGGAATTTAATAACTAGTTAAGGAAAAAAAAATGTGTACAGCCCACCTCTCGGATTGCTGTCGTCCACGAGCTTGCATAGATGAACTCATCTCGTGAGTGGGGACATCATCAGCACAGCAAGGATGGATGAGGAGGAAAAGCAAAAGCAGTAAAGAATTAGGAGATTTAGAAGAAGAATAGTGTCCATGTAATAAGATAACATTAACTGTCGGTTCGTATGTTGGGATATGTGACGAGACAACATTCCCCACAGTCCATCAACGATAATATTAAATCCAGCATGTTGCTCATAAAGAAGAGAAATATGACTCAAATATCCATCCTTCAATCTGGATATATGCTATCTAACTTCCATTCTTTACTTAGTAAAATGCGATCCCTCGCTGTAAAGTCAAGGTGCCATTTGGAAATTATGGGATTGATAGAGAAGATCCGACAAGGCTTTATAAGATTAGCACCGAATACGATTGGTCTTGTGTATAAGAAAACACGTGATTAGCAACTAATTTGTAGGTATCGCGCTTGTATAAAACACGTGATTAGGACCGGTGGTGACGTGTCCCCTTCTCATTGGTTGCAAAAAGTGGTGACCTGGCTGGGACCGTGGGGCACATGCAATCTTTGTCTGCAATAAGCTTTGAGAATCGAATCCAATCCAATCCGTGAAAAGGAGTCCGGGATATATCAGTACGAGGGTAGTTAGGGTTGAAAAATGTTCGCACACCTTTGGTAACTGGTGGAAATAATTCACATGTAATTGCAGTAAAGAAGATGAGCATGGCCGAGGAACCATCATGAACGTTATTTAAAAAAGTTCTACGAGATATCTTATTCCACAGTGAAAGACAAGGGGTGTGACAAAAGTGACCAAAAGGGCGACGGCTGCTTCATTTTATTTGATCGTGCAAAATTGCCATGGATGTAGACGGGGTTCATAAATTTTTTTTCGAAATGCTTTTTGAGTGTCACGCACACGATACTCTTAAGTTAAAAAATCTGAACACCAAAAGGGTCATCTGGTCTTTTTACTGTTTATATTCCATTTCATTTTATTTATCGAGTTAGGTGATTTTATCGCGATAACTCAAAAAGATTCGATTAACTTTGAACGAGTTACCACATCGACGCGAATCTCTGAAACGTTAGTTGAATACAGTGCGGCTTTCTAAGCACTTTCTTTATGAATATATGAACAAAATGGTCTTTAAAGTTAGGAATCCTAAGTATAAAACCTAAAAGCCAAAGTTTCTTTCCACGGCCCAAGATAATAAAACTAGGGTCTCTTTAGGGGTGTGTAGGGAGCAGAGTCTAGGCTCATTCCCTCACCTTTTTTCACTTGTGGGAGATTTTCGACTTTAGGTGGCCAAAACACATTAGAAAGGACCCATCGGAAAATTTCAGCTTTTGAACTTGATTTTTAACTTGTCAAGCCATATGCTCGTGGGGTTTTGATAGCTGCAAAAAGTATCATTCATAGGCCCTCGGGCTAAAGGGTCTCTCTTTTTCTTCAAAGGAGGAAATGATTCTGAATTTCTCAGAGATATGATCTCTTGATTACATGCTGAATGCAAAAGACAGCACCCACTCTATAGGCCCGAGCGGGGGGGGGTCCCCAACTTCCCCAACCCATGTCAAAATTTCATCACAAAAAGAAAGGAAAAGCTTCAAAAGGAAAAGGCAGGTGAAAAAAAGGGAAAATCTCATAAGCATCATGCCTACGCCCCCCATGAACCGGGGGGGGGGGGGGGGGAGGAGATCAATATTTTGTCTCTTTGATTGCCTAACTGTGCCCTTGGACGTAGACCAGCCTGAACCCCCGTTCAGATTAATCGCTCTTGGCAATTAGCTGCATCATTTAAATATAATATCTTTCTTTATCATATCTTACATTCAAACCCTTTGAACGATTTAAACCTTCAGCATTTAGCTAGGGCTAATGCATCCACATTCAACATAGATTCCTCTTCTAGTTCTCTAGTACAGCTGGACTGAGAAAGGTTCTACAGTCCTATTCATGAAGCATGTGTGCGTTAATCAATCCAAAAACTACAAGTTTCTACTTTTAACCGATTTGTGATATCCAAACTATAAACTAGCATCTTAAAAAAAACGGGTCGTCCGACTGTTCCGACTCCGATCTCGACACCATATGTTTAAAATGATGGGATAAAAAATCCGGAATGAATGAACAGGACTCTGTATTACCTTCCCTCTCCAATCATTGTTACATGATCGAATTCGGATCTTGCCAATGGTTTCGCATATGTTTAAACCGATGCTGATGCTTGTAAAAAAGCGGTGGAACAACACAGGCAAAACAAACAAAACAAAACAAAACAAAAGTCCCTTTGGCTGAAGGAGGAAGCCCTATTTATTGGCTTTACAACTCAGACGCCAGATCTCTTTGGATGCCAATTTAAGGTCATATATAGAGGAAAGGCAGAAAAGAAGAGCGAAAAAGAAGCGGGTTTGTGTGGGGGGAGTAGCTACTATCGAGGGAGCGTCTATGTCCATGTCGTGTTGTTCTTTATTTGTTGTTCTTTTAGCTTTGTGCGATAGTGGATGGACCTCCATTAATTCACATGTGGAGTGGAGAAAAAGAGTCGCCCATTTAATCATCAACACAACCATCAAAATCCTATCCTTCCCTTCATCACTCCATTCGCGACTCTTCGATCACTCACATCTTTATCATTCTCTCCACGTACGTAACATGTGTATATACACATATTTAAGCATGCAAGAACTTGCCCATATAGGTTGATGTTCGAGCCCTTTTGATGACGGACATGGAATTCGTTAACGAGCGCTCTTAGGCATTGGTTAATTTTTTTATTTAAGAAACTTCGCGATTTGTAATGCATTGTCTTTTTTTCATATTATGTGTAATCAATATATTGAAAATCGACCCACCCGTGGGTGGCGCAGTTGGTTTGAGCTCTCCCACCATCGTAGGAGGTGAGTGGTTCAAAACTCTGTGTCGTCAGCGATTAAAGTGGGGGGCCCTGGCGGTGGGTTGCTGGGCTAGTCTTCCCCCGGGTTTAGTACCGATTAGCCTGTCGGGCGAAAGGGAGGTTCCCGGGTCACCAAAAAAAAAAAAAAAATATATATATATATATATATATATTGAAAATCGAAACATTTCCTTAATATATATGGCTAACTAGTGCCATGGGGCACCCATTGACAAGACCCTATATATATTTAAAATTCAATTAGTGGTACTTTGGTTAATGTCGAGCAGATATCAGAGCCCAGTTTAATTTAGGGTTGATATTAACATAATTGCTATCTAGAGTTCTTATTAATATTCACAATATTTATGGGCTTACATTGTGCGTGAGGGGATTCCCGATGTAGGAATTGGAGGCCGCCTGTTCAAATACTATCAATTATGCGTAGATTATTTCGGGTTCGATTCACGATGCTTGTTAGATGTTCCACCGGCCTCCAAATAGCCGGACTTCTGCATCTGTGGCCTCCCGAATTATTAAAAAAAAAAAGAGTTACAAAAGGAAAGTGCTCAAATCTGACTTTCCCAATATGATCCGAATAGGTCTTTGATCCCAATTATATTTCTCAATTAGGGGGATATTAACCACGTTCGTCAAACTCCACTATCTTCGGCGAGACTAACAAAAAAAAGTCCTCGAGAACAGTCTAAAAAGCATCGCCTTCATGTGTATGCTGTGAAAGTTTGGTAAAGCAATGAACTTCCCAAAAGGCGCAGCACGATCTTTACCGACTCTCGCATTAGGGTCTTTATAAGTTTGGGGGGAAAAAGTTGCCTTGAGAACCGCTGTTGAGCCGAAAGATTCGTACCCGATTGCATGACAAAGTGGATAATTTGAAAGGACATGGACACGGACAATCTTTAAGACAAAGTCTAATCGCATAATTAAAGAAATCTCTGTGCAGAATTATGTCCCCCTTCCCCTTTCTTTTCCGTATACATATGAGAATTCCCCCGCCTCGTGAGTAGGGGAATCGCCTACTCGTGTTGCTAGTGATTTTTTCACATCGAAAGTACAATTAGCAGGACACGTAATTCATTGTAAAACAAAAGTATGTCTCCTGTTCTTTTCTTCCTTTAGTTTAATGGAGTGGCGCGTGCTTTTGGAACGAAAGAAAGGTTCATTGAATAAAACAAGAACCACCCCATGATCCAATAACAGTTTCATCGTGATTCCCTAACAGTGTCCGACAACGAAGAAGAGCACAAACTGGGTTGAGATCTGCTCCTCGTATAGATGCCATTGAAGGGTCTCAGTATATACACATGAAGATGCTTACCAAAGAAGGAAGAAAAAAAATGATGCAGGAGAGAAATTTTTAAAACTGCGAACCACCGAAGTTGGCGTGCTGAAAAGGCGGGTTTTTGTCCGTAGCGGTTGCTCGTTGTCCTCTTATTTCGAGGATTCAATGTTCATTTGTTAACTTGTTTGGTTTAGACTGAGGTGCCAAATTTTGTTAACGGTTGTGTTTAGACATGCTGGGGCTTTAGTTTATGCTATTTGAACCTTGCTCGCATAGAGAACAGTGCCTGTTTGTTTTGTTTTGTTTTTATTTATTAAAAGAGAGACGGGAGGGGTTACCAAGATGTTATTATAGGGGTTTCGCGCTCTCTATGGAATGTCCGGGCCAAGCTATTGTTGTAGCCTGTGAAGATCTCCGAGCTATAACCAACGATTTTAGGCAAACTCTGCAAATGGTAGGTAAGCATCCCAGAGTCCATCCCCCTTGTTAGTACGAGATGAAATTGCCCCTCCCCGCAAATTATCGAATTAAGCATATTATCAAAAGATCAATCCCGGGTTCCCTAAGACAGCTGGATTATAAGATTAATTTATTAAGCGACGTGCAGGATTACAGGTAAGTCTTTAATTAAGTGAGCCATATGCAACGGTTAATAATAGTTTGACACATCACTTTATAAACTAATTCGGCCAAACTAATCTTGATAAACAGAACATTTCTCTTATCAAAATGATTGCTTTGGCAGTCATTATAGGAATAAATTTCATTATGTGCACCAATGGCCCACGAAAGAAAACCATATGTAGTCCATCATTTTCGCTCAAGAATTTTGTATTCATGATATTACTGAATTTTGAAAAAGGAAAGAAAATAAAACAAGTCGGTATTCCTTCAGGATAACTTTCATCATCATATACAAAGTATATAGTCCATCATTTTCAATCAAGAATTTGTATTCATGATGTTACTCAATCCAGGATATCTCTCGTCATCATATACAAGTATGTAGAGAAGTGCTTCCTACCGTGGAGACCATAATTTGTCACAAGTGAAAGTCATGGCCCGGCGTCCTACATTTCAATAATATGTCACAGCAACTTGCTGGAGGAAATCAATTTGTGGACGCGCCGAAGAGATGTTGATGAAAAATCGGTATGTGCCGAGGTGATCTTAACTTCAAATGATTGGGGAGCAATCGAGATTGTTTCGCAGTTCCACACTTGAGCACAAAGTGCCCGGACGGTGATAAATTCTACAAATCTAAGGGCGATGATAGTCAAAGATAGAGCTGTGCGCATGTGTCTTTGGTCCTTGGTCGAGGGATAACTTCTATGGTCCATGAATTTCACAGCACAAAATACGTTGCGATTAATTTCCCTTCATTTCACGGAAAACTCATGATTTGAAAATTATTTTTCAAAAAATGATCGCTTATAAAACTGAATAGACGAAAAATATTATTGTCATCCATGAAACTGCTTAGGTATAAATTGTTGTCGATGGTGAAAACCTATTTCATTGACTAATTTTTTTTAAGAGATATAACCAATTATTTTTTGGAAAATATTTTTTAAATTGTTTTTTTTTCACAAAACAAACAAACCCTAAGGGGACACACGTAATTTATACACTAACTCATTGAAAACATATGCGGTCAAAATGGGCGCTAAAACACAACTCTATAAAAATTAATAAATACTTCTCTTATGCCTGATTTGGCAAGTGGGACGAAGGACGGATGGACACAGATTGGATTGGGTTGAGTCCGAACAGGTCCAGTGCAGTTTTGTTGTTTGGTGGGTTATGCACAATGGGTCATCTATCTTTCGATAGGATGGGGGGATGGGCTTCAATCGATCCATGTTGTTGTCTTCTTTGCAAAACGGACGATGAATCGCTACACAATTTATCTTTTTTTGAACGTGGGGATTTGCAGCTTTGTTGGGTCAATGAACTTATTGGTGGATGGGAGTTTTGAGTATAACTAGGCTGAATAAGAGACGAAAGGTAAACGATGGTCGCAAGAGTATCTGCAAGCTGGTTTGAATTGGTTGCATATGCTACATTTGAAGGGCTAGGAACAATGCTTTACATTAGGGGTGTGCGTGAGGACTAGTCCGGTTTCCATATCTAATTTACTAGAACCGGTAAGTATCAGTCCGGTTCCTGGTTCTAGGCGTGGAACCGCCCACCTGGCCACTTGAACCGGTAATATATATATAATTTTTAGAAAAATTTCAACCAAAAAAAAAAAGAAAACATTTTAAAAAAAATAAAAACCATAAAATCCCTAATCTAAAACTCAATCCTCAACTCCCATCAACTCACGGCCACGCCTTTAGCCGTTCATTGTCTCCCTCTCTCACTCTTGGTTATCTCCATTTGCGAGAAACTTGGTGGGACCGATTCCATGAATCCACCTGGGAACCGACCAATTTGGTTCCCGGGTGGATCCATGGAATCAACGAGTGATTCTTGGTTCTAATTTCTTGAAACCGATCCTTAGTGGATGGTTCCCGATTTCATGTTAGAAACTACTTGCCCGAACCACGCTCACCCCTGCTTTACATGGTGTAACCCTTCTTTAAGTTGATACTGTAGTCGAAATTGATTAAATTTGCTACTAAGTATAGAGAATGAATGTTTTATTAACATAAAGGTTATGGTTCTATTGACATAAAAGTTGATAATGTAGTCAGATTGATTAAATTTAGTGTTTGAGTGACTCAAATGTGATTATAATCTCCATTACGTTGCTTTATAGTGAAATCCTCTGCTGCTCTTCCTGTTGATATAGGTCACGTCAATAGAACCATATAAATCTGGTGTCTGATTTATTTTCTTGTTCTATCTATTTTATTATTTAATCGCTTCCTTCCACAATAACTTTTAGGGTCCTGTTTACAAATGTAAATAACAGGGCGATGTGATAGCATTGCCCATGACGGCTTAGAAATAAGTTTAGAACAAAAGTAAGAAATTAAAATTTTCTACTTTTCTATTTCTAGAGCAGAAACAAAAATAATAATTCTCTTTTATTGCTTGCCCTCGCCGCCCATTGGCTGTCGGCCCCTATTGCCCGCTGCCGCCGTCGTTGTATGCTCGCCAACACTTACCGGCCGCCTGCCTCATCTGCCACCAGCCATCGAGAACAGAAATTTAAGAATAGCCTATCAAACGAATTTCTATTCAAGGAATAGAAATTTTGTATCGTTATTAAACGCTATTTTTTGTTCAAAACTCATCAAGGAAGTAGATTTTTTTTATTTCTAACCAGAAATAGGGCCGGGGAAGAAAAATTTTATCATTTGCGCTTAGCCTTGGACGAGTTTCTAAGCAAAAAGTAGAGTTTTATAACGATACAAAATTTCTTTTCTCAGAATAGAAAGTCGTTTTATAGGTTATTCTTAAATTTTTTTTCCCGGCGACCGGCGGTGAGACGGACACCCAATGGGTAGCGACGGATGACGAGAGGCGGCGAATGGCCAATGGCGGGGGACTACTGGCGAGCGGTTGGTGGCGGATGGCCGATGGGTGGGCGGCGACGGCAGGCGGTGACAACGAGCAATAAAAGAGCGTTGTTATTTTTGTTTCTATTCTAGAAATAGAAAAGTAAAAAAAATCTACTTCTCATTTTTGTTTTAAACCTATTTCTCGGCTTAAAGCTTATCCTATAAATAAAAAAAATAAAATTGCGTTACCAAACTATTTTCTGTTTCAAATCTGTTCCTGGGAAAAGAAAAATAGAAATAGAGAAATAAAATGGTGCTCATTCGATCCATAAGTATCAATCTTTAACCAATAGTTACCGTATATCGACAATAGCATTTGGTCATCGATAATCATAATCGTCGAGAACTCCTTAGCTTCTAACATCTTGCCAATAATCGAATTGCTTGGCACCTATCCATATATTGGTTTCACGTCGATAGTTAATATAGTGTCATTAGGCTTCTTTCCCTTGACCTCTTGTCGGTGATCGAACCAACTAACACAGAGTTTTATGTCGTCACGATATCGATCAAAAAGACGTGATCATGTTTTTAGTGCCAACAAAGGGTGTTGGGGAGGTGTCATGCTTAAGCTCCCGAAATAACACCTTAGAAGAGGAAAATCATTAGAGGAGCCGACGGGCCTTTTAAGAGGTGAAAGCATCAACTTTCGCAAGCGACAATATGAAAAGCACTTCCACCACAATACGCATACACATTTTATATACCTTGAGTTTCTAGAAGTTCCGGTTAATATTATGCGCAAAACTCTTCATCTATCCAAATTTCTCTGGCATATCTGCATATATTGATGGTGATGGTCACTCCATATCATCTGCAATATATTATGGTCAAGATATAATGTAATTCATTATAAATTGCCAAGTGAATTAGTTCCTTCGTAGAAATATTTATTGCCGATGTGATTTCTGTCAAAGGTAGACAACATTGCAAAGTGCACCGATTGTAATTTGAATAAGGTGGCTCTTAGTGTAGATTATGCACAACTTAGATTTAAATTCCCGGCTCATTATACTCTTCGACAAGCCCCAGACTAATGTTACCCAATCTATAGTGGCGAAGCAAAGCAAATCATTTTCTAGTAATGCGATTGCGTGCTATGAAGGGAGAAATAGATCAAATCCAAATACGAATAGACATGGTGTGGAAGTGCACTTGTTAGGGGCGTTAGCAAAGTCCGGTACAAGAGGTTTGGTATGAGGTAGGATGGGTTAATTTATCATTATTGACCCTTAACATTTTGACTTAACTTTTCAGTGAAAATGATTAAACTGGATCTGATGATGGACTTGGGCTTGAACTCCATCGGAGTTTTCCTGTACATTCCGGCACATGAAGAGATGAGAGAAATCACCCTTTTCACTTGGGAAGAATGAGGCAGGTAGTTCGATTCCTTAAATTATCGGGAAAGACTAGGGATGGAGACGCGTGAACGAGGGAGTAGGATTTTCAAACCTATAAAAAAGGATCGGGAGAGAGAAGGTGATGTCTTTTTGGTCATAGCGAAACAGGGAGCGGCGAAATGAGCGGTAAAAAGATCTGTAGTCGGCACACGGAGCACAGGTTCAATAAATTCTAACGCAGGCCGTCCTGATGTCCTCATGCATCAAAAAGATCGTCAGATACTGATGAAAATTCAAAACTTCCGACATGGCTGACTGAAGAACAGTTCAATAGAGTACTTTCGTCCATACAAAGTATCTGAGCGACAATTCATTCAGTTCACTGTTTCCGCTGAAATCTTGCATCACATCCGTCCTCACTTTCTGTGCTGTCTTTTTGGGTCGAGAATGACCTTTTGTTTTCAGGCCTTTTTGCTCCGGACATTATGTTCAACTTCTTTATTTCAACAAAGCAAGGAAGACTCAACTTTTCCTTCCGCTACAATTTGGCATATGATTTCTCTATTGTTTCATTCGCTACGGTCCTAAAATTTACAAGTTCAAGTTCTCATGGTGACAAGAAAATCGTGGTGGTCCTGAGGGAAATGGGAAGCTCTGAAGCCGGAAAGAAATGGTTGGCTGGTCCCGAGAGATCATTCGCCTCCATCCCATGTTTCTCCTTTGACCTGGCTTCGAAAGAGGTCAACTCAGAAGTCCTCGGCTCCATTTTGGCAATTACAGGCTCTTTTTTCTGCTTCCTCTGGATGAAACTGAACTAGAATCGATGAAGCAACCATCGAGAACTCATCGGCTTCCGCATTCGTCTATGCTCTGCAAGTTGGGCCTCCAGGATTTCGATCTCCCCACCGCAACGCCCGCCGCCGCCATTCTCAGCCTTTGCTTTCCATGTTTCGAAACCTGCAGGAGACAGTTTCGCATCATTCGTCAACGTTTAGGGAATCGGTTTCTTGTAATAGCTTAAGCTGCCCGGGAAACCAATCGCCAATAATTTATATCACATCCAAGCATACGGATGATTATTGCACAATACAATGAGCAGGAACATGACTTTTACTCTACTCCTGCTAATTTAATTATGCCCTGAGAGATACCGTGCTCCTTTTAAAAAAGTTCTGCTTTGCATTGGGGTGACTCAAGAGGAAAATCTGGTGGGAATCCGTCCAGGCTGTTAACTATACTTATCAGACTGGGAGAGGGAGGAACTGACACAGATCGGCGAAGACTGGAAACCCTCGTGCACACATGATTAAAAAGATACTCCCGCAAGTAAAATTTAAAATGAGAGAACTTTAATCGTCTTGTGGGTGTGCTGAAAATTGTTGAGTTTTCTCCTACCTTCTCGTTGTTGATGGCCTCCATGTCAGAGCTCTCCAATTCTGCCACTGCAGCGCTTGCTTTCTCAGCTTCTCCCGATTGCTGTTGCCTCTGCTTCATCTTGCCGTACTTCTTCGCTTTCAGTACCTTCATCACCTCTATGAACCGATCACAAGAGTTAGAAAAAAGGAAAAAAACTAGGCATAAATGTATCTCTCCCTCTATCTTTCATACCAAACTACGGAACAACAAATTTATGAACAGAACCCAGGAATGTACCTTGAGAGGTGATGAGGCGATAGGCGTGGCCGAGGGCGAGGGTCTCAGTCGGGCGGAGAAGCTTCACGCGGGTGAAGCGCACCACCTTGGGCGGGTCTTGCTGGTCGCCCTCCTCCTTCTTGTCGTCGGGGACGGGCAAGGGGATGATGAGAGAGACGTAATGTCCAGGGTTGGTCCTCATGACCTCGCTCACAGTCACGGGCCAGTACATCCTCTCCAGCCTCCCATCCGGGTGCTGTATCACCAGCGCCGCCGCATCTATGGCCTGGCAATTCCCCATCTCTGCAAAGCCTTGAAGGAAGAGAGAGAGAGAGAGAGAGAGAGAGAGAGTGAGAGTGAGGGGGTTGAATGAATGAAGGAAGAAGCAAGGAAGGAAGGCTCTCTATCTATGCACGCAAGCAAGCGAACGAGCCTTTTGGAATGTGGTGAATATGGCGACGTGAGATAAGGAAGGGGCCGTGCGTGGGGTCATATTTAAATCAATGCCCGATGCTAACACCTTAAAGGATAAAAAATAGGGTGAAAACGAAAGGCGTTAAGATCAGTGCAAATGTAAAATAAGGTTTTGTCGTACGTGTGTTTCCTTCCAGTGGTAGTGCTGCTATTATTAGGGTAAAAGATGTGGTGGCATTTGAATCCAAGCGTTGCTGACATTTTCACTGACAGTTCGGCACCGGCGCCGGCCTTGCGAAGCCGGCGTACGGGCCACGTGGAGGGATGTCAGGAGGAGGAGGAGATGTGAAATGGGTGGTCGGCAACGTTGGCGGACGGGGTCAAGGTTAGGCCGAAGTCTTCCTTGCTTGCTTACGAAAGCTGATCACACTACTTATGAGTGGACTATTCTCTTGGTTTCTTATTATCGTTCTTTTAAGTTTCATCCTTTCACGGATAACCTTTCTTTTACGGTCAGGCTCCTCTTCTTCTTCTTCTCCTTTTTTATCCAAAAGAATCTAATCCTTCTTGATATGTGGATATTCTATACGCGATCTCGTCAAAATGTTGGTGTCATATTTGGTGCGGTGATTTTAGATACCGTTCAAGGTAATTAAGTGATGCCTAATTTTGAGAAGAGATGCAATTTTAACCTAATTTCCTCCAATTTTGGGGCTTGATTGTGTTGTCAAACGACTTGCTTGATCTACATACTAAGGGTTGGTGTCTTTGGCAAGCCACATGGAAGATGCCACTTGTAAATTTTTCGGCGGGTCAAGTCATGGAGTAACTTAAGCGATGTTTTGAGATCAAAGCGATTGTCCGAAAAGGTTTGATACTTAATAAAGGTATGCACATGATTTTGGCACTTTTAATGTTTCTTGAAGAGAGAGAGAGAGAGAGAGAGAGAGAGAGAGAGAGAGAGAGAGAGAGAGAGAGAGAGAGAGAGAGAGAGAGATGATCTAAGCGAGAATTACATTAGAGGCGAGCAGCAGCATCGGAGCGACTAGATTGTGCATGCATGCTTCATGGCAACATGCGATGGCATCAGGCATGACTAGATTACGAGACATATGATACTATGTACTAAATTTTCGAAAAAGTGTCTCTACAAAGTTAGATAGGTCCAAACCTACTCAATTTTTCTCCAATTATCAAAGGTGTGCTTGTGTGGTGGATATGACTTAAGCATTTCCATATTCAAGAGTGATTTTACCCATATGAATCATATGAAGATAGCTCGTACCAATAATCAATTATCACCTTGCAACAGTAAGAGGGCAACAATGCTCATCTCCATAGAATAGGACTATAGAACATGGTCACCAATTGATGCTGGAGTATTGGGCTATCGATTAACTCTTTGAAGTTGTCGATTCTACATGCTAGTTATCAATACGCAAGAATAATTGCCAATTGACTACCAAGTTATCAATTAAGGAGTTGTCAATTATTCCCTTGCATATCAAGTTTTAAGTTGTTGATTCACCAAACTAGTTGTCAATTTCAAAGTTAATCAACAACATATCGATGAGAGGTTATTCTAAGTAATTTCCTTGAATATTTGTTGATCTTCTGAAATGGTTATTTTTTGGTCAAGGATGGTGGACTTGGTAGATGAACCTAAAGGCCGAAGAGTCAAGATTTCAAGTCTCCATGTCATTAATGCATTTTCTAGTTCCTAAGTCTTTAATTGTTTTCTAGTTCCCATGTCCTTAATGTTTGGGTAATTCCCATGTCTTTAACGCTTAGTCTATTTCATATGTATTAGTTTCTCTATAAATATTGGTGAATTCTCAAATGTAAGGCACGAATACTTAAATATTGAGATTATATGAGATTTGTCTTTGTGTGAACAAATATCTATCCCCAGTTTTCCTATCCTTGGAAGGTAGATTCTTCGTTGGTGGTGAGCTAAGAAGTCCTATATCCTTGTGTCACGGCCCAGAGAAATGGATCGTTCAAGAGGTTTCCTGGACGATGGACCGTGACCGAACCTTGAACGAGAAAGCAAGTCCCGAGTGTTCTAGTACTAGGGTTTACTTGATGTGTTCTAGAATACTCCTGGGGGCAGGCGATGTAATTATAAACCTCTGTAATTAATGAGGTAGTTGGGTAGTTGGGGAGATACGATCTCCACCGTAAGATCGGGGAGAGATCTACGGATACGGTCAGCCCGGTACTTGTATAAGAAGGGGTCTCCTCCCCCTCATTGTATGACCTCATTCTTTCAAGAAGCAATACAAATCCAGAGCTTCTCTCTCTAGAGTTTCTCTCTCTAAAAGAGTTCTTGTGAGTTGAGTGTGGGGAAGGCTGACTTGGGAAGAAATTCCTAAGGCCGCACGGGTTAGGGAACGCGAGATCGATCGGCCCGTGACAAGTGGTATCAGAGCTAAAATGGCCAAGGGCGCTGCAAAGCCACGATCCGATGTATCGTCACTAACCGAGAAGGTCGTGAGCGATGATCGTGGGAAGGCCACCGAGAGGCAAGGTGCCGAGGCACGGGAAGACCGTGATTGTTCAAGTTCGAGGGATATGGTTGGTGACTTGGAGACCCGCATGGCGAAGGTAGAGATCGCCATGGCTGACGTCCAAAGAATGGTTGAGGATATGGCCGTACGCATCGAAGGAGGCGAGACCGGAACAGGGGAGCTAGAGGCCGAAGTGCTCGAGCTCAAGTCCGGGCTCGGAGAACTCCGAGGGGAGATGCTGGGCAACCTGACCGACACCACCAATGAACTTCAACAACGGGACGATGCCTTGGAGGCCTTGGTGGAGGCCATGCGCGTAGAGATGGCCGAACTAAAGGCGAAGGTCGCCGAAATGGAAGGAGCACGTGTGAACGGGGTAGTCGCCGTGCAAACTGCTCCACGTGTGGATGCCCCGAAGCCAAAGGAGTTTAAAGGATCGCGGACGCCCAAAGACGTGGACAACTTCCTATGGTACATGGAGCAATACTTCCTAGCGATGGGAATCACCAATGGTGCAATCCGGGTAAGTACCGCAGCCATGTACTTAACTGATAATGCGCTATTATGGTGGCGTCGTAGGAGTGATGATCGGAGTGGTGCACCGATCACTACATGGGAATTGTTCGTCGAGGAATTTCGACGACAATACTATCCCGCTTATGCGGAAGAAGAAGCTCGAGACGAACTCCGGCGCCTTGAACAAAAGGGGGGAGCTCGCGAGTATGTTCGGAAGTTCTCGGAGTTGCTACTCCAAATTCCGTCCATGAATGACACGGAGGCCTACTACCAATTCATGGGTGGTCTAAAACCGTATGTGAAGCAAGAGCTAAAGCGGTGCAATGCCAGAGATCTTTCGATGGCCATGTCCGTAGCTGAAGCCATGGTGGAGTATAAACCTACTTCCGTAAGCAAGCCGGATGCCCGACCAAGGGACAAGGGCGTTGGTGGGGGAGACCGTAACAAATTCCACCGTCCAAGTGGAAGCAAACCATCAACGGCCCATCCAAGGGCGAAGGCGGAGTCGAGCGGAGGAGAACACAAGAAGGGACGTACCTTCAAGTGCTTTTTGTGCGACGGTGCGCACATGGCTCGTGATTGTCCAACTCGAGGCAAACTAGCCGCGATGGTCAAGGCACACGAGGAGGAACGAGAGGAGACACGACTCGGTACGTTGCGAATCCTAAGTTCCATAAAGTCCAAAAGGACGAACAAGCCCAAGGGATTGATGTTCGCAGACGTGACGATCGGGAAAACCAAGATGAGTGCGCTCATCGACACGGGAGCATCCGATCTATTTATCTCGGAAGAGGCTGCGAAGAAACTCAATCTTCGGGTTGAGAAAGGAGCCGGTTGGCTCAAGACGGTGAACTCCAAGGAAGTCCCTACCCATGGGTTGGCTAAGGATGTGGAGTTCCAACTCGGGCAATGGAAGAGCAAGGAAATGATCGAGGTAATTCCACTTGACGACTATGACTTTGTCATTGGTTTAGGATTCCTTGATAGGATAGATGCTCTTATCATCCCATTCGCCGATTGTATTTGTATCTTGGACACACGTTGTCAATGTGTGATCCCGGTCAAACGAGAGTTGGGCGACCAAAAGATAATATCGGCAATGCAAGTTACTAAGGGAGCGAGGAAAGGGGAGGCTACTTTTCTAGCAACCTTGAAGGTCGAGGAGGCAAAGGGTGAAGGGAGTGATGTCCCAATGGAGGTAACCCGAGTCCTCGATTCCTTCAAGGATGTGATGCCCCCCGAACTCCCGAAGAAGCTTCCGCCTCAAAGGGAGGTGGATCACAAAATCGAGCTCGTGCCCGACGCTCGACCACCCGCCATGGCACCCTATCGCATGGCGCCTCCCGAGTTGGAGGAACTAAGAAGACAACTCAAAGAGTTGCTCGATGCGGGGTATATCCGACCATCGAAGGCTCCGTTTGGCGCCCCGGTCCTATTTCAGAAGAAGCATGATGGATCACTCCGGATGTGCATCGACTATCGGGCGTTGAACAAGCTGACGATCAAGAACAAGTACCCAATCCCTCTTATTGCCGACTTGTTCGATCAACTTGGAGAAGCACAATGGTTCACCAAGCTTGATCTTCGATCGGGATATTATCAAGTGCGGATTGCAGAAGGGGATGAACCGAAGACCGCTTGTGTGACGCGGTATGGATCATATGAGTTCCTCGTCATGCCATTCGGCTTGACAAATGCTCCGGCCACATTTTGCACGCTCATGAACAAGGTACTCCACCCGTTCCTAGATCAATTTGTAGTGGTTTACCTTGATGATATCGTGGTGTATAGCCGGACGCTCGAGGAACACATCGAGCATCTCAAACAAGTCTTCCAAGTTCTACGGGAGAACGACTTATATGTCAAGCGGGAGAAATGTGCCTTCGCACAGCAGGAAGTTCCATTCCTGGGACACATCGTCGGGGGTGGACGTGTGCGGATGGACGTGGCCAAGATCAATGCCATTGTGGATTGGAAGCCGCCGACCAAGGTGACGGATCTAAGGTCATTCCTTGGCCTCACCAACTACTATCGACGGTTCGTCCGGGGATATTCAAGCATCACCGTGCCACTCACGGATATGTTGAAGAAGGAGAAGCCGTGGGAGTGGACGACCCGATGCCAAAAGGCGTTTGATCGGTTGAAGCAAGCTATGACCGAAGAGCCGGTGCTCGTGCTACCCGATCACGCCAAACCCTACGAGGTAGAAACCGATGCTTCCGATTTCGCTATTGGTGGTGTTCTTATGCAGGATGGACACCCGGTAGCATTCGAGTCAAGAAAGCTGAATGATACCGAACGACGGTATACGGTCCAAGAGAAGGAAATGACCGCGGTGGTCCATTGCCTTCGTACCTGGAGGCATTATCTCTTGGGGTCCCGGTTCGTTGTAAGGACGGACAACGTGGCCACGAGCTACTTCCAAACCCAGAAGAAGTTGAGCCCGAAGCAAGCTCGTTGGCAAGATTTCCTGGCGGAGTTCGATTATGTGCTCGAGTACAAGCCGGGGAAGGCAAATTCTGTGGCCGATGCACTTAGCCGAAGGAGTGAGCTAGCATCGTCACTCGTAACTCGTCCCGAGAATCCATGGAACGAGCGGATCAAGGAGGGACTCCAACATGATCCAACGGCCAAGGCACTCATCGACCATGCTCAGGAGGGCAAGACCCGGCAATTTTGGTGTGAAGACGACTTGCTTTACACCAAAGGAAGGCGATTGTACGTGCCTCTTCACGGGAAGCTAAGGAAGGAAATCCTACGGGAGTGCCATGATTCCAAGTGGGCGGGTCATCCGGGGATCCACCGCACTATGGCACTTGTGGAGGATCGATACTTTTGGCCTCACTTGCGCGACGACGTTGAGGCATATGTCCGGACTTGCCTTGTATGCCAACAAGACAAGCTTGAACAAAGGTCGTCGGCGGGGCTCTTGGAGCCACTTCCCATCCCGGAGCGTCCATGGGAGAGTGTCTCCATGGACTTCATTGTCAACTTGCCAAAGTCCGAAGGGTGTCGGACTCTCATGGTCGTGGTGGACCGATTTTCCAAGTACGCGACGTTCGTGCCCGCATCGAAGGATTGTCCGGCCGAGGAGGCGGCCAAACTATTCTTGAAGCACGTCGTCAAATATTGGGGAGTGCCACAAACGATCGTGAGCGATCGCGACCCTCGATTCACGGGTAGGTTCTGGACTGAACTCTTTAAATTATTAGGGTCGAACCTCAACTTTTCCACGAGCTTGCATCCTCAAACCGACGGACAAACGGAGCGAGTCAATGCACTCTTGGAGTTGTATCTTCGACACTATGTGAGTACGACGCAAGTGAATTGGGCGAAGTTGATCGATGTAGCCCAATTCTCCTACAATCTTCAAAAGAGTGAGTCCACGAACCAAAGTCCGTTCGAGATCGTGACGGGACAACAACCACTCACTCCGAGTACGGTTGCAACGGGCTATAAGGGGAGTAGCCCATCCGCTTTCAAGTTTACCAAGGAGTGGCATGAGCAAGCGGACTTGGCACGAACGTGTCTACACAAGGCCTCGAAGCGCATGAAGAAGTGGGCCGATAAGAAGCGACGGCACGTGGAGTTCCAAGTCGGAGACTTGGTGTTGGCCAAGCTACACCTTGTGCTCCGATACAAGGACGTGCATAAAGGGCTCATACGTCGCTACGAAGGGCCATTCCGAGTGTCGCATCGAGTCGGAAAAGTCGCATACAAGCTGGAACTACCACCAAAACTCAAGGTACATCCGGTATTCCATGTGAGTATGCTTAAACCTTTCCGTGTAGACGAGGAGGACCCGGATCGAGGGGAGTCGCAACGGGCGCCGCTTGGAGCAAAAACCTCCTATAATCGAGACGTCGACTTCATCATGGCGGATCGAGTCATACGGAAGAGATATCGTGCGCCGAGACGAGAATACTTAATCCGATGGAAGGGTCTTCCGGAGAGTGAAGCAAGTTGGGAGCCTGAAGAAGCTCTTTGGCAGTTCAAAAAGCATATCGATACTTTCCACGCCAAAGACGCGACGAGGGCGTCGCCCGAATAGGTGGGGGAGAATGTCACGGCCCAGAGAAATGGATCGTTCAAGAGGTTTCCTGGACGATGGACCGTGACCGAACCTTGAACGAGAAAGCAAGTCCCGAGTGTTCTAGTACTAGGGTTTACTTGATGTGTTCTAGAATACTCTTGGGGGCAGGCGATGTAATTATAAACCTCTGTAATTAATGAGGTAGTTGGGTAGTTGGGGAGATACGATCTCCACCGTAAGATCGGGGAGAGATCTACGGATACGGTCAGCCCGGTACTTGTATAAGAAGGGGTCTCCTCCCCCTCATTGTATGACCTCATTCTTTCAAGAAGCAATACAAATCCAGAGCTTCTCTCTCTAGAGTTTCTCTCTCTAAAAGAGTTCTTGTGAGTTGAGTGTGGGGAAGGCTGACTTGGGAAGAAATTCCTAAGGCCGCACGGGTTAGGGAACGCGAGATCGATCGGCCCGTGACACTTGACTGGTGGGTTTTTTGTAGGCCTTGGTGGTGAGCTTTTCCTATACTGAAGTCCTGCATCTTTGGCAGGAGGTTCATTCTGCAAGTTTTTGTGGTGAACTTCGTCAATTCTCATCTTGGTTCTTGGTTGGTAATGCATCCTATATGCTTAGTTTTGAAAGTATTCTATCTTGCATTTTACATTTATCCAACGACATCCATCCCCACGCACTCTGATCTGTCCGTGCTTCCATCAACGTCACTCAAAACAACAATTGCTCGCCCCACGCAACAGCATCACCAATCCCACATGTGCAACCTGTATTTGATATCTATATCGCATCAGACGTTGGAAGGAGATAACAGTAGCATAACAAATCATTGGAAAACAAGAATGAAGATGTATGGCTGGACAATATTTAGGGATTGGACAAAAGGGCATCTAGAATACTTTGTACTATCTTCATCGTCGTTGGCCACGCCATTTGGTCGTTTGGCCTCTCTTACGAACTTGTTTTGGAACTTAGCTGAAAAAAGGGAGAGGTATTTCCCATAGGAAACTGAGCGATTCAATAATGTTGGACCTTTTCTGCATTCCATTCCATTTTATAAGACCTCGGAATTGTTTCAAGCTTCAGCAGTATACATGCACATCACACATGAAACCGTCCTTATACCTAACCAATCAATAATTAATCACCTAGTACATTCAACTAATCACAATGATGAATTGATAATGATGAGAGCTACATTGGCAATCGTTGGACCAAGAGAGGAGCTATGACATTCACATGTTGGAAAGTGGTCAAGTCATAAGGCCAAGATCGACCCCATTCATGTATAATAATTGTTGTGCCATTGGCTATAATTGGATCCGCGTCTATATATGTGGATCATCCACGACCATTGGCTTCAATGACTATGATTGGGGGATCCTTTCGCTTTCATTCGCTGGCAATAGTCCCACTTTAAAAATTATTAAATTTGGAAGGATATACTAAAAAGGGTACACTCTCTAGCTTTTTTGATGATATCAAATATCAAAGTATAGTATAATATGGTCACTAAACTTAGTGGCAAGCCACATAAAGTAATTAATTTCCACTATCTTGCACTGGCAATATAATTTAAGCAATAGGCACCACTTTTCATAAATTTTTCCTATACATTTACAAGAAAAACTTATGGAGGGACATATCTCCCCACTACAGTAGCATTATCAATATATTCCTCAAGTTGCTTTACATATACTATGAAGATCACAGTGACCACCAAAAAAAAAAACTATTATGAGCCTTGTGGGAAGAGACCTAGATCATTCTTTTGACACCCATTTGAAATTAGATGATTAATTAATTGAAAAGTACTCAAGTTGTGTCGTTCAAGGAAAGAATAAAATAAAATTTGCAAGAACAAGCTGCCGGTGATCTCACCGGCAAATTTGACTTCCAGATTCACCAACTCCTGTTCCGGTGTCGCGCAGCATCTGATTAGAAAATAGGGGAAATGGCAGTAGTAGTCCTTTTAATTCTTGCCTAAAATTCAAAACCATTCATTTACTTTCTTTTCGTGCAAAAATCGCGTGTACTTCTTAAAAAGGTGTTACCAGTCGCCCCTCAATCGGTCCAGTAACGGATTTTGCTAATGTGGGTTAATGTTGTTAGATATTTTCTAATATGGATTTTTTGTCCTTTTTTTCCAAACGCCAACTCTCTTTTTTACTTGGATTTCTTCTTCTTCAAAATCTTCAAACCTTAACAATGATATTCGTAAACACCCACTCATGATCACCCTTTACTGCCATGACTATAGGTCAAAAGCTCGAGCAGCCATGACCACAGCAGGCTCGAGATCTACAACCTTTATATGTCACTGCCATGGCCGCTTGAACTCTTCCATGGCCATGAGCTTGAAGCGAAGCTCTGGAAGCCGTGGCAGTCACAAGCCTCGAAGTCAGACCTGGCCATAGCAGCCAGAAGCTCCAAGCTCAAATGGCCCCCGGCTGCGAGCTTCAACCCGAGCTTCTATGGTGGCAAAGTGAGCCAACATGTAAAAAGTCCTCAATTTTCCAATTGTCCACATGAGCGTTCCAATTGTCCATATCACTATAAATTGGCCGAGAAAATGAGCGACATAACAAACGGACGAATGTTGACCCTTTCTAACAAATTCAGGGTCAATTTTGAAAAGTACAGGGACGGTTTTGAATTTTGGACAAAATATAGGGATTATTTCTACCATTTTACCTTAGTCAAATTATTTAATGCATAAATCACTCCTCCTTGCTGAATTCTTACAGTAATTATCGGGGTCGATTTACGTGCCAATCCGTAATCACCCCCAAGATGGAGACACGAATCTTCATCATGGATCTTTGACTCTTGTAAACTAAATCTTTGTTCCTTTCCGAAGCCAGTTAGAACATCCCAACAACTTTTTTGGGGGAAAAATATAACATTTCTTCCAAGGTTAATTTCACATGTGTTAGCAACTCATTAACATATATCTGATTAGATGTCAGTCTATGTAAGCCATGTGAGGTGTTGGGGTTGCGCGATTCACATATTAAATGGCGAAACGGACGACTTCTTGTTCGAGCATGACTCGAGAGGGGGGCTACAGACGCTGCTATTGAATTGAAGATCTTGACCTGTTGTGGCTACGGAACGAGGCAAGTGGCAACCATTGTAATTGAAAATGAAACTGTGTCGTGTCCTTTTCTGTTGTTTCAATGCGTTGGGGGGAGTTTTCTATGCACAAGCGTACGAAATTCAGAACTCGAGCTTTGTTCCAACATGGCGGCTCGTGGAGGCAGCAAGATCAGGGTCTTGTGTTCTTGTAGCTTGCATTGTGAACATTCTAAGTTCTTCTTAAAGCTCTCCTTACTAAACAAATGAGTGTGTGGGGTCTTTCTTATTAGGTTGGTCCGTAGGATATGATTTAGAAGTAGCTATCTTCACATTCTTCCCCCTTGGATGCATAACACAGACCATTCGGTCGAACCAGAATTTGGCAGAATGTCTGAGAGGAAGAGGTTTTAATAAGTTGAAGAGGAGAGGATGGTACGGACAATGGTGGAGTAGGAGGAAACATGTTGGCCTCAGTAGGAGATTTGCAAGATGTGTTCATGAACTAAGTCGTACTTTTCATGCGATGTCGATCTTCGGAAATACTATATACCAAGTTTGATGATTGTATTGAAATCTGAGGAGAAACATCACTTAAAAATTAGAAGCATTTTGCTTTAGTGAATTCTTCCTTAGATACTTGGAACTTCTCATTTAGTAGATAAGATTGATTTTTATTTCATAGTGCTACTGACATGACTCTCTCTTAATATCGAATTAGCCCTTCATGAGAGGAAATTACCAAAAAAAGTTTTATACCTACTAGACCTGTGCCAATTCAGTCCTAAACCTTTCAATTTGGCCAATTTAGTCCTAAATCTTTTAACAATTTGTCAGTTTAGTCCTTTCGGTTAATTTTGACCGAAAGTCGTTGACGTGAACTCGGGTTGTCTTACGTAACATGACCAGTGTTGACATGGATAATTTTTACAATTTTTAATAATTATCATTTTTACCTTTATTTTCTTCTTTTTATTTATTTTTTTCTTCTTCCTCTATTGGTCACCATGCCTCGGCGATGGCCCGACGATCGGCCATAGGCAAGGATCGACCTCGCCAGCTGCGCTAGCTTTAGGCGAGGCTCAACTCACTAGATTTGGTGAGGGTGAGCCTCACTCGAAGTCAAGAGGGTCTAGCGAGGTCGAGTCTTGCTAGATGTCGATAAGGTTGACCTCGTCGGGCCTTGCTTATGGCTGGTCGCAAGCCACGGCGAAGGTCTGGGGACCAGTGGATGAAGAAAGAAAAGAAAAGAAAAAAATTAATAAAAAATTAAAACTTGCAAACATACTCCACATCATCGCCGACCGCGACACGTAGGACGGCTGGTGTTCAGGTCAACAATTTTCGATCAAAATTGATCAAAATGACTAAATTGACAAATTATCAAAGGATTTATGACTAAACTGGCCAAATTAAAAGGTTTATAATTGAATTAGTACAAGTTACAATAAGTTTATGACTTATTTGATAATTTTCTTCCTTAATGAAATCTTAATATATGGTAATCTCTACTAGTAGGAACAAATAGACTCACAATTGAACCTTCACCCTCAAACTTATATACCCAACTACAAATTTTAAATTCAATAAAATTGTTTAGTATTTCTTGAATTTGTCTTCTTCAAAATGACAATTAAAAATTCTCAAAATATTTAAAACCTTTACATTGTTGTAAAATATTGCGTTGTAAGTATACAATAGAGAGAATAGACATTAAGTAGAGAGAACAGATAAATACCAAAGATATATATTTTCTCTTTTCATTATGTTATGATCACTTACACAATGACCAAAACTAAACTCCTATTTATAAGAAAACAAGAATACACATATCATTAATGTCAATGTATTGAATACAAACATTGAATAGGGAGATGAACATTCATCGGAGATTATACGCAAAATATAGATTACAAATGTACAATAATAGGTACATTGAATATACATTCATGTATGTAGGTTACAAATGTACCATAATAGATACATTGAATATAATGAATATTCATTCATGTATTTCATAACACTCCCCCTTGAATATTCATTGTATTCATTATATTAGAAATGTGCATTGAATGATACTGCCTCATTAAAAACCTTAAGCAGGAAAAACCGAGTGGAACAAAAACTGGACAAAAGGGAAAAAGAGTACACAGCACAAATTTTAAGATCTCTCCCTTTTATAGATGCATAAATTGCCTCGGTAAAACTTTAAGCCGGAAAAACCCTGTGGGAAAAAAACCGAACAAAAAGAAAAAGAGTGCAATGCATAGTTCATAATATCTCCCCCTCAATTTGAGCTATATAGCCACTGTTGGGCCTAGTCAATCTTGCATCTTATGAACTCACCACATACCAATGCCATATACTAATTTCTCAAAAGTTGACGTTGACAATAATTTGGTAAAAAGATATGCAAGATTATTTATGGATTGAATCTGCTTAACATCAATTTGTCGACTTTCTTGGAGTTCATGAGTATAGAAAAATTTCGGCGAGATATGCTTGGTCCTATCACCTTTGATATATCCTCCCCTAACTTGTGCAACACAAGTAGCATTATCTTCATAAATTATAGTGGGAGAATTTGTAATCGGTGTTAAACAACAAGAATTGCAAATATGTGTCATAACGGATCTTAACCAAACACACTCTCTTCCAGCTTTATATAAAGCAATAATCTCAGAGTGGTTGGAAGATGTAGCTAATAGCGATTGCTTCATAAAACGCCAAGAAATGGCGGTGCTGTTATAACAAAATAAATAACCGATTTGAGAGCGAGCTTTATGTGGATCAGATCTATATCCAGCATCAGTATATCCAACTAAACCAGAGATAGTGGAATTTTTGGAATAATATAATCCCAAATCTATGGTTCCTCGGAGATAATGAAAAATATGTTTAATTCCATTCCAGTGTCTCCGAGTTGGCTCAGAACTAAAATGTGCCAATAAATTTACCGCAAAAGCGATGTCTGGTCTCGCACATTGTGCCAAGTACATTAAAGCCCCAATTGCATTGAGATATGGTACTTCAGGACCAAGTATCTCTTCATCAGATTGTCTAGGACGAAACTGATCCTTTTGGGGATCTAGAGACCTTACAACTATAGGGGTGCACAATGGGTGAGCCTTGTCCATGTTGAAGCGTTTAAGTAATCTTTCAATGTATGCTGATTGATGGACGATTATTCCATTTGCTTTATGCTCAAGCTCTAGACCAAGACAAAGTTTGGTTTTACCTAAATCTTTAACTTCAAATTCCCTTTTCAAATACTCAGCAGTTTTAGCTAACTCTTCTGGAGTTCCAATTAAATTTATATCATCAACATAAAATGCTACAATAGCAAATCCGGTTTCTAATTTCTTAATAAATACGCATGGGTAGATATGATTATTCTTGTACCTTTCCTTAATTAGGTACTCACTTAGGCGTTGATACCACATGCGATCGGATTGCTTTAACCCGTACAAAGATCTTTACAATTTTATTGAGAATAAGTTGCGGAGAGTGCATGCATCTGGCATTTTGAATTCCTCGGGAATTTTCATATAATATCCGAGTCTAATGAGCCATCTAGATATGCAGTCACAACGTCCATAAGACGCATTTCCAATCTTTCGGAGAGTACCGAGCTAATGAGAAAACGAAATATAATCATATTCATTATAGGTGAATATGTCTCATCATAATCAATCCCAGGTCTATGAGAGAATCCTTGGGCAACAAGTCGGGCTTTATACTTGACAACCTCGTTTTTCTCATTTCGTTTCCGGACAAATACCCATTTATATCCAACGGGCTTTACATTATCGGAGATGCGAGTTATAGGTCCAAAAACCTTTCGTTTGGCTAGGGAAGCTAATTCAGCCTTAATTGCTTCCTCCCATTTAGACCAATCTTGCCTTTGACAACATTCAATAATAGATTGCGGCTCACAATCACCATCCATAATTTTATGAGCAACTGAGAATGCAAAAGCATCATCAATAATGATTTCATTTCGATCCCAAATCTCATTACAATATGTAATGGGATTCTTAGTATTCCTAGGGTTGGTGATCTTTTCATGGGTTTGTGCCTCTTCATGGGCAATAAGCTCTTTGGGAGCAAGCACAACACCAGGCTCTTTTGGAGCAGATTCTTGATTCTTTCCCCTTTGTTTTCAAGAAACAGTGTCTTTTGATCCTATCGGTCTACCGCGTTTCAAGTGTGGGGGATTTTGATCCATTTTAGCTTGTCTTTCGGGAACGGCTATCCTAGCTGGAGCATTTGCAACTGGAATACGAGACTTCGTTACCTTAGTAGCATCATTAAATGCGTTAGGAAGTCTATTGGCCATAGCCTATAAATGGATTATGCGCTGCATCTCGTTTTCACACTTAGGAGTTCTTGGGTTTAATTGAGATAAATTTTTCTCATTCCAGGAGAAAACCTTAACTGGTTTTTGCTTCGCAGTCATGTTAGTTTTAGGTGTCCCAATCAATGGAAACATAGTCTAATTGAAATGACAATCTGCGAATCTGGCAGTAAAAAGATAACCAGTAGTTGGTTCCAAGAACTTAATGATGGACGGTGAATTAAACTCAACATAAATGCCCAAACGGAGTTGGGGACCCATTTTCGTTCTTTTTGGCATTGCTATAGGCACCTGTACTGCACAACCAAAGGTGCGTAAATGTGAAATATCAAGTTCATAACCAAAAACCATTTGAAGGGGAGATTGTAAGAGACTAGCAGTAGGGCGCAATCTTATTAGGGCTACCGCATGCAAAACTGCATGACCCCATGCTGTATTGTTGAGATTCGTTCTCAATAATAGAGTGCGAGCAATGATATGGATATGTTTAATCAAGGATTCTGCCAATCCATTTTGAATATGAACATATGCGACTGGGTGCTCAAACTCGATTCCGAGTGAAGCACAATACGTATCAAAACTCTTTGATGTAAATTCACCAGCATTACCCATCCTTATGCCTTTAATTGGATAATTAGGGAATTGTGCCCGAAGCTTTATAATCTGCACAAGTAAACGTGCAAAGCTGACATTGCACGTAGATAATAGACAAATATGGGACCATCTACGGGATGCGTCCACTAATACCATAAATTATCGAAATGGTCCACTTGGTGGTTGTATTGATCTATAAATATCACCCTGAATTCTTTGCAGGAATAAAGAAGATTCAAGATTAACCTTTGTTATAAAAGGTTCGGTAATGGGTTTTCCTTATAAACAAGCTTCACAATTATAATCTTTGGACAACAATACCTTTGTATCCTTTAAAGGGTGCCCTTTTGTATTCAGGATTATTCTACGCATCATTAAAGCGCCAGGGTGATCAAAGCGATCATGCCATAATCCAAACTGATCAGGGTTTACCACTCTCCAGGATATGGTGGAGTAGGTTTCAACGGCCTTAATCACGACACAATACAAACCCATAGAAGAAGCTTCTAGTTTCTCATGGATGGTCTTCAGGCCCATCTTATAAGAGGTAATGCCAATATATTCTTTATTTTGCTCATAAATAGTCTCAATATGGTACCCATTACTACGTACATCTTTGAAGCTAAGCAGATTCCTTTTTGATCTACTGCTTAGAAATGCATTCTCAATATGCAGGATGGTGCCTTTTGGCAAAACAATTGTGGCATTCCCAAAACTATCAATAATTGGAATAGGACCTGATATTGTATGGATATGTGCCTTACATAATGTCATACTCGAGAAAAAGTGTCTACTACAAAATATGGTATGTGTTGATACACTATCAAGCAAACAAACATCTTCCTTTTTCTCGGTGTTTTCCATTTGCATTTATGTTGACAACTTCAAGTGTCAAGTATCATAAAATTTTCATATTAGTTCTAGGGTCAAATAAAATTTCAAAATAATAAATATTATATCAGGTTCATAAGCATTTCATTGCATAACCATATTAAAGAACAATTAAAGGTAATACATTTAAAGAAAAACAACTTAGAAAAGAAATTATTAGAATCATAAAATTTGACTTCTAAGTTGTCATCTACCAGTCTAATACTTCATCAAAGTAATTAGAGGTCTTCAAAGAAATCAGAGACATCCAAGGATGCATTTGCTACTTCAGGAGCAAGAGGAGTCCCACCAACAGAGATATCGTTGGCCTCAACAGTGGTTTTGGCAGTAGGATTAATTTCAATGGCATGAGATTTACTACCCTTACCCCTATTTTTTAAAGATGCCTGGTATAGATTAACAAAGTGCTTTGGCATACGATAAGTATGTGACCAGTGCCCAGTCATGCCAAAACGATGGCAAATACTTTCATTAGTCACCTTCTTTTGCTTCTTTTCTTTGTCATGATTTGGGCCAAAGTTAGATTTCCTTGGGCGGTTAAATTTCTTGCCATCCCTTCGAGGATTATGTTCTTGCCTGTGCTTATAGCCCTTAAAATGCCTAGTATTTTTCTTAGAGTTAACATGTGCTTCAGGCAATGCTTTTGACCCAGCGGGTCTAAGATCATGATTTTTGAGCAGCAATTCATTAGTTTGCTCAGCAGTAAGGAGCACAGAAATTAATTCAGAGTATGTAGCAAATTGATACTGCCAGTATTGCTGTTACAATACAATATTTGAAGCATGGAAGGTGGAGAAAGTTTTTTCTAATAGTTCCGCATCAGTGAGCTTGATACCGCATAACCCAAGCCGAGAAACAATATCAAATAAAGCGGAGTTATAGTCAGACACTGATTTAAAATCTTGCAATATGAGATTTTGCCAGTCATATTGTGCTTGAGGGAGGATAACAGTCTTGGTATGATCATACCTATCCTTCAATCTCTTCCACAGGGTCTGAGGGTCTCGAACGGATAAATATTGAGTCTGCAGGCTCTCATGTAAATGATGACGAATAAAAATTGGTGCATTTGCTTTATCTTTTGCATTTGAGGTTCCATCTTCTGTAATTGCATTAGCGAGATCTTGCCCTTGAAAGTGCATTTCCATGTCAAGGCACCAGGATAGATAATTATTTCCACTCACTTTCAAGATGTGGAATTTGGGCTTCTCGATATTTGCCATAATTCTTATAAAACAAATGAATCCTTAAATTAATTAGAAGGATTTCCAAATATCCACCGCCACTTCAGGAGCAGAAGGATACTTTTAGATTGGAAATTGGCTTCAGGTCGAGAAAAAGAAAAATGAAGAATTGATAGGAGAAGATGAAGTATAAGTTGATTAATGAAAAAAAAAGAGAACACTTACCTTGCAAAAATTATTTATTCAATTGGTAGATCTTCGTGCTGATAACGTGTTGTAAAATATTGCATTGCAAGTATATAATAGAGAGAATAGACATTAAGTAGAGAGAGCAGATAAACACCAAAGATATATATTTTCTCTTTTCATTATGTTCTGATCACTTACACAATGACCAAAACTAAACTCCTATTTATAAGAAAACAAGAATACACATATCATTAATGTCAATGTATTGAATACATACATTAAATAGGGAGATGAACATTTATCGGAGATTGTACGTAGAATATAGGTTACAAATGTACCATAATAGGTACATTGAATATACATTCATGTATGTAGGTTACAAATGTACCATAATAGGTGTTTTTCTACTTAAGTGACAAGGGAGGAGATTAGTTTTGCATTCTTTGCTAATTTTCTTCTCCTTCCTGGACTTTTTTTTTTGGTCGAACTCCCTCCTGGACTTGCGTTGGGCAGAATATATGCCTCTAATAGTTACCCCTCCTACTAATAGATTTTTAAGGGAAAAGTTTCTGGAAAAATCATAAATCTATTATATTTATGTCAATTTAATCTTAAACATTTTGATATAGTGCTAAAATAATCCTTCCGGCTAATTTTGGCCAGATATTACTGACACGAATGCCGGCCAGCCTACGTGGCACGGCTGACGTTGATAGCTTTTAATAATATTTTAATATTCTTTCAAATTTTTATATATTTTCTTTTCTTTTCTTTCTTTTTCTTTTTTTTCCTCCCATCCCTTCTTCCTCCGGCCAGACCTCGACAACCTGCCAAAGGCTAGGGTTGGTGAGGTCAAGTGTCACCTAGCTATGGCGAGGCTTGAGCTCCTGCTAGCGGTTGGGCAAGGCACGATCTCGTCAAATCTGGCGAGGCTCGACCCTCGCCAGCCTAGTGCGAGATTGCCCTTGTGGCCATCCGATGAGGTCGACCTCGTTAGCCCTAGCCTCTGGCCGATCGCCGAGGTTCGAAGACCAATTGGAGGAAGATGGGAGAGCAGGAAAAAACAAAGAAAAGAAAAAAATAAATATAAAATATTAAAATATCATTAAAAGTTATATTCGTCAGTGTCGACTGTACCATGTAGGCCGACCAGTGTTTACGTCAGCAATATCCGATCAAAATTAGTTGGAAATATTGAATTGGCATTACGTTAAAAAGTTTATGACTAAATTGGCATCAATGCAATAGGTCTACAATTTTTTTGACACTTTTCCTAATTTTCAAGGATGCATATCCACTGCATCCTACTTTGATCTTATGTGCTTTTGCTACTGTGCAATCGCGACACATATCGATTCAATTTGGAACGAAAATGTCACTTATTGGGATTTTCTCTAATCCCACAAAGTAAGATTCTCTAGATATGGATATAACAAAAACAAAATAAGAGAAATTATAAACTTCAACAAAACCCACAAAACATGCACGATCATACAAAAATATTGATTCGTACCTGCTTATGACCTTAAGTCGAGCGGCCATGGCCTTGAGTTTCGCTCCTCAAAGCTCGATTAGCTGTGGACTCTGTGACCATGGTTTCTACAAGCTTAGAGCTTGAGCTCGCTGCCATGGCAGCCACAGTGGACCCTTTCTCACCCTCTCGATTTTGTTTTCTATTATGTTGTCTAATGTTGTGCCAATTTGGTGCCAGAAAATAATATAGAGCGAATCATAATATGACACGTGTATTCCGGTGTTCGGGTCATTCATTCTGCATTCTGTAATATTTGGATTTAAAAAGAAAAGAAAAGAAAAGAAAAAGGTTGAAAAGTCAAAGGAATAGAAATGAAAGAGAAAAGAAAGGGACACGTTCTACTCCTTAAAAAGGAAGAGAGAGCGGACCGAGAGCTCTCACCGGGAAAAGGGAAAGAGAGAAAGAAAGGAAAAGAGAAGGAAGAAGAAGAAGAAGAAGACAAAAGAGAAAGGGGTTTTGCATCACGGGGATCTCGCCATGCCGATTCGACTTCGATTAGCAACGCTTGGTAAGCATTCACGTCCCTCGTTCATCTGATGGGAGAAGTTGTTCGATTTAGCGCTTGAAATTCGGAATTTTGGGAAATTTGAGCGGCGAAGTCCGATTTTTGAGTCGTAAAGCTGCATATTTTTATAGAATTGATAGTTTGTGGTGTTGTAAAGCTGTGGGATTTTACGGATCTTGATTTGGACCTATGATTTGCCTAATATGAATTTTTGAAGTTGGCCGCGCAAGGTTAACAATGCTGTCGCGACCTAAAATTTCTCTCAGGCTAATGGATTATTAAGACTAAGCTTAGCTCGGGCCCTCCCAAGCCCCACCAATTCGCAACTTAGGGTTTAAGTTTTTAACATGCAAAAGTTTTCATGCTTGGAGTCGCCACTAATCTATTTGTGGTAGGTCGATTAGAAACCTAAATAAAACATAGGGAGATATGTTTTATTTTTACGAACCAGAGATTTTAAATTCGGGGATTTGATTACGTTAGATCTAGTCTAACGCCCTTTCGGTACCTTTTCTTTTCAAAAAAATATTTTGCATGCAGTCTGGATCCATTTTATAGCCTAATCACTAACATGTGAGGTGTTCATGCGGGTGCGCAAACCACCAAAGTAACACCCAATAATCAAAACATTAAATAAATTATAAAATTGAGAGAATTACTTACCTCGAAGCAACGTAAGCATCTGCATGGTTAGCTAGAAAATCATATCAACAATCCTAGTATGATTTGTAATTAACAAGTAATTCACTTAATATTTTTTTAGATTTTCACTTATTTAAATGAAAGCTAACCTATATGTAATGACATGCAAAAATTAACATGCGATTAATGCAGCCTAACATGCAAACTATATGGCATGCGACAATATGATCTATTTCTAATGACGGGCAAATGATTTATTTTTGGTATTTTTATGAAATTCGGAATTAAAAATGTCAATTATCTAAGCATGTAATTTTAGACTAAAGAAAGCAAATTAACCTATTCTAGAACACTCTTTTTGGTATTTTTTTTATCGAAATTCGAAATTAAAATCAACCCGAAATGAACTATCACGGTTAGTATAATATCTAATTAAACTAGGAAACAAATTACCCTAATTCCTAATTTAAATTAGAAATTATCTTATCTTTCTAGCAAATCTTGGTTGTCCTATTCTATTAAAAAAAAATTATCCATATATATTCTAAACATGCAACATTATCTCCTAAGAAGTCAATTCAAATTGCATCTAATCTTTTTGGCTTTTCTTTTAAAGAAATAAAATCAAATAAGAGATAAACACCACCATCAAATCAATATCCACACAATCCGCAAAATTTTCTTATCAAATTCAAATTAGGCAAATGAATCAAACTAACGGTCATATCTATAGGGTTATAGATATCGACAGGAAGTTGATTAGTCAAATTTGGAAAGCGAATAAAATCTATTATCGTATCTAAGTGATTATGGATAAGATAATGATTTTCTGTATCGCCGCGTATCGTACCTTAGGGATAAGGTCAGATAGTCGTCCAGATACATTGCTAAATTAGGCAAAATTCCTAATTTTAAGTGTTTCAAATATTGCGGATATCGCAAATATTATCCTAAGATTTAGCAATACATCAAGGAATATCCACGAAATATTCAAACACCGAAAACTTAGGAAATTAAATATTTCGGAAAATATTCGGATAATGATCTTACCTAATTTGCGGATATCTTCCGAATTCGAACTCGGTTTCGGATTGAGGCTTGCGGATCGGAACGGTGTGACTGGCGGCAGTGGACCGGCGGTGACGACGACGATGTCGCTCGAGGTGATGCTTCGTTGGGCAAGAACTCGTCGAATGTTGTGTTGTATGGGAACGTTGCAGGAGTACCCGACGTCCCTATGGGCACTCACTTGAGCGATTGGCACACGTCGAAGGAATCGTAGGCGGACTAGCAGGACTATTGCCGATCTCCGAAGGAATCTATTGGACTATCAAAGAAAGCATCGGAGAGCTTCACGTTTTTCTCTCGAAAAGAAAGAAAAAAAGGCAGAGCTTTGTTAATTCTCTAATAAATTATGACCTTCCTCCCCTTCAAACCATGAAATCGTCTCTCTCATCTATAGCCGTCCCCCATCAATGTGGCCAAGTATTCAATATATGTGGCCTGTTGGAGCAAGAAATTATCCACGGCATTCAAGGTGACAACGAGGAAGAGCAGCACCGCCGAGTATAAACTGCAGAGTACTTTGGGCGTTGCGGAACGACAGTAGCAGCGACTCGGGCACGGCGGAGGGGCAGCACGGACGCGGCGGATGCACCCGTGCGCAGCCGACTCTCTCTCTTGCTCCTTACTCTTACTCTCGCTCACGTGTGTCTCTCAAAAATCGTGTTCTGAAAATTGTGAGAGCCCCCTTCATTGAAGGGTATAATCACATATTTATATTGCTACCCTAGGTTAATTGACCGGACTTCCTAGTCCTAATGGGCTTAGGTTTAGGCTTTTATCCTTTAATTTTTATTTAATTCCAAGTTGGTTGAATTAATTCGGGCTTTTATTCAATTAAACTTGATGGGCTAATTTAAGCTCAAATTAAGACAACCAAGGCCTTTTAGACTTGTGATTTTCGGCCCCTGTCTTCCGAGTGAGCCGAGTTTCGCTCAGTGCTCGAGCTCAATTTGCGCGATGGATTTTCAGTTCACTTGCCACCGCCAGTTCGATGTGGAATGCAACTAATCTACATGAACTTAAACTATATGCTATGCAATTTTAATATTTTTGTTTAGGGGTTAAAATTTTAATCCCTAATTTTCTATGCAAATTATTAAATGGTTAATCAAAATTTAGGTGTCAACAAGTGCGCGACCAGCAGATTTTAGGCTGATTTTCATCGGATTCCAGCTCGATTTTGGGACGGCTAAGTTATGGTTATTGTAGTGCTCTGAGTGGGCTTTCTATTGACTATAAGCTTGCTTGGAACGGGGTTCGGTAGAAGAATTTATGGTGTGATCAAGTTTTGCGTTCAAACTCCGCGTTGCGAACGGTTTGGATAATCGCTTTGGATAAGCGATTTATAGGCGCCTTTAAGTTGTCTTGTTAGCATTTAAGCGTCGTTTAGCCAATTCGTAGTTTTTTTTTACTTGATTTTGATGTCAATTCTCGTTTAATTGTTAGGATTGCGAGATCGTCGGTTCGAGTAAGCGTGATTGTTGGATTTTTGGGGATTACAGGTGAGTGGTGCTATCTCTTCTTTGAGTTTATAAAATCATGTTTTGAAAATGATAAGAATTTGAGTATTGTATGAGTTCTGGAGCATATTTGTTGCATAAAATTCTGAATCGGGCAATTACTACCAGTTTGATATTTGAGAACGATTTGAGAAATTTGAGAATGGTTTTAGGAAAAATATTGTTAACGGATACATGTGTATTATGTTGCGAATTGGATTATGAAACGAGTTTTAAGATGATTTGAAAAACGTTTTATGAAAAATGTTGCAAAAAGTTACTCATATCAATTTGTGAATGATGTTTATGAAATGATATATATGTATCGCTTTGCGAAATGATTATGGAAGCATATTGCGATTTATGAAATGGTTTTGGAATCATATTATGATTTATGAAATGATTTGAGAAATGGTTTAAGAAATGGCGGATGAGCCGTGTTGCGAGAAAGTTATTTGTTTGGTTTGTGAAATGTATTATGGATTGGATTTCTAATATTGGATGATGATTGTTTGATGCTCAATATCGCTGTGAGCCCAATGAGGGGCTTTGGGGTATGCATACCGGGTTTAGGATATCCTTCTGGGCAGAGTCACCGGCTTTGTAGGTGGAGACCTTGCCAAGGGGGGAATCTTGGTAGCCTTGTCACAAGGCTTTGTGTCGTGACCATAGTTTGATATTGAGCAATATATTGGTCGATGGAATGGACCATCGACGTGTGATGTTATGTGAGATTTATCAATGGAATAGACCATTGATGTGTGATTTGAGATTAGTCAATGGAATGGACCATTGACGTGGTTTTTATAGAGATTGATCAATGGACTTGACCATTGATAGTTTGAATTGTGACGATGGATTTAAACGTGTATTTGGGACTTGTATAAAGCTTTGACGAAATAAAACAACTCGTATTTGATTGATATATACATTATATCTTTGGATTGAAGTACGAGTTTCTGGTATGGCTTTATGTATACATGCATAGTGGTTGTTCGATCTGCTTAAAAGAGATGCACACTGCTTACTGAGCTGTGGTTGCTCACCCCTCTCTTTCCCCAATCTTTTCAGGTTCCTTGGTTAGTAGCCAATAGAGCAAGAGCGATGTCGTTGGGATTTTTTGGGAGTCGGATTCCTTGTGGTTTGAGGCTGCGTCCTTCGGGTGGAAGGACGGCCGTGTCATCCCTCATCTTGGAAGGTTTTGGGGTGTGACACATTCTATGTAAAAAAAAAATCAATGAGCAAGTGAAAAAGTATATCGGAAGGACTAACATTGGCATTTTCTAAAAAGTCGAGGAGGATGTTTTTAACGGAAAAAAGAAAAAAAATAGAGGGATGATTTTGATTTTGGACAAAATTAGAGGGACCAACGTGATATTATTCATATAAAAATGGGAAAAACAAAATCTTTATTCCACGGCACTTTCTCAAATCAGGTTGCTCATCTCTAACAAGTTGAAAAATCGATTACTTAAGTGCCACAAATTTGAAAAATCAATTATTTAAGTACCACAAATTTTAAAAATCGATCATGTAAGTGTCATTGACAATTTACCTCATTGGAAAATTTGCCGCTAGCCTCGCCCATATCTGGCAAGGGCCTTGGCACCCTTGCCCGTGGCTGGCGAGCTACGATGGACCTGGGCGAGGACCTTCATAGCTTCGCCAACCGCGAGCGAGAGCGAGGCGGCCTTACCAGTAGCTAGCGATGACCTTTGCGGCCCTACCGGCCTAGGTGAGGCCTTTGCGGCCGATGCACAGAAGAAAAAAACATAGAAAAAAAAAAGAAAATTTTAAATTTTAAAAATCAAAATTTTAAAAATACAAAATATCCATGTAGAACAATTTTTCGGAAGTGACACTCAAATGATCAATTTTACTCCGATGTAGCACTTGAGCGAAAAAAAAATTACGACACTCAAGTAAATGCCATACAAAAGTTATAACACTTATACTGTTCTTATCATATGCTAATTCAGTAAAAAACCTTTTAATTTGACTAATTGAGTCCTAAACTTTTTGATTAGTCCCTTTAGCTAATTTTGGTAGGAAATCGCTAACATGAATGCTGATCGTTCTACATAACACAGCAAGTGCTTACTTGAACAATTTTTAAATAATTTTTTTGAATATTTTCTCTTTTTTACCTTTCATTTTTGCATTTTTTTCCCTTTTGTTTTTGCTAGTGGCCGATGGGTCGCTAGCCTCAAGCAATGGCCGCCAAGGGCTGGTCTTGCTAAAGAGAGGGTGATGGCGACCCTCACTAGATTTGGCAAGGCCAGCATGAGGCTCGCCAAGCCTTGCCCTCACCCAGACGACGCTCAATGAGGTTGCCCTAACTTGTGTAATGGTTGGCCCCCTTGCCAGATTTGGTGAGGCCGACCTCGCCGGCTATCGCCTTTGGCTGGTGGCTAGTGACTGGCCATTAGCAAAAAGAAAAAGAAAAAGAAAAAGAAAAAATTCATAAAACTTATTAAAAAATTATCCTTGTCAATATCGGCTAATCATGTCACGTAGGACGGCTGACGTCCATGTCAACGATTTTCGATCAAAATTAATCAGATTGACTATATGGGCAAATCGTCAAAATGTTTAGGATAAAATTAATAAAATAAAAAGGTTTAGTAATGAATTAACACAAATGTAATAGGTTTAAGACTTTAGTATTTTTCCTCTGTTGAGATGACGACATGTATCGGATCATGAGATAAGACACGAAACTCGGCAATTACGCAAGTCCCTGCAGAGTTCCTTTTCGTAACCTCTAATTTCTGCTATGCAAGACATCCCGGAACAAGGAGGATCGAGATTGGCCCCATGTTTCCTCTGGCGAAAAAGTTTCTTATGTCTTCCTTTGCTCTGCCGCTGCAGGAACCAGCGAATGGAGTGCATAACGCAACGAAAGAATCTCAAGACACAGGTCCGCAAGTCCTTTCGAGAAGTAGGATACAAGTATCCGCGAACCGGAACAAGCCCGGCATATGATTCAATTGAAGATTACCGGAGGAGAAAAGAAAAGAAGCTCGATCTCGCGAAGACATTTTGCAGTTAAAAGATAGTGGCAGGTAGGCTACTCACACGGTAAAGATGGAAGCAGAATACGACTAGAAACAAGAATAATAGACAACAAAAAAGAACTCAAATTTACTAATGCTATCGCATATAACACACGACAATCCGAAAGAGAAGCACTCCAGTCTATAAAACATGCTGCTCAATCCCGATTCATATATGCTCTGAGAGAGAGAGAGAGAGAGAGAGAGAGAGAGAGAGAGAGAGAGAGAGAGAAAGATCACAGAGGGGCAACCTGCTTCGACATAAAGCAGGTGCACGACTTGATCAAGACATACATTCAGAATCTCCAGAGGTGAATTCTCAAACCGACGGGAAGAACTTGTTGAGGTTGAAGGGCAGAGAGTAGAACTCTTCGCTTCTCGTGTCCGTCTTGTATGAACGGAACCGTTCCCACCAGTGCATGCCCCTGTCTCTCCTCGTGGGACCATCCTTGCGGTGAAGTGTGATGTCCAGGAAGTAAGCCAACAATCCGGCAACGAATGCGTTGGATGAGAAAGGCACGTTGATCATATCATTGAACTGCCAAATTCAAGACCCTCATTAGCACCAGAACCCGGGCATCAACTTAGCACCCGTGAGGGTAAACATATAAACAAGGATTAGCCAGTATACCCATCTTGCTCCTGTATGGACCGGACCATAGCCATTCACCGCCGTGTACTCATTGAAGTACTGAGGTATGGACAAGCCCATAAAGACTGAGAACCCGAGCACGAACTTTGTCTTGAAGCTGTTTAGATTACAGAATTGAAGCAAGCTAAGACCGGCGGAACCTGCTCATGCATCATAGAGAGAGAGAGAGAGTTAACCACACTCCAAAAGCATGACAAAACCAACTTTCTATAGCTCACAGAACATACCAACATAGGCAAAGAAGAGACAGTATAAAGCCGCAATAATTGGCGCTGGAATCGAAGCAAAGACGGCTCCGAATTTCCCTGGACGAATGTAAATTTGTCACCAATATGCAGGAGATGGGACACTCCCTATTGTATGAATTGGGAATTGTTACATGAGTCCCTTACCAAGAATAGAAAAGAATATCATGAAACCTGCTGATATTTGCACGACCCTCCGGCTGCCGACATGCGTCAGGGCTAACAAGCCGGCGTTCTCACTACACAAATCAATTGGGGTAATGGAAGTCAGAGAAAATGAGGCTGCCTAGAGGTGATGATATACTCTGCAGCTGCTAATGATGAAGTGACGCGACGAAAAGGAATCTTACACAGTTACAGAAGATCCGATTCCTGTACCAAAAATCCCAGAGAACAAAATGCCTACTCCCTTCAATCAAGAGAACAGAATTGTAAGCAAATTATACAATCGCAGCTATCAATTATAGAATTGAGGCGTGTAAATACTTTATCGGCCCAAGTCAATGAATATGGTTTGTCTGAAAATGTATATTCAGGGACACCAGCAATAGGGGAGGAGGTTTCGAATTGCTGTCCTACAGAAAAATCTTACTGGAGAAAATATGAAGTTTCCTATATGATGAAAATTAAAGAATGTAGGAATTGTACCTGCCAACCAACGCCTCGGCTAAGAATTGAAGGTGGCATTGGAGTAGCGCTTGCATACCTTGACGCAGCAATAAATGTACCAGTTGACTGTTCGACAATAATTAAAAAATCAGTTGAAGCCTGATGAATAAAAACCTAATGATGGGAACTAGCAGAATCAGCCATAGGATGTCTAAATTTCAATGATTAACCTCAACTCTTGTTTGATGAGAGAGTGAATCTGAATTTCTCTTTTGACGAGACTTAATTTAGAAATATTTGACCAGCCTTGTGTGGCAATAATCCTATATCCACAAACAACAGAAGCAAAATATAATCCGAAGAACTTGCCTGTGATCCAAAAAGAGCAACGATTGCTTAATTTCATCAAATAGGGTCAGGCAAATTGAAGGATCACAAGAAGATTGCTAGACCATAGCTAACCTTACGTAATATGGCTTATTTCTATTAGCAAAGATGGGATAACTAATTCCCAACAATTGACAACAAATTGATTGCTTGATGCATTTCAACATTACATTTGGCGACAAAATAAAGTTGAGATGAGGTACGAACCTCCACAAGAGCAACAAAGGAAGCAGCCATCATTGCAAATGATTCTCCTGCATCGAATGTGGGAGCTCCCCATTGGAAAGGATATGGTACTCGTATCCTGCATGAACATTGCCAAGGAACAAACTAATCAAAAAGCCAATCGACTTTCTAAAAGCGTCGCTTCTGCAGAATCAGTTCCAAGTGGACGATATCTCACAGTGTTATAATCCCGTGCGAGTGACAACTTGCCATAATCTTGATAAAAGATCATCTCTTTAGTTGGAAGGGAGTGGCGGACTTACCACGGTGCAGCACCAATTATTCCAGCACGGTCAGTTCGGCAACTCTGTTGAGTTTTGAGTGCCGTGTGCTTATATGCTCCGCCCACAGTGAGAAGATGAGCATATATCCACACAATTATCACCGAAAAAATAACAGCAAAGCGATCAAATACGTGCCTCTCTCCATGTGTTAGATGAGGTATATACTGCAAACATCACACATACAATTGCAATCATCCAAAAAGTCACTAGAGGAGAATTAAGCTCTAACAGAAAGCACTCTAGGAAATAGCACATCAGTGTTGACTATAATAACCTGGGAAAAGATCACTAGAAGGATAATTTGAGGCAGCCCAATCTCCACGCATTTTGCAAGCTAAACAGGTAAACACACAGTTAATGGCACGAGTAAATTGAAGAGCAATTCCGACATTCAACTGAGTGAATCACCAAAATGAATCACCTACCACAGGGAAACCCAACTCGTACAGCCCAAATCCAGAAAGAGCGACTAAAGGGACAGCAGATAGCGGACTCAAGAATCTGAAAGCAACACACAAAAACAAACAAGCAACCATTTTACAGTGAGAATTGCTTGAACAAAAGGAAAGGAACAAATAGTATATTGTGGTTGCCTGTTAATTAAGTAATGCTGGCAAGAATTAGCCATTATAGTATTTCTTCAAGTAATTGCTGCAAGCAGCCAGTTCATTTACGCTTGAGAAGCACAAACTTGTAACTGGTAAGTGCAACATTTTTTGGAAGCTTATTATATATTTGAACACACAACGAACTTCTATGCTTGTAAGTCACATGCATATGCAACCAGAGTCTTCTGAACCTTTCTCTAGAAAATATGGTCTAAATGGCAATGTGATATGTTCGACTGGAGAACTTTTCTATGTTCAATCCAAAAAAGAAAGTTACTGCTGACCTTGCAACATTTCTCCAGAGGCCACTAAAGCCAATGACAATTTGGAGAGTTGAGGCAACAATGAGGGCACCCTGTATACCTCGCATTATTTTCTCGAATCTCTGTATTTTTCAAAATCTGGGGCTTCAGTCAACGCTTGAGTTACTTATAATAGGGGCAAAAAAAGAAGTTGACGGGGCCTCGTGAACAACCTCTAGAGGATCCAATACATCACTGTATCGGCCAGCCAATATAACCGAGATGGTTGTAGGCACGAATGTATATGACGCCCCTATAACAGCAGGCAAACGGGTCCCGAACAGAGTCTGGAATAAAGTGCTCAAACCTGCTACAAACAGGATTGTCTGAATTGTCTTGGCCTTTTCTTCCTGGAGAGAGAATAACATTGTCTTTCAGGTCACAGTGATCGAATTCCTTAATAAAGAGAAAGATGAAACAGAGGATTTTCATGAATAGTTGCAAGAAAAAGCCTACATTGCCTCCTCCCATTTGAGGAACTAAAGAAGTTGGAATGAGGACTGTTGTGCCAAGCATCACCAGGTAATGTTGGAATCCAAGAAGTATAGCTTCAGCTGCAGTAAAAATGCAAATCATACAATAATTTACAAGAATGCTAAAACCCACATAGATATTTGCGCAAAGTTTGAACATCGTTCAGCATCGATCAATTACAACCATTCAAGCACTAAACTTTATATTAAAATCAAATAAGAATCTATGCAAAACCAGACTTGCTCAAATATGGGGAGCAATAAAACAGAAGCAAATTCAGATGCATGCTAAACTCACGCCAAGGAGGAGGGCTAGTGATGCAATAAGAGATGTTGGGAAGCTGATCCCTCACTGGATGGGGCTGCAGCTCCTCCTGTTTCGGCGGTGGCGCCGGTCCTCCTCCTGGTGGCATTCTCAAAGTCTGCTTTTTTCTTCTTCTTCTTCTTACTGTTCTCTAACCCAGAAAAATAGGTTGACGGATCCTCAAACTCTTAGGTGCCCGAATCTCCAAACTAAAAGCTCCAATCCCAAAATCTACCAAAACCCCAAGCAAACAAAACGAAGCATGGTAAAACCCAGATGACTCAATCCCCAAGAAAAGAAAATTCACCAACCTTCACACACCCAACACACGCAGACGCACACGCGCACACGCGCGCGCACACACACAACCTGGTGAGTAGACCTCAAGCAAGAATGTCGCTTTACTCAGTCGAAATGAAACCACCAGCAAAAAAAGAAGTACAAGATTAGGAACGCTCTAGCAAGGGAGGGAACATCACACTCTGCTCTTCTCCTCTTGGCTCTATAAAGTTACACTCCCATAAAACAATGGAAATTTAAGACAAAAAAGAAAGAAAGAAAGAAAGAAAGCCCACATGAGTACCAAGAAAACACTAAAGAGAGTGTGAAGATGGCGAGGAAGGCAAAAGTAAAAGGAGGGAAAAGGAGCGTCCCTCTCTCACTCAAAAGCCAAAAGCTAAAGGAAAGAAACCAGAATGAGAGGGGAGGGAATCTCTTCATTCACATCTTTCGAGCTTTCTAATGGCGTATTTAATACGAGGGCCGGGCTCGCTTTGTCCCTCTCTCTCTCTCTCTCTCATCACAGAGAGATATAGAGAGAGATAAAGTTGGGCACAAAAGCATCTCCACTGTGTCTAGTTTCTCTTGGCTTTGATGCATTACCAGCTTCTCCAGCCAGCATCGCAGAAACAACGTCAGAATACTTTAAGTTTACCGAACTCATATGGCTTCCATTTTAAATACTTAGCCTCACAGGCAATGCCTTTTGCATGCTCTCTCTCTCTCTCTCTCTCTCTCTCTCTCTCTCTCTCTTACATCCTCGTCACTTACTCCAACTGACTTTAAGCAAGTCGGTGGTTAAACACTTTTTTTTTTCCTGGAGTTGGAAAAAGATGTTTCTTCCTTCGATATTCTCGCAGAGTCCGGCAAAGAAAAAATAAAGAGAAAACTGATTGCCACTTTTGTTTTGTTTTTTTTCCAGAGCCAAACTTCAATGTCAAAAAACCGTTTTTTGACATTTAAGTTTTGACGAACAAGTCCAGCACGTCTCAGAGTGTCAAAACCAAGGATTGAGCGACACTCGGTGATGAACGACGCCTACGAGCAGACGCGTTCCTAGGCAAGAGTGAGAGAGAGAGAGGGAGAGAAAGGTGACCGTTTTTCTGCTTGTTCAAAGGCAGTGAAGAAATGGAGAGTAAGCATGCTGAGACTGATCAAAGATCGAGCCTGTCAGGAATCGCCAGAGAACTCCACTGGAGTCAAAGTGCCTGCTCTGCTCTCACCTGTCATAAATGCCACTTTGAGCATGCTGTACATCCCCCTGCTCGAACACCTCATTCGTAACTCGTACGAGACAGAGCTTATTTGGGTAAACCATCCTCACCCATTCACCATGAGTGGAGGAGGGATTCTATCAAAAGATCTCATAATCATACCATTGTTATCGTTATCGATTACATTATGATTGCTCGGGTTTTGATGCTTTTAGGAGTTACGACTTTATAGGAACATAGTCTAAAATTAGAGGGGTATTCCGGATTTCTCGAGGGGACCAATTTTAGACTCTCCTCAAAGAGATAGCATAGATAGATGAAGAACAATGTAAACTATACAACCCTTTTCTTAGGAGATGATACCAAGTGTATGATCGACGTCCCTGAAAAAGTTTGTCCTAGCTTCTTCTCATTGGCCACTTGGACTCCGCTTGGAGTCCTAGACAAGCAATCCTAGACATAGAATAGTACTAGCTATTTAGCAAGTGAAGTACTGTGAAATGATAGAAATATGATTCTTTTCTTTTTTTGGCTTTTGTCTTTTGAGCAAGTTACTGCATGATGTGCCTGGATAAGGGGGATTTTATGACGGAGATATGAGAGAGGCCAGTGGGCAAAGTTGTGTGCAAGAGGATAATCTTGCCTAGAAAAAAGGTGGATTTATCCGTTTCTAGGGAATTTTATGACTAAGTATGCTTTGTATATCTAACTATATTGATATATTAAGCGATTTGACTTATTATAGTCTAGTACTGAATATGATTCACCAATCTAAATGTTCGCTTGTGATTCACTATGTTATTTAGTATACAAACTTTGTAAGCTAGTCTCGTTTATTTTAATTTTTGCACTTACAATTAGCGTTTGATATGCGAATTTCATTTAGTACCGATTGATGGTTCATAAATATGAGCATCGTCCATATTTATGTTTGATCAAATCTATACGTAGAATGATGTCCTTATTTGTAATTCGTGATTGAAGATGAGGTTGAAAAAATAAGGGAAAAGACCATAAAGAACCACAAACTATGCTACTTGTGATAAATTTAACCTGAACTTTTTTTTGTAATACAAAAAATCAAAAACTATGCAGTTTGTGACACATTTACCACATGATACTTTCTCCTATGGCATTTTCATCTTTTTCCTTTTTCTTTTTTTTTTCCTTTTTTTTTTCGTTTCTTCTCTCTCTTCCCTGCGTTGGCCATGGCGGAGGAAAGCCGGCAAGGGCCACCGTCGCCGGCGTTGGGGTTGGGTGAGGGCTGCCCTCGCCGGCATTGGGGTTGGGTGAGGGTTGCCCTCATTAGATCTGGCGAGGGCGACCCTTGCCTACGTGGGGCGAGGGTTGCCCTCGCCACGCCGGTGAGGGTTGCCTAAGTCGGACGAGGGCTGCCCTTGCCGGCTTTCCTCCACCATGGCCAGCGGAGGGAAGAGAAAGAAGAAAGGAAAAAAAAAAGGAAAAGGAAAAAGACGAAAATGCCCTAAGAGAAAATATTATGGGGTAAATGTATTATAAATAGCATAGTTTGGAGTTTTTCATGTCACAAAGAAAAATTCAAGGTAAATTTATTACAGGTGGCATAATTTGAAAATTTTAGTGATATTTTCCCAAAAAAAATAAATAAATGCTTCCCAACGGGAATAGACAAAAGGATAGTCTTGCTTTTCTTTCGTATTTCAAGGAGAACAACTTGTGACTGGCGCAAAAATCTCCTTTTCCCTTTTTCAAGTCTTGACAAAAAGTTGGGTTGAACAAAATAGTTACGGGATGCATTTACGAACCATGAATCTTCTGTTACAATCTTCAATTACCTTAATTTTTGCTAAGTTTTGGAACATATGCAACAAAATGTACATCGAAAATCAAGTTTCTACTTCACCAAAAGTCTGTGCCTGTAGAAATCTCGAACGGTCCATCTTTAATTTGGAATTCTAAGGAAAAAGTACTATTGTGCATGCATGAAAGTTATTCTAACCTCCAAAGGAAGAATGAAAAGGCCACTCAGGCAGCTTTTTTCTTGATGGGATAGCAACTTTGTTTTCCAAGGACGAACTTATTGCAACCTTATACAGCAGGGTTGCCTCATTTTATCCTAATGATGTTGACATCTCGATTTTGTCTCGAGGACAACAGTTCGGATCTCTACTTCGACTTGGAAAAATTATCCACTCGAACCTAAATTTAGTGTGCAAATATAAATTTAATCTTAAACATTTCAATTTTGTTAATTTTTTTCTAAACTTTTTGCGAAATTCTAATATAACTTTTAGGGTCAATTTTTGCCAAAAATATATAACAATCTAATTATCACTGGTTGTCCTACGTGAAACATTGCAATGTCAAACTTTTTGTTTCAATGCCAATTATGACTTTATGATTATATAATTTGAAGTCGAAGTACACTCAATATCTCTGCAAACAAGGACATAATAGTAAGAATCCTATAAATAAAAGAGAGAGGATGTGATAATGAGTACAGCTTTTTACTGAACAAGGAAATGATAAGGTAATTATCTATCGCTTCAAAGCAGATTTTCAGATAACCTTTTAAACCTAAATTAATTCTCCACGTAAAATGTCTTCTCGCCTATTTGATTTAGGTAAATAGGAGAATCGTGAGTACGAGGAACCATTGTCCCTACAGTGCTCAAACGAGTTTGTAATATTCGAATTTCGTTATAACTGCATATACACGCCAGTTTTGGGATACTGGACATTCAATCGATTAAGAGTAATGCACTGTTTTCTTGCAATTCACGTATGAGTGTCGACATGTCTCTTCAATAAAATTGGAACATACAAGGGTCGATGTAGACCGCCAATCCCCCTGCGGAGTTCGATACCTCTTAAACCAGGCACAGCACATTTTTTCGCGCCCACGAGAAAAAGAGATTCCCGGAAACCATCACTCATATTGGCGGGAAATTCTCGTCAAAACCTGAGTTTATGGACCGAGTGCGACCACAGCCAATGATCTTGCAAGAATCAGAGACAGGGCCCGCGCGGAATCCTCAATTGTTCCATCTCATTGGACTTCGAGACCTGGCAAGAAACTTCCCCACATGGAGAGATCAGAACCATTACAGATTCCAATAATCTATTCAGAGAGTTGGCCTTTCAATGGGCCTCTCAGAACGCAAAGAACCTGTGAGCAAAACATCGACCGGTGGCTCTTGACCGTAAGAGCTATATCGAGATTGCTCAACAGTAGAGGGCACCGCCGGTTCTCCAGGGTCCTAAAAACAGGTATATAATGATTTTACCTCCAGCTAGAAATGCGAGGGTAACTTTTCTGTGCTCCTAAAAGCACAAACAGCAACTATTCACTGCATATTCCATAGTATTTGCCAATCATACATCATAGTTTCTTGTTTTTCCACCATATTTCTTCTGCCATTCGAATTGATAAGAGTCCACAATAGGTCGCCTCCTGAGCAATCAAAGGAGGCATGTCACCTTGCCTTAACAATAAAACCTGTCATTCATCCGAAACCCAAAAAAAAAAAAAGACAGGACCTACTGCAAATTGCCTGAACATAACAGCATCATAGAAGCAATTGGAGATTCCACTTGGTCTCATGGTCTACCAGAACGCATTAGGAATGAAGATTAGGGCGCAGTATACTGCAGAATAACAGAGTAAATCTTCTACAAACAACACAACCCTTTTTTTACCAGATACGCAGGTAAAATATAAAGCTACGATGTTGTATGTGCACCACGGTTGATCTCATTCTCCACAAAAAAGAAGGCAACAGAACAACCGAGGCTACCTGTGTAAGTTTCCATCATGTCGTCAATTTCCTCAGCACATCTCCACCACCATGAGTCACACAACATGGTATCAGATACCGTTACACAAACTCTCCAAGTCAAAATACAAGAGGCATACATCAGATAGATGTCTTATCATCAGCAAAGCTCAAAGGAACTGTGTCGAGTCTTCTTCATCTGCACACCCACCTCACAATGAACCAGAGATTATTTCCTGCAGATCAACTAAACCCGACATTAATAGGTGATAGAAGACACTGCTCTTTTTTGCAGCCCTCAGATTTTCCTTGCCAGTGGATGGCAAATCCACCTAGAGTTGGTAGAAACCCACAAATTCGAGTGTGCAGAGATGCTCACTGTGTTGGACGCGCTTGCAATCTCTTCCTCTCGAATTCCAACTAAGAATGATCATGGACAATCCGTTAATCGCTTTATTAGTCGAGTAATAAAAGCGGATGACTAAAGTAGTTGCATTCTTTTCCTCACCACTTTCTTAACCCGTTCATTGGCAGCAGCGGCTCCTCCACTAACAGATTCAGGAACATATGGACTGCTGACACGCACTTCATCCATCACAACTATGATACTCTTATCCCAGCGCACTGGAAGCCTGTATGTGAGGAAGTTAAAGTTAAAAATTTGTTCTCCTGTAAAGCATATTGGCAAGTTCCATTTCTGCATAGCCTACACTTTGAGAAGTCTCAACAAACTCGAGGCTTCCTAATCAACATTCTTATGGGGAAAATAGACAGAGGATTGACAGAGTATACTTACTTTTGTTTGGATAAGAAAAGCGAGACCAAGACAAGACCATCAACCGATACTAAATCTATAGGATTCAAAAAATATGATGGCATTTTTCTCTCCACATGCATTTATTTCTCTTAGCATAATAAAAGAAATAGGGGAAATGCATTAAAACTTGTCCTTGCTTTTGCAACCTTTTCCTATCTCTAACTCAAGCATAGGCTACTGAGCCATGAAGTCCATATTAATGGATAAGAGGTCTGCCTCTTCATGAGTGAAACGTTGACCTTTACCAGCGTAGTCAAAGGCAAAAAGCGCATTAAGGCACTAGGACCCCGAAACGCCTAAGGCGAGAGGCCAAAAAAATAGCACGCCCGAGCAAAGCACGGCAAAATTAAGAAAATCTTTTTAGCATTAATCATCTTAAACGAGAATGAAATTTACATATTTAAATTTAAACTGGGTCAAAAGTGTAAATAAATAGTGTGCAAGAAAAGTGTGCACTTAGCCATACGGATGGAGTGAAAAGTAACCCAGACATAATGTCCTACAACTTAGAAGAACACGGAGTGAAGCACCAATTTCTTCTAGATTTCAGAATTATGATTCTTGAAATTTACTTTTTTCTGGGTCCTATCTTCCATTGATCTTTCTGAAATAGGAGGATAAAAAAATCATTCAAAAGAAAGACTCCTTAGGGTTTCCATAACCCATAGTCTGCATCAGGCAAGTGCCTTGTGCCCCGTGCGCCCGATGGCTTAAGTAAGAAAGGTGCCTTGTTGAACACGCCTCCCCCAGACATCACAGAGGCGAAAAGCTAACCTTGCTTTGGCGCCTGGGTGTGCGCTTTTGACTACACTGACCTTTACAATTCTTCATGTAATGAGCAATAGAAATTAAGCAAGCAACACGTACTAGTCAATTTTATCAGAAAGACCAAGTGAAAGCGGGTTTAACTTTAATTATATCCAAGAGCTTCAATAGAATCTTACTCCAAATGCTTATGAAGAACCCTCTTATGGGCTCAACATCCACAACCATCAGATAAAGGTGTGAGTTAGCTAAACACACATAAACCAAACTTAATTATTCAACAAACAACAGCAATGTGCCAGGCGCAACAGCTTTCTCTCCAGAATCTTTATTCTCTATCTTTTCTCCCCCTTGTCTGTGATTTGATAGTTAGTCGAGCTTCTTATTTTTAGACCATTGGTCACCACATATTAAAGTCCCAGGTACCATTACCAAACATCATTGACTTAGTTCCTTGCCTCAAGATTCAAAGAAGAGCCAGAACTGAATTAGTCCAAAATCCTCACTCTGACATGATACAATTCTATGCACCAAAATCCTCGATCTGACAGGTAACAGTAGCCAGTCTGGAGAATTTACCAACGATGTTTCCATGATACAGCCGAAACCAACCAATCTTAGAAGCACCACTTAATATGATAAACCCAAAGCATCGTCTCGACATATTAATGAGTGGAGCACACTTCTTCATCAGAGTAACTTTTTGTGTCACCTCATACGCATTTTCAAGATTTTTTTTTACTTCCACGAATAACAATTTCACGTCTTACCATAAGAATTTCCCACCTAAAATCACAGAACATAGGCAAACAAATGGAAAGTGAGCTCTTGATTTTAAGAAGCAAACCCCGAATCATCTCCACCACCTCGAGCACATCCTATGCCTAACCATACCCAAAGAGTTAGCACATCTTGATTTGAATACCGCAGAATGTACACGCATGGCAAACATGTCACTATCTAAAACTGGAGAGTATATTCTATTAGATCCTATGATATAACCCAAGCAAGAATTGTCAGCAATATGCAAGTAGTACTAGAGGGGATAAAGCGTGGGACACTTTACGTTTTAGACAATGCATCGAAGATGCTTTGAGCCTCGCTGGTCACACCCACTCCTATCCTCTCAGCCTCCGCTTCGGCTAGCCTGCAGAAACAAAACCCCCGACCAAAACCATGGAAAACTCGAAACCTCATTTGGAAAACAGCAGCAGAAATGATGCAGATAACCGACACCAAACCTCAATGCCGATTGTTCTCGAGCTTGCAAGGTGCCGAGATCAATGTAACACTTGCTGGGATCGAGCGGGTCTTGACCGTGACGCAGGAAGGTGAAATGCTTGATGTAATCCGCCTTGAGCAGCCGCAAGTTCCGCCGAGACCCGGACTTCGAACCCTCTTGTGGCAATCCGAAAACCGCGAACACAGTCAAGGAATTCAACCCAGAAAACGGCAACGGAAGCATAAACGAAAGAAAAGGCGAGAAACCCCCCCCCCCCCCCCCCCCTCGGGGGAAATCACGAAACTCGAAGCGCGAAGTCACGATTGGGAACGCCGCCGGACGAGCAGGACGGTCGAAACGAGAAGGATATGGAGGACGAGGATGTTGGAGGGAGCGTCGAAGGCGACGACCTGGGCTTCGAACTCGTCGCCGAAGGTGGTCCGGATGGAGAGGAAGCATCCGATCGCGAAGTCGTCGGAGCTGGCGGCGGCGGCGGCGGCGGTGGCGGCGGCGGCGTCCGTGGCCATGTCGACGACCTGCGCTCGCTCCTGCTGTCCTTTCCTCCTTCCCGGCGGGCTCGCGGTGGCGCTGCGAAGGAGAGAAGTGAAATGTGTGGGTTTGGGTTCGAATCCGAGGGATGTTGGGCCTATCTATCCATCTGAGTTTCGTTGACTTTGAGACCGGACTGGTTTTTTTGGTCTCCAAGGCCTTGCCTTCGGACCATTACAAGCAGGCATCTTCATCGTTCATCGCATGACATACGTTGTCTTCTCAAGTCTAACAAATCCGGCCTATATTTGTCATGAGTCCTCTTGCAATCGATTCCACATTTTTCCCCGACCGAACTGCCGCCGGCTACTGTTATCGTCTCCGACCCTCCCTCCAGACAACCATCGGATTTTCGAGTCGATGATTGATTTCAGTTGTGATAACGTTTCTTCTTGATCCCCGAGTTCGATCCGAGCGGTATTTGCCGTAGGTTCGAGGGTCATCGACCTTACGGGTCGTCGCTAGTCTCGATTGTAGCGATGCGGTGCTGTGTGTGTTTCCGCGTGTCTAAATTTGAGGAAAGTGCATTCGATGGAGTAGCACCCATCAGATTAACAACAGGAGTAAGAACTTCGACTGTATCAGTGAGCGATAACCGAAAGTTCATATGCTTAATTGTTCTTACGGAAATAACAAAGGATGAGCAATTGAGATGGTCAACTGGATGCCAAAGCCATTGTACTTTTATATATTGAAAGTTGATGTATGGTCATGTGTCGAAGCTTGTTTTTTTTTTTATAAATATTTACATATCGCTGCTGTAATCGAACGAAAGTAAGCTTTCATCATAGGTTGAATGACAAGACTGATCCATGTCAAAAGAAGAGAATTTAGGACAAGCTATTTTCTTTATCCGAACTTAACGAGATTGCATTAAGAAAAAGACCTATAGATAAATGACAGGATCTCACAATTAGGAATTAGAATTTGAATCTTCATTTTAATGTTGCTATGGGGTTGAAGATTGTGCACATCTTCATTTTCTTGTCACGATTTGTAAGTGACACCATTGAGGATTGCTCAGGGCGAGGAATCAATGACTGCTTAGATCATATATGTGCGCATTTGGTTTAGGGGTACTCTTTCTACGAAGTATTTATTTTTTCTTATTTTTGGCATGGTACCATCTTAAGAATCCACTTTCCTTTCCCGAGTCCTTAAAATTTGGTTAAGGATTCGACTACTCGGCATATCTAGCCAATTGTCCCACGTCTTTCGTACATCACCTGTACCGTTATTATTAATTTACTACAGACGTGGACTTTTGTTCCAATTAGATCGCTCAACGGCAAACCGTGCACGCACTTCTTTGATGCGGAGCATTGCGGAATTGAGTCGACCGATGTATTACCTACGAAAACAGTGATATGCGCGGCATCATTCCTTGAGCAAGGACCACCGGTCCGAATCGCTACAATGGTGTGCACTAAAGCACTTTAACACATCATCCTCGGTCTCTTGACTGAAGACTTTATTCGATACTTTTATTTGGATCTAACATGTTTACGAGGTAACGTTGCGACTAAATTGTGTCCAAACCATAGCCATTCGAAACAGAGAGCAAAAAATAAAACATTAGACACCAAAAACCTTGTTAGAGTTAGATCGTTGTCGACACCAAAAGTTGGCGAGTTGCTGCTATTGCAAAAGCTGATTTTTTCCATTCTTTCACCAAAAGAAGCCAGGGCAGCCCCCGGTAAGGAAATTTATCAAACGATGGGATGGAAACAGCAACCCAAAAATCCGCCAAAGTTTTGATTTTTAAGCGCGGTGTCGTCTCTGACGTGCGGCTCCGACATCTCCCTCGTAAAGCTAATCCTCGAATCCGAGCTCTTTGCTCTCTCCTATGGCTGCAACACTATCCTTCTCTCTCTCCTTGGACCCCCAACACCACCACCACCACCACCACCTCCGCCGCCGCCGCCGCCACAAAGCTCGCCACTTTCTCCATTACCCATCATCGCCGCCTCCCTGTCTCCGACACCCACCTCTCGGTCTCCACAAATTCGACCGCTCCGCCTGCAGGACCGTGTCCTCGTCCTCCCAGCCCTCCCCTCCGACGACCGCGTCGACCGGGACAGCACCCTCCACCCCGTTCCTCGACGACCCGTACCGGGCCGGGCGGTTCTTGACCGATGAAGAGTTCGGCAAGCTCCGGTCCCTCGAGGGCTTCGCGTACGACCGGGAGCTCCGATCCGGGTCGCTGCGGGTCCGGGTCATGAGGGCCGAGGAGATGGACGAGACCGTGCGGGTGCTGGCCGAGTCGTTCGCGGAGTCGATGCTGCTGCCCGGCGGGTACGTGTCGCTGGTGAGGTTCTTGGTGAAGCAGTACTTGATCGAGCGGCGGAGCGCGATGCCGCACGTCGCGACGCTCGTCGGGTTTTACCGGGGCGGGGAAGACGGCGAGGAAGAGTTGGCCGGAACCGTGGAGGTGTGCTTCGACAAGAGAGGCTCGAACGCTTCTCCGCCGACGCCGACGCCCCCGCGAAACTCTCCTTATATCTGCAACATGACCGTCAAAGAGCAGCTCAGGAGGTAATACGGGAGCCCCACTAATTGCCTTGCAATGCCGCTGAACAGAAATAAAAGGGGATTTTTATTTATCGCGTTTCTTGGCTGTTGGTGCTAGACATCTACGCTTACTCGTGCGTTCGTTGTTTTTAGTAAAAACTGGGTCTAGGGTCATGTGGTGTGAGCACTGAGCATTGAGTTTTTGGAAATCAAGAAGCCAAATTACATGTTTCTACCAGCTCTGTTGCGGCTTGGTTGAATGTCATATGGTTCGATCGTTGCTTAAACTGAGAATGAGACGGTTCATTGGCACTGGCCCTTTTGTTTTGGAATGCAATTAACCCGATTGGTGTTGATCAGGGCCTCTCCCTCTTGATTTGAAGCATACTTTGGACTAAGGTTTAGATTGTATTCTTGTAACCTGGTTCTTATCCCGTTTAATGGGTTGTAAGTGGATAATCTAGTGCAAAAGTCTGTCAGTAGCTTTGAGTTTACTGATAAAATAATTTCAACTTCCTACATAGCTCAAAAGTCATGTAAATTGCGATAGCAAAGTATCAACTTCCTAAATAGCTCAAACTTTACTAGTGTATCAACCATACCTCGTGGTGGATAGATTGAGTGGAAGTTGACAATTGGAGATCCTTTTAACTTTCAGGAGAGGTATTGGCTGGCATCTATTGAAGGCTAGTGAGGAACTTATTTCCCAGATGTGTTCCTCAGGAGAGGTGTACTTGCACTGCAGAATGATTGACCTTGCTCCATTCAACATGTATACTAAAGCAGGCTACAGAATCGTTAAGACAGACAACATTCTGGTCCTGTTGACACTTCAAAGACGCAAGCATTTGATGTGCAAGAAACCTTTAGTACCATATAGTCCTTCAGAATCAGATGAGTCAGGCTCTGACCAAGAACAGACCTCTTGAATGCATGCTGAGGTAATGTCACGTCATACAATTTTCCTAGTTGCCAAGGAAAATCACAGTTTCTTATTATTCCCTGTCTGTAAAATTTGAATCAATCATCTTTGTACAGTGTCTGACTTAAATGATAATTTTGGTTTTCCTTCTTCGAAATACTCTCTTCCAAGTTTCTATAGATGTCCTGTTTCATTTTCCCACTCCCTTTTATGTTCAGATTGTTCATATTGGTGTCTGTTGTTTAAGTATTCACTTAGGCTGACCCTTTGACTCGAACAAGAATCTAATTTATTTCTTAATTCTTTTTTAGTGCAATTTCACAATAACTTCAAGTTTCTAGAGATCTCCTGTTTTATCTCTGCCTCTATCAACTTTGACTGGGGATGAAATGTGCCATGATTTTACGAAGAAGAAAGCTTCATTACTTGCTTACTTTTGATCTTGCTGCGTTAACGTGATTTATGCCATCATTTTGAGTTATCATGATATAACTTCTTGAAATTGGATTCACCATGCATATTCTTTAAGATGTGGTATGAGTTGTAGACAATCTTGATAAAGATGAGGTTGCATAAAGCAATTTAATCTGGCAGTATCCGATGGGGACAAATCTCTGCACATTTGAAAGAAAACTTTGTGAAGAAAAGGATGGTTATACACATAAGACAAGGATGGTTATACACATACCAAATAAACTTGCGGTTGTACAAATAATTCAACTTGAAGCTGGCAGTAGGGTGAAAGAAATAAATACATGATTTTTTTTTCCTAGCCTAGACTCAATAATTCAAATGCTTCCTAGATTCATTACAATGTAGCCCAAAATCTTTCTTAAACTTTCTTTTAATTATGTTGTGCATTGCACACAGTGTGTGCTGTTTTGCTTCACAGAGGATAACTAGACACTCCTTCAAGAATCTTAGGTACATGGAGGCCCCAAAAAGTGTTGTAGCAAAAGAGGTCATGTTCCTTCGTAGACATTATCATATCATTTCTCTTCTTGTGAGACATCTCATATCTTAGATCAGTTCGCGTTTGTTCACAGCCATGCCCAAACCTTTCGAGTTAATGAAGGATATTAGGTGAAGTTCCCTTACACATTCCCCCATGGAGGGTCTCTCGCTACTCTCAGGTCGGACACAGCGTGATGCTAGGTTAGCATACATGGCTATGGACTCCAGTGTGTACGAATTTTGTGTGAGGTCTGGATCCATAATCTTGCGCAATTTTTTCCGGCTGTTCAGTAAATTCTTTACCTGCAACTCAAAGTAGATTTTCTTTCATGTCTAATAAATTTTTTAGATTGCCCAGGAAATATCGAGTTCCAAGTTGAAATTAATCTACCTGAAGTACTAGATTCTGATCATTTGGACCCTGATTTAAGTCCAATGCTCTTCGTCCGGTCAAGAGTTCGAGGAGCACCACACCAAATGCGTACACATCACTTTGCAGAGTGAGTTTTCCTGTCTATTGCCAAAAGCCACTTTAAGCGAACTGGAACAAAAAGAAGGCGAATTATGCTGAATCTACCTGTGTGATTTGGTCCAAATTCAATTTGCTAAATTGTGGTTTAAGAAATTGCCCTGTTGTGGATTTGGTAGACATTCATGCTAGCTGTCAGTTTTGGCAAATCATATGCCTGGTTTTGCAATCTTAGAACCATAAAAAATTCAATAAAGCACAGTAACGTCTGGGTAACTAAGTTTGATTTCTATGTGATGTTGGTTTTTGAAATTTCTTACTTTCTAAAAATGGAGCAAATTAAATCCCTAAAACTTCTATCACAAACCCATCAGGAAAACCCTGGAAAGAAATTGAAAATTGGCAACGTAGAATAACACATAAGCATATATTTTTAGAGATAGGAAAAGAGCACCCCTTGGTTGGGGCAAAAAGCAAGCTACACAATCAAATCAAGTTTTATAATTTCAAAGCACAGACCCTGAACAGTCGATCTCTTCCTGGATGAATGGTAGCTTCTCTTCATTTTAACTGAAACTTTAAGGGAGTCTAAATGGTCTAAAACTAAGTTGGGCTCAATGCAACTTTTGAACCACAAGGTGATGAAGTCTGCAGGTAGTTTCTTTTCTTTTCTTTGTGTAGCTTTAAACCACAAGGTGATGAAGTCTAGAAAACCATCAATTTCATATCTCCCTCTTTGGTAATATCTCTCAAAACAAAACCATGCTAGAGATTTTTTCGTTGTTTCCCTTGCAAAGAGAAGTATGTCTACGGCCGTTCTGGAAGTTTGAGTATCTTATTTGCCTAGTGTGATTAGATGTCTTGGTCTGGTTGTGGCCAATTCACTTGTTTCTTTGCCTAGTGTGGTAATATGTCTAGGTCAGGTTATGGCCAATTCAGTAGTTTCATATCAATGTGCTGGCTACACCTGGCATGAGCCTGGCCGTAACCTTATTTTTATTTATTTATTTTTTCGATATTTTTTTTGGGGGGGTGTGGGGCTGGTTATTGAATTTATTTTGTGGGAAATTTGGGAAGGAGGATAGCATTCTAACATATTGTAATCCTTGGACAGACTCCCTGAGCTATTTTAATTGCCATATATCATGATGCGGATAATAAATCCAGAAGGGAACATGCAGATTGTAGCAAGCTACTCAGATGATATGCTTTGAATTTCCGATTCATGTGCATCAGATTAGCAAATAGGGAATGTTCTGTGTATGTAGTAGTATATCATGCATTAGTTCGTGGAGACCCCTTAAGACATTTTTTGCCAAGGTAATGCAATAGATCAAATAAATGTATATCTGCTGTAGTGTACTTAAGGTCGAGTCTCTGTGTGTGCATATGATCTTATAAAAGCAGGGGAAAAACCTATGTGCACAAGACGTTCTAAAGTAACTTTTCTGCCATAAAGCTGTAGAGAAGTTCGATCTTTTAATTGAAACCTCAAATACTCTAGGAAGAACTTTGAACTGATTAGGCTCAGAGACTAAATATATCAAGTAACTATGGGTGACAATGATAGCTTACTGATGTATACTCAGGATCGAAATAGCCAAAAGTGCCAAGCATTCTAGCAGTCTCACATATTTCCTGGCCCTTGGGCATCAGCTTGGCGAGTCCAAAATCAGAAATCTATATCAAATAGCCTCTGAATAAGTTCTTTTGTGCCCTTAAAGCTGCCAATACTAAGGGTCAAATTATCTGGCTTACCTTTGCCTCGAAACCAGCTGTTAGAAGTATGTTGGTAGATTTGAAATCTCTGTGGATAATCGGGATTCCCACAGCTGAACCTGAATGGAGATAGGCTAGCCCCTTTGCTGCTCCTATTGCTACTTGGAGCCTTGAAGGCCAATCCATCTTCGAATCCCCAATTCCTAGCACAAGTGTACAGCAAATACTTATCAAAAGTTGTTTTACCGGGAATATATTATCCTGAGCAGTCGAAAAACTAACCATTCAAGTGATCTTGCAGGTTCCCATTTGGCAGATATTCATACACCAAGAATCTCTGCTTTCTGTCGGCACAATAGCCGATTAACGACACCAGGTTGGGGTGATCGAGGCGGCTCAAGATATCGACTTCAACCCGGAACTCCCGTTCTCCATCAGCTTCTTTAGATGGTGGCAGCTCCATTTTCTTGATGGCAACCACCTTCAGGTCCACATTAAATAGAAGATGACCATAATGTGTTTCAACAAGAATTCAGGGGATTAAATACGTCCTGAAGGAGATCTCTTTAACTAGAAAAGGGTATGAGAGCAAGAGTCTGTGCAGGGAAGCATTCATTTGTTATTTGTTTACAAGTAATCGTAATCCGTTGCTTTCTTTAACCTGAATAGCTTAATTCGCATAACACGAGATGAGAATTATTGTCTTTTGTACTTGCCTCGACAAGAAACCTAAAATTACGCTCTTTGCCTTGTACCTGTCCTGACCTGAGAATCCCCTTGTAAACTCTTCCAAACCCTCCTTTCCCTACCAAGTTGGTATCGTCAAAAGATGATGTCGCCTCTTCCATTTCTTTCAGCGTGAACACGGATGAGCCATTGCGCCGCTTTGAGGTTTGTAAAGATTGATCTTCGAGTTGCCAGAGCTTCACCGGCTTATAAGTCCCTGCATCCGGAACAGTTAGCAGCAAGTTTGACAGTACCATGAGATTTCGTAATCCTCAAAAATCACCAAGAAGCCAAACATCTTATTACCAAATTGATTTTACTAAATTACTGTAAAAGAAGAGACACATGAAGAAGAATTACAGGGGTCTGCCTGCTCCAGGGATTTGCTTCTCCGTCGCTTGTTCCATGTTGAGACCAAACCGAACGGCATCACGGCTTCCCTCGTAAGATGATCTAATTCTGGGGTTCGCAATTCATGTTACATGAAACAGATTGCTGTTTGGGAACAGAGAGAGAGAGAGAGAGAGAGAGGCAGCTTCGTTATAACAGAGGAATTAGGGAAACTGAGGAAAGAGCGATTGGGTTTGATGTCACAGGGCATCTGGTGAAGAGAGAACTGAAGCATCAGTGCAGAAAGGAAGCATCAGTGCAGGGGGTTGTCTCTGTAAAAAGCTCCAATGTCCCCCGCTTTTTGATGGGTAAGTGGAATACGAATATGGGTTGAGTGAGAATCATCGCCTAAGAGGGATACGTATGAAGCAAGTGAAGGTCTACATCATTTTAGGAGGAGAATGCATTCACCATACCAGTTGACGGTAGCCTCCAACAACCTTAAAATTCAGAGCATGTGCTTGAAGTGAAAGATAAAGTCGACGTTGGGGAAAGAAAAGAAGGGGAGTTGGTATTGCGTGGCCGCTTTGCATGAGTATTTTAGGTTCGGGTCTTTTGTTTTAAAAGCAAGCAAAGAGATGAGATCTCTCTCCCTCCTTTTCGGTTCGATTTTTCCTTATTGGTTTTCTTTGAGAGGGGATCAAAATGTGGCCGTTGAGAGGGCCCTTTCATCCGTTTGAATTGTAGAGCTAATCATTACATTAAGTTATAGTACCGTAGAGATATCCGTGTGCTCTGTATAGTTTATCATTTACAGATTAATCAAAATGAATTACAAAAAGTCTATACATTAGCACAACGTTATAGCACAAAAACTAAATTCAAAATCATATATTGACCCATTATATTTCGTATTCTCTGGATTAATAATTTAATGTGAGTGATCAGCGCGGTGATAAGTGAATTGAGGGCTGCTTCACTTTTTGGCTAAGGAAAGGATGAGGGTTCCACAAGGGTCATTTAGATTAACATTTATAAAATCCAGATCATTATTCTACAAACGCATGAAGTGGGAGGAGAAAGTTAACATTCTCAGTGACATTGAAGAAGTACAGCTACAGGGTGTCAGCTGCAACGCAAAAAGGGTTCACCAACAAAGAGGTCAACAAGCTAATCTCAGTGATGTTGGCTCAACAATTCCTGTGGATCTGGACAAGTCACGAGCAACTAATTCAGACGATGACATTCTGCACACGAAAACGAAGAAGCATTACCATAAAAATAAAAATTAAGAAAACAGTGTTGGTGGTCCGTCATGCTGACATCTGTGTTGGAGATTCTTGATCAGAGGTGGCATTGATGTATGGTTGGAGATAGGAGGGATAGAGAAAAGAACGTGAAAAATGTAATCAAGCTGATGAAACGCGCCTTTCAGGCCGGAGACGAACTTTCACGTTGCCTTTGGTGTGCATGAATTGTGAACCATGTAAATCCTTTTGTCCCACGAAACAGAGAGTTGCCGGACTTCCTTTTTTGACACGATAGGCCCTGCACGGTCTCAGCTGTTGTCCCTTTTAACGTAAAGCTTTACCCTCATAGGATTTTATTTTTAGTTCTAATTATCATTATTGCAAACTGATAAACTTGTGGATAGTTTTTTAAAATAGGATCGGACCGGGCAGTTCAACTAGTTAAAACGGTAATTGGACCGTCATCCAATCTGATTTCACTTATAAACCAGAATGATTAAGAATAGGTCAAATCAGGAGTTGACCCAGTTCAACCGACGTTTAACCCAGGGATACATGTCAGTCGAACCGGATAAACAATTGAGCTAGGCACTTGTGCTTGCTAAATAGTTTCTATACACACACAAATCATCACCCCAGCGGTTCGACCGGTTGAACCAGTCGACCAGCCAATCGCAAACCAGGCGGGGGGTTCATCCCGGGTTTAAAAACAAGGCTTGCGGGCGCATTCTCATTTGTTGGTGGATTAATGGGCCATTTTTTGGGGCTTTCGTGAGAACGGAACTCACCAATTACTCATTCAAGTAAGGATCTTGTTTGGTAATTATTGACATAGTTCATGAGAATTGAAACTCAAAAATGACAATCTCCCGGCAGAAATTTTCGAAGCCTCCCATGTTAATCACTGCAAAGAACTGAGAGTTCTATTGGGAGCAGGCTCGTCTCATGCATGAGGATGAGGATCTTCGACTTTTCGGGAATGAGTCTGTCTGCCGTGTTCAAAATCGGGCTCGAACATTAAAACATCGCAGTCTCGGGGATTATGCTGCAGGAAGCTTCGCCCATGGAAGAGGTCAAGGACATGTCAGCTCATGCTCACCAGAAGGTACACTTTGCAGCTTACTCTCAGTGACAAATTAGTCAAATCGACGTATACTCGTTGGCTTTCTCAGAAACTTCAGAGAGAGAGGGAGATGTAATGCTTTCTTTTTTCGTTAAGTAATCGTTGGGGAAATTTCATTTTACCCGCTGAATTTACCTTATTTTTATAGCTTTTAACTTCGTTAACTTTTTTCCATTTGCACGTGCCGTGAGCTGATTTTGGGGGCCTATAGTGTAATTCTGATAATTCATCACTTATTTCAGGGCCGGGAGAAACATGAATTACAGAGACTTGAAGGAATGCCCTATGAGAATGTTTACACGTGATGATAATGCTGGACCTTGGCTTCGGTACGATTGGCTCTAATATCAATTGATACCACAGACAATCAAATAAAAGGGTTTTTCGATCTTGAAGGATAGGAAGGAAGAGACTAGATAATTTATGTCTGTCATAGCTAAATCACCATACCGTTCTCTTGATGACTCACGAATCCTAGAAATCCATCGCAAGGAATAAAGAGAAAAACAATGAGAATGACAAGACAGGAACAATTCCTATGAAGCAAGTCTATTTTTTTTAAGGGTAAGTTCCTTGTTCAACCATACCAGTCGAGTCTAGCAGAGAAAACTTTCTGCTTGGGGACGCGATGACCTTCATGCTGCGTTTAACAGCAAACAACCGACTTCAGTACTTGATCCACAGAAGTTTTGTTGTGATTGTGAAGAACATTATTTCCAGCCTGCCATACATAGTAAATGCAACCACTCCAAGCCAACTTGAGGATGATTGAGGAAAAACTGGGACCCTTGACTTGCTGCCGAAGCAATAGAAATTCAGATTCCTAATCTCCAGGAGTTCTAACAATAGAACAAAGATGCAAAGGCAAAGCAGGGAAGAAACAACAGCCAAAGAACGGATAGTTTCTAGATTCATTGCATTGCCTACAGTGAAAGCAAACGACAGAAGTGGAAGGAGAAACCAACTCCCAATTCTGTCAAGAGCTTATTCAAGATTGCCATCTGAGAGATCAAAGCAAACTCGGGAGCATTAGGTGCAAACCGTATGATCCTATGCCAACACACTTGAGGAGCCCTGTTCCTAATTAGATCCCAAGTGGAGGAAATGATCAAAGCACCATTGGAAGACTATGGTGTTAACAACTCTATCTTCCAAAGCAGAATGTGGCGCAAGTGAACTGCATATCGCAGGCTAGGATAGAAACAATAGCATAAGATCTAGCGCTAGGGAAAGACCAATTAGAATCAGATAGTATGTCAACAACCCTATCAGAAGCAGGCAATGCAGCATTATATAACGCTCTGCGAGGGTAGACAACAAGATGGATCCTGTGGGGATGCTAATGATCGGTCCAAAGACAGATGGACTGGCCATTACCAATCTGGTTTTTAGTAAAAGGCTTAATCAAAGAACTGCCTTATAAAATCCTCCTCCAGGCGTAAGTACAATTGCTATTGGGAGTGGCGGACCAAATAATCCCCCTTCTTATATAATCCAAGCGATTCAAAGAGAACCAGATTTTAGCAGAAGCCTCCGAACACACTTTAGAATACAGTTAGTGTTCCACCAATCAAAACTTTCAAAACCCAAGTCCTCCATCATGTTTAGGAAGACAAGTTTGGTCCCAACTGACCCGAGCACCAAATCATGCATCGTGCCTTCCCTTCCAAAAGAAAGAAAGACATCGCTCAATGACCTTCACGAATTTCATAGGAAGAATAACAACCTCGCACCAAATTATGGACTAAGCTATGGATCACAGCCTTAATCAATTGAAGCCTGCCAGCATATTTGAGTCTTTTAGCAGGCCAACAAGAAAATCTAGCTGTGATACTATTGATGAGAGGTTTACAGTTCTTATCAGACAATCTTCCAGAAATAAGAGGAACACAAGATATCTTACAGGTAACTGGCCCCTTTTAAAGCCACAAATCAGCAAGATTTCATAGACTGGATCTTCATTATAGCCAGAACTGTAAACCTCTGTCTTGCGAGAATTAACCTGCAAGCCAGATACACTTCGAAAGAATTGAAGGATATGGAGTATCTCATTCAAAGAACTAACATCACCTTTGAAAAATATCATTAAGTTGTCAGCAAAACATAGGTATGTTAAATGACTTAAGAGCAGGATGGATAATATTTGATCTTTCCACTTTGAGCTGCAGAGTTGAGAAGCCTAGATAAGGCTTCCGTAACCAACACAAATAGGTAAGGGGACATTGGATCCCCCTCTCACACCCTTGTTCACAGCAAAGAATCCCTCCAAGGAGTCATTGATACTTACGAAGAAAGAAGGTGATCTTATACAGTTTTTAATCTTGCTCACAGTTGAATCAGGCATTCCAATGACTTGCAAGATTTTAAGAATAAACTCCCAATTCAAGGGGCCATAGACTTTCCTTAAGTCAGCTTTAGTCATGCATCTTAAGGAAGTACCAGCTTTACGATAGCTTTTCACTAGTTCGTGAGCTAATAAAATATCATCACCAATACATCTACCCTACACAAAAGCAGATTGAGAAATGTAGTATTTTGCCAAGTCTATTATTTAAAACCATAGTGATGCATTTATAGGTGATGGGCCTAAACTCAGTCATCCTGGAGGCAGTGACAGTTTAGGCTCAAGAAATAGCTGTAGAATCAATTTTGTTAAGGGGCTTGGAAGATTAGAAGAAATTAGATACAGCAGCGCAAAAATCATCACCAACCACACTCCAAGCTGACGTAAAGAAAATCCATCGGAACCTGGAGCTTTACCACCATCAGTGACCACAAAACTTCCTTAATTTCCTCGTGTAACAGGCTAACTAAGACGAAGTTGAAGCTCAGCTGGTAACTTATACTTCAAGATGCCTTCCAAAGACAACAAATATATCAGTACAATCAGTTCCAAGAAGAGTTTGCAACATCTTCAGAATATAAAACTCCCACGGTCTACTTTAAATTTTTAAGCTCGAGAGATTCACGAAAGAAGCTTAATTCTGATCACCAAGCTGAATTTGGTTATTTTGGATTTTTGTCTAAGGAAAGAGCTCTTGAGCTCGATTAAGTAGTAAAATTTCTGGTCGAGATCGACTAGAATAGAAAGTCGAGATACTTGAACTCAATCTAGCTCAACTTGAACACAATCAAATTATAAAACAACACAAGCTTGAGAACTTGAAAGGGTCGAATGTGTTGGGGTGTGGTTCATACTCCTTAGTGACAGGATAGTACAAAGATCCCACTCCCCAGTGAGTGGGTGGGGGTTCAAGAGGCCACCCCCGTGGGGGTTGTATGGGGCAGCGCCTCTTGAAAGCCAAAGTTTTTTATATTTTTGAATTCGCGATTTTATTAGTAGTTTGGGTTTAGGTCATGGATAGGTAATATACATAATATATATGTATATTATCTTTCTCTTGTAATTGAGGGATATAACAAAGAAGTATGATGTGCTAATTACAGTAAACTCATCAGCTAGACGTAGCCTTAGTTTAAAGATAAACCAAGATAAAACTTTGCGTCTAAAATTCTCTTTCTTGCACTTTCTCCCTATTTTAATTGTGATTATGCGGCGAATCCTAATAGAATGGTACATCATACGATTTGGGGATTTCTGTGTCTTTCATAACTATTCAATATCTTTGAAAAAATAATAGAAGCTTGATGATTAGGCTAGCAAGCTTGTCAAGCTCAAACTCCACCCATCAAGCTACCTGGGCAGCTTAAAATTGACTCAAAATTAGACAAGTGGATCTCAAGAATTATCTAGCCGAATTCGAGCTAGTTGCAAGTAGCTTGACTCAATTTCATTTGTATTTGGAACTTGTTGAATTGGTATATTCAAATTATACGATGATACTAAGAGCGTATATGATAAGTTTCAGGTTCTGAAAACTTAGAACTTGCACTTACGGGTAAGTTTCTAGGTGGCTATAGGTTTCTTGCATGTATATTTGTGCATGACAGCATTCACCAAATAATGGAGCCTATGTCCTTTCCTTCGGGTGTATAATATGGATCCATTTCAATCTAGTTCTATCTACACCATAGGAGGTAAGAACACGATAAGTATTATAGCTTTCGAACAGTGTTTACTTGAGTGTCATAACCTTTTTTTCAACCACTTGAATATCATGACTTCTAAAACACGTTCAGTTGAGTGCCATAACTTTTAATCGATCACTTGAGTAGCATAATTTTTTAAAAATGTCGATCGATGTGTCGAAAATCCGACGTGTCATAGCACTTATGATACGTTTTTTAAAAAGTTATGACATTCAAGGAATTGATTTTTTAGACACTTTTAAGGTGTAAATCACGTTTTTTTCCAACACTTTTGCACTCAAAACGTCATGAGATATAATTACGGCATGAGAAGAATTTTTTTTATTTAATTACAACGGCGCGCTGTATAGCTATACGGTAAAATGGGTGTACCGTACAAGATCCTCAGGTTGGAAATCCGGTTTAATTCCAACCGTGGTGATGCTTGGAGGGGTTCGGGTCCCAATAGATTTGACGGTTAAGATGTGTCTCGCATCCCATCCGACAGAATCGCAAACCCGTGGAATGAATCTGCGGCCCTAACATTAATACTAGACAGCAAAGCTCAGCTGAATCGGTCGGCATTAATGCCAAGGAAAAATAAAACCATGATGGCGTCTGGGTGAGACCGTGATTCTGGATTCAATCGTGTTGTCCTTGTCCCGCCCCATCTGATGCGACGATTCGAACCTGGTTAGTGGTTAGCTACTTCATCGACGTCGTTTGCTGTCTCTGAACATACCATGATTTATCTGATCAAAAGAAAAAAAAAGAACATACCATGATTTGACCATTTAGAAGCTTTGCTGATAAAACGCATTGCCTGGCGATCCAGGAAAGTCCGTTTTGGCTTGCGTTTGTCGTTGAATCGTCACCACTAGAGGTGATCAGTTTTCGATTTGATCCTATAGAATCGATTATTTAAAATTTAATTTATATTTTATTAATTTTTATCAATAAAATTCATTTAAGGTTTAGTTTATATTTTATTACTTTTTTCTATATAATTCCTTTTTGAAATCGGGAATCAGACTCTCCATACATCAGTTCTACTTTTAAAAATTGGGAAACGAATCAACACTTCCGGAAACAGGACCAAACTGGCCAATTCGATCTGATTTGAATGGTCCGTTTTGCACACGAGTCACCACGAGCCACTCAACTAAAGCATTGGGTGATGGAAAGTCGTCATCTTTTGATGGGTCCATCTTCTGAATGGTATAATCACAACCGAAGGTGATCATGGGTGTAAATGCTTCTGACCGAGCAGTTGATGCAAAATAGCGGTGCTACTGCCACCGAATTTTTTTTGAAGAAGAATAGGTTTGATGAATTCGAACCTACCCATTCAGTAAGAAACGCTTTCACCGTTCCGTTGGGATCTGAATTTGTGAAGGACCTGCTATCTGTTTGATGAAATTTTGGGAAAAGTGCCAAAAAAGTCCTAAACCTTTTGCATTAGTGCCAATTTAGTCCTAAACCTTTTTTTTATGCAAATTCAGTCCTAAACCTTTTGCATTGGTGCCAATTTAGTCCTAAACCTTTTTTTGTTGTCAATTTAGTCCTAAACCTTTTGTTTTTGTGCCAATTGGCACAAAATTCCTGAACCATTTCCTTTTTGTATTTCAGAGTGGTGGTGTCTCTGGGCATGCTGGGGCTTGGGGGGCTCCTCGAGGAATCGTTCGTCAGAAGATTGGTAGTCCTTTGATCACAAAAAAAATAGATTTCAGTTAATCATAGTAAGTTTTGTGAGTGTTTGTGTGTCGACACACTTTTATAGAAACCACGGCAAAATATATTCGGTAAGACGCATTATGATAGCAGATCAGTTTCTTGATAGATCATATCCGTGGCCGTGATAAAAAAAAATGGAAGAACTTCCTTCCGGTGGTGTAATTGTAAGCATGCAGCTCATGTCTTTCATAGGCTCGCATTGTTTTTACCTTCTAGATGGCTGTAACACTCCTGAATTTATCGAGTTAGTCAACAAAAATAATTTCGAAAGAACTAATTGATCAAAATCACGAAAAGAAAGGGTGAAAGTCGGTATTTTTTTAAAAGGCAAAAGCCACACGTCGTAACGAAAATACACGGCTTTTTTTTAGCGGATCAGTCTCTTTTTTAACCAAAGAATTCCCCTACAAAAATTTAAAGTAAAGAGTTGAGTATTACAAGGAGTTACTAGAAATGGGGCTACTTTGAACAATTTAAATTTTAAGGTATGTCTAAAACTAATTGAGAGGCGGAAATAACGTCGGCCTTGCATATACAGGACATGATAATGGAGACACCTCATTCTAACTTCAGAATGCAATGGATCAACTTACATTTTATCTCCCTGCCTTACTTTCTCTTCATTAATAGCGGTCCGGCAGTGACTTCTCTACCTGTATCTGCGGGCGGGCATTTATTCCACCCCTGCATTGGCACGATCAGATCAACATGTTCGCTGGGAAAGGGTCACGAAAATTTCCAAGACTTTAATGTATCCGCCATCCATGCCGACACTATGCTTATCAGCGGAAGAAATGGCCATGTTTTGCTAAGATTGTGAGGAATGGACAATTTGTCTAAGTCAATGATCTTGGTCCTGATCAGGCAAAACAAAAGGCAAATTTGCTTGGCCCACTAGCTTTGAAAGTTGCCGTGAGAACTCGCTTGCCTCGCATTATCTTACCGCTAAACGTTTAGATGATGGTTGTGGGCAGTGCAGGCCGGTGATGCTACAAATTTATGATAATTATGTGGGAGGCAGATGAATGGCAGTTGGGCTAAATTAACGCCCTCGTATATAGATCAGAGCAGGAGTAGTATATATAGACATCTTGGGTAGTCACTAAAAGAGTGACTTCGTGTATTCCCCTATACATTCCTCTCTCGTAAGAACGTTAAGAAATGGGTGGCCCTTTAACTCTCGAAGCAGAGGTTGAGGTTAAGTCTCCTGCAGACAAATTCTGGGTGAGCCTGAGAGACTCAACCAATCTGTTCCCTAGGGTCTTCCCCCAACAGTACAAGAGTATTGAAGTTCTTGAAGGAGATGGGAAAGTTGCTGGCTCAGTTCGCCTCATCACATATGCTGAAGGTAAAATGTTGGTGATCTTAGTGAAGCATCTTCGGGACTGCTGTCCTTTTACTGAAATAGATAGCAAAGCGCACTAAAAGCGAAAAGCTTTGGCGGTCGAACTTGATCCAACAAACATATCACCTCTTAATCGGGGCACTTGGCTCCCAAGAGTACCTTAGATCTAACAAACTTGAAAACTTCGGATGCCGTGAGAATGATCAGGTGAATTCTTTGAAGAAGATGGAACTGATCATTAGTATTGATTATTCTCTGAAGATCTTGAAAATGAGGTTGTAATAGGAAAGCATGCGGCGCATGTGGATGAAAAAAGAACTCTTCTTAAAAGTTAGACTTCACTTACGTTGGTTGCCTCTTGATTTGTGCTACTTCCTTTGACTTTGGACTGCAGTTTTGTAAGAAATACTGAAAATTAAACGACGAGTTATATGATTGAGCTAGTATAACGACACTGAAAGAGGCTGAGTGAGAAAAAACAGCTTGAGACTCCATTTCTTTCCTTACCAGTGTTTTTTTGGCCAAATATCTTCTTCTCCTGTGAGCAATCAAGATCTAACCAGAAAGAACATTTTGGCGTGAATTTCACTTAAAGTGGATTTTTGTCACAAACATCAACTAAACTTGATTTAAAAGTGAGGATCTTATCACTTCTCCGACATATTTTCCATGGTCTAGGTTCTCCACTTGTTAAAGTATCAAAGGAGAAGATTGATAGTGTGGATGAAGCAGAGAAGTTCGTGACCTACAGCATTATAGATGGTGATCTCCTGAAGTTCTACAAGAATTTCAACGGCTGCATCAATGTAATTCCTAAGGGAGATGGAAGCTTGGTGAAATGGTCATGTGGATTTGAGAAGGTGAGCGAAGAAATTCCTGATCCCCACGTAATCAAGGACTTTGCAGTCCAGAATTTCAAAGAGCTCGATGAGTTCATCCTCAAGGCATAGATGCTGCCGATTGCCTACTTGGATTTGCGCTAAAAGTCAAGTAAATAATGTGGAGCTGGACTCTGCACTTTTATATTCATCTAGTATGAGATCCCTCGGCTGTCTCTGTTTGTATTTACTTGGAGTTGGTGGATTTTCTATTAAGCTCTCTTTACTGCCTCCGAAAATACCTTCCCCCTCCCCTGCAATCTAGATTTAACAATAGCAGATGAAGTTCGCGGTGATAACCGAACCCCATGCATCTGCCCGATGAACAATTTTCAATCATAAAACTAGGTACTGAACAAAGCAATGAAGAATACAAGACATTAAGTCGAGAAACAGCGAAGCAAATCAGATCAGATAGCTCATGCTTATGACGTCTCCGTTTACTCCAGTCGAGCCACCAGTCCACTAATCTTTAGAGTTAATCAACGAGCAAGAGGACATCCTTTCCAATGCTGGCATGCAATAATGTCATTCTCGAGACTCCACAGCAGTTTTTCAGTCTAACAAGTTTCTCTGATGCACACCTAAATTAGGTGGTTCAGGGATCATCCTAATATTTCCCCTGTAAAATTAGTATGGGAAGGAGAAATTAAACATCCCGAGTCTTCAAAGTGTTCAGCATTATTGTTAAATATGTCTTGAATTTTATATACTTGGTCCGGTTCATAACCCGACCCGACATATTTTTGTGCGACCCGAAAGTGGAAAGAAAATTGAGATTTGGTTCGCGACGCGAAGGATTGGGCCGATAGGCCTATTTGTACTGCGGCTAGGTTTTCTCATGAATGTACAGAAAGAATTTTGTTTACAGAGAGTTTTGTGAGCCGTGAGCTTTAGTCATTATTTCGACTTCTGAAAACTGTACTCTCTTTGATTATAGTGAAATTTTGTCTTGCCTCGCCCATGGACGTAGATCACCTTGTGATCGAATCACGTAAATTCCTGTGTTCTGTCTTTTGTTTTTCCGCATCTGTTTCCAACAATTATTAACCTTAGAAAAGCATGAGAGGCATGTGAAATAAGATGAAGTGCCTTGATATTCTGCTGAACAAGCTCGATGGTCTCCTTGGCTCTCAAGCACCACAATGGCTATCCCCGTCAGGAAGTTTTAAGCAATATGAATGTTGTGCTGCCTTCAAGAACTCTGCCATTGCATGCCTCCCGATCCCATCCTTTTGGCATCATCAATACAGGATGAAAGATCGAACATTTTGAGCTAGAGATGGCTCCGAAAGCTGAAAGCTTTTCGAAATTCAGTTTTGTTGAGGGGAAGACAGAAAATAAAAGAACCGAACAACCAAGAGAACTGAATCATTGCAAGTGCAATGCTCCAGCCTATCTTGTGCATAAACATCTCAGCAGGTGCAACATATAGTATGCTAATTCCATTTTTTACATGCCGTGAAATGCACGTAATGTCAACAGAAGGAAAACCAGGGACCTTTTGGGAAAAAAAAGGCCGGTTCGCCCTGCAACATACCCCCCCCCCCCGGGGCCGCTCCAAACAGAAAGTAGAAAAGCAAGTATGAGAAGAAAAAAGAGGGAAAAGAAAAATCAAGTTGTACATTACAAAGTTTCTCATGATAACATACAAGCACACAATTTCTGATTGAGGTGTTATCTACAAGAGTATACATGTCTCCAACAGTAACCAGGACCACTGCCCAAATGTATCTATCTTCAACTTCTGGCAAGAGGAACCAGATGGGCATGAGTTTCCTCTGTCAAGTCCCTCGAGCAAAATCAAGCAAGAGATAACTTGTAGAACGAATGCTGGAGGATGGTCCTTCTCTCACCGTTGCAGTATGTATCATGTACAGATTCAGCAACCCGTTAAGGCACATCCATTGAGCAAAAACTGAAGAACTCACTTTTTGAGGCTTTCCAGGATCATTGTTTTGTTTACTTCGATTATACTGGGCAGGATGTTCTATACTTGAGTCTCCTCTTGCAAAAGAGGTACTTTGCTGTCACGAGAATCCCCATTTCTATTGTCATGATCGTCACGTGCTTTGCCCTCTCTGATTTGTCCCCACATCAACGAATAACATCCTATTCCTACTATGAACGCTCCTATGATGCTGCGATTAGCCAACAACATACTTAAGATTGGATCATTGACAGAGGCATAGGCCAAATGGATACTCAAAATTACAAAGTAATATATTTCAACTACGGCACAGGCAGTTCATTTCTCACACTTTTGCCATGATGAGCTGAATAATTGATGAGAGTGCAAGGCAAGCCCATTCAAGAATGCATACTTCAGTCCTCTGAGTTGGTGAAAATCCAATAAAAGAAAAGATTCCAGCAACATGTGCCCAATCTCTACCGTCATGAAATGCAACCATATATTCATCATTTAGGACACTCTTTGAATCATATGAGCTTCCCATTGCATTGTGTTATTGATGGAATAGAAACAGAGAGAGGCTCTGCAGGCAAAAATGTGCTAGATACTGTGCTTTCAAGTTCCGAATTTGTTATGAAAAGAATATTCAAATTCCTGTCCTGGACCAATTTTCAGATCGTTTCAAGGCTCAACCAGTTGCATCAATAGCCTTTGAAAATCTTTTCGGGTGAAAACAAGATATGATTTTTACCTTCCATAATGAAGGCTATTTGCAAAGAAGCAAACGGCAAAGAAGCATACGTATAGGATCGCGAACGGCTTATACATGGGAACATAGAAAGGATCCTTTGCTTGAGTGCACCATATTTGAACTCGGGGCCGAATTACTCCTCCAAAAATCGCCTGTGGCATGCATTAGTGATAGTCAGAGGGTACCATAGCATAAACATTTTTTCTTTTTTCTATTTGATTTCTGTAAATTTATGCTTTGGTAAATGATACCGAGTGAGTACTAAGTAGCTATCTACTTACGGTTGAAATTATCAAGAGAAGCTTCAAATCCAGTTTTAGCTTCCATGCGCTTAGGTTTCTCTCTACGGCAAAAGAGACTACTGCACATTGAAGAGTACCAACTAAACTGTAGAAAGATACCACTTTCATCGCTTGTGGGTACAGCGTCAATGTTCCAACCTGACAAATAAAGCAACATTATCATTAAGCATGCAAAAGAAACATATAAGTTTTTTCTTTTCTTTTTCTTTTTCTTTTTTTTTTTGTGGCTGAATAATGTAAAAGACTGTTGGAGTTTCATCAAGAAATGAAGCAGTACCTGAACGATGTTCCATACAGCGACAGATAAGGACGCACCAGCAAGCAAAATGCCACCAACAGCCCAATGATCAGGTGTCGAGGAGTAGACAAATAGCTGTTGATGTTGAAGTCGATTGGAGGACGAAACCGAAGAGTGACTGATGACAGGTCCCTTGTAGAGATCGACAAAAATTGCCCCCGCAACAGAAATTAACGTATCGATTACTTTCGCTTGGATGGTTGTGCTCTCCAGTCCAGCTTTATCGTCCTAATATTGGTAAAGTATAGTTCATTCACTTTTTCATTTCCAGAGGCGCACATTTACGAAACTACCAGCAATCCTTACTAGCTCAGTACTTTGACATAATATCATCACGTTAATTATCAGACAGAGAAAGAACAAAACAGTTTAGAAAGGGTGAAGACCTGAGTATTATTGCCAAGAGGAAGGAAAATGTCGGAACCAAGTGTACCATTGCGCACACAAGAATCGGAGAACTGAAATCTAGGCCAATGAAGACGAGGTTCTGAGTAATGGTTATCCTGCAAGAACAAATCGTTAACAGGTTACACTTGATTCTCAATGCCTTCGCGGACCAAAAGAGGAGAGAGATATGTATTGATCCAACAGAAACCAGCCAAATAAACATATTCTGTTTCTTCACATTCGTGCGGTGTCCCCATGAACAGGTCCATTTTGAATTGGTTCCCACTTGTCAAACTTCAAGGTACATGTATTGAGTCTATGATGTATATCTCATAGACTTTCAAGAGCTAATGATTACAAGACCATACTGTGTATGGTCTGTGCAAAGCACTCGGCACAACAAAGTACATTCAAGGAATTAAGACCGCCAATTTAGCCCCAACCATTACTGAAGCAGAGTAGATATTGATTGAGCGAAAAGTACGAATAGGACAGTGGCCTGGTAAAATTTCGAAACGAACAATAGCTGGGCTGGTTGGCGCCTGAACCACCCAACTTCAAGCCTTTAAAAGCCTTACCGATGCCACCGCCACATGGAACATCTACAAAGAAGGTGGTAACTTCTGGCTCGGGTCAGCCTGACGAGGCTGAGCTCGACCATAAAGAAGAGCTGACATGTCCAAGTCGTCCCAACTCAAAATTTCCTTCAATTTGGGCTCAAAAACTCTCACGACTTTGGTCCATTGATTGGAGGGCCTCTCGAGCCCGTCGAGCTGAGCAACAATTAGGTGTAGATGGTGGGGTGAGCATCGGTCCGGTTCCAATGATTGGAGGGCCTCTCGAGCCCGTCAAGCTGAGCAACAATTAGGTTTAGATGGTGGCGTGAGCATCCGTCCGGTTCCAACCCGAGAATCGGACCGAACCAGCCGTTCTTGGACGGTTCCAGTTCCCGGTTCCAAGTGCAGAACTGACCGCCCAAATTGGATCAGACTAATATGCCTTTTTTTTTATCTTTTTCTATATGCTTGGGTTGCATTTCTTTCTGACCTTAAGCAAAAATAGAGTCAAGACAACAAATTTGTTTGTCCATATTTATGCATTCTTTTATTATTTAACATATGTTGATACAATGCCATGTAATAGAATAATGACCACAACATCCAGTTGAAGACTTATCGATCATCAATTAGCGCCACACCCCCGATCATGTAAAGATTTTTTGATGAAAAACCGAACATAATGCTCTCTCTTTTTTTTCCTTTTATGTTGAAAAGCTCCCACTTGTAGCTCTTTAACCGAGAAGATGCATATGGAAAGGACAAACAAAAACCGGTACAGAAAAGAACAAATTGGAAGGTGAAACCATTTGAATTCATCAGAACAAAATGTAGGTACAATTGCTCTAGTAGATGGTGGAAGCAACATCACAAAATGCTTTTGGAGTTCAAGATGCAGGGAATAGAAGAAACCAAAAATTTTAAAAAGGAATTACCGGTTCCGGAATTGACTTCGAAAAAGGAATGAACCGTTTGGTCCGGTTCCAAGTTTCAGGGTGGGAAACGACCCACCTTAAAATCAATTACCCCTAAATGATAGAAATCGCATCTTTCAAAAAAGAAAAGAAAACAAGAAAAATAAGGGGAGAAGAAATGTTGAGATTGTAATTTGGTTTCTAAGGCCCCAGTAGTGCCCACTGCCACAGAAGGCCAGGAGCCCACTAGAGAAGTGTGGTCCACAGACTTGAGGCATTGAGCGAGACAGGAAAGGGAAAGGGAAAGGGATTAGTAACTCATAAGACTTGTCCATTTTGAAGAGCACACTGAAAGAAAGAAAATGCAAGATGCAGTGATATAACACATAAGTCCAAGTTATTTTATACTTTTATACTGTGGCAGCAATTGCTGTTTTAGTATTCAATTAAAACTTTTCACATCACTCGCTGAAAAAGTTTTAGTAGGATTTCTTATAAAATCCAGCAAACAGAGGATAAGAGATAAGGATCGGGAGAGAGAGCGAACCCAGTTAAACCCAAGAAGAAGAGATGCAAGAGTAGAGCCGCGGTGATGACTGCTTCCTCTGTTCTGCAAGCCAAACATATAGACGACCAGGAAGCAGCCCGTGTCAAATTATTGTTTGCTTTCATGGGAAAAGATTCGTACACAAAACAAAACTGATTGTCACACAAACAGAAACATTATCGCAACCTGTCTCTATAGAGGAAGGAATAAGGGAGGAGGATGAGGGAAGCGAGGGCATTCGTGTACACGACGAAGACGAAAGGGCTCATGCCGATCGACATGACCGTCCTGGCCAAGATGGTCAACCCAATGGTGCATCCCTCCATGATCACCATCACCACGAACTGCGCCACGTCCATCGCTTTACCATCCTTCGTCACCTCCATCTCATCCCTCATCACTTCTCTCTCTCTCTCTCTCTCTCTCTCTCTCTCTCTAGTTAATAAGCCGAAACGTTCATCCTCTCTTCGATTATACGGTTCTAACCAAGAACAGATGAACGAAAAAATCTCAAGATAAATACATGATCGGGGCACACATCCATATATACATATGTCCATGTCCCTGGCCTATATCAGAGAATGCCCACAGCCACGTGTATAAATTAGAGAGAGAGAGAGAGAGGGGGAAGGCAACCCTTCGAGGAGTTGTGAGGGTGCTGAGAGGGAGAAAACGCTACTCGTTTGCATCAACGTCGTATTATTGCATGAAATAAATGACGTGGTCACAAGGCTTTGAAAATTTTCTCGGTTTTTTTTTTCCTTTTGCCCTTGATTTCGATTTGGGAACCACTCGAGCACACGTTTGCTCTCTTTTTGTCACACGGTTCCTACAATAATCCTGACTGAGCACGCAGCAATTCTTGACAATTTTACTAAATTATATAATTGATGGAGATAGGGACCATATGTTAATATTATATTTCTCTCTAGGGCAGGGAGAATTATCAAAAAAAGACTTAAACCTACTGGAATTGAGTTAATTCAGTCCTCAATCCTTTTTTTTTTGCCAATTGAGTTCTAAAACTTTTGCATTTGTATCAATTCAGTCTATCTAGTAATTTTGGCTTGAAATCGTTGGCATGACGTTGGCTGGCACTAATATGGATAATTTTTAATATCTTTTTGAACTTTTTATTTATTTATTTTTACTTTGCTCACCCTCGCCCAACCTCGCCATTGCCGGGCAAGGTTAGGGGCCAGCGAGGTGCTAGAGGAAGAAGGGGAGGAAAAAAAAGAGAGAAAGAAAATAAAAAAATAAAAAAATGAAAAAAATATAAAAAAAATTATTTACGTTAGCGCCGATCGCGTTATGTATGACGACCGGCGTTCATGTTAGCGATTTCATGCCAAAATTGACTAGATTAACTGAATTGGCACAAATGCAAAAATTTTAGGATTCAATTGGCTAAATAAAAAGGGTTTGGACCGCCCGCAGCGGCTGCGTTGGCTTGCGCTCTTATCCCCCCACGAAGGGATGGGAGTTCGAACCCCAGCGTAGGCGTTAGGGATTCTTAAGTGTGGCGCCGTGGTGGTGGGTCCTGCGCTAGCGTCACTCCAGGTTTACCTCTCCGGCTGTCGGCCGTGCGGGGGGTTCCTGGGTTATCAAAAAATAATAAAAAAATAATAATAAAAATAATAAAAAGGGTTTGGGACTATATTGGTACAATTCAAATAGATTTAGAATTTTTTTGGTAATTTCCCCACAGGGGTGGGTTAGTGGTTCACATTCAAAAAGATCCCATCCATGTCTTCAGGCCCAGCCAACTTCTTGTTCTTTTTTGTCACTTAATTTGGGGTTGAATCACAACATTTGTTATATTGTTGTCAGACCCAGTATTTTGACACGTCATATATAGAATATTCGAGCATCCAACTTCTGTATATCATATTAAGATTAGTTCCCCTTCCACACCAACAGGGTCCAATGACATTTCCTGCTGACCATTTTAGCCTGAACCGTTGGCTTAATTAATCATATGATTCTTTGTGGAGTGAGCAGGGTCCCCTTTCCTTTTCATGAATGAGTCGTGTGGCCTCACCTTAACAGGGGAGAGACAGGAGAGGTCGTAGTCTCCTCAATTATATGAATAAGAAAAATCAAATTATATAAGAGTTCTCCTGTAGTATGGGCATCATAGGTAACAACATTCCAACCTTTGATTCTGATTTCGACCATTTGGAAACCCTGAAGTGCCTGTTGGATTTGGCCCAGAAGCTGACGTGCAACTTTTGCAGAGAAAGCAAAGTCTTCCTCTCATGCGGTGGAGCAGGGCAACGAGGCTGAATACAGCTAAAGACCACACGGCATCCAGCAAGTGTCTTCATTTTCGGGGACGAGAGGCAAATGCAAAGTAATCAACCCCTCAGAGGCATTAAGAGCCAGTTCGTTCGACATACATAGAAATGTCTGGGACTCAACAGGAACAGTGTGGGTAAGATAAGACCACACTGTAGGAACACTGGTTAGACTGTATAAGACTCAGCATGATCGTGCCTTCCATGTTTTGAGGACAGCTCAAACACAATTTATATTTGCATGACTCAGCAAGGCAGTCTATGGACATCATTCATTCGGGGAAAAAACGGATGCGATAAGGGGAAAAAACTATAGCTTTTTACCTAAATGGTCAGTAAATGCGATAACATTCATGATAGACTGTCAATAAACGATAAGCTTCAGACAGAAAAATACTTACCCTTCAAAAATAAGACAAAATTCTTTTGAAACATTAACAGATTCACAATTTTTTCATCACAGAAAAGGAAACAGGGAACGTGTGCATTATCACAGATATATGAATTGTTACACAAGCATGCACGATTACACAAAGCCTAACTGATTGGCATGTTAAAAGAAGACAGCTTAAAAGTTGATATTGACCACCGGTGCATTGATCTTGTTCTTTGGATGAGTGTTTGGATAGAAATCTCTAGCTTAAAAAATCCTGCTAAAACTTAAACAATGTTGTGCATATAATAAAAAGGCAGGATGCCTAATACCGACTCTTTTGAATCAAAGACAGGAGATACCAAAATTGTCTCCTCTGGCTTGAAAGCAGCAGAATCGGTATCAGTATACTGAAAATAAAAGGGCAAAAGAAATGGCTAGACATTATATTAATATAGGGAAAAACAACCCAAATACCTTATCTTTAGAGAACAATTATTAATTGGTAAAGCTACTTCCATTTCAATAAGAAACGTCAGCCGGGATAAAGATTCTGCAAAGCATTCAACTCAAACAGAAATAATCAAAATCAGAAGTAAATCTCTCTTCCTTTGTTGCCAATATCCACCAATTGTGAGGTGAACCTAGGAGAAAAACAATCCAAGTTACAAAACTTTTCCTCTGCCAATACATTCTACTTATTTAGACTTCTATGCTGACTGAACCAACATTAGCCTATGATCCCACCCTAAAGAATTTCCGCTATTTATCTAACACATACACTGACCATGACAAAAATTGTAAGCCACTAAGATCAACCACAATGCTATCTATTCATATTTGCAGCAAGGGTTTACGACAATTTTGAATGCTCACCCATTTCAGTTTATCACCACCATATGCATTCCAGCAAAAGTGACGGTCAACAACCATGAAGTACACAGATTATCGTGAACGCCATATCTTACCACAGCAGGCAACAGCGTGATCTAGATTGCGGATAATTGAAAAAGAAAAGGAAAAGATTTGAGTTGAGAAGAGCCTCCTTTTTGTCATGTCATCAAAGTTGCAGCTGTCTTTATTCTAATAAAACAAACACTAATCAAGCACATTAAACAAACTTGACTTGCTGAAGATGTTCAGTATTTTTGCTTTGTGGGATGTAGAATTTGCTTTCTTTATTAGCTGTTAGTTATGACAAGGGAGTCTATCTCAGGTAGCTAAATTGGGAAAAGTATCCCTACTAGCCTTTCAGGCTAAGTAATACATGCTAAAGCCCATATCACTAGCTCAAACACAGGATCCTTAGGATAGGAAACTTAACATGTACGGGATGCCTAATCCACACACATATGTAATACTTAATTACTAAACCAATTGCATGCTGTTTGAGCGAAAGTAAATTGAAATAGAGGAATGATTAAATGGAGGTAGAGGCTGACTTGCTGTCTACCAACAACCAACTATTGTGTAGGGCTCAACATTTTGAAACTAAGAGGCAAGCTCCATGGTCCCTGGGACTACAGAGTCATAACTGTCTCTCTATAAATTTGAACTTCCGGCGACGATTAACTCCAGCCAATGGCCGCGCCAGAATCATGGCTCAAGCCTAAAAAAAAACACATTTTTTTCCTGTTTGCAGTTTCTGTGTTTCACACAATTGTCCTTGAAACCCAGTACAGGATAGAGAAGCTGCGAATACCCTTCTGATGTAGACAACTTACATCTTTATGTATGGATCGAGTATCATTTTCCATCCAAAGGAATTTCTTCTTTTATCACAATTTACATGGCCAGAAACAAAACTTTTGCTAAATATTTACATTTCTTCAACAATAGTTTCCAAAAGAGGGACCTTTTTGTTGTTTGGTTCCACCTTACCCACTGAGGTAGCAAGACCCGTTTTCTCTTCTTTGGCTTTACCCCACATCACAGAATAAAATCCAACAACAATTGCCACTGATCCTACCAAACTGCAAAGATGAAACATGTAACTCGTGAAGCTGTCACAGTTACTAACACAAAATTAAATTCTAGAAGAAAGGGAGAGATATCAGTTGCAAGAACAGCAGCATTGAACACATAGGCATCAGAAAGATTGATTAAAGCAAGTACAAAGATTAGAAATACCTTCCAAGATAAAAGTTATCTCCCAATAATAGAACACCCGCAACAGCTGCAATGACAATCCCCACAGGCTTGAACATCGATACAAAGACAGGTCCCGTTATGCGCAGGCACCATGTACTTATGCCAACTTGGAAAGCAGAGCCAAATACAGCCTACATCATAACCCCAAAGTTACGAACTAATTATGCAAAAAGAAAAGGTAGAAAGTGACAAAATGGCAATAAACAATTGCAAGTCTGCTACAAACAGAGCCCCAGCACCAATATCCTCACAAATTCGCTCCACGACATGAAATGAAAACAAAAAAGAGGTTAACTGGAGCAAAATTGCTCCACTACGTGAATCAAAGACAGAACAAGTTACTAATCAACATTTAATATGATAGGGATAGGCTTCTATAGTATAAGTCAATCAAGCTCCAAATTAAGCACATAAAAATAATTTGGCAGACAATTCTACCGAGTAAAGAACCGCCATCAGCCGCATGTTGTCCTTTAAGCTCCAAGCACTTGTCTTTCCTTCCACAAAGAAAGATATGGCGGCAGACTGGATGGCCACAAAGAAGCAGTAGAAGAAGACTACAATCAACTCCGCTGGATATTTTTTCAGCACTGATGCCTGGAAGCATTAAGAGCAAAAGGCTACCTATTTAGACTCAATATGGTTTGACTAAGCGTGACGTCAAGCAAGTTTCGTCTGGACCTTACCTGTAAAATGAGCCACGATGAAGTCATCACACAATCAGCTACAAGAAGCAAACCTCCTAGAACCCAGTTTGACTCTGGTGTCAGAAGTTTATGATGCAAATTGAAAACTTCAGTTTGCAAGTTTGAATGAGAGGATGTCGTCACAATAGCTGGCCCCTTGTACAAAGTGACGATAACTGCACCGGCAATGCATACTATGGTTCCAGCACACTTGGCCAAGCTACTTGCACTGCTCAAGTCTAGTCTCTCCAATCTGAAGCACCGACCACATAATTATTAATCAGCAGGCAAGACAACATGAAATTACCAGAGTACTCAAGTGTACCAATCTTTCATGTACTACTAAGGGAAGTGTGCATGGATGGTTATTCCAAAAAAATCCAGTCTACCATTTTTGCACTCTAGCAGACAAAAAGTTCAATGTTACTTGTTCCTGGTCAGAATACCTTTCAAGGACCGTTTAATTTTTCAAGCCAAGAGAGGTGGTGGAATCCTTAGACCGGATATCAAGCATGGAAGCTATCAATTAGTAGGAACAAACCAAGAGCAACAAGCCAAACAACTTCACAGAATGGTCAACCCTTTAGTTTGTATTTCGATGTTTTCAGTGCAAGCTATGTAGACAAGAGCTTACTTATGGAACTGGTAAACGAGACAATCTACTTAGGAACTACATATTTAAGATAACTTTCCCAGCATAATTTTCATCAGTTTACCTATTAAGTGGCGCCCCTAAATTCAGGAGCACATTACTGGAAGGTATTTGGATAAACTGATCTTTTGTATTACAGACATACTATACTCTTTAACCTAACTTAGGCTTTAGGAATCCAAGAAATAAGCTGGAAGTGTAATTGCATTACGAACTTTATTTATCAAGGTATATGTGAAATAGGCGAATTTTTACTTGAACACCCACTAGCTTACTACATTGGACAGGCGAAGAACAGAACAGTAAAGAAGTACTAAGCCAATCATAACAACTATAGTGACCTGAAAATGACGGCAAGTATGAAGGTGAAACCCGGGACGAGGTTGAGCAAGGCCGAGCAGAGCGCGGGCGAGCTGTAATTGATCCCAGCGTACCCAAGTATCTGTGCAGAGCAACTGTGAATAAGAAAAAAAGAAGAACAGAAAAGGGCAAACCCAGTATCAACAAGAATTCAATCAAACGGAGAGAATCGACCCAAAGACAAACGAAGGCACGAAAAGATTTTCCCTATTCAAACCCAATTGAAGCCGTTCACTTCGAACTTACCCAAGGAGGCCCAGCACGAAGAACTGGAAAACGAGGGATGGAGTCAACGGAGGACGTTCCGATCTGCAAACAGCGGGGGGGAAAACCTCATAACAATAAACCAAGAAAGACACCGGTGCCTCAAGATTACCACCACATAGACAGGCATGCAACGAGAGAGACAGAGAGAGGACCTGTGGAAGAGGAGGGAGGCAGGAAGCAAGAGGAGAGAGGCGAAGGCGTTGGAGTAGAAGACGAAGATGAGGTTGCTCATGCCGTTGGACATGGCGGCCTTGCCCACGACCATGAGGCCGACCTGCGCGCACTCCGCCATCACCATCCCGGCGACCGGCGCGGCGAGTCTCACCCCCATCTGGCCGTCGCGCCGCCGGCAACCTCAGCGGAGGAGGATGGCACTTGGAAAAATGCGTGCGTCGAGAGCGGAGCAAGAAGCGTCCTCGCCCTTGCGTTTGACTAACTAGCTGTTCATGTCGACGTTCTTTCGGTGGAGCTTTCGGTTTTGGAGTCTTCTGCAATATGATTGGTGCGATTCCAGCATCGTTTGGCTGAGAAATAAGATTGGTCCGAGCGTGCGGGCCGACACTTTGCACGAACGAGGAGCACTTCTCGGTAAAATGTTAATCTCGGCCGCTGAATCACCTGAGATCCACCTCGTTCAGACTGCTGATTTCACTGAGCTCATATGAACCCGGACCACATGCTGAATTTGTTACGCTAAGTATGCACAGAACCAAAAGATACAAATGCCGTAAAAATCTTAAAATTCGTCACGAAAGTGCCATTGAATATTTTAAAAAGTGCAATTAAGTGTCAAATAAGTACAATCAGGGTTTTTGGATAACTCAGTCCAATTTGACTGGCAAAACATGTTGACGTGGCTTTCTTTATTATTTTATCTTTCCTACGTGGCGTCCTACACGACATTAAGGTTAACTTAAGTACTAAAGCGGCATCGTTTTTATTCGAATCCTAATTTTTACGCAAAATCTTAATTAAATTAGATTAAAAAATCCAAAAAAAATTCCAAAAAAAAAAGACCAACTAAAGAAAGGATGAAGTTAAAAAAAAAAGAGAAAAGAGGAAAAAAAAAACCAAAGGGCCAAACCCTCCACCTGTGGCCACCGCCTCATCACCGGTGGGAAGTAGAGTTGTCAACGACCACGGGCGAGGGCTTCCTGGCCCTTACTCGATGACCTCCACTTAGATCTGAAAGAGGGTCGATGACTCTTACCAACCATCACCAACGCCCCATTGGTGATGTTGCGGCAGCCACTGGCTAGAGAGCTAGCTCTAGCCCTCCTCATCGTTATTCTTTTTTAAACAACTTTTAGCTTTCTTATTTTTTAATATAATTTAACTAATATTTATGTTTAAAACTAAGTACTAAAACGACGTCATTTTAGTTAACCTTAATACCATGTAATGAGAGATAAAATATTAAAAAAATCACGTCAGCATTTTCCGTCAGCCAAGTTGGACGGAGTTAACGTAAGGACTCAATTGCACAAATTTGACAAATTTTAAGACTTAATTGCATTTTTTGCAAGTTTTAATACTCAATTGTATTTTCGTGATAAATTTTAGGACTTCTAGTTCACTTATCTCCAACCAAAATCTTACTGCATCAAAATTGATAGGCTGACCAAGAATTGACCAAACATGTATGCTACTCTCAGTTTTACGTATACCCACTTTCTTTTTCTAAATGATCATTCACTTAAACTTTTTTGTGTATTTTTTCCTCATTTTATGCATTTACTTAACATTCATAAACTCAAGTGTTTACACCAAAAAAATCACCAACTTTTGATTATTATTGACAAGTGATAGACTTAGTCAATGAAAGTAGAGTTTGGTCATTTATGAACAGAAAAACTAATAACTTGAAGGTAATCGACAACTTGCTAGTAAAGTTGATAACTCTATAAAAATAGAGTTATTTTATCTACTTTAGGTAATAAATAATGCAATATTTGTTAGAATATATTTGGATTTCCTTTTATTTACTTAATATTTCTTTATTTATGCAGAATATTGAGATATGGAGAAAATAAGGAAAATATGGCAAAAAGAAGAAAAGGAATATGCGATCCAGAGAAGAGTTAGAAGATGGATATTACATTGGGAATTCTGCGATTTATTCCCTAATTTTATGCGAAAAAAGAAGTAATTGCCTTGTGAGAGGAGTCTTGAATGTTATTATATAAATAGGATAACAAGGGAGAATATAGAATCAGAGGGAGAGAGAGAGATTGTTTTTGTTTTTAGTGTTCTGAGAGTTTTTCAAGTATTTTGAAGAGAAGACAAAAGTGGTGACAGAATTCTTGTTCTTTGATTCAAGATGTTTGATTTAATTTCTATTTTCGTTTCTTCTTCTATTATGTTCTAATTTTCTTTGTTAGAGCTACGATGTAGCCTAACCATGATGATATGAATTTCATGCTTTTTATGCTTTGCAAGTAATTTCATTCATGTGAGTTGTATATTATTGTGCTTAATGCGTTTAGGTGATTGGCCACCACTTGAATGATCTGATGTGCATATTTGAGACTGAGAAGTGATAATTTGCAATTGCTCCTTATAATATATAACCATGAATTAAATGTGGATAGAAATATACCATGTTATTTGTGTAGCTTTCGGTGATAAGGTGGTCCAAAAGATTCATTGTAAACCGGGAATATTCACAGATTTTAATGCGCTTATGTTTATTTAAATTCACATAGAAATATAGTGAATTGATAAACTAAGTAGGTTTGCTATACCTAGAGATAGGATAGTAAATAGATTAGGAAATTCCGCTATCACATGCTTGATATTGTTCTTATATGCATAATGATTTGAAATTCATATCTAATGGTTATGGTGAAATCGGATGCTCTAATATGTTTTACCTGATTGATTATCTGCCTTTAGTTTATAAAATTTCGTTTTTAAAAATTGTCAATTTTTATTTGTTCTCAATCATATTTTGATCTGTTAGATAAATTTTAGAATTAGTTTATTTTTAATATTTAATTGGTTTATTATCATCAATCTCTGTGGGACGATACTCTTCTTATCATTATATTACTTGTTCAACACGTTCATTGACACGTGCAGAATTTTACGATCAAAAGTCATCAAGAGCACAATGCGAAGTTATCGACGAAAGTTTTGAAGTTTCTCGACAAAGTCATCGATATTGACGGCGAGCAATCAACACGAAGACAACCGTTGATTGATTATGTTATATCCGTTCGTAAAGTAACTTTCAGTAACCACCAAAAGGGAAATAAGGACTCAGGGTTACATTAGCTAATGGCCTGAGGCGACCACGGCAGCTTACATGGTGGTGCCAAGAGAGAGAAAGGAGGAGGAGAAAAGAGGAAGAGATTTTAGAGTTTTATTTATTTTTCTTTAGAAAGGAGGTGAAGAAAGTGATACTACTAATCTAGGAAATAAAATGGGAGTTTAACCAAAAAAACGGAAAAAGGATTCTGAAAGATACAACTTGGTCTCATAATGAAACTTAAAGGGCAAAAAATAGATTTTCAAAAGCGAGTATATATATACCTATTTCACCGAAAATAAGAATGTATCTAAGTAGTGAAATATCTCTCACTAAAAAGTTGATTCTTGATTTTTAATGGAAAAGAGTTCAATGGTGATCGTGGGCATGGATATGTTTGGCTTCCGAAGAGAAGATGAATAGTACATTCTATAAATGAAGTATTGGAGATGATAAAACAAGTGTTTGAAGATGAAAAGGCATACTAATACATTGATTAAGAGACATTGGGAATTTGCATCTAGGAGATCAAATTCTCTTTACAACGAATACTACGGGTATTTATGGCCTACTAACCATTATTACAACATGCAGTTATCACTCTAAATGCAATTACAAGTGCACATTTTGCTATTTGTTCATTGACGATTATTATCCACAGGAAGTTACATATCTCAAGGTCACTATGACGCTCAACCGTCACTCTGCATTGGTGCCTCCATTTGACACACTTGATCAATGTATTCTCCTTTTTGGGTCCAACACTCAGCCGATAGCTGGTTACCTGTAGGCTTTGTCGATGAGTCATAATATTTGCTTAACATCCTTCCCTTCTCGTCGATATCAATAGCATGTAGTTACAGATGACCATATCATATGGTTGTCAATGTCCACGCCACGGTCAGGAAATTTTTTCCCATTTCTTCATTTTTTCTGGTAATGCCCATACACTGGTATATCCACATCTCTTCCCCGTCGGAATAATCAAATTCAAATTCATATAAAAAAGACAAAAAGGGAACATCTCTATAAATACATCCACACCTTTGTCTTTTCACTTATGATTTATTTTTTTGGCCAAGAATATCTATACACTTGAAGCTTTGTTTTGGAGCAAAGGAATCTTATGGCTGGAGGATGCCGAGCTCCCGTCAACGCCACTGCCCTCGATTGTCTTCTCTTGCTCTTTAGACTTTCCCCACATTACCGCGTAGAATCCCATCGCAATCACCATTGCTCCAATCAAGCTGCCAAAGTCAAAAGGCAAAGTAAAGGACCAATCAGATATTTTTTCAACAATGAGCAAGTAATCCTCATGCAACTCATTTTCCTACCCTTGACCTAGGTAAGTCCTAAAAGTGTTTCGTCTTAACTCGAAGGCGCAAAACGCGGAGTATTCCTTGGAGCGAGAGAAGAAAAAACTATCCTCCAATGAAGGGAAGTTGGACGTGCTGATACCGACACGTTAAAATAAAGAAAATAGCCCGACTTTCCGCCACATTTGTGGACAAGCGCAGACAGCCCCTGCTGGTTGGAGAAAACCCCTAGTTTGGTGAGGTCACCAGTGTAACCATTAACCAAAGATCCAAGTCAGATACCTTAGTTATCCTCGTACAACTCATTTTCCTACCCTGTTTTGCTCATTCATGTGTGCTTGTAATGACAGAAACTCTGGTTTCTGGACAGAGAGTCCTTGGCAAATCTCCAGAGTTAGAGCATAACCATTTGGTTTAAAAAGTTAAACCGAAGAGCAAGGCGATTTATGTCTTATACCTTAAGAATATCTGTTACTATGCTTGAGATGAGCTCATGAATGAGCTTTTTCTCTTATGAACACATCTTTCTTACTCTCTTTTAATCAACTAGATTCTTCATTATAGAAAAACATGGGGTATAGGCCAATGGAGAAGAAGAGAGAGTACTTTGTACCTTCCAAGGTGTAGCTTTTCCCCTAGAAATATGAACCCCAATCCCATAGCAAATACAATTCCCACGGGCTTGAATATGGAAACAAAGACAGGTCCAGTTTTCTTCAGGCACCATGTACACAATGTGACTCTAAAGACACCAGCAACCAGAGACTGCATTTGCGATATTAATCCGAATTTTATCTTCAAACTCAAAGTAAACCAAAAATTTAGACTTTGGGAGTCGCGATATTATATGCTTACCGAGTATAAAATAGCGATCAAACCCATATCGACTTTTAGAATCCACGACTGCGGTTCTCTCACCATAATGAAGGACAATAGCCCGGAAAAGATAGTCACAAAGAACATTACATAGAACGTTATGTTCATCACCACGGGGTAATCTTTGAGGATAAATGCCTGCAAGATTATAGATTTTTTTGCATGTCAAGTCTTTTTCCGCTTCGTTTTAATGTCATTCATATTCTTAAGAAAAAGTAGGGATTGTTGGTACTAACCTGTACAATGTACCACAATGAAAACAAGAAAGCTTCTGCCGCAAGGAGAAACCCACCATGAACCCAGTTTAATTGTTGGGAGAAGAACAAAAGAAGGCGACGAGGATGGACAAAAGAAGGAGGCGAAGGTGAATGGAGAATCGTCGGACCCTTGTAGAGAGTGATTAACAACGCACCAAGAATTGATACAATGGTTCCCAGAAGCTTAGCTTGGCTGCTTGAGCTTTTCCAATTCACTTTCTCCATCCTAATTATCAGTTCATTAACAAATTAATGAGTAAGATAAGTCTATCTGGTGTCATTGTATGACATATCGTGCAGTGCAATGTTTTGCATTTCGTATGAATGTGCAGCGTCCACTTGCTGAAGCACTGGACTTTCCTGATTTTATTCAGGGATTCATTCATTCGCAGATCAACTCTTTTTCTGGGAAATTTAGGGATCCAGCATCATCAGAAATAAGGTAAAAGAACTTCTCATAATCTCTGAGATTAAAGTGAATGTCTCCAGGCCTAATTGAAACAGGAACTATGGATTTTGCTTGGGTCAGACTTGATTTAAAGCACTCACAACTTCCCCATGATCCCCCCATGATCCAATCAACACACCATCATCTGCTTCTCTCAATTTTTTTTCCAAATGAAGGTTCTTTAAGCGCACTGCAGTAAACCAGCAAGAAGAGAGAAAGAACCAACCTTGAAATGATGGCGAGTATGAAAGTGAAAGCTGGGACGAGGTTCATCATGGCCGTGCCCAGCACAGGGGAGCTGTAATCGATGCCGGCATACCCGCATATCTGCGATGCGAATCTGCATCATCCAAATTACTCAAAAATTCACCCTGTTTTTCGTATCAAACTCTCAGCAGTATCATTAAGACCTTTCGCTTCGAAAGAATTCCAAGAAAAGCAAATCCCAAGTCTGCAAATTCATGTGCAATTGAGGAAACTTCACCCACTCACCCAACCAGAGCGAGCAAGAAGATCTTGCGTAGCACAGAGAAAGTGAGAGGAGGACACGACCCTGACCTGCCAAACAGAGCAAACAAACAAGACAAGGACTTGAAACCTTTTCTTCTTTTCCCCTTTAAGCCAGACAGTAACGAAGTCAGTGAGGGACAGACAGAGCACGAACCTGCGAGAGATGATGAAGGGACAAGGAAGGAGGACGAGAGAGGAGAGGGCGTTACAGTAAAAGGCCAGGGTGTACTTGTTGAGCCCATCGGACATGGCCATCTTCGTCACCACCATGTTGCTCGCTTGAACCAGAACCACCATTATCATCCCCACGAACGGCAGGGAAACCCTCCTCGCTCTCCCCTCCATCTCTCTCTCTCTCTCTCTCTCTCTCTCTCTCAGTTTCGTGGGTTAACAATTGGAGGACTCCACCGAGGCTTTCCTACGTTTCACGGGACCGCCATCGATTTGATGCTTCTATTTGACTACAAAACCGATGGAATCCAAATATCTCCCCCTAGTTTCGATGCGCTTTAATATCTTAATAGCTTGCCAGCCAATGTGTATTTCTTTTTTTTTTATCGGTCCTGCTCTATCTTTCACTCAAGATACATACTCAGATTTGTGCCCTGCCTCTTGCAGGGCGTGGACGTCGAAACTCAGATCTTAAACTACGCGGTCCCACCCCTACCCCTTGCGAAGGTGGGGATTCGAACTCTCACCTCCTCCTTATCAAGTGAGAAGGGTGGCCACTAGAGTAAACCCCCGGTGGTTATGTGTATTGCTTTTAATAGCTTGCGAATGAGAGAACGATTTCACGACAAAAAAAGAAGGTATAAGTGCATTGAAAGTCTTAAAACTTGTCATCAAAGTGCAATTGGATCTTAAAACTTTTAAAAAGTGCAATTAAGTCATAAATCTTGTCACAAAATGCAATTGAATCATAAAACTTTCAAAAAGTGCAATCAACTCCTAAAACTTGTCAAGTTAGTCCAATTAAGTTCTTCTTTTGATTGTCCATTTTAAAAATTTTAAGACTCAATTGCACTTTTGCGACAAGTTTTAGGACTCGATTGCACTTTTTGAAAGTTTTAAAACTTGATTGCACTTTCATGACAAGTTTTAAAACCTGATTGCACTTTTTAAAAATTTTAGGACTTAATTACACTTTCGTAACAAGTTTTAGGATTTCTAATGCGCTATCCCGAAAAGAAAAAATGAGAGGACGATTCTAACAATAATGAAAAGAACGTGGGGGAGAAAGTATTTCATAGGCGGGCCACGCCATGTCACCACGGGATCGGACCATTCAGCAATTGACATGCGGTGCCAAGTGGCGCAGGTGGGCCCCGCGGATGAAGCCTCTCTCTCCCTCTTTCTCTCTCTCCACTGTTCATCTTTCTCAATCCGCAACCTTTTGTCACAAAAATGCTAATTAGATCTCGAAAAAGAAAGAAAAGGAAAAGAAAATAGAAAGTTGATTCTGGCTGCCCCGCCAATGTATGGTTAGTAGTCGGTGGATGTTAAAATTTGGCGTACAATCACTAAGAAATAAAGAGTAAAAGCGAAAAAAGAAAATCGAGACACAAAAATTTTATCGTAATTCATTCCACTACAATTAACAGCAAGAGAAAGATAATTTACACAGTTAACAATAGTTATTCATGAATAAAATACAAGCTCAAAATGTATATAGGTAACAGGAGCGGGATCCTCGTGCCCTCTTGTCGGATGAGAGTATGAACCACAACCCAACAGTTGGTGCTTGCCCTATTTCATTTTCTCTCTCCTCCATGTACGTGCGAATCATCACGGCCTCTTTTATTTTTTATTCATGCTCGTTTTTTTTTTCACAGTAATTGGTGGAAGAAGAGAACGATGGTGATGAATTTCTGGACGTTGTCGATCAAGATGATGAGGACGAAGACTGCATGGAAAATAAAAAGCGAAGCTAATGCATTTCAACTGATATTTTACCTTTCTCGATCTCAGCTCTCTTCAGTCCTCTTCCTTTCTTATTATTTTATTTTATTTTATTTTTTGCTTTTGTTTGGGGTTGGAGCAGAACATGTACGTAGATATATAGATACGGATATTTGTACATTTTAACGTTCAGTGAGAAGCCGACAACAACGACTGGGGTGGTGAAATCATCGGCTCCGCCGTCGACCGGAGAGGGTGCCGCAACGCCAACAGCAGGTCATCCAAGACCAACCCTCTCCGAGGGCAAAGCCCTCCGATGACAATGCGGGCTGCCCATGAACAGTGGAGAGTGGGACTTGAGGTGAGAATGGCGGATTAATTTGGGAAAATGAACAGGGAGAGAGAGAGGAAGAGAGGCTTCGTCCGCGGGACGCGCATGGCGTCGTGTGTCGGTTGTTGAATGGTCTGGGGCCCAGGATGACGACGAGGGGCCGAATAAAGTGATGGTTCCTCGAAAGCGGGCAAGCTTGATTGGCGTGGCTTTTTTAAAGTTTATAATAAATTATACATCAATGATTGCTACGACACAGTAATAGCGGTAATGATAGAACCACAATTATGGCTATGCTGCTTTTCTTTTTCTCGATTGGCACCTTCGCAGAGGCCAACCCCGGACTGGAGTTGTTTACGGTTGGAAAAATGGCATAAATAGTTCCTGAACTTTAACTTAATATGTAATTTGATCTCTGAACTTTTAATTTGTTCAATATAATTCATAAATTTTAACTTATTATTTAATTTGATCCCTGAACTTTTAATTTATTCAATGTGATCCCTATATTTTTAATATGTGTTCAATTTAGTCCTTGAACTATTTAAAAATGTTCAATATAGTCCTTTTCATTAATTCATGTGCAGGGACTATATTGAATATTTTCATATAGTTCAGAGACTAAATTGAACACATATTAAAAGTTCAGGTACCACATTAAATAAATTAAAAGTTCATGGACTAAATTGAACGTGATGTTAAAGTTCAGGGACTACATTGAACAAATTAAAAGTTCAGGGACCAAATTACACATTAAGTCAAAGTTCGGGGATTATTTGTGTCATTATCCCTTTGTAGTTCATTATGGGTCTACACCGGCCATGGAGATCAGTTCACGTTTCAAAAAGGATATGCCCGATCATATGCAGCCTATCTTGTTAAGGAACTCGAAAATTCTAGAAAAATCTACCATTTCTGTTTTCCCATCGTTTCGCCAGCACCTGTCAATGGAGGGATTTTCTTTACGGTGAACGTGCAATAGGGTGGCGTTGTTAGGGTCGTCGACTGTCGGCATGATCTGTTTGCACAATACAATACGCAGTGAAACAAGTTTGGATTTGGCATAAACGTGCGATTGTGAAGAAGCATAAAATTCTAGGAAACATACTAATTAGTTATGGTCCAGTTCCGTTTTCAGGATGCTGAACTAGACCCAACTGAATTCCAGGGTGCTGGTCCAGTGCCTTTGTAGTTGCATGTCTTCAGCATGGTCCCGGTTGAGACAATAGAAGTTAGAAACCCCTAAAAGGAAGAAGGAACATGATGATTTTACTGTTAATAGAAGCTTATGTCATAATTTTTCCATATTCATTTGAAACTTTCGTTTTCTCTCACTAGTCGATCACCTGCTATCATCCTATCACTATCTTCCTTGGCTTGTTTTTTTTCAATGCATTGCGACTATTGGATGAATCATTTTTCAGTTGGTTGGCAATCATTTGATCGGTTGCTCAACAACCAGCAGAGAAAGAATGAAAAAAAAGGAAAAAATTCAACAAATTATTTAAAAAAATGCAAAAATTTTGTCCATGTTAACAGCAGCCATCCTAGCAATGCCACGTAGGACGATTGGCGTCCACGTAGGACGATCGACGGAATAACTATATTAGCAAATCACCAAAATATTTATAACTAAATTGGTCAAATCGAAAGGTTCTAAACTGAATTGGCATATGCATAATAAGTTTAGGACTTTTTTTGTAATTATTCCTCTGGTGGATGTACTGAGTTTGACGGGCTGAGTTGTTACGTGGGTTTGTTGTATTCAGTAAATGAGTCATAAATGATTTAGAATGATAAAGTCCAAAATAATATAGGTATTAAATTGGTTTTCGACTTACTTACACACAATCCATCTCCATGACTCTCTTTTCACTCTCTCTCGCTATCATTTAATCTCGTGCTTGCTCACTCTGTGCTCTCATTTCAATTTGGGCATAAATTTTTTAAGACTTAGTTAAATATAGAAGTGTTTTAGCGATATGGGTCGAGTTGGGTACGAATCACTAGATTTGTATTACATGGAAATGAGTAAATTTGAGTCGAATCATTTTCAACCCAACTCGACCCACCCATTTGACGCATTTACTAAATTCTAAGCTTGAGCTCGAGCTCGAGCTCCATGCCCAAATCGATGTCAAGCAGACTTGACTTTGGGCTATCACGGAAGTCGGGACCATATTCGACCTTAGGTCGAAGGTTAGCTCGCGCACGAGAGAGAAGGGGATGACGCTTGATAGCGGTGGAGAGTGCTGGGCGGAGAGGACCCTCCAAAGATGACGACTCCGATAGAGTAGACAACAGCTGAGGCGAACCATGGCAGCTTTCACGGTGGCACCAAGAGAGAGAAAGGAGGAGGAGAAAAGTGGAAGAGATTTTAGAGTTCTATTTTTTTTTCTTTAGAAAAGAGGTGAAGAAAGTGATACTAATAATCTAGGTAAGAAAATGGCAGCTTAACAAAAAACGGAATAGGGATCGTGAGTGAAAAATACAAGTTGAAATCTCATAATGAAACTCAAAGTGCAAAATGTAGATTTTTAGAAGCGAGTATATACATTGATGATGTGTGTGCACCCGTTTCACCGAAAATGAGAATGCACCCAAGTAGTGAAAAATCTTTCACCAAAAGGTTGATTCTTGATTTTTAATGGAAATGAGTTATGTGGTGATTGTGAGCACGGATATGTTTGGCATAAATAGTAAATTATATAAATAAAGTGTTGGAGATAATAAAACAAGCGCTGAAGAGGAAAAGACATTGCAAATTTGCGTCTAGGAGATTGTTTCTCTTTACAACGAACACTGGGGGTATTTATAGCCTACTAACCACCATTACAACAAGTAGTTATCACTCCAAGTGCTGTTACCAGAGCACATTTTTCGAGATTCCGGATGTGCTATTTGTGTGTTGACAATTATTATCCCACACACATCTAGCAGATGTGGCCAAGCCCTTGCCGGCGGCCGCTGCCACAGCCACCAGGAAGGGCTAGCGAAGGTCACATGGGCCTTTTCGAAGCCCAGTGACCTTCGCCGACCTCGAGTGAGGCCCCGTTGGTCCCTAGCGAGGGTCTACAGGCCCCGATCTGGGGGAGGGCATGACCTTCACCCCAAATCTGAGTGAGGGGCAATGGTCACCGGCGAGGGCTGGCGAGGCCTCACCTAGTGTTGTTCACTCCAAGTAAGGCCTCGCCGACCCAAGGCGAGGGTCGCGCCCTCCCCAAGATCGGGGTCTATAGGCCCTCGCCAGGCTTCGGGAAAGCCAAGGCAATCTCCGTCAGCCCTTCCTGACATATGTGGTAGCGACCCCCAGCCCCACAGCCGATAGTTGTGTATGTGGATTTTTTTTAGTTTAACTTTTAGCTTTATATCTAATTTAATTATAGTTTCTTATTTTTTTAACGTGGCTCTTGTTGGAAACCACATCATTGTCTTGTGTCTCAAGAAAAATAATAAAATAAGACACGCAGCGTTTTCTGTTAGTTTTCTATTAGTCTAGTTGGACGATTAACTTTATGACTTGATTGAACCAATTTGATAAATTTTAGGACTTGATTGCAGCTTTCGCAAATTTTAAAATTCAATTGCACACACTTGAAGCTTTGTTTTGGAGCAATGGAATCTTATGGCTGGAGGATGCCGAGCTCCCATCAAGCGTGCCACTGCCCTCGATTGTCTTCTCTTCCTCTTTAGACTTTCCCCACATTAACGCGTAGAATCCCATCGCAATCACTATTGCTCCAATCAAGCTGCCCAAACCAAAAGGCAAGGAAAGTACCGATCAGATATTTTTCTAACAATTAGCAAGTAATCCTCGTGCAACTCATTTTCCTGCCCTGTTTTGCTCATTCACGCATGCTTGTAATGACAGAAACTCGGGTTTCTTAACAGAGAGTCTTTGGCAAATCTCCAGAGTTAGAGCATGACCATTTTGGTTTAAAAAGTTGAACCGAAGAGCAAGGCGATTTGTGCCTTATATCTTAAGAATATCTGTTGCTATGCTTGAGATGAGCTCATGAATGAGTTTTTTCTCCTATGAACACATCTTTTTTGCTCTCTCTTAATCAACTAGATTCTTCATTATAGAAAAACATGGGGTATAGGCCAATGGAGAAGAAGAGAGAGTACTTTGTACCTTCCAAGGTGTAGCTTTTCCCCTAGAAATATGAACCCCAATCCCACAGCAAATACAATTCCCAAGGGCTTGAACATGGAAACAAAGATAGGTCCTGTTTTCTTCAGGCACCACGTACACAATGTGACTCTAAAGACACCAGCAACCAGAGACTGCATTTGCGATATTAATCCAAATTTTATCTTCAAACTCAAAGTAAATCAAAAATTTAGACTTTGGGAGACGCAATACTACATGCTTACCGAGTATAAAATAGCGATCAAACCCGCATCGACTTTTAAAATCCACGACTGTAGTTCTCTCACCATAATAAAGGACAATAGCCCAGAAAGGATAGTCGCAAAGAATGTTAGATAGAACATTATGTTCATCACCACAGGGTAATCTTTGAGGATAAATGCCTGCAAGATTGTATATATTTTTTCCGCTTGTCAAGTCTTTTTTGCTTCGTTTTAATGTCATCCATATTCTTAAGAAAAAGTGGGGATTGTTGGTACTAACCTGTACAATGTACCACAGTGATAAAAAGAAAGCTTCGGCGGCAAGGAGAAACCCACCAAGAAGCCAATTCAATTGTTGGGAGGGAAGCAAGAGAAGGCGACGAGGATGGACAAAAGAAGGAGGCAAAGGTGAGCGGAGAATCGCCGGACCCTCGTAGAGAGTGATTACTAATGCACCAAGAATTGATGCAATGGTTCCCATAAGCCTAGCTTGGCTGCTTGAGCTTTTCCAATTCACTTTCTCCATCCTAATTATTAATTCATTAACAAATTAGTGAGTACGATCAGTTTTGCGTTTCGTATGAACGTGCAGCCTCCACATGCTGAAGCACTGGACTTTCTTGATTTTATTTAGGGATTTATTCATTTGCAGAGCAACTCTTTTTTCGGGAATTCTAGGGATCCAACGTCATCAGAAATAAGGTCATAGTACATCATACAACTACTCATATGGGCCTGTTTGGTTCAGCTTTGGGAAGGGGCTTTTGACCTCGAAAGTCCCTTCCCATTTCGAGGCCAAAAGCCCCTTCCCAAAATGCTGAACCGTTTGATTCAGCTTTCATGCTAGCATTGGCCAAATGCTAGCATTCCACGAATGCTACTGTTCACATCTCTTTTTTTTGGTTTGAAGCTGTTCATCTTCTTCAACAGACAGCCAGCAAGGGTGGCCGGTGAGAGAGAAGGGCCGACAAGGTCGCCTGTGGTCGAGTGACCGCCTAGGCGACGCCGTCGCTAGGGTCACTCGACCTAGGCCGTCGCCGCCTGGGTCGCGCGACTCCAGGCGGCAACCGCTTGGGTCGAGCGACCCAGGGCGACCGTCGCCACCTGGTCGCTGGGGTCGCTCGACCCAGGCCATCACCGCCTGGGTCGCACGACCTCAGGCGGCCGTTGCCTAGGTCATGTGACCCCCGCCGAGGGTTGCCTAGCCTCAGGCGACCTCTGACGGCGGCAGATTTGGCTCGTCGGGGGTCGCCCGACCTCGGGTGACGGCCGCCAGCGCCAAATCTATCTCGCTGACGACCGGTTTCGGCAATGGATATGTTAATTTTTTTTTAATAAATAAGATAATTCTTAAAGTCCATTTGCAAAAAAAATTCATCAAACACTATATTTTGGCCAAAGTAGCTTTACAAAATATTTTTACCAAACACCATTTGTATTTTTTCAATGAGCTTTCATCCAAAGGTATTTACATTCCCCCGAGTAGCATTTTCAAAGTTGAACCAAATAGGCGCATAATCTCTTAGACTACAAGGACACTTACATAGGAAGATGAGAAGTGAATTAAGAGGCAGCAAAGTGAATCTCTCGGGGCCTAGTTGAAACAGGAACTATGGATTTTGCTTTAGTCAGACTTGGTTTAAAGCACTCACGACTTCCCCATCATCCTCTTCTCTCATTTTTTTCAAATGAAGGTTCTTTAAGCGCACTGCAGTTAACGAGCAAGAAGACAGAGTGAACCTTGAAATAATGGCGAGAATGAAAGTGAAAGCCGGGACGAGGTTCATCATGGCCGTGCCCAGCACAGGGGAGCTGTAATCGATGCCCGCATATCCGCATATCTGTGTTCCGAATCTGCATCATCCAAATTACTTCAATATTCACTACGTATTTTGTATAAAAGTCTCAGCAGCTGACTTTTGCTTCAAAAGAATTCCTAGAAAAGAAAATCCCAAGTCTGCAAATTCATGTGAAATGAGGAAACTTCACTGAACTCACCCAACCAGAGCGAGCAAGAAGATCTTGCGAAGCACGGAGAAAGTGAGAGGAGGACACGACCCTGACCTGCCAAACAGAGCAAACAAACAAGACAAGGACTTGAAACCTTTTCTTTTCTTCTTTTTTGTTTGCCCCTTAAACCAGACAGTAACGAAGTCAGTGAGCGATAGACAGAGCACAAACCTGCGAGATATGATGAACGGAAAAGGAAGGAGGACGAGAGAGGAGAGGGCGTTACAGTAAAAGGCCAGGGTGTACTTGTTGAGCCCATCGGACATGGCCATCTTCGTCACCACCATGTTGCTCGCTTGAACCAGAACCACCATTATCATCCCCACGAACGGCAGGGAAACCCTCCTCGCTCTCCCCTCCATCTCTCTCTCTCTCTCCGTCTCTCTCGGGGGTTGGATGATTGGAGGACTCCACCGAGGCTGTCCTACGTTTTGCCGGGGAGACAACCATTGCTTTGATGCTTTTACTTGAATTTAAAACTGATGGAATCCAAATATCTCCCCCAGCTTTTTGATCCGCTTCAATATTTTGATAGCTTGCGAACGAGAGGACGATTTTAACAACAATGAGAAGAACGTGGGCGAGCTTCATTGATGTGGCTTTTTTTAAAGTTTACAATAAATTAAACATGCATGATTGCTATAACATAATGATTGGTCTGTTGGCACCATCCCTTCACGCGATACGATACGATACGCAGTGAAACAACTGTGAATTTGGCATAAAGGGGTAACCGTGGAGAAGCACAAGTTCTAGGAAACATACTAAATCTTGTAAGAAAATTTAACTGTGTGTACAGTTAAACGGGCAGGGTGTTTTGAGGTGTGAGAGCAAGAGAAGTCAAAAAGTGTCTTGGGATTTTAACAAGCTTGTGACGGGTGTCGTGTTACGATAGTTAAAAAGAGAGAAGTTTCTAAGCTCTTGCCTAGACGTGTGTGTTTACAAATTGATTGCTTTACATGAATTTAGTTACCTTCGGCAAACCATCCATTGAACAGTTGTTTCTTTGCAATGAGTGCACTTTATCCACGGAACTAAAAGTTGTTTGGTTCCACTCCCCCACGGTTACTTGGGATTGGGAGGCTTAAAGCCCCTGATTTTCTACAACCAGAAAAGCGCTCGCAGTTTTTTCCGCTATCTAAAATCGACAAAATTTCCTTTTCTTTTTGCCTAAAAACACCCGGGGTATGCATTGATCTTGGTAGATCCTGGAACCGGACCGAGCCGGCCCCATCCGATTAGTTCTTGTCCAGTTTCCGGTTCCAAGATGCTGAACTGGATCTGAGTCGGTTCCATCGTGCTATTTCAATGCCTTTGCAGTTGTATGTCTTTAGCATGGTCCCGGTCGAGACAATAGAAGTTAGAAACCCCCGAAAGGAAGAAGGAACAGGAGGATTTTAGTGTTAATAGAAGCTTATGTCATAATTTTTTCATATTCATTTGAAAGTTTCGTCTTCTCTCACTAGTCGCTCACCTGCTATATACCCTATCACTGTCTTCCTTGGCTTGTTTTTTCAATGTGCTGCTACTATTGGATGAATAATTTTTCAATTTGTTGCAATCATTTGATAGATCGCAATCATTTGTTCAATCGCTCGGCATCCGGCAAAGAAAGGAAAAAAAGGAAAAATTATAAAAAATAATTTGGAAAAATTAAAAAATGCAAAAAATTTGTCCATGTTAGTACCAGCAGTCCTAAGAGTGTCATGTAGGATGATCGACGTCAACATAAGCAATTGCCAGCCAAAATTGACCAGAATGACTATATTGACAAATCGTTAAAAGGTTTACAACAAAATTAGCCAAATCAAAAGGTTTAAAACTGAATTAGTATACATACAATAGGTTTACAACTTTTTTAGTAATATCTCTCTAATGGATATTCTAAGTTTCGTCAAATTTTCCTTACTTCTTTATTGATTTTATGGTACTTCATCCAAAAGATTCATTACATTTTCATGGAGCATGCTCAATAATATGTATGCTTTGTAGGGCATTACTTTATTGACAGTCCTATCAAAAAATTTACACGTGTGATTGTGTACGCACACAGATATCTTGATTGTGGAGTACTATGCTTATTTGGGATTCATTGGGCTAGATGCTCTTGTTTTCACCCCGGATTTATCTTCAAGGCATATTAATTAAGCATACTCAGCTCAAGTTCACTAAAATCGATTATTTATTCACATTAACAAAATCTTTTAATTAGTATTGCGTACCCTCTCTCCAAAGAATTCATATAGGCTCTGTCATAGTCTCCTCGGATTGTAAAAGAGTCGTAAAATATAATTGAAAGAGAATCTATGTTTTTGCCTTTCTATGGCCGCTCGAGCTAAAAAGCAATTTGTGCAGCAAATATTCAGTGCTCCGTTTTAATGGCCCAGAGATTCTGAAAACGCAACGCTTGGATATTTGGGTGGCTCGTGAAATTTTGGAAAACCCTAGTTAAAAAAATGCATGGATCAATAGTCATCCGAGAGCTAAGAATAGGTGTACCGGTTTGGAGTTTTTTATGATCAAAAAATGAGTTTGGGTTAAGTTTGTCACATGTGTACCAGTTTGTGATTTTTCGTGATATTGATCTAAAAGTTTAAGACTAAATTGACATAATTGAAATATTTAGATTTTAATTGACATCCGTATAATAAGATCATGACCTTTTTGGTAATTTTCTCGTTTTGACTGTGTTCCCGGGTGATTGGCTTTGTCTTTTCAGTGTTTCTTTTTTTCCTTCCTCCGAGCAATCCGATCATCTCTGCATTTTCTCTCATCATTCGTTTCAAAAACCTTCGGCTGTTCCCGACCTCTGATTACTTTCTGCCATGGCCGCGTTTTCCGTTGGAACCGCGGCACCACGGCGATTTGCATCAGTGAGACAATGCACTCTCTTTTTCTCAATCTGCCCAAGTTTCTCTAAGGTTGTCATTGTCCGCTCGAGTTTCTATTTCGTCCGATTGTTTTTTCTCTTCTCTGTTTTCTTTGGTGGCCAAAGGCGTAGAGAAGACGAAGGCGGAGAGGGAGAGGCGAAGAAGCTTATGGTGGAAGGGAAAGCGGATGCCGCGGAGCTTCACAAGAAATCGCCGGAGAAGGCGAAGAAGAAAGTGGAGTTGGGGTCTCCACTACCCAAGATAGTCACGAACGTTATCCAAGTTCTTCATTTTTCATAACGCGCCTATATAGGTATTCCCACATCTCTTTCACCTTGGGATAGTCAACTAGAATTCATTTCGGCATAAGACAAAAGGGAACATCGCTTGTGATTATGTCCAAACCTTTTTGTCTTTTTGCCAAGAATATCTAAAAACTTGAAGCTTCGTCTTGGAGCAAAGGCATCTTATGGCTGGAAGATGCCAAGCTCCCACCCACCCCACCTCCTTCCATTGTCTTCTCTTCCTCTTTAGTCTTCCCCCACACGACCCCGTAGAATCCCATCACCATCACTATCGCTCCAATCAAGCTGCCGAAATATAAAAGAAAAGGCAGAAAAGAAGTTAAACCAAAAGAGTATGGCGATTGTAGTTTATATCTTAAAGGATATATGTTGCTGTGCTTGAGATGAGCTCATGAAGGAGCTTTTTCTCTGATGAACACAGTTTTCATTACACCTTTTAATCATCAGATTCTTGGTTATAGGAAAAGATGGGTATAGGCATTTCGATGGAGAAGAAGGGAGAGTACTTATACCTTCCAAGGTGTAACATTTCGCCAAGAAATATGAACCCCAATCCGACAGCAAATACAATTCCCAGAGGCTTGAACATGGAGACATAAACAGGTCCAGTTCTCTTCAAGCACCATGTGCATAAGGTGAGTCTAAAGACACTAGAAACCAGAGCCTGCATATACAGTAGTAGGGTGCGTTTGTCTCACTCAAAAGGAAAATATTTTTCACAGAAATCATTTGCAAGGAAAACTGTTAGTTTTCATTTGTTTAATGATTTAGGGAAAGTGTTTTATTTCTTACTAAAAGAGAAAGTCATTTTATCCCAATCTAAGCTCGTTATTTTCAGTTTATGGAAAACATTTTCTATAAATCGATTAGTTTTTTTCCATCATTCAAATAATCGAAAGTCTGAAAACAATTTCCTGGATACAATTCTCCTTCAAACAAACGAACTCTTAACACTGCTTTTACCTTAAAACTCAAAGTTGGACCAAAATCTAGACTTTAAGAATCGCGGTATTATGCCTTACCGAGTATAAAATAGCAATCAAACCCATGTCGACTTTTAAAATCCATGACTCTGGTTCTCTCACTATAATGAAGGACAATAGCCCGGCAAGAATCGTCTCAAAGAGCCATTTATAGAACATTATGTTCAGCACCACGGGGTAATCTTTGAGGATAAATGCCTGCAAGATTCAAGATTTTTTTGACGTTTTAGTGTCATTCAAATTCTAAGAAAAAAGTAAGGATAATGGTGCTAACCAGTATAATGTACCATAATGATACCAAGAAAGCCTCGGCCGCGAGGAGAAACCCGCCAAGAATCCAATTCGATTGTAGCGAGAGAAGAAGAAGAAGAAGGTGATGAGGTTGGACATAAGAAGAAGGTGAAGGTGAGCGGAGGATCGGTGGACCGTTGTAAAGAGTGACTACTGATGCACCAGCAATTGATGCAATGGTTCCCACAAGCTTAGCTTGGCTGCTTGAGCTTTTCCAATTCACTTTCTCCATCCTAGTTTTTAATTTAATCAACAAATTCAAGAATAAAATAAGTTTATCTGGTTTCATTGGATGACATCATGCAGTGCTATCTTTTGTGTTTCGTATGAACGTGCAGCCTCCATTTGCTAAAGTTCAGGGCTTTCTTGATTCTGTCCCATTTCAGGGATTTAATCATTTGCAGGAGCGATCCAGCATCATCACAAGTACTGGTTATAGAACTATTCTAATCTCTGAGATTAAGAGGACAGATACACAGTAGATGATTATGAATTACGTGTTAGCAAAGTGAATCTCTCTGGGCCTGGTTGAAACAGGAACTCTGAATTTTGCTTTGGTCAGACTTTGATTAAATGCACTCACAACTGTAAGTTGAATCGAAACCCCATCATCCAGTTATAAACCATCATCTGCTTCTGTCATTTCTACAGATAAAGTATGTTTAAGTGCACTGCAGTGAATGAGAAAGAAGAGACAAAGAACCTTAAAATAACGGCGAGAATGAAAGTGAAAGCTGGGATGAGGTTCATCATGGCCGTGGCCAGAACAGGGGAGCTGTAATCGATGCCCAAATACTCGCTAATCTGTGCTCCGAATCTGCATCAACAAAATTATTCAAAAATCCACTTCGTTTCTTTTATGAATTTCTCTGCAGTTGATTAAGACCTTTTGCTTCAAAAGAATTCCGAGAAAAGCAAATCCCAGGTCTGCAAATTCATGCGATATGAAGAAACTTCACTCGCTCACCCAACCAGAGCGAGCAAGAAGATCTTGCGAAGCACGGAGAAAGTGAGGGGAGGACACGACCCTGACCTGCCGAATAGAGCAAACAAGCAAGTCAAGGACTTACAACCTCTTCTTCTTTTCCCCTTAAACCAGACAACAACGGAGTTAGTGAGCGATATAGGCAGAGCACAAACCTGCGAGATATGATGAAGGGAAAAGGAAGGAGGACGAGGGAGGAGAGGGCGTTGCAGTAAAAGACCATGGTGTACTTGTTGATCCCATTGGACATGGCCATCTTCGTCACCACCATGTTGCTCGCTTGAGCCAGAATCACTATGATCATGCCCACAAACGGCAGAGAACCCCTCGCTCTCCCCTCCATCTGTCTCCCCTCTCTCACTGTCTCCTCCCAGGTTCGTGGGTTAACAAGTGGCGGACTCCACCGACACTTTCCTACGTTTCGCGTGGGGGCGCAGCCATTGATTTGATGCTTTTATTTGACTTCAAAAATGATGGGATCCAAATATCTCTTTTGGTGTGCTGTGACTTAATTGCTGGCGAACCTGGAGAGGTAAATTTTGTCAGCAATAAAAAGAACGAAAGCGAGCTTGATTGGTGTCGCTCTTTTGAGTTTCAGGTATATTAAACTTGTTGATGTGGATGTTTGACCAACTATACTATTGTTCTGCTGCTTTCCTTTTCTCAGCGGTTGTCTCTAGTTCATTTTTCCGTCTGCATCCGCGAGCATAGATCAGTTCACGTTTCGAAAAGGATCTGTCCAAATCATCTACAAAATATCTTGCCAAGGAACCTGCAAATTCCGGGAAAGTTCTGCTTCTTCTCTCACCCATTGTTTTGCCAGCATCAGTTTACGAAGGATTTTCCTTTATGGTGCATGCGCATGGGGTGGTGCTTCTAGGTTACGTCCGCTGCACGGTGTAATACTGGAGTGATCGACTCTCGATACGATCCATTTGCACGACACGATACGTAGTTAAAACGGATTCGGATTTGGCATGAATATGTAGGAGTAGAGCAGCAGTTTAGACAGACATAAATTTTCTTAAAATAGATTATGTATAAAGCACATGAAAATATAAGAGTTTTGTAAGCAAACATAGCTTAGCTATACTTATAATTACTCTTGTAAGAAAACGGGCGGACTGTTCTGTACGTGTTTGAAGTTGCCACCCGTAAAACATCTATGGAACTCCAAGTTGTTTTGGGAGGCCTGAAGCCCACAATTTCTTCGTCTTCATTGCCAAAAAAAAAACCCACAAAGTTCCATTATTCTCTGATCAGATGTACTGTCATTGATCATTTCTCCTTCTTGTTTTACTTCTCTGTGATTCATCGGATATATTCGTTACGCTTTCAAGGATTACGCTGAAGAATACGTACGCTTCAAGGGTCCTATTAATCTCACCATACGTGCGTGCGCACGGCAGCGAAGTCTTGATTGCTGAGTACTTTGCTTATTTGGGATTCTCTAGAAGGTTGGATGCTGACGGATTAATTAAGCGAACTTGGGTTCACTCGAAGCGATTATATGCTCAGATTAACAGCATCTTTAAACCAGTATTGTATTCCCTCTCTCAAAAGATCTAACTCGAGCTCTAGTCTCATCCGCGCAGTAAAAGAGCTGTACAATATACTACAAAAGAGAACATTTGCTTCACCTTTAAGACTCTAGCATCAAAGTCGCCACCCCGCTGGTGTTTCTCTTTTCTCTTTTTATTGCCGCTTCGAGCTAAATAAGCAATGGGCGCAACAGGTGTCCAGGGTTCCGTACTGGTGTCCCCATTGAACCGCCACTTGACCCGGCCATGCACGCACGCGGGCCGACCCACCCGCCCATCTCGAGCGGTTTTGACCGGGCCCAACTGACCTACGTGGGCCGGGGGGGAAAGCCCACTTGAGGCCCAATGCGAAGTCGCCAAGGAAGTTGGCGCACATCTCCGTACATCGTCACCTTCGCATCACATCACATCACATACATACGCTACACGCGCGCTCCTTGGCATTCCCCATTCCCTCTCCCCGCGGTTTCCCTCCCTGCACAGCGGCGACGCTGCGAGTGTTCGCCATGGGCGAGGTGAGTCGACTCCCTCGAGTTCTCGCTTCTTCCTCCTCTTCCTCTTCCTCTTCCTCTTCCGTGCTCGTATCCTTCTGTGCTCCGTCCGACGATCGTGCCGTTCGGAAATGTGGTGTGTTGTGACGGGACTCGTGTCATCCTCGGTTGCTTTTGCTTGCGCAGAAGAACGGAGGAGGCGACGGGACGGTCAGAGGAGGACGAGGAGGTAAGGCGGCCGCCGACCAGAAGAGCGGGCATGTGGTGATCGTCTTGAAGATGGACCTGCATTGCGGAGGCTGCGAAGCCAAAATCGACAAGTTCCTTAAGAGATTCCCAGGTTTGGTTTTATGCACCGTCCATACTGCCTTTTACTTTTCTTTTCTTTTGCCCGGTTGAGCTTGGGGTTCTGAATGTGCTCCCGGTTGATTTTCTCTGTGTTTTTCTCTCGTCGTTCGTTCGGAAAAACCTTCGGATGTTCTCGACCTCCGGTTACTCTCCGCCATCGCTTCGTTTCCGATGACACATCAGTGAGCTGATGCGCACTCTCTGTTTTCTCATCATCTGCTCCGGTTTCGCTCGCGGGTTGTCGTTATCTGCACGAGTTTCCGGGTTTCTGTGTGTAATGTTGAATCGAGGATTGGGTTCTTCTTTTTTTTTTTTTCTTTTTCTCTGCGAGCGAAGGTGTGGAGAAGACGAAGGTGGAGGGAGGGGCGATGAAGGTGACGGTGGAAGGGAGAGTGGACCCCGCGAAGCTTCGCGAGAAACTGCAGGAGAAGACGAAGAAGAAAGTGGAGCTGGTGTCTCCGCTGCCCAAGAAAGAGAAGGACCAGGCCAAAAAGGAGAAGGAGGAGAAACCCAAAGAGGTGAATCGACTCTCTCTTTTTCATTTTTTTCAATTTCATGCGATCGTTGCCTCGAATCTGCGCCCTCGTTTAGGCAAATTCCATTGTTGCTCTGTCGTAGTTTCGCTCCTGTTTTCTGCTCTTTCTCCTTTTGGGTCTTTCGCAAACTTCAAATCAGAACTGAATGCAAGACTGAAGTGTTTGCTTGGTCGTCAAGGCTTGGTGCCATGTGGGGAATGCAAGCAATTTGGGAAACAATGAATTGTCCCAGCAACGCTTTTCCAATTTCTATTGATAAGCTTGCTTGCTTGCTGCGTTTGTTTAGTTCATTTCTTAGGTTTCGATTGAATGTACATTGTCCATGAACATGAACGTGTCCCGGTGTACAATTCTTTGGGTGCAGCCTCCGGTGACGACGGTGGTTCTGAAGTTCAGTTGCCTCCACTGCGACGGATGCATCCAGAAGATTCGCAAGATAATCACGAAAACAAAAGGTTGTCTGTTCTACAATCCATTTGCGTGATCATACCCAATTTCCGTTCTTCTTTTTTTTTTTTTTTCTGGCGAAGGTGTTCATGATGGTGTTTGTGTTAAAAAGCTTTTGGAACTGCGACCGCGCAGGCGTTCTCGACGTGGCCTTCGACAGGGACAAGGACACGGCCACGGTGAGGGGGGCCATGGACGCCAAGGCTCTGGCCAAGAGCCTGAGGGAGCAGATGAAGAGGGCGGTCGAAATCGTCCCGCCAAAGAAAGAGAAAGAGGGTGGCGAGGCCAAGGGCAAGGAAGGCGGCAGGAAGAACGAGAACGTCGGCGGCGGCCCTAACAAGGAGATCAATGGCTGGTGGGAGAAAGTGGAAGGCCAGCGAATGGAGTACCAAGGGCCGTACGGGTACGGATACAGGGGCGTGTATTGGGAGCCAATGCACTTGCATGCGCCGCAACTGTTCAGCGACGAGAACCCGAATGCTTGCTCCGTCATGTGAGACGAGCCAAAACAAGAGAAATCAGGGTAAATAAGGGGAGAGGATACTGTAAAAAAGAGCGAAACGTCGATGAGTTTGAGGAGGTGAAGATGTGACCTGACCAATGTCGAGAGTTGGTCAAATTTCAGGAAATCGTTTTACCACTTTCCTTTTTCTTTTGTGGCATTTGGAACACGCTACACGGTTCGGTTGATTTGGCTGGTTTCGCCTTCTTTTTGGTTTGCTTGTTCCCTTTTCTTCTTGCCCATTTGTTGGTCCTGGCTGTGAAATCGCATTGGTAAACCGACCTAAATGAAACGACACTGTGCATACTTTTCATATGTATATCAAGTTTAGTACTGTAGGAATCATTCCATAGCGGGAATTGCAGCGAGAGCAGACGGCGGGGCAGGACCTGTAAAAAACTGCAGAGAGAGATTTGTGTGGGGGGATGCAGAGGAAACGAATAGAAAAGTAGCTTCCCTTTTTACATGGGGGCAGTGGCATGTGTCGCTCGGCTCATTCCCTCCCTCTGACACATACGAAATTTTTTTTTTTTGGTTCTTTTTGTTTTGTAATGAATAAGAAGGGAAAAAGAAATAGAACCCACGTTGGTCTAAGTAAGTAAAGATTGTGGTAACCTTAAAAACACACGAAATTGATTTTCCCATGCAAAATTCGCATACGAAGAAGGCCACAAGGGCTAATGGCCTAGGTCACTAAGGTCGGTGAACAGCGGGCAGCATTTCTAGGATGATCTCTTTCAAATTTGTGTGTTTATACATAAATAGGTGTATGTGTATGTCTTTAATTTTGCTTTAAAATTGGCCTCCTCGACTTAATTTTGGAGGGACGTAAGAGTCGTTCTTAATGGATGGGGGTAAGAGTTCAGAAGAAAGCACCACCCTGTCCTTACTGGCCATAAAGCCTGTTGCGTTACCCCCAAGTACCTTTTCTTTTTCTTTTTTTCTTCTTTTTTTGGGTCCCAATAATAAAACAAAAAACATTAAACCTCGGACTAAGGAGACTCCCCACGTTGAAATTCATGCCCTTTTTTCCTCTCCTTTTTTAATCGCTTGAAAAGGACTCGCAGATCACTTTTCATCAACTCCATTAGAAGAGTTCACAAACAACCCCCATGGCTAATTTGCTCCTGACCGATTCCAAATGGCTCTGTTTTGGATCAGCTCTGATCCGTTTGCTCCGTATGCTGTTCTGTCAATTTCATGCGATTGATGGGGCAAGTAGTACCAGCAGCATCAATAGATCTTCTAATTGCAACCGCTGCAACCTTTGATTTGTATCGGTTTAGTTCCAAACTTCCAATTTCTATTTGTGGCGGCATTCAATTCGATCCAATTCAATTCCCTCGGGTTCAAGCTAAGTTAGGTGCTCTTGCTCCTCCTCTGCTACAATAAGATTTATCTCCAGGAGCAGTTACATATTTCAAACCATTACAATTAAAGACTGATAATCGCCGAAATCACAGCCTTTCTCAACATGACAGTCATGCATCGTACCATCCCCAAGACCATTGTCGCGTGGCGTCTCTGAAAAGAAAGAAGAAAACTGACAACTTCCACGAAGTTGGGACGAAGCTAGTGGGCATGGACTTGTGTTTGGTATTCCTAAATTCTCTATTAGAATCTTGTTCAATTAACAAGAAAGAGACACGAATGGACCATTAAGAAGGTTGTTCGTCAGCAGAAGGTGGAGATCATATTCCCACATCTTGTTACCTAATCCAAAAACGTCAAGAGATGTCAACCCAATCAATTTAGGAATACTCCTAATCTTTATATTGTCTTTTAATGGGAGTTGTTCTGGTGGGGTAAGGTAAGGTCATGCCTTTTTGGTTTTGAAATGATGCATAGAAAACGATGAATTCCTGATACAGACTCCAGTTTCAGATGACCAAAAAGGGGTTCCCCTTGAATCCCTTCCCTCAAGAGGTGAAGATCACACTGGCTCGATTCCATGTGTCGCAAAGGTCGAATCACCATGCGGAAGAGGAAATTAGATTGTTCTTTCCCGCATAGAAAATGGTCATTTAAGTCTGTTAAAGATCTTGCAGTAGCCAAATAATCATCAAAAGGGACAATTCTATTGTCCCATGAGACTACCAGAGGAGGAAAACCATAATCGCCCCATGAATAAGATTATCCTGATTTATGAATTATCACTATTGTTATCATCTTAGTAATAATTATCGAAGTTTGTTAAAGAACGTTAGTTGAACATCTCTTCATTAACCCAAACTTGATCCCCATGTTCCGGATTATCAACTTTTGATCTTTCATTCCGGTACAGGCTTGTTCTTAGCACATATGCCGGGCATAAGAGCCAAGCCCGGCCCTATCGTCGCACGCATGTGTTCAGGTGGAGCTTTTTTTTTTTTGGGTCGAACAGGTGGAGCTATTTGCTGAGCCCTTTATGAACCTTTCCTTTGTCTGTGTTGTCATTCAAATCAATGTTTCCTGTTCTTTGGCTTCATTAATTAAGAGAACAGAGCAAACAATCGAAGAGCAGTTAAGAGGGAGGGGGGGTCAAAGAACTAGAGAGCCCTGTTTGCAACAGCCACGCTAGCTCTTTCTTTGATTGCTCTGAACAAGAGAAACTTACCATCGACAACACCACACAACAAGAACAGCAAGACTGAGATGACAGGACTTCAAGCCTAATTTTAGCAAAATCCACAATTTCTGCTTCTTGGGTCACTGGAGAGAGGTTAAGCGTTCACAGAGACTTGGTAGCATCCATCAGAAGAGGAACCATTTAATGCATTTACTGCTGCAAATTGCCATTCAAAAATCCTAGCAAAAACAGTAGCTCTCTAAAGGGGAGGGGAAGAAAAAAGGAAAGGGTGCTGGAACACGCATTTGTATCGCGCCTCGGTTTCAAGCACTTTTCTTTTCTTTTGTGAAAATAAACGAGCTACTAATTGCAGAAATGAAGTAACAGACAAAAAACTGGGAGTCTAGGGCAATCATATTAACCAACTTATCCAACTTTGGGAGAAAATGAACGAGATATGTTATTGTTACTTGCTATGGAAATACAAGCATTCGCCTTATCGTCTACTTGGCACCACCCTGGTTTTGTGCAACATTTGGTTCGGTTTGGCTTTTCCTGATTTATCTAGCTCGACAGGCTACTGTTTAAAGCTGAAACGTTGTGGCTTACAAGACTTCAAGGTAACCACGGAAATAAGGCAGGATTAAACCTGAAATTGCTAACTGTCTATAGACAGGTTATCAAGGAGAAATTAACAGATCATACAACAATACACCCCTATGTTTGACTCTGAAAGCATTTTTACTAAACAAGAGTCAAGGTCTCAGCTGGGTTTTTCCTTAACCAAAAGTTTTGTTTATCACCAAAGTGGTATATGAATTTTCTTTGAAACTCTCTTTCTTACTGCTGAACATCAGCCACCTGGATGTCCTCTTCTTTTACAGCCTAAATCTTATGAACATACATCACAGCCTCAAACTCATCCTCAAAATAAAGTAGAAAACTCTCACAGCCAATCTTGGAGAAGAATCAATGGTCATAAACAGGACTTTCTTGTAAGATTGAGGTAATTGTACATGATTTCATGTTGCCGGTTTCTGTAAGAACACATGATGGTGGTTCACGTGTCCCAGCATTTGGGAGTGAGATGCCGATGCATCATTCTCTCGTCAATTAAGATGAAAGCAGCAACAGAAAAAAACTACGACTAGTCCTTCATTTAAAACAGGATATATATTTATGAAGACTTTGTATTTTCCGAATTATAAGATTACAAAGCCAAGTTGCCTTTCATTCATACTCAAATGGGCCACTGATGGCGAGAGTAACATGTCTAGGCATTGTTTGCATCTTATGCCCAGTCCATTGCTTGCATCAGCAGCCTACTGCGGAAATTGCAGAAAAGGATACCTTGAACTTGGATACTCAGAATTGAGGGCAAAAGAAGCTAGAATTCAACGCACATTCAACATTACAGTCGAAGATGTACCTTCTCTACAGATCTCGCGCATGATCATGCTTCATGTGACTGCATTTGGCAAGATGGTGAATTTCCACGCAGATCAGAGACAACTACAAAGTTGTTCAATAACTTGGTTGAGCCTGATTCTCATTTTCGTCAAGTATGAGTTTGACTCCATTGTTTTTTAATGCATTGATGATGGCCCAGATCTTTGTTCTGTTCTTAAAGCCTTTCTTCTCTATCTCCTTGTTTATGTCCATATGAATACCCCTACCCAGTCCATGCTCAAGGCCCTCCACCTTAAGTCGCATTGCCAACACCTCTCCAATGACACCTGCAGCCTTGGCATTGCAAGATCTGCCACACTCCAGAGTGTTCTTAATGGAGTGCTCAACTGTTGATGCTGTTGCCACAATCCTCCCATTATTCCTGTCCACGACATTGGCTGTGACGTACTTTAATGATATGAATAACCTCAGCACGTACCTCTTTAGGACTGTCATTTTTTTTTTCAGGTGATCCTGCAAATGTCTAATCAGAAAGACCACTCGAACAAAAGAAAATCAACGTCCAGCAGTTGAATATCATTCAGTGAGGAAATTTGCAAACTAAACATCCAAAGGAAGGCACAAAAAAGTGACCCTTCAAGCTTAAGTTTCCAGTGCCTTGCCAGTTGCAAGCTGCTATAATTGTATAACCAGCTCAAAAATAGGACACATTTTCACAATATCATCTCATTCTAGCATCTGTACCTCCTAAGTTCAAAAGTAATTAGGATGAAATTCACTTCTGTCCAAGCCCTTGATGTTTTTTCCTTTGAAGGGAAGCTTCAACTTGTCCTTCATGCTACTCAAGCATAATGTGCCTCATCAGCTGATTTTCATCATTATATAATATAATTGTTAGACTTAGTCTATTGAACCTCAAATCTTCCCTAAACTTACGAAGTTTTGTTGTATAGGACAGACTTCTTTAGTTGGATGTTAAGAGGTGTAACATGTCAACCTCTCTATTTATAATTGGCGAATGCGACTATAATAGACTGAGACTCCCTGTTATGATTTTCTAACAAGCAGAAAGGAAATTATATTAGTCACATACTGTCAGCATATTTACAGTCCCAACGAGCATCCAAATAGATGGATTTATTATACAGAAAATGATCCAGAGCCGAAGCTGATATAATACTCTCAACAGAAACAGGGGGTACATTATTGAGAAACTTGGACAAAAGCATAATGGATAGAGATGCACTAAGGTTAAATTGAACTAAGCAGAGCACAAACCTGACAATTATGTGTTAACACGCAAGTAGCTAATTGAATAAAATCAGACTAATCCACACCCATCAACAAGAACACCGTGGCGGTGTCATCTCCGGTCTCTCCAGTTTCCACTATTCTCACATTCTATTTTCTGTTTCTCGTTCCTCAATACATGACCCTCCACAACCCACCAGTCATACGGGGTGGAGCGCACCCGATGCATGCTCAGCCCTTCGATTTCGTGGGTGCCATGGGACCCGAATGATCTAAGCCTAGGGAGTGCATTTGTGCACTCTGCACGGCGCAACTAATATTTTATTGAGACGCTAACTCCTACAATCCTTTAGAGTGGCACAATGCAGGAAGCCGATGAAATTAAGCAAACCCAGGAAACTTGTGTTATTGTAGAGTACTACTAGCTAATAAACAACAATATTGTAACCAATGAATCTGCTTAAGTCCTGAATTTCTCCTTAAGGGTTGCGATAGATATATGTTTGCTCCATCATAGCACTCCATTAAGAAGAAAAATCGGAGTCATGGGATAGGCCATTCCAATGTAATCCAAAACTAAAGATTAACCCGAAACTACGCGCGAAGTCCAAAACCTAACAATTCAGAAAGCAAAAGACAACCAGAGAAAGTGACTCTGGGGAAGAAAACTTACAGAGTACCAAAAGAGAGCGACTCCAGCAGGACGGAAGTAAAGACCATATGCCCCAATGGAAAGCAAGAAGCTTCATATGGGCAGAGACAGAGACAGAGACAGAGTATTGGGCCTTGAAAAAAAGATGGTCGACTCTGATAAAATTATGGGCTCCGCTTGTATAGATCTTGCCTAGACACGCCAAACGGGTAGTTGGATTGGACATGATTTGACCCAAATTATCTCATTTAATCCGTTTTATTCTATTTTCATATAATATAAATATAGTAATTCATATCCGATCCAATGCATATTATTAAAATTCCTCCATATTTAATCATATTTAGGAAAATTCATACACAAACTGAGATAACAGCACGGAGTGAGCGAGAGCGAGAGCGAGAAGAGTGAGGGAGAGAGAGAGTTATAGATGTGAGTTTGGTCTAAGTTATGGATCTATTTAACGCTCATACAATCTTTAACTTTATTATTCTAAATCCATTTAAGATTAATTTACTGAATATACAAACTCATATACGCAGCCCATCAAATATGGGATGAGAAATGGTGTACAACCCATTTTGACATGTCTAATCTTGCCTAATGCGAGTGCTACATTGATATTCAAATTACAGTCCGTTCTATATTAAAAGTACCCGTTGCATTGGAATAAAAGACGACAAATTCTGAACTTGAAATGCTTGATTTTAATTGGTGATGATGTTCTGTAACAGAGATAGAAAAGCCGCCTCCCTTTTCTTTTCGATCGAGAGCCCTCCGACAAGAATCACTCGGGTCAAAATACCTACGAATATCCAAAGTTAAATAATGCACTCCTACGTACACATCTCATTGTTACCATTTCGAAAGACACGAAGAGCATCGCGATTTCAAGAAATCAACTCAACGAGGATTGACTTGAGTTCCCACCATACACAGTGCACTTCTTGTGACATATATTCCATTAACGTAATGAAAACATTCCAGGTATTCTCACATAATGTGCCAAAGGTCAATATATGTCCGATCTAATATGCAATCAATCCCTAAGACTGCGTTTGATCGTCTAGATTTCTAGTCAAAATAAAATTGGATAGGATAAGATAAGATATTAAATCCAAGGAATTTGCTATATCCTATCTACTATTTGGCGAATCACAATAATAAAACCGGATATTTTCACATATTACCATGTCCATTATTTTCTATGAACATCATATCAGTACAAATGAACCTGAAAATTGCGCAAACGAAGATGATAAAAATCTCTCACGACACTCTTACCTACTTCATTTTTATTTGCTTATTTTTTTTATTATTTTTCCCTCTCTTTTTAATTATTTTATTTTTTATTTATTTTTTCCCTCCCATCATTTTCTAATAAAGTTTTATTAAATGGTAAACTATAAAATATACCTAAAATATGTAATAAATATAAATACTAAATGTATTTATACATATATATATAGATGAAATTTATATCATGAGAAAGAAAAATGAATATATAAATAAAAATAAGAATAAATAAAAAAAAACCAATTTATTGTTATTTTTTTGTTATTTTGAATTTTTATATTAAAATTCAAATATTATTTATATTCAAATATATTTTTAATTTTATTAATTTAACAATTTTGTTATTTGAGAAAAATAATTTTTGTATCATGAAAATTAGAAATCCTATCCACCTTTATTCCACCTCTCCTGTAGTATAATTTTAAACGGGTTATATCCCTTCTATATCCAACTTTATCCTATCTTAGGCAAACACCAAACACGAGATAGGATAAAAATCTATCATATCTCGAATTTTATCTCAACTACCAAACGTAGCATCTCGAATGTTTCAAATGAATTAGGCGCAATCAAGTTCTTCTGGGGACCGCTCATGTAAATTTGTTGATGTGGCACGCTGGAATTTGACATGGCGTTTGGCGTCATGTTAGAAAAAGTCTAATTCTTTAAAAGAAAAATAAGAATCTTGAAAGAAATTAAAAAAACTAAAATAAAAATAGAAAATAAAGGAAACCAACTGAGAGAGAAAGAAAGACTCAGCAAGAGCACTATGGGTGCGGTGAAGGCTTTGGAGATTAGAGATTTATTTATTAGAAAATACTGTCAGTGATATTTTTAGATATTTGAGATGTTTTATGATATTGGCTACTTTCTAGGATAACTTATTTCGTTTCCTATACGTATCGTTTGGGTATAAATACCCTTATATCTAATAAATTAAGAGTGAAGAAGTCAATTGAGTAAAGTTGTAGTCTTTCATGTTTTTTCTCTCTCTTGAAGATCTTATAATATTTACACGGTAACAGAGCTAGCAGTTCTGAGGTTCACGTTTATTGTTAGGCAAAAATACGAGACTAAGTGCGAGCGGGTGTTGGAATATTTAAATATTAGCACGCCTTCATCATCTAACAGCTTAAGCTTTCAGAATAGTTGTCAATGATCTCATAAAATCTCACATGATATCAGAACCACCAAAAGAGAAGGAATTAAATCAAACCCTAGCCTTTTCTTCGTTTATGCCATCATTTATTTGTTGTGGTAGTCTCTTTTAATTGCAAGCATCATCGATAAGCAAAGTCGCTGTCAAATATCCAGATAGTTGTGAGCATCGGAATTGAGCACACCTTCATCGTGCAGCCAAAGATGAGTGCCATGGGGTGATGAGTTTAGTTTGCCACAATTTAAGTTGGGTTTCCACAATGTTTTATCAAAGTTCTATGAGAAAAAATTATCAACTTTCTAATCATGAGTTTCAACATCATGTAAGGTCTGGCTTACACGACACATGGTCACGGACTCTGGAAGAAAGTTGCACCGGTCATATACAAGCGGGATACGGACTTTGGAAGAAAGTTTCATCATCTAGAAAATATTGTTAGAGATATTTTTAGATATTTGTGATATTATTAGATATTGGATATTTTCTAGGATAGTTGATTTCATTTCCTATACATATTGTTCGGGTATATATACCCTTAAATCTAATAAATTAAGAGGGAAGAAGTCGATTGATCAAAGATGTAGTTTTTATTGATTCTCTTCGATCTCCATTGAAGATCCTATAATATTTACATACGCGACCCATATGTATACCCTAAAATTTTAGTTAATAGGCGAATCAATGACGATAGATATGAATTGTGTAAAAAAAAAAGCACATGAGCTATGTACTGCAGAAAAATCATCTTCTGTAAAGACCTTAGGCAGATTGAACACGGCAAGGGGTATTTCAAAACCAAATATATCTGGTAAGTGTGGAAAAGAAATCATCCAAACAAAACAAAAGTTCCTTAAAATCAATGAAGCAAATCAAATCAAATCAAACGAAGGTTTTCTTCCCTCCAGCCAAGAGTCAAGGACTTCATCTTGGATTGGAGAATTTATCTTAAACTTTGGTTATAAATCCAAGCTAAAGCAACTTTAAGTGAAAGCATTTCATCGAGCTCATCAAAAAGACTTGGAATTTCATGCCAGTAACTCTTGAACACCAAACTTTTATCATACTAAGGCCATAGTGTCGGTAAGTGGATGAAGGATTAGCTCTGCTACTGGTCCACAAACAATTTCCGGAGGTCCATTTGACGGCTGCATCCGGACTGAAAAGACCTAACGATGTGGTTTTCCCGTCACTATAAGTTGGTCGGACCTACCCGTTGCGCGTGCTCAAAAAACCAAGGCTCGATGGTTTTATTTTCGAAGCATTTGTTATCAGTACAGATTTGACGTTGATTTTTTACTCAAACAATGTTAATCGAGTGTACTATCACGACGCAAAGTCTTTTATTCTTAGACAGATTGGACATTTTCTAACTTACCCCTTGAAGGTTCTTCCGCATCTACTTTGAAGCATCTCATATATGGATCTTCTGCCTTCCACAGTAGCGAGATTGTAACTATTATTAACCCTAGATTAAGAGAATCCAAACCTTCCGTTTGTTGCTAATCATGAGGCGTATGAAATTTTTCAAGCATCCCATATTGGAATGGACGTGCGATCGAGCTACTCAATCAATTTTGAGCAAAAGTGGATAGCATTGATAGGCTTGCTTTGCTTGCTTTTATGGGCAGAGAGAGGCAGTTACATGAATCTTAAAAACATCATTGAACATGCACAAAGACGGTTTTTACGGAAGTGACCATGTTATTCCATCTAGCTAGCTAAGGTACACATATCTCAAGCTTTTGGACATTGCACCAAGCATATCAGTCATGGCATGAACCTCCAATGAATATTTTGAGTAATTAAGTAACATGAGTCACCACATGGACGTCCAATGACTAATTGAACCATATGGCCTCCAAAGAGCCCAAGTTCAAGTAAATACATGGGGAATAGGGAAGAGTCACCATCATCAAATTGCTTGGCACCACTAATATATAAGAAGGCTAGGCAAAAAAGCCTAACTTATCTCGTACTTTTGGATACGAAAAGTTCTAAGGGATAATATAACGATAGTGCTGACCAATTTGACCGCACATGAATTCATCTAAGGTCGTCGTTAGACTCTCCCCTAGTCTATTCCTCCTCTTTGCCACGCTAAATTATTAGACTTAAAGGGTCATCTCTCTAGAATCTATTTAGCCAAAATCCTCTCAAGCTCGCCAGGCTCGCAAGGGATGGCAAGTGCACCGCCATGGTCGAACCCATATTCTTCGGCTGCCCGCTCCAAGAGCCTAAGGAACGTGGGGTGCGCTAGGTAGCTCAAGGGGATCACGAACCTCTTGGGCTGGTCTCCTTCCAAAGCCACCACTGCGAAGTGACCTTCCTTCACATCGTCCGGAACGACATCGCCATTGTTCTCGCACTTGTTCGCATCTTCGCAATAGTCATCCTCTTGGTGATAATAAGATGACCATGGAGATGGCGATCTCCTGCTGAGTGATAGGGTCTTTTGTAGCTTCTCCACCACAATCCTGAGCTTCACAATGCCACTCATTTTGCTACCACTCGCTCTACTAAGCTTAGCCATTTGGGATGAATTCCTTTCTCTTTTCCTTTTCTTTTTGTTGGGGGATAAGGGGAAGAGGAATCGAGAACTTTGAGGAGTGTTGTCTTGTGAGTAAGTTTCGATTTGCAATTTGTTGTGGCATGTCGTTTGCCAGAGGGCTATATATATATAGTGATGAGAGGTACATGTCAGGGAAAGAGAGAGATGGACGGTTATGTTCTGACGTCCATCTCTTTCCCGGAAACCCGAATCAAACCCAACCCTTGACACCCTAGTCAATTAGACTAGAGAGGAAAGAGAGAGAGGAAACGACATAAGGCGAGAGAGACCGACTGGAGAAATAAATACCGGGGAGACCAACGCATGTGAGTAAAATACACCTTAGCCTTCAACTTACCATGAAACGTCCCTTTTCACTTGTCACGTCTGCCTTATAAATTATTAACTCCTCTCTTTTCGCTTATCACGTGTGCCTTCTAAATTATTAAATCCTCTGAGTCCTCTCCCTCTCTCTCTCTCTCTCTCTCTCTCTCTCTCTCTCTCTCTCTCTCTTCCCATGCCATGCTTTGGATATTTCTACGACCAACCACTGCTCAGCAGTGTTGGTACTAGCTGAATGTCCTTTGGCAAAGTCCGCATGTGTCACTCGGAGAAAGATTTGACGCGAGGAATGTATGTTCGGATGCATATTTTTTTTTTCACGAACCAGTTACATTCACATGTCAGTATCTGAATCATCCATGCATGACTATGTCTTTACTCTTGAAGCTCAAACATGGATCTCAACGACTTTTGCATTTGGTTCTCATAGATTAGCATTTGTATCAACTTTAAATGCTGAAGTGTGATGAGATCGAAGTACAAAAGTAAAAGGTAGAAAAGAAATAAATGCGCATATTTACTTATCTTGTAAAAGTCGATACAGGTTTTCTGTCGTCCTGTTAAATTGTCACATCTGTGACAGTTTATCGTCAGTACCGGATGTTGATATTGATAAGTGAAAATGCAGTCCTTCTTCAAACAAGGTTAGTTATAACAATCCAGGGTTATTTTCCTTCCATCTTCTGTTTGGCAACGAGTAGACAAGGAGAGATGCCCGATGAAAAAACCTGCATTTTGCATGCATATATCCGCATTCATATTTTCTTACAATTCATCTCGGTTTTGGAAAAACACGTGAAAGTCAGTACCTTCATGCGCGACGCCGCGCGACAAAAATCCGTGAATCATTTGTAACACGGGAGAAACACGGGGAGCAAGTTTCATGTTAAAAAACACGCGTGCACTGTATATGAACGAATCATTTCATGCGCATCATCGTCTTCTGACACACATTTAGATATGAGCTCCGTAAAAAATACTGTTGGGAATATGACAAACGCTGAAAATGCTTGTCATACACAAGAAGCTGAGTCGGATGCATGTGGTGCGTCTCAGAATCAGTCAATCAGTATAGTCTTTTCCATTGCATAGTGGCAGGGATTTGATTTCGTACGCAAAGAGAGGACGAAGAAGTTTCCAGGGACGTAAATCAAGAGAACAATCTCGGAAAAAAACTTGTGTGGTTCGCATGCATATGGTCCTTCTCAGTACGAATGACTTTAGAACAAAGTTTCAGAGAGAGAGAGAGAGAGAGAGAGGGACATTATTTTTATGGGAGATAGAGAAAGCAAATGCAATGCAAATTGAATAGTGGCAAGGATTTGATTTCGTTCGTATAGAGAGGACGAAGAAGTTTCCAGAGACGTAAATCAAGAGAACAATCTCTGATAAACTTGTGTGTTCGCATGCATATGGTCCTTCTCAATACGAATGACTTTAGCATGAAGTTTCAGATAGAGAGACAGAGACAGAGACAGAGATAAAGACAGACAGACATTATTGTTATGGGAGATAAAGAGAAAGCAAATGCAATGCATGCATGTCTGGATGTAAGCGTGCATGCATGCAATTTCCGACGTCGAACTTTCTTGAATTTCGCCTCACCAACCGACTGGAACATAACTATTCCTTCGTGTGGACGAGCGATTAGCAGATATCCACATTGGCGTTGAAAAGTCAAGGCTGCTTCTGACGTGGCAGAGTCCTGGATGCCTCCACGACCTACTCGACTTTTCCAAACCCACCCCATTTTGCCACGTGGACTTCTGGGCCATTCAAAGATCGGATTCTTTGACCCAAACAAGAAAAAAGAAAAGATCGGATCCAACAAGGCATCCATTAGCGGGTTCAATGGTTCGATTCGATTCGGATTTCTAAAAAACCCTTTAAACATGTAATTGTTAAATGAGAATTCAATGGAGAATTCTCAATTGAAAATAGTGCATGTGCGTCCGTGTTTGAATGCTACTTGTGATATATTATTTTACTTATGAGTTGTAACAAATAAAAGTTCTTTAGATATTTCTTTTCTCAAGAACCTTTATTTTTTTCGCATTACTTGTTGAATTATATATTTCTGTCTACACAAGCAGTTGTGAAATGAAACTTCTCATCTTGAAATGAACTCATTTATCAAATTTAAAAGCCGTATACTTATCAGCGGCTGAACCCTTTTTGTGTGACGAGTTTGCCAAATAAAATTTGTTGATTACTTGTTGCGGGGATAATGAAAACCAAATGGACAACTAGGTCTGTTCAGAAGTATAATTAGCGACTCATCATGGATAATAGTCTGCTTGTCTATGCTCAATTTAATCAATCGATAATTGAAACATTGCGTGCGCACGCGTGTGTATATATATATATCACATTTTTTCAAAGGGAGGTTAGTCTGCATTGAAGTAAAGTTCTTCTACCAAGTTCTTATTTATGGAGGTTAGATAATAAAATTAACATATCTAGGTTACAATTACAAGCAAAACCCTCCCCTCCAAGACCAAAAATAAAAAAACTAATTTCTTTTCTTGCCCCTTTAGGTCTGTTCAGAAGTATAATTAGCGACTCATCATGGATAATAGTCTGCTTGTCTATGCTCAATTTAATCAATCGATAATTGAAACATTGCGTGCGCACGCGTGTGTATATATATATATATATCACATTTTTTCAAAGGGAGGTTAGTCTGCATTGAAGTAAAGTTCTTCTACCAAGTTCTTATTTATGGAGGTTAGATAATAAAATTAACATATCTAGGTTACAATTACAAGCAAAACCCTCCCCTCCAAGACCAAAAATAAAAAAACTAATTTCTCTTCTTGCCCCTTCCCGCCTGTAGTCCGCTGTTGCTGCTGCTCCATCAAGAATCAGCCTATCTGTCGTTGACTAGTCTTGCTACGTCGCCTCTCTCTGAGGCATGTTGGCCTCAGATTGAGATTGATGTGTCTACCTGAATCTAGGCAAACTTAGTGCCATATGTCAACCAAACTTTGGGAAGCATTTCATTGGCAGATCGATAAGAAAATGAAATATTCTAGAAAGCGCATGAGCATGCACGTTCTTTATCGAGAAGAATGGAGTGAGTTTTCACTCTTTGTTTGAACTTTTGAAACAGTTTGTGTGAAGAACCACAGGTTGCACAATATCAAGCATTATAACATTATCATATTTATGTCACTGTCTCCCATAATTACTCGCTTCTTATTCAGCAAATGTAATCTCTCTTGGCTTTAGGGGTAGCGCCAACTACCTAGGACAAGGGCAAATATATTTTAGTAACTATTCACATAATAAGACTAGAGGATTATCACACTCAATCTAATTAGTCGAGTATTCAAAGATTTCAAATACTCCATTCTTAGGGAAGAAACAGATAATTACTGAAGATATGGACCGACCTGCTCCTATCTTTCGGTACCCACTTAAACTTAGTCAATAGTTATCTCGCAAATAGTCGAATGACAAGTGTCAGTATGCCTAAGGTTTAGTCTAGTCTAGACAATTTTGTCATGGGTCCCATCGTCCGGTTTGTCACGGAAATTATTGGACATTCCTGGTCAACGGAACTTTGCAAATGTAGCATTGTTTATGACAGGACTGAAAAAGAGCATTGCCAATCACGACGACTTTCGGTCATCCTACTTCTTAGAGATATTTTGTAAGATATTTTCCTCCGTTAGATATAGTTATAGTGATTTTTTAAGATATTTTCTTCTGTTAAAGATTGCGCATACATATCCATTTAATTGTGAATATCCTTGAATAATTTGTTAACTTAAATAATCATTCACCGTCCACATTTTTGTCCACAAATAAACACCACCAGAAGAATCAGATCAATGGCCACCAGCCGCAAGACAGTCTCTTGTGCAACAGCAGCCTCCTGCTATGTCTTCTGCGCATTGAATCGCTTCAGCGATCCACTCAGTCATTTTTCGAATCTTTTATTTAAACTCGAGTTGACATTTTCTATGCACCTGAAATTTAAGAGGATGTTAGAGATATTTCTCTAGGCTATTCACCTCTATTAGAGATAATAAGAATATTTCTTTTAATTCCCCGTGTTTTTTATATTGCACATATATCTCCTTTAATCGTACATATCCAATCCATAATTGACATATTACTTAGATAATCATCTAATAAAGCTTATAAATAATCTCATATATTTTTCATTACAGAAATTCATATTTTTCTTTTTATCATATTTTTATCTAAATATAAAATCACATCTTCATCTGTTTGTGCCAGATGTATCCATGGAAAAATGGTCAACTGATGAGGGGCTCATCTCTCACTAATGTGCTTCTCCGACTATTGTTGCCATGTGATATAACTCTTTTGCACCAAATATCTTTTCCAGCAGAAAATGATTGCTCGTGTTTAATGCCTGAAAGGGACTTGATAAGCATATTCAATAACGAAAATATCTGATTTTTGAAGTATTATTGCACGTACCAAAACAGAAATTGATGTACCGGAAAATACGACAAGTGTTTTAGGGTGACACCTTCTAAGAAAATCATTTCGAAATTAGGGCTTCTACGTCTATGATTTCAAAAAATCAAAGAAAAACATAAAATCTTTGAGATAAATTCGCCGCCGATTTTCGATTGGTCTACCTCATTAATTATCATGATATTTTATGAGGAAAAAAAGGGCATCTCTCTCACGTTATTTTCAAGAGTTGTCAAGGGGACTCCCCTCCCGGTAATAATGCCTTCGGCACACGGAACCATTTCTTTTCCGACTTTACATCATTGGGACATAAGCAGTTTTTATTCCACGTAAGCACATGCGCATGAGCTCGTCAATTGTCTGACGTGGATGCTCACTGTGGGGCCTCTCGCCGAGCTGTCATCAGAGATATTTCATGAGGCAGCTTGGGTTTGGATCTGATGGAAAAAGAAACGACACAGATAGAGAGGAAGGCCAAGACATTATTGGAAAAAAAAATTGGCCCACATTTTTTGGGACATCATGTTCTTCAACTTCAAGCACCGTACTTTATGACATGGTTGGCACAAGCGATTGGAAAATTCTATCGTTATGTAACGCTTATATGGCATGACGTTTCGTTGATATGATAATGTCCCATCGATCATGGGTCACAGTATTGTTTTTCGTCTTTTCTTTTGAAAACTTGCATTGACAATGAAGACGGGTCGATTGGATACGTGACGCACGATACGGATACTTGTGTTTTGTATCCTACAAAGCGTAGAGGATACGTGACGCTTTGTGTTCTACATAGTACACACATGGGGGTGGGGCAGTTATGGTTGCTTTTGCTGAATCTTCTTTTCGTTTAGTTTCATCCGTCAATCTGTTTGTTTCGGCGAACCCCCGCGGATGGGTTTTTGAGAAGTGGATTGGCTTGATCAGATCTTTTTATCGTTCCAGATAAGAACAAACACTCTTCAATGTGCAAAATGTGCCAAGGTTCTTTTAAATAGATTATCCACTTTGATATTTGTGGGTTCAGCTACAAAGGGGGATCTTTCTTTTGTATGGAAATATCAACGATCGGGCGCATCACAACATGCGCCCGAGTTGTGATGCGCCCGAGCGGCGTATACGCTCGCTCGACCCATTGGCATCATAAAGAGGAAGGATATTCAACCAAGAACCGACATGGTTGTGACCCAAAAGCTCAATATAGATGTCGGTTCTGTTCCGTGACAAAGAGAAGGACACAGGCACTGCATGAAAAGATCACATTTGTTCAAGGCGAATTCCTGTGGATTATATGGAGAACCGTAGATGGATTAATGTCAGTTCTTCTTGGAAAATCAAATTGGTAAATATAGATGCGAAGTGGGGATGTGAATGCAGAGATTGCTCAAAGGTTTGTGCCAAAAGTGCAGAAAGACAAGCATGGGGAATGGACACAAAATCAATCGGGAGGATAGTGTCTAACCTGTACTCTGTTCATGCAGGCATCAATCATGTCGGTTTTTGCGGGCTCCTCCTATGAATACCCACCTGTCCCCCCAAAATGAATGAATAAACAAAATGAAAATAATACAAACGGGGAAAGGAGTTTCGATTTCATCCTCCAAGTGAACTAATTTCTATAGTAAAATAAAGAAAGGAAAATGATGCAAATGGTCTCTAAACTTTAAGTCAATATACAATGTCATCCCTGAACTTTTAATTTGTTCAATATGATTCATGAATTTAGGTTTAATATGCAATGTGATTCTTAAATTTTTAAACATTCATATATGGTTTATGAACCTTAATGAACATTTATTAAAATTTTATGGATGATATTGAATAAATTTAAAGTTTACGAACGACATTGCACGTTAAGGCAAAGTTCAGAATCTACATTATACAAACTAAAAATTCAGAGTAAATATTATATATTGAATTAAAATGCAGGCATCATTCATGCTCTTATCCCTTTTGCTTTAGTTGAATGTATTTATTGGGAACAAGCAAGGACAGTGCAAAGAGAGAGAGAAGTTAAAAACATCCATCGCACCAACACGGAAGGGGGACTCACGGCTCACAATACAACGGACAGCACTGACGATTCTAACCCTTCACTGCCTGTGAAGGTCTTGGGGGGCACATTGGTCTCATGACGATGATGATAGCCCGCCCTTATTGCCAAGTCGCATGTGTAGTCATTGTAGTACTGCTTAGATCTGCTCAAAGGTCCCATCCGATTGGCAAAAATAGAAATATCGTACGGGGAAGAGAATCAAAAGTTTTACCTCCTTATGTCAATGACTTTCCTTATCGAATAAAGAAAAGGAAATGTCGAGTGCTTTTGGATTCCGCATTATACGTCGATCACTTTAATCATCGCCTCTTCTTCTTATGGATTTGAGAGCTAAGAACGAGATCACTCGTGAGATGTCACCTCTTCTTCTTATGGATTTGAGAGCTAGGAAAGAGATCGCTCCACGAGATGTGACCTGTCTTTTGCTATCGCTATGTTGTCGTCACCATTGCATACTTGGCTATCATCCCATACTTGTGAGTTCATGGAAAGCAAGCGAACGGTGCAAATCAAGTAGAAATTGCAAACCATCGAGCCCAGCTTGTGGTCTTGCTCCGGTCACCTCACAGTGCACTGCGGTTAAGGTCCCGAGGTGCTGAACGATTGCATGAAATTTGGCTATTGGGGCGGTGTTCATGATGGCTCCACCAATGTAGAAAAGTGCATGTGACCTGGACATGTCAAAGGCCCTAGGCAAGTGAGTACTTGGTCCACGCAACTATTATTTTCCATGGTTGCACAGTTTCGTCGGCCACAAAAATAATCGGACCTTTACTAAAGTCTAATCTTATAATTATGCTCGTCTGTTCATTGGATGGCATGGATGCTATGGTATGCTATTAAAACGATAATCCGGAGAGTCGGGAGATGGCCGTAAGGTAAGATCCTGATATCAGATATGAGGAACACAGAACAGACTGAACAGCGAGAAGGCAAATATGCCATCTATTGATTTCTTATTTGGACATCATATGACACAGGAATTACATCAGATTACCTATAGCCAATACACAAAGAATAAAAAGAACCCCCGCCTGTCTCTAAAACTTGAAAGAATGAATGATGTCTCCAATGCTTTGATTCCGGAAATGCGGGTATTCGATGTTGTATGGATGCTCTCAGTGTTAAAAGAGTTAGTTTGATACCTATCTAGGGGACATAACATGAATTGTTAGTAGTACTAGTATCTACCTAAGAGAGGGGTCAAATATCTACAAAATACGTGCGCGAGCTCAAGCACACTGCTCCAAAGCTTGCTTTCATCGGGCATCTTTCTGGAAGGAGAGAAAAAGCTGCGTCTACAAACAGAGGAGACTATAGAAGACTAACGGGATGAATGCATTGTCCAATTGTGCCGTGTAGGCCTCCAACAAACCACTCGCAGTTACAGCCAGGAGAAGAGAGAACCAGTGCTGCGAAATTTTGGAAACTAACATCAGAGATGAAGCACAACTTCATTGCCACTAAGTACAAAGAAGGCGGGAACCTGAAAGATACCATATACTCAAAATCTCCCAGCAAACAACAAAATGCTCTCAGCAGTGACAATCATACCCATATGCAGAACACACGGTTGCAGTCACATGGACTTTCCATGCTGATCCTTGTGGGTATGTAAAAGAATTACCACTCTACTGAACATTTCACTTCTAAAAGATCATTCAAAATAGAGAAGTCTACTACCCCTTCTCTAGCCAGTAATTCTAAGGCACAGAAAAGAGAAGGCACCCTGTCTCTATATTTGCAGAGCCATCTGTGTGTGCACAGCGCACTTAGTCATGAGAGTACGTACAAGCACACATGCATACAAGCTGAGAGAGAGAGAGAGAGAGACCTGTGTCAGAACATAACCCGTCGATGCCAGAAGTGGAAGGAGAGCAGAACAGGCAACCAGAACAGAAGTTATACCAGCTGCAGTACCCTCAATTGTTTTCTCTGAATAAATAGTAGGTTCCATGCGTCAGTTACCTCAACAAGGAGCCAGCAACCAAATCAATAAGAATACTTACTGCCAGTTTTGCTCCACCTGAGAACCCCATATTTGTGACCAACCAACGATGCCTGAATATAAATGTAAAATGAATTGAATAGCCAAATTGCAGAATGCTGAGTAGATAAAATACGGTAACATCCCAGCATTGGATAAATTCTAAACATACATGCTTCCACATTTGCCGTATTACACACCAGATGCACAAATAGATGATTATTGTAAATAAGCAACTTATAAAGATGGTGTAATAGAAAACTGGGCTTGGTTCGCCCAAATGAAAAAAGGAAAATTAGGCTTCCCAGGATTTGTCTGTTACCATCACCTTATCCAGTGAACTTACTCATTTCATTCAGTTCTAGATTCAATTTGGAAGATCTCATGCTTTTAGTTCAGTTTTGAACATTTATGACTAATTTCAGCAGGCTGCACCCAGCGATTAAGCTCATATGTCTATCATGATGATTTAGTAACTAATTATACTGGAAATTCAAAATCAAGTATATTTTATTATAACGAAAGGATGAGGAAATAATACATTATAAACATATACAAAGTCATATGCCCTCACCATAGTATCTCCAATTCCAAGGCTCAAAATTCCAGCAAAAGGAGCAAGTGGGCGATCGTTGTATCCAAAAGACAGCCATATGGGTAGAGCACATCCCAATAATAGCGAAAAATGGCTAATTATCAGGCAAATGACACAAAATCAGCTAAAGTTACCTCTATTGCATGACAGAACCATAAATTTAAGCTTTAAGGAAATTGCACCTGACAATAAGAAGATCAGAGTCACGGTGGTCAGTGAAAGCATTCATGAATTGATGAACAAGTTTTCCCAAAGGCCATACTCTCCAAACCTGAATAAGAAAGCAGGGTCTGAAAGTTATTGCAACTCCGTTGAAAGAGGCTATAGAGTATAATTTATACATTTGCAAAACTATGGGCAACCAATTAATTTCAAAAACAGAAACAGATGAACCATAAAAAGGATGTAGACAGACAGAATAGGTGCACATTCTTATTTACATGGTTCATTTTAAAACACGGCCAATTGACTGAATGGAGAATCCTCACTATCTGTCTCCAGCTTCATATCATACAGATTACAGACATAAGCTTTAATACATCACTTGATATATGTTAAGGAATATAGACAAAAGGACAAGAATCAGGCAAACATAAGGAGTCCAAAATCTCATGTACTTACTCGAATTATTTCCAAGATCAGGAAGACTGCCAAAGCTGCCCCAAATGCAAGATCAAGAAACTCAGGCTGAAAGTTATGGCAAAGTCATCAGTAAGTATTAGAAAAACAAACTGCAAGTAGAATGGAGATGACGGGATTACTGTGAAAATGACAACAAATTCTGCTTCAAAGCCAAATCACCTGGAATATAAGAGCAGGGGAAAACATCGAAACAGCCATCAGATGGTAATATTTCCGGAGAAGTATTCTTTCAACCTTGCTATTCTTCGAAATGTTGTAAAACCTGATAACTGATGCATATATCAAACACACCCAATAGACACACAGCGATAGTCTTTTCACCGGTTCCCCGAAAACAAATGAAAAGACCCTGCAGTCACAAAACATTCAAGAATAAGAACATATGGCCATGAGATGAAGCTGAATGATTTATACTCTGTGTAAACCATAAATAGTGATCAGCCACTGTCTAGAATCAAGAACCCAACCCCCAAAAAAGAAAGGGTTGTCTACAAATGGGGACGGAAGAAAGGAAAAGACACAACCCAGACTGTGCTGTTTAAAATTTAGAGTACATGCAGCACCTAATAGGAGACTTGCAACACAAGAGAGTTATTACCATAAAAAAGGATGGGACTGAAAATCTCGAGCAAACTGCATCCAAGAAGGGGCGATAACCATCAACACACATGCAAGGGATCCAAAGAATAAGAGAGATCTTCTAACTTCACTCAGTGCCCTTGAATCAGAGGTCATGGTCGAAGGGTGTTCCCAAAGTCGCAGCAGCAATTTGAAAACAAGTGGAAAAACAAGAAGGGCAAGTAGCACGCTCTGCATTAAGAACATATCCAATTAATATCTCTCCAGACCAGAAACTATCAGGCACACAAACACCCATCCATCATACCTGGATGATTATGCTCCTTTCACTTCTATTTGTTGAATACCATGGAGAAACCAAATCGAAAGAAACAAATCCTTCATTAACCTGTTGAAAGTAAAGTGGTTACTAATGATCTGATACTAGTAGTCATGCAAGTTGCCAGGAACGGCAAAGGAAAGATCCGAATTCTCCATAGGCTGAAAAAACCTTTGTAAAAGAAAAGAATCCCAACCTTTGTGAAAGTACACGCTAGCATGTCACCAGAGTAGAGAACTATCCCGGCACTCAACAAAAGGGCTTCACCTGAAAAGACATAACAGAACTAAAAACTTCAAGAAGAGAAACAAATATTTCACCAAAACCATTAGAATCTTAGGACATCTCTACTCTACCCTAGCCATTCCCCATATTGATGCATCCACAGGGTTGGTCTCTGCCCATGACTGAGCCACTAAACTCTACTGCTCTAAAATTCTACCCTCAATTGTCTTCAAAGCTAGGGCCGACTAAGAGACAGAAATGTAAACTTCACTGGTCAAGGGTGAATGCCAGAGGCCTGGCCAAAATGCATACCAACAGAAGCACAGGATGGAAAAGTATTCAGAAGATGCTGAATTAGTTTCACCGCTGCGAATCCATGACAGACCACCCACACTAAGTTGAACGCAAGTTGCAAACCTGCAAAGGAACCATGAAAGCATCAAAACGTTAGGCATCTGTAGCTGATCAGCAAAAAGATGCCATGTTTAAACCTAAGTCGTACAAACACGCCAACTCAGGCAGTACTACGAATATGATTGTTCAGTGCTTATGTTAAAAGCCACACAAGTATGCGCAAAATAAATAGAACCCGTAAATTGATCTTCTGAAAATTCAACAACAGCTAAGAGCAAGAGGTTGATGGAGATCTTTGATGACATACTTACCGAAGTTAGACATAATGGCAAGGGAGACACAACACAATGCAGCATAGAGGCCAATGCAACATGACATGAGCTTTGAATTAGACTGGATATTCGAGGAAGGGGGATAGGCCTTGTCGGGTGAATGCTGCAGAGCTGAATAAAGGAAAACAAGCACACCAAAGGAGCTGACTGATGCAGCCCAGAATAGCATTTTCAAATATTCAAAATCTGCAACAAAACAGAAGAGTTAATGATTACTTGTCACTTCTCAGCAGTCATTGAGCATAAGGATGAATCAGCTATTGTGCCAGAGCACAGCAAATAACAAAAGGAATGTGTGACGTGTCTCGTAATGCAAAGAGAAGCTATGGTGACATAATGCTTATACCTTCATAGCTGACTTGGTGGAGTGAGACTGCCCTCGATAGCTGTATCAACTTTGAGATCAAGACAGTAGGAAGAGTAACTGCCCCCAAGAGTATTCCGGATGAGGCACCGGGCCTGAAATGAAACACACAGCCCAACCATTCATGATTTATCAATTGCATCCTGACTACTTACAACAACTCAGTTGTCAAAACAAAAGTGAAGCAGAACTTCCATTATAAGCTTATATCTGGTGCTGCCTCGGGTGCTCCTACTTGAAGATTTCGACTCAATTTGGAATCAATCGATTTCGCAAATGGCGCTTAACACAACTAAGGCATCTTATAACAGGACTTAATCGCCCTTAAATTGTAAAGTCTCGGCAAATGATAAACACAATTCAAGCGCAAGCCGACTGCTTAACAATTTCAGTAGCCTAAGGTTCAACAGACTGACACAACGATAACGGCTGTAGTAAATGTAAGTTCAGATGCTCCAGACTCGAAGGAAATTTTCAACTGAAATTCGATCAACTTAAACCTCAAGAAACCGCGCAGAGCACAATTGAAGTGCGAGAACAGCTAAATCATCATATCCGAGCCCACAAAATTTCATTTTTTAATTAAAAAGAACAGGGGAAAATCAGAAAGATTTGAGAGAGCCGCGGGAATTTTAACCTGGTCTTGAATTGGGGGAGGCAAGACGAGTTCTCGAGGCGAATCTCGACGTAGGAGGCGGCGGCGGCGAGGAGGCAGAGGGCGAGGCCGTGAGGGAGGAGGCGGAGAGGGAGAGAGTAGACGACGCGCAGCACGAAGAGCAGGACCACCGCTCGCTCGCCGTTCATCAGCGACGAGACCGCGGCGATCGGCGCCATCTGTTGCCGTCCCCCCCGAGCTCTCAGCTCTCGCGGAGGCGGGGGCGGCGGCGGCGGCGGCGGCGGCGGCGGCGGTGTCGGCGGCGCCTAACGGTCGAAGAGGCTCGGAGAATCCTCCATGGGAGGAGAAGAACCAGAGGAAGACGAAGAGCAAAAACTTGAGGGATTTCTCTTCTCCCCCTCCTCGTTTTGTCACCGCGGCGTGTTCTTGGTTGTTGAAGAAGGAGGCCGCCACGTGGCAGAGGTCTTACGCGGAAATTCCACGTGGCGGATCTGTATACGCTGGCACAGCCACGCGGTTGTTTTTGGCCCCACCTCCGTCAGCGAGCGAGCCCCAGCGACCGCGGGAAGAAACCAAACCTTTGAATTGTCAAATATTCGACAGATTACGAAGAGCGAGTCATCCTATCCAGTAGACATGGCCACGGGCCGGTTCCGGCCCGGGTCAAACCCGGGACCGGCCCGTTGATCGGGCCTGCGGTTTGGAACCGGCACGGAGCCGCCGGTTCCAAAAAAAAAACTACAGATAAGTGGAGAAACTCTTTTTTTCTCCAAATTTGACTACAGTGTACATTTTGATTACATTTTATATTGAATAATTTATTATCTCATAATTTGATGATTCGTAATTTTTTTAATTTTTACCAGGCCGGTTCCGAACCGGGCCGGAATCGGCCCGGAACCGCTGGTTCATGCATAACCACGAACCAGAACCATCAGTTCCAAACCGAAACCAGCCGGTTCCAAACAGTAGCCATGTCTAATCCTATGTCGCGTTTGTTTATTAGCTCATCTAGGTCGCTTTCGGTGCTTTTTTCGCATGGCCAACATAAGTACAATCCCATGAGCCGGCTTCACGGGTAGGAACACTGCGGAAACCCCCCGTTGTAATCGTACCCGCGTGTCTAACGTGAGCTCGAAACTTGATATTGTGAATATGATTTTCGAGGCCGATAGAGATAGACGAAATAAAAGAAAATGGGTGGTGGGGGTGGGGGGGAGCTAAAATAATGAAATTACACTATGAAAATGACATCAATTCGGACAGATACGGAAACGATCGATATGTCTTTTCGAAGAGATAAAACAAAAAAAGGGGGGAGATAGAGGAAGTAATATTCCTTTGCGAAAAACTTAGGGTCCACAAATTATTTAGGGCGGGTTGGTTGTACCAAACGATCTACCGCTCTTTTGCCAAACAGTAGGTGCCGTGGATATTCTCTTCATTTCGTACTCTTCGTTGAGTGCGGAGTGGGGATATGGACCACATTGACCCCAAAAGCTGGGTTCTACGCGCAATGCACTGGAAAAATTGCCCCATCAATTTTTAAAACTTCTCATGTGAATATCAATTCAGTTTTAAACTTTTCAATTTAGCCCTGAGCCTTTCTTCCGGTCAATTTTCACCGGAAATTGCTAGTGTGGCGGCCCATTCATCGCCAGCCGGCCGTCCCTGCATCACGTCGGCAATTTCCGGCAAAAGTTGGCCGAAAGGATTAAATTGGAATTTCACGTAAATGCTTAGGACTAAATTGAAAAAATTGGAATATTTAGGACTGAATTAACATCTCGAATAATAGGTTTAAGACCGACTGGACGATTTCCCCGCAAATATAGGAACCTTTTTTCCACTTGTGATAAAGTTTGTAAATGAGAATGAAGTATAGACAGACTCCATGTTTGTTTGCGTGAATCCGTGTTACGTAGACAATTGTTATTTAATGAAGGACATGCGTCGTGCTTTTGAATTACAACCACTTACAATTTCCGACTAGTAATTCTATTATCAGTTTGTCATGTGATGTATGCAAATCCATAGTTTCAAATGCAATAACAACTTGACAAGCCATAGGACAACGTGCATGTGTTTTTTTCATTCCGATGGATATATAATTTGTTCATATCGAATTTTCGAGCTTTCACTTGCATCACATTTATGTATATCATTGACAATTTTCATCCGTGCCACAACTTCTAAATTATCGAAAGTCACGTTTTAATTCTCGATTTTTGTGAATACAATCTATTGGAATCTCTTTGTCCAAGTGGATCTCACATGAGACCCATATAATTCATTAAGATTAATACCACAAAAAACTTCAAACTAGTACACCTGTGATAAATTTATCCCAAACTAATTTTTTGACCATCAAAAACCCCAAACCGATACACATGTGATAATTTTACCCTCTGTTAGGTTTCGTTAAATTTTACTGTCAAATTTCTGAGTTGGATGACACGTGACAATTGAAGAATGTACCGGTTTGGGATTCTACCGTCACAAATGTACCGATTTGTGGTTTTTCTTAATATTAATTCAATTTAACGGAAGGTAAATTTGTCGCAAATGTACCAGTTTGGGATTTTTGATGGTCAATAAATTAGTTTAGGATAAATTTGTCACGGGTGTATCAGTTTCGGATTTTTGGTGGTCAAAAAATTAATTTGGGATAAATTTATCGTAGATGTACAAATTTAGGGTTTTTCGTGATATTAACCATATTTTAAAACTTATTGAAATATACAACAATTACGTGATAAATTGCTCAAATCGCTTTATATATATAAAGTTGACTAAATATCTTAATACATTTTTTTTGTCTGAAAATATCTTAATACATTCGCAAGTACACTAACTTACATTAACTTCCACAAACATATAATAGGTCACGAACAATCACGACGGTGCATTCCACATGAACCAAACTCACAAATGAAATACTCTGAGTAATACATAAAATGAAACAGGACCTCTCTTATCCCATGTAAGTCTCTATATGTCACAAACTCCCTCTCTTGAAGAGATGATGTCCTGGTCATGTTGGCCCATATCAACTAGCGATATTTCTCCTATCCATATCTGAAACAGGCCATTCTCACCCCCTCCGTCATCCTAGAGTTCTACCTGGCGCCGGATCTTGTCTAAACCCTCCTGCCCCGGCAATCAGTCCCCCCCTTGCCGGATCGAGTATGGGCCTAGTTTATCGACAAACCAGACACCTACTGGAAGGGTCTTGCTCTGATATCATCTGTAACTACCCGATCAGTTTTACGTGGACCAAGTTCTCAAAAGGAGTTTTTTTTTTTTTTTTTGGTCTGTCAACAGGAGTAATTAAATAGCCACACAAAATGATAACAACTCAACTGGGTGTTCAATTATAAATCACTCAGGACATCTCTCTTCCGATGAGAAAGCTTGGAATGTCAAACCGTGCATGAAATTCTCGGGCAAAACCCTCCTAGGGAAATCGTATGGCGTGCCGCGAGTCACGAGCGAATGCCCGCAGATTTTCTGTTCTCAAAGGAAACAAGTGAGCGAGCCACAAATCAGCCGAATCCTTCGGCTATAGAAAACCTCAATCATTCTCAAACAAACCTCAAACATCCTTAAAAACGTTCTCAAGCGCGCACACAAACTCGTACACTTGCTCTAGTTCTCTTTGCTCTGGGGGAACGGCATGGCAGACAACGATAGGAAACCTCACGCCATCATCATCCCTTACCCTCTCCAGGGCCACGTCAACCCGTCCGTGCGCCTGGCGATCAAGCTTGCGTCGAGGGGCTTCGCCGTCACCTTCATCAACACCCAATCCATCCACCACCAGACCCTCAAAGCCCTCGGTCAGGAACATGACGGCGATGGCGAGAGCGACGGCTCCTACGACATTTTCGCCAACGTGCGTGGAGCGGGGCTCGACATACGGTACACGACTGTGTCGGACGGCTTGCCGGTGCGGTTCGACCGGTCGCTAAACCACGACCAATTCATGGCGTCGCTCCTGCACGTGTTCTCGGCACACGTGGAGGAGGTCGTGGGGAACATCGTCGCGATGCCCGGCAAGAGGGTCGACTGCCTGATCGCGGACACGTTCTTCGTGTGGCCATCGAAAGTGGCGAAGAAGTTCGGGCTGTTGTACGTGTCGTTCTGGACTGAGCCGGCGCTGGTGTTCACGTTGTATTATCACTTGGATCTCCTTCGGATCAATGGCCACTTTGCTTGCCAGGGTTAATCTACATTCTCTCTTCGCATGGCTATGATCGTTGCTAATATAATTTCTCTCTAACGTGCATGTGCATGTGGCAAGGTCAAAAGTAATTTAAGCATTATATATAAACATGAAGTCCGAAATCTGTCGGTAATTCTTTTTCAGATGGCGTGCGAGCGAAATTGAATTTAACAGCTTTTTTTTACCTGATCAGATTGTCGTGAGGATCCAATAGATTACATACCAGGAGTGGAGTCCCTAGAGCCGAAGGACATGACGTCGTATCTCCAGGAGAGCCACCCGTCATCCGTCTGTCACCAGATCATCTTCAACGCCTTCCGGGACGTCAAAGCGGCGGATTTCGTCCTCTGCAACACCGTCCGCGAGCTCGAGCCCAGCACCGTGTCAGCCCTTCGGGCCCGGAAGCCCTTCTACTCTATTGGGCCTGTGTTCCCGGAGGGCTTCACCACGAGCGACGTGGCCACGAGCCTGTGGCCCGAGTCGGACTGCACCCAGTGGCTCGACACCAAGCCCCCGGGCTCGGTCCTGTACGTGTCGTTCGGGAGCTATGCCCATCTGTCGAGGGCGGACCTAGTGGAGATAGCCCATGGGCTCTCGCTCAGCGAGGTCGACTTCGTTTGGGTGCTCCGGGCCGACATTGTGAGCTCCAACAACATCGATCCGCTGCCTGATGGATTCAAGGAGCAGCTCGGCGACCGGGCAATCATAATACCTTGGTGCCGTCAAAATGCAGTGTTGAGCCACCCGGCAATAGGCGGGTTCTTGACCCATTGTGGGTGGAACTCAATATTGGAAAGCATTTGGTCTGGTGTGCCATTGCTGTGCTTCCCTCTGTTGACTGATCAGTTCACTAACAGGAAGCTGGTGGTTGACGATTGGAGAATCGGATTGAATTTGAGCGATCGGAACAAGACCACTCGAGAGGAAGTCGCCAAGAAAATCATCCGGCTTATGAGCAAAGAATCGGGGAGCGAATTCAAGATTGCTGTTGGGGCAGTGAAGAAGAAGCTGGAGGTAGCATTGATGCCTGACGGTTCATCGACCAAAGATTTCGATCAGTTTCTCGCAGACATAAAGGATAGGATTCATCCAAAGGAGCATATTTCCGATGGTGCTTAGATCCATCATGTTGTCACTGGCCCTTCTCCGTCCAGACATACATTTGTAATGCTCAAAATGTCCCATTAGTGCAAAAGTTATAAGTGGAGAATAAAATACCTTTCGAACAATATGAGCCTGACAGGGTCTTGCCAAATTAATGAGTTGGCAAGCTTCAAAAAGCGAGACATCATGAAGAAACCAGAGCAGAAACAATAGCAGACAAAAATTTTATTGTACAGTTCATCTCGTGTTGCTCGTGTTCCGTTTACACTGGAAAATTTTACGCACCGATGTGCCCGTTCCTATGCAAAATTGCAACAGAAAAAACGATAAAATTCGATAAACAACTGCCATGACAAACAGCACTAGAAGATTCTCCCACTTGGAATTACTGTCGCGAGATATGTCATACGTGTTCTGGAGAGCCTCGTAACCAGAAATCGTCCTCACCTGCCCCACAGCAAAAGAAGTCCCTAGGTACTCGTTTTCCAGGAGACCCTATCCAATAAAATAACATGAATTACTTAGCAAGAATGGCGTCAAATATGCCCACAAACTCAATTTGATTCGATCCAGAGCCAACATATATGAAGCGTTTCCCTAGCCAGAGCAATGTGAACCAAATATCCAATAAAGCATCAAGCAGACATTGTTTTTCTCTCCTTTCGCTGAACATCAAGCAGGAAAATTTTGTGCAGATAGAAGTGTTTCCACGGTATCAAGTGGAGAGGAAGAGTGCTAAGGTTGGTCACTTGCTCAATATGGAACTTTAAAACTATTGTTAAGCAGATTCATCTTTGCTTCTACCTGTATAGAGTAGGTATGAAAGGCAATGTAGGATATTGGATAAGTCCATAACGGTCCAGGCAAAGCATCTCGGATTCTGAAGTAGCCAGCAGAAAGCATCATTGCCACCTGACAAGAAAGAGACGTAAGTCATTATTCCGGCCTAGAAACTTGAGCACAGTACAAAATAATAGAATGCTCAACGAGCATAACAGCAATTTATGAATTTGGTGACCAATTCAATATCTTTCTTTGTCTCATCCACCATGGTAAGGCATACCTTCAGGACATTGAGCAGTATACCAAAAGGAGAGGAGAAAAGCCATGCATTTTCCCATCAATTTATGTCGAATTAATCACAGGAAAGATCAAGACAGAAGTTTGATGGAACCAACTCACGTGTATGGATACTAATGTCAAGATGCTCCAGAAAATATCTTGCCATACAGAAGCTACTACCAGCATTAGCCCCTCATTCACAAGGAGGCACATGAAGAAATTCAGCACAAAGTACATCAACAAGCTGAACTCATCTTGTAGACCAATAAGGAAATAGAAGACGAGGCTTGACGAGATGGAGATCAGAAACAGGAAAGGAATGCTGGAAAGAAGTTGCCCAAACAAGAACACCAGAGCTCCAGAATGTTGATTCGATTTTTCACTGGCAAATATCTGCACAGAAGAAAGCAACAGTGTTTGAGGATGCCAAATTAAAGCAGATGGACAAGTCAATCTGTAAATTTCTTGCCAAAAGAGCAACACTGACTCAAATAGTTGGACCATCAAGTATCTAATCTTTGCCAATTAGCACCACTTGAGAATCTTACCAACCCATAAACATTAATAATGTCCCTATCAAGGGTGGCTTCTTTTTAGCATACAAGGAGACCATTTATATCTCTCAATTAAATACGTGACCTGCTGATTAAATTATTTCTGAAATGAAGTGTGGTTGAAATCACAATATCACATGATGAGGTCTCCTATTGTGACGGCACATCAAGGAATTCATATAGTTGTCAGATCATTAAAATAATTTAAAAAGTAATTAATTGTTACTTAGATACGAAGGGCAGTTTTCTGAATAATTAAATAAACATGGACAAACTGATTTTTTGAAAAAATTAGCCAACTTCCAATAGGGTACTTTTTTTCACAATCATAGAGATTCATCTTCTCTTTAGAAAAATAGCCAAGGGGCCTGATACTACCGATTGGATTTCATCATACAGCTTTCAGCATTCATCCCGCCGAAACACTATCATGGCAAGAATAGATCCTTTATATTATGCCCTAAAATCTGATTATGCCATGTGATCGAGGGGTCATTATTGAGATAAAAGGAATCGAGATAAAGGTGAATGACATCATAAAAGTACAATTGTTACAATAGGTAATACAAGAAATCAGTGAATCATGTCCTAACACCATGCAGCCTTCACTGACAAGACATTCATCCCATACAGAGTCCCCCGAATCAGCTGTAAATTTTCACACATGCTAATAACATGCCATGAGCTCAACAGCTATAATAAAGGGGGAAAAAATCACATGCCCGAAAGACAGAGAAAAGGCAAGGGGAACCTGCAACAACCCTTACAGGAACAGAAGTCAACTAGGCAGGTAAATATGCATTATCATAGAGATGAACTATATCATCCTGTTCTCAAAAATTAACAGCATATGATATGGTCAGGCAAGTTGATGTATTCTGGTTCCTCAATATATCATATCAAAGTTAGTATTACCTTGATTTCTTTAATATGTGCCGGTACTCCGGCAATGCTAAGGAGGGAAGCAAATGATACGAACGCAAATATTGCTGCAACCCTAGTCTGCAGAATGAGAGATTAGCCAAAAAACAAGCATGTCATTTGAAGGGAAGCACAAAAGTAGACTCCAAATCTTGAACATTCAGAGAGCAATAAATGGCAGTGGGCCAAGAGAATAACACAAGCATAGCCCACAAAGCAAAAAGGTTCCTTGTGAGATGAGAAATCTGATCAATTTCCAAAGGACATTGAAATGCAACCAGATAACATAAATCCACAATTTCAGGGAACTCACCCCCACAGAAGACAACGAATGTCCTAAGCCAGAAAAAACTGTGCCAACACAGAGTGTGAGAAGCATGCAAAGAATCAAGCGGAGCCAATAATATTTCCACTCCCTTGACATGATAAGTAATGATCTCCATGTCAGGACAGCAATTCGGGTACCACAGCTAGCTTTTCCCTTGCTTTTTAGAGTTGGACCTTCCTGCAAAAACTTACTTAGTTAAGCAGACAAGAAGATTCTGACAAGAAAAAAATCAACAAAAATCACCAGAAAGCATGCACGCCAGCTCTTAAACGATGAGCATGAAATCACAAGTGCTCAAGTCTATCACACTAGGAAGATTGCAACGCCACTAAAATAAGCAGCACAGCATGATAAGACAAAGTAGAGCAAACAGTTCTCTCCTTTTGCCATTGCTAAAAGAAAAAGAAAAAGCAACCTAAGGCTGCCAGTACCATGAGCTTTTGTTACTAAAGAAAATTACTATTGCTGTCAATGCATTAGGGGACGAAGATAAAGCATTCCACAACCAGCCTGATATAGTGTACAACTTACAAAGAAACACTTCAATCATTTACCGTATGTGGAGAGAAAATCAAAAAGATTGTTTTGTTGATCACGGATTGATGGTTGTCCACTTAAGTTTATGAGTGAAGTCAAACACACACCTTTTGGCCAAAAAAAGAAGCTAAGCATTGCCATTTGATGTGTAGCTTTCTTCAGATATCATGCGTTGACATTACTCGTGCAAAGAATTGATTCACTTCACTATGGAGTAACTACAAACCAAGCTTGCTAAAAACTGTACCAACTACCATCAAAAAATTAAGAAACGATGCGACAAACAGAAGACATGTATGTGTACCTTCTCGGTGAGTTTTAATATCATTGTCTCAACTGCAGTAGCATCGGCTGATGTTTTGTAAGTTGCTTCAAGGGTGCGTATTGCCACAGCAGTATCCATATTTACTGAAGAGAGATCGCCATGGTCATCCTGTCAACCATGCACATAACGTTCAAACAGAGGCTGAAAATGACTGTGTGCCAAAATTTCAGTTTCTCTCACGCAAAAATAGAATACAACTGCTGGATTAATGGAATAAGGACAGAAAACAGAGCAAGGCAATGCTCATCTTCTCAAACAGATATCATTCCAAATCATAAAGGCCTAATCTCCACTGGACACAGAATCATTCCACTCCCATCAATCACTAACAGCAGATGAAGACTCGTCATTCAACAGCAATAACAAAAACAAGTACCTGCCAGTTTTTGCACATCGCAATTATCCTGTCGAAGTCTGTGTTTATTGCACGTAGGAAGTGATCGGAAGGACTTTGCATTATCGGGCATGGAAATCCAGCATTGGAGAAGTGCTTCGATAAGAAAAGAGAGATTAATTTAGCAAAGTAAACAAGGCAATAAACAGATTTTCAAATTTTACAGTCCAACATCACAAGATCTCAACTTCTATCCTAACATAGAATTATCAAGACTTATTCAAGGAACTTTCCCTTCGCACACCTTAAGGCAAAAAGTTCACTTTAACTTCCTCATAAACCACATAGAAAAGGGAATTAAAAATCTAATATGTAGCTTACCTGTAAGCAGGCCAATGTTTCCCCAAAAAATAGAGTATTTCCATTTGAAAGCAGGCATATCCGGTCAAAGAGGCCAAATACTTCAGTGCTGCTCTGATAAATAGTAAATATAAGGGTACACCCAGTGCTTGCAAGTTTCTTCAACGTAACCATCATGAGAAGCGCAGACACACTGTAGGGGATAAAAACAGAACCATGAACTTGAGATCATTGCACCCTCGAGTCATGTAATGCAACAAGGAAACCCCCAACAAGCACATATCAACCAATATAAAATTACATACACATTGCATGCACGAGGCACACTCTAAAAATGAGAAACCATGTTGATGTTGACAAGAAAACTTTCCTCACAATATGATTTTACCACTGACTAGAATCATCTAGAGCAGTAATCTAAAGAAACTGCACATGTTTGGAAAATATCAAAAACAGAATCAAGTTGGTATTTCGTATATCTAGACATTTGCACCTCTTAATAACCCTGCAGCATTAAGAACCTTGTGCCCTCTGTTGCACGATGCTGCATAACAAAATCTTCGACACAAATTACTTTTTGTGGAGCTTAATATATGTTCCAAAAACTGTTTTTGATGATCATTTTTCCCTCACTGAAATTATTGTACATCACAAGAGCTCCAAAATCCATTAAAGAGATCAATTGAACACAAATAAGACAAACTCCATTCACACAGCCCCCCCCCCAAAAAAAAATAAATAAATAATAAAGAAACTACCTGTCTAGATGATAAAGAGGCTCGTCTATGAACATAATATGAGGCCTCATCACAAGTTCCCTGGCAATGCTAACACGTCTTCTTTCGCCACTAGGCAAGCCCTTCATATAACAATGTCCACCAATCAGCTTATTGGCATAGTCACCCAAAGACATAGCGTGTATTGCATCCTCCACAACACTCCTTTTCTGACAGAAGAAACCTGGTAGTTGAAGTAATGCTGAGTAGTACAAGAACTCTCGAACAGTTAGGGATCCAATTAGAGTGGTTTCCCTCTCAACAAAGCCCTGCGACCGATTTGAAAAAAAAAAAAAAAGAAAGATATCAAAATCTATCCTCATGATAGAAACATTAAACCTTAAAAGAAGAAACACCATTCAGAAATGTAAAAGACAGTCACATTCCCTCACAAAAAGAAAAAGAACCAATATGGTAAACCAGAAGATAGCGAATACACTCGAGAATTCCTTTGCAAGATAAGTTACTTGTTCTTGAATCTGGCCTTCCAAGATGGAAAAAGGCTCTGAACAAATAAGCAGAAGTTGCGGAGATATGAAGACAAAGCTAAGGGACCTTCAGGATGCTAGGCATAAAATAGAATCGCTGGACAGAATGCCACTTCCGGATGAGCAAATTATCTAACGCTGTGTAAAGGCAATAGAATGGAAGAAATCTCATGACGCACAGCAAAAGTATCTTTGGTTGGTAAACTAATCTTCTATCACGGGGCACACATCAGCATATCACTTTCCAACCACGGCGGAAATGACATACAATATGTTTGATAGGTAGCTCAGGCTTTCACAGTAGATGGTTAACATAGTATCATAGCCTACATTCAGGAGACCCCTCTCAGTGTGTCCGAAAGTTGTATTTGTAAAGGTCAACACTCTATGCATAAGTGGTGTTGTTGGTTTCCCAAAAGGATAAGCTTTTGAGAAAATGGTTCCGAGAGAAACCTAGTGTGCTTGTCTGAGTACCCACAGTCAATTAGCAAACTTGAACAATTTACATGACGACATTCTAATGCAATTAGTAGGAGAGTTTCTAAATAAAACAAGATTGTGCATCAACAAAAGATCCACAGGATACCAAGGAAGTAAAATCTTCTAAAGGAAAATTAAGCATTATGACAAGATATAGCACAATTTACTTACATATGACCCATAAGGCATATGAGATTTGGCCCCATTCACAAACACTTCGCCGTACATTCTGGCTGAATCAGGCAATCTTCCTGAAGAACAAACATAGAGGATACCGGTTTAGTTTCGAGCTCTCAAGTCAAAAACCATTTTCAATATGCTGCCTCACTAATCTAATCTATCAAAAGTAACTACCTGCAATTGCCCTTAATAAAGTGGATTTCCCCGATTTGGCAGGGCCCATGATAACTGTCATTGTTCCATGCAATGCATAGCCACTAGAATTTTTCACAACCTTGTCAGAATACTTCCTTTTACCCTTGATTGCGACAGTTAAGTCCCTCCAAACAACAGATGCCCCAGCAATCTTTCTCGTACCCACTGCACCATCTGGTAAAGGAGGGGATGGCAAGGACCCGCTATTAAGCTTCGAAAGAGATGGAGAAGCCGGAGTGGTCGCAACATGGATGGAGTCTCCACCATCCTCCACTCTAACATCGACATCTGTGTCCTCCCACTCTGGGGAATCCTCAAACGAAATGGGCTGTCGAAGAGAACCAGGCTTTCGCAGATAAAAGAAGTTGCTCGAAGGCACCCTACTTGCAGGACTGCTCGCAGAAGACGATGAAGACCTGTAATTATCCGACTGGGATTGAATTTCTTCCATGCCGATCACTTGATGCTCGAAACGTGGAACAAACACCCGAGATTCTCCTCCTTAACGCATAATTTAAGGTATTAAGGCGTTAGACTGTTCTGAGACTAAATACCGTGTCCCAAGTCCCTGAACAGGGGTGGATCCTGCATCAAGTCAGAACAGGAACGTGAATAGCCTTTCATTCGACACATTGCCATCGGAAAAACAGAAGCATTCCAAGAAACAGAAGTAGCACACCGACGCATGCATCCTTTTTCAAATTTTTGGAGTCCTGTTCATTCAGCCGATACATTAGACTCCTAGATTCCTCATACAGTCATATGTACAAAGATTTATCGCGCGGGCACGGCGGCGTCTCTAGCCGGGTCAAAGCCCGCCAATCGAGCTCCCCACATTCCGCTTCCCAAACTCCTCAACTTAAAAGCCGTAACAAGCTAAACAGATTTGGAGAGCGGACTGAATTTCACAAGAGCTCGCAAAGGCACCCGAAAGCCGCTCTCAAAACCTACAAAGCGTAGATCTTCCGCTCCGCGTCACCCGACAAATCCTCAGAGCATTCAAAACTAGCCCGACCAGAGCCGAGAACGCACCATTCCGAAAGAGCAAATACCCCCCCCCCCCCACAACACACACCCAACCCAACCGCCCTCGCACGAGGACGTGTGGGACTCGCCTGAGCTGGTCGATACCGCCTAAAAGCTATTCACGCGAGCCGAACGGCCACGGGGAAAAAGGGAAAAGGCAAGAAGGAACCTGCTCTGCTCGTACCTGCGGAAGCGCTGCTATGCTTGCTCGACTATTCCCGCCTCGAGCAGAAAGGCACCCACGCCTGCCCAGCCTACACGCGCTCGCTTCAGAACCCGTCGTCAAGGAGCGGAGATGGAGCACGAACCTGGATCTGCCGAAGACCTCGAGCTCGAGCTCGGCGATGGAGAGAGAGAGAGAGAGAGAGAGAGAGAGAACGGTGAAAGGAGTGAACTCACACAGTTCACTCCCTGTGAAGTGAAGCGAAGTGGGGGAGGCCCGAGTGTGGCGACGCGGTGGTGGCGGGGCGGGTGATTTGACCCGATTGAAACCCGGGTTCTTTTTGCGGGTTTCCTTGGCCTTCGCTTTTTTGTGGTGGCATCTCCCAGCTTTGGCCTTTTGGCCGAGTGGGGCTTCCTCCTTTGTTTTATCCCCGCCTCTTTTTTTTTTTGTTGTATTGAATTCGGAGTCGCATCTAATGATGGAATGTTGCCAGCTCAGCATTCTCCCAAGTGTCCCCCCCCTCCTCTTTTCGCTCTCACATAGGGACAGGACCTATTATCCCGATCCTCGTATTATTGAAGAATTGCAGAAATTTCCTTATGAAAACCTTTCTTTCAAATAGATCCAAGAGTTTCTTGAAATAATCAATTATATCATAGATTTTGTTCCAAAAATCACGGGCTTGATGAGTTCACTGCGGCAGATGCTAAAAAAAGATACCCCTTCGTGGGGACCTCAGCGAATTAAATAAAAAGAGGAACTAAGATGCCAATCAGAGAAGACGAAGACAAGGCTTGTGGCAAGCATGTTATCCTGCACACAAATGGCTCTCCTGGCCTTTATAAAAGGAATTGCCTTTTAGCCACCAAGCCCCTTTTTCGAATTTTCCAAGGTGGGATCGGGGATTGGAGAGCTGAGCTGATGGGAACCGATTCGATTTCGGGGTATGCAAGGCGGGAACCCAAAACTTACAACGTGTAATTTTCTTGTTTTATATCTTCACGCAATCTTACGGTATTTTATAGCATCCAATGATAAGTGAGTAATGTGGAACCACCAATTTGAGCTTCAATTTCAGGAAATACCATGATCGAGACTTACTTTCTTAATATTTCATATTCTACAGGTGTCTAAGTACGAGTTATGGTAAGTAGATTGTAGCAAAAAACGGTGATAATTAAAGGCAATGATTCGCAGTATTCATTCAATTAAAAATACAGGTAGAATCTGAATAGACCTAAAATCGACCTGAAAACCTATGACAAGGTAAGTTCGAGGTTCAAAAAATTTGGAAACCGATTCCAACAGATAGATTTTAGATTCCAAAAATTCGGAAACCGGTTTCGATAAGCAAGCTCCAGGTTCCAAGTGGCCTGACCCTAGACCTATTCACCCCTACTCTCGCGTGATCTCCGGCCTCGTTCGTCACGAACACCGCAAAAGCATTGTACCTCCGCTAATTGGCCAATCCCTTAACTTGCAGAAAATGCGTAAAACCGTGCGATTAGTGGGGCCTGAAAGCAACGGAGAAAGAGTACATAGATTAGCGCTGAGCGGGGCTCACATCGACCCGGGCTCAATAATAGCAGTCTACTCTTCTTCCTGTGGCTCGCCTTTTCTTTTGTCCAAAAACAGGTGACGAGAAAAATTTACAGGACCGTACATAGAAAATCCAGCTATAGAGCCCCCCCATGGATCTAATCATCCACGGAAAAATTAAAAATAAATTTGGTCCAACCGGTCACCAGATAATGCGATCTACAACAAACAACTTTAGGAAGTGGTGTCCCGTATTGATCTAAGGAAAATAATATAAATAATTTCTAAATTTTGATAAAATGTGAATGTGATTCCTAAATTTTTTATTTATTCAATATGGCCATGGACTTTAATCTAGATTACATTGAATATTGACTAAATTGATCATATACCGAAAGTCCAAAAATCACGTTAAATAAAATTCAGAATTTAGGGATCACACTTCATATTTCATATTTGATCAAAATTCACGAATTATTTATGTAATTTTTCCATTGATTTATGACCTCATTTAAATACCCAGAGATAGTTTGTTGTGTCGTGTTATGAGATCGATTTAATAATACAGCAGGTCTCATGTCTTCATCAGCACTATATTTAAAAATTAGCGAGGCCGCTTCGTGTAGCGTGAACTGTCCAATCGAAGATTAGATGCAATGAATTGGCTCTCCTCGCTTTTCTCCTTTCTCGGGTCTGCTCTTGGATTCTGGGATCGATTTCCCTTCGGTGTTTTCTGGGTCCCCCCTGTTCAATGATTTAGCCATCCAGTACAATTTGGTATATATATGTAGATGCCTCAGCAATGGAGGCTTTAAATGCTTCGCAATGGCCACCACAAGTACCTAAATTCTTGCGAATTATACAATATAATCCCTAAACTTTCAGTTTATGTCTTCCCTATTTGATAAAACAAAAGGACTAAAATATCGAATATTCATAAATAATTTGAAAACCATATCGAATGAATTAGAAAAGTAAAGAAACAATCTCATATTGATCAAAGTTTAAAAATTATCCATGGCATTTTCCCTAACGTGCATCTTAAACACTGGTCACCGCCCTTTTTAGAGCCATTACTCGTGTCCTAAAAAAACATATGTCAAAACAAAGGAATACCGCAATCAATATACTCGATGCAAGCACAGAACCCAGGAAGTCGCTTTGAGTCCAAGAAACCATGATTGCACATTGATGCTTGCAATGGTGGTGAACAACCGATAAGGGTTGGAGCAGATTTCTTGTTTCTGATCGTGGACTGCGACGCAAAAACGTCGATTTTGTGGACCCCGGACTCGATGAGAGCTGAGTGATTTTCTGACCCGAGGCATTGAAAATCTGGGACGGCATAGTCTTCATCCATACGGCGAAGATCAATCATTTCAATGGCAAAAGCGATGCCAGACGTGTCTATTCATGGCTCGCCGCTGGCTTCGTGGGGCCACAAAATTTGAAATGGACATCGTTTCGTTCATAAAGTGGGGACAGATAAGATTTACTAAAGCAGACATGAATCGATCAAAGCTAGATTTTGATCTTTCATGGTAAGTAAATTGGTTTTATAAGGAGAAAAATGGAGAAAAACTTTTCATAAAAGTAGACCTAGGTTCGAGGAAATAAGATACAATTCGACATTTAAAAGATTAGGATAGAATTGGAACCCCGTAATACATATTACCCGGATACATGACGTGCTAAGACATACGCACAACAAAAATTTTGGGAAATCATGTGACGAGTCGATATAATATTGAGTCGGATCTCTTATACAAGATGACTTTTGATACGTACTTATCCCTGAAATAGATACATGAAAATCAGTATCGAACAGCTTGTTCCCCTTTTCAATTCCAACTATAATGATACTTGTCAGTCGTTCGTTCTCTCGAGGCCACTTTCAAGGACGTGGATAACCAGATGACTTGCTTCGGTAACTCCCTCGTATGCTAGGTCACTGACTGTAGTCTCTGGTGTAGAATTAATCGGGTGCTTAAAGATTCTCGAGTGCCCTAAACAAAAAAAGAAGAAGAAACGCATCGATGTCATGTTTAGCAAGGGAAAAGTACAAAAAAAGTCATAAACTTATTCTATTGGTACCAATTCAGTCCTAAACCTTTTAATTGAACCAATTTAGTCATAAACCTTTTCAGATTGATAACAATTCAGTCTATCCTGTCAATTTAGGCTGGAAATCGCTGACATAGAGTCAGCCGTCCTACATGACACGACCATTGCTGATATGAAATTTGTTAATAAAATTTTTGAATTTTAATGTTTTTTTCCTTTTTATTCTTTCTTCTCCTTCCTTGGGCACGTGGCTGGTGGCCATCGCCAATGACCGGCCATAGACAAGGGTTGGACCCTCGCAACTTGGATGAGGGTGGGCGTCGCCGAATTTGGTAAGGGTTGGACCCTTGAGGGTGACCCTCACTCAGGTTGCGAGAGTCCAGCCCTCACCTTAAGACACCCGCGCCTATGGCTGGTCGCTAGCCATGGCCATCGACTTAAGGAAGGATAAAAAAAGAAAAAGGAAAAAAATTCAAAATTAAAAAATATATTTAAAATTGTCAATTTCAGCGCCAATTGTGCCACGTAAAACGCTGGGCGTCCATGTCAGCAAATTCCAGCCTAAATTGGCTGTATAGACTGAATTAGTACCAATGTGAAAATGATTATGACTAAATTAGTCAAATTAAAAGGTTTACAACTGAATTGATACTAATGTAATAAGTTTATGACTTTTTTGGCACTCTTCCCTGTTTAGTAAGCATTATTGGAATGAACACTCAAACCCTCTTCCCAAAGTGTTTAATGGCGCCTCCAAAAGGGATCACTAGATGAAACTTCAGGCCCAAAGGTTCCCTTGCTTTTAGAGTGGCCCATTATTCCTAAATCTGCGAAGAGCCCATCTGCCAAAAGAACCGGCAATATGCATGAGATTGAACCGGGCAGAGTTTTCCGACCAAAAAAAGGAAAAACCCGGCAGAGTTCTGGAGCCGAACTGTTTTCGCTTAGAATGCGATTTCTAAACGTGGTGCACTAGGAGACATACTATCTCTAGAGCACTGAAAGAGTACAAACAGTGCCCTAATGATTTGAACCCGCGAAGAAAATTGCAATCGAATGTTCGGTTGATTCGATCCAAAGTTGGCCTGGCCTTGGTTGAGCTCAAGCCCGAACAAACACACACCGAGGGACCCCTGAGAAAACGAAGGGGATGGACACCATATCTCTCTCTGATCACGGCATGGATTGTTATTGGAAGTGAATTGGCGCGATTAAAGCTAGAAGGTGCAGGAACTTCTCTTTGGGTTTGGAGTACATCCAGTAGTACACAGCCTTCAGTCACATCTCAAGGCGTTTAATGCGTGGTGTAATTGACTTTTGAAGAACATGATGCTCCGATATCACGTTTGACGTAAGTAGCAGGTAGCTCATTTACGGAAAATAATTTTCCAGATAGGTCGATAAATGTCCTAGTGTCCATATTGATCATATAAGATATTTATAAATAAGATTATGCGTACACTCTCTAGTACCTTAATCAGTCTCTCGTTTAGGATTACTTTTTGCACACTCTAGATTTGCGTACTGTGAGACAAAGTGTTAATTAATGGTAGAAATATTAAGGCACGTCTTTTAACTATATTTTTGCTTGTAGATGAATTGACAGTGGCATGGACAACTTTTTACATGGAGTAAAGCTAGCACAAAGGGTTCGGGAAGTCTTCAGTATGAAACAATGGCTTCTTTGATTTTCCCTAAAAAACTGCTTGACTTGTTTAACCAGTTACCTTGGCAATTGAGAAAATATTTGGTACAACTGTTGTGCCGAGTCAGCAATAGAACACCCCATTTATTGGTTGACACGTGTCAAGACAGGTCTCACTTATCAATTACTCCATCTCTTTTCTCTCACCAACTCTCTCTCTCTTCCGCTCTGTACTTATCTTTTTTTCTTCTTCTTCTTCTTCTCCTCCGTTCAGTGAAAGGAGACTCGCCTACATGGCCTCGTCGATTGCGGGCAAAAGCAGCCATACCCGCGGCCGCGATGGTCTGGGCGGGTCCAACTTTGCCATGGCCTCACCGGCCAAGGGTGAGGCCGCCCTCATCCTCTGCCATGCACCAACCAATCGCTAACAATCTTGGAGGCACAGCGAAGCTCGCTTCCATGGAGTTTGAGCTTTGAAGGTGCAGTTACAGAGAGAGAGAAGTAAGCGGAGAAGTAAACGAAGTAATGGGGAGAGAGAGGGTCAAAGAGAGGAGAGAGAGACTTTTCAAAAAATTTTACAAGTTGGCCCACTTTTGACACATATCGCTCTTTGAAGGGTTCCTCTTAAAATTGACGTGACACAACGGTTATACCTAATATTTTCACTTGGTGGGGATTTCCTCAAACCCCAACCAAGTGAGATTTTTTTAATATGAAGGAAAAAAAAAAACATAAGGAAACTAGATAATTCTTAATCAAATCGAATACAAAAATACAGATAATCCAAAGTAGAAAGATAATATCACTAGCTCCAAAGATTTAATGTCATTAAAAACATATAAATTAAATTCTAAAGATGAAAAAACATTTGAAATATTGGCTTTAAGACTCATAACATTAAATTGTGCATTCAATTGCCCATTTTTAGGAAATGTACCAAAAAAGTCATAAATTTATTGCACTTATATTTATTTAGTCATAAATTTTTTGATTATTCTAAACATTTTAAAGTTTTACTAATTGAATCCATTTAGCCAAAATTACCAGCGTAGACGCCAACCGCCCTACATGGTACGACCAGTACTGATATGGATATTTTTTTTATAAAATTTTAATAATTTTTTTTATTTTTTATTTTTTATTTTATTGTTTTTCCTTTCTTTTCTTTACCTTTTTATCTTACCGAGGGCCGGGACACCCTCATTGACATTGGGTAAGGTCGTTGCGGCTAGCCCAGATCGAGCGAGGGATAGTGTGCCCTCGCTTGGACCAGAGATGGCGTCGTGGCCCTCGCCATGGCACGAGCCCTCGCCTAATGGTCGGCAAGGGCCATGACACCCTTGGCTAATGTCGGGGAGGGTCGCTCGCCTCAGTCACAAAAAAAATGAGTAAAGAAAATTAAAAAAACAAAAAAAAATTTTAAAAATTCAAAAAAATTATTAAAAAGTGTTCATGTCGATGTTGGCATCAATGTCAATGATTTTTGGTCTAAATTAGCCAGATGGACTCAGTTTAAAAAATGTGAAAAGGGTTTAGGACTAAATTGGTACAGTTGAAATGTTAATGATTAAATTGACACGAGTGCAATAGGTTTAAGACTTTTTTGGTACTTTTTCCTCCAATTTTCAGTTTTAATCAATATTAGATATACACTTTCCTACTTTTTTGAGTTCCTTTTCTTTAACCAAGTGACATGTATCCGGATTATTCGTTCATTCATCCTTTGTCTTTCTCCCTAGAAGAAGAATTTCCAGAAGAACTCAAATGGTTTTATTGGTATGCATTTAATTATCATACTTTTGCCATTCAATTTCCAATAGCAAAAATGCCAAGAATTATCAGCCAAGCAATTTGAGAAATGGCGGTGGAAAATACCACCATTTTGCATAAATGTTTTGTTGGTTAAATCCTTGGGAGCATGGAAAGCCTTTTTTGCATAATAATTAAGAGCTCAAGGTACATCAGTATTGTCGTCTGGCCAAACTCCAGGATGAATGGTGCAATTATTCTCACAGAGGATTTGTTGGATTTCCTTGTACTCTTGTGGATTAGTTGTATTGAGTGTCTTATAAAGCTTGGCATAGACTTTCTTAAGATCTCTTTGATTATGGACTATCATTAAGTCTTGGTATCTCCCTAGAATGTGGACAATTGGCCCTAGCCTATCATGCTAGGAGCACATTTAACTCTTGGTAATATTCCAAATTATCCAAGTAATATCTATTTAGGATCTAGTGATGTCCCATCAAGTTCTTATTAGTCTCCTCCTAAAAAGCCGCAACAAGAATCTGCATGCGAGATCCTTTCATTGAGATTTTTGCAATCTACAAAGGAAAATATAAAAGAAAAAAGGAAAAGTGGGGTGGAGAAGCTGTCATACGCAGTTAGAAAAAGCAATGGAGACAAGATACTCATTCCCTTTATCATCAGATGATGAATAGAAAATATATCAATGGTGTGTCATAATAGTGTTTGGAATGAGTCACGTTGTAATAAATATTTTAGAATGAGTCATGGTGTTGTAATAAGTAGTTTTAGGATGAGTCATGGCGTTGTATTAATTATATGTCATAAATGTCTTTAAAAGCTGCAATTAAATCATTAATAAATCACTTACTTTTGTGATTATTATTCCCTTAGATTTGCTTGTTTAAATGAAACAAGGAAATATATCTCATCATCCCATACAAAGAGTTTTCAATTGAAATTTTCTCCAAGATACCAGTGAAATAAGTTAAGCAGTATCGAAAAATTAGAGGCAGAAGATCGATTATCTCAATATAGAGACGCGGCACTGTCAGCTCATCATTTTTCTTGTATGTTTATATTGCGTAATCTCCTCTACTAAATATAGAAGTCATCAAGAATACACCTATCTGTCTCTTCATCTCCTCTTTCAAGCTAACAAATGACCAAATCCCAACATCACATCAAGCCACGTTGTGGTGAAGAAAGCATGAGAGCATACGTAGAAATGATCGATGGGCATGATGATACTGCAATCATATGTGAAGTGGACTGAGAAGACTAAAGTCAAAGAAGCCATCAGACAATGGAGGACGGAGCTATTATATCCAGCGAAATAAAGAAAAGGAAAGGTTGCGGGGGAGGATTCCAGCTCGTGACTGATGTTTGCTTGAGCTTTTCTCCATCGTATCGAATTCGATGCAAGATATGTAACCCCACAGTCTGCATATAATCTTGTATCCAGACAAAAAATAAATGGAAGACCTTCAATTCTCTCTTCAACAGTTTCAAATTTCTCGGCTGGTCGTTTGCGCAAGATTGAGTCTAACACGATTCCCGTAATCCAACGACCATCGACGGCAAGATCACAGCGTGATCGTATTGGCTTAACTCGATCCTCCGATGCTGCTTCAGAGTTGAAAAGATGATGAATGAAATGCGAAAGGGCAGATGCATGATGGCGAGGAGGACCTGCGGGACACACAAACACACTGACGTTGTTGTCCTTCCGACCAGCGCCACGTCACGTGGGCTTTGGCCCTGCTTCGTACGCGGCTTTTTGAGCGAGGGATGATGCGTCCCACGTGACGATACCTGCGCGTTTTCAACATTAAACATGGCGTCTGAACTAAAACAAGATCCACTTCCTGCGTTTTCTTTTGTTGTTTTCATTCCATCGATGTGCGTGTCCATAACGGGCCTGCATAGCTCCTGCCCCCCGTAGCAAGAGAGGTTCTTTTGCCAGCCACTGCCACGCCCTACCATACGTACGAACACCATCACATGATGCACATGCCCCCACCCAACTATGCAATGCCCTTTGTATCCTTTTGGTTCGTGAAGTAATTCAAGTTAGGTCACCATGCTCACAATTCCGTGATATTATTTTGATATTGTGATCCCACGTTTTTCCCTCATCACTTCAGTTATTTCACGTTCTTTACCTCTTTATACCCTTGTGTGATAACTGTGACATATTCCTATTAATGTGATTAATTATAATTAATATAATTAATTGTATGATAATTATTACCTCTTCATATCCTTGTGTGATAGCTGTCACCTTTTCCTATTAATATGATTAATTACAATTAATGCAATTAAGTGTGACAATTATCATCTCTTCGTATCATTGTGTGATTACTACCGACCATTAAAGTAACAACCTTGAAGGAAGCATGTTATAAAAGCTGAAAATATAGGAAACAGGTCTAAGCCAAGCTCTCCTGTAAAGAAAAAGGGAAAAAGCCACCAAAAACCCCAAACTTTACCCATTGTGATATATTTACCCCGAACTTTTTTTTGTGACGCCAAAAATCCCAAACTTTCTTATTTATGACACATTTACCCCAATGTACATTATCTATGGGCATTTTCGTCTTTTCTGCTGTTTCTTTTTTTTACTTTTTTTTCAGATCCACCCCTCGCCGGCGTCCGGCGGCCCTCGCCGGCGGCCGCTCGATGCCGGCGAGGCGTCGGGCGAGCTCGCCCTCGCCTGGGCGAGCCTCGCCGGTGTCGGGCGACCCTCGCCGGCGTCGGGCGGCCGCCGGCGAGGCCCCCCTCGCCGTATCTGAAAAAAAAAGAAAAAAAAAGAAAAAGCGGAAAAGACGAAAATGCCCATAGATAATGTACATTGGGGTAAATGTGTCACAAATAAGAAAGTTTGAGGTTTTTGGCATCACAAAAAAAAGTTCGGGGTAAATGTGTCACAATGGGCAAAGTTTGGGATTTTTGGTGGCTTTTTCCCAAAGAAAAAACACACTATCGCGTTGAGAGAGAATATTGGATTAATAGTACTCATTTTTTTTTAGTCAAAGTTCTGTGAATTCAATTTCGACTGAGCATAATTGATAGCTAGAGGTCAATTACAGTTCGTGTTATTTTTTACGCGTTTGACTCTTTTATGCATGAATTTACGTTCTTCAATGCATAATTAGATTATACTTAGTTTTATTGGATATGTTAAAAAGTCCAATGGGTATAGATTTTATTGTCCATCTCATACCACTAGGATTATGGAATCAAGAAATACTAAATTTCTTGAAAATGACTTGATCAATAGGAGCAATAAATCCCAGAGCCTTGTTACCGAGAAAGATCATTCAGGTACTCAATCTTTGAACTCAAGTATTAGATTAGTTGTTGTGCACAACGCCCTTCCAGTTCAACCGGTTGCTAAACAACCAATCATTGAAGTTCCACAACCGGCTGATATTGATATGGTAAATCCAGTTATTTAGCAATTACCTCAAACTATTGAGCAGCTAGTTGAACAACATGCTTCCCAAGAGAATGTTGATGCAACATTAAAAAGATATGAAGAAATCAACAATTCCTAGTAATTACATTGTGTATCTGCAATAAGCTAACTATAATGTTGGAGCTAAGAATGATCCTGAAACAATTTTACAAACCATGAGTTGTAGTTAATCCAATTTGTGGTACAAAGCCGTGAAGAAAGAGATGAGTTATATGGCATCCAACAATGACTGAGTTTTGGTTGAGTTGCCTAATAGTGCAAAGGTCATTGGTTGTAAATAAGTTTTTAAAACAAAGGACTCATTGGACAACATTGAGAGATATAAAGCTAGACTCGTTGCCAAATGATTCATTTAAAAAGAAGGAATCGATTACATAGAGACATTTTCTCTTGTATCTAAGAAAGATTCTCTTTGTATCATTTTGCCATTGGTTGCTCATTATGACACGGAATTGCATCAAATGGATGTAAAAATAGCATTCCTCCATGGGGATCTAGAGAATGAGGTTTACATGAAGTAACTAGAAGGATTCTCCTCTAGTGATGATGAGCATTTGGTATTTAACCTTAAGAAATCTATATATGAATTGAAACAAACATCCCGCAAATGGTATTTAAAATTCTATGATGTCATATATTCGTTCAGTTTTGTAGAGAACATCATGGATCAATGTATCTACCATAAGGTTAATGGGAGCAAAATTTGTATCTTTGTGCTATATGTGGTTGGCATTTTACTTGCAACTAATGATAACGAGTTGCTATATGAGGTGAAACAATTCCTTTGTAAGAATTTTGACATGAAATATATAGGCGAAGCGTCTACTGCTATTGGCATTAAGATCTACAAGGATAGACCTTGAGGCATTTTAGGGCTATCTCAAGAAACTTATTCAATAAAGTCTTCGAAAGATTTCGGATGAAAGATTGTTCACTAAGTATAACATCTATCTTGAAGGGTGATTGGTTTAATTTGAACCGGTTAAAGAATGATCTCAAAAGGGAACAAATAAAGAACATTCCATATGCTTCTCTTGTCGGAAACTTGATATATGCTTAGGTTTACGCTAGTCCTGACATTGCTTTTGTTGTGAGAATGTTGGGAAGATATCTCCAAAGAAGGTGATGAGGTACCTTTAAGGTATGAAGGTTACATCCTTATGTATAAACAGACTGACACCCCAAAGGTAGTTTATTATTCGGATTCGGACTTCGCTGGTTGTGTTGATTTTTAGAAATCAACATTTAAATATGTTTTTATGTTTGCTGGCAGAGCCGTGTCCTGGAGAAGTGCGAAGTAGACTTTGACTGATACTTCCACTATGGAGGTTGAGTTCATTTCTTATTTTGAAGCTACTGTGCATAGTGTATAGTTGAAGAGTTTCATATCTAAGCTTAGAGTTGTGGATTTCATTTTTAGGCTATTAAAGATGTTTTGTGACAATTTAGCTGTGGTTTTCATGGCTAAAAACCACAAAAGTTGTAATTGAAGTAAGTACATCGACATCAAATATTTAGCCATAAGGGAACGTGTTATGGAGAATAAAGTGGTCATAAAACACGTTAGCACTGAATTGATGATAGCTATCCTATAACTAAAGGCATGCCACCAATGAGTTATAAGGATCATATAGTTCGGATGGGACTTGGTCCTACCATGTGATTTTTTTATTGTATGAACAATTTTTTTTATCAAACTCTTATTCATTTGTGATGTTTTTCTCAATTGTGTACACATCCATTTATTTCTGAAAATAACAATTATTTTTGGATGTGGAATAAACATAAGATTTATTTATTAAGTTATGTTATCACATATCAGCTGACATTGAAGAGATAGAGTGCATTGTAATACATGGAAGATGATACTCATTCTTAGAAGACATATCGCCACAATTCATGTACCTTGTTTCTTTTTATATTAAGCATAAAGTATTTGCGGATTTGGTAATTCATATGATGAAAATGTTAGGATCAAGTGGGAGAATATTATTATTTTGATATTGTGATCCCACGTTTTTTTCTCATCACTTCAGTTATTCCACATTCCTCACCTCTTCATATTACCGTGTGATAACTATCACATCTTCACCTCTTCATATCCTTGTGTGATAACTGCCCAACAATCTTGATGGAAGGATGTTATAAAAGCTGAGAATAGGATATGGGATGCAGCTCTAAGCCAAGCTCTCTCGTAAAGAAAAACGAACCATTGAGTTGAGAGAGAGTATTGGATTAATAATGCCCATCTTTTTTTGTCTAAGCTCTGCAAATTCAGTTCCAACTGAACTTAATCAATGCTTGGAGGTCAACTACGGTTCATGTTATTTTTCCGCATTTGATTCTTTTATGCATGAATTTATGTTCTTCAATGCATGATTAGATCATACTTAGTTTTATCATTCCGTGCCGTATTTTCGTGTCGAGTTTGGGTCTAATAAGGACATGGGCAATATTTGTTTTCCCGACTCTGCTCTAATCATTCGGCGTGTCTCGCTCCACTAGATCGCGACACGTGTCTCTTCAATCCTCACCTATCTTCGAAAGCTCTCTCGTGGCTTCCCTCTCTCTTTGCCGACTATATCTCGATGAGGTCTCAGCAGTCTTGCTGAGATATAGCTTAGATCTCAATAGTGATCAATGAACATTGAGAAGGTGCCTCCTCTAGAGATAGTCTCCTTGACGAGTCTTATCCAAGACGATGAAGCAGAGCTCGCCTGTGGCCTCAGGCTCCATCAACGGTGATGAGCCTCAAGGTCTGCGCAAGCTTCCTCCACTACAAGCACCCAACAACTTTTCTGGTTTACCCTATTATTTTAGAAAAAGAGATCAATTAGTCATTTGTAACATCCGTAATTTCCGATCAAGGGATTGGAGTATTATCCTGTGGTCACAACACAAAGTAAATCACCTAAGTGTCGTGATACGATGATCAAGACAACGGACATGAACCGAGTCAGGGATAATAGATCCTCATCTGAAAACATGACATGTTCATCTATGGAAGAAACTAGCATGTCAAGATAGAGTGGAGATAATACTCGAATTGTTCTGAGGATGCTTCCTACAGTTTTTTACAACTAAAGAGTAACTAAATGTGATTAACACAAGTAAACTTGTTGTATCAACACGAGTGACGTGTGTTAACCTATTTTATTAAACGTGTCAAATGATGTCATAAAAGGGTCAAAAGGATCAATGCGCACACAATATGCTTATCATTATGTGTACAAACTCCTGTTTATAATGTTCATATGCGAACCCGATTAGTGTCATTCCAAACATTCCTAATTACTTGTCATACATGTATTATGATAATCTGTTGACCTCAGTTCTAACTCATTATTTTCACGTAGCATTGGATATCTAAATGTGCCGGCAAGAGAGCATTTCCCATGGTTGCACGTAAATCAAGAAAGACGGGCATTGCCCTGATGTTAATCTGAGCGAAAGACTTTACAATCTGAAAAGCAAATCCATTGCATCTCAAATCAAAAACACTCAGTGACTCGACCAATCAAAGTTGGGGGAGCGACATTTCATAGGTTATTTCTTGGAGTGCTGAAAAGGATTTTACCAACACGACGACATATAGAAAAGGGCCACAGAGAGGGGCGGCACTGCAAAGCATGCAAACAACCACGCCAGACTTGTACGAAGTTGGGGTCGGCTGATTGAGAGAATCCACAACCACATCACATATTTTTTATTCACCCATTTTCATGTCGTGTCGGAGGGCTTAGCTAAGTTAGCTTCGATCATTGCCATAGGGTCTGCAAACATGAGCAGGCACGAAGCATAAAATAAAATAAAATAAAATAAAACAAAGAAAAGCGACTGTGAAGAATCCAAGAGTTCGTGATTTACCCTAAGGATGATCTTGTCAATTTTCGTAAGAGCCATGCTACATTTTTCTTTTTATAATCGGAAAATACGGACATGAAGATTCGATTATCTGAAATTTCATGCAACATAATGATAATGTATCATTTTGAAGCAATGAGAATCAATACGTGCATTATGGAGGAAAAATTACCAAAAAAGTCTTAAACTTATTACAACTATACCAATTCAATCATAAACCCTTTTTGCCAATTGAGTTCTAAACATTTTGCATTGGTGCCAACTTAGTCCATCTAATCAATTTTGATTGAAAATCACTGATATAAATGTAGGCCGTCTTACGTGGCACAATTGGCGCCGATGTTAGCGTTAGCCATACCACGTAAGACACCGGCGTCCATATTAGCGATTTCTGTCCAAAATTGGATAGATGGACTGAATTGACACAAATACAAAAGGTTTAGAACTCAATTGACAAAAAAAATGATTTAAGACTAAATTGGCATAATTGCAAAAGGTTTAGAACTTTTTTGGTAATTTTCTTGCATTATTGATTATGCTGCATTTGGATAATCTCGGCATGATAGATTTCAGAAAAAAAAAACCCTATAGTTGTATAGTTTTAGAAATAAGAATCCATGCTGACTTGTCCTTGTGCCATGTGAACAATGCATTTTTAATGTGGTAGAAATGTATCTGAAAAAATATAGCATCGTCAAGAACATGTGCAATTAAATTAACAATACCGTGTTCTGCATTTTCTAACTCTTCCATATCTTTGGCACCATTCCAGGTTTCTAGACGGAACAACTATTTTGATTGGACGCCAAAAGAAAAATGTATTTCTTACTAAAAACAGAATATAGTCTACTTCACACCGGTCGTTCGTAATGCATCCGAACTTGTTCATATAAAGATTCATTGAATCGAAGGTTATATAATTCCCGACAGGAACATCAAACCGATGCAAAGGCTACATTGACATGATGGCTTCATTGAAGAAGAATAACGTGAGAGAGGCAGTGAAATGAAGACTGCTTTACAGTATTGACTCTTCACAGGAGGATGGGATAAGTTTCGTGGGACGAAACATCAGTGCGGAACATATCGTAGTTTCCATATAAATCGCTTTTACTGTACATTGAATACGACCTTTTGTGAAAAAACCATAATTTAGAGCTCAATTACGACGCCTTGTAAATTAAAAATTGATGGCTTAACCTAAACGTTACTTAGTGAGATGGCCAAACTGTCATATGAGATCATGTGGCCGGTAGGTCAAAGCAAGCCAACCACAGAAGAAGCCGAACAGTTCTTTATTCAATGAAAGCACATGCCATTTTTCTAGACCTCCCTGTTTCTGGGTCCATTAGGGCTCGAATCCGAGGAGGAAAGTTATTGTTTATTGCTCAATCAACAATCGAATTACAGGCTGATCGATGATGGGGAATACACCAACCCATGTAACTCCCACAGGAGCTTTTGAAAAGGAAAGATCTTTCTTGTACTTGTAGCAAATTAATCACATTGCACCGTCAACCCACCCATCGATGGCCGCGTTGGTTTGCGCTCAGTTCCTTTCACAAGAGGTCATGGGTTCAAACCTGCCCATCAGTGATTTAAGTGGGGGGTCGTGGCGGTGGGATGCTGCGCTAGCCCCCCTCGAGGACTAGTCGGGCATACCGCTAGTTTGAGCCTAGCTCGCCGACCGCGCGGACACCTTGGTTATAAAAAAAAAAAAATTACATTGCACCGTCAATTAAGGGTAAGCATGGTTCAAGGTAAAACTAGGAACTGGAGAACCAACTCAGAGTAAGTTTCCGGTTCCAAAAATTTGGGAATCGGTTCTGACAAATAGGCTTTGGGTTCCAAGTTTTCACCTAGAATATAGAATAAGTCTTTGTGTTTTTCTTGTTCTATCTCTTCGCGCAATCTTGCGGTATTCTATTACGTTCGATGATGAGTTTATAATTTTGAACCTCTAGTCTGAGCTTCCATTTTCAGCAATATCCATGACTAAGACTATTACTTTGTTAATATTTCATATTATTTGTGTCTAAATATGAGTTGTGATAGCAGATTATATCAGCAAATAGTGGTCATTAGAGGTGAGGGTTCACTACAATCGTTCAATTAAGAATATAGGAGAAATGTGGATAGATCTTGGAACTGACCCGGAAATCTGTGATAGGGTAGGTTTAAAATTCCAAAAATTTAGAAATTGTTTCCCACGGGTAAGTTCTAAGTTAAACCTGGATCAAACCTAGAACAGCTCACCCCTACTGTTAATGCGTTGAACTCTTCGAAATTTTATTTTCCATAAAGGGTCTGTTTGTTTCCCCAAAAACTTCTTGTTGCTAGAAAATGCTTTCAGGAAATTCAATTTTAGAGAAAGTGAACCGTCTTCTACTGTTTGTTTGTGCAGATAGCAAGTTGAAGGTGCCATGGTATTTGATGATAAGTAAAATCCTTGAAAGGCAGCTAGCTTGTTACAAACTAGAATCGACAATTTCTTTGTTTATTTTGAAATCCATCGAAATAATATGAATTACAAAAGAAAATTATGAAAGATATTTGAAATTATATTTACAAAGTATTATATAGGAGAGTGTTATTTTTGGGAATGTAAAATCCTTGAAAAGCAGTATAATGGTTTGCTTTCCTAGCTGAATATGTTCTTTGTTCAGGACCAGTTTGGGGGGCTTTAAGTCATCAAGATAAGCCCCCTGTTTGATTTATCCAACTTTAATAAATTAAATTATTTTGATTATATGATTAAAGCTGTTGGGAAACTTAGGGAACAGAACATGTTACTATTCTTACATTCTTAAAGAATAATAACTTTTATTCGCCGGTGATGCGCCGATCAGATATTCGAATTGGAATGATTACACTAAGTAACAGACAATAAGAGAGAGAAAGAGAGAGAGTATTTAACTAGGGTTTCCTGGAAAGATAGCTTGGTGTCGTGGGTGTATGTATGCATGTCCTCCATTTCATACGAAGCATCTACCAATCAAGAAGCCATAAAAAAGAGCCACCATAAAAAATAAAAAAAAGACCAAGTGGGTCTCTGTTAGGTTTTCATTTTTGGCCCAATGAAGAAAAAGAAAGGAAAAAAAAAGGAAAAAAGATGCCCATGCCCTCCTCGAGCACTTATAAAATCTCTCTCACACGCTGTTGCCTTGTATGACTTCCCTAAATCTCTCTCTCTCTCTCTCCCTCAAGATCTCTCTCTGGTTTTGGCATGAGATCAGCTGTCTCTCTCTCTCTCTCTCTCTCTCTCTCTCTGACTGTATTTCTTTCTGTGTGTTCTTGTTTCTGATGGCTTTCACTTAGTCAGATGCTTTTGCTTCTCATTTCTCTAATTTCCGGGAGCTATGTTTTTGTCAGGGTTCGGGCCGATTTAGATCTAAAAGGAGATGTGATTCTTCTCCTGAAAATTTTGAGTTTTCGATTTCTTTTCCCTGATTTTTGCTCTGGGAATTTGCGAGGTTTGGCCAGAAGATGAGCCAAGAAAAGTTCCAACAGAGTCCCTTTCTTCCCGTTAATTTTATATCTTTTCTTTTGGGTCAATCCGGGGTAGTTCTTACTCCTGGGTGCTGTTTATTAATTTTATGTGATTTATTAAATATATAGTACGAGGATTTACTGTTTTAAATATATGCGATATAGAGTTCAACATGGCAGAGTCTCTCTGGGGTGCTCTTTACGTAAGACCCTTTTCCATCGTTTCTTCAGTGTTGGTCAAAGCCAACAGGCTAACGTGTGTTCCTTCGTTTTCTTTGGCCCCTTTGTGTTTTGAAGATTTTCCAGCATATATAGACATATCGAATGCTTCTTCAGCATTTCTCTTATGTTCCTTAGAAATCCAGATATTACTGCAAGCGTGGGTTGATAAATGGATTAGTACGCCTTTATAGTCGTCGGTTGCAGATGTAGCATCATCAAGATTCACAGGCGAAAATGGACGGCGGTGATTGGATTGCCCTTTGCCGAAAGTCCATCTGAAATTGAGAATCTTGATGATGCTGCATCAGCAATAAACGACTCTACGCGACAATCTCGATGTCCCTCTTCTTTGTTATTCTGTTGCCTTAAGGTGGGTTAAGATTAAATTTGTTTTCCCTGATGTTTATTTATTAAAAGATGCCTATAGATTCTCTTTGCACTTTGCAAAAGGAGTATGAGATTCAGATCGGAGCTGCTTAAAGATACTGAGAATACTAACTGCCTTCAAAGCTTTGTGGTTTTTTTGACTGCGCAGATCTACAGTTGAGTTTCCTCCAAAGAAATATGTGAAACCTACTATATGTGAAAAAAAAGGCTTATGTATCACAAGTTGCATGAAGGCATAAAGTTGGGATGTTGCAGAGACTGAAGTAAAGCAAGAGAGAGAGAGAGAGAGAGAGAGGAGTAAAAGAAGCTGGGAACTGATGAGATTTGCCGCATGAAATATGTTCACCATGCTCAGGAAAGTGTAAATTCCCTTCAATCTTGTAGATTTCTACTTTTGATTCTAATTTTTTCTCTGGCATGTTTGGCCAGTATATAAGATTGATTCTTTGCTGTTGGTCGGACATACACTGGGGTATTTTGTTTCTCCTCAGTTTGTTTGGTTCATTAGCAGCTTAAGATGAGTACAATTTGTTTGTTTGAGTACGGAGGCCAACATAAAAATGTTCGCAATCATTTGGGTCTTTTGCGATCTTCATCAATAGATTTTAGAAAGTTTTATCTTGTACGAAACATCAATGGGTGGTTCAAATTTCATGAAACAACGATGGAACATCTAATTAGGATCAAATGTGTTAACATGTTCGTACATAAGTTACAAAAGATCATATTGCTTGTCATAGAATTTCATCGAGTTTCCTGTCGAATTTGATGGAACCACATTTCCTTAAATCTAACAAGTTGACCATGTCCGAGAAAATATACATAAGCTCATCACTGAAAGTGCTCTAACTTTCCTACCACTTCTGTCTTGACTTAGATATTAATCAAACTGTATGATCTTTTCCCGAGTATTTGTCAAGCTATATCTTCTCAGCAAAAAATGGCCAACTAAAATGCCAGTGAGAACTCCGCAAATGTTTTTGTGGCTCAGAAATTAGTGCATCTTTGAAATCAGGAACTGGTTTTTTCTTCTGACCTATGATGTGCCATTCAAGGTGGGAGGATGTCCAAAATTTGTCACTGCCACATTCTGCTTTTGCTAACAAAAATCGACCTATCAATCTCATTGGTGTGGGGCCAATCGAAACAGTTCACAAAAACTTCTTTTCACGTCTGCAATTGAAATGGTACTAGAAAGTATTTCAAAATATCTCCCATTTTCTGGTTCAACCATCATGACAGCGACAAAACCAGACAACTCAATTGAATTTATGGAAATCCGTGTGCCTGAATCGCCTTACCAATCTGGGAACACATTGTGACCAGTCCTATAATAAGTTAGGTTTATGTTTCCTGATCAAGAAACTTCTTTTAGATAATTACCTTCGTTGACTAGATGTACAAGCCTAAGGACAGCTCATACATTGTCAAATTTTATCCTAAAGTCAAGAGATGCTATATATGGTGCAAAGGGAATTTACTTTATGACGTGTGATTTTTCAGGAGCTATGGAGAAGGGATGGATCCAGCGTAAGCAAAGATATATTGGTCAGGTATGGCTTTACCTAATCAAGAAACAAGAGGATCAAGGGACGTGGCATTTGCGAGTGTCGGAATGCATTGCGTAACAAAGACATTTTGATTCTATTCCTTCTGCAACTTCGCAAAGTCTTCAAACTCTCATATATGTTCTCCTTCAGGTGAGCCTTATAGCATTCAATGTAAGTCATCATCAGGTCGAACCCTTTTTTCTTTTTAACCATGGGTACGAGCCCAAAGGACCAACTACCTGAATGTCCATGGGTACACCCTGTAAGTGCCATGAAATGTTGATTAAAATGGAACATTGTGTGAATACTGCCAATCTTTGTAGGTTGGATATACATCTCAAGAATGGTTGTCAATACTTTTGCACAAACCAGCTAAAGATTATCTCCCCCGACGTTCTTCTTCAATATAATCAAGCATAATTTTATGACATTCCTAGGGCAGTGTAAGATATATTAGTCTCTGTGGGTGATCCGCCCTTTCAAAGATAAGCTGGGTGGGATTTACCAAGATTGAGTTGAAGAGTCACAATCCTTTAATTGTTTTCCCCTTCATACTCACCCGTTTTCCGTGTGTTACTAAACGTGAAGTGTTTATGCTTCTCTTTTAACCTTCATTGACAGTAATCTTCTGCAAGATTTGCAAGATTTTCTGTTCCCAGTGTATCCGACTTCATGGCCATTGCTTTGGATGCTTGTCCTATTAGACTTCGAAGATGGACTTCTTTTCAACTGGTGCAAAATTCATATGGGATCTCTAGTCCAATATTCTTCTGTTACCCTTCTTTTTTTTCGCTATGTGTGATCCACGCGTATAGGATCCGATTATACTCATCATCAGTGCGTTAGACAGCTTTTGCAGCAGACAGAAAACTTATTACTTGTCTGAAGAGCTCAGCTAGAAGAGATGTCCATAAGACAGGTTGTGACTTTGTGTAACATAGTCGGACGTCCATGAATAAATGTAAGCCCTACATGAAATGAAAATTCTTTATATGACTCTTTCGTGACCTCTAGCTGCAGTAATCCTATGTTTTATAATCTTTCCTTTTCTGCGAGTTCTCTGATTGTTGTTCTCTTTGGGTTTGTTTCCGAGGCAAACATGAAATTACCACAGTCCGATTCCAAGTTTCATGCGTTCATGTGAGGTTTAATGTTGTGAATCAATTTAACCGTCACTAATCTAGAGCCCCATGAAAATGTCTGCTCCGATTTTCCTTGAAGGATTATCTATCACAGTTCTTTTAAGGTTAGATTTACTGTGTATATTCCCTCTGATGCTTTTCAGATGGATTCCCAGTCCCCGTAGAAAAAGAAACGAAAAACCCCTATTTTAGTCACCGATTTCTCTTTTGGAAGCTGACGAAAGAATATGAAATGGACTCGTTCTATGTAGACGATTCAGTTGATATATAGAGTAGATCATGATGCAAAAGCCATATGAAAATTTGTGCTTTTAACTCCTCGGGCGGCTAGTTGGGACTCGAGGGGTTTCCAGTTGGGGGATCGAAGGGTATTTATTCAAATCCCATTAACCACATGCAATCCGTTTTAAATCAGGGTTATCTGCACATATCTGAAACCTAAACTTGACCGGTTCATAGGACTTGTACAGTATATAGTATATTATGAGTATTCGTATAACTAAATTTCTACACTGGTGTCCCTGGATAATTAAGAAAAAAATAATGCTTTTTTTGTGGATGTTGCGTGTATTTCACATTATTTGAGTATACGGCTGACATAATCCACCGTACTAAAAATCTATGCGAAGATTGTCCCGTTGCCTAGACACTTACTAGTTAATGGAAATAATGGTCCCCATGCAAGCATTGTCTGGCTATGATTGATGGGCAGTACGATCAAGAACCTTTACAAGGACCATTATAATGGCATTCCTGCACAGGACTCATCGACTGTGCCCTAAATTGAATGGTTCCCGCACCACCGCTGTACAGCCGAAACGAATCGGCCGACCATCTTTTGCCTTGTGATTCGATAATATGTGCATACGGCTCTTTTCGACTATTAATCATGGTGCCTTGTGTGAGACCCACGTGATCTGACGGCTAGAACATATCGGGCACGCGCAATAACGGCTCTCTCGACGAACATGCTGTGAATTCATGGCATTTGCAAATGGATCGGAAGAGAAGTTACTGCTGTTAGGTTGTCCAAGAAGAACTGCATGTGCAGGTCCGCATAATGAGTTCAGCGAGACAACGATAGCACAGGAACTGTAATGTCTGCGAAATCATTTTCATCAGGCACAGCTCATTCACTTCTTGTTAGAGAAAACACAGCTCAAAAGTAAAGTGAAAAGTCAATGCAATTATTATTATTATATATTGAAACTATTTAGTTTTTGCATCACTCATTAAGAATTCAGGGCTCTTTTGATAAATGGTCAATACAATAAAAAATGGGTGAGCAGTTCTGAGTTCCTTACAAGTTTCATTTAGAACCTGAAACCTACTTTCGAGTATAGGTTTCTCATTTTTAAGAAATTAGAACCTACTTGTCGGAACTTAGAACCTTAAACCTACCCTATCACAAGTTCTAAGATAGGTTCCAGAGTAGGTTTCAAGGTCTAACAGGTTTATTTATTTATTTATTTCAATTTTAGTTAAACAAAACGAAAATGAACGCAATAATAATAAACAAGCTTAACATTCATCAAAGAGAATACAAAAAACTAGTTTTCCTGTCATTACGGTTAAAATAAATACAATTAAACTGAGAAGTCATCGCGTGAATCGATATTAGGAGTCAGTGATTCCATGTTCCATAGAGGATCCACGTGGAATCTGCCCATGAGAATAAGTTTATCATTTTTTGGAACTTGAAACATATCCTATCACAGGTTTTAAGATCGATTTCAAATTCTACCCAAGTTTCACCTGTAATATTAATTGAATAATTGAAGTAAATTGTTACCTTTAATGACCACTACTTGCTGTTATGATCCATTGATTATAACTTATATTTAGACACACGAAAAATATGAAACATTAACAAATCATAAAATGAAAGCTCAAATTAGTGGTTCTAAATTATATACCCATCATCTAACGCCATGAAACACTGACAAAGACAGAATAAACATAAAAAACTTTTTTAGATTTCAGGTTTCAAGTTTCGCCATCTAGAACCCGGAACCTACCCGTCAAAATAGGTTCTTCAATTTTTGAAACTTGAAACCTACCCTGCATACCTTAGAACCTGGAATCTACAGATTCCCTTCGGTCAAGTTCTCAGGTTTCGGGTTCTACCCTGGAACCATGCTCACCCCTACGAAAAATTTTAAATCGGTATACATGTGATAAATTTACCCCAAAGTAATTTTTTAACCATAAAAAACCCTAAAATGGTACACTCGTGATAAATTTACCCTCCGTCAGTTCCCATTAAATTTTACTATCAAATTACCGAATTAAATGACATGTGGCAATTGACAGGTGTATTAGTTTGGGTTTTTGTCCTCTGTTTGTCACAGGTATACCAATTTGTAATTTTTCGTTGTATTAATATAATTTAACGGAAACTAACGAGGGTAAATTTGTCATAAATGTACTAGTTTAGAGTTTTTTATGTTTAAAAAATTAGTTTCGGGTAAATTTGTCACAGATGTACCAGTTTGAGGTTTTTTATGGTAAAAAAATTAGTTTTTAGTAAATTTATCACAAGTGTATCAGTTTGGGGTTTTTCGTAGTATTAACCCTTTGATAAAACCATCAATCATTATAAGGGATGAAAATAGAGAAAAAATTTGTTCGACAATAGCTGAAAAACTTATGTGAAATTTTATTAGTTTTTGCGGGTTTTGTTGACGGTGTTTGTACTATCTTTAAAATTCACTAGACATGAATACGCGATCCCTTCTTTACTTATAAAGTGAGTGATTTTCCAACTTAATTAAGTTATTTAGGTTAAAGCTATTTATGTGTTGAGTATTTTAATGAGTTCATTGTACAAGTTTCGCAAAAATCTGACAAGCAAAACTTAATTTTCTTTAAGATTAATATCATGAAAAATTTCAAATTAGAACACATGTAAAAAATTTATCCCAAATTCATTTTTTAACAACAAAAAACTCCAAACCGGTACACTTATGATAAATTTACTTCAAATTAATTTTTTGACCATAAAAAATCAAAAACTAGTACATATGTGACATATTTACCCAAAACTAATTTTTTAACCACAGAAAACTCCAAATTGATAATTCTATGACAAATTTAGCCTCCGTTAACTGGCCAGTTTAGGGTCTTTCGTGGTATTTATCCTATGGATTTTCACATGGACTCGCCATGTCACCATACCACGTCACAATGTGTCAACCACATCAACAAATTTAATGGTAAAATTTGATGGAAGCTAACGAAAGGTAAATTTGTCTAAGGTATATCAATTTGGGGTTTTTTGTAATAAAAAAATTAGTTTGTAGTAAATTTATCACAGATGTACCAGTTTGGGATTTTTTGTGATCAAAATATTAGTTTGGGTACATTTATCACAAATGTATCAATTTAAGGTTTTCAGTGATATTAATCTTTTCTTTTTATTAACACACCTTGTTAGACTCACCATTCAAAAGGTGAAACCATTGAATTACCTCGGTCAACTACGTATATCAGCTTCTACTTTTAATATTGGACATGTAAATCTGAAATTTTCCTCATTGTTGCAGCCACCGTACTTACACGCTTAGCCCTTTCTAGATATAAAGAAAAGGAAGCTTCAATGTTGAATTGGCTAGTAACATTTTTCATTTTTTATAGTAGTTTATTCACGGGGTTAGTAAAATTTCATATTAAAGAAGTATATACTGATATATTTATAATTAATTATGCCTTTATTAGACCTGATTATGAACTTTGCGTCCCATGGCTCGCCCAAGCTCTCTCGGACCAAATGGGTGCGAAGAGCCGAAGAGAACTTAATAGAGATCTTGGGGGAAAATTGTTCAAAAAGTTTTAAGGCTATTGCACTTTTGCCAATTCAGTTCTAAACCTTTCAATTTTGCTAATTGAGTCATAAACCTTTTGACAATTTTCCAATTGAGTTCATCCGGCTAATTTTGGCAAAAAATTGCTGACGTGGCATGACCGGTGCTGACGTTGACATTTTTAATAATTTTTGGAATTTTTTTTCTCTTTTTCCCTTTTTTTTGCTTTTTTTTTTCATTTTTGGAGTTAGGGCTAGCGACCCTCGCCTGGCTGAGGGCCACAACGCCCTCGCCTGATATGGCTAGGCGATGGCCCCACTTGGGACTAACGAGAGCTGCCAAGCCCTCGCCTATGTTTGGAGAGGTCACCGGCCCTAACTCCAAAACCCAAAAAAAATAATAAAGATAAGGAAAAAAATCATAAAAATTCAAAATATTATTTTAAAATGTTTATGTCAATGTCGATCATGCCATATAGGACAGTTGGTATCCATGTCAACAATTTCCAGTCAAAATTAGTCGAATGGACTCAATTGACAAGAAGTGAAAATATTAAAGACTCAATTGGCAAAATTAAAAGTTTAAGACTGAATTGGTAAAAGTGCAATAGGTTTAGGTGTTTTTGGACAATTTTTCCGAGATCTTGGGTGAGACTATTTAATGAGAAGTCCGACCTGGTAAGACTGGACTGGGACAAGAAAGGCCCAGCCCAAAAATGTATATCTATAATATGTTTTTTATATTATATACATATTTAACTGCCACCTTCATATTTTCTCTTACTCACGTTGCCCTCGGACGAAAGGCGAGGAGATTGTGATGTCTTTACCTGACAATTACCCCGGCGGACTTGATAATACAGTTTCATTTATTTTGCGAAAAACATTTTTCTGAAAAATATTTTCTTAATTTTTCGACATTTATATCACTTAAAATGAGTCAACAAAACATATTTACCTAGTCAACGAAAAATCAATGCTTAAATTTAAAATTAAAATTTCCTCCAAAACATAACTAAATATCGGTTCTTAAATTAGAAACTCTATGTTTGAGCACAAAAATCCTAATACTCGTTCCTGAGTCTTTGGCAACGGACTCGAATGTTGAGGTCAGGGTTGGGTCCACCGGGGTCAATCAAGGCTATGCCTGGTTGGTCCAAAGAGGTTGGGCACGAAACTTGCTGCCTAGGCCCGAGTCCACAGAGATTGGGCTCGAGACATCAATGCCCGGGCTAAGGTCCATTAAGACCAAGCGTAGGACCCCAGTAGCCCTACCTAGCTCCCTGGTGCCCAAGCTTGGGTCCAAAGAGGCCAAACCCGAGACTTCGATGCTCGTGCCCAAATCCTTAGCACTCGAACTTGGTCCATTGAGGTCAAATTTAAGTCCACAGATGTTGGGCCCGAGACCTCGAGGCCCATACCTCAAGTACATCAAGGCCTAGCCCAGGTCCCTAGCGCCTAGGCCTCGATCCATGAAGGTAGGCCCAAAGTCCACAGAGGTCGGACTCTGGACCCCAAAGCCTATGCCTGGATCCCCAGCAACCAAGCTTGGGCGTCGGCGCCCATGGCCGTGCCCATGCCCGTGTCCGAGTACATCGAGGCCGAGCCCGACACTCTAGTGCCCGTGGTTGGGTCCTCGGTACTCAAAATTGAGGCCCCATTGCCTTTGCCCGGATCCCTCGCACTCGAGCCCGAGTCCATTGAGGCCGAGGCACGAGCACCCGAGATTCCGGTACTCATGCTCGAGATCGGGTCCCGGACGCCCGAGCCTTGGTCTGTTCCTTACTCTTACCAAACGACGGAAAATATTTTCCAGTTAATTGTCACGTTTTAGCCGAACACCGAAAAATGGCTCCCTGAAAAATATTTTTAAAAAATGTCTCTTTTTTTGAAGTTAGGCCCGGCCTCGGCCCCCTATCGGCTCTAATAAGCACATGATCGGTAACTACTGATCTTGGGGCATCATACTAGAAAATGACTCACACCTGTATGATATTGCGTCGGCTCCAACGGTCGTTGAGGAGCCATTTGAGCTTTTTCACTCGAGCCACCCAACCTCAGAAACCGCCAAACCTTCCAACGACCTGCAATCTCTTCTTCTTCTTCTTCCATGAGATGACTCAGAAGATCCCGCGAGCCGTCCTCAAGACTTTCCCGAACGGCAGGCCGGCGCGATCTCGGAGTCTCTACGGCGAGCTCTATCGAAGAATCGATAGAATCGCTCCCCCGGCGACCCCGTTCGACCCTCCTCCGGCGCCCCGTCTCTCAGATCTCAGTCCCGCCTTGCTCGGCCGGATCCTCTCCGACCCTCATTTGCATTCCTCGAAATGCCTGGCCTTCTTCGATTACCTCCTCGACAACCAGCCCTCCCTCTCGTTCCGTCCGGATCTACCGTCGCACCTGATCCTAGCTTGCAGGCTCCTCAAAGCCACGAATTTTAGCGCGGCGGAGCGTCTGTTGAGATCCGTGATGATGAACCGAAACGGCCCGCATCCGTTTTCGGCCATCGCGTGCGTGATCGAGAAATGTTGCGTTAAGGCGCGAATCAGAGCGAAGCTGCTCGAGATGATGCTTAAAGTTTACTCAGAACACGGGTTATTTGATCAGGCTTCGCAGGCATTTGATTATATGAGAAAGAGGGGAGTTCAGATGAATGAGAGGGCGTGTACTGTGCACTTGCTTGCCCTGAAGAGATCTGATCAGGTCGGGTTGTGCGTGGAGTTTTTCAGCAAGATGGTGGAGTCGGGTATTGGGATTTCTGTGTACTCTTTGACTGCTGTGGTTGATGGGTTGTGTAGGAACGGAGCGATCAAGATGGCTAGGGAGTTGGTGGAACAAATGTCAGGTAAACGTGTAGAACCAAACATTGTCACGTTCAATACACTCATAGATGCTTGTGTGAAGTGGTGGAATTTTCGCGAATTGGACTTGGTGTTGCTCCTGATGCAAAAGGAAGGAGTCGAATCTAATCCCGACACGTATAAATTCCTAATCGGCGGGTACACGAGCTTCGGACGGGCGAAGGAGGCCGAGAAATTGATAGTGAAAATGCATGATCTCGGTTTGGAAGTCGACACCCATTTGTATAATCTGACCATCTGTGCATTCGGTAAAGTAGGGTCCGCAAGAAGCGCTGTTAAGCTGTTTGATGAAATGACTAATAGAGGTGTTGAGAAGAATGCCGACACGTACTGGGCTTTGATTAACGGGCTCTGCGAAGTCGGACAGATTGAGGAGGTTATTCTATACGTCGGTGAGATGCGGAGGAAGGGAATTCAAATGGGTGAGGTTATGATGGAGAGAGTAGTAGATGCTTTTTGCGAGAGAGGGATGGTAGATGAAGCTTACAATTTTCTTGTTGACACGGAGAAGAGAGAGACTAAGAGCTGATGTATTTGCCTATGCGAGCATAGCAAGCGCATTATGCAAAATGAATAGGAATGAACAAGCCAAGATGTTTGAAAGCTTGAACTGCAGTGAGCATTTGCCCCTCCGTAGAAGGTGCTCATTTTGATTAAGATGCAGATGCGTCGGAATGCGTATGGCTTGAAGATAGGAAAAAGGATACGATCAAGTATTTTTCGCTCGTCATTCATCAATTGAGATTTCGAGTGCATTGAAGAAATGTCATCTATGTGGGCAACAGAGAGGTCAGACTGGCCGAAGTTCAAGGAATTGCACCCGAACCAGGAAAACAGAGTAATGGTCGATAAATCCATGCACACTGGATACCGCATTCTAGGGCAAAACGGCGAGGGCCTATATTCCTCCTCCAGTAAGTTAGGTTGGTTTACTTGAAATGGATGCCTCGGCCAACATTGCAGATTTGCTGGAGAATGGTTAGTGCAGTGAATTCGAGTCTCGAGCGAGGGGCGCGCAAGTTGGTTGCCGATCCATACTTCTAACCCCTTGAACTGAAGAACCAGAATGGTTCGTTCGAACCGTGCTCTGTGACTTCACTTCTCCTTCCTCCCCTCCATTCGTGCACGTCGGATACAAGCAAACCGAGTCCGTGATTGTGCTTGTGAATCTCGGGATTTCTCATTTTTTGTTCTTGAAAATGAAATGGCATGATTTCCGGGGGTTCGATTATTGATGAATTACCAATGGGTACAGAAACCTTTTTATGCTCCCTTTGCAGGAATTCTCTTTCCTTGGGTGGCATATCAAGATCGTAGACTCTTGCTTTGCCTATTCTGAAGAAAGAAACAGCAGAAGCAGTTCTATGACTAGGACTGGGAACAAAACACAATCTCCCATCGAAGGGTGGCACGTGGCAATAAGTAAATCTTTCCTCGTGATGTAAGTTAATAGCCACATTGACGAAATTGGTGAATCATTCGAAGGATGGCCTGGAAAGAGGCATGCTGAACGGATCGTTTCTGAACGGACTATCGCAACATCTGAGAGAATAAAGGAATGAGATTTAAAGAATCAGAATCTCATCGTCCAACTCCTCCATCGTTAGATTAGACAGAAAATAAGAGGAGGAGAAAGAAACCAACTACTTCCCTAACCAGACAAAGCAAAGCAACAAAAGATATACACAAAGGAAACCAAACTTGTTAGAGAATCAAAAGGTCAGTCCAAAAAAAACTCTTTCCCCCTTAGCTCTTAAGGGGCCCCGGACAGAATGGCATCGTTAATTATCGACCCGTCGTTTCTCCTGAAGGCGGGTATACTTAGAGACCGTTTTCTCATCCTGGCTTTGGCGGGTGCTGTCGCTCGCCTCTCGTTTTTCTCCACAAGCACAGAAGCATGAGAGCACAGCGGCTCAATCTTCTGCTCACTGCTATGCTTGAGGAAAAAGTCCAGATTTTTACGATACTTGTCCTCTCCCATGTTCATCCCCAGCGCCCCAGGAGCAGGAAGTAACTTCTCTCGCAATTCCTCGTCATCGTCTGACGAATAACCATTCTCCAGCACGTCTTGCATGGCAAGATCGTCGTACTCTTCATCTGATTTAGTAGACTGCTCGTCGACCGATCCCACCTGTGAACGGCAATACTTCTACAGTCAACAAATAGAGGAGAGCACCACAATGATGCCAGACCACTTAACAGAGAGATTCAGATCAAAGAGGAAACTCATACCTCTTCATGATCGTGTTTGTTAGCATCGTCGCTTAGATCTTCGTCACTGTCCACTGGTGGGTCATCGGCCTCCTCATCACTTCCATGCACAGAGTGCTCTTCCTTCAGCTGAAAAGTATAACAAGGTTAAAAAAAACTCAGCAGAATAGTATTTATAAAACGACAATGCAATTACTCCCTGGGAACAAAATGCTTGTGAAGTTGTGTATTTACAGATTAACCTCCAACATACCTCCTTGGCAGGCCCATCAGACATCCTTGGTGAGCTGCAACAAGACGAATAGTATCTACTGCCATTATCAGTCCCATCAGCCCTTGATTCATCGACACTTCCAGCATAGCTTCCAGCATAGCTTGTGCCTCCATCACTGGGCCAAGCACTGATCCCAAAATGACCAAACTGAAGATTAACCGGCTCAGCCTTTCCGATCTGCAATGGACCATACATAGGGTTGCCTATTCCATTCTCACTCCCATTGCCCAACACAGGCTTCCCATTACTGTCCACTGAATTCACAGGCCAAGCCCTGGCAACAGATCCATCTGTATTTAGAAGTGCCATCAGATGCCTAGAAGAACCTTTTCTCTGGATCAGTTGAAACATCCCCTTAGAGCTTAAGGAATTTGCAGCACATTGGTTCCTGTACTCCTCATCAATCACAGAAACTGTGTTCGTCGTGGGATCGTAAAGCTGCTCCCCCACTTCACGCCTTCGAAGGCAGCTAAAAACCGTCGCATGGATTGCCGCCACACTCCTATCGACATTGGTGTTGTTTATTTTGGGGACCAGATGCTTGTCAGCCCTTTTACAAAGATAGTCCTGTATTGTTCTAATATTCCGTATGTACTTCACATATTTATTTTTTGCTGGGTCCAGCGTCATGTACTTTGCACGAACAGCAAATCGTTCCATGTGCTTGTCTTCATTTGTAATATATATCATAAACGGTATGATCGAGGGATGCTTCTTCATTAGCCCCATCTGCATTAAAAGGAAAGTGAAAAATCAAATTAAGCCTGAGGGGAGATCATTGCAAACCCAAAAGTGTCCACGGTACAGGAGAGAGAAAAAGGAAGTGGACCGGGATGAGCTTACCACAAAATTGAGACTCAAGTGAACACCTTCAACAACTACTGATTCTTTCCGCTCTTCCCAAGCGGTGATCAAACGATCGAGACTGTCAATTACCATCTCACTTTGTGCTTTAAATCCTTCAACAGCCATCTGTTTTGGACTGATTAATTCAGAAGTAGCTCCGCTTTCTTCAGTTGCCGCGGCATCCGGTTTCCCAGGCTTTGATCCATCAGATGTCTCAGCCTTAACAGGGGAGTGCGAAATGCCAGCTAGTTTAGTGGCTTTCCTCTTAGCCTTTGCTTCTGCAACCGCAACAAGATCCAAGCATTCTCCTGCATGGTACGTGGAAGCCCAAAGTAAAGGGTTTTGCTTCTCATCCACAAAACTCCTCATCATGTGCCGAATGGAGTCAGTTGATATCACCGTAGTGATTCCAAGCCTGCTACCCTGCAGGAATGAGCTTCAAAAATTAATATTATAGGGAAATTGACAAAGAAGAGTGTAGACGCAGCATCACATTCACTTTGAACAACTAACAACTCCACTTTAACATCAAAAGCGATAATTGATTTCCAGTTCCAGCCCCCAAAAAAATAGAAAAATAAATACGTAATGAGGAATGCAGCGATAGCTACTATGAACTCCCCAGAACAAAAACCGTCCAAGAAAAACTAAAGAACATTAAAGTTCTCAGCTAAAGATATACCAGCAATGCAGACAAAGTAGATTTCCCACATCCACTAGTGCCACATAGCAGCACAGTTACGGATTCTTTCCTTTCTCGTATTCTGCAGCAGAAAGCCAGGAGATAATGCTTAAAAGACATAGACCTCCTTCATGCTGTAAATGGGTAAATGACAAATCCCATAGTCCATATGGTAAGTAGCAGTAATCACAATTTGCAGAGTCAAAGTTAAGCTTTATCATAATTGCTGAAAAAACCCGTACAACCATAATGTGCCTATCGTGCAAACATAAGCAGTGAATTCCCAAGAGTGGAGCTTATGTTTTCTCCCAAGAAGAAAGTTGTGGAGGAGGAAATATGTACTAGAAGCTGCGAGATATGAAAAATTTACCTGCAAGCTAAAACCAAGTCAGCCCTCTGATTCGCACCCACATAATTATACTCGGAAAGACTGCTGCATACAATATCTAAGAAAGTTTCTCTCCTGACAACAACAGTTCTTCGCCGCCTTTTGCACGATTCAAATGCTCCTGAACTGGAATGTTTGTCTGCTGCTGCTGCTTTACAGGTATGCCCCTTTGGAGCATCAAAATCAGACGGCACCTCCGTTCCCTCCGGCGAGAAGGCATCAACAGAGGCTTCATTTCTCATCAATACAAAAACCCGTTGGCTTATCTGGTGCAGAAAGAAACAAAATACATCTTAAACCTTAAACTACACAAGTAACTCCAAAATACAGATAGAAGACAACTCCAAGAGGATGTTATGCAACATGTTTCCTTCCGGAAATAAAAATCGCGCTCACACTGAACCTAGGAGTCAGATGAATCGGTTTAAAAAGACGCACTGAGGTCAAAAGAATGCAATCAATCAGATTAACATCAAATTTGCGGGATTATACAATGTCCAAAAAAAAGTTATCCCAGGAGGGACAAGCTCTGAGGTTTTCTTAATTCAGAAGCCAAAGAGGTGCATTTCTACAATACTGTTACGGCAAAAGGTCAAATAAGGCCAACAAAATAGCAGAGCACTTTCAAATGCACAAATTGTCAGGCCTCTTGAAAAGTCAAAAAAAGGTTCCGCAAGAAACCAAAAAACCCATCACCGAAAAAAAAACGAAAAAGAAGAAGAGACAGAACAGCCACAAAATTAGCTGAATGACGGAAATCTCAGGCGTCAAGATAGATTCTTTCCCCCATTCACAAAGAAATCTGAGTCGCCAATGTATAAAAGAACGTCAAGGGATGCGGCATTCTTGCTCCTCAAAAGAAGCAATACCGTCCGAGCATTGGCACGACGATCCACGAGATCGCATAATTCCTGCTACGGCTTGAGGCCCAACGGGGGGAAACTACAGAAAAAGAAACTGAAATTTGGCAGAACAGATTGCATGCACGATAGATCTCCGCATCGCAAAGCCCCTCGCCCCACAGAACCCAACCGATCGCAGCACATGACGCAGAATTGCGAATATATAAAAAAGGAAAAATGCAGCTCCGAGCCTCAGAAGAAAGCGACAGAATGCGAGGAAAACGGAAGAAAAGGAGCAACACCCAGGCAGAAGTGAGATGGAAGGAGTACCGAAATTTACTGACCTTGAAGGCGTGCCGAGCCTTGCAACCCATGAGCTGGAGAGTGCTCTGGAGAACAGGGCGGGTGTAGCGAAACGACGCCTTCCCTCTCTCTCTCTTCTCCCCCTCGTCCACCACCACTATGTACAGAACCTTCGCCACCTCCGCCATTGCTCCTCCGACCCCACCACCCTCTCTGTCTCTGTCTCTGTCTCTGTCTCTCTCTCTCTGCGTCGGTGCACGCCACAAAACAACAACTGCGCAAGAACAGGAAGAGAAGAGAGAGAGAGAATCAGGGAAGGACGGAATCCAAAAAAAAAAAAATCACGTGCGCCGCGCGGGCGAGGGAGGGAGGGGGGGTACGGAAAACAACCGCCCCCACCACGACCACCACCACAGCCAAACGCGACCCCGAAAAAACGAGAGGAAAAAGAGAGAGCGAAAAAAAGGAGGAGGAGGAGGAAAGGAAGGACGGGAGGAATCGGAGAGAACAGGGCGGGGGGAGATGAGGATCAGGGATCGGGAGGGCAATGCAGGTGTGGGGAGGAAGGCGAGATCGAGGATCGAACCTGGGAAGTAAGGCAGGGAAGGGAAAGGAAGGAATTCCAGAGAAGGAGAAGAAGGAGGAGGAGAAGGAGAAGGAGAAGCGGTCGCTCTAGGTCTCGGGAATAGCGATCGCGAAGAAGCTCTCCCGCTCTCTGCGTTCGGATCGGTAGGAGAGGAACGTTCTTGCTCTTCGGTGCTGGCGCTGTTGTCGCTGGCGTCTCGCCTTCATCGTCGTCTCGCGTCCACCCTCTCGCGTCTTTGGGATTAAACACGCATCGCACCAACGCGCCCTTCCCCGAGTTCTCCTCTCCGCCCCCCGTCTCTTTATAAACAAAAAGCGACCAGAGCGGCTGCAACTCTCCCTCTCTCTCTCTCTCTCTCTCTCTCTCTCTCTCTCTAGGGTTCAATGACGACTTTGGCCTCTGCTTGGCTCCGTAATCACGACGCGGCATGCCCCCCCCCCCCCCTTTTTATGTTTAATGGGGGTGGGGAGATCCCGTGGGCCCATGGCTCGGACCGTAATTCCGATGGAAATTGAGGGGTTAGCTCGGAGGGCGGTTTGCCAACTAACCCCGCCTCGTCCTTTCCTTATTTATTTTTCCTCTTTTCTTTGGGGGTCGAAACGCGGCCTCGTCCTTAATTTCGGATGGAAAATAAATCGGAATTTGCAGGAGGACTTCAAAGGAAAATAAACGAAAATCCTATTTTATGCCGTGACCAGGAAAAAAAAGAAGAGTCGTTTCAATGACGACTTTGGCCTCGGCTTGGCTCCGTAATCACGACGCGGCATGCCCCCTCCCTTTTGATGTTTAATGGGGGTGGGGAGATCCCGTGGGCCCATGGCTCGGACCGTAATTCCGATGGATATTGAGGGGTTAGCTCGGAGGGCGGTTTGCCAACTAACCCCGCCTCGTCCTTTCCTTATTTATTTTTGCTCTTTTCTTCGGGGGTCGAAACGCGGCCTCGTCCTTAATTTCGGATGGAAAATAAATTGGAATTTGCAGGAGGAATTCAAAGGAAAATAAACGAAAATCCTATTTTATGCCGTGACCAGGAAAAAAAAAAAAGAGTCGTTGCTTTATGAACCTTTTTGCTTTTTTGTTTAGAAAAAGAAAAAAAGAATAACGAGGACTTGTTTTAGCCTGATTATTATTTCTAAATTTAGGGATAAGTGCACTCGAAATTATAAAACTTACCATGGAAATGCAATTGTTCGAAAAGTGCAATCAAATTCTAAAATTTGTTTTAGGACTCAATTGCACTTTTGCAATAAGTTTTAGGATTTCACTGCACTTTTTGAAAGTTTTGGAACTCAATTGCTAGAACTTTCGATACACTTATCTCTTAAATTTATCATAAGTGATTTTTCTTAAAATTTTACTGCTCTTACAGTTTAGATTTTAAAATGACCGAAGATTTTTATATTTACCCTCGATTTGGATGGAGTGATCGGGAATGAAAATGAGGGGTCTAGATAAATTGCGAGAGAAAATAAGAGAGAGGATTTGAAGGAATCGAGCCGTGGCGTTGTTTGGAAATCAGCGAGAGAAAATAAATGAAAGAATGTATTATGTTCATACACACATATATATAATAAGGGTATAAGTAGGAAAGAGTAAATAAGTATGTTAAGTTACACATAAATCCCTCCAGATCGGAGGGATTATAATATATTGAAATTGTACAAGAAATTGACCGGATCAATCCGTTCAAATCTTTTCCTCCATCGCTTTCTCTTCCATCCAAACGCCACCGTGTGTTTGGAACCTTCTCTACCCCTTCCTAATCCCACTAATAAACGCAATATCAACCCGTAAGACGACACCTAAGTTTTCGTGAACTTAAAAATTTTTAAAAAAATTCTCATGAGAAATCAGAGATGGGAAGTAATTTTTGTATATAATAACCCCGGTCTATTTGGTTTCCCACTGACTATTTTTTTGGCCAAATGTGACCCTTTTTTTAATCGAAGAAAGTTCCTTGGCTATAAAGAAAAGGCTTAATACCACAAAAAATCCAAAACTGGTACATTTACGATAAATTTATCTCAAACTAATTTTTGGACTATCAAAAACCACAAACTATTACGTATGTAATTAATAAATTTACCTTAAACTAATTTTTTTACCAAAAAAATTCAAAACCGGTACATTTACGATAAATTTACCCTTCATTAAATTGGATTAATACAACAAAAAATCATAAATCGGTAACTCCGTGACAAACATTATACCCGTCAACCGTAACATGTCATCAAACTCGACAATTTATCATATGTGTACCGGTTTTGGGCTTTTGATAGTCCAAAAATTAGATTATGGTAAATTTATCGTAGGCGTACTAATTTGAGAATTTTTTGTAATATTAACCCTAAAGAAAACTGGTGAAAGCACAAACCCGTCGAGAAAAGTGTAGAGCGGAGAAATCTCAGACTTGACAAGGAAAAAACATTTATTATTTATTAATCACAGGAAATAACAATCATAAAAAGAAAAGAAAGAGATAATTGAATGAAGAGACAACACGGCAAAAGGCGAAATGCTCGAACGTGCCTCAAAGCAGCCACTTTGTCACGAAAACAAGAAACGGACCATGTCCCCAGGGGGAATTGAGTCTTTAAAAGCACGTCCATGCGTCACCCGAACATGCAAAAATTTACGGCCCTGGACCGCCGTTACGGGACCCGCACGGCCAGGCTCTTTAGTAAGCCGACCGTTCTGTTCGGACCAAACGTTTTTCGTTCGGAGTAAACTGTAAAAAAGGCGGGCCCGCTAGGGTTAATGCCGCGCGGGCCGGGGCGATTTGTTTGTGACGATCCCCGCCTAGGCCCCCTCCGACCATTTCCCCACCATCGCCGGCCCTTCCCGGCGATGGTGGGGGCAGCGGCGACAAGGGGTTTCTCCTTTTAATTTTTTTTTAGCTTACTGTTTTTAATTTAATTTAAATAAAATTTGTCTTGAAAATCAGATTTGGACCAAAACTTGTTTTAATCGCATCACCGTCATGTAGGGAGAGAAATATATTTAAAAAAATCGTACAGACATTTTTCGTTAGCCAAGTTGGACGAAATTAACAGAAGAATTCATTTGCACCAATTTGACAAGTCTTTTTTATGGCACTTTTTGGTAAGTTTTAGAAATAAATTGCACTTTCTTAACAAGTTTTAGAAATATCCTTAAAGAAAATAATCTCTCTTCCATTTCAGTCACGAAAATCATAGTCAATTCAGGTTGACCCAACCATTGCACATTGCACGGATTATTAGCCAAAGTTGGAAATTGAGCATCTCGACGTGTATATATTCTTCAATTGATGGAACAGTGTGATTCGATTGATCGATTGATAAGCTAATCAATTAAGGGTTAATGCCACAAAAAATCTTAAATTGATGCACCTGTGATAAATTTACTCCAAGTTAATGTTTTGATCTAAAAAAATCCTTAACCGGTACAGCTATGATAAATTTATCCTCAATTTTGTTTCCGTTAAATTTTACGGTCAAATTGCACAGTTGACAGATGTACCGATTTTATGTTTTACCCTCCATTCCATGTTTGTGACTTTTTGTTGTATTAATCAAACTTAATGAAAATTAATGAATAGTAAATTTATCACAAATATATTGATTTGAAATTTTTTATAGTTAAAAAATTAATTTAAAATAAATTTATCATATATATATCAATTCGAGATTTTTCATGATTAAAAATTAATTTTGAATAAATTTGTCATACGTTCATCAACGTGGAATTTCTCGTCATATTAATTCATTTGTTAGATTACAAGGAGGTGCTCCACTTTCAAAAGGGTCGGTGAAGTGATGTCTGAAATAAAAATAATAATATTAATTTCTGACAAGTGGGGGATCCTCGCGAAGTGACAGGGAACGATCGCGTGGGATGCTAACTCCGATGGTGACTTCTAGGGTTAGAACAACGTTGTCAAGTTCGTGTCGGGTCGATGGCTGACGTAGTCGGCTACCGGGGAAAGATGTGCATTTCAAACTATTTTATATCATAGAAATCGCGAAAATTATATCGCCGCAACAAAAACAAACCTCTATCTATTAACGCTCCATTCGTTTACCGAAAAATATTTTTCTTTTAAAAAATATATTTTATCGAAAGTCATTTTTCTAAAAAATATTTTCTTAAAACACAATTTTCTGGTGTTCGGCTAAAATTTGAAAAAGTTTCGAAAAATATTTTCTAGTATTCAGCGACCGCCGATCCGGCGGTGTCCGGCGATCGACGGCGGCAATCGGCGACTGGCGGCGGCTGGCGACCGGCGACGGTGGCGGCGATCGGCGGTCGGCGGCCGGCGGCGGCGGCGGGCGGCGGCCGACGACCGGCCGGCGATGGCGGTGACCTACGATCAACATCCTCTTCCACAGAAAACATTTTCCCTCCCATGGGCAATTTTGCCTTGACTTTAGGGGAAAATGAGTTTCACTTTGTGAAAAGAGGAAATCATTTTCCTCAAAACAATAAAAGATTTAGGGATGGGGAAGGAAAATGTTTTCCCACAGAAAACATTTTCCACCCCCGAACACTGGAAAACGCGGAAAATATTTTCCGGAAAAATATGTTTCCGAAAACAAACGGAGCCTAAAGAACATCCTAAACTTCGTTCACTGCGACATCAATACCCTTTATTTTTTTTGCAACGCCAATGCACCGGAATGAGTTTTGGGGCTCTGTCGACAAAAAATAAAAAGATTTCAGTATCAGTGTAGCGCTAGAAAAGAATCATCTCTTACATCGATACCAATTTAGTCCCAATCCTTTAAATTTGGGCCAATCTAGTCATAAAATTTTTCACGTTTGTACCAATTTAGTTAATTCTGCCAATTTAGGCCAAAATTACTGACGTTGATGTCGACCGTTTCTACGTGGCACGACCAACGGTAACGTTGATATTTTTTTTTCTAAATTTCTTTTTCTTTCTTCATTTTTTTGCCCAATAGCCGGTTGCCAGCCACCAGGGAGGCCTCGCCTTGCTGCCCACGAGTTACCCATGTTCCCCCCCCCCCCCCCCACATTACACCAATTTCACTATTTTTAGTAGGGGTGAGCAACTTGGACTGCTCAAATCGGAACCGAACCGACGAGTTTGGTCTAGTTCTCAGGACTATCGGTCTGATTCCCAATTCCAAGAGGGAACTGGACCGGTCCGACTATTTAATATATATTTTTATTATTTTTTTATATTTAATAAAATGTGAATTAAACTCTAAGGCTCCGTTCGTTTGCTGGAAAATATTCTTCTTTTGGAAAATATTTTCCCGAAAGTCATTTTCTTGAAAAATGTTTTCCTAGAACACAATTTTTTGGTGTTCGGCTAAAATTTGAAAAAGTTTCGGAAAATATTTTCTGGTGTTCGGCGACAGCCGATCCGGCGGCGGCCCCGATCGGCGGCCGTCGGGGACAGCCCCGACCGGCGGCGGCAACCGGCGGCGGCAGCCGGCGATCGGCGGGCGATGGCGGTGACTAGCAATCAACTTCCTCTCCTACGGAAAACATTTTTCTTTCCATGGGCAATTTTGCTTTGACTTTGGGGGAAAATAGTTTCCTCTTTGTGAAAAGAGGAAATCATTTTCCTTAAAACAATGAAGGATTTTGGGGTGGGGAAGGAAAATGTTTTCCATGGGAAAACATTTTCCTTCCCCGAACACCGGAAAACGCGAAAAATATTTTCCGGAAAAATATTTTTCCGGAAACGAACGGAGCCTAAGCGAACTTCATTATCATAAATTCATTGATAAAAAATAGTAAAATGTGAATTAAACCCAAAGTGAACTTCATTGACATAAATTTATTGACAAAAATTAGCAAAATGTAAACTAAACCTTAAGTGTTTGACAAAAAAAAATCCTAAACTCTAAGTAACCGGTTCCATTGGACCGGACCGGATCGACGGTCCGGTCCGGTTCCCGATCCTAAAATCAACCGGTCCGATCCGCGGTTTCCAAAATTAAGAACCGGTTCTCTCGGTCTGATTCCCGATTTCATTTTGGAACCGGATCGAATCGGGAATCGCTCACCTCTAATTTTTAGGACCGTTGACCGGGACCACGCCGCTGGGTTTTCGCCTGGCGACCAGCTCTCCATCCCCTTTTGAGGTTCCCTCGTTCTCCGCTGGCTTTTTTTTTTTTTATTGGTTTCTTTCTCCATTTTCTCTTTCTGGGGGGATGGGCGACGACTTTGAATTGGTCGTCGCGCCATTCAAGCGTTCAATTTGGTAAAAAAATCCTAATAAAGCTAGACCACGATTGCACGGCTTCCTGTTAACGACTTTAACTAATTTTAACTTCAAGTTAGGGGCGGGCGGGTCCCTTGATCCGCGGATCCCCCGCGTTCGATCCGCTGGCCTGATCTCCCCCTATGAACCGTCCTAAGCGGATTGAGATTGATTTTCGCGGACTCTTCCACGTCTCTAATCTCAATTACTCTTTTTTTTTTTTTTTCAAAAGGGCATGACTAACGCGATCGATATCCCCCCCCCACCCACCCACCCTCGGCGAGCGCGTCTGTAGGATTGGCGATCCGTGTTTCCGTCGTCGTGAGCTCATCTTGCTGCACCGGGTTGCTTTCCGATTTGAATGAATCGCAACGTAACGTATCTTTGACGTTTGGATAAAGTGAGAACGTGTCTCTGGAGGTATATGAAACGGGCTAAAATTTGTGTGAAGGCATCGCGCCTGCATGTGCATGAGTATCAACACGTTGTTGGGGTGGATAGTGGATACGGCTGATGGATTTTTTTGTATGGCAAGATCGATCCAAGCACGACACGAGCGCGATTAAGTTGCGCTGAGCAAACCCGTCCATGGTTCATTACAAACTAATTCCTAGCCTCGGCTGTTGATTTATATGTCCCCAATCAAAGCAACTCTATTGATAAAAAAGAATCGAAAGCCCTGAACCGATAATTACTCAATCGAGACGTGTCGAGAGAAATGTGACGACTTTTTTCACACGACGACTCGCTGGAAAGCCCGAAAATGCACCCGGCCGGAAGCACCGGCTCTTAACTCGAGAAATAATTCATTGAAAGAACATAAAAGCTTCAAAAAAAAAAAAGGGCCACGCGTGATCGGAATCAGAACATATTTCGAACCACCAAAGAGTAGTCAAAACGAAAAAGAGCAAAAAAGGACAAGGAAAAAGCGGTCAGTCATCGAAAGCGATAGAGAGGGCAGAAGACGGTACGATTGAAATCGCACCTCACGACACGTTCCCTTTTCGCCAATCGACATGAGCACCGACTCCTATCAAAATGTAAACCCTTGAAAAATCAACACGGCAGGAGAGAGAGGTCGGTCAGAAACCGAATCTAGGATAATCAAAAAAGAAATATATATATATATATATGTTTTTTTTTTAAGAAAAACTACGCTTATATTATATGCTAGAAAATTGATGGGCGGTTTTATATTTTAATTAATATCTGTGCCTTTTTGTAACATTATAATTTGCATAGGCTGTTGCAAAAGTTTGGGCTCGTATGCTTTCGGTTTGCCGTTCCAATCTTTTTTGTCGGGTCCGATTTTGCGGAAGGTTGGCGTTCAAAGGTTGCAGCGTCTCCTGGCCTTTTCCCCCACATCGAAGGATTTCCACGTCAAGCACCATCCGTTATTCTCTCCTTCTCTTTTCTTTTTTTTTTTCACTTTCGGAATTTTCAATTCTCACGTATTCTGAAAACCGAGTCAACCGCACCTCGATTCCTCTCGGAATAGGACCTCCGGACATTGGGGATGTCCAAAAAGCTCGGTTTGGCATGACCCGACCTGACTCGACCCGACCCGATCCAAAAATTTCGGGTATTTTTGGGGTCGGGCCTCAGTCTTCTTCGGATAGGGGTTCAAGGCATGGTTAATGTTAGGGTTCGGGTTATAACCCTACCCAGAGCAAAATACCCGAAATTTTAATCCTCTCAACTCAATCGCCAGTTCGCCACTCATCTCCTCACGCTTTCCGGTTTCCATCGTCTCTTCCGCAAACCCTAGTGGCCGACATGTTAACAATTCCATAAAGACGTTGGTTCTTAGATACGGAGGTGTAAGGTATAGGCTTGTCGAAATTTCACGGGAAGGATTAGAATATGTTGCAGTTTTAAAGTAGGAAATACAAAGTATCAATAAAATATATAGGCTCGGGATTCCGAGACGCCAAATTACATGAACCAAATCGTACCCGAAATGGACTGTGATCTCAAGATGCCGTAGAATTATTAAAAAAATAATGAAAAAAAATATATACAGAGCACCTTGAAAAAGGAGGAGGTATATAACTAGGGTTAGATTGCTTGCTCCCACACATTTCGCGGATCGACCAAAAGTTGCATTTACAAAACCCCAAAAATATTTGAAAAAATCAGCTAGAAGTAAGAAATCTTTCCCTTGAAATGTGGCGTCGTAGGTGGGTTTGGAATAAGATTTTTTCTCACGCAAAGAAAAAGAAACTTTTCCCTTTTTTGTGCGACGCCCCGTGGCCTTTGAATTTTCCCGGGTTTGAAATGGGAAAATGACACGAATGGTTCTTGAATTTTTCCGCAATGTGCGATGCGGTTATTAAATTTTTAATTTGTTCAATATGACCCCGTAAACTATAACTCAATGTGCAATATGATCCCTTAACTTTCAGTTTGTTCAATGTAATCCTTAAACTATGTGAAAATATTCATTGTTATCCTTGAACTTGAATTAATGGAAGGAAAATATTGAAGATTTTTATCTAGTTCAGGAACTAAGTTGAACATCTACCAAAAATCCAAATACCACATTGAACAAATTAAAAGTTAGGGACGGCATTGCATATTAAACCGGCTATTTGTGTCATTATTCCGTATGAAATTTGATGGATCGTGAAGGTTTAGATAAAGTGCACGATGCAACGAGCTCAGAAGCTTTGAAAGGCAGATACATCGATCAAAAATCATTACATGGAGCTCTAGCTCGGATCCCTCTCAGCTAATAGTTATATATTCGAGGAAATAAAGATTATCATTTCTTCTTCTTCTTCTTCTTCTTCTTCTTCTTCTTCTTCTTCTTGGCATGCTGCATGACAAATTTGATTTACAATCGCAAATCTTTGACCGATGAAGCCGGCATGTTGACCTCAAGGAGGCAGCAGAAACAGAAGGCAAACCGCACCGCAGTGCAGCGTCGTAACGCCATTTCCGTTGACGAGAATCGATTGAGTCCGTTCTTCTAGACGAGCAGGTCGCTTTCTGGGCTTGTTCGTTTACTCGTTTTTTTTCTCTATTTTCTGGGTCGGTTATGGAACTAACTGTGCTGGCGTTTATCATGTGGCAACAAGCATGCACGTCGCTTTAGGGCAAGAAAAGAACATGCAGAGAAAAAGAACGCCTGCAATGGAAGGGGACCAATCCGCAGGAGTGGCGCCTTAAAAGACATGAAGCGCTGGGTTCTAGGGTTTGACAACGAAATATCAACGGTGTTGATGAAATGACTCGAAGGTTAAACAATCCGCTCGTTGTTGTTAGGGTTATACTGGCTGTCGAGATTTATACAGGACACTAATCTTTGTATCGCGCGGTTAATTGACCCTACTAGGGTTTTCCAAAAGAATTGAGTTTCGAAGTGTGCAAAAAATTGGGAAAATTATCCAAAAAATCCTAACCTATTATACTTTTGCTAATTCAATCATAAACTTTTTCACTTCTTACTAATTAAGTTCATCCGGCCAATTTTGGCAGGTTGGCACTGGCGTGGCCGTCGGCCTAGGCCGGCCATCGCCGACTTGGCAATTTTTAAAATTTTTTCTTTCGAATTTATTAATATTTTTTCTTTTCTTTCTTTTTTTTTTTGCCTTCTTCCCTCTAGTTGGTTCAGCAACCAGTGATTGGCAATAGGCCAGAGGCACGGCCCCCGCTTGCCATTGGCGAGGGCGAGCCTCGCCCGTCGCAGCTAGGCCAACCTCGCCTAACCAAGGCGAGGCCGACCTACGCGGCACTGGTCAACCTCGCCATCACTGGGTTGCCTAGCGATGGCTAGGCCGGTCTCGCTAGATCTGGGCGAGATCGAGCCTCACCTAGCCAAGGCGAGGCCGACCTGCAACGACGATGGCTAGCCTCGCTCGGCGGGAGGCCATGTTAGCGTCGGCCGGTAGCCACGTCAGCGCCGGCTAGACAAAATTGATCGGATAAACTCAATTGGCAAGAAGTGAGGTTTATGATTGAATTGGCAAACTTAAAAGGTTTATTATTGAATTGGCAAAAGTGCAATAGATTTAGGACTTTTTGGATAATTTTTCCCAAAAAATTGAATAGAATCTATTTCCATGGCGATATGACAAACTCTAGTGGAGGCAGAGTTAGATTGCATGGAACCTTTTGATGCCAAACAAACTTTGTATTACGTTTATGTTTTTCCACACGAGCCACTTCATTGCAAGTGATACATATTATATTCTAGCTCAAAAGCTTAAACTGATAAGTGAAGAAATAGTGTGAGTATGTAAGAAGACAAGGGATAATTTTAATATCCTTCACATGCAAGCCGAATTAGGAATGATGCAAGGAATTTGGCAAGCGGGGGTGGCACGAGTGAAATAAAACTGGAAAAGAATCTGGCTTTGATGCCATGTTAGAATGCCCAATCAAAAGCTTGATTATGTTAAAATGTCCAACAAAAAGCTTAAACTGGTAAGCAGAGAGAGACAACATGTCCTCGTGGGATAATCGAATACCCCTCATGTGAAAGCCCGGGATTAGGCGATATGAATAGGGGTAGAACGTAAGTCCGATATTATGTTGGAATGTTCAACCCAAAAGTTTAAATCAACATATGAAGGGAAAACCGCATATATAATAAGTATATAAATCCCGTAAATAAATAATGTGAGACGTTTCGACGCCGGTATAATCAGGTAAGTTCCTAAACACATAACTTGTCTATATTGAGATCGATGGATGCAAAATTTTTGATACATCAGACAATTAATGTCGGTTATTTTATTCGTTCTTTTTCTATTGAAAGGGCGAAGTGGGTGGGGAGGACATTGTCAACGTAAGGTGGAGGAAAAGGACCGCACCCAAAATCCAAAAGTTGGATGCTTGACAAAAGAAGGATCGCAAAGCCATGGAAATCGATCATACATAGGACACAAACTCTTTAACAACGCTTACGAAAGAAAGCAGATTCGAATGTTGATTCCAAAGTGCGTGTGTGTACGTTCTTATTCTAATTCACACCGGCTATAATGGATCGCACCCGTCGTTGTCTGCATCGTCAATTGAGGGGAGGGGACGAGTGGGTCATCAATTACGGCCTCTCGAGAATCACCAGAATTTCTCGCACATTCCCGTCGGGGCCCCTTTGGTGTTCACATGGACGGACCACCGTAGAGTTTTCGTTTGAGACCGCGAACGCCGAAACGGTCGGCCCGTGAAACGCCCGATTGATTTCATGGAAGATTTGGAGTCGGGGACGACGGCTCAAAAAACAAGGGATTATTTGAAAACGTGGAAGAATCGAATCTGTGCCGCGCATCGGATCCTCGCCTATAATTTTGAGGAAAGAACCGTTATGGGCGAGCTCGGGAGGGGATTGCGTGTACCGGTCTCTTTGCTTTTGGGTCGGGAATCGATCCATTTGACATTCCTCTTTTGTTGCGGCTCGATCGTAGAAAACAACGACGGCGAGACAACATCGGACGCACTTGCGTGTTTTTGACATTAATAAAGCGATGGGGTATCGTTATTGCGAGGCCCGGACCGGGCCTCTTCAACCTTACCAATGGGCACCTTACCAATCGCGAGCGTTTCCTTTTTATTATTTTTTGTGCGTTTTATATATCAAACCTCACTTTCTTTTGTTTTCCTTTTTCCTTAACCGCAAAAGGGCCGACGCTGGACCGAGGCTGTGTCAGGTTCGGCTTTACAAATGGGCACCGAGGAAATGCGAATGCCTTTTGACTTAAAGTGCATCGAGAAAATGATTTTTTTTTTTTTCGCAAAGGGTTTTGGCAAAACCTGGCTCCGGCGAAGAGCTAAGGCCGCCGACGAGCCAGATCTGGCGCCAGCTGCTGTCGTGAGACCCCAGGCGGCCCTCGTCGAGGTCACGTGACCTCGTAGGCCCTTCACCGGCCCGATCTAGCCGCGTCAGCTGCCATCGCGAAAGGACGATGAACGGTAACAACGGGGGGCAAAATCGAAACATCAAAGAATTTGTGAGGATAGTTTTGGAAGGAAAAAACCAGTTTCAGCATTTGATCAAATGCTGAAAACCCAATGCTGGTGCCAAGGCTAGCATTTGGCCAACAGCCCCTTAGAAAACCTTGCCAAACACCCGAGCATTTCCCTAAAGGGCTTTGGACGCCGAAAGCCCATTGGAAAAGCTGAACCAAACGCGCCTTGAGACATGCCTCGCCCACTCTTAGAATGTTCGATGTAAGGCGCCAACGAAACATCAATTGCCTGCTGGGCAAGCCCGTCGCCGCAGGCCCATCACATTCCGAGTGAAAGGTCCAAGACCGGTGATTCTTTACCCTTCTTGGGATTACCAAGGTTTCGAGAGATGGAGACTTTCGGCTTGCAAAACCAAGTCTTAGACTATTGAACCAACCATCGCAATGGTCAAAGCCCTCACTTCTATTCTCTAAATTTCAGCACAATTGGACCCTAAACATTTTGGATTGGATGACATATCATCGTATCTACTCTTCTACGCGCTTAACCCCACCTTTTCTCAATCGATGGAGAGTGGAAAATACAAAAAAGAAAAAAAAAATCCTCGCCTCTAACTCCAAGGCTCCCCTATATTTGGAAAAAACCAATTTGCATCATGAGCTTTGCACTTGAACACCGTTTTGCGTGCGAAGTTAATTTACAAAATTCCGGTGGTTTCTGACCAAAAGCAATCTCATCCATGTTCTATGTTCCCAAACCCTACCTAGACACCCAAATCAACCCAGCCAGCACAAACCCAAAGATTGGTCGACGCTGCCACCAGAGGCCGCGAGCCCTCGCTATAGAGCCGCGCGCACGACCTTAATGAGGTTATCCATGGACGTCCTAGTATAGTCGGGCTAGTGGGGAGATAGATAGAGAGAGATTGCAGAGATGGAGATAGTAGAGCACAATGGGCAGAGAGGCGAAGGCTTTGTGGGAGATCATGGAGGAATGGCGTTTCTCAAGCAAGGGAATGGCGTTTCACAATGGGAGATTCGATTTTCTTTTGGCCCGTGTTTTATTGGACATTCTCGGTGCGTTCGAAAATCATTCTTCTGATCGGGAAACCGTATGAATTTGGGCGCACGAAACTTGACGCCGCCCTCACCCGGTGGATGGATCAAGGACCCCGAGCCTCGATGCCCCTATGGCTCGAGAGAGCACGCACGTGTAGAGATATTCTCCACATGCAAGTCCAGTGCATCCTAACTTTCGAATCATACCAAATCCCGCGCGAGACCCTCCGACGGCGGCGAAGGCTAGGATGTACTGGGCTCACATGTACCGAATCGCCCAAGCATCTTTTCGCGTTCATAAGCTTATTATTACACAATCAATGTAAAATCAATTATAAAGAGAGCAGTGCCGCAAATGCCTTCAAGTTCAACCACGCACGAGATGTGGAAAATAGAGAAGGGGGAGATTCGCGACACAGCCCCTCGGGCCCATCTTGGCCCATGAACCAGATCGGGCCCCCTCAATGGGCCTGGGCCCGGGCCCGAAGGCCCACAATCGCCCTAGGGTTTTCGGCTTCATGTATTTAAGAGCAATCGGGGAGGGATGGTTCTAGGGTTTCCATTTGCACTTGCGTCCTGCTTCGACAGCCGCTTCTACGTTGTCTGTAACCTAATGGTACGCTCCTCTGTTCATCTCTCTCGGTTTCTCAGTTGTCGCACAGCTATAGTTCTATGGAATCGGCAGGATCGAAGCTGCAGTTGGCCTTCGCTTCTTAGCAAAATCGAACCAGTTTCGTTTCTGATTAGGTCGCTGTTCTTGGAGTGTATGGAGTTTACATGTGAACCTTAGCTTTAGGGTGGTGTAGTTTTTGCTCGGTGCAACAGCTTGTGGTGCCTTGAGATCTGATGCGCTATGAACAAGGACGATGTTTTGGGGTTTGAGGGGAAGTGGGTCTGTTGTTTTTCTGAACTATAGGGGTTTGCGAACCATTCAATCGTTCGATGTGCTTCCTTCGGTCGTGTGTACACACCCTTTAGAATTCGATCTCGATTAGCACTGTCGATCGAGCTGGGAAATTCTCTTTTTTTTTTTTTCATTGGTTTTCTATCTCTAAAGGCAGCTGAAACGCTCTCATTTCAGTTCCAAGAACTCGGGTGTCGTTCCCAGCATTCGGTTTGTTGTGTTAAACAAGAATTGACTTTGTTGGCAAATGTTTGTAATCTTGTGCAGGCCAAGCGCACGAAGAAGGTTGGCATTGTCGGCAAGTATGGTAGGTTTCTGAACGATCTGTTTTAATTGTATGATGGCTTGTTGCAGTCTTTTAAACTTCGTGTATGATGAGCCTGTGAGGTTGATCGATCTTTGGTTGATTACCCCTTTCTGCACGGTTGCACTTTGCTAATTCAAATTTGGAACACCAGGAACGCGATATGGTGCCAGTCTGCGTAAGCAGATTAAGAAAATGGAGGTGACCCAGCATAGCAAGTTTTTCTGCGAGTTCTGTGGCAAGGTAAGCGGTTCTTTGACTTAATTTTCTGAAAAACTAGCTGGATTCTTACGAGTGAGCTCCGGCATTCTTTCGCCATGGCGTCGTGTTTTACTGTTATATACTTGATGATGCAGTATGCAGTGAAGAGGAAGTCTGTTGGTATTTGGGGATGTAAGGACTGCGGGAAGGTCAAAGCCGGTGGTGCCTACACCTTGAAGTAAGGATACTTTCCTGATAATTTGGCTTCTAACTTCTTTTGCTCGAATGTTTTATTTAAGTAGCTAATTGTTTCCATCATATTGTTCTGACAGCACCGCAAGTGCTGTGACGGTTAGGAGCACCATCCGAAGGCTGAGGGAGCAAACAGAGAGTTAGAGTGACGGATGGGATTGTTTCGCTCTTCTCGTGTCTTATCCAACCCGTGTGAAACTATAGGAAAACTTGTCTTTGTTGCTCTTCTAGTCCATTTCTGGGAACTGAATTTGATGAAAGTGTCTCTCTGTTCGCATGAAGGCAGGATTTTGTTCGTCTTTTGAGCTATTCTCTAAATTAGTTTTGTTTTCTGGGTTACCCTTGAGTTCCATTCCCTGTTTCTTCTGCTATTTTGGATGATGAGAGCATATGCATCTGATTCGTTATCGTGTGTTGTGGCACCAACAAGTCATGGCCCTTCTTGCTCCGAATCAATGAAAAAAGAGAAAGTAGTCGGGGCAGTTCGGAAAATCGGTAATGACCGACCAAGCAACTACGGTGATAATGTTTCTGAGCCTAATGGTTAGATCAGCTCATTTTGTCTGTGACCATCTCGAGTCTCTCCGCTCCACTCCTTGAACTCTATGTCCCCAAAGCCCTACCTGGCCCCATGCCCTCGTCTGAATCTAACTCTTGTATTCCATCCAATGCCGTTCTCATTGTGATTGTTTTGATGAATGATTATGCTTCACGGTTTACCATGGGGATTGCAGTGAAATGAGTTATATTCGGATGTATCTTTAATCTCGTTCGCAGCAAAAATCGTGATCAAAATTTTTACTCAAAAATCTAATTCTGATCTCGTAAGGGTGGCACAAATAATCGTGTCTTAGCAAAGGTGACCAAAGGGGACGCCCATATCGACTATCAAACCGTTTTGGCATCTATATCCTTTGAAGGCACGATAACTATACTTTCTTTATGAACAACTCTATTATAGAAAACATTATTTTCGAAAGATCGGGGGGTTCTAGGAAATCAGACTCGTCTGAAAACAAAAAGTTCTTATTTCGCCCTGTCTACTCGCAACTAATTTACAAACTCTATCCACATGTCTAATTTCGTTCTGCTATGGTTAATATGGAGGTCTGTCAGCAATTAACACGTGGGCAGACATGAGACATCTGAAATGGGAAACATATTATCTTGTTTGAAAGACGTCCATAGAATTTCAAGCTACGAGGAATGGAGCAAATACCTATCATAGATGGACGGCCAAATCCCCCATGAAAGTGATGAGCTAATGATAATTAATTCGAGGAAAGGGTAGGAGAAAGAGAACAGAGGCCCTAATGCATGTTCATCGTGGAGGACACAATATATCAAAATCAAGCTTGAGTTTTCTGTTTGGAGAAGCTAGATTGTTTCCAAAAGCATATATCGAAGCATAAAATGTCCAGAGAAGAGGCGCTTCTACCCAAGAAGGTACTAAATCCAGAAAACTGTGGATCTTACTCTTTGTCCCTTGCACAGAAAATAACCCACGCACAAACAATACAAGCTTTCTTTCACAGCAGCAAAAGCCGGATGGAAAAATCGAGTCCTCGAAGAAAGGGATTTTATCTAAACAGAAAATTGAGTTTCGACCGGCTCCTTCATATTAAATTGACCATGACAAAAGCCTCTTTTTATAACTAGATCTAACCATCGGCGAGCCAGACTCACAATCTCAGTATCATATAGTAAGGCCTTGGGGTGGAGCAGCGACAGGAGCCTTGGGCTTGGCCTTTTCGACCACAATTGCTTGGGTTGTCAACACCATCCCGGCAACCGAAGCCGAATTCTGCAAAGCACATCTTGTCACCTTTGCCGGGTCGATCACTCCAGACTCTACCAGGTTCTCATACTTATCGGTCATCGCATTGTACCCAATCTCCCACTCGCTGGCCTTCACCTTCTCCACCACCACCTCGCCCTCGATTCCAGCATTTTGAGCTATCAATGAGGCTGGTGCCATAAGTGCCTATATAAGTGACAGCATATCAGTAACACTTCACATAATTAATGGTCTATCTATGCCTTTTTTTTTTAAAATATCAAGTCCTAAGGAAGGTTCTTTGAAGTTCTTTGAAGTAACACTTCACAGAATTAATGGTCTTTTAAAAAAAATCAAATCCTTCTCTCGTCTAATAGCAACATAGTGATACCGTTTTCAAAATAGAGGTGATATTTACTCCAGCAAGCATTGCCTCATCCAGGTTGATACAATATTGCGACTGGAAAGAACTAAAATTTACCTTTTGAACGATGTCAGCACCCAATCTTTCATCTGCATCCTCAAGCTTGTCCTTGATAGCAGGCACGCAAGCGGAGAGGTGAACCAATGCGGCACCACCACCAGGCACTATGCCTTCCTCTATGGCAGCAAAAGTTGCATTCTTGGCATCCTCAATCCGGAGCTTCCTATCCTCAAGCTCAGTCTCAGTAGCTGCACCAACCTTGATCACAGCAACTCCCCCGGATAGCTTGGCAATCCTCTCAGCGAGTTTCTCCGTGTCATATACAGAATCAGTTTCAGACAACTCTTTCTTCAATTGTGCAATCCTGGCTTGTAGTTCATCCTTTGATGCCACATCAGCAATAATGGTCGTGGACTCCTTAGAGATGGTTACTTTTCTAGCTAGCCCAAGCTGCTCAACTGATGTGTTCTCAACAAGCAAACCAAGGTCACCGGCTTGATACTCAGCTCCTGCATGATTTAACAAACAATGAGCAAGTGATATCACCTATGCGCAAAGCAGCTGTAAACTACTGAGATTTTAAGTCTGCCAAGCATGTGTGTAGACATGTGAATGATCTGGACTACCAGGAAGCAAAAAACTACCTGTCAAGATTGCAATATCTTGTAGGACTGCCTTTCTCCTTTCACCAAAACTAGGGGCTTTGATAGCAGCCACATTAAGGATACCCCGCAACTTGTTCACAACAAGAGTAGCCAAAGCCTCCCCAGTCACATCTTCAGCAATTATGAGCAAAGGCGCTCTCAGCTGAGTTGTCTTCTCCAGCAAGGGGATAATATCCTTTATTGCTGAAATCTTTTGATCTGTCACTAATACTCTTGCATTCTCAAATTCCACGATCAATTTCTCGGGGTTGGTAACGAATTGAGGGGATATGTATCCTCTGTCTATCTGCAAGCCAATAGAAACATTTGTATGAACAGATAAAAGAATGAGTGAAAACTTCCACCACCTCCTCCAACTAAAGAGGGGGGGTAGGGTTTCTTTGCCCAACTAATGAAAAACAAGACGCACAAATTAAAAATGACGAAATGCTGACCTCCGTTCCCTCCTCAACATCAATGGTTGTCTCAAACGATGACGATGATTCAATGGACAAAACACCATCAGGGCCGACCTTGTCAATTGCATCCGCAATCATTGTTCCAATCAGCTCATCATTTCCAGCAGAAATTGTCGCAACGGCTACAATGAAACCCAAAAGAGTATCAGTGTAAAGGACTTGGAAGTTTTCAGTTTAAAGCTTTGCTCTTTCATGGACTATGCAAGCACATTACCTTTAATGTCATCACGTCCTTCAACTGGCCTAGCCTTCTTCTCCAGCTCCTGTATCAATCCTTGCACAGTTTTATCAATGCCTCTCTTCACTGAAACTGGATTTGCCCCGGATGTAACGCTCAGCAATCCCAATTTAATTATTTCACGAGCAAGGACTGATGCAGTAGTTGTGCCATCACCAGCAGAGTCATTAGTTTTGCTTGCAACCTGCCGTTTGAGCCAAAATTTTATCAGCAAAATAACATATCGTTGAAAGCAATTCTAACCGAAAGGGTAAATGCAAGACTGCAATATGAGCAAGAGGAAATGCAAGACTGCAATATGAAAGTCTGACCTCCCTAATGAGAGCAGCACCAGCATTTTCCATAGCATCAGGTAGCTCAATTGCTCGGGCAATTGTGACCCCATCATTTACAACCTTCGGATTGCCAAATTCATCCAACACGACATTTCTCCCTGCAGAGAGCAGGTGAATACTTTCCCGATGAGTACAGTTCGCATATCAACTGCCACTCTGTTGCTACAAAAAAAGCAGCCAGATCCTGAGCAATAAACCTATGAGTCCAACAGCGAAACTGCTCTCCGCAGGGTCTTGACTAATGTGGTTGCAAGATGGATTCTACACAGCACATCCTAAACATGTGCACGGAAACGAATTCCGTCACACGGTCAATCCAATAGCTATAGCTTTGTAGACCTTACCGTCAACTCAAAGTACGCACATCCTATGTCATCATTCATCTAGTAAACATCAAACCATAGCTAGCTTACCCCTCGGGCCGAGCGTGAGGGCGACAGCGTCCGCGAGCTTGTCGATGCCGGACTGGAGAGCGGCCCTGGAGCTCTGGTCGAACGCTATCTCCTTGGCGGCGGCTCTGACCGCGAACTTCCTGCCGGACTGGCCGAAATTCACCTTCTGGTTCGCTTTCCTCCTCAAGCCCCCCTGCATCAAAGGCCGCGCCAAAAACACGACGATCGACAGTAAGTAAAAAACCAACCTAACTCCAACCAAACCGCGAGACTCGATTCTAACTCTCAAGAGCTTCTCAAATCATTGCCGGCGACCGAGCGCCGAGGCGGATGAGCCTAAGCCTCCCGCTTCGCATTCATCCCGCTCGAAACGAAGCAAAGGAAGCATCAACCATCGGAAATGCAACAGCGCGAGGCTCGCAAAAGTCCCGCCGGAAACGGTTACCTGCTTGGGGGAGCAGAGGATGGAAGCCGTAGAGATAGCGTTAGCCGACGCCATTCCCGAAGCTCGCTAGGGTTTCCGGAGCTGCCGGCGAAGGAAGAGGAGGTTTTGGGCAGGCTTCGCAATGCGCGACGTAGGGGATAAGGAGGAGGCTCACGCAGGCAGAGAGAGTTTTAGGGCTTATAGAACAAACAGTGGTGGTGGTTCCAGAAGATTCTTCAAGTTTTTTTTTATATATATATATTTTTTTTTCAAGGAATCGAGTTCGAGAACCGCTGAGAGAGTCCTCCTTTGTCATTTCCGCGCTTCCCACTCTCGCGGGCCGAGAATTGGGCCGAAGCGGGCCTCGGCTCGAGGCCCGAATACACCAGAAGGCCTTCTAGGTGGACCGGACCGAGAACCCCGATCATGGATCGTGTGGGACCCACGAGAAATGTATGGGCGTACGAAAATAGCACGTTGGAATAAGGGGGTGTTTGGTTCGGCTTTACAAAGGGGCTTTGGGCCTCCAAAGCCCTTTGGGGGAAATATTTTGTGTTTGGTAAAATATTTTGGAAGCTCCTTGGCCAAATGTTGGCCTTCTCAAGGCTGAAAGCTCAAGGCACCCTAGGAGGTGCCTTGAGCTTTCAGTATTCTCGAAATGTTACTGTTCACAATATTTTTTTTTTTTTAGGGCTGGAATCTGTTCATCTTCTTCGGGCAGGCGCCGGCGACCGGCGAGGGTGGCTGGCGAGGGAGAGGGCCGGCGAGGTTGCCTGGGGTCGGGCGACCCTCGGCGAGCCAGATCCGTCGCCGCCGGCGGTCGCCCGAGGCCAGGCGACCCTCGACGGGGGTCGCGCGGCCCAGGCGGCCGTCGCCTGGGCCGCGCGACCCAGGCGGCCGGGCGACCCCGCCGAGGGTCGCCTGGCCTCGGGCGACCCCCGCCGGCGGCGGATCTGGCTCGCCGGGGGTCGCCTGACCTCGGGCGACGGCGGCCGGCGGCCGGTTCCGGCGATGAGTAAGTTTTGTTTTTTTTTAATAAATAAAATAATTCTCAAAGTTCATTTGTAAAAAAAAATTTACCAAACACTATACTTTGGCCAAAGTAACTTTACAAAATATTTTTACCAAACACCATTTGCCTTTTCCCAATGGGCTTTCACTCAAAGGTATTTGCATTTTCCCAAATGCATTCCCCCAAAGCCGAACCAAACATGCCCTAAGTCTAGTTAGGCTTCGAGATTGTTCCGAGGAGGCGGGCTCATCGAGATGCGCCGGATTTTGGTCCGGACAAACGGATGGTACACGGCGTAAAAGTATCGTACTATTGTGAAAATCTTGTGTTCGGAGGGAAATCGAATGTCGTGCATGCATGGCAATAAATGCACCTGGATATTACTTGCCCGAGGAGTCGATTACTGCACAAACAAACACATCCGGATTCAGTTCATTAAGCATGATCGATCGCGATTACCTTGTGCTTGACTTAGCCAACTGTGGATTGTATCTTTCTTGGTTCAACCTCCATTCAATAGAGCTTGTACCACATGCACAATAATAAATACATTCGGAATGATTTTTTTTTCCGCATTTTAGAAAACTGTTAATCAGCATGTTAACTAATTGATTACAATAAAATGGATCGGACTTTGCAGTTTTTTCTTCTGCAGTGCCTCCCAGTGGTACGGGGGCTCTCACGACAGTACAGTCTGCCAGACTACGATGAAACTTTCGGTCAGGTGGCAAAGACCTTTTTTTTTTAACAGAGAAAAAAAAGTTCCCTATCTCCGAATACCGGGCACTAAGACGAGTACTAAAATCTGTCTTTCGGCAATAAATAATAGTGATCTTTCCCTTGGTACCTAGCGTGCATCCAGTAGGAATTGAACCCCCGGATTCGCCAAGTGACGACATATATATCTCTTGATTAAACATCGACCTGACGTTTAGCGTAGATGTCTTACTTATCCGATTTGCTTTTTGACTTCTAATACACGTAAATTAGCCGGTCAACGTCATTAATTTGAATCAAGTGTGATTCTGTTCCTCTCCGATGAGAAATGTGAGATAAAAAAGGAACCCATCTTTTCAACTGGAAATCCAAGTCTAATTTTGTCCACTTTATCCACCCTCCCTATCAAAATGATCAAAAAGGAAGGCGAGCTTGCTCCTTATCCCATGTTAGATCTTTCCATCTTTGCACTTCCAATATTTGACCGAATGGTAAAGCGCTTAATTTGAATGTAACCATTTGTTAGTGAAATCATATCATCTTCGACTTGGAATAATCTTGAGGCCCGCACCTACCACACTTATTGTCTCGTCCGATCCGACAAGATGGACAATAAGATTATTTACCTCGTAGTAAAAAGGGGAAAAAGCAAGGAAATATCTACCCACTAAATAACTATAGATAAATTATCTCCTAAATGGTAAAAAGACAAGAAAATGTAAAAGAACTAGACAGATGTGGATCCTCTCTTTAAGAGCTGCATATAATGACCCTTTGAAGGGCCCTCTCCCTCCCTTTGTGCACACTATATAAGCTCGTCACCTCTACTAGCTCACACATCCCTCAGAAGCACACAGACATAAAAAATATTACTTGCCCACATATCCTTAGCGAGGGAAAATTTTGAGCCATGAATTCCAATGGTTTGCCAACCCTACATCCTCATGCCCCAAGAGCCACCGTCGCCAAAGATCGCCGCGCAAAGGTAAGAGCCCGGGGCCGCAGGATCCGCGTCCCGATGGCTTGCGCAGCCCGTGTTTTCCGGCTGACCAGACGGCTCGGGCACCGAGCCACTGGTGACACCATACAGTGGCTTCTGAACCAAGCCGAAGCCAACCCCTCCACAAATCTTGCAAATGACAGCAGCAATGATGGAGGCAGTGGAAACGCGAATGTGATTATCAATCCCCCAACTGTAGCTAACTTCGATGGTGCAGCTAACTCCAGGACCCTTGGTGAGGCAGAGGCAGACAGGAATGTTCCCGCTCATGAAGTCCAGGAGTGTCAGCATGGCAAAGAGCGCAACTCGGTCTCGAGGGCCCAAACGATGTCGGCGCAATCTTACTACGATGCCATTTCCGGGATGCATTTCTGTTGGCCGGTTTTCTCGGACGAGGACATCGCCCGCCTGAAACCAATAGTGTTCATCTGAGAACCAAGCAAGAGAAGTGGAGGAGGAGGACGACGACGAGGAGGATTAATAGGTGATCAACCGCACGAAAGTTGGTCGGGCATAGGGTTGCTGTCATGTTGTAAGCAAGAACAGAACAGGTTTTTCTTTGGTGTATTTTCATGTTCTTGTAGAGAATTTTGTTTTCGAGTCGATTTGGTTCGTTCGTGTTCGAATTTTTTCATGTGGGTCTCTTTTGAATTTCGTGAAAAAGGTCGAGCCCAATTGACCCGCGATTGCTGCTGCTGCGGCTACGTACCTTGGGCGGTGGTGCTGTTGTTGTTATGGTAACCCGCGATGCGCCAAATAAGGGAGAAAATCCTAGCTTATAAGTAAAGAAGTTATGAGCCTCGCCCCGTCAAAGTAGGCAAGACAACTTCGCATGCAGACAGGTGTCGTACCCATGCAAGCCTGTCAAATTTGATCGTGTAATGACATATCCATGCCAACTTTGCTAAGGGGACAGCACCGTCGTTTGCTAATTAGCGACGGTGCAATTCTGCCAAATTTGGACTTGTGGGGGGATTTAAATTTAATTTTCTTTTTATAAAATGCGCACCCTTATTTACTCCTACAGTGGAAGCTAAAGGAAGAAAAAAGGAGGGCTATGGCGCCCTAATTATTTTTTTTTCCATATTAGTGGTCACGTTGAAAAAGTAAATGAAAAAAGTTATGCGGTGCTAACGTGGAGTCTTACGTCGCTTTTTCTCAACAATATAAAACAGAACAGATGTAGAAGAAGACAACCACCCGCCTGGGTGGCGCTGCTGGAGCGCGCACTCTTCCTCTCGCAAAAAGTTGAGTGTTCGAATCCCGGGCGCCGCAGGGTGACTTAACCGGTGGCACGTGTGTGGTGGCTAGCACGTGTCGCCCCCAGGGTTTACTCCCCGGCTGTCGGCCGTGCGGGGTTCCCTGGATTATCAAAAAAAAAAAAAAACAGATGTAGAAGAAGACAACTCCGGATCACTTGACCCCAGAGGCGCTAGGGAGAATTGCAATGTTTTTCACTTACGTGGAAATTGGATTAGATGGGTTACCGGAGGTATTCTCAAAATGTGATTTATAATCAAGAAAGAAATCATTACTGTACTTAATTATTATTGTTTTGTTTTGAAGAAAAGTATTTTACTACAAAATTAACTTCTAATCCATAAGAAACGATGCAGGGTTGAGTGTCGCGCGGTCATGTGTTATTGAATTATTCTTTTTTGACTTTATCCTTGACTCGTGCAATCCTAAGATTAATTATGTGTCGCCTAATCATTTGTTATTGAATTATTCTTTTTCAACTTTATCCTTGACTTGTGCAATCCTAAGATTGATTTTGTAATTTTTTAAGTCCCCGCACATCTTCATCCGTGAGAATCGAATAAACAGGGTAAATTTTTTATTTACTAATTCATTATACATATTTAAATCTATTCTTTATTTCATCTGTTATGATATCACCGGTCTTAATTCTAGTCACTCGAGAGTCCTTCTAAAGCCACTTTATGTGATGCCCCAGAGCGTCACGCGTAATACGTACCAATTAATATTATTAATAAATTGGTTAGCGGAAGTCAGAGTTTGAACAAGTTTTGTCAAAATACTTTTGCTTCTCATTAACAACACTTGTGAAAATTACAAGTCCAGACAATACATTATAAAATCACAAAGAACAAACATCTGGGTAGGTCGAGGTTGCCTATCTCCATGCTACAATTTACTCTAAAGACGGCCTACACAAAAGTAGACTTTACAACGAGTCATAGATATCGTCGCCTTCATATCAACCAAAATCCCGCATCAACCCATACAGTAGATATACATCTAGTACAAACTATATCCGCCCTCGGGACAAGCATATCAATGTACTGGCATTCGTAGCATTTAGGGAAAAACCAGCAAGAATTGATAGCAGATTGTCCATTCCTACATGTCTGAAAAATAATGGGATGAGTCGAGACCCAGTAAATGAAGTCTCTAGTTTTAAGTTAGGAAAATCAGTTTACCACTTTACATGGCATAAATCACATACATGCATAATAAACAGTATGCATAGAATTTGAATGCATGTTATACCTTTACTGTCTGAATGTGCCACAAAGTTTGAGTAATACAATATTTCACAATACTTTCACTCAATCACAAGCATATGAAGTAAAACATTCATATTCATACGATTAGGTTCATTACTTTATCCTCCCGAACACTCCTAGAACATCCCGACCAACGGGGCATCTCAACTCCGAAATATCTCAGCACACACCTAGGGCATCCCGATCAACGGGGCATCTCGATTCCCGAGGCATCCCGAAACACTCCCCGGGGCATCTCGACCTACGGGACATCACGACACGCAGGGCATCGTCACTTACTACTAAATGGACGACAGAATTAATATTATTCTCATGCAAGCCATGACAACCAAGTATTTGCATGTATAAGTCCGCTTTGGCCCGTCCCATACTCAGCCATCACGGTTTTGTACTTTAAAATCATGAAATGCATCATCCGAGCAATTAAATATGAAGCAATACATTTCAAACTCAGAAGCAAACTTAGCTCATAAGCAAATTCGGGTTCAAAAGCAAATTCGGTCATCAGAGGTAAGTTCGGATCATCAAAAGCAAAATCGGATTGGTCATCAGAAGAAAATTCGAGTCATCAGAAGCAAGTTCAGAGTTAGAAGGAAGTTCAAATTCAGAAAATAAGGTCTGAGCAGTAAAGTCTGAATCAATTTTAAAAGTGAAGCCCGAACATTTTTCAAAGGTATTCAGAACCAGAATTTTGAGATTAAAAAATCTGCCTAGTTTCAAAAATAAACATAATCATCATTTTGAGTAAAATGATTTTCTATTATGTTTAAACATACATAAACCAATAAGAAGAGTTCAACGATTACCTTAAGGATAACACTTACACGTTCTAGTTTAATCATTCCACTTGTAAATTTTCGCTATAATTTTGAAGAAACAAATCACATCCATTTGAACATGCACAGAACTAGTAAAACAGATTCAATAATCATCACAACCTCACTATTGCAGATCAAAATAACATTTCTCAAGCAACTAAGTTAAAACTGCCAAGTAGATTTACTTAAGTTAAATCTAGAGTTTTTACTTACCTTGTGTAGAATTTGAACACCCAAAAGTTAAAGCTCTCTCGGAAATTCTGGGTTGGTGATGGTGAAAGTAAAAAGTGAAGAAGGGAGTTACGATTTGGTAAAATTTTCCTTCGGTGATATCCAGATAAATGAAACAGAGGAGTCGACGAAGGGGTGGATAATTACAATGCACTTACAGGTGGCATCTTCTCTTTCTATCATGGCCAGGTGTAAGAAATCAGGAAAGGAGTGGTGGCCAAGGAAAATAATTACTTAGGCTAGGTGTTTAGCTAGACAAAAGCTGGCTTAAAGGGGACAAATGACATTCGATCAACTTCTCATTCAATAGCCAAGTGAGAGAAGAAAAGTCCAGAAGAGATATTTTGAGAGAATATCTCCCCCATTTCCTTAACGGCAAATTAGAATAAAAGACTAACACTACTTAACCAAAATTAACCAATAATAATAATACCCACTAAATTCCCAAAACAACGGTAAATTTAATTAATACCGCACTACGATTATCGCTTACGGCAACGTTTAAGATTTTAATTACGACGAACTCGGGGCGATTACGTTTCTGAATCCGTGCTTTGTGATTTACAATCTAATAATGATTTTTACGCGTCCGCATGAATATTAACTTAAATAATACTTAGTTTTATAATCCAAATATCATCTTTGAACATAGAAAATTCCCAACGTCAATTACTTAATTGTTACGAAATTTCCGGATGTCATACTTTATTTGAGCGAAAAGAAGAGGAACCATTTAATGCACAATGATTTCATAATTAGTCTTGAAGTCAATATTGATTGCGTTTTCTCATGTTTCAACTTGAATTGACCTAACTATTTATTTTTGTTAGTGATTATATTGTTCGGCTTGCAATTATCTATATTTTGATATTTTATATTTTGAATCAGAGAACCGGACTTGTAGGAATCCGTTCGGTTCTAAGTTCCAACACATGCAGGGTAGGTTGCAGGTTCCAAAAATTGGAGAATCTGTTTCGACGGATAAATTCTAAGTTCTGGGATGGTGAAACTTGGAACTTGCGTTTTTCTTGATCCATGTCTTTGCATGATTTTACAGCATTCCATAGAGTCTGATGACGAGTGTATAATTTGAAATTACTAGTCTAAGCTTCTAATTTATGACTGATATTTTTACTTTGTTAATATTTCATATTTTCGTGTTTAAATATAAGTTGTTATTAGTAGATTGTAACAGAAATTAGTGATCATAAAAGGTGATGATTCACTGCAATCGTTCAATTAATAATATATGTGGAACCTGAGTAGACCTTAAAACTGGCTCTGGAATTTTTGACAAGGTAAGTTATAGATTCTAAGGTATGCATGGTAGGTTCAAGGTTCTAAAAAATTAATAAACTGTTTCAATTGGTAGGTTTCGGGTGAAACTTGTAGGGAACCTGCAATCGCTAATCTCTACTCTTTTTTCTATCCGTGCGAACTCACATGCTTCCAAAAGAAAAAGGAAAATGAAAAAGAACAGACTGTACTTCTCAACCATGTTATAATCACCCTTTTTGTGCACCGTTAGTCATGGTCCAAGTCGAATATTTGGGAATATTGTCCATGATAATATAAATTTACAGTATGACAATCAATTCGGTCCTAAACTTTTTAAGACGAATAAAGAAAAAGCACAGTTGATGTGCCACATAATTGTTCTGAAATCATAATTTGAAGAAAAATAATGAACACCTCAAAAACAGCTCAAACTTTGCGAATAGCAATGTAAGGGCAGGTAGAAAATCGATCCGCAGAAGTCATTATGCGTCACAGTGACGTGACGCGGAACAGACTTTTGAGTGTAGAGATTAAGCTCCACGATGATGATTGTTCGGCCTTTTTGGACGAGCGATATTAATGACGTGACATGGAACGAACTTTTGCGCGTGGATTAAGCTGCGCGATGATTGTCCGGCCTTTTTGCACGATCGGTATTAATGCCGCGACGTGGAACGGACTTTTGTATGTAAAATTAAGCTGCACGATGACTATTCGGTCTTATTGCATGATCGACGACCTGGATTACTTACTTTTTCGTTACCCGATTCAAGAGATCCATGAAATACTGGGGTGGAGATTTTATCTATTTATCATGAATTCTCTTATTTGCGGAATAAAACACAATTGCATGCACGTATATATACATATATACATTTATGATTTTATAAAAAAAATTTCATTGCAATAAATAGCTCATGAACGGGTTAAATAGGTCAATTTGGATCGGATCAATAATGACCCGATACGAACCCGACCCGGCCTACTCATTTTACATGTATAGTATATACACATATGTATGTGTGTATATTTATTAATTTATAAATCCATTTTTGTAATTTTTTTTTATTGCAATGCTGTCGCTCGCGCGCGCGCTCTCTCTCTCTCTCTCTCCCTCTCCCTCCTCCAACATCGCCTCATCTTCCTCCCCGCCATATTTCTCCCTCCCGAAAAACAGAAACAAACCGCCAGTGCACAACGCCCTCTCTCTCTCTCTCTAACAAATCCTGACTAACCATCTTTCTCTCTCCTCCCCCATCGCCGTCCCGCCCCGCAAGTTCCTCCCTCCCGATCTCCGGCCGCCCGCCTCCGTCGCCGATGCTCCGCCCGTCCCCGCCCCAGCCCCCGCCCCGCACGCACGCGCCCGGCCGCCGCACCACCACCGCCGGTCCCTGTTCCTGAAGGATCCCCTTCCCTCCGCCGGGAGGCTTCCCCGCGGTTGCCATGAGCAGGGAGAAGATCAGCAGCGGCCGCCGCTTCCTCTCTGTCTCGGTGTCCTTGGCCGTGATCGCGCTGTGCTCGTCCCCGCTCCTCGCGCGCGGCGCCGCCGACGCCGACGACGACGGGGGATCCGAAGGAGGGAATCAGGCGGCGACCCAGCTCTTCGCCCAGCTCCTGTACAGCCAGGTCTCCAATTTCACGTCGATTTTCCACGGCGACATTGCCAAGAACTTCGGGTTCTGCATTCAGGACGTGTGAGTTCGCGCTCGCTTTTCTCTCCGTCCTTCTCATCTGCCTTTAACATTGCCGCTATCTGTTAATGCCTCCATCATGTAGAGATAAATCAATCAAGATTTGCGCGATCCATGTGATTTCACATGTATGGTGATCATAATATGTTTGTCTGTCGAAATTCATGTGTTGATCTTGAGTATACGTGACATTTTCGGTTGATTTTGTCTGCCAGGGATGCCGACTGGGATGACGCATTCAATTTTACCTCAGACTTGACTTTTCTAACTTCTTGCGCTCGAAAAACCAATGGTATGATGACGATCATCTCGCGAATGTGTCCGAAAGAGCTGTTTATTTCAATTCTTACTATCGGAAATCGGTTGGAAGTCTTGAAAAATCTCTGTTATTGAGAGACTATATATTTTACTTTATGCATTTCAATCCTACTTTTCGTTACGGCCCCTTGAACTCTCTCGCAAGTTATCTAAAATGTCGAAGAAAGATGCATGCATTAATGAGGAGGTGAACAAAAGCTTGCCCAAAGTTTTTACAATTGCCCCAGGAATATCAATGCAGATGTTCTGATGAGGCTTTAATAGTGGTGCTGCATTGATTGTTCGACAATGAGTGCTCTCCCAGCTTTCCTGATATCTTCTTGTTGGACAGGAGATCTTTCACAGCGCTTGTGCACGGCTGCGGATATAAAGTTTTACTTCAATAGTTTCTTCACCGCTAAGAGAGCCGGCTACTTAAAACCCAACAAGAACTGCAATCTTACGTCTTGGGTTCCGGGATGTGAACCAGGATGGGCTTGTAGTGCTGGTTCCGATCAAAAAATCGACCTAAAGAATTCCAAGGACATGCCTACTCGAACTAGCGATTGTGCTCCTTGTTGTGAAGGTTTCTTCTGTCCTCATGGAATGACTTGCATGATACGTAAGTATTGGCTGATCCATGGAACCAATATTATTTACTTCTTTCACACACTGAAAGTCAATTATTCTCGAATACATTAGTTTTCCTTGACCAAAAAAGAATGAAAAAAGAGAGAATTTCAAGTCTATTTTCTCTTACCCTTTTTTGAGATTGTATCGGGGAAGATATCAACAAACATCATGTCAATTTCTCAGTTGCAACGAAAAGAAGGGGAAACTGTCGAAAGATGGAGACAATGCTTAAACATCGGTTTCCAAGTTGTTTTCTCAATCCTGTCTTCTCTCTTTGCAATTTCCTATGACGGCTAAACTTTCACCTGAAGCTTTGAATTTTGATTGCTGAATGGTGGATAATTTTGTTGTTGAACATGCATGTCCTACTTTTTGGTCTCTGATGTCAAAAAGCATTGAAAGAAATGATTTTGCAAAACTATGCCGAGAAGCTATTGACTGTTCCTTATTCATCTATATTGCACATTCGGAGAAGACTTATTTGCTAAACTTTTCACTTGAACCCGTACAAATAGTTAGACTTTGTGATCCCATGTTACTTATGAAATCGTGATTTCTCAACATAAATGTTACAAGCCCCTGTGCTAATGGTTGCAGCCTGCCCATTGGGTGCTTATTGTCCTCTTGCCAAACTCAATAAAACCACTGGTGTATGCGATCCGTAAGCTCTGATCCTTTCTTAAAACCTCTTCTTAACTTTCGAGGCTATGCTTAGCATGCATTGATGTTTATTAGCAGAACCTTTCTGCAGGTACCATTACCAGCTTCCGCCTGGGCAACCAAACCATACCTGTGGAGGAGCAGATGTGTGGGCTGACATTGGTAGTAGCAGTGAGGTATTCTGTTCGGCAGGATCATACTGTCCGTCTACTATCCAAAAAAATTCTTGCAGTCAGGGGTATTGAGAATTGTCCCTCATCTTACTAGCACTCAAGTTTGTTGCTGCGTGTGCTAAAAATTATTACGAATACTAAAAGTCAATGTCTATCTTGATCTCTCTTTCTTTGCTACTAATATTTTCATTTGAATGTTTTCTTTCAGACATTACTGCAGAACAGGGTCTACAGCTGAACAAAGTGAGTACATGCGGTGAAGGACTTGTGCATCTCGATAAATTTAAATATGAATTGCAGCATGATCTATGTAAAGGAGAATAGTCACAGGTTTTGCATAGACGCTTAGAATTTATATATCTTCGGTAAATCTAGAGAGATTGCCAATCCAATTATACGGAAACAAGACTTTTGGCCCACTGGCGGTTCAACTTTACTAAGACCGAAGGGCCTTTAGATTCGATTCCCATTTTCTCCTTCCAGGAAGTAAATAAAGGGCAATACTGTGGTTGAGTCTGTTCTATGCACTCTGCAAATGCATCCATTTCATGGCTGGTTGACATCTTCCATGCTAATGGTCAAGTACTTTCTAAAGTATGTCTGTTAAAGGTTTATATACAAATATCCTTCACAGATTGTACATGGTTTTCATAATATCATAGCAACATTAACCAGGAACATCTAGTAAAAATACTCATTAGTTGATTGAATACCCTGAAAACATGGAAGAAGGAGAAGAAGAAGGTGCTATTTTATACTTGGGTAATGACTCAAGTGATTAGAATGAGAGATGCTTTCACATGCTGAGGTGGGTGTCCCATCTATTCTCAACTAGCCTTTTTGGCTAGAGCCTCATGAACTTATCTGGTGAATTTGCAGGTTGTTTTGAGTTTGCAAAATGCGAACCAAAATCAGAAAATCAGAATATCACTGCATATGGTCTCATGTTTTTTGTGAGTGAGCGGTTTATCTTTCTATTGTGAATAACTCTTTCCTCCTGAGTCCACTATTTTTCTATAGATGATTACAGACCTTCCATGTATAAATGCAGGCTGGACTAAGTGTTCTGCTTGTTGTTATATATAACTGCTCAGACCAAGTTCTTGCTACTCGAGAGAGAAGACAAGCCAAATCACGCGAAAAAGCTGTAAAAAGTGTAAGAGAAACTGCTCAAGCACGTGAGAAATGGAAATCTGCGAGAGATGTGGCCAAGAAACATGCGCTTGGGCTCCAAACGCAACTATCTCGGACATTTTCTCGCAGGAAATCTACAAAGCAACCAGATCCTTCAAGAGGGCTGTTTCAAGCTAAACCTGGAAGTGATGCAGCCCTGCCACCATTTCGACCTGGTGCGTCAGGTAAGCCTGAGACATCATCTTCTGCAGCTAAAGGGAATAAGAAGGATAAAAACAGCCTCACGCAGATGATGCATGCAATTGAGGCTGACCCCGAGAGTAACGAAGGCTTTAATCTTGAGATTGGGGATAAGAATCTGAAAAAGAACATGCCAAGGGGCAAGCAATTGCATACCCATAGCCAAATCTTCAAGTATGCATATAATCAAATTGAAAAGGAAAAAGCTTTGCAAGAGCAGAACAAAAACTTAACCTTCTCTGGAGTAATTTCCATGGCAACTGATATCGACATCAGAAAGAGACCAACCATTGAGGTTGCTTTTAAGGATTTAACCCTTACATTGAAAGGGAAAAAGAAGCACCTTCTAAGATGTGTAACTGGGAAAATATCACCTGGCCGCGTTTCTGCTGTTATGGGCCCATCTGGAGCTGGAAAAACTACGTTTCTTTCTGCTTTGGCTGGAAAGGTAACTGGGTGCACCATGAGTGGCATGATTCTTATTAATGGGAAGGTCGAATCAATCCATTCATACAAGAAAATTATTGGTTTCGTGCCACAAGATGATATAGTGCATGGAAACTTGACCGTGGAGGAAAACCTTTGGTTTAGCGCAAGATGCAGGTACTTGGTTATCTTGGCTGTCTGTAGCTTGAATATCTCGTATGAGTTTATTGATTGTGTTCGACAATGGATAGAGGAAAAACATGCGTTTTATTTTGACTGGCTATTAGTTTCTCTCGTATTCAGTTGCATCATCTTTAGAAGGACTAAGCTTGTACAGATCCCGGTCTTGTGTGTTATTTTGACGTATGTCATTGCAAGATTATATGCCGGTAACATTCACCCAAAATAAATCGGTTGCATATAGGATGAGATCCCCTTCTTTATGCAGTTTCTCCTGGCTCTGCTCAGCCTAGATTCTTAGATGTACTTGTTTTTGTCATATTCGTTCAACCTCCAGTTATTTCACTCTTATTAGCGAGTATCTTAGCCAAATGAGCTGCAGATTGTTATGTATTTCCAATTCACTTTTATTAAGCAGGGGCCACAAGAATATCATAAAGTTTAAAATCATTCTTCATTCACACGTTTTTATCGAAATTTTTCCAGCAGCACAGCAATAATTTCATTGGTTTCTGATTAGTGTAGACTCTCTGGGGATCTACCAAAGCCAGAAAAGGTTCTAGTTGTCGAACGAGTTATTGAATCCCTGGGGCTGCAGGCGGTGCGGGACTCTCTTGTTGGTACAGTAGAGAAGCGAGGAATCTCTGGAGGTCAAAGGAAACGAGTAAATGTTGGTCTGGAAATGGTCATGGAGCCTTCACTTCTGATATTAGATGAGCCGACATCTGGTTTGGATAGTTCATCTTCTCTGTTACTTCTCAGAGCTCTACGACGTGAAGCTCTTGAGGGAGTGAACATTTCCATGGTTGTCCACCAACCAAGGCAAGTTGCTGATGATACATCCTTTCAATTCCTTCGCCATATACTGGGCGATTTGTCAGATATCTACAGAATCTGTTTTATACTCTATTTATTCTAACCTGGATTATCTGCTTTTTGCTATGTCCTGGAACCTAGAGCGTGGTTAATGAGATGGGCCTTTTTTTTGCAGCTATGCATTGTTTAGGATGTTTGACGATTTGATACTTTTAGCCAAAGGCGGCCTAACAGTATACCATGGTTCAGTGAAGAAAGTTGAGGAGTACTTTTCAAGCCTAGGGATCACTGTACCTGAGCGGGTTAACCCTCCAGATCACTACATTGATATTTTGGAAGGTATAGTAAAACCAAGCACAAGCTCTGGGGTCAATTATAAACAGCTTCCTGTCAGGTGGATGCTGCATAATGGGTATGCTGTACCCCATGACATGTTAAAGCTAGTTGATGGAATGTCATCCTCTGCCGGTGAGGATTCAGCTCATGGAGGGAATTCTGGTGATGCTGGATTAGAAGAACAATCTTTCGCTGGAGATCTGTGGCAGGATGTCAAGTTTAATGTTGAACGAAAAAGGGATGATATACAACACAATTTCTTAAAGATGAAGGACTTATCTGATAGGGTTACGCCTGGTGTACTGTTACAGTATAAGTACTTCCTAGGGAGGTAAATTCTTCCCTCTTTTAACTACTGACTCCCACCTTTTTAGGCCAATCATCCAGCTCTACTTGAATGGATTAGTAATTATTTTTGTTACAGAAAATGCAAATCATTTTTGTAGATATTCTCCCTCCAACAAGAAGGTATTTCATATGATGGTTAAACCACATAATAGTTACACGCAGGGTACCAAGTCAATCACAAATGAGTGATCCTAGATTTAAGTGCCACGTAGGATGACGGACATATCATACAGGCAATGCGATTGGTTGCTCACAGCACATCAGCTGTGCACACAACACATAGAATACTTCCCCCCTTCAATGTTCTGCCTTCTCTTGGCCTTGCTCATGTAATCTTTCAAATTTGAAAGGGTCATTGATCGTTAAATCCCAAAACATGCTTCCTGTGATTCTTTTTGTCACTCATGCCTTATTCTCTTGAGATCCTACATTTGTGGTTTCAAACACTTCAATGTGGGGTGGTGCTAAGCTGGACTCATTGTGCAATTTGTTTTCTTCAGAGTCGGCAAGCAGCGGCTGCGAGACGCTAGGATCCAAGCTGTAGATTACTTGATATTGTTGCTGGCTGGAGTCTGTTTAGGAACACTTGCTAAAGTTAGTGACGAGACGTTTGGGGCCCTTGGGTACACATATACCGTTATTGCAGTGTGTAAGTATACAAACTTTTTAGCATTGAAACTCCTCTCGTTTGTAATGTCATTGAAAATGGACATCTAACGAGGGAACTTGCAGATACATCTCTTTGCGTACTAATTCAAATTTTGTGAACTTTCAGCTCTGCTCTGTAAGATTGCAGCTTTGAGATCATTTTCACTCGATAAGTTACATTACTGGAGAGAGAGCTCTTCTGGCATGAGCGCCCTAGCTTACTTTTTGTCGAAGGACACGATTGACCATTTCAACACGGTCATTAAGCCTTTGGTCTACCTTTCTATGTTCTATTTCTTCAACAATCCAAGATCCTCTTTCATAGACAACTATATAGTTCTGGTCTGTTTAGTGTACTGCGTGACAGGGATAGCATACATATTTGCCATCTTTTTTGAGCCGGGTCCAGCCCAACTGGTGAGTGTTTGATGAACTACATGGACTGCTAATTTTCTGTTAAATTGCCCTCAATACTGATGATCCGTCTTTTGTTTCGCAGTGGTCAGTTCTTCTTCCTGTTGTGTTGACCCTCATTGCAACACGTGATAGTACTGATAACTCATTCGTGGAGATTATAGCGGAGTTGTGCTACCCAAAGTGGGCTTTGGAAGCATTTGTGATAGCAAATGCAAAAAGGTAACCGCTCTCATCTATATTTGCAAGACCCTGCGATACTTTTGTGCGAGATAACTGAATTCTTCTTTATATTTTTTTTTTTTGTTACTGCGAACTTTCAGATATGGTGGAGTATGGTTGATAACACGATGCGGTTCGCTTATGAAGAGTGGCTATGATCTTAATCACTGGAGTCTATGTTTAGTCTTCCTAGCTCTTATGGGCGTAGCTTGCCGTATCATTGCTTTCATTTGCATGGTCATTCTCCAAAAGAAATAGATTCAGCCAGTACTTCTTTGAGACGATGGAGAAAATCAACCCCAACACGATCGCCTTTTTTCTGGGACCCATAGCCAGCGGCAGAGTTCTCAACGATAGCCAATGACCTTTTAGAAGGCATAAAAGCTCTCAAATCTCGTAGGCTTTGCCTACACAGGCAGTAGTGGATTAACAGCTGATTGGTATGTATGGGCACCTTGCAAGGTTCAGGAAGGAACTTGTTTCCAATTTCTCTTCACTAGATGCTGAACTGAAGCAAATGGTATCACTAGCGTGTATGTGTGTTGGGATGTGTTTAACAGGTATTTGTACAAAATTAGGAGATGAATCATGGAAAATACACTTTCGTAAGTTATGATCTTGAGATATGAATGGATGTTCGTTTTTACTTCCAATTCCTGTCCACAGCATCCTACTTATGTCGGGCACGGATTATCCTGAATCCTCATGCATTCGCAACTCGTCGTACATAGAGAGAAAACCCTGCAAGAGTTTTGCCAACTGCATTGTCCTTCTTCTTTCTGTCGTTCTTCCTAGGGCTTGGTCATCCCATTCGGACTCAAGTATGTATTCAAGTTGGCCTCCCGAGTTAGGGAAAATTTCAATTAAGGACTCCAAGTGGGGTCAAATTCTCAAAAGAGGGCTTAAAGTGAACATAGTATCAAATAAGGGTCTAAAGTGCTCAATCAGTCTTAAATAAGGACCCGAAGTGCCCAAAAAGTCTCAAATAAGGGCTTGGGTCTCCGGCCGGCCAACAAGAATGTTACTGTTCCGGCACCAGAACAGTAACTTTTAAAGTTTTTTATTATTTTTTCCTTTCTGTTTTTTTTCCTTTTCCTTTTCTTTTTTTTTTCTTCTCTTCTTCCGCCGGCCTCAGGAGGGGCCGCCCTCGCCAGCGTCGGGTGAGGGCCGCCCTTGCCGGCGTCGGGCGAGGCCAGCCTTGCCGTTGTATGTGAGATCGACCTCACCCGACGCCGGTGAGGCTCGACCTCGCTGTTGCTGGGGGAGGTTGAGCCTCGCCAGATCTGGCAAGGGCTCAACCTCGCCGGTGTCGGGCGAGGCCGGCCTTGTTGTTGCAGGCGAGACCGGCCTTGTTGTTGCAGGCGAGACCGGCCTCACTCGACGTCGGTGAGGTCGAGCCTCGCCAGCTGTCGGCGGGGCTGAGCCCTCGCCGGCAACTGGCGAGGCCGACCTCGCCCAGCCCAGGCTAGGGCCGCCCTTGCCCGATGCCCACGAGGGTGGCCTCGATTGCGGCCGGCGACCTCCACCGGCCCCGACTATGGCCGACGGAGGAAAAGAAGAAAAAAAAAAGAAAGGGAAAAGGAAAAGAAAAAAAATAGAAAAGGAAAAAATAATAAAAAATTAAAAAGTTACTGTTTCGGTGCCGGAATAGTAACATTCTCACTGGCCGATGGGCATTTTGGCCGGCCGGCGACCCAGACCCATATTTGAGACTTTTTGGACACTTCGGGTCCTTATTTGAGACTGATTAGACACTTCAGATCCTTATTTAACACTATGTTCACTTTGGGCCCTTTTTCGAGAATTTGACCTCACTTGGGATCCTTAATTGAAATTCGCCCCCCACCCCACCCCGGAGTTATCTAAATGCATCTAAACAGGCAGTTATTGCAATTGCATCTTCTCAAAGCCGACTTTCGCTATGCCATACTTTCTGTTTATTCCCCACGTCACACGTTCCAAATAGGGTCGGAGGAAAATTGAATTGAAACTATCAACATCCGTAAGCTGGAACTATCGATTCGCCGGTACGGAACGTGTTTCTGATTTCTAAGATTCGATAGTTACTTGCTCAAAAAGCCATGGTCATGTCATCGTCATGCTTAAGAAAACAAACGAGCCCCCGATCCCATCATTTGCAAGGCGTTCCTAACCCATTTCCTACAGCAACCTCGTGTGGTTGGTCGCTGAAGTCACCCCAATCAAATCAAATCAAATCAAACAAAAGTAGAAAAAATTGAAAAAGAGGGAGAAACTCGAGAAGGTGAATACATAACCACTGAAAAAAAAGAAAAGAAAAGTAAAGGCCTCGGGAGAGAGCAGACGAGAATTGCAAGCTACGTTAGAGCGACTCTCGTCCTAACTCAGTTAATCTTCGTGGAGGTAACTAATCCCTCTATCTCTCTCTCTCTCTCTCTCTCTCTCTCGCATAATGTCTTCTCTTGCACGACCGGGTGGTGGTCGAGACGATGTCCCACCACCACCACCACCTCCACCTCCACCTCCACCAACAGCGACGGTTACTTCCCCGCCAACCCGTCTCTGAAAACTCCCTCCCGTCCTCTTCCTCTTCCCCTTCCCCTTCTCCTTCCCCTTCCCCTTCCTCCCTGTCTCGTCGCGCTCGCACGCTCGTCGACTTCTCCCGTAGCTCCGGCGATCATCACCGCCCGCCGCCGTCAGCAGCAACCGCCACCGGCCACCGCTCTTCCTTCGGTTCCAAGTCTCTCTCCCACCGCCACCACTGCCGCCATAACAAAAGGTCGGCCTCGGCAGTCGTCCCCTCCTGCTTTAGCTTCCGCTGCTCCTCGTCGCGCTGGGGGTGCAAGCTCGGGCCGCGGTGCAGCGAGGTGTCTCCCATGGCTAGCCGCGGGGATCGCTCTTCGTCGTCGTCCGAGCTCGTAAGTGCGCGCGATTGCTCTGTTTGTAGCTCGGGAGCCACGATCGGGGCTGGTTATTCCTAGCGTGTCAACAGTGCTCTGTTTCGCGTTCGCGTTGGCTTCTAGTTTCGTCCGATAGCTTAAACGATCGGTTTGTTCTAGTCGAACGTACTGTTCGGTCTTTTTCCGGCGTGCTTTCGTGTCGCGGGCATGACGTGACGAAGAACGCGTCGCTTTTCTTCTGTGAGTACAGAGCTCATGACGGCTTGAGCGTCCGGCATGATTCATCATCATCCTCCTCCTCAGTTTCAGTAAGCAAGAAAAAAAACAGAGAAACTTTTTGAGAATTCTCGAGAGAGAATGCGTCTTTTCGTCAGCTTGTTTTTCAATTCGGGAATTTCACCATCTTCTTTCGCGGTGATTATTAGTTAAATCTACTGCATAATCTGTTGTTAGCTATAAGAATTATCCATTCCTCATTAGTCATTGCTAAATATAGTTACTTCGCGGGGCGTCACTGCCGATTAATTACTCTATGCGAATTTCGTTTCTACCAATGCCGTGCCCTGTAGCACGGCAGAAAAAATTCTAACGAGTCTCCTCCCGCGAATTTCGCTTATCTTGATGCAATATTTGTTGATCACACAGAGAAAGAGGCAGCTCAATGGACAGAAAAAGAAGGAGGAGCTGGAGAGAGAGGTAATGTGACTTGGATTTGGGAACCTGTTCTTATTTGATTTGAAGGATCTGCACTAGGTTAGAGAATTACTCTTCTTTTCAATCCATTACAGCAATGGTTGGCTCCGGCAAATCCGGGAAATGAATTATGCGTGCCGATTAAACAAGAGATTAGAAGGCTTAGATCCCCCCATAAATTGCATGTTCTGCGGCCAATTCCTGGCCCATTAGCATCAGATGCTCCTTCAGATTTACCAGCTGGAGTTCATTCCATAGATAGTAGTGCATTTAAAGGAGAACTGAATATTGGACCATACCTGTCCTTTTGCACTATGCACTTGCCGTCTCTCCCCCCAGTTTGTCAGACAATTAAAGTGACTCACTTCAGGAAAGAGAATTAACATGCGATACAAATTTGGTGACCTCTTCCGTATGTTGCAGTTAAGTAAGTGATTGTTTTGTTGATGTATTTCGCTCGGTAGGTTTCGATGCTTCAACTCTTGCTGAGTCAAGAAGAGAAGGTGAGTGAGATCCTGGAGCGCGTCCAGTCCCGGAAAAATGGTCCGACCATTTCGATTCCAAAGTTTCTTCCACCTAAGGTTAAGTGTATTTATTAGATTCTTTTCTCTTTTCTTTCTTTTTGACAGAAGTAATGGAGTGTGGTGTAGAGAATATGTTTGCTGTTCAAGCCTTCAAGGAAAGTAATGTATTACAGCATGGGCTTTGATATCATAGGGTCTAGCTTGTATAAAATTAAGCCTTTTGTCTGACAAAAGAGTTGAGAATCAGCCTCAGCAGTACAGTGTATGGTTTAAAGTTGATTCGGTACATCGCGATCCTTCCATCTTTGGAATAATAAGTACTGCAATGCCTATGATACATTATGAGAGGAGTTCCGACCGTCTATGGGGAGCCTACTTGAATTTTGTGTTTGATTCACTAGGAAGCGCATTACCTTGTTGTAAACAAGAACTTTTTGATCATCTCACTTATTCAGAATAGAATTTTGGAGATAGCATGTTCCAATTCATGATTATCAGCACCTTTGCCTGGGTAGTAACTTGAATAAGTCTCCATTACCAAAAAAGGAAAAAAATAATTTGTTTTAAGGGGCATTAAGACATTATTTAGCACAAAAACTATCTTTGAATTCCTTGTTTGTTATACAGATTAAGGAGCTATTAGCAGAGTTGGCAATGGTTGACGACGAGATAGCCCGACTTGAAGGCCAAATAAGCCGACTTCAAGCTAATTTAAAGAATGAAGAAGAAGCTACCAAGGAAGCAAAGTCCAGACAGACAAAGATACCCGAATTTCCGAGCAATCCTCATCCTGCTTCTGGCTATCCATCATACACACCAAGTCCGAGCCCCTTGAACAGAGTTGTTCCCGAGAGGATGGCCTTTGAGACCAAAGCATTGCATTTCATAAGCAAAGCCATCAAAGGGGATTACAATATCAAGGACTTCACTCTGATTGAGAAAATGGGCAATTCAAGACAATTTTCCGATCAGAAGGAGAATCATTTCCTCGAGGATGCTAAGTTTCACGACAGGCTTCTGAGGAAAAGCCGGATGCTGAAGCCGACCTTGCCCTTGCAAGACCTTAGACACCCTTCACCAAAGGTAAAACTGATGCGTCTTTCATAATCAGTCCATTTGTCTTTCAGATGAATACACACCACTCTACTTCAGCTTGTCAAATGACAATGTTCGATCAATATCCACGACCATCTTGAAGCATTCTTGTCCTTGCATTAAATCAAGATGACTTTCCTTTCAGCCAAGGGAACGAAGGCAGGAGACCCCTCTGAAATTGCCACCTATGTTCATGCCGAGTCCAATGAAAGTAGAAGACAATAAGCAAAAGTGGGAACCCAACAAGCTATCTGAGAACATTATGAAGTGTTTGAACTTCGTTTTCATAAGGCTACTCAGAATGTCGAGAGTAATGGAATTAGAGAAGTCGGGTCCAGTTTCCCGGTCCCTGAACTCGACTCTCAACTCAAGAAGCTTCAGAGTTGAGACTGGACTGAGTTCACGGCAACAAGATCCATACGGCGTGTTTGATATGGAGGATTCTATTCCGAGAGACATCGGCCCTTACAAGAACCTAGTCAGATTTACCGCAAGTTCTATGGATCCTAAGTGCATTTCTTCGTCTAGTTCCATTCCCTTACTAAAGAAGTTGAGGTACAAAACTTTGCTGCTACAATAACTCTGTGCATATTGAAAGAGATACTCACAGTTTTTAAAATTTCTCGCGACTCATCACTTGTTGCTCCAATTCTCAATCTGAATGTCTCCAGGGACTTAATGAGTCATCTCAAGACAGTGGATCTGCGATTCTTGACAAATCAACAGAAGCTGGCATTCTGGATCAACATGTACAACGCTTGTATCATGCATGTATAATTTGATAAACAGAAAATTTACCTTTCTTTGTACAAATTTCGTCACATATTGTTGTATGGTTTTCTTTTCCTATGTCTGCATATATCCTGGCTTTTATTGGCATGCGTTTTTCTTACAGGGTTTTCTCCAGTACGGGGTGCCTTCTACTCCAGAAAAGCTGCTTACACTGATGAACAAGGTACACTCACGGAATGTCTAGTAAAAAGCTTACAATTCTAATACAGATCAATGAAAAATGCGTCGTACTTATGTCTTTTGAATTCAGGCTACCCTCGATATAGGAGGAAACACGATAAACGCCCAGGCGATAGAGCATTTCATCTTGAGGGAGCCTGCAACTTCTAAAATTATGGAGGTGATGACCTTTGAGTTTGGCGAATTCCCAAGCGGCGCATTTGCGTAAATATGATATGACAAACCTTCCCCCCTTTTACTGCAGGTTCACAGAAAAGTCGAAAAGGATGCCAAAGAGGACTTGGTCCAGGAAGTCTACGGGCTAGAGAACACGGATCCTAATGTCACTTTCGCTCTGTGCTACGGAACCCGTTCATCCCCTGCCGTGAGTTGCCGACCCCATATGCATATGTGATTGAGACGACACAAGTTCTCAAAAATTCTAACGAACCCTGAAACCCTTGCAGGTGAGGATATACACGGCGGATGGGCTTGCGGCCGAGCTAGAGAAGTCGAAGCTGGAGTACTTACAGGCCTCCGTGGTGGTCACGGCCACGAAGAGGATCGCGTTCCCAGAGCTACTGCTCCGGAACATGCACGACTTCGCGGCGATCCCAGACGCCCTGGTCGAGTGGGTCTGCCACCAGCTGCCCACGTCCGGGACCCTCCGGAAATCCATAGTGGATTGCTTCAGGAGCCACAACGGCGGCGGCAGCCAGGCGCTGATCACGGTCCAGAAGATACCCTACGACTACGAGTTCCAGTACCTCCTGGCCATGTAGTAAATTCAACATTCTTCTCCAGTCACGTCCTGTAAAGAATCTAATAAAAGCTCGAGATGCAAAAGGTCTAAAGACTATTCCACTCTTTTTAAGGCGGAGGATGGTGAAGTGTGCATCGTTTTTGCACTCGAGATCCAAGTTGGGCCGCCTGATTTTCCCGGTTTCTACTGAAAATGTGCGTCCCTGTTCGTCATTGCAATCGTCATAGCAACTCCCCGGTCGGGCTAGAGCCATGCACGCGTTTAGGTTTCGTCTTTTGACCTTTTTTTTTCCCTCACATTAATGATTTGTTAATTGATGAGTGGACAGCTCCTCTTCTTTATCCGTAGTCCCACTCGTCTTTGAAATAAATCTCTTTTTGGGCTACGTGCCTTTACTTTCCCTGAAAAGCAAATGGACCGTTCCACCCCCATTGACGAAATCCAAGGAGACCGACTATAGAAATTTCAATTCAATGGCAAGGAAAAATAAGCAAAGAATTTAATGTTAGCAATGTGGCGATGTCGTCGTTAGATTTGGAGGTCACCGGAAGATCCATCTCCTATGATTTTGTTAATATGATTTTTGGTAGTCGTGCAATTTGATTCTCCAATTTTGTTGTGTGCAATTCAGTTTTCTAACTTTCTTGATTTGTCCAATTTGTAAATTTATTTCGTGTAGTCGAAACCTTCTAATTTTCTTGATTTGTGCAATCGAGTATTTTGTTTCCCCACTGTAATTAGTACTGTCTAATTATGATTTCGTATTTTTCTTGTTCTTTCCTTTTGTCTTCTGCACATTTGGCGCCGCATTAGTACGGGGAAAATTATTCAAAAAGTCCTAAATTTATTGCAATTACACCAATTCAGTTTTAAATCTTTCAGTTTTACCAATTCTGTTCTAAACATTTTTTATTAGTGCCAATTTAGTCTATCGAGCCAATTTTGGCCGGTCGGCACTTACATGGACACCAACCGACTGGCCAATGCTGATGCGCAAATTTTTTATATTTTAATACTTTTTTTTTAAATTTTTTTACCCTTTTTCCCTCTGTCCGGTCACTGGCAAGGATCGGCAAAGTCCTGTCGAAGCTCGCCCCCATCGGCCACTAGCGACAGCGAGCCTCGCCCGCCCCTGGCTAGGCGAGGGGGGCGAGCGAGGTCGAACCTCGCCTTTTCGCTTGTCCCTTCAAACCCCCAGCAAATTTAAGATTTCAAAGAATCTCGAGAAATTTCATATGTTACTAACTCCTACGATAACAAAAAAAAATATGAAAAGTAAAAGTTACTACCATGCATATATTATGGATCGAAATCTTTAGCTGGTCATAGATAGGATACGCCTAAAAAGAAGTTGATAAAATAATTAAGAAGAAGAACGAAGGATTGGGCGCCTACCTTAGCTACACGACGCACCAAATCCATCATCAAACCATTTATTTACGTGGCGAAAATCAATCAGTCAGACTAAACTAATTGGGAATTGACCCGCAAAACTAAAACTATAAAAACTAATTAGGGAGACTCCAGTTCCCATCCGAACCAAAACTCCTGTCCATTCCCTCCATTAATTAAAACCTTAATCCTGCTCGAAAAAATTAGACTCATGTGGAGCCCAAATCCAGTCATGTCACATCATGATGTTGCCCTCAATTCCAAAATTCCACAAAACCATCCAAAAGAAGAAATAATTAAAAAAAAGAAAAAATCTACACGAATGCTAAGTGAATTTGGGCTTCAAGAATCACGCACCGGATAAGAAATTCTCGATTCAATTTTAAAAATTTAGGAACAACTAACCAATCCCCATGGCGGGCATAAGGAATGCCGTCACCAACCTCTCATCTGGGTCCTATGGAAACCGATATGTTAGTGGGCACTTTGATGCTGTCCGACCAGCTCTTGGACTGCACGTACAGTTTGGACACCTTCCCCTCGACCCGTCTCATGTCGGGTCGCTTGTCCGGGTCCGGCTCGACGCACTGCAGCCCCAGCCGGACCAGCTTCTCCGCCGCCTCCACCGGGAAGGAGTCGCCCAGCCGCCTGTCCACCCACTTCCTCAGCTTCCCCTCCACTCCTCCTCCCCCGTAGTCCCCGCCATCGACCGCCGCCCTCGCCGTCTCGATGATCGAAGTCCTCAAGAACTCCCTGCTCTCCTTATCGTATTTATACTTGAACGGCTCTTCACCTGAAAAAAAAACGTATTTTGCAAATTCGATACGGTATAAATAATTTTTGAAATTTTTTTTAATTAAATTATACGAATGGCGACGGTTCCTGCATTCCCCTTACCTGATAGCAACTCCAAGAGCACGACCCCGAAGGCGTAGACGTCGGACTTCTGGGTCGCGACGCCGGTGACCCGGAACTCCGGCGACATGTAACCTCGGACTCCCTCGAACTGCATTCTCCGGCTGTCCGAGCGCTTCGTCAGCCGCGGACCCGACGGCCCCTCGCCGGCCCCCTCCTCCTTCTCCTCCCTGATCTCGCCGCCGCCGCCCTCCTCCGCCCGCTCCCGGAGCACGTCGTTCTCGTCCGCCTCGCCGCATAGCTGGGCGGTCCCGAAGTGGCAGATCTTGGCTCTGAACGACGGCTCGGTCACCACGATGCTGCTGCTCTTGATGTGGTTGTGGACGAGGATCATGTTGAGGCCGGTGTTGTTGTGGATGTAATCGAGGCCGTGCGCGACGTCGGCGGCGATCTGCATCCTCGACATCCAGGTCCCGAGGACCGTGAAATTGGGCATCTTAGGGTTCCGCAGGCAATCGGAGAGGCTGGCGCCGTCGACGAACTCGTAGACCAGGTAGATGTTGTCGCCGGAGACGGAGGCGCCGAGCAGCTTCGCGATGCTGACCAGGTGGCTCCGGCAGATCATCCCGAGGAGGTCCTTGAGGCGGCCCATGTCGATCTTGCGCCTGAACTTGCGCTGGAAGACGACGACGTCCTTGCCGCGGAGGGAGCAGCGCCAGGAGGAGGAGGAGGAGGAGGAGTGGCGGGTCTTGGCGAGGAAGTTGTTGGTGGCCGAGCGGAGCTCGGAGAAGGCGTAGATGACGGGGTTGTCCGGGAGGGTGCTGCGGAAGCTGGAGAGGGGGGTGGCGCTGGAGTGGGAGGAGGTGCCGGTGCCGCCGGTGCCGGAGGAGAGCTTGGGTAAGGAGGTGGAGGTGTAGTAGCCGCCGCTGGAAGAGGCGGAGGCGGAGGGATCGGAGGGGGCCAATCTGGAGGGGGTCTGGGAGGGGGAGAGTCTCGGGGAGGAGGAGGAGTGGGGCGGTCTTCTTGTGGGCTCGGTCGCTTCCACCGCCATTTTGGTCCTGCACATATGACCGCTCATCAAACTGCAAAAGCAGAAGGAGAACAAGAACAAGAACAAGAGATCAAGAAGGGTAATTGTTCGAGGTGGGAGTGGATTTCGGAGGGTGCGTCAGTCATGGATTGAGCTGGGTTGCTGCCAACACACACCAGGCGGCGGCGGAGGAGGACCAGATGGAGGAAGAACGTGTGTTTTTCCAGGGATGATTTTCCTCTGCCCTTTCTAGGAAGAAAAAGGGTTGAGGGGGACACGAATCGATGACGAACGAACGAAAGAGGGAGAAGGGTCACAATCTGAACAGCGTCTGTCCGGTGCGACCAAACCCCATAATCATCATCATCATCATCATCCTCGTCCTCGTCCTCCGTGTCCTCGTCCTCGTCCTCGTATCTTATGAAAGCCCAAGTTAAGCACCACGGCACGGCACGGCACGGCACGATCGCTAAAACAAAAAGGGAACAGCTTTGGGACGAGGACTCGCTTGTGGAATCAGAGTTTGTCCGTTCAAGGCTGCCGCAATAACAATACTAAAGAATTGAATTGTTTAGGTATAGCTGCAAATACGGCATGTGGAAAGGTACATCACTAAAATTTTACAACCTTTTTTTGACTGGGGACGAATTTTGTGATCAGAAGCCGCGTGATCTCGTGGAGACTGAGCGCCCGTTTGGCAACGTGTCAAATAGTAAAAATTTCTATTCTTTTGTTCCCGGAAATAATTTGGGAACAGAAATGCGTTTGGTAAACTTTTTGTTCCCGGGCACATTTTTGTAAAAATTTATGTCGAGAAACAGTTTTGGAAGAGAAACAAGAAGTAAAAAAAAGTTGCTTCTTGTTTCTCGGCACAATTTTGAGAATCAGTTTTTTTGTCTTATTTTTATTTTTTTTCTTATTTTTGTGTTGTTCTTCATTGGGCTGGGGCCGGCCGCCGGCCACCGGCGACCGGCCATGGCCAAAGAAGAAAATGGGTAGAAAGAAAAAAATTAAACAATTCAAAATATTATTAAAATATCATTTGAGAACAGAAATTTTGTGTAGTTACCAAACGCATTTCTATTCTTTTCTACTCTAGGAATATAAATTTTGAACAGTTTATCAAACGCCTTCAAATACTCAGAAATTATTTTCGGACACAGAATGATATTCATGCGCACCCTGACTCAGATAAGGGTCGTCATCTTTTCCCCGGATAGCATCCAACGCCAGTTTTCAACCTTTCATGCCTGGCTGTGGAAAAAGAAGTACAACCCTTTTTTAGACCGGGTTTGACCGTAGAATCGATTGCCTTTTGGCTAATCAAGGCGCGAACTGGTTCCTGAGAGTGATTGGTTTCATCATGGGTTGGACCGGATAATCCAGCCACAAATTTAACAGTTCGAAAGGCATCGAAACAGATAATCCAGCCACAAATTTCAATAGCTTACGACGAAGAAAGTTACTTGCAGGAGACGGAGTGATGGAGGGCGAGTCTGGTGAGAGGCGAGAGCGAGAGAGCGAGAACGAGAGAGGGAGGCGGCTGGCGAGAGAGTCTATGCAGAGAGAGGCGAACCGAGAGGCAAGGACAACTCGCGGAAGGCGAGATTCGAGATGGTGTCAAGAGGGAGGGAGGCGGGAAGGAGGCGTCCGGCGAGAGGGACAGAGGGAGGCATCGAGTTGCGGGCCAGAGGGAAGCGAGAGAAGTCGGAGGCGTCAAGCCGCGAGGGAGGCGTGCCGCGAGGGAGGCGGGACCGAGAGTTTAAGACCGAGAGGAGTGAGAGGCGTTCAGTGCGACTGGGACCGCGCGAGAAAAGAACAAGCAATTCGGATTTTGGAGTAATAAGAAAAAAACAAAAAAAAACCGTCAATATGGTCCGGGCGGTTCGGTTTACACTTGGAATCGGGAATCGGTCGGGTTCGAGTCCTCGCCCCGGGTATCGAGCTATTCAGCATGTGTGGAGAGATGAACAATAAAAAACTGAACTTTATATTGACCTTGACGGGCGACGAGTTCTAGGAGAAGGGTAAAAATGTCGTGGAGGCTGCTGGCGCAGAGATTCATCCCTCGTCTCTGTTTGCCCTTGGCTAGCATTTTGCGCCGGGGATTTCACGCGCTCATCTCCGGCTACACAAATCAGAAGAGGACGTGTTTTTTTCCTATACCGGGTTTGACCAGGCTGTTCACTTGCCTCTTGGCTAAGTCAAGAAGCCCGTTGGTTTTCTTCACGAACCCGACGGTTTTAACCGGAGAAAGCGGGCCTAATTCCCCAAGAAAAAAAAAATTATCGACTTTACCTTGAGCGACGATACTGATTCGAACCTTTTTTTTTTGTCTCATAAAAAATCACAAATTTCCACTTAAATCCTAAATTCGGCCCGAACAATTTGAAAATTTCATATTTCGAGGGCCAGATTTGTGACTAGAGTAAAAGTTTGTGCTTTTTGTCGAGACGAAAAAAAGTTCGAGCCATAATTGCCATTCAGAGTAAAGTTAATGCTTTTTTTTTTGAAATTAACTAGAAGAAAGGGGGGTAAACTCAATGTACAAATTATCCGATCCTTAATCGTGTTTGTTCCTTGCTTTAACCGCGTGTTTGACGTGATTTTTTTTTACATTTTACTGGTTTTTGTTTCTTCTTAATCTATAAATTTTAAGGCAATAAAATAATGCCATCTCCACTTTTGCTCGAAAGGGGAAGTTGTCTCCCTATTTTGCTGCTGACTTGAACCATTAGAAAAACCGAGTTGGAAAATCGAAAAAGGTGGATAGTGACCGGAAGGCTTATATAGACTAATTGAGCAGTTTTTTAAAGTCTGACCAAATTAGAAATGCAAGGAACAATAGGCAAAATAGAAAATTAGAAAAAACTTTGAAATAAACAAAACCATAACCCCGCCGACTCCAGCGGGCGTCATTCGCCGCCGTCCCGCGATACTGCCTCGAGCTCAAGCGTCCATGGCCATCGCAAGATTGAGGCTCAAATGGCCATGGCTGCCGTGAGCTCGAGATATGGCAGACATGGCTGCCGCGTGCTCGAGCTCGAGCTCCACAATCATGGCGACCAAGAGATTTCAGCTCCAGTGTCCTTAGAAAAGAGCTTGAGCTCTGTGACACTCTAGACGGAGTGTCCATGGCCACAAGAATGCGAACGAAGAGACCCGTGATTGCCGCGAGCTTGAACTCGAGCTTGGCGGCTATGGCCGCGAACAGGAAGATTATGAACTCGTGCATGGACCCCCTCGGGGGTTTCCGAGTCAAATATATCTCTAAGAAGTGAAAAGGAAGAGATCCATTTTAAAATGTCAAAAAAAAAAAAAGAGTTTCACGAATAATGTTTGACGGTTTTCCAGTCTGCCTTAGCCATTTTTAGTGATGTCAATCAAGCCCACGAACGCTGACCTTTTTCTATAACGACCATGCCGAACAAAATAAAAAAATAATGGTCGCAATTCTGAATTCGGTCTAGATTAGCAAGTCAAATCCGTAGTCCAACTAAGATGAATAGTCCTCCAAAACAAACCAGTATGGACCTGTATTCCTTTTGGGTATTCGAGGGTGCAATTACTTGCCTGGCTCTTGACTAATTTCTCCCATTTTTCAATTTTGGGCATTTTCAAATCTACCTAGGTATCCTAGGCAGTTGCTCACAAACTCCGGCTAAAATAGAAATCTGACAAGGCGCGATTGCGAGGGAAAAAAGAATTTCCGTGAATTGATTTTTCGAATTTTTACACGTTCGATCGATGGAAAATCATTCACGGTTAAAAGAAACGTTCGCACTTAAAGTTAAGAAAATGAATTTCCTGACGTGAAAAGATAAAAACGTTTTCCTAGAAAATAAATTTTCCTGGAACATTTTCTTTTAATCGTGAAATTTTCCTTGAAATAATCACACCATCCTCTGTATCGGTTTAAATTCGGGTAAACTATCAAGTCCGAGATAAATATTCGGACAATGTTGGAAGTGTGAAGTGACGGCACAACGTACGTTTCGTCGTAGCCGCGATCTCGTGGTAGGCCGAGGCGGCGGTGGGAGCAGAAAGTCTTCAATTTCGTTTTGGATTTTATCGTAGGATAAAGAAAAAGGCGTTGCCGACTCTACTCTAGTCATGTCGAGTTCGTCAATTTGTGCTAGAATTTGGGGAATTGGCTTTGCGTATTGCGAATTTTGTTGCGGCGGCTCAGTGCGCTTCTATGCCACTTTGTTAGACAGCTCAAGTCAGAGGTTTTTGCAATAGCCTTTGTGGATATCGGCATGTCGGCACAAATTTCTGCTTAGAGGCTGCCCACTCGATTCGTTTTGATCGACAGAATGTTCAAAGCGGAGGATGCTCCAAACACAGGCCACATGCAGCTTCACTCGTTGCATCTTCATGATAGATTCACAAAGGTAGAAGTGGATATCCCAAGTGATCTCATAAACTGCAGAGACACTTTTGAACAAGTGGCAGTATTCAAAGTAGGGTCCGCCGCATAGTGTGCCAACTCCGATATTTTTCTTGTTTTGACGCAGGATGATGGATGGTTTTCATTGAGTCATCTTGCAGAGTGCATCGCGAGCAGTTCAACAACAATACTGCGAGGACGACAACCATGTTTTAGCTCGGAAAGACGGCACCCCCTCCCACTTGAAACCGTTACCTGTCCAAGAGACCGACACACGAACCGTCTATGCGAAACATGCCACGCCAAGGAAGGAAACGGCTACTTGCACAAAACTGGACGTCTTGCGAGTCAAAATTCAGAAGGCAACAAGAAGATGACTCCCATTTACAACTGGTAACGCAATATCCAAACGAGGCTAGACTTCCATGGTCATAGTGTCTCCACTCGGAAATCTTGTTGCGAGATCAGTCTATTCTTCCAAACTCAAAAGGAATTAAAAAAAAAGGTCGAATATCCTCAAAGCCCTTCCAAGTCTCCACTGGCAATCATTAATACGTAGCCCCCTACTGTCCCAACAGATGCGCTTTACAAGTTCAAAAAGGTATGATTGGGAAACCATATTACCGCCAAAAGGGAAATGAAAAATGACCCTTGATCACAAGCTGTAACGAGAAGAAAAAGGTTTTCAAATGCACCAGACCATCTGTCCTGGCAGACTTCAGAAGTCGGGATTCACCTTTATCTTATGATATGTGCATATGTTACAAACAACTTCAACTAATTGTGACCTGCTTACAGATGTGTTAATCTGTCAAATCATCATAAAAAAAATCAAGATCATCGTCATCAGTCGTAACAGCTCCCCCAACAGAACTAACTTCAAAAGGTTCAATGACATTAGCCAAAGTGACCATTTCTACAGGCTGCTTTTCTTCATTGTCATTCTCATTAAACGTCTCTTCATTGTCATCCACATAAAATTGCTCCATGTCATTGTAAACAATCTCCTAAATCAAGCCAAAAAAGATTCAGAATTTCACAACTTTTAGAATAACAAGAATTTTAATGAACCAAAAAACTTTTGTTTGAGCTTACCTCATTTTCTGGCTCCGCTTGTCTCTCTGTTGCCACAATCCAGTCATCCAATAACATTTCCAGCATCCCACTGTCAAATGTGACCAAATCACCCGCATATCTCTCGAGTTGATGTTCTCTCAGACGCAAGTTATAGTGAACATAAGCTAGATCATTCCATCTCTTCCGGGAAAGACTATTATGCCTTTTGCTGTGGACTTGATCAAATATGCTCCATGTATGTTCGCATCCGATAGACGAACAAGTTTGGCTCAGTATACGTATGGCGATCTGCTGTAGATCAAGGCAGCTTATCCCATGTTGCTGCCACCATGCAGCTATTGCAAAAATTAATCAACAGCACAAAACTCTATCAGCAATAATCTTGCACACTCTCTATGTGGTAAAACTTATTTAACTGAAATGCTTGACTATTAATGTGTGAAGTCACTGCTGTATGACCTGGATCAAGTTCAGCCCTAGTACTTACAGCCAAATCAGTCCCAAAGTCAGCTTTTGCAGAGACAAAGTCTGGAATCTAGTAAGAACAGAATGGGACCATTAGTAAAGGAACTTAATATTTTGAAGAGCGTTGCAGCTTGTCGAGTACTCTAACCTCGAATGAACATGATCTAGTAAAGAGTCTCAAAACACGAATCACATGCATGGAATTGTGAAACAAGGTCTTTTACCTGCATTGATGCAGAGATTCTTTTTGCACTATCTGGTTCTAGTCGAACAATACACTCATTCAGACCGCGAATAACTTCAGGATGCTGTAATGAATAGGACAGGGTAAGAACAAAGCTTCAAAAGTGAAGTATGATAAGAAACGACAGCCACATTAGTCTCATACCGATACAAAATCATGACGATAACGATAAGAGGGATTAAGAAAATAGGCAGCCACATAAAGAGGATGGAAGAATGAGCTTGAATGGCTGTCTACTACACTCCACAGAGGCCCATACTTTCGTACATCATCACCATCAATGGCTTTAATGGCCAGTCCAGCTCTATAAATGTCGTTGTATACATAGGAAATCGACCGACTCTCCAAGCTGTCTATCTTTTGCAAAACTTGCATCACTGGCTCTAAAGATTTCTTTAGGTACTGCATCTTCTTCCAGAATGTGACATTTAAGACAATTCTCTCCACTTCTTTACCATCCTCGCTTTTGGAAACCCTAGAAGAATGCCATTTATTTGACTGAAACATTCTCTTGAGGTCAATCCTTTGATCAAACAGACTTTCTAAGGTGAAAAAACTAGTGGAAAATTTTGTGAGACCTGGCACCAGAAGTTCCTTCCCTCCAGTATATTCTTTCTTCATACAATTCAAGAGCCATCCAGTGTTATACACAAACTTTGTGATCTTTTTTGCTTTGTCAAAGCATTCTGTGATCCATTTTATCTTTAGAAAATCCTCCAGCATTTGATCAATGCAATGCACAGCACAAGGAGTCCAGAATAAATTCTTCCTTCGTTCTTCAAGCATCTTCCCTGCAGCTCTAAAACTCACCGTGTCTCTGGTAAGTACCTGCTTCGAGTCCAGAGGATAAGACAAAAGCCTCCTAAGCAAGCAGACAATTAACTGAAGAAATACAGCACGAAAAAGAAAAGGAAGGACAAGTGATGAACAGAAATTGATGGATTAAGTACCTGGACTACATTCTCCTCTCCTATCTCATCCACTACACTATCCAATAACGTAAAAAGTTTTTCATAATCGTCGATTATATCAGTGGCATCAACCGAGGAAACAAAATAAACACCACGAGGGCAGGAGACCAAGAGGTTTATCACAATGTTCCCCTGCACATCCTTCCATGTATCAGCCATGATAGAACACCCAGTAATTGCCCATGATGCCCTTAAGTCATCTAAATGCTCCCTTATAGATGCGATCTCATCCTGAAGAAATCGGCCAGATATCAAATGACTGGATGGACCTTTTAGACTCCCATATTGACCGACTAACTCTAACATTTTATGGAAGTATGGAGAATTCGCGGCATCGGCAGGGATTCCTGCATGATAGAAGAATCTACAGATTGCAGATATCACTTCCGTGCGGCCTTTTTTATCAGCACCCACCTTTCTTTTGCATTGCTTGTAGTGAGATGATGTCTGATTTTTAAGAGAATTTAGAAAAACAGAATCCAATCTAGACCTCTTTAAGAGGTGCTCAGGGCCATTTGCACTTCCTCCAGCAAACCTGCCCTCGGTAGCATTTTTGAAGTCACTCTCCAAAGCTCTATCATCAAAAGCCAATACTTCCTTGCTTATGCATTGCAAAATTCCTTCTGTCTGCTCTTCTTCCTCTTCCTCATTATCGGAGTGCATGAAAAATGCAGATATCTCCCTAGTATCTGGTTTTCGGAGTCTTCTACCTGTTCTATGCCATTTCATATTCTCCTTCATTTTAAGATAGACATCTTCAGGAGCCTTTTCACAGTATGAAACTTCCCCAGGGATCCGGGCCAGATGTTGCTTAAACCGGTTGATTCCTCCACTTATTATTTTCTCACAGTAATTGCATTTCACCCTTTTCTTCTTTTCATCTTGAGCCACACAGTGTTCCCACCCAGGGTCTACATACCCAAGAGACCGAAGAGGGGCAAATCTTATGACCAAGTCTCTATCATCTGCTACTTTCTTGCCCTTATGCTTATACGCTGAGACTGCTTCTTCTCCATCATCATATTCGTTGGAATTAAAAGCCAGAGATGCTTGTTCATTCTCAGATTGTCTTCTTTTCCGACTAGAACGACACCCTTCGAGGTTTTTCCTCATGCTTGCACATACTTCTTCTGGAACCTTTTCGCAGTGAGTAACTTCTCCAGATATTCTAGCCAGGTGCTGCTTCAATCTGAATATTCCTCCACTAACTACCTTTCCACAGTAGTTACATTTAACCTTCTTTTTTCTTTCATCTTGTGCGATTCCATGCTCCCATCCAGGGTCAACACATCCCGTGGATCTCATTGAGGCCATTTCTTTGCCGCATCAGCAAGAAAGCAGAGCCAAAACTCTATTTTATTACATATGCATCTGCCACAGACAAAATATTCACAAAATACAAATAAATAGCCACGTCAACAACTAAACATTAGCAAATTAGAAGCACTTCAAGAATAATAAATGCTGAGTAGGTCACAACTAAGAGACTTCACCACTTTCAGGAGCTTCTTACCCCACAATATTATCACTGAGAATGTCCTGACATTGAAGTAGCAACACATTTTCCTGAGCACTCCACCTTGGTCAGACTTCCAACTAGCTCAAATCCTTGGATCTGCTCAGTTGACAAAGAGAGTTGAAGAGATCTGCGCAAGATGAAAATGGACACCCTTAAATACCCTCCTGCAGGAATAACCGAGCGAAACTCTGGTGATCATGTCAATGACGACACCTGGGCATGTGGTGTCATGTAAAAAGAGAAAAATTTTCCACTCCCTGAAAGCTGCTAGAAATTTTTTGCTGACTAGTTGATCAGACACCGACGATTACTTATGAGACTCAACAGTTAATTGGAACAGGCAAGTGGCTGTCTCTGCTCCAAGTCATCGGAATCAAAAGTACTGAAGGAACTTGACATGAAAACACTCTACTCCACCCAGTGAATTGCATCTCCCTCTACTAATGTAGTCTTAGTCCTAACAAAGCATGGCCTCATCGGATCACGCCAACCAACAACGCATGCCTGCGATCAACAAGTCGCAAGCTGAACGAGGATCGACCCGACGTCTCCGGGATAGAACAATTCGCGAGGACAAAGTGGCACCAAACACAAAAAAGAACGTTCATTTACTAAGTCAAATCACATACGCAGCTTCTCTTCCCTTTTTCCCAATGCCCACAGCGCCAGCGAGATTGCCATCGCCACTAAGAGGGGCCAAGGGCCACTGCGCCATTCCATCATCCCCCACACGCACTCATCGTCGGCAGTAGCAAGAGCGGCCAACTGGGTGTCGGAAAATTTCACCACATTGTTTGCACGAACCAATCATCAAAGGCTGCAATTACTTCGTCAGCTTGTCCCGAAATGCTCGGACAAAGGCCCGGGACAACCTCAATTCCGGTTCGTTCCCTCGCCGGTGTCCGGCGATGATCCTGAGTCCGATCGTGTCCTCAACCGAGGAAGGCGCAGGCGCAGAGGCGAAGGGCGGCTTCGAGGGGATGCGAAAGGAAGAGAGAGCAACTGAAATTGGAGAGAGAGAGAGAGAGAGAGAGAGAGAGAGAGAGAGAGAGACATACCGGGGAAGTTGTGCGGTCTGCGGGAAGGGATGGTCCGAGGAAGAAGACGATTCCGGTGGAAGGAAGCCCTTGCGACGAAGAAGGAAGGGGGATTGACGAGCGCACGGTAAGCTGCGTAGGCGGAACTGCACCGGATCGCTGCTCGCTCCTTCTGTGTAATTTGGTCTGACTATACGAATACAAATACAGATAAAAGTTTGGATTTTAATAGGGGCGGTCCAGGCGAGTTGTTATCCCGTCGTAGTCGAGCGAGTGTGGGGGTGGGTGAGGTTTTTGTCTTCAAGCTGTTTTTTGTTTTTTTTAAATTCTTCTTAGATAAGTGCACTACAAATCTTAAAACTTATCACAAAAGTGCATTTGAGTCCTAAAACTTACAAAAAGTGCATTTGAGTCCTAAAACTTGTCAAATTGATTCAATCGAGGTCTAAACTTAACACTATTAAATTTACTAACGGAAAACGCTGACGTGTTATATTTTATTACTTTTATTGGAACACGTGGCAATGATGCTGTGTCCAATGAGCACCGCGTTAGCAAAAATAAAAATTAAATTAGAAAAAAGCTATAAAAAAAAGGAGACCCCAACCGGTAACTGCGATGGTGGCCAAGCCCTCGCCAGTGGCCACAGCCACAGTTGCTGGGAAGGGCCAGCGAAGGTCGCCTAGGCCTTCTCGAAGCCCGGCGACCCTCGCCGGCCCCGAGCGAGGCCCCACTAGTCCCCGGCGACGGCAAGAAGCTCCCTGATCTGGGGGAGGGTGCGACCCTCGCCTTAGATTTGAGCGAGGGTCGCCAGGGGCCGGCGATGGCTGCCGAGGGCCGCTGAGGTCTCACTTGGGGTCGCCCACCTTGGGCGAGGCCTCGCCGATCCGCGCCGGCCCTAGGTGAGGGCCAACGACCCTCGCTCAGATTTGGGGCAAGGGTCGCGCCATCCCCTAGATCAGGGGCTGTAGGCTCTCTCTGGGGACTTATCCGGGGTCGGCGAGGGTCGCCGGGCTTCGGGAAGGCCTAGGCGACCTCCGTCGGTCCTTCCCGGCGGCTGTTGCGGTGGCCACCGGTGAGGGCTTGGCCACCGCCGCAGTTGCTGGTTTAGGGTTTTTTTTTTCCTTTTTTTGTTTTTTTTATAGCTTTTTCTTATTTAATTTACATTTTTTTAAAAAAAATTTTGACGTGGCGCTTGTTGGACGCCACGTGTCTCAATAAAAGTATTAAAATATGACGCATCAGCGTCACGTCAGCGTTTTCCGTTAGTAAATTTAACGGTGTTAAGTTTAGGATTTGATTGAATCAATTTGACAAGTTTTAGGACTTAATTACACTTTTTGTTAGTTTTAGGACTCAAATGTACTTTTGTGACAAATTTTAGGACTTGTAGTGCATTTATTGCTAGATTATTTATCTTATCTTTCATTTCATTATTCATACTCTGACTGAGGAGAAGAAAATCCACACTTATGTCTGCATGTAGGACACCTCCATATCTACTTGGTCATACATGACATCTGATATTTAGGGGCTAGCAATCGAGCTGGTTCGACCTAGAAACAGGGTCGATTCCAAGGCTAGTTCATAAGGAGATTAGCCCAGTTCCTTATTCCAGAAATTGAAAAGGCCGGTTCACAAGGAGGCTGGTTCGTTTCCGGATTCCAAAAACTGGCAATCGCCTTGACCGGTTTGGTTCTCGGTTATATACTCTGAACCTATCTATTCTACCTGAGAACTGGGAACTTGCTTTGTTGGTTCCACGATAAAACTTGGAATCGAACCGATTTACCCTATCCTAAGTAAGCTCTTTTACTCTTTTTTTCAAATGGAAAATATTTTTTGAAATTGAACATGTTTAACATATTATCCTCAAGTACAAAAAATGAATTGCATTAACGTTTGACATGCATATTTTGTATATAATAAAATGAAAAAAAAACACCGACAGACTTGAGAGTTACAAGGTCAGTTCCCGGTTCCAAATATTGGAACCAACTTGGATATGGTAGGTTATAGGTTTCAAGTTTGGAACATACTTACATTGGAACCGATCATCCCTAATCATATCAATGTCCAAATCTCTTCAAGAAATTAATTTTACATCATTTGATATTTTTTCCTAAAGTTCATATTCTCGTACCATAGTCATGTCAAAATTAAGTTAACCTAAAAATGCCATGTTTTTAACTAATTACAATTTTGAATCCAAAAACAAGACATTCAATGCCTTATGAAAGACGTGCAATGTAATTAAACATATATAAGCACATTGAAGTGAGTCGAGATATATCATGTTGACATGTCTATTATAATAATCCATTTTCAAATAAACTAGAGAAATTTGATGACTTGAAAATTCTAAACCTCACAAGTCTCCCGAATATCGAGTAACTGACATTAAACCGCTAGAACACTTTATTAAATAGGTGGAGTAGTAGGGAAGGAATATAACTCAGCGGTAGAGTGTCATTTGACTCCCACCAATTTCAATATGAAGGCAAAAGCTTATTTCTTAATGAAGAGCATTCAAAAGAATCAAAACGTCCTCTTTTTATCACTTCGATGATTATTACCACATGGACAATATTAAATGTACTAGTGACAAAATGACTTAGTAATGGATAAATCAAATTAAGTTAGAAGATTTCATTGCACCGTAAAAAGTTTGAGGACTCTCAATTATAAATACTATACAAACTAAAGAAGACAAACTATGCTGTTGTTTGAAAAGAAAGTCAATAATTGATATATTCTTATTGCCATCACATTTCTATCGCAAACGAAACACTAGGGGTGAGCGGTTTTCGGTCCGATCTGGTCCACGGTCCTAGGACTAACCGGTCCAGTTCTCGATCCTAGAAAATGGGAACTAGTCTGGTTCCAATGGAACCGATCACGTACTTTTAAATTAGGCTTTCTATTTTAAATAAATAAATGTATTTATTTTTCTATTTTCAAATGGAATCAATCATGTTCTAATGGAACCAATTTCATTTTCCAATGGAACCAATGGAACCAATCCTTAAAAAAATTGGTAAAGGCAAGAGGGAATAGATTAGGCTTTCTTTTTTTCTTCAAAAAATTTAAAAAGTAAATATATATATTTATCGGTTTGGTCCGGTCCGGTCCGATCCGGTTCCCATCCTAGAACCGAGAACCGGACCGCTCGGAAACCGGTTCCACTTTTAGGAATCGGGAACCGGACTGATACTCTTGAGAACCGAACCAAGCCGGTCGGTTCGGTCCGGTCCGGTCCCGGTTTGGGCGGTCCATCATGCTCACCCCTACGAAACACCCAAACGATTGAAATGAACTTTGATATTGACGATATACCTAAATCGATCGAGAAGATAAGTAAGACGATCTAAGTTTCCTTTTTCAGCAATCGATAGCACGTTCCATCGAGTTATAACTCAAAAACTTACGAGGATCGTGGCCCTTAACAATGGCGACGAATTGATAGCATTTGCCATCGCCATCTCAAGAATGATACCTCATCAACGGACCACTTATAAATCTAACATCAAAGTATCGAAGTGCTTCTTCTTTTTTCATCATGCTAAGGACAAGGCTCGGAAAGAAGTGAGACTTAGCTCACGGCTCGAGGGATAGAGACGACGCGCTTGTAATGCTCCAAGACTTGCCAAAAGGAACTTAAGAGTAAAACGTTTGATTCATGAGTGATGAACAATCGAGTGATGATGTTGAGTCCTTTAAACATATCATCCAGGCAGCAAAGGAAAAATAACCAAGAAAGTCTTAATTTATTGTACATATGCTAATTCAGTGCAAAACTTTTCAATTTTGTTAATTTAGTCTCGAACCTTTTAACGATTTATCGATGTAGTTCTTTCGATCAATTTTAACCAGAAATCGCTAATGTAGACGCTAGCCGTCCTACGTGACACGGCTGACGCTAACGTAAATAATTTTTTACAGTTTTTTAGGCTAAATTGAAAAGTTTAGAACTAAATTGATATTCGTATAATAAGTTTATGACTTTTCCTTTCGTAATTATCTCGGCAATCAAAGTTCCTGGAGGCCCATCAAACAATTGATTTCACCGAACAAGAAAAAGGTGAAACAACTTGGAAGGATTGTGTGTGCATTCTCATTTTCTTGGCCCAGAGGTTGATTTTTTCAGCCAGGCCCAACATCAGAGTCTGGTCGTCTCACTAGACAACTCTTCATGCATCGTGGCAATTGAGTCGCATATCTGATCTATTCGATTCGATTCTCACCAAAACAGGAGTTGTCTTAGTTCACGGGACAGTGCGATTGGCTTGTATATATATATATGGTGAAGTCATTTTGCTGAAAAAATCGTTAACTGGACCGATGAAAAATTACCCAGCAAAAACTACGTAACTCTTATCCACAGAAGCCAAATATTATTCATTATTGATGTACTTATTGACTCATACCAATATTACCTCTTTGCATTTAAAAGTTTAAGCTATTAGATAAATTTAATATTTAGATATTCTATCACTTTCCTTCACGCTTAGTCTGATCTTTTTGCTTAGAAGGCAAATAAGACTTGAAAAAATTTGAACTCAGAACGTCTTGCTCTAATACCACGTTAGATTTTGTGAAATAACTGTTAACTGTTCTAAAAGTTTAAGCTGTTAGACGAAAGCGTAATTTAATATTTAAATATTCAATCATAATGTATTTCCAGAATTGTTCACTATGGCTGGTTCACATTACATTATTATTATTAACAACTTGTTTTTGCTCTGTCCTGTATATGTTGGAAGACAGTGGGTTGTTTTTACATTGATTCAGAGCCGCAATCGTCCAAAAAAGAAGAGTCTTGCAGTGATCTTGTCGAAAAAACTAATGTACGTCCCACGCTAATGCCTGCCTATGCTAATGTATGTCAGATAGGCTATCACGTACCACATCGATCATTCGAGGCAGACGAAAACTTGACCGATTCCTTTTTGTATTTTTTTTTATGATTTGTACTCTCGTGGCAGCCGCATTACAAGAGTTCGATCGATCAGGCACTAACCGAAAGAGAACTAGCCAAATCCATAGACTAGCCTCTATGTTAGTCAAGGGTGTGATAAGATGAAGGATAGAAGGACTCGAACTTGAGATTAATCACCCACAAGCTCAAAGCCCTTACCATTTCACCAATTCCGTGGAGGGTAACCCGACTGATTCCTAGTTTTGAAGAAATTAATAGACAAAGACGAAATTTGAAGAAGACGAAAAGGATTGTATTGGAGCCCACACAAGTCCTCTGTTTGCTATTTCCATTTTGGCGGGCTTCTTAGGGCCCGTTTGGTAACGTGCCAAATAGTAAAAATTTCTGTTTTTTTGTTCCTAAAAATAGTTTGGGAACAGAAATGTGTTTGGTAAACTTTTTGTTCTCGGGCACATTTTTGCAAAAATTTGTGCCCAGAAACAGTTTTGGAAGAGAAACAAGAAGTAAAAAAAAGTTATTTCTTATTTCTTGGCATAATTTTGAGAATCAGTTTTTTTTCTTCTTTTTCTTTTTTTTTTGTTTTCTTCTTTTTGTTTTGCTGCTCCTGGGTTGTGGCCGGTCGCCGGCGGCCAAGGAAGAGAATGGGTAAAAATAAAAAAAAATGTTAAATAATTCAAAATATTATTAATAAAAAGAAATTTTGTGTAGTTACCAAACGCATTTCTGTTCTTTTCTATCCCAGGAATAGAAATTTTGGATAGTTACCAAGCGCCTTTAAATACTTAAAAATTATTTCCGGGTACAGAATAAAAAAGAATCATTTCTAAGTAGAAATAGTTCCTGGGCATAGAAACATTATCATGCACACCCTTAATCTCATTTTTCTCTCTTTTTCCCTTGGCTGGCGCATATAATATGAAACGCCACGTCATATATCCACGAAAACGCTACGTCATCTTAGTATACAAGATTTAGGAAACTTTTGGTATGACTAGCATTACTCAAAAATTAATGCATGAATTTATATATTTCTATATTTATGAGAGAAGGTGCTGAAATTTCTTACTTAAGGTTCACTGGTTTTTTCTGATCAAATTATGACTTTAGATTAAGTCTTGGTAAATGAAATCTTAGTAGGCGATTCAAGAGGTTCACCTCGAATTCCAGGGACCATTTTGATTCATTGCCTTTACGCTTGCTCATACTAAAGTGTCGGCAGCATCTTGGGAAGCAATTTAGCATGAAACAATGTTTATAAATTTATATCTTATCGTCCCGATAAGCTATGTGAGATTTTCAGAAAGTTTCGATTCAAAAACTAGAGGTTATTTGTTAGAATCTCATCAATTACGTACCAACTTTTCTATATGAAAGCCACCTGTATAGGCTAAACGTCCAGAGTTAACCGGTCAATGATACCTCCAGGGTGTTTCATAGATCCCACTATATTCGGATCTCCACGTCCGTGGCCTTGGACTATGCAGAAAAAAAAATGGTGACCACGTATGGTAATAACAAAAGCGTCAACGTATACCATGCAGTCATGCACAGTTCATACGGCATTAAACAATCAAAGCATGAAGCTCTATATAAGCCATTCCAATGTTTCTGTTCCTCTTACCCAAAAATTCAGAGAGTCCCGATCTTCACATTTTCAGCATGAAGATCCTCGCGATATATTTCGCTGCTCTTTTATTTGTCGTTCATGTCCTGTTCTTTTCGTCTCCTTTGCACGCCTCCTCATGCAATGGCCCTTGCCAGACGCTCGACGACTGTGACGGCCAACTGATATGCATCAATGGCAGGTGCAACGATGACCGCGAAGTTGGCATGCATATCCGTGGCCGCTCGCCTCCATCTCCATCCGGCGGGGGATGTCAGCCATATGGCACTATGCAATGCCATGGCAAATCTTACCCTAAGCACGACTGTTCCCCACCAGTGACATCTTCGACTCGAGCCACTCTAACAAACAATAATTTCAGCAAGGGTGGGGGCCCTTCAGAGTGCGACGATAGGTATCACAAAAACTCGGAGCTAATTGTCGCATTGTCAACTGGGTGGTATGCTAGCGGGACTCGATGTGGAAATACGATCAGGATAACGTCTATGAAAACCGGGAGGAGTGTGTTGGCCAAAGTGGTTGATGAGTAAAACTCGAGGAATGGATGCGACGACGAACATGACGATCAGCCACTGTGCACCAACGATATCGTTGACGGTTCGGGTGCTGTGTGGCATGCTTTAGGGCTGCACATAGAAGTGGGCTTAGAGGACGTGGTCTGGTCAATGGCATAGTGGCGCAAGTATTTTCGTCCTCGGCTAAAGTGAAATAAATCTACAAATCAGAAACTGGAGTAGCGTGGCTGTCAAATGTTTCTATTCAACGTACACGATTGTGGATGTTTTTAACTTAGCAGTATATGTGGAATAAGATGGACGACCATCGAATTGTATAATATTCTTAGTTTCGAATATATATGTACTTAATAACAGAACATAGTTTTATGCGGCAATGTCTGCATATGCTAGCGTTCTTTCATAGATTATATTATGTTATTGTATCTTGGTCCTTTGTCTCTTCACCACTTCTGATATAAGCATAGACCTGAGTTCATATGCGTAAGTGAGACTAACGTCCGGGGCTTCCACGTTAGCCTACAAAAGGTGGGCTTGGATAGTGATTTTGGTGTGAACTCAATAATAGAATATCTCTGAATTTGCATGCACGACGAGGCTCTCTATAGAGAAGCAACTTTAAGATATCTCTTCTTCACAAAATCAACCACATTACAACGTTAGTTCTCAAATTTAAACATATGATGATGTACGTGATAACATTCTTCATCGCACTTATACGTGCTATAACCACGCATTCCCTTCTTTTAGTCTCCGTCTCGCGCCATTCAAGTTCTCCTCGCATCAACATTTCTAGTGTTTTTGTCAATAATCGCTAATTTTCAGTCTCAATGCAATGAACACTATAGGGGAGTATCAGATCTAAGTAGTTTAACGAAGGCAAATAAGGTTGGTGATATTCCTGAAGACCCATATGAAGTCTGATCTTCTCCTTACGTACACTAAACCCCACAGCAATAGATTCGTTCTATAAATATGCTGGAATGGAAAGAGCTGAATCACTGTAATTAGATTCGTTCCGTATGTAGTCAGTGTGCATAAGTAATTACATGACTAATTACATGTAAGAGCGATGCTCACAGCTTCCGTTTTGGCAAGAGTTGTGAAAAGATGGAACTTAATTCGATGAGTACTTTGACCACATGTAGAAATAAAGGTTGCCTGTTCATTTGCGTTTGACGAGCACTGGCTCTTATTCATTCTACTATTTCATATGCATAGTATATCAGCAATCTGCTACCATTTCATGTATTCTTTTTTCAAGCATTGGTCGTTTGTATTAGCAACCTAAGTACATGTACAAGAAGAGCGTTAAGATGATAAAACATTTTATGAATCATGCGCGCCGCATTATGATGAATTACGCTCGATACATATATATTCGAGCATATATTATGTACGTATGTTCGGACTCAAAGCTACACAAGGGCTCGATAATTAGAATTCTGTGGGTGAGAGGGCCAAGTTCGAGCGGATGGTCATTTCAGATGTCGAGATGGTGGTGTAGACGGTATTGCCATGGGTCAATTTCGTGAGATCTGTATCATTCACCTTGAAACCCCCGAAATTTTCCCGTCACGGCACGCTTCTGTAATCACTTTGTTTCGCTTTGGTATTGACTGGTTTTTAGCGCTCTGTAATCATGTGGAATTGTGCTTGGAAGAGAGCGAGACGTTCCTTTCTGTATATTTACACGAAGCCTTTTTATACTGTGCTCTCGTGTGAACTAATTTCCTTCATTGATTAGGGTGATTGTGACGTGCAACCACGATGAGTTTCGGTGGTCAAATAGCTTTCGTGGACATAACATTGCTCTGTTTTTTTTTTGTTTTTTGCGAATTTAAAAATGTAAAGGAGCTATTTTTTTTCTACGTAATTCAGGGGGCACAGGTATCAAAACTTGGCCGACTAACTAAACATCCTAAAAACGCCATAAATCGGTTAAATCTAGGCCTTTTGCCTAAGTAGGTAACCCTAGCCTAAACAGTTAGTGAGATTTGAAGTGATGACCTCTAGAGGTGTCAAAATGGTTCATAAACCCATATATGACCCATTTAAAAATAAATGGGTCATATATGGGTCACTTTAATTTTAAAGAGTCAAGCTTAAATGGGTTTTAAATTTTAAAGCTTAAAGATAAATGGGTCTAAATGGGTTGAGTTTGGAACCCATGTCCAACCCACCTACTAGACCCATCCACACACTCTCTCCCTCTTTACAAAAATGTTTTAAAAAAATCGAAATTTAATTATTTTTATTTTTTTCTCTTTTTCTTTTATTTTTTATTTTTTCTTTTCTCTTCTTTCTTTTTCTTTTTTTTTTATTCCCGCCGGTGGTTGGCCACGGCGACCGGCCACCGGGGCGGAACAACCTCGCCGGCCTCGGGCGAGGCTCGAGCCGTCGGCGAGGCTGGAGCCTCGCCTGAGGCCGGCGAAGCTCGAGCTCGCCGGCCTCGGGCGAGGCTCCACCTCGCCAGATCCGGCGAGCTCGAGCTCGCCCGAGGCCGGCGAGCTCGAGTCTCGCCAGATCGGCGAGGCTGGAGCCTCGCCTGAGGCCGGCGAGAACGAGCTTCGCCGGCCTCCGGCGAGGTCGTTCCGCCCCGGTGGCCGGTCGCCAGCCACGGCGGCCGGCGATCGGCCAAAAATAAAGGAAAAAAAAATAATTAAAAATTCGATTTTAAAAATAAAAAATATTAATTTTTTTTTTCTTGGATAATGACTTTATGGAAAATATTTTCTAGAAATGCCACATTTTTCGTAAAATAAACAGAACCTCAATTTTAAAAAAAATTATAAAATTTTTCACTAGCTTTGTATTGCATAAAATGTTTTAGCAGTATAATTTAAAAAAAAAATCATAGGAAACAATTATTCCTAGATTAGGTTAAATATAAAAGTGTTTTAGCAATACGGGTCGGGTTGGGTATGGGTTGGGTTTGGATCGGGTCGGGTCGGGTATGGGTCGAGATATTTACACTATGAATAAATGGGTCATAAACGGGTTAATGGGTCAATTTGGGTCGGACCATTTATGACCCGACCTAAACCCGACCCGACCCACCCGTTTAACGGGTCTAATGACCTCTAGTTTATAAGTTGGAAATCTGCCGAATCCAAATCAACCACATCAATCTTGATAGGTTGATGTAAAGGAGACAATCAGACAGGGAAGAAGCGTATGATGCGAGAACAACATGCGATGGTCAAACGAAGAGTATTGTATTGCATGAAGCATGCTACACGAAGAGAAACAGCACACCATTGGACGCCAACTTTTGCCCATAAAACAAAGGAAAAGACCTTTATAATTAGCACATCGTCTTTCCTTCAATTGATCTCTCCCCATCTGTATTTTCATTTCTTTTCTACGATATTTAATTCAATCGATGACTCTATGTACACATAATTGATGGCGGCATGTCACGTAGGTTGCCCCATTCGATATGGAATATTTAGTAAGAATTCGGTACATGTAGCATTGTTCTTTTTTCCAAGGATAAGTTATGTGGAAACACTTCATGATTAAGATCATTAAGATTTCACAATTAGTAGCTAATGGATTATTTATGGGAAAAGAACACTACAAGTGCCATAACTTGTGTACGACGCTCACTTTGGTGCTATAAGTTTTTTTTATCACTTTAGTGCTAAAATTTTTGAAAAACGATCACTTAAGTGCTAAAATTTTTTAAAAACGATCATTTGAGTGCCAACTCCGGTGCCATACATAATTTTTTGCCGGAAATCCGACATGGCATTATTTTTTATTAATTTCTGAAGCTGATGTGGCTTGCTGGAGATTAGCACTTAAGTGATCGTTTTTCAAAAAATTTAGCACTTAAGTGATCGTTTTTAAAAAATTTTAGCACTAAAGTGATAAAAAAAAACTTTTGGCACTTAAGTGATCGTTTTTCCTCTGATTTGGCACTTAAGTGAGCTGGCGAAAACTTTTGGCACTAAAGTGAGCGCCGTACACAAGTTATGGCACTTATAACGTCCTTTTGCCAATTATTTATGTACAAGATAATCGGCTTATCTTTCTAAATGTGCGCTTGTCATATTCATGCAACACCGGGGGCGTTGAAATTAATCATTTTATACCACAAGAGAGCTTTCACTGGGCTTTACTACCATAAAGCACGACCTCGTACCTGTTCATGACATCTTGTTTCGAACCCTTTCTTGTCAGATACCTTGTTTTGGACGAGCTCTAAATAGAACAAATGCCGGCAGCAACTTATGAACAAACGAGAACACACCAATCTGTATTTTCCTATGTGGTGTAAGCTACGTGTGGTTTCATTGTCGGTCCACGTTGTCGCTTACTAAAGGTTATAATTTTAACCCCAACGTGGCTTTCACGGCAGATTACGATTATAACATAAAAGCCCAATAATTATTTTAAGAGAGATACGACCCTAAGCATAAGGCAGTAAAAAGATATTCTATTTCTCATTAGAGGACATAATTTAAACACTAATGTCTTCTCATGTTAGTCTCGATATCCCGTCATTATATAATTGATAATTTTGATCGATTTCAGAGTGCCCAGAAATATTTACTCTTTTGAGGATCGAATACTTGCTCGTAACGCATAAGGCACGGAAATTGCGGGATGATAGTGATTTTTGATTAAATTACACATATGAAGACTATGAGTCAACAAAAGGCAAATTGAATAGTTAAGCTCTTTTTATATTTAGAGCCAACTTGGAGCATGAGAGACTCTATAAAAGCACCTCCAAGCTTTCTTCTCTCGTCACCAAATCAACTTGAGCGTTCAATTTCGAGAGTTGAACAATGAAGTACTCTGTGGCTCTCCTCCTAGCTCTTCCAATTGCCATAAGCATCACCCTCTTTTCTTCTCCATCACGGGCCATCTTCTCATGCAATGGCCCTTGTCAAACCCTAGATGATTGCACCGGCCAATTGATATGCATCAATGGAAAGTGCAATGACGATCCCGACGTAGGCACACACACATGTCCCAATACTCAATCACTGTCCAGCGGGGGATGTCGGCCTTCGGGCACTATGAGCTGCCGAGGCAAGTCCTACCCTAAATACCGATGCTCACCTCCGGTAACGTCTTCCACTCGAGCAACCTTGACGAACAATGATTTCAGCAAAGGCGGTGATGGTGGGGGCCCGTCGGAGTGTGACAACAGTTACCACAAAAACTCAGAGCTGATTGTTGCATTGTCGACAGGGTGGTATGCCGACGGGTCTCGATGCGGGGATAGGATTAAAATAACATCTACGAAGACCGGGAGGAGCGTAATGGCCAAGGTGGTCGACGAGTGCGACTCTATGAATGGGTGTGATGATGAACATGACAATCAGCCGCCGTGTAGGAACAACATTGTTGATGCTTCAAACGCGGTGTGGCATGCCTTAGAGTTGGACATAGAAGTGGGTGAAGAGGATGTTACATGGTCCATGGCATAGAAGTTCTTGCGTTTTCCTTCCCCAGAGACGATCGATATAAGGATAAATAAGATCTGGGGTCGATGGTTGTTGATTGGTCTTCCGTAATATGTTTGAGGCTGTGCGTGTAATGCAAAATAATTAGTCCGGGCAATAAAACTGTAAACGAAACTAGGGATATGCTTGAATAATATGCAAAAAGTTGAAAAAATATGTAAGTAGTAGTAGTATTACTGTGCTTGTCCTTTAAAATATATTATTGTCTCTTGATTTATATATTTGAATAAAGGCACACGAGATGTTCAAATTATCGCCAAATGTTCAGTCAAGTCTCTCGACTTTTTTTTGGGGTGTAATTAGGTATTTAAAGTATATACTCTTTGTTTGACTTGATGGTCTTTCCGTTGAATTTATAAATGGAGATGTTGACGTGATATTTATGTGGTATCTTATATGTCAATTAAAATATATGAAATTACTTCCAAAAGTTCAGGAAAATTAAAATTTGAAAAGTGAATAAAAATCTGAAAAAAAGAGTAAAAACAAACGAGAAGGAGTGGAGATGTAGTTGCAATTGAGGCGGAGGCGGCATTGCCGCCACCCACTCATCGGCGAGGGGTCAGCGTCCCTGGTTGTAGTCAGGTGAAAACGATGTGGCCCTCGCCCTCGCCGCCGCTGCCACCGCTGAGAAAGCAACATGAGAGTGTGCGGGGGCAAGTTAGTTCGGTGAGGTCATGACCCTCAATAGTCTCGCCACTTGCTGGCAACGTCTGCCATGACCTCGCTTCTGTCGTCGCTCTGGCGATGAGGCCCGTGACCCTTCTTCAAATTTGTAGCGAGGGAGTGACCCTCGGCCATTCTTGAGGGTCGGTGGCCCTCGCCGCTGCCTGCACATTGAAGAAGATCGAAGAGGGCAGTGGTGCCCGACCGCGAGGTGATGGACATTGTGAAGCTCGGAGAACTCGAAGTGGCGCGTGTTCATAGACAGCCTGTTGAAGAAGCATCTGCGAGCTAAGAGCGCAGAGGTGAGCAAAGAATACTTTCGTCCAGTTTGAGGCAAAACTAAAAGGAGACTGCTCCATTTCTCCAAAATCGGGATTAATTTCTTCAAGGTAGATTGATTTCGTCTAATTTTAAGCAAAACTGATGCATTTCTCCATGATGCAGTTCAAGAAAGAAGCGTATGCGCGAGAACAGCAAGCGATGGAACGAGGAGAATTGTAGTGCATGAAGCATTGTTACATGAAGAGAAACAGCCCACGATTTGCCCCAAGGACCTTTAGATATGGGTCAACCGAATATGGTGTAAACGTCAATGGCATCTTGTGTAAAGTTGGATAGGACATCCATTGCCACTTCGAGTAGAAAAAAGATGGTAAGATAGGAAAAGAAATTTCCTTCAATTGATCTTGCCCCATCTATATTTTCTTTTCTTTGTACAATCTTGATTTCATCGATGACTCCACGTACGCATATGCGATGACATGGTGCATGCCCCGTAAGTCGCCATGTCATTTGGTAAGGAATTCATAGTAAGAATTTAGTACTTGTAGCATTACTCTTCTTGTTGGGAGTATAAGTTTTGCGGAAATACGTCATGAACTCATAATTAAAATCATTAAGATAGCTAATGGATCCCTTGTGTGCAAAATAATCACGTTACCTTTCTAAATGCGCGCTTCACATAACTGCGGGAAGCATCTTATAAACAAATGAGGACACACCAAAATTTGCATTTGTCCATATCGTGCTAAGCTTGGGGAGGTTTTGTTGCCGGTCCACGTCGTTATGAATTAAAGGTCGTAATTTTGACACTAACGTGGCTATCGTGCTAGATTAAGATCATAATATCGAGGCTTAGTGCTTAAATGAAATGTGACCCTAGCATAAGGCGTTAAAGAATATCCTGTTTTCTATAAGGAGATATAATTAAAAAAAAAGGTAATCAAATGTCGGTAACTAATTCAAATAGGAGTTGATGATACAAAACTATTTAAAACTAAATTAGAAAAAAAAAAGTAGGTAAATTACCACTACAAAAAAAACGGATTTTTGCCACGAAAATTTTCCAACGAAAAATTTTCGTCGCAAATTTGCGACAAATTTTCCAACGAATGACAAAATTCGTTGGAAATTTCCAACGAAAAATTTTTCGTCGGAAAATTCGTTGGAAATTTCCAACGAAAAATTTTCGTCGGAAAATTCGTTAGTAATTTCCAACGAAAAATTTTTTGTCGCAAAATTCGTTGGAAATTTCCAACGAATTTTCCAACGAATTTCAATTTTCCGGCAATTTTTTCATAGTGGACAATTTTCGTTGGAAAATTCGTTGGAATTTTCCAACGAAATATTTTTCGTTGGAAATTTCCAACGAATTTTCCAACGATTTAAAAAATATTGATTTTATTTGGCATTTTTTATATTCGTTGGAAAATTCGTTGGAAATTTCCAACGAATTTTCCAACGATTTAAAAAAAAATCATTTTTATTCCACATTTTTTATATTCGTTGGAAAATTCGTTGGAAATTTCCAACGAATTTTCCCACGAATTAAAAAATTCATTTTTATTCCACATTTTTTATATTCGTTGGAAAATTCGTTGGAAATTTCCAACGAATTTTCCAACGAATTTCAATTTTCCGGCAATTTTTTCATAGTGGACAATTTTCGTTGGAAAATTCGTTGGAAATTTCCAACGAATTTTTTTTCGTTGGAAATTTCCAACGAATTTTCCAACGATTTTAAAAAAATTCATTTTTATTCGGCATTTTTTATATTCGTTGGAAAATTCGTTGGAAATTTCCAACGAATTTTTTTTCGTTGGAAATTTCCAACGAATTTTCCAACGATTTAAAAAAATTCATTTTTATTCCCATTTTTAATATTCGTTGGAAAATTCGTTGGAAATTTCCAACGAATTTTCCAACGATTTAAAAAAAATTCATTTTTATTCCACATTTTTTATATTCGTTGGAAATTTCCAACGAATTTTCCAACGAATTTCAATTTTCCGGCAATTTTTTCATAGTGGACAATTTTCGTTGGAAAATTCGTTGGAAATTTCCAACGAATTTTTTTTCGTTGGAAATTTCCAACGAATTTTCCAACGATTTTAAAAAAATTCATTTTTATTCGGCATTTTTTATATTCATTGGAAAATTCGTTGGAAATTTCCAACGAATTTTTTTTCGTTGGAAATTTCCAACGAATTTTCCAACGATTTAAAAAAATTCATTTTTATTCCCATTTTTAATATTCGTTGGAAAATTCGTTGGAAATTTCCAACGAAATTTTTTTCGTTGGAAATTTCCAACGAATTTTCCAACGATTTAAAAAAATTCATTTTTATTCCCATTTTTAATATTCGTTGGATTGGAAATTTCCAACGAAATTTTTTTTCGTTGGAAATTTCCAACGAATTTTCCAACGATTTAAAAAAAATTCATTTTTATTCCACATTTTTTATATTCGTTGGAAAATTCGTTGGAAATTTCCAACGAATTTTCCAACGATTTTCAATTTTCCGGCAATTTTTTCATAGTGGACAATTTTCGTTGGAAAATTCGTTGGAAATTTCCAACGAATTTTCCAACGATTTAAAAAATATTGATTTTATTTGGCATTTTTTATATTCGTTGGAAATTTCCAACGAATTTTCCAACGAATTTTAATTTCCGGGGAATTTTTTCAGTGTGTACAATTTTCGTTGGAAAATTCGTTGGAAATTTCCAACGAATTTTCCCACGAATTTCAATTTCCCGCAATTATTTTAGTGTGTACCGTTTTCGTTGGAAAATTCGTTGGAAATTTCCAACGAATTTTCCAACGAAAACCCTACTATTTTCATGTTCAAAATTTTCGCGCTCCCCTAATTAAATTTTCACATTCATTCACTCTCTCTCTCTCCTCTCTCCTCTCTCTCTCTCTCTCTCTCTCTGTCTCTCTGCGTCGCCTTCGTCTCCTCCCCCGCTGCCCCCCTCCTCCTCTTCTCCCTCTGTCTCCCCCTCCGCCTCCTCCCCCGCTGCCCCCCCTCCTCCTCCGGCTCCGGCTCCCTCGCCAAAGGCGCCGCCGTGAGCTCCGAATCAGAGAAGGGGCACCGCCGAGCAGCACGGCACCGGGAGCGCCGAGATCCGATCGAGGCCTTGCCCGAGGGAGGAGCCGCCGCCGCCGCCGGCTGAGGAGGAGGAGGAGGGCGGCATTGCCGCGGAGCAGCAGCCGAGGAGGGATGGGGAGCGAGAATCGGGAGCCGGGAAAACCCTAGGCGGCTCCCTCCGCGACGTCGGCTCCCTCCCCAAAGGCGCCGCCGCGGCCATGCAGGGCCGCCCCCGACGCCCCCGACGCCTCCGACGCCCCCGACGCTCCCGACGCCACCAAGCCTCGTCGCCGGCGAGGGTCGAGCTCGCCCAGATCTGGGCGAGCTCGAGCTCGTCGCCGGCGAGGGCCGAGCTCGCCCAGATCTGGGCGAGCTCGAGCTCGTCGCCCGCGAGGGACGAGCTCGCCCAGATCTGGGTGAGCTTGGCCATCGCCGGCGACGAGGCTGGCCCTCGCCGGCCATGGCGAAGGCCGAGCTCGCCATGGCCGGCGAGCTCGAGCTCGCCCAGATCTGGGCGAGCTCGGCGCTCGCCGGCGACGATGCTGGCCCTCGCCGGCCATGGCGAGGGCCGAGCTCGCCATGGCCGGCGAGCTCGAGCTCGCCCAGATCTGGGCGAGCTCGGCCCTCGCCGGCGACGAGGCTGGCCCTCGCCGACGGCGAGGGCAATTTTCCGAAATAAAATTTCGGAAAAAAAAATTCAAAAGAAAATTCGAAAAAAAAAAATTCAAAAGAAAATTCGAAAAAAAAATTCAAAAGCAAATTCGAAAAAAAAAATTCAAAAAAAATTCGAAAAAAAAAATTCAAAAGAAAATTCAAAAAAAAATTCGAAAAAAAAATTCAAAAAAAAATTCGAAAAAAAAATTTCGTTGGAAAAAAATTTCCACGAAATTTCGAACAAAAAAAATTTTGTAAGTTTTCCAACGAAAAATTTTTCGTTGGAAAAAAATTTTCCACGATTTTTCGACCAAAAAAAATTGTAATTTTTCCAACAAAAAAAATTTCGTTGGAAAAAAAATTTCCACGATTTTTCGACCAAAAAATTTTTTTTTCTAATTTTTCCAACGAATTTAGCCACGAGTTTTCCAACGAATTTTCCAACGAAATAAAATTCGTTGCAAATTTCCAACGAAAATTAAAATTTTTCGTTGGAAAAATTTCCAACGACCTATTACCAACGAATTTTTTTTCGTTGGAAAATTCGTTGGAAATTCATTTTCCAACGAATTTTTCCAAATTTTTCGTTGGAAATTTTGTCGGAAAAAATCAGTTTTTTTGTAGTGTACTCTAACTGTGGTTTTTTTTTCCTAAAAAGAGTTGGTAAAAATAGCATGTTGAGCAAGGCAAATGAAAGTTAACAAATCAATAGAATAATTAATAAACTTCTAAAAAAATACATTGGTACACAACAACTCAAATGAGACCTCATATACCGAAACTAGCTATTAATTCGGGAGCATAGACGTGAAAATCCAATCGGGTACCTAAAGTCCCCTGAAACACCCTGTGAGCCTTATAAACCGGTTAGATCAAGGCAATATATAGCATTATTCTTTCCGTTGGGGAACAAGTTTTCGCAGAATACTTCATGATTAAGATCATTAAGATAGTTTCATCATAAGCACACACGTTCATTACGAAAAGGGATTATCTTCATAAATTGTTCCCAATTGATCATTTATGTACAAAGTAATCACCTCATCTATCCAAATGCACGCTTTTTCACAACCATGCAACACCGGTTAGTGAAATACAATCGTTGATACTGGAGATTCTCGTTGGTTTTACCACCATAGTACCTCGTCCTTACTGATTCATGGAATCTGTTTTCTGTCTTGTTTCGAACCCTTCTGTCAGATTTTTTTTTTCGGAGCTCCAATAGAACAAATGCCGGCAGCATCATATGAACAAATGAGCACACCCCAAAACGTGAACTTGCCTATATCGGTGGTAGCTAGGCGGGGCGATATTCTGTTTCGATACAATATTTGATGAATCTGTCCACGTGGTATGAATCAGCGGTAATAACTTTGACACTAATGTGGCTTTCAAGCTAGATTCCGATCGTAACATTAAGGCTATGGAAAAATATTTTAAAAGAGATACGCCCCCTTTCTATAAGGCGTTAAAAAAGGTATTCTATCTGCTATCAGAAGATATATCTTGGCCACTGGCTGTTAAGATCAATCATGTTAGTCTATAATGGTTATGTTAGTCTCGATATCCGGTCATTGCACAACTCTCTTTTTGGTTTGAAACAAAAGGCAAATTGAATAATTAACTCTCTTTTTTTCAGCCAACTTGGAGCATGAGAGACTCTACATCACCAAATCAACTTGAGCGTTCAATTTCGATAGTTTGAACAATGAAGTACTTTGTGGCACTCTTCCTAGCTCTTCCAATTGTTATAACCATCACTCTCTTTTCATCTCCTTCGCACGCCTTCTCCTCATGCAATGGCCCTTGTCATGCCCATGATGATTGCACCAGACAATTGATATGCATTAACGGAAGGTGCCTTGATGATCCTGACGTAGGTACGCACTCATGTCCCAATGTTCAATCACTGTCCGATGAAGGATGTCAGCCCTCAGGCACTATGAACTGCCATGGAAAGTGCTTCCCTCAATATCGTTGCTCGCTCCCGGTAACGTCTTCCACTCCAGCGACCTTGACAAACAACGATTCAGCAAAGGCGGTGATGGTGGGGGCCCATTGGAGTGTGACAACAGCTACCGCCAAAACTTAGAGCTGATTGTTGCACTATTGACCGGGTGGTATGCTGGTGGGTCTCGGTGCGGGAAGAGGATCAAAAAAACATCTACAAAGACTAAGAGGAGCGTGATAGCCAAGGTAGTCGATGAGTGTGACAAAATGACGAAGAAGAACCATATTTGCGAGAACAACGGGCGATGATCAAATGAAAAGAAGCATGTTGCATGAAGGGAAACAGCCCACCCTCATCCGCCAACTTTTTCCCATAAAAACAAAGGAAAGGACTTTCAGATTTAGGCCAACTAAATATGGTGCACGGATCGTATGTCAGTCAGTTAGAATTCAATCACTACATATAGCATTGTTCTTTTCGTCGGGGTATAAGTTTTGCGGAATGCTTCATGATTAAAATCATTAAGATAGTTTTGTAATAGGCACACGCGCTCATTACGAAAAGGGATTGTCTTTGTAAATTGTTATCAGTGGATTACTCATGGACAAAATAATCACCTCATCTTTCTAAATGCCCGCTTTTCACAACCACGCAACACCGATTATTGAAATACAATCGTTGATATCACTGGAGATTCTCGTTGGTTTTACCACCATATTACCACGTCCTCGTACTGATTCATGGAATCTGTTTTCTGTCTTGTTTCGAACCCTTCTGTCAGATTTTTTGTTTCGGAGCTCCAATAGAACAAATTCCGGCAACATCCTATGAACAAATGGGTACACACCAAAACGCGAACTTGCCTATATCGGTTATACACTATGTGAATCGTTCGGTATAATTGAGGAAGTACTGAAAGTGTTTGAGGGACTCGGATGTGCTTCTAACCTCCTTTGTATTGCTTGATGCATAATGGAATCATGTGTTGCTCTCTTCATGGGGCACGTCTTACCAGTCGAATCATGTAAGTCCGATGTCCAATTTGTCTCCTTGTTCTATTTATTATTGTGTTCGATTGCTTATTTTTTTCAACAATTTAGTCTACAATCAAAACTAATGTGTTTCTCTGTGAGGTAGTTCAAAGATGAAGCATATGTGCGAGAACAGCTCCGCAATGGTCAAACGAAAGGGATCGTATTGCATGAAGCATTTTACATGAAGCGAAACAACATACGAGAATACACTAATTATATGTTAGATCTATCAAAATGGGTTCTATACCCATCTTTTAACTCATATTTGATGAGCGGGGTTATTATATAGGTCAGTTATAATGTCATAAATGGGTTTAAAATGGTAAAATGCAAAATAATATGAGTGTTAAATGGATTTATAATTTACTTAGACTTAACCCACCTCTACGACTCCCTCTTCACTCTTTCTCACCCTCAATTGCTTTCGCACTCGCTCGTTTCGTGTTTTCACCTCAATTTGGATATGAGTTTTTCTAGATTGGGTTAAATATAAAAGTGTTTTAGCAATACGGACTGATCAAGTATGGGTTGGCTTTGGTATGGATAGACATGTCAAAATGGGTCATAAACCCATTTCTTAACCTATTTATTAGTAAATGGGTCATAAATGGGTAGAAGTCTTATATTAGTGTTAAATGGATCATAAATGGGTCGCAAATGGGTCATAAATGAGTTTACAACTGATTTAAACTCAACGCATTTCTCTCACCCTCACTCAATCTTGCGGAAATACTTTGTGATTAGGATCATTAAGAAAGTTTCATAGTAAGCACAGATGATAATTACGAACAGGATTAGTTTCATGAATTGTGGAGTACAAAATAATCAACTTATCTTTCTATATGCGCGCTTCTCATGTCCCCGCAGCACCTGTCGTCGAAGCTGATCATTTACACGACTGAAGCTTTCACAAATTTTACTAACGTGTGGCACGTCCTCGTTCTTGTTCGTGAAATCCTTTTTCTACCTTGTTTCGAACCCTTTTTTGGTCAGACTCTCTCCAAATAGAAACTAATGCGGGCAGCATCTTGTGAACAAATGAGTACACCCCAAAATTTCGTATTTGCCTATATCGTGTAAGCGGTTTGGGGTTTTATTGCGTTATAAGGTGCGTTTGGAAAATGATTTGATAAGGGGCTTTGGGCTTCAAAGTCTATTGGGCAAATGTAAATACCGTTTGAAATTTTTTTTGAAGGGTTTAAGGAAGATGCAATTGAATTTCTAAAGGCCTCTAAATGCCTTTAACCCAAGATGGATCCAGAGGTGTTTTGAGTTTTGAGTACTTCCAGAATGTAGATGCAACTTTTTTCCTTCTAAATTTGCCTTCGCTCAACTTTCATAATTCTAGAAATGTCCATACCTTACGCAATGTCATTGGTGAGGTTCAGGCCACCGGCGAGCCACAAGCCAATCTATTGTTGAACATCCTCACTTGAGATTGTGTGACCTCAAGCAAGGCTGGCCAGCGGCCGATTTGGCTTGCCGACGGCTAACTTTTGCCAGCAAATAGTTTGAGAATACTTAAAAAAAAAAAACTAGCAAAAGTCCTTTACAGAGTGTAGTTTTTCCAATGGATATTAAGTCACAGTTGCTTCACAAAATACACTTTACCAAGTACTATTTGCATTTTGGAAATTCTCGTTCATCTAAAGTCATTTGCATTTTCCCAAAGGCTTTTCCCTTAAGTGTTTCCAAACGCACCCTTAATACAATACATGATTCAGTTCGCGTCATTAAGAATCAAGGGTCATAAATTTAACACCCTTGTTTCACCGGTTTTATCCCGTCGAAAATCTTTCATCGAACGCTGCGTTTCGAATTTTATTAGAGACTAGGGTCTTGAGTCAAGCTCGGACAGAGAATGTCAAATGCGTCTGTTAAACCCAACTTGTGCCTTACAACTTAACTCGATAATACACCAACTCAACAATACTAACAATAGGATGACAACTTGCAAATGCCAAGACTAAGCTATGTCGGAATCCAATCAACAACACAACCAGTACACAACATTGCAATTCCAGGTACGCCAGAATTTAATCAATGACGTGACCTGAAAGAATATAGCTGGAATCCAATCAACAGCTATAATCCAAGCACAACGTTGGTGTTGAGAAAAATCCCTAATTAGTTTTGAAGAATGAAAAGACAATCTTTTCTGATCAAAATTATGCTTAAGTTATTTGATACAGGCAAATACCGAGTCATCAGACTCAAAGATTGAGTCATCAGACTTAATCGATGAAAGGACTTTGTCCCCAGACTCAAAATTTCTCATCAGATTTGATAAGTGTTATTTTTGGTAGGTTTATGCTGGTCGATTAAATTGATATCTCAAGATATTCTTTCTTTTGTAATCACAAGATTATTTCTTAAACACGAAGAACTACACTTATGGAAACCGAGATTTGATTGTATGAGCGATCAAATCGCTCAAAGATAATGATTTTTTTTCTAACGGCTACGCATCTTCTTTTGGGAAGTTTCTCCAACGGGTTGATTTAGAGATAAATTCTTTGAAGACTGTCCAACGGATAGATTGGAAGTAAAAGAGTATAAAAGGAGTGCATACGTCGTATAAAGAACAAGAATTAGAATTAAGAATTCCAAAGTTTGAATAGAGCTTTGATCTTACACACTTGTGATTACTGTATTTCACGTTGTGATTTTAGAGAGAAAATTACTTGAGTGTTGAGTGTACGTGATAGTGTGATCTATCATCTGAGAAGCACTATTCTTATAATCTCTTGGTGATTCAATAGTGAAACACAGCCAATAGGCTATCAGCATGGAGAGTGGATGTAGGCTCGACAAGGCCGAACCCCTATAAAGATCTGTGTGCAGTATTCTCTATCCTTAAACTCTCATTTATCATTATTAACATCATACTGCATACATATCTTTCAAACGAGTTCATCAGAACATCATTATAGTCATCAGACGTAATCATATGACGACAATTTATCATCAGACACATCCATCTGACGAAAATTTTTGTATAAGTTTATCAAACGAAAATATCTAATATTGCGAGCTTAAGTTGTTGATCTTGACTATATTCATTCCACAATTTTAATTTATCAAATTTGATAAAATCACCTATTCACCCTCCTCCTCTAGGTGATAGCACTAGCCCTAATAGCCGGAATCTAATTGACGACGTTGAAATGGTGGCACAACATTGGAATTTAATCAACAATGCTGGACCTGATAAAGACTCGAGCTGGAATTGAATCTACGACATAGAATCTACGACATAGAATCTAATTAAGAGGTCTGTTGTCTTGTTCGGAGAGCCTTCTACGTCGAAAATCCTTGAGTATTTATAGAGCAGCCTGATAACTGTCGATCGGCTACTTCTGTTTGAAAGTTATTTTCCACTTCCTTATATTTCGCACTTTAACCGTTTCCTAACTTGTCGATGTTGCTTACGCTCCTTAGGCATCGTGTAATAATTGATTTTCTTCCACATGTCTCCTTATTTCCTGCTGTTTCCCACGTTTCACTATTTAGCTTTCTTGATATTCACGCCCACGGTCATGTCTTTACCTTTGGACACGTGGAAATGAATTTCTTTACCATGTAACACCACACGCTTAATTTATGATCTCAGACTCATCGACATCACATGCAAAACTTGTTATCTTCGACTTGTTGACGTCACGTGCAAAACTCGTGATCTTGAACTTGTCGACGTCACGTGCAAAACTCGTGATCTTGGACTTGTTGACGTCATGTGCAATGTTCGTGATCTTTGACTTGTCAACCTGTCGATACTTTTATGATCTGTCTTGTCGATAATTGCTCCAAATCTTTCCGATGCCTTTAGGCCTGACTCATGGCCTTTCTCCAGATTCATGCTATGTGGGCCGTGTTTTACGTCCTTTGTGACTTGCAATCGGCCTGCTCCCACCAAGGGTAATTTTGAGTATCAACATATACCCCTTTTAAAAGGAATAAATTTGAATTTATTTCTTTTAAAGATACACCTTGTCCGTGTACGAATCCCTAGGCAATGATCATGCCTTTCTGTCCATAAGTGAGCATATATGGGCTAGTTCCTGTAACAGTCTTTTTAGATGTTCTATAAATCCATAATACAGTCGACAACAACACATCCCACTCTCTGGAATTATCTTTCAAGTGTCGTTTAATCAGCGCGATGATGACTTTGTTGGAGGCTTCAGCCTGATTATTAGCTTGGGCATAATAAGGAGTTGAATGAATCATCTTGATGCCTCTAGCCTTGGCGAGACTAATCACCTCTTATCCAGTAAAAACCGTGCCTTGGTCCATAGTTATAGATTTTGGGATGCCAAATCGATGGATAATACTCCTCGATGAACTCTTTTACTATTTTTGGTGTTATATTCTTGTACGAGGCCGCTTCAACCCACTTGGTAAAATAGTCGGTGGCAACCAAAATGAAGATATGTTTCCTCAACGAAGAAGGGTAAATTTTTCCTATTATATTCATCGCTCAGCCTCTAAATGGCCAAGGTTTGATGATAGGTTTCATTACGGCCGCAGGAACATGCTGAATGGGACTGTGCCTTTGATAATCTTCGCATCCTTTAGCATAACTTATGCAATCTTGAGTGATAGTTGGCCAGAAGTAACCATGTCAATGGAGCAACCACTACATTTTTATGCCTGATTGATGAGCTCCACATATGTCTTCATGAACTTCAGCTAATGCTATCACAAACTCTTGCTGTCCCAAACATTTGAGCAATACTTCGTCCACAGTCTTGCGATATAACTCCTCTCCAATCATCAGATAATCAAAGGCTTTTCTTTTGAAATTTTTATTACTAGAAACTGGGTTGTTGAGATACTCTATAAATGGAGTTCTCCAATCTTGAGTTACTACTTTGTCGACAGTCGCGTTGTCGACAAGGGTTTCCGTCGATTGGGTAAACATGATTCTGTTGTTTATCGATGGTAGAACCTTGGTCTGAGTAATAATACGGTCAGCAAGCTCTTTTGATATTTTATAACTGGAAGACATTTGTGCTAAGTCATTGGCCTTCGTGTTAACTTCTCTTTTAATATTGACCAGCTCAAAGTCGTCAAATCGTTCTAGGAGCTCTTTGGCCAGTGAATAATAGGATATAATATTCTCATTAAGACACCGGTAATCTTCAGATAATTGCCTTGTCACTAATTGAGAGTCCCCTATGACTTTGACGAAACGTATTTTAATGTTGGCCATGATATTTAGGCCAACAATTAAGGCCTTATATTCAGCCTGATTATTGGAGCACTTGAAATTCATCTTGAACATAAGTTTCGTTTTCTGTTCATAAGGGGATATTATCATGATCCAAGCCCCAGCAGACCTAGGGGTACTAGATACATCGAAGTAAAGCTGCCATGGGACCACGTGAACATATCCCTTACTATTTTTATCTCATTCTCCAGGATATTCCGTAATAAAATCTACTATAGCTTGTACTTCTATTGCTTTAAGCGGAACATAGACCAAATTTATTTCAATCAAAGCAAACGTCCGCTTGGCAATTCGACCTTTAACGATAGGCCGAGTCAACATGTACTTAATCACGTTTGTTTTACATATCACATGTACTGTAGTCGGCAGCATATAATGACGTAATTTTGTATATGCATAATATAATGACAAGCATAGCTTCTCAATTACAATATATCTTATTTCAGGATTATTCAACATTCGACTTAAATAATACACTGCTTGCTCTTTGCCTTCATTATTCTCTTGCACTAGCATACATCCGATGGTAGTATTGGTAGCGGCCATGTACAATATCAAGGGTTGACCCGCTCTCGGTGGCATCAATACTAGTGGATTAATCAAGTACCGCTTGACTTGGTCAAAAGCATGTTGGTGTTTCTCTTCCCATACGAACTCTTCTTGATTCTTTAACTTCAATAATGGGGAAAACACCTCAATCTTTCCGACAAGTTAGCGATAAATCGACGCAAAAAATTTATCTTCTCTAAAATCATTTGAAGTTGCTTTTTGATTGTGGGGGGCATCAATTCTAAAATGGCCTTAGCTTTATTCTTATCAATTTCAATTCCCCTTTGATTAACCAGGAGCCCTAAAAAGTTACCAGCCCTTACTCTAAAAGTACATTTCAACGGATTCATTTTCAAGTCAAATTTCTACATCCTAATAAAAGCTTGTTCCAAATGATTTAAATGACATACTTGATCTGATTTGACAGTAATATCATCGATATAGACTTCCATAAAGTCCCCAATCATGTCATGAAAGATGAAGTTCATGACTCTCTGATAAGTTGCTCCTGTATTTTTTAATCCAAATGGCATGACTAGCCATTCAAAAGTGCCAATAGCCCCATGGCATCTGAATGCAGTTTTATGGATATCCTCTTTACCGATGAACATTTGATTATAGCCTGAATGACCATCCATTAATGACATGATTTCGTTTTTAGAAGCCGAATCAACTAACATATCCGCGATTGGTATCTGGTACTCATCCTTAGGTGTGGCTGCATTTAAATCTCGAAAGTTGATGCAAACACGTAACATTCCATTCTTTTTCTTTACCGGAACTATATTAGATAACCATTTGACGTACCACGCTATTATAATAAATCCAGCCGTTAGTAATCGCTCCACTTCTTCTTTTATTTTAAGGATAACCTCCGGGGCGAATCGTCTAGCCGGTTGTTTATGAGGCCTAAACCCCTTTTTTATGGGCAGTCGATGTTCGATGAAGTCTCTGCTTAATCCTGGCATTTCTCTATAGTCCCAAGCAAAACAATCCCTATACTTTTTCAAGAGTCTTACCAAAGTAGGCTTTGAAGTCATCATCGATCAACAAACTTACGTAAATAGGTCGATGTTCATTGCCTAGTCCAAGGTTAACTTCCTGTAACGGGTTTTGAGCTTTAATCAACTTTTCAATCTCTTTTATGGGTGACTCTTCGAATTCAAGGATTCCATCGATAGCTTCTGTGGATTGCTCTGGGAGCTCGGCCCGATAGGCCGAGTACCTCTTAATGAGATCTTTTGACAATGTAAGGTTCTCTATGCACAACCTTATTTAATTGTCCCGTCAGTTGACTCTTCGGGACCCACTCAATGATCCCTTTATTGAAACGGCAGAATGTAATACTATTGGGGTCAACGAGAGATGGCTTACTGATGGATATATTGTCTTTCGGTACCAATTGGTGAATTGGAGATGCATGTGCGCAGGTTGTTTGCGACTTGGTGTTTGCTTTAAAGTATTCTACCTTATCCCCATTCCAAAATGCTATCATCTGATGGAGAGTCGACAGTACGCGCCGAATACTATGGATCCAATCTCGGTCCAACGGTAAATTATAAGACCCATATGTAGCAACCACATAAAAGGACGTCCTGAAAGTTTTGGTGCCAACGGTTAAGTCAACATTGAAAATTCCTTTAACCTCTGAGACTTCTCCAATAAAGTCAGACAATTGGATGTTCGATGTGATAATCTCCTCGTCATGCCTTTCCAGTTTCTTGTAGAAATAATATGGGATGAGATTCAGTGTGGATCCCATGTTCATTAACACTTGAGACACAAGTCGGCCATTAACCTTTGCGTTGATATTCAGAGCTCTTAAGTGGTTTGAACCCTTGGGTGGAGGTTTCTCAAATTTAACTACCTCCTCTATATCAAAGTGAAATTCTGCTCTTTCTTTCTCATCCATTGTGACTTCTGTAAGATGATTTGGCTCCACCGTCATAACCCGGAAGTTCGATGGAAGGCATACTCGAACCATGCAAGAACTCAGTGACGAGATTGGCCTTGACAACTGTTGTAGTTTACTCTGGGCAAGCTTAACGTCTTGCTTTGGTGAAAATTGCTGAGGTCGACCAGATGTTGACGCTTGGTTTTCTAGTTTTCTTTTCTAAACTAAATTTCCACGCTTGGGGAACTTTGGCTTGACCTCTTGTACTGCGATCAGGGTCGGCTTAACTTGCTTGATGTGAACTTGACTCACTTGTTGTAAAAGTTGATACTCTTTTCTTTTCCTTTGCATTATCCTTTTTTGAGTCTGTGTCAAATTTGAGCTGTGATTTTGAGTTCTGCGGGGCTCATACCATTACCCACAAGTAGGTCTCTCGGTACTTTCAGAATTTGTCGACGTGGTGGATGTGGGTCTATGTGGAGATATTCTCGATCAGAGAAATTAGGGCCCCATCCACTTGGCTCAATCTTCCCATTATACGAAGGTGATGGAGCATAACTAACATAGTAATCAAATTTACCACTAGGTTCTCCCAAAGTACCAATGGTCGGATCACCTTCTTCGTACCTCTGCTTGAATGATTTAATGGCCTTATTGTGGTCTCGATGGCTCCTATGACGATTGACACCTTTAGAAGGAGTTTGTTCATCATATGAGTCGATGAGATCCAAATCGTAGAATTAGTTGACAATTTCACTAGGCGGACGTATTCGACTGCTGAAATAATGTTTGTCTCGTTCCAACAATCGTTTACACCTTTTGCAAAAACAATATAGCTGATGCCTCCTTGTCTTCGTCTTCAACGACACCATCCCTGTCATCACAAGAAAAGAATCAACATTAACTTCCATCGAGGATTTACTTTTGTCCTTCGTGAATTTTATCTTCCCTTATTTGATCACTTCCTAGACATTTCTTTTAAATACTAGGCAGTCGTCGGTGGCATGACTCCATGAATGATGCCATTTACAATACTTTTTTCCTGCCAATTCCTCTTTAGTAGGTAAAACTTGACCCTCCGTGAGTCTGATCTATCCATCAGCTAACAACAAGTCAAATATTTCTTCTGTCTTATTAATATCGAAAGAATAAAAAATGGGTTCTTTAGCCTTGGTCCCAAGGTTGGATTTTCCTTTAACTCTTGCTGGCTTTAAAGCTTGGCAGATATATGGCTTATCAATCACCATTTTAGCGAGAGCCACATTTGCTATATCTGCTGATTCAGATTCATCCTCGTTATCGATAGCATCAGCCCAACAAACTTCATCTCGTCGACCATACCTTTTGTCTTTTTCTTGAAGGAGGCTTTCATGCTTAGTAGCTATGGTTGACACCTGAAACAGATTTGAATAAGGTTATCCAACCATTTTTTTTTGGATTTCAAACTTTAGTCCGTTAAAAGCAAGGTCCGCAAAAGTCTTCATAGGTAAAGAGACTAGACATTTGTTCCTTGCCCTTTTAAATTTGAAAATGAACCGATCGATAGATTCATTGGCTAACTGTTTTATAGTCGAGAGATCAGTTACTGATAAATCCGGCACAGCTCTTTGAAATTGACAATGAAATAATCTTTGCATCTGTTCCTATAATGTAACCGAATTTGCAGGTAAAGCAATATACTAGGTAAACGCAGTTTTCGACAAAGATAAGGAAAATAACCTCAATTTTCAATAATTAGCATAAGATGCATCGCTACATTGCGCCAGAAAAAGATTAACATGTTTACAAGTGGATTGATCTTCCTCTTCGGTGAACAATATAAACTCTGGCATTTTAAAACCCCTTGGATATGGTATGGTATTTATCCAGTCAGGATATGGTTTTCTATAGACATTCGGGAAGTATCACATATCATGACCATATCCCCTCATCATAGGATTCATTATGTGACATTCTAAAATTCGACCCACTTGGGATTTATGAAATGAATGGTTTATGGACGTGCTTGTAGTTATATCTCGCCCGGAACTGATCACTCCTAGGATGCTAACCGTTAGGGAAAGGCTAATTAGGGATTTAAATTCGCGCAACCAAAGAAACTCGATCGTGAATTGACTTTCGACCATAAAAATTATCGATGTGACATTTTGAGTCAATGTAGGCCGATTCAAGGATAATTAGGGATTAATTTGCCGCTGTCATATTAGTGGATCGTGGGTGATTCCGCTTAACCACGAGACGAACTGACGAATGACCCTAAACCTATACTAAACGATCGCGCCCGTCGGAACTAGCGATCGATCCTCGCAATTTAGTGACAATCGAGGTCGTCACGATCCGAGTGAACTTGAACATGGCTTGATTTAGTATCGGCCACGGGTCAAATGTGCGAATTTCCCCAAAAGCCACCCGTTAGATCGAGATATGCTCAAGTTACGTTAATAAAATTTGTTCATTAATTAACGACCAAGATTGGGCCTCGGAAATTATGAATGTTACGACATGATAGTTAGACGACGTTGTTATTAGCTTAGTTAACCTTAGAATTGTCCGAATCTTTCAGAAAAACCGAATTTCGTCGAGAAATGAAAAATGACCATTTTACCCTTGGGACTTTGCTAAGGCCAAGTATAATGGGAGAAGGGCATTTTGGTCATTTCACCCTCATGTTAGAAATGATAATTTTTGGACAATTTTGCCCTTGGATTTTTTTGTGAAATTTTCATTTTACCCTTAGATATTTTTTAAAAAGATTTGATCTCGGCTGTTGATCTCAAGATAAGAACAAGTCTCGGCCATCAATTGGAAAGTAGAGAGAGGGGCAAGATGGTCTTTTACCAAAAATGGGGGACAATTATTGGTTTTTAGGATTTTTTTTTCTCTCTCTCTCTCTCTCCCCTCATTCTCCCCCCTCTCTCTCACGGCTCACTCTCTCTCTCTCCCTTCCCCACCGGCCGACCGCCCCCTCTCCCCCTTGCCGCACGGCCGTCGTCCGGTCACCATCCGCCCCGTCGTCGCCCGTCCGGTCATCGAGCCGCACCCCACCCTCACGCCGCCGTCTCTCTCTCTCGATCGATCTCTCTCTCTCCCTCTTGTGGCAGTGCTTGCGGCCAACCGGCCAAAGCCGCCGCTGCTGTCGCCGTCCAGCCGGACCGCCGTAGCCGCCGCGTGACCGCCGGCTCACCTCTCTCTTTCTCTTACTTGGACGCGCTTAGGATTCCAAGTAAGTTACAATCTAAACCCTATTTAGGATATTGGGTATTAACGGACTCGTTTAGACGCGGTTTAGTGTAGTCTAGGGGTTGATTTGGATGAGGGGCCTTAGGGATGAATTTGTGGCATTTTGGGGGAAAATTAGAGGCCAAATAAGGGCTGTGATTGGCTGGTTTGAATGCTGGAAAATTCTGTTTAGCATGTGGAGTGGATAATTTGATTCGGTAATTAATTGTATGAAATTGCCGTGTAATGCCATGATTGTTATGCCATGGTTTTTGTGCTGAAAAATAGCGTACTATATGATGGTTGTATGTTTGTTGTGGGCTGAATTGTGACGGTCGGATTTGATGCATTAGGTGCGTATGATTAATGCCCGAGTATGCGTAGTGTGAGATTTGAGGCATGTGATGGGCGTGTGATCACAAAAAAGCCCTGAGGCGTGATTACGCGGGGTACAGATAAAATACGGCGTGTTGGCATGTTCACATGATCACTAAATCCCTGAGGCGTGTTTACGCGGGGAATTGAACCGGCCTGAGGCATGTTTATGCGGGTCGTTGGCAAGTTAAATGAAAATGATGTGGTAATGAATGAATAAGGAATTGTGTGAAATGTCGTGTATGAGGTCGCGAAAATCCTTGAGGCGGTGCCATAACGCGGGGAATTGTGAGGCGGTACTTTACGCGGGACGATGCCCGGTATTACCAGAAGACTGCCAATATGAGGCGTGTACTTTAACGCGGGTTATGCCGTAGGTGGTGGATGTTGAGCCTGAGACGGTACCATTACGCGGGCAAGATACATAGCCTGAGGCGGTACCATTACGCTGGCTAAGAAGTGTTGTGAATATGAGATAGTCGTAGTGAACCTGAGGCGGTACTATTACGCGGGTCACTGGCGAGTCGAGTGAAAAATGGTGAGATGGTTACAGTGAATCTGATGCGGTACTATTACGCGGGTCACTGGCAAGTGAAATGAAAATAGTGTGATGAGGCATGAACGAGTGTGTGAAATGTGGGAATGAAATGCTGAGTGTGGAAATGACACATGTTCGACTTTGTCTGTGGGCACGAGAATTTATTTGAAATGTGCATGTGATTGAAAATTATATATTTGAGACTAACCTGTAGATTGCGCGTATCAAAAGCCCAAGTAAGTGCAATTGTGTGCATGAAGTGTTTATTGGGTGATATTATGTTTGGTCTTGTCTGGAGGTACGTATTAGCCTAGGTGGGGTTTATGGTGTGTACTTACTGAGACATGTCTCATGGTTGTTTTAACCAAACTCTTTCAGAACCCCGGCCTGAGCCATGAACCTTCCACCGCCGCCGCCACAGCGTTTTGGAATACCGATGTACACCGACCACAATATTGTAGAGTACCTGATAGACGAGAATCTGACATGGATCAAGCATACTACGGTAGTCTGGGTAGACATAGGGCAACCCCTCTGGCAGGCCCACACCTATATCGCCCGAATGTTTAGGGACGGGATGGATGAGTTTGATCCCGTTCGTGGTTTTGATGTTCCCTTTGACGGAGTAGAGGATTGGGATCCATCAGCCATACCCACTCCCGACGGTGAGATGACTAGTTTGGAAACTAGTCTAGCACAGTCCGGACATCAGCCTGCATTTGCAGTACCTGAACCTTCAGTGGCCGAATTAGATCCGGAGCCAGAAGAATCCCAAGTAGGGTATGATTCTATGGAAGTGGATCTAGGTGTAATACCAGAGGAAGAATCCGAAGAAGAAGAACCCGAAGACGTACCGGAAGAAAAACCAGATGAAGAGCCGGAAGAGGAGTTTGATGACCGGGTCAGGAGGAGGACAACCCGATTGAGATAGAGGCTGATTCGGAGTCTTCAAATGAGCAGGTGGCTCAGAGGGATTCAAACTCGAGTTCGGGGGAGTCGGACTCGGAATGGACGCCATCTAGAGGGTGTAGGGGCTAGTTTAGGGGTTGAGTAGAGGATTTTGAAGTGTCCCATTTTTTAAGTAGAGTATACCCAGGCTACTAATCTTTTGATATCGATGGTGTATAGTTTGAAAGTTCGGTGTGCATGTACATTATGTGGATTGTATACGATGGATATTGTTTAAGTTTGAATAAGTAATAGATGTTTATTCTCCCTTGTATCTTAGTCAATTATTGTCTGGGTGTTTGTGGCTTTCTCTGGTGCTTTATATCTATGATGAGTTGATTAGGGTCGGCGATATCTTGGGACGTCGCGTTATTCGAACGAAAAGGGATATCGCGAGCTCAATGGGTTTCGGGGCGTGACACATTACCAACTGATTTTTTACTTGACCCACGATAGACGCGGGAGCTACAACATAATTAGGTGGTAATGGCTGGTTTAGATTTTGATGAGGTAATTGGTAGAGTGGCTGTTGTGGTAACTGTGGCTATTGTCGAGATTATGGCTACATGATATGTGGTACGTTATGAGCAATCATAGGTGGATTAACTGGTGGGTTTAACTGTGCTGGCAATGGTAACTGGACTTGAACATTTAGACCCATAGGGGGTGGAAAATGCTGATTTACGTTAGGCACTGCAGGTTGAGGTGCTTGACGTTGTGGTTGGATGTTTATTTGTTGAAGATGTTCTTTCCCTTAGGTAAAGATGCTACAGGATTCTGAATATCCAAGACTATAGGTGGAGGATTTACCTGGATCACAGGAGAACCTTGCACCTGAGTAACTTGATGTCTTCGCTGGAGGTTCTCATCGATCATCGTCTGTCGGGCAACCCCTCCATTTAGGCCTACGTTAGCTTGAGGAAACCCTTCATTAGGTGCTACTGATAAGGTTTCTCCCCTCGGTAATATTTGAATGGGCGGGATCATCAATGTGCCTTGGGTCATCGTCCCAAACTGTATTGTAGGACCTCCCAATGTTGACAGAGATCCTATTCTCGGTTGGGTCGGCGTGATGGACCCTCCATATTGATCTTGAGTATATTCATGATAAGTGTTGATGATCAAAGGCTTAATCACCTCAGTCATATGCCTTACCACATAATCAGCGAACTCATTCTGAGTTTCCTCAATAGTCCGTCTCATAGTAGAAAGTACAACTGGTGAGAGCTCAGTTTGCCTTCTATCTTCAATGCATTGCCTCGACATATCTATGACCTCCTCTCGAGATTGGTTAGCAACCTTGGTATGAAGAAGTTGAGCGGATGATGTCTCAGCACGAGTATTATCTTCTGCCATCGATGCAGCTTGCTCGTCAATAGTATTATCTGAGTTGGTCCGACTTCGAGTGTGTGGCATAACACTCTCTCCACTTAACTCAATAGGCATCCCAACGGGCGTGCCAAAAAGATGTTTCGCCGGTTTTATCCCCTCGAAAATCTTTCACTGAACGCTGCATTTTGGATTTTATTAGAGGAGACTAGGATCTTGAGTCAAGCTCGGACAGAGAATGTCAAATACGTCTATTAAACTCAACTTGTGCCTTACAACTTAACTCGATAATACACCCAACTCAACAATACTAACAATAAGATGACAACTTGCGAATGCCAAAACTAAGCTATGTCGGAATCTAATGAACGACACAACCAGTACACAACATTGCAATTCCAGATATGCCGAAATCTAATCAATGACGTGACCTAAGAGAATATAGCTGGAATCCAATCAACAGCTATATTCCAAACACAACGTCGGAATCTAATCGACGATGTTGAACTGGTGGCACAGCATTGGAATTTAATCAACAATGCTGGACCTGATAAAGATTCGTGCCGGAATTGAATCTGTAATGTGAAATCTAAAAACTGTAAATATTACTCCTCCTATTGTGCCGAAAATAAAGATAGATAAGAGGTCTGTTGTCATGTTCGGAGAGCCCTTTACGTTGGAAATCCTTGAGTATTTATAGAGCAGCCTAATAATTGTCGATCGGCTACTTCTCCTTGAAAGTTGTTTTCCACTTCCTTACATTTTGCACTTTAACCATTTCCTGACTTGTCGATATTGCTTACGCTCTTTGGGCATCACGTAATAACTGGTTTTCTTCCACGTGTCTCCTTATTTCCTGCTGTTTCCCACGTTTCATTATTTAGCTTCCTTGATCTTCACGCCCACAGTCATGTCTTTACCTTTTGACACGTGAAAATGAATTTCTTTACCATGTAACACCACATGCTTAATTCATGATCTCAGACTCATCGACATCACATGTAAAGCTCGTGATATTGGACTTGTCGACGTCACGTGCAAAGCTGGTAATTTTGGACTTGTCGACGTCATGTGCAAGGCTCGTGATCTTGGACTTGTCAACCTATCGACACTTTTATGAAATGTCTTGTCGATAATTGCTCCAAATCTTTTCGATGCCTCTGGGCCTGACTCACGCCTTTCTCCGAATTCATGCTATGTGGGCCGTGTTTTACGTCCTTTGTGACTTGCAATCGGCCCGCTCCCACCAGGAGTAATTTTGGGTGTCAACAACCCTAAAGTGGCTTCCATGCTGGTAGAGTATGATCGTAACATTGAGGCTTAGTAATTATTTCAAAAGAGATACGACCCTAACCATAAGGCGTTGAAAACTACTCTGCCTAAAAGAATACATATAATTCAAGAGAAATTCTTTTTCAACAGGCATTTGTCGTTTGCTTATGAAAACCCAAAGCGTATTTTGTAATTATTACAGAACAAGAACTGAATGGACCGAAAGAAGTGTCCAAGATGAGATTCTGGTGATTGCAACTGACAGCTAATGAAGAGACGTACAATTGAACCAAGGTTCTTCGTGAGTTTTGATGGAGTTCTTTTGCTTTGATGAATCCCATCCAACGTTCCACAGGTTGGAGTTTATCGATTTTGACAAAAAATATCTAGACTTTTTTATAATTTCTTCGATAGAATCTAAGCAAAAAGATGTATTTTTCCCGGAAAATCTTTGCAAAATATGAATAACTTTTTTTTAGCCAATATGGAGCGCGAGAGAGACTCTATATAAGCACCTCCAAGGTTTCTTCTCTCCTCACCAAATCAACCTGAACATTCAGTTTCGAAAGTTGAACAATGAAGTACTTTGGGGCACTCCTTCTAGCGCTTCCGATTGTTATTAGCTTCACTCTCTTTTCATCTCCTTCACATGCCATCTCCTCGTGCAACGGCCCTTGTCAAACCCTAGATGATTGCGCCGGCCAATTGATATGCATCAACGGAAGGTGCCACGATGATCCCAACGTAGGCACACACACTTGTCCCAATACTCCATCACCGTCCGGTGGAGGATGTCGGCCCTCAGGAACTATGCACTGCCACGGCCAGTCCTACCCTAAATATGGTTGCTCGCCCCTGGTAACGTCTTCCACTCGAGCGACCCTGACAAACAACGATTTCAGCAGAGGCGGTGGCAGTGGGGCGTCGGAGTGTGATGGCAGATTCCATAAGAACTCAGAGCTGATTGTTGCACTGTCAACTGGGTGGTATGCCGGCGGATCTCGATGCGGGGATAGGATCAAGATAACATCTAAGAAGACCGGGAGGAGCGTGATGGCCAAGGTGGTTGACGAGTGCGACTCTATGAATGGGTGTGATGGCGAGCATGATGATGACCCGCCGTGCAGGAATGACATCGTTGACGGCTCAAATGCGGTGTGGCACGCTCTGGGGCTAGACATAGAAGTGGGTGAAGAGGATGTCACGTGGTCCATGGCATAGAAATCTGTGTGTTTTCCTTCCCCTGAGACGATGGAAATGACGATGAATAAGTTCTTAGGGTTGAGGGTTGTTGACCGGTGGTTTCTAGCATGGCTGACGCCGTGCGTATATGTAGTTCAAATGTGCAAAATAAGATGTCAGTGCGACAGAACCGTAAAAGAAACTAAGGAAAATGCTTGTAAGAGAAGATAATATGCAGAGGTTGAAATAATAATCACAATAAGTCGTACCATTACTGCGCTTGTCCTTTAAAAGATAATATAGTCTCTTGAGTATATATTTGGGATAAATGAAACGGAGATTCCTCATCAAGTAGTCAATCGGGTCTCTCAAATTCTTTTTGTGCAATTAAGTCTCTAAACTATATACTTTTTTTTTCGACGTGGTTATCCTTTCGTTAAAAATATGAAAGAAGACGTTGACGTGGCCATTAAAAAATGACCGTGTCACCTTACATAGGAATTAAAGTACATAGTTATTTTCAGAAGTTTAGAAACATTAACATTAAAATGCAATAAAAAAATTAGAATAAAAAAAGAATAAGCAAAATCAAAATAAGAGGAGGAGGGGACCCTCTCAAATTAGCTATATCACGAGATGTTATAACCCTTAAATGTTCTTGGTCCTTCGTGCCCCTGTTCTTACCAATAAATGCGTGCATATATCCATACAAACCTACGTAAAATATTCCAAAAGGAAATCTATGATTTCTCTTCTTGAATTCATGGCATGATTGCTTCAATTTCTAGAAGTCGATATTCATACGGAAGCGTGAATTATTGTTCTTCCTCTCTCTTTGGAACGAGTAATGGGCCCTGTCAAAAACATCAACGATGGTGGGCCCATTTTTATATTCCGAAGGGGATGAGCCCAACCGACCAATGGGTCCATCTTCATCGCCTATTTTCATTAAAAAAATTAGTATTGACTACACTTAATACAAAGAAAAGTACTGTATTAAAACCGTATACACTTTATTCTAGCTGTTTAAAAAGTGACGGGATACACTTACCTCGTCAATAGCTCCCGTGGTTTCTTTTGATAAATAGTAGGTATGGATAAGAAACAACGGCAGTCGTCGATCTAACCTTTTTTCTTCGCACAAGCATGGTCGAGGTCGAGATATTGGTCCATTACCTTATTTATATAAAGAGATAAGTATATTAAAAGTCCTAAAACTTGTCACAAAAATACAATTGAGTCCAAAAACTTTCAAAAAGTACAATTAAATTTTAAAACTTTCAAAAAGTGTAATCAAGTTCTAAAACTTGTCAAATTGGTCTAATCAAATTCTTCTATTTATTGTACTTTTTAAAAGTTTTGGGACTCGATTGCACTTTCTTGACAAGTTTTAGGACTTGATTATAGTTTTATAACTCAATTGCACTTTCGCAACAAGTTTTGAGATTTCTAATACACTTATTCCTTATATAAATGCCTAAGTATACATGTCATGATCTCTACATCATTTTTGTAAAGAAAATTTCATGTTCATAAATGTATGCTACAAAAGTCTCATATGTGATCATATTTACATTCGACTATGTAATAGAAGATTCCCATACTGAAGTGGAGGCAGACGCCCCTGTCACCACATGACGGAAGAAGTACAAAAAAAATCCTAAACTTATTGCATTTATACCAATTTAGTCATAAACTTTTCAATTGTACCAATTGAATTTTAAACATTTTGACATTTTGCCAATATAGTCCACCCCGCCAATTTTGGCTAGAAATTGCTGATGTGGACACCGGTTGTCTTACGTAGTACAGTTGGTGCTGACGTGGATAATTTTTATAATTTTTATATTTTTTTAATTAAAGCTTTGGGCTAAATTTCCGATGAATTACAGCCAGTTGATTTTTTTTTGAAGTTCTATGTAACAATTTCTTTTTCCAAGTTGAAAGTTGGTTTTCAATTATTCAATCGAATTGCTTTTAGGGTCTAACTTCTTCTCCATGTGACATAGCCGCGTGTCATGACGCGTAGATGAAATATCTTCTTGGGTGTGTGGCACAATGTATGAGTTTCGCTAATGTGCCAAATAGAAGGTCCAAATTTTTTACCCGGCTATCAAAGAAATTTATCTCATTCGACTAATTTGAACGGAAGAAATAAGTGAAGTCCATTTTGGGTGGGTGGATGGAGAATAAATCCGCTGTAGATGGGTTGATCTCTAAGCACGTTTAAGTTACAATCAAAAGCATTATTATGATGATAATGACCTCATCAGAGCTTTCTTTCTCAAACGAAATGACCCTTCTCTACAAACTCAAATATCATGATGTGGGAAAATTCATACCATATCCAAAGTGGTGAATTCAAACCAATTAAATGGTAGATAAAATGTGCAACACAAGCAAGGTTTTTTCTTGCTTCCGTGAGGGCATTGCTTCACGACGCGACACACTTGATTGAGGAATAGGATCTTTGATCGATCGAGTCAAATTGAATAACTGTTTGCACTAATTTCTCATTGAATTTTACAGGTAAATGTGAAGTTATGGTGACTCACGTGATGACCGAGGCACGAGCATGTTGGTCCATATCTTTCATTCTTATGTTAGGATTTTTCTAAAGTTTGAAACTCTCTCTGACTCATGAGTCTTGTAAAAAGTATATTTCCATGCCATTGACATTTGCCATTACGCAATGATGGAGTCATAGAGAACTTTAATGAAGCAACACAAATGCTCTCTCTCGGCATTTCATTCTTTTAGAATATTTAAATAATAAATCATATATTCATCTAACAGCTTAAACTTTTAGATCAATTGACAGTGATTCTACAAAATCTCATATAAATATATATATATATATATACATACATACATACATATATATAAAGAGCAATGTGTTAACATATTAGAATGTCATAAGTTCGTATCTTTCCAGACTCCTTATTCGCCTCTTTTATTACATATTTCCATGCTTAATCTTAGATCAAATTTCAACCTATGCGTGAGGAGGAGTGCTAGAGCTTTTAGAGAAATTTTCGTTAGACAAACAACAACCGGAACTAATCAACCATACGATATGATGTTTGAATAAATGATGCTAATATTGAGAATATAATTTACGTTTCCCCTGCAAATCATGAATGGAATTAACAAAATAAGAAAATTTTTCAGCTGTAAATTACCTTTATGGGATTCACATTTTGGCAAGTCTATTAATGTTCTCGGATGAATAGAGATCTCTATGTCCCCTCGTTGTGCATGATCTTCAAGTGCTTCTGAGTTCTGACTCACTTTTCCACAAGTGACAGGCAAAACAAACACGTTCTTTTCTTCTTCTTTTTTTCTTTTTTTAGTTTACATGATGAACGATGCTAGAGATGTCGACATCGAAATAGAAAACTTATTTTAAAACATAACACAAATTTGACACATCACTTTACGAATCAATTATTCACACTCTGCCGGTATTCTTCCACATAATTTGATTTGGCTTCTCTTTGCAGAAGATGAACAAGATAGAGTCGACGTGTTTGGCGAGCCTTTGAGAACTCTTTTGTGCTTAAGTCGACGTGGTTGTACACGGCACTACACAAATTAATCGTTATGTATATATTTTGGAATGTGTGTGATTTTGAGTGATCAATGCTACTCTATAAGGGTCTATTGAACTTATGATCCCTTGCTCAAATATTATGTTGGATTTTGTGAGGACCAATGTTAACTGTTCTACAAGTTTAAATTATTAGATAAAAACATGATTTAATATTTAAATTTTCTAACTATATATGTTATCTCCTTCACCTAGTAGCTTAAATATTCTAACAATATAGATGGTATCAAAGAGGAAATTATTATAAAAAAAAGCCATAAATTTATTGTACGGATGCCGATGCAGTTCTTAACCTTTCAATTTAGTTAATTTAGTCCCAAACCTTTTAAAAATTTCCAAATATAGTCATTCCGACTAATTTTGGCCCAAAACTGCTGAGCGTAGACAATTTTTGTAATTAATTAAAAAAATTCATGAATTTTTTATTCTCATTTTATTTTTTATTTTCATTTTTTCTTTCATAGTGGCGAGTGATGGCTCAACCCTCGCAACTTGGGTGAGGGCCATGAGGCCCTTGCCCATGACAGGCAAGGGCCTCGACCCTCGCTCGGCCACAATGAAAAAATAATAATAAAGAATAATAAAAAATCAGAAAATTTTTTAAAAATTGCAAAATTTATCTAAGTCACGTTGGCCGTGCCATATAAGACGGTTAGCATTCACATCAGTTATTTCTAACTAAAATTAATCAAAAGAATTATATTAGTAAATTGTCAAAAGGTCTAGAACTAAATTGGCCAAATTGAATAGTTTAGAATTAAATTAACATCTATACACTAGGTTTATGATTTCTTTGGTAATTTTCCTGGCAAAAGAGCTAGATTATGCTCTGGTTTATTTCCTTTGCCTGGCCTATGGTCGTCAAATTTCACGTGTCATTCCTAATTTGATTAACTTTGACTTTTTTGACGCTTGTACGCAGGAAACTTAAACCACGGGGTTACTAATGATTGACTAGGAACTGGGGAGATTGCAACGATAGCCCGATTTACATTCGCAATTTTTCTTAGAAACTGAAATATGTGTATCTCTTGGCATTTTATTTGTGGGCCGTTGAAGGAATCTCCTTTCTTTCTCTGACTGAATGTCAACTAACTCGAAGTTCATTCTCCGAATTTGGTTGCCTGTTGTCTGCTTACACCATTTGACCCAGAGTTCAACGAGTCTCATCTTCGGCCTATTTACATGTTCAAACCCGTTGGCTTTGGGTAAGAAAACTGGCAACTTTCTATGGTCTTGACTCCTAATTTCCAAATGACCCGTTCCACCCTATGCCATGTCATAGAGATGATTGTCCAAAATGTCCTAAACTTATTGTACAGTGATCAATTCGATCTTAAAATTTTCAATCTGGTCAATTTAATCTTAAACTTTTTAACAATTTTCTAATATAGTTCTTCTAGCCAATTTTGATTGGGAATTGCTGAGGTGGATGCCAGCCGTCTTATTTAATACGATCAGCATGAGGTGGACAATTTTTCTAATTTTTAAAAACTTTCTGAATTTATATCTTTCCTTTTGTTTCATTTTTCATTTTTTTTATTTCCCTGGCCGGCTGAGGAAAATAGTGAAAATAGAAAAAGGAAGTAAAGAGAGGAAAAAAAAAGAAAGAAAATTTTGATTTTTTTTAAAAAATGCAAAAATCATCAATGTCAGCGATTTCTGGTCAAAATTGATCGGAAGGACTATATTGATAAATCGTCAAAAGATTTAGGACTACATTGGCCAAACTGAAAAAGTTTAAGACTGCATCGATTGCTTATTGTATATATACATCATTTGACCCAAAGTTCCACGAGTCTCATCTTTGGCCTATTTACATGTTTAGACTCGTTGCTTTTGGGTAAGAAAACTGGGAACTTTCTATAGTCTTTTACCCCTAATTCCCAAATGATCCGTCCTGCCCCATACCATGTCATAGAGATGGTTGATCAAAAAGTCCTAATCCTATTGTACGACAACTAATTTCAGTCCTAAATTTTTTAGTTTCGTCAATTTAGTCCTAAACCTCTTAACAATTTACTAATGTACTTCTTTTGGCCAATTATGACTGAACAATGCTGAACTGGGTGCTAGCCGCCCTATGTCATACGGCTTGCACTGACGTAGACTTTTTTTGCAATTTTTAAAATTTTTTTGAGTTTTTCCCTTTCCTTTTCTTGCATTTTTCATTTTTCTTTTTATCCTATTTCCCTCTGCCGGTCATCGCCGAGGCCCTAGCAATTAGCGGAGGAAAATAAATAAATTGAAAATTTTATGACTAAATCGGCCGCTATACAATAAGTTTATGATTTTTTGGACAATTTTCCCCAATGTCATAAGCTAGATTTCATAAATCTTATCAGCTTATAATAAAGTAAAATACAGTTTAGAATTCTGATATGTGTTTGATAAGAAAGAGGCAGATTCCATTAAATAAGAGTTAGAAGATTCATATTTAGTGGCTCCCGAATTCGTCAATAAAGACGTTTAGAATTTGGATCGTCAAATCTGATAAGATCTACGTAGAATCAATATGGATTGCTTAACAGCACAGGGATTGTTTGATCATTGCTCGTATTAAGCACGGGTATGAATCCCTATAAAAAAATTGAGCCAAGAAATGAAAAGAAAGAAACAGGTTTCCATTAAATTAGAATAAGAACATTCGTATTAAGTCGCTCCTGAACTCGTCACCAGAGACGTTGGTGATCAGATGGGCTCATCCCCAGTAAGTGCGTTCAAGAAGAGACAATATAGAATAAAAGAACAAGAAGCAACCTCAAATGCAATAGCTCTTGTTTTCGCTTTTAATAATCTTCACGGTGACGAAATGTTGACCGGCAATTTCATCTGTCTCACACCCTCGTCTACGCATTACAACTGCCAAGTCCTCTCGACGTAATATGGTCAAGCACTCCATCCACTGTAACAAGTTTCTCATTTCACTCTTTAGCTCCCATATAAAGAGGCATCTCTCCCACAACATTGGACACACAGCATTAGTAAAGAAGAGGAAAGATGAAACTTTTGGTGACCCAAATCTTGCTTTGCACTATCTTCCTCGATCTTGCTCTTCATGTGGGTCTCACAACATCAGAAGAAGTCGGTGGGTATCGCCCCACGAAAGCGGACGGAAACTTACTTAGGCTTCAACTCTTTCTCAGTTCATATGACTTTGCATTTGGTCTTTCTGATGTTGCAGAGGACGAGAGCGAATTCAACTACAATGCAAGGAGTGAGAGAGGTCCGGCTTGGTGGGGAGAGATCAGGAGGGAGTGGAGAATGTGCAGGAATGGATCGATGCAGTCGCCGATCGATCTCTTGAGCGACAGGGTTCAAGTGGTGGCCCATTTGGAGAGACTGAAGAGGTGCTATGAAGCCTCCAATGCCACACTTAAGAACAGGGGACATGACATCATGGTAGGACTAGACTCACTGTCGCTATGTTTGATTTCTGTTATGACATTGATCAAAGAACAAGAAAGGCTTCCATGCCTTTTTTGACATGTAACTATAATTGTTAATGTTATGATGACATTTTTAAAAAGACAAGTTAAATAGAAGTGACACTGGACAGTTTCATCAGATGTGACCATGATGAGCATGGTTTGCTCTGTGAGTTTATGCAGTTGAGGTGGGAAGGAGATGCAGGGTATATATATGTGAATGGAACCCAGTATTCGCTGAAGCAATGCCATTGGCACTCGCCCTCTGAGCATGCCGTTAATGGCAGAAGGTGGTCTCTCCTCTTCTTTTTTCCCCTAACTGGCCACTATCCTTTTACAAAGATCATTACTAAGATAAGCTCAAATTTTTTCTTACTAACTCGATTAATAGGTTCGATCTTGAGCTACACATGGTTCATGAAAGCCCCAAAGGTGAAATTGCTGTGGTAGGAGTCATGTACAAGTTGGCCCAACCCGATACTTTCTTGTCAACGGTAGACTCGGGATTATATTGTTGTCGAAATTTAGTACTTGGTTTATGTGTTCAGAACACAGAATAAATTTTTTCAATGATTTTTAATACGTAGATGATGAATCATATAGAAAGAATCGCTGATACCCATGGAGTCGAGAGAGCCATCGGAATAGTGAACCCGAACCACATAAAGATTGGAAGCAGAAGGTACTATAGATACGTGGGCTCTCTCACGGTGCCTCCTTGCACTCAAAATGTTCTATGGACCGTCGTTCATAAGGTTCGCAGTTTCTTTTTCTTTCACTTCAGATTTTGGTTCTTGGAGTGGAAAGCATTTTTGTCAAAACAAGGTATAATTTCGTTATTACAAGACCGTCCTCAAGGAGAAATAGTGAACTTTTCTACCGTCATGGAATGCTCAAGTAGACTTGCAGACATGATATGTCCTTGTGACATTACCATAAGCATCATCTGCACTATATGATTCGGTTCTTTTGATGTCCCTTATGTAATGTTTTGACTTCCAATATAAGCCTAGTTCATGACATTCTCTTCTGTTTTGCCGCGGCATCAGGTGAGAACTGTTTCTAGAGAGCAAGTGAAGTTACTGCGCGAAGCTGTTCGCGACATGAGTTTCCGTCTTTATCTAAATTTTCAATTGTAAGCGACAAGGTTGAATATTATTGTGAAAGCAAAGATTTGTTTATTGCCTTTGCAGGATTCCGAATTCAATGCCAGGCCATTGCAACCCCTAAACAGACGCTTAGTGCAGCTATATAGTCCAACCGACAGCGAATCAGAAAGCGAGAATCCGTGATTTCACTGTCAATGCCATCATTAGTGGACGATGCGGAGCTTGCGGTGATAGTAGAATGTGATTGACAGAGTAGAAAATAGTTGCAGAAGTTGGTTTATGGATACTTAGTCATATATTGTAGCAACCGGAGATTTTGTTCCCCTCTTGTATGCTCATCGGTTTCTCAGTTTATTAGTACCTGCAGTTACCATGATCCGGATTCTCTTCTTTGATTTCATGCCAGTTATATGCCCTTGAGACAGGAAAAGAACTTGCAGGCTACTACTATTGCAATGATAGATTGAGAAAGAGTTAATAATCGAAACAAAGGAGGAGGGAGGGGACATGTAGCTGCAGTTGAGGCGGAGGTGGCATCACCGCCACCCCGCATCGACTAGGGGCTGGCACCCCTGTCCGGACTTAGGCGAAGCCGATGTGGCCCTCACCGCCACCTCCGCTATCGAAAAAGCAACATGAGAGTGTGCGGGTCGAGTGAGTCAGGCTAGGTCGCGACTCTCGCTAGTCTCACCACTTATTAGCGAAATCCGTTGTGTCCCGGCCCTCGCCTCTGGCTGGCGAGGTTACCGGCCCTAAGTCTAGGGAAACAAAGAAAGAGTAAATAAAAGAAAAAAATTATAAAAAAAATATTCAAAATATTATTTAAAAATGTCCACATTAGCGCTAATGTCCACGTTAGTATTGATCATGCCACGTAAGACGATCGTTGTCCACATTAGCGATTTTAAGCTAAAATTAGCTAAATGGACTCAATTGATAAAAAATGAAAAGGTTTCAATTGGTACAATTATAAATTTTATTATTTTAGAATTGAATTGACACAATTACAATAGATTTAGGACGTTTTTGGTAATTTTTGCAGGGCAAAACTAAAAGGAGACTACTCCATTTCTCGACGTCCGTGAGAAAAAAACAAAGCTGTACGTAGGTCCAATGGCTATATGTACATAGACAACCCCGGAAAGCATGGGGATAGATAGTGATTTTTGGTTTGGATCCCGCAAATGGAGACCATGAGTCAACACATCAGTTGACACAAATAAATTCTACAGTATGTTAAATTATTTCAAAACAAAAGGCGAATTTAGTGATTAAGCTCTTTCTTTCTTAAGCCAACTTGTAGACATGGCCACGGGCCGGTTTCGGCTCGGAACTGGCTCGGGTCAAACCCGGGACCGGCCCGTGGACCCGGCCGTGGTTCGGAACCGGAACTGGCCCGTGGCATACGGGCCCGGTTCCAAAAAAAATAAAAAAAATTCATTCTTTCTCTCTTTTTTCCCCAAATTTGATTATAATATACATTTTGATTACATTTTATATTGAATAATTCATTATTTCATAATTTGATAATTCATAATTTTTTTATTTCATAATTTATTTTTTAAATTTTTACCGTCCGGTTCCGAACCAGACCGGAACCCGAACCAGAACCGGCCTGGAACCGCCGGTTCCGATTCATACATGCCCATGAACCGGAACTGGCCGATTCCGAACCGTGGCCATGTCTACCAACTTGGAGCACGAGAGACCCTATATAAGCGCCTCCAATCTTTCTTTCTCTCCTCACCAAATCAACTTGAACGTTCAATTTCGAAAGTTGAAAAACTTGAAGTCCTTTGTGGCACTCTTCCAAGCTCTTTCAATTGTTATCAGCATCACTCTCTTTTCATCTCCATCACGACCACCTCCTCATGCAACGGAACTTGTCAAACCCTAGATGATTGCACCCGCCAATTGATTTGCATTGACGGAAGGTGCCACGACGATCCCGACCTAAGCACACAATATGTCGTGCTACACCATCACCGTTCGGTGGAGGACATTGGCCCTCGGGCACTATGCACCGTCACAACAAATCCTACCCTAAATATCAGTGCTCACCCCCGGCAACATCTTCCACTCGAGCGACCTTGACGAACACCGATTTCAGCAAAAAGTGGAGGTGGTGGGGCATCAGAGTGCGATGGCAGTACCACAAAAACTCTGAACTGGTTGTTGCACTGTCAATTGGGTGGTATGCAATGGCTCTCGATGTGCGGATAGGATCGGGATAACATCTAGGAAGATTGGGAGGAGCGTGATGGCCAAGGTGGCCGATGGTTTTTGACTGGTGTTTTGGAATATGTTTGACGCTTTGCGTAGTTCAAATGTACGAAATAATTTGTTCGGGCCATAAAACTGTAAAAGAAATGTAGGGAAATGCTTGTAAGAGAAGATAATACGCAGAAGTTGAAATAATAATGATAATAGCAATAATAGGACGTAGTACCATTACTACGATTTGTCCTTTAAAGATATTATAGTCTCTCAAGTTATGCATCTGGGATAAATTTGGGATAAAGGCACCGGAGATCCTCGAAGCACCGCAAAATGTTCAATAAGGCGTGTCGATTATTTTTGTGCAATTAGTTCTCTAAACTATATACTTTTATGTTCAAATTGGTGATCATTCCGTTAAAAATACAAACAAAGATGCTAACTTGGCTAGTAAATACTGACGTGTCACCTTATGTGGCATCCTATGTGGCAATTAAAATATAAAATATTATTTTCAAATTAAAAAAAATAAAATTATTTTTTTAAAAAAACTAGAGAAATCAAGACAAAGGAGACAGGGGAGACATGTAGCAGTAGGGGTGAGCGGTTCCAAATTTTGTTTTCAGGTTTCATACAAATTCCAGTTAAAACCTGGAACCTACCCATAGGAACATGTTCCTCAATTTTTGGAATATAGAACCTACCCTATATATCTTGGAACCTGGAACTTATCATGTCACAGGTTTCAGGGTCGTTCCGTGGTCTTCCCAGGTTCCACATATATTATTAATTGAACAATTGCAGAAAATCATCGTATTTAATAACCACTACTTGTTGCTATGATCCACTGATCAAAACTTATATATAAACACATGAAGAATATGAAACATTAATAAGTCATAAAATGAAAGCTCAAACAAGTAGTTCCAGATTATACACTCATCATTTAACGCCATAAAATATCGCAGGATCACTCGAAGATAGACTAAAAAAAAACACAAAAAACTTGGAACTTGGAACTTGGAACCTGCCTATCAAAATAGGTTTCCCAATTTTTGAAACCTGGAACCTACCCAGTATACCTTGGAACCTGAAACTTATAGCTTCCTACCGGTCAGGTTCTCGAGTTCCAGATTCTACCACGGAATTGTGCTCATCCCTATGTAGCAGCAATTGAGGCGGAGGTGGTGTCCTCGCCACCCACGCATCGGTGAGTGCCGACATCCTTGGCCGGACTCAGGCGAAGCAGATGTGGCCCTTGTCGCCACCTCTGCTGCTGAAAAAAGCAACATCAGTCCGGGTGTGGGTGTGGGTGTGGGTGTGGGTGTGGGTGTGGGGGGCGGGGTTGCTATGACATCGCCACGGTCGCCATTCTGGCACTCAAATCTATAGCAGGGGCATAACATCGTATATATCTAAGGTGACGCGCCCCATGCCATTGGAGTCGCGAGAGTTGGCGGCCCTCGCTGCTACCTACACGTTGAAGAAGATCGAAGACCACGTCTTTCGTGCTGCGCAAACTTAGGTGTAATTTAGTCAAAAACACGTTAACTATGGCCCACGTGGTCTTCCTTAACCACAAACTTAGGTGGAATGAAAGCGATTTTGATCCCCAGAAGCATTTATGAAATGGTGGGCTAAATTTTCTAGCATTGAGACATCTTTTACATTCAATTTCGGCAAAGCCCCAACATTCGCCATTCGCAATAAATTACTATAGCTTAGGGCTGCCGGCCGATTACGGCCGGTTGATCTTCTAAAGTTCTATGTAACTATTTCTTTTTACAAGTTTAAAGTTGGTTTTCAATCAATCGGTCGAATTGCTTGTATCGTTTGCATTCCAATCGACTTTTATGTTTAAATTCTAAAATCTCTTGCTTCTTCTCCATGTGTCATTGCCGTGTTACATGATTTGTAGATAAAATATCTTCCCACGCGGCGCGATTTTTTAATTTGACTAATGAACAAATGAGAAATCCAAGTATTTTACATGAGCATAAAAGAAATTATCCTTGTTAGTGAAGTCCATTTTGGGTGGGTGGAGAATGATTCCGCTTTAGTAGTTGGGTAAAATCTCTAAGCACGTTTGAAGATATAATCAAAGGCAGAATTATGATGATAATGACCTCATCGGAGCTTCCTTTCTCAAACGATCTCACCCTTTTCTACAAAATGAAATATCATCATGGAGAAGAATTCATTCTATACCTAAAGTGGTGAATTCAAACCAATTAAATGAGATATAAAAATGTGCTAACGCACGGAATACACTAAATTCTTGATGCATCGATGGATATTGATCGAGTCAAATTGAATTACTGTTTGCACTAGTTTCTCATTGAAATTCACAGGTTGATGTGAAGATGGTGACTCACATGATGACCAAGGCATGAGCATGTTGGTCCATATCTTTTTTTCTTAAATTAGGGTTTTCGTAAAGCTTGAAATTCCACACCGACTCGCGAGTCTTCTATACAATTAATTTTTTTTAGGCCATTGACATTTGCCATTACGCAATGATCAAGTAATACAGAACTTTAATGAAGCAAAACAAAACTCTCTTTTGGCGTTTCATTCCCCAAAAAATATATATATAACAATTAATTTATCCAGGGCCGATCCAACCATCTGTGCTATTAAGTGTAAAAGAGTTCTCAAAAACCTCGTCAAACGCTTTGACGGTTGACACCATCTTCTTCATCGTTTGCAGAAAGAAACCAAATCAATATATGTGAAAGCATAATGGCGGAGTGTGAATAATTCGTTCGAAAAGTGACGAGCCAAATTTGTTGTTAGGTTACGAATTAAGTTTTGTATAATCGATCTTGACATCTCTAGCATCGCTCAATAATTTAAATTAGAGGGGTTCCTTTTACACTCGCTACTACCAGAATTAATCAACTATGTGAGCATCCATGTACGAATAAATTATGCTAATATTGAAGGGAAAATTACCAAAAAAGTGTTAAATCTAGTCATAAACCTTTGTTTTTTTTTGGCCAATTGAGTTCCCAACCTTTTGCATTTATGCCAATTCAATCTCTCCGGTCAATTTTGGCCGGTCGACACTAATATAGATATTTTTTCAATAATATTTTTCTCTTTTTTTACTTATTTTTTTATTTTCTTTTTCCTTTTTTTTCATTCTCTTTCTTTTTTTTCTTCTTCCCTTCCTTCTCCCTCTAGAGGCGAGGGCTAGCGAGGCTCGACCTCGCCGTCGCTGGCCTCGCTCGCCCCTGGCGAGGCCGACCTTGCTAACCTCGCCTTTGGCCAGCGACTGGCTAGAGGAAGAAAGATGGGAAGAAGAAAAAATGAGAAAGAAAATAAATTAATTTAAAATTATTAATATATTATTTAATATATCCACGTCAACACTGGCCATCCTAACCAATCATGCCATGTAGGATGGCTAACGTTCACGTTAGCGCCGGCCAGATAAAATTGGATAGATAGATCGAATTGATATAAATGTAAAAGATTTAGGACTCAATTGATAAAAAAGAAGATTTATGATTGCATTTGCATAATTGTAATAAATTTAGAACTTTTTCGGTAAGTCTCCCCACCCCTTGCAAATCATGAATGGATTCAACAAAATATGAAATTTTCAGCTGTAAATTCCCTTCATAGGATTCAGCTTTTAGGCAAGTCTCTTTATGCTCATGGATGGGTAGCGATCCCAACGTCCCCTGTTGTGTATGATCTTCAAGCGCTTCTAACAATTTTCCACGAGCGAAGGCAAAACAAACGCGAGTTACGATTATATTTGTTTCACGAAAAATGAATGATTTAGAATGTATTTTCCTAAAAGTGATCGCTCGTACTGATATTGTCATCGTCCATGAGAACGATTCACATAAATTATTGTTGGCACTAAAAGTATTTTTTATCAACTAATTATTTTAAACGATAAAAGCGGCAATTTTTAGAAAAATATTTCTTCGAATCATTCATTTTTCGCGAAACAAATGGAGCCTGTATTTTGTAATTTTTTTTGTATGCTTTTTTTTTTCCTTTTGGGTACGAAATTCTTTCCTATGATTGAAAATGTGGGAATTTCTTTGGCATTTTATTTAGCGGGTCGTTGAATGAAATCTACTTTTTCTTTTGTCCGACTGTACATCAACTTACTCGAAGTCCTTTTTTTGACTTTGGTTGCCCGATGTGTACATCATTTGACCCGGAGTTCTCTTTTTCTTTTCTTTTTTGGTGGGTCGGAATTGGAAAAATGGCACAAATAGTTCCTGAACTTTGACTTAATGTGTAATTTGATCCCTAAACCTTTCATTTGTTCAATGTAGTCCCTGAACTTTAACCCAATGTTCAATACAGTCCCTGAACTTTCCCTGAATTTTTGGTACATGTTCAATAAAGCCCCTGAACTTTATAAAAATGTTCAATATAGTCTTTCCATTAATTCAAGTTCAGGGACTATATTGTATATTTTCATATAGTTCAGGGACTAAATTGAATATTTACTAAAAGTTCAGGGATCAAATTGAACAAATTGAAAGTTCATGGACCACATTGAATATTGGATTAAAGTTTAGGGACTACATTAAATAAATTAAAAGTTTAGGGATCAAATTACATATTGAGCCAAAGTTTAGGGACTGTTTGTATCATTATCTCGTCAGAATTCAACCCAGAGTTCAACGAGTCTCATCTTTGGCCTATTTCTTACGTGTTTCTATTCTTTACAAAGGTTATGACGAAGAAATTTGAAACGCGCTTCAGAATTCTGATATGTGCTGCAAACACGACCCGATTGGCGATTTTCAGCACACTGGAATTCTAGACAAGTGCGGTTTTGATGCTTTGGAAGAAGAAAAGGGGAAGGTGTTTGAAGCGAGAAAGAACGAATTCTTTAATTGAATTGAAATCGAAGTCGATCTTGTATGTCGAGGGCGTTTAACTGTGGACTTTCTAGTGTCTATTGGATCATCCGTTTCTCCACGACGTAACTCTAAGGTGCATTTAATAACATTTCTGTTCTCGGAATTAATTCCTTTTTAGAAATAGTTTTTTTTTCTTTAATATCTCTAGATGAGTTTCTGAGCAAAAGAACACGATTAATAACTGTTCAAAAATTCTATTTTCGAAACAGAAAAAGAATAGAAAAGCGTTTAGTATGACTCTAAATAAATTTTGCGACGTGAATTTTTTTTTAGGCTCCGTTCGTTTGCCGAAAAATATTCTCCTTTTGGAAAATATTTTCTCGGAAGTCATTTTCCTGAAAAATGTTTTCTTGGAACACAATTTTCTGGTGTTCGACTAAAATTTGAAAAAGTTTCGGAAAATATTTTATAGTGTTCGGCGACCGCCGATCCGGCGGCGGAGGGCGACCGGCGACGGCGGCGGCCAGCGACCGGCGGTGGCGACCGGCGGGCTATGGCAGTGGCCGGCGGGTGATGGCGGTGGCCAGCGATCAACTTCCTCTCCTACGGAAAATATTTTCCCTCGCATGGGCAATTTTAACTTGACTTTGGGGGAAAATGATTTCCTCATTGTGAAAAGAGAAAATTATTTTCCTCAAAACAATAAAGGATTTGGGGGTGGGGTTTTCCGCTCTGAACACCAGAAAACGCGGAAAATGTTTTCCGGAAAAATATTTTTCTGGAAAGGAACGGAACCTTAGTTTTTAAATAATTTTTTGAGATTTTTCTTCTTTATCTTTTTTTTTTCCTCCCTTCTTCTTCCTCCTCTAGCTGGTCACCGGGCCTTGGCGATGACCAACAACCAGCCAGAGACAAGGGCCAGCGAGATCGAGCCTACCGAAGCCGACCTCGCGATGGCTAGGCGAGGTTGAGCCTAGCCCAGGTTGACCTCGCCCGGCCACGACGAGGCCGACCTCGCCCAGGTTGACCTCGCCTAGCCACGGCGAGGCCGACCTTGCCGAGGCCCGGCAACTGGCTAGAGGAGGAGGAAGAAGGAAGGAAAAAATGAAGAAAAAAGAAAAGAACATGGCCTCATTTCAGAAATTGTTCCCGGGAACAAAGAAGTATATATATTTTTTAACTTTTTATTTTTTTCCAAATCTATTCCCTCGCTATTTTTCTATTTCGGGGAAAACTAATGTTACCAAATGAATTTACGTTCTTTTTCTATTACAGGAAACAATAAAACTAAAAAATAAAGAAATATGAGGGTAACCAAGCAAGCCCCTATTAGACCAAATTGCTTCACACTCCTTCAACTCGAGAGAGTACTCGGTGTATCTAATGCATCTACAAAAAAAAATTGAATCTGGACCGTCAAATATAATTAATGAGATTAACGTAGAATCGACATGGATTGCTTAACAGCACAGGGATTGTTTGATAATTACTCGAGTTAAGCAGGGGAACCAATCCCTACAAAATAATTGAGCCAAGAAATGACAAGAAAGAAACAGGTTTCCATTAAATTAGAATAAGATTATTCGTATTCAGTCGCCCCCGAATTCGTCACCAGAGACGTTGGCGATCAGATGGGCTCGTCCCCAGTAAGTACGTTCAAGAAGAGGCAATATCGAATAAAAGAACAAGAAGCAACCTCAAATGGTGACGGCGATGGCTCTTGTTTTCGCTTTTAATAATCTTCATGGTGACGAAATGTTGACCGGCAATTTCAACTGCTTCCTGCCCTCGTCCATGCATTCAGACTGCCAAGTCCTCTCGACGTCATGTGTTCAAGAACTCCATCCACTGTAACAAGTTCTTTCAATTCACTCTTTTGAGTCCTATATAAAGAGAAGCATCTCTCCCACAACATAGGAGACACAGCATTGCAAAAGAAGAGAACAAAATGAAGCTCTTGGTGGCCCGAATCTTGCTTTGCACCGTCTTCCTCGTTCTTGCTCATCATGTGGGTCTTGCGACATCGGAGGAAGCTGGTGGGTATCGGCCTGCGAAAGCGGACATAAACTTACTTAGGCTTCGACTCTTTCTTGGTTTGTATGACTTGTGAGCGTGAGTTTGTTTTTAGTTACACTGGTCTCTTTGATGTTGCAGAGGACGAGAGCCTGTTCAATTATGATGCGGGGAGCGAGAGAGGTCCGGCGCGGTGGGGAGAGATCAGGAGGGAATGGGGGACGTGCAGGAACGGATCGATGCAGTCGCCGATCGATCTCTCGAGCGAGAGGGTTCAAGTGGTGGCCCATTTGGGAAGACTGAAGAGGTGCTATGAAGCCTCCAATGCCACGCTTAAGAACAGGGGACATGACATCATGGTAAGACCAGACTTGCCGCCACCATGTTCGATTTCTTTTATGACTTCCACCAAAGAACAAGAAAGGCTTCAATGCCTTTTTTGATCTGTAACTATAAATGTTAATGTTAATGCTATGATGACATTCTTCAAAAGACAAGTTTTATAGAAGTGACACTAGACAGTTTCACTTTCATCGGATGGGACCGTGATGAGCATGGTTTGTTCTGTGAGTTTATGTAGTTGAGGTGGGAAGGAGGTGCAGGGTCCATTTATGTGAACGGAATCCACTATTTGCTGAAGCAATGCCATTGGCACTCGCCCTCTGAGCATGCCGTTAATGGCAGAAGGTGGTCTCTCCTCTTCTTTTTACCCCTAACTGGCCACTATTCTTTTACAAAGATCAAAGAACCTTGACCGCATTACTGAGAAAAGTTCAAATTTATTTTTACTAACTCAATTAACAGGTTCGATCTTGAGCTACACATGGTTCACGAAAGCCCCAAAGGTGAAATTGCTGTGGTAGGAGTCATGTACAAGCTGGGCCAACCCGATACTTTCTTGTCAACGGTAGACTTCGGATTATTTTGTTGTCGAAATTTAGTACTTGGTTTACGTGTTTTAAACACAAAATAAATTTTTTCAATGATTTTTAATGTGTAGATGATGAAACATATAGAAGGAATTGCTGATAGCCATGGAGTCGAGAGAGCCATCGGAATAGTGAACCCGAAGCACATAAAGATTGAAAGCAGAAACTACTACAGATACGTGGGCTCTCTTACGGTGCCTCCCTGCACTCAAAATGTTCTCTGGACCATTGTTCAAAAGGTTTGCAGTTTCATTTTCTTTCAATTCGGATGTTGGTTCTTGGAGTGGAAACACAGAGCATTTTTGGTTTTATTTAACTAAAACAGTTTTCATAGGAGAAGGTTTACGCTCAGTTCCTTTCACGAGAGGTCCTGAGTTCAAACTCGCCCATCGGTGATTTAAGTGGGGGATCGTGGCGGTGGGATGCTGTGCTAATCCCCTCGAGGACTAGTCGGGCATCACCACTGGTTTGAGCCCTAGCTTGCTGGCCACGCGGACACCTCGATTATAAAAAAAAAAAAAACAGTTTTCATAGGAGAAATAGTGAACTTTCTAACTTTTTTGGAACTGCTCAAGTAAAATTACAAACATGATGGTTCTGGTTCTCTTGACGTCCCCTAATGTAATGTTTCCAGACTTCCAATATAAGCCTAGTTCATAACATTTTCTTCTGTTTTGCTGTGTCATCAGGTGAGAACTGTCACAAGAGAGCAAGTGAAGTTACTGCGTGAAGCTGTTCGCGACGTGAGTTCCGGCCTTTAACTGACTTTTTCAAATGGAAGCGACAAAGTTGAATTATTGTGAATGCAAAGATTTATTTATTGCTTTTGCAGGACTCTGAATACAACGCCAGGCCATTGCAACCCATAAACAGGCGCCCGGTGCAGCTGGTTAGCCCAACCGACAGCAAATTAGAAAGCGAGAATCCGTGATTTTGCTGTTAATGCCCTCATTAGCGGGACGACCCAGAGCTTTCAGTGATAGTATAATGTAATTGACAGGGAGGAAAATAGGTGCAGAAGTTGGTTAAACGATACTTAATCATATATTAGAGCGGCCAGAGATTTTGTTGCCCTCATGTATGATCATCGGTTTCTCGGTTTATCATTACCTGCAGTTACCACGATCCGGATGATTTCATGACAGTTATATGCTCTTGAGATAAGAAAAGAACCTGCAGGCTTCTTCCACAGTGATGGAGCGAGAAAGTGTTAATCGAGGATTAATATTTGGTAGAATACTAAAGAAGATCTATACTGAATTGTCGGTCATGTGTTCTCGCCATTACATGGTAATTTCGGTAGTTCTAATCCTAACACAACATTAACAATTTAACTTAAACAAGGCAGATTTAGTCAAATAACCTGTCTATGACATGTTCACCACCTAATGTCAAATAGTTCTGTACATGTGCATAACCTTTGTCAAATAGAACAGTGCTAGTAGACCGTCAACAGAATCAAACAGTAATTGAATCGTGAAACATCAGAACACCAAGCGCGTTTCAGGAAGAAAAGAACTTGAACGTGGAATTGGTGCTTAACCTTAGTCAAGTCTCTAATATTGTACTTTTTCTCCCAATTGACAATTTATACAGAACTTCAGTTAAATATGCTAACTGATGCATCATGTAAATGCGACATATTGCGCACCTGGACTTAAAGATCAAAATGCGCATACCGTCTCCAATCAGACCATCCTCGCAAGCACTTTCATCACATCGTCCATAGATGGCCGATGCAGGGGGTCATCTTCGACACAAGCCTTGGCCAAAACTGCCAAGCACAAGGCCTCAGCGAGCGAATAATCCTCCTTCAAACACGGATCCAGGAAGCCCCTCAGTTGCTCGAAACACCCGCCTTCGTTTCCTCCCCCTGCCAAAAACTGGATGGAGTCTTTGAACTGTTTACCATCGGTGTCCTCTCGACCTGAAATCAGCTCTAGCAAGACCACTCCGAAAGCGAAAACGTCCACTTTCTCAGAGACCGATCCGTTTAGCATGTGCTCCGGCGCGATCCATCCGTTGAAACTGATCGAGGTGTCGTGGTCGTTTCCTTTTGAGGAACCAATAGCAGTCGTTGGGGCGATATTTCCTAGCTTCGCTCTCCAGTTGGACGCGATGAAAATGTTCCTACTGTTCACATTCATGTGAACATAAGAAGGAAATATGCAGTGATGTAGATAATGAAGCCCAGTTGCGACGTCAAAAGCGATTTGGGTCCGGCGGTGCCAATGGAGAGGATTTCCCAGCCGAGACAAGCAGTCCCTTAAGCTTCCATTGCTCAAGTACTCAAAGATGAGATATGACCGAGAGTCGTCACTTGTTTCGTCGTAACAAACGCCGAGCAAAGTCAAGACATTGATGTGATTGATCTTTGAGTGCACGTCAATGACCCGATGGGTCTCTTTGACGTTGCTTCCTTTGATCATCACTTCGACAGTATTAATCAACGCCTTGTAGACTGATCTATCTATCCTGGTGTCTTCACTAAAATTCTTGGTCGCCTTCCTGAGCTCCTCGATGCCGTATTGGTTCAATGAGTATTTGATCCCAACGAGAAGATCTGGCGACAAACAGGACGTCCTGGAGCTTCTACCCGTATGGCCCGACCTCGGAGAGCTTAGCGTGGACAAATATGAGAACCGCGAGCTTCTTGTATTGAAAGACTGCAATTTCTGGCCTTTCCATCTCTTCAAGGCCTTCAAGTACAGACCACAAGCGATCAACGCTACAAGCACTAATGACAGCCCAACCACGGATCCTGCAATATACAAGTTCTTAAGTTTCTCACTATCTGTCGCCTTCTCCACGGGAACTGTGGGAAGAAAACCTGGAGAGGGAGGCGGCGAATTTGGTAAGGTGAAAGTGAGAGACGGTTCTTTTGTTAAAGGGACAAGAATCGTAGAGTTGGTATAAACTGTTGACCTGTAGTCTAGATGGTTCGCTGCCCAAATGTCACTAACGGGAATGCCGAATTTCTGCGCAACTTTATTCGTGTCGTCTCCTTCCATAATGGGGTATGTCACGAGATATAGTACTTTCCCATTGCTTAGGGAAAAATTACCAGGACAAGCGCATGTCAAGGGCACAACAAGCTCGGACCCGGCTTTCGCGAATTTCCCATGAAAGGGATAGTTATCGTCGACCAGCGTGACCGATTTCACTAGGCCTTCAAAGACTCCGCAGGCAATCTCAGAGAACTCTGTGCTTCCACTGACAGGATAAGTTACGTTTTTCTGTAAAAATTGGCCGGCACAAGAGCATTGGATCTGAACGAGAATTTCTCTACCCGGTTGGAGATTCTCAGTGGGGGATACAATCTTGTTCGAAGTAAGTACCGTGTCGAGATCAGCCCCGAACAGCTTGGTAATGTTCGAGATCGTCGGGTAGTCCTGGTTCGCCCGGTACAGCAAGAACGCCCGACAATACTCTTGGGGATAAGCACAGCTGTATCTTGAACCAGGATGAGTTGCTGAAGAACAGGTTGAGGAGTCATAGTATTGCTGGCCCTGGCTTGAGACAAAGAACACCCAGATGAGAAACAACAGACGAATCATGGTTTACAAGATCAGACACACAAAGCTACTCATCTCTGCTCGAGTGTTCCTAACCAAAAAGTTAAAAAGTCCTTTTTAATCACTTGAATGTCTTGATCTGAGTCCTGAGGAAGCCAGCTAAAATTTGAGGTTCATCAGCGATAAGCGACAGATCCAATGACATCGAATACAATCGACATATATGCCGTCCGAGCGATACGGACGGTCCAAAATGCAGCTGACATCGTCTTGAGGGCCAAAAGAAAACGAAATGTGGTGCAGCGTTGAACTTGAAAATTTTGGAAAGGATCAATGGCCGGCCTAAAGAGCGGATTCGCCCCACAGAGATTCAATTGTCGACATTCTTGAGAATTGTTTCTGCTTGTTATCTTTTGACCTGGAGCTTTTCGATAGACCCCACCAATTGTCACGTTGCCAAATCATCTCCAACTAAGAAAGCAAATTAATTGATAATTAAATAGAGAACTTTGGTTAAACGTGCAATGTGGTTCGTGAACTTTTAATTCGTCCAATGCGATCCCTAAAATATTAGTAGAATGTCAGATGTAATCCTTATTCAAAGGACAAATCAGACGTTATTTAATGACATGAATTATCATATGCTGATTTGAATCTTTAAAAATGATGATGTCAACATGTCTATCATTCTTACCCATCTACTTTGGATTAATGAAGAAAATCAAGGCATTTTAACATATCCATGGTTATTTGATGATGTGGATCGTTATATCCTAATTCGACATGAATATCTTACTTGGATAAACCTTGTGTAACTATTTTTTGTTATCCACCGTTCAGCGTTAACAAGTTGAGAGTCACGTCGACAAATTCTATTAACTCGAATTAATGGAAAAACGACATTAACCATTTTTCACGTAATTTAGGGATTAGATTGAATATTTGTTAATACTTTTGGGACTATATTAAATATATTAAAAGTATGATAATAACATTACACATTTGATCGAATTTCAATGATCACTTGTTTCATTTTTCTGCAAAAAAATAAAATAAACTCGGCTCACCCATCATGGAATCTAAGAGCTTGCTGGGCCTAGAGGAGTTTTTTTGGCAGGGCCTGATCGGCTCACCCATCAAGAACAGGCTTGGGACGTAAACTTAGGCCCAATAAAGAGCCTGAAATGCTTCTGTAAGGCCCAATCCGAGCCTCGAGCCTGTCCAAGCCTAACCCATGCACAAGTTAATATAAGAGATAATAACACAAACAATTCCTGAATTTTTGCCCAACGTATAAAATAGTCCCTGAAATTTTAATTTGTTTAATGCGATCCCTGAATTTTAACTCAATGTGTAATGTGATCCCTGAACTTTTAATTTATTCAATGCGGTCCTTGGATTTTTGGTTCATGTTCAATGTAGTCCATAAACTATATAAAAATGCTCAATATAGTCTCTGAACTTATTCTGTTGTATCATTTTTTCTCAATTGAATTTTATAATTCGTTATCGGACGAGCTTAATCTCAACAAATGTCGAATTTTTTTAATTCTCAGCACTTAATTTAATAACGGAATGAGCCCTAAGTATTCTTCAATTTCAATCTACCGTAATACTTGGGTGTCCACCTAGTCAAGAAGGTGGGGACGGCGACACCAACACCAGGTATCACACTCTAGTAAAAAATAAGCCTACATTTGGTCGTGAGACAAAGAACTGAGATACGATTAGATTAAATAGAAAGAAAAGATCTCTCAATTGGATGTATTAGCATATATGATCTCCCTCAAGTGTTTGGTGCATCTAGGTTAAGATTGAAAAAAACAAAAGAAAATCATTGAAATAATTGAAGAAGGCACGGAAATAGAGAAAACCTACCTAAAAACTCATGCGACCACAACGTCGCCGCCACGGTGGTGGCTACCAACCACAGCGATGTTCCCTTGTGAGAGAAAAATTAGAGACAAAGAGTTCAAGACTATTGTGGGTTGCCACAAAAATCAAGTGTCAGGGCCTCGTGAGTCTCAAGCAACTATCTCTATTATAGTTAGGGGTGTGAATGGTTTGGTTTTTCAACAAAATCGAACCGAATCGAGCATTAAGGCTGCGTTTGGTCGATCGTATAAAAGTCAAGATATGATATATTTTATCATATCCTGTATTTGGTGGTGGTCCAGGATAAGATAAGGTTGGATATAGACCGGATATAACCCGGATAAACAATCTGGGTGGGTGAGATAGACTTAAATAGGATTTCTAATGTCTATTTTTCCAGAAACCCTATGCTCCACTCGCAATCATCTTCATCCCCACACCTTGTGCGCTTTCACCAAAAAATTTCTCATCTTTTTTTCCTTCACCGATTCCTTCGGACCCGTGAATAGCAAAAAAAAAAATTATCCTATCCGACTTTAAATCCGTAGTCCACCAAACAGTGGACATGATATGAAGAAATCCTAGGATTTTTTATTCTATCCTATTTAGAAATCCGGACGACTAAACGCAGCCTAAGAGTGCACTCTTGAATCGAACCGAATCTCGCTTGAACCGAATATGAACCGAACCAAAAAACCAGTTTGGTTCGGTTCGGTTCGGTTTCTTCTTTTTTTCTTTTTGCTTTTTATTCACGGGTCGGTTTCTTCTGTTCCCAGAGCTTGGTCAAGGCTGCGATTCCAAACACAATGTGCCAGAAGCTTCGTCCTTTGCTCTGATTCTGCAAGGGAGCTGGAAAATTTCTCACAAAAGAGAGACAGAGGAGGAATGAGAGGGTTTCTTCTTCAGGAGTTCGAGATTGGCGCCGATTTTGCAGAGCTCAACCTTGGGTCGAGAAATAGTAGAAATTCCCTTCCTTTCCCTTCTCCCCTTTCGTGGGTTTCATGTTTCTCTTCGTTGAAGTTCTGTCGCTGCTTGGTCAAAATACCATATGTGTTTTTTGTTCTTTTGGTCTCTTGCAATCACCAGTCAAACGAAGCAAGTGAAGGATGTGGCTCACCAGGACGAGGTGATAAAGATGAGCCAGCAAAAGAAAATGGAGGATTCGAGTGATAGTCGAGGAAGAAGAGAGTTGCAGAAATAGAGAGAGAAAGAGACGATAAAAGAGATGCGTTAGAGAGATAAATAACGGCCTGTTCTGGTTTTAGTTTTAGCCCATTTAGCTTTAGGATAAACAAAATGTTATTTTTAGTTCGGTTTGGAGTTTGGTTGGATCCGAACTGAACCGAAATAAACCGAATTGAAAAAAAAAATAGTTAGCTTTGATTATCCGAACCGAACTGAAATGCACAAAATTTTTGGTTCAGTTCGGTTCTATTCGGTTCTCGGTTCGATTTTTCTATTTGATTCTGAGACTATTAATTATAGTGGTCACACGATCTACAAAAGAATTAAAAGACACTCAAGTGACCTTGCTCTGTAGTCACCAACTGCGCCACCATCTCCATCAATGGTGGTGCAGACGTTGCACAAAGGAGATACATGCCGATGGGGCGTTCTATTTTTCTTTTGCTATTTTTAAAGAAAGTTTCTTATTCCATCCGAATCTAGCTTGGATAAGTAGCCGGTTTTTCTCCGACTTATCTCATTTGGAGTATGTCACCAAACACATGGTCGAATAAAAATCGCATCCTGAATTGTATTCGGCTCATTAAACATGGCGCTAGTGCTTTTTATATTCATTAATTCATGTGTAAAAACTAAACGTGTAGACAATTGAATCCCTTTCAAATAACTACAACTGATATTGGTTTCCAAACTTTGAATGAAAAGTGCTTATTCGATTTTCATCAACACGTGAAAATCGAGATAGCAAGAAAAATAAGTGAATGGAAATGAATGGATATAAATAGTAACTTTAAATTGAATAAATAATGGGTCGCACTTTTTCTACTTCTCCTTTAACTTAAACACTCCTTTTATTTTGTATTTTGACCATATTATCCTTTGTGGGGCGTATCATTTCTAGTACAACTCTATAAAAGTAATTTTTTATTATTTGGATTTTGTTTCTTTTTTTTCCTTGCAGGTGTCACTTTCCTTCTTCTTTTTTCTTTCACGCCTTTGACATCTTAGTTCTTCACTCTTGCAAATTGCCTTGCCTCTATTGTCGTCAAAGAAAATAGATTACCCCAAATTCTCCTGAGATCAAACAACCAGATTAAACTCCAACAAGTCAATTAATGAGAAGCAACAACAACATCACAAAACTGATGATGAAGAACTTACGGAGACGATAGTAAGAAACTCAACCCGGAGTAAGCAAAAGTTTATAAGACACAAATATGCTATAGACTACAAGGCAACTACGCAATTAATTCACAAACACTGTTTTTATGCTATGCTCTAAACGCAAAATTGAATAAAAAAATCAACCATTTCTACGATTCAAAACTCAAATTCACTTTTAAAAAAAGATATCAAGAAATACTCAATAGAGATTTGGATGAGCATATGATTCGAGAACAAGAAAACTAAAAAGCAAAAAAAAAAAGAAAAACAAGCTTTTGCTAGAACCATACATCCGATAGATTTACCGAAGGAGAAGGAGGAGGAGTGGGAGGCCTAAGAGAATAGCCGGTCGGAGAGAAAATATAGAGACGATTTGCAAAAATAAAGAATTGAGACGCCAGAGACGTGGAAAGAAAGAAATAGGAAAATGGGACCCTCAAGAAAAAAGAAGAAGGACCTGTTCTAGAGTCGTAGAAGAAGTGGTGAGCCCCACAAAGAATGGTATGGTCAAAACACACAATAAAATGAGTATCTAAGTCAAAGGAGGAATGTAAAAAGCACAACCCATAATAATTACGTTTTGAATTTCAACAACCGTGGTAAGGAGAGAGACTTGATATGGTAAGTACAATCTACAACTTTATCGAATCTTCACACATATATGGATGATAAATTACGACCACAATAAATAATAAAATAATTCGTGTCCCTTACTCGTCTCATTGCATGATAAGCTTTAATAATGAATCTATCTTGTTTGGATTAAATTAGTGACACGACTAATAAACATGTTGCGGTAGAATAAGATTTGAATGTCAACTGACAAGATTGTGAGATAAAATGACACAAATTGCTAATCCTAGTTGGCTCATTAATTGCTTGGATTGGTCTTTAAAGGAAAAATTCCAAATAAGAATTTAAAGATTCTTCATATTTTCAAAAAATAGCTTGAAGTAGACTTTATTTTCAAATAATGAATTAAAGTGCCCTCCTTTTCTCATATAAAGGTCTAAAATGACTATGTCGGTGGGTTTGATCTCATCGACTGATCAAGGGCATTTTCATCCTTTTTTTTCCTTTTTTTTCTTACATTTCTTTCCTTTTCGCCAATGGCCAGTCTTAGGCGATGGTCCGCCACCGGCAATATCTAGAGAGGATCAAGTGAGTCCGCCCTCGAAAGGCATAGGTGAGGATTAGCTACAGGCAAGGCTAGCCCTTGCCAGATATGGGAGAGGGTGACCTCGCTCGAGGCCAACGAGGACTTGGGCGAGACGACCCTCGCTAGTGGCTGGCGAGGGCGTGGGCTAGCCCTCGCCCACGACTAGATTTGTGTAAAATTTGAATTCTTCCGCTAACTCCGTCCAATTTGATCTACGGAAAATACTGACGCGATTTCTTATAATATTTTATCTCACCCACGTGGTGTTCTATGTGGCGTTAAAGTTAGCTAAAGTACTAAAACGACATTGTTTTGATCCGAATCCTAATTTTTATACAAATCCTAATTAAATTAGGTTAAAAAATCCAAAAAATTTTCCACGAAAAAGAAAAAAAAGGCTAAAACTTAAAAAAAAAACACACGCAAAAAAAAACCTAGGCCCTCCGCCCGTGATCATCACCCCGTTGCCGGTGGGGCATTAGCGCCTTGGCGAGGGTCGCATGCCTGAATTTTTTTCTTTGTAAAATTTTTTAGCTTTCTTAATTTTTAATCTAATTTAACTAAAATTTAAGTTAAAATTATTTTTGAGCGAAAATGCCTTTGATCAGTCGGAATATTTAATCGACCAACTAGATCAAGCTTATATTTGAAACTGTTATAGTCACTTCAAGCTTTTTTTTAAAAACAATATCCACTTCAAATTCTCATTTGAGAAATAGGTGTACTTCAATCTCTTATTTGGAATTTTCTTGTTTATAAAATCGACTAGCACTCTCTCTCTCTCTATCTACTAAGTGCGCGATCTTGAAATTTCGAATTTCAGTTATCATTCTCGCACCGAATCTAAAATATTTTTTTTGGGGGGTCAAAAAACCTAAACTATTTTTAAGGGTGCTTATGGGCCGTCTTTGGGCCGTCTATACAGACCATAATATATCATTATTTTGCCATTTATCTCAGCTCATGACCATTCGACTCCGACTCGAACTCACAATCACGTTTTTCTTCTTAGGACTGTACTACTTATTCCTTTCAGGACCATATCATCTTCTCGACAGAATTTTCCTAGATACATCACGATCACGTCTTTTCGGACGCTAACCGTCGTTCGAATTCCCACGATTTCCTTGCGACGTGTCGCCGCGAATCGTACCGAGCGCCAAATTCCCTCCCTGTCTTCATCGTTCGACCAGTCAAAATCATTCCCGATTCATTGATGTGATTTGATTCGATTTTCCTATGACAAAAGCGCGCGTTTCTTTAGATTTCTTTTGCTCGGCAAGGGGGAACAGCAGGGGGGGTTGGATGGACCGATTTGACCCGCTCTCGTCGCCCCTTTCTTCTCCACCATCCTGATTTTTCTCTCTCTCTTTTTTTTATATTTTATTATTTTTCTCGCTCACAAATAAAACCCGCGCATATCTATCTCTCTACCGAGCGCGCGATCTTCTTCGTTCTGCAGCAGTCCCACTCCTCCTGTGTGTGACTCTCCTTCTCTGTTAAGCAGGTAAACGCCTCTCTCTCTCTCTCTCTCTCTCTCTCTCTCTCTCTCTCTCTCTCTCTCTTTCAAGCTCGGTCGCACCGCTCTTTGCCTTTTGTGGGTCGATAACGAGCTTGGCGTGGGTTTGGAGTGGCGTTCATGGTTTAACGTGGAGATGTAGGGGTTTCGTTTTGTTTCTTTTCTCAGCAAACTGACGTTCGTGACTGAAAATTCATGCATGCAGATCCTTAAGTTTGTGTCTGACGGTTCCTTTAGAGAAACATGCTTTGGGGTTGATCAACTCTTTCTTTTTGTGTCTGTAGATGCTCTTGTCTCTTAGTGAATCCTGCGACCGCAATGCTTTTGACCGTCGTGCTGGGATTAAAGTTTTTTTTTCGGTAGTTTTTTTTTTTTTTGATAAGGTAAGAGATTGTATAACTTTCCAAAACACCAATTACAACCTAAGCTCAAACCTACTCCTGACCATATTGGGACACAGAGATGTCCAGACAAGGTCAAGAAAGGTCCAGCAGGAACTAAATACAAAACAGGCCAAAAGGCCAGCTAAATACATGAACAACTGAGACCGAAGAAGAAGAAAACCACACCAAACCGACGCTTGGAGGTCATCCCATGTCTTCGGAAGCAGCACGTGGACAGCAAGGAACGGAACCTATAACACCGAAAAGATGGAAGGTGAAAGCCCCCAACTCCTCTGTAGTCTTCTGTTCAAAGGCGTGTCTGGAACTCTTCCAAGAAGGTTCCGGGGCAAGAAGTTTGTAGTGGTATCGAAAGACCCGAAGGTTCTTTTCGTTTCTCCATTGCTTTGCTTTCAGTTGAGCAAGTGCATTGTGTTTGTTTCTGATTACCTTGGCTCGCGTGCTTTGTGTATGTGTTTAACTGTCAAAACTCCAATCCATGCCTCATCAAGCACATAGAAGTCAACCTTGGATATGGTTGAAAGAGCAGCTGTACTTCCTCGTCTTTGAAACCAAAATATCTCTCTTGCGTCTCTGTTGGTTTGCGGTGGGATATTTCCTTATTTTTACAGTCAGGGTGCGATTGTAGCGTCTTATTCCAAGCAAAAATTTACTCATCGACTTTCCTTAACAAAATTTTGAATATTATTAAACTCTACAAAATTATGAAAATAGTATATGCGAATCTACATGTTAATCTTTGTATGTTTTGAAATGTTTTTGGTGTTCCGTGCTAAATTAGAGTCAAATTGCATGAGCTGGAGTATTTTTTCAAAAAAATTGTAAAATATGTCAAAAGTAAATGGTAAAACCTTAGTCTAAACTGACCCTTTATTTGGTTCTAAAAAGAATTTTTGGATGTGAAGGTTCAAGTTTGATCTCGGTATGTTTTTTATGTAAAGGGTTTACAGCTGAGTCTAGGCCAGAACGATTGTAATTAATGCAAGTCAATCTGTTACGCTTATGCATGTAAGAAATCTCATGTTTTGTGGATTTCTATCTTTTCATTGTATGTCTCGTGGTTTGGGATGCGGCATTCTTTTCAGCAATTCTTCTAGAAATCCCACATTGTCTGAGTTTCACCTTTTATTTCTGGTGATCTGACCTGTGAAGAAAGGTTGAATTTTGGATTGCTTTGATGTCAGCGGCTTCGTGTTGCACCGGAGTATTGAAACAAAATGGAGCCTAGTGAAGTGAGGTCATCACTAATCGTTAGAAACACGAAAGGGCATGCATATCAGAATTGACTGTGCATATATCATGCTTTTTGGATGCCTAGAGAATGCAAGGAGAAAGAAAAGATAGCGGTGGATCTCTATGGCTACTTTGGTTGCCGGGGTGTGACAACTGAAACAAAAGAACAGGATTTGAAAAGTGGGGAAAATTTTGTGCTCCATGAAGCAGTATTGATTTTCTCTTGTCTTGACAGTACAAGTGCCACCGTTCAACTCTTTAGGGATTCGATCAAGAGAACTCTTTAGGGCAGCGTGTTATTGAATTCGCAGGTATATATGTTGTAAATGTTCATCCAGCAGAGTCCATGAACATCATAAGAATAGTTAAGTTGTGTGTATATTCTAGGTTTTCCGTCTAGTATACTTCTGTAGTTTGAATTTTGAGGCGCTCTTTGACTATCTTGGGGATTGGAAACTCTGTAATTAGCTATATGTTTTTTTTTGATAACCAAGTAATTAGCTATATGTTTTATATGAAGATTTTCAAAGAGTATTCGTAAGGACATGTTGAAGCACCTATTAGGCACAGATAATTAATGATAAAATGTTTGATTGAAGTTTTCGTGAGTTGCAGATAAAAATATGGCAAATCAAACTCGATCCGGTTGCAAAATTAGGGATGAATCTACAAACAAGGTGCATAGCGGTGGTAAGGGATCGAGTACATCACGCTTTGCATCAGATTCCTATGGACTGAGAAGGTCAACCAGGGAGTCATCATCCAAGAAACCAATGATTCCAAGCTTTCCAACTACTCGAAAGTCAGAGCGACTTGAGAAGCAAACAACACCTACTTCAGTTTCTAGGGATCCCGAGAGGGTGAAGAGACAGAGTATGCCAAGTCCAGTGAGGAGGTCTGAGAGATGCAAGAAACAGCGGAATTCCTCAAATTCTCCAATATCAAAGAAGTCTGCTAGAAGGTCGGAGTCATCTGACAGGCAAAACCAAATGCAAAAGAAAGAGAATAATGCAAAGCAATTGAAGGTGGAAGATAAGGATTCTAGCAAAAGTAATGAAGAAGAACCAGCTTCTACCCAGATGAAGACAGGGAGATTGAATGCTCGTGCTTATAGAGCACTGTTCAGGAAACCCGGATACAAGGATAAAGCATCAGGTAAATTATCGTAAGAGCGGCCTAAGAGCAGATTGGCCCCAGAGAGATTCAATTGTTGACATTCTTGAGAATTGTTTCTGCTTGTTATCTTGTGACTTGGAGCTTTTTGATAGACCCCACCAATTGTCATGTTGCCAAATCATTTCCAATAAGCAAGCGAAATAAATGATAAATAATTAGAGAAGAAATGACACAAATGGTTCAATGTGGTCTTGAATTTTTGTTTTCCATTGCGGTCCTTGAACCGTCAGTAAATGTCCGATGTACCGTTTGTTCAAAACACAAATCAGAAGGTATTGGATGACGTGAATTATCATATGTTGAGTTGGATCTTTAAAAATGATGATTTCAACGTGTTTATTATGTTATTTATCTACTTTGGAAAAGGGAAAAAAATTGGGGCATGACCAGATTCATAGTTATTTGGTGATGTGGATCATTATATCCTAATTCGAGATAAATCTTACTTGAATAAACCTCGTGTAACTTTTTCTTTTCTTATCCACCGTTCAACTTAACAGATTAGGAGTCACATCAGCAAATTCTGTTGGCTTGAATTAACGGAGGGACAACTTTTAATATTATCACGTAATTTTGGGATTAAATTGAATATTTATTAATAATTTAGAGCTTGAAATGCTTCTCTAAGGCCCAACGCGAGCCTCGAGCCTGTCCAAGCCTAACCCATGGCTCAGGTTAATAATGTTTCCACCCTCTGAGCTGCAATGGTCCGTCGAAATGAATTGAATTAGACTAAGTAGCTTTATAACATTGAAAAATGAAAGCCCTCGAAAATTTTAGCACGTCGGAAATTGTGATCATTGTTTGGTAGCTCTTAGTAACATAATTGGAAAGAATCTAAATGTTATCAATTACTTTCTTTACATAATTAATTTAGTAAGCTCTTCCTTACTTATTCTGTTGAGTTGTTTTTACTTTATTGAATTTTTCAAATCACTATCGGACAAGCTTAATCTCAACAAATGTTAAATTTTTTAATTCTCATCCTTTCATTTAACAATCAAATGAGCCCTAAGTATTCTTCAATTTCAATCTACCGTAATACTTGGGTGTCCACCTAGTCAACAAGGTTGGGATGGTGACACCAAGACCAGGTATCAAACTCTAGTAAGGCTACATTTGGTCGTAAGACAAAGAACTCAAATACGATTAGATAAAATAGAAATAAAAATCTCTCAATTGTATGTATTAGCATATTTGATCCCCCAAGTGTTTGGTGCATCTAGATCAAGATTGAAAAAATAAAAGAAATTCATTGAAATAATTGAAGAAGGCGCGGAAAGAGAGAAAACCTACATAGAAATTGAAGCAGCGACGATGTCGCTGCCACTGTAGTGGCTACCAACCACTGTAGTGTCCCCTTGTGAGAGAAAAACTAGAGGCAAAGAGTTCGAGACTATCGTGAGTTGTCACAACAATCAGAGGTTGCGGGCCTCGTGACCCTCATGCGGTCACCAAAAGAATGAAAAGACACTCAAGTGACCTCTATGCTCTAGTCAACAGTGGCGCCACCATCTATATCAATGGTGGTGCAGATGCCGCGCAAAGGAGATAGACACTGCGGATGGGGGCGTTATGTCTTTCTTTTGCTATTTTTAAAGAAAGATTCTTATTCTATTTAAGTCTAGCTTGGATAAGTAACCTCTTAGCAAGATAAACTCGCCAAGTTCCGATAAGATCGAGGATCAAGGTCTAATGTATATACCATAAATATCATAAGTTATGTTTAGCAACTATGATGTACTATTTTCCTTACCAAAAAAAAACTATGACGTACTATTTTTTTATTTAAGGAGAATGGATCTTCCCATAGAAACTAAGAAATATGGGGATTTCTACTGTAGATGTAGGCTTGACTTTTTTTCTTGATCGACTGAATTACGTAAAATCTTTGTTCATCATCTCTTTTCTTTGTCTCTTCCATGTTCGTATTAAATCGCTACATAGTATTAGAGCAAACAAGATCGACATCAAGCTCTTGCGCTTCCTGCTGCGTCATTGGCTATTCCACATTGTCTTTATGATTAGTTAAGTTCTCTCGTTTGTGGTGAAGAAATCACCTTCTTTCTCTCTGGTTTATTTCCTCATCCTTCCTGGCTAGTCCAGACCTCTCTCTCTTCCCAAATCTCTCTCTGTCTCTTCATCCAAGCAAGTTGTAGTGTAATAATTAGTGTCAGAGATATTTTGTAGTGGAATTGTCTAGAGAGATACGGAAGTTGGTTAGTTCACTGACTTTGCACACTATAAGTATGTGCTAGTGCGCCATGTGATGTAGAGTGTTGTAGAGAGTGTGTGGCGTTGTCTAGCGAGTGGCGTAAGTAGAGAGAGCGTGGGTGAGTAGAGAGGAAAGGAAAGAGTGAGGCAAACACCCTTGTGTGAGCATTGTGAGAGAGTATCTTGTGAAGTTCCCAGACAAAATATTGAGTATAGTTGAGTGATCTTCCTATAATAAAAATGATTGTTTAGTGAAAGGGCGTTTTCACTTGATACTGAACAATTAGCATCAGAGCTGTACCTCTGAAGTTCAACAATTGATATTAGAGCCCATGGTGCCTGGGACCATTGTAAGAGCAAGCGTTTGAGGACCATGAACCTAGCAACCAAGATCGTGGTACGCAAAGATGTGGTCAGGGACCATTGTACGCGAGCAGGCAATCAGGGACCAGAGTACACTAGAGTCTACTAGTACACAAGTCAAGGACCATGAAGCCGGTTGGTCTAGGACCAAGCTTACTTGGTGAAGTGCTAGGCATTATAACCAAGTTATGATGGCGGATTCATCAAGTTTGGTGAACGACGTCGAGAAGCTCAATAGTTTCAATTATAATAATTGGAATACCCGTATGCAGTATTACTTGCTGGGTCAAGTCTTGTTGGATATCATTGGTGGCGGCAACACCACACCACCCATGAACAACAGCAACTTAAGAAAATAGAACATCAAAGCAGTTTAGGCTCTCTATGACCTTGTTGTAACTGTTGAAGATGAGTTGTTACGGCACATCAAGAGCGCAAAGACCCTAAAGAAGGCATGCGATAACTTGAAAGCGCTGTTCGCGAGGACGAACGATGCTAAGTTACAAAGGTTGGAACACAAGCCCCTCTCAATCTCATAACAAAATATGACGGTAAGTCAATACTTTTCCAAAGTTAAATCTATTTGTGAAGAAATTTCAAAGTTAGATCATCAAAATGCCATCTCCAAGACAAGAATGAGGAGAATAATTATTCACGGATTACGGCCAGAGTTTAACGGTATTGTTACTGTGACATCCACGATTTGAACCCTGAATCGACCAAGGAAAATGGCTAGGGAATCGGTATGTGAACCGATCCGAGGGCAGCCATGGACCAATCGATAGGGTCGGAATGAGTATCTAAGGGATCGGTTATGGTTTGATCGAAGAATCGTCCATGGATTGACCAAGGGATCAACGGTGAAACGACTTCCCAATCATGCAAGTTTGATTAGAGTGATTCGGCCATGGATTAGCCGCTCGACCATAAAGGCCGGCAGTGGGACAATCACGAATCAAATTGATTGACAGATGGTCATGGATCGATGCCGTGTGGGCATGCATCGGTCACAGGTGATTCTGCTCAGTCATGCCCTAGTCACGGGCGACCATGGACCGATTCCATTGTGATTGATTCCACGCGGCTATATGACAATTGATGATCGACCATGGATCGTTGATGCTTGAACATGGACCAATCGCTAATTAGTCATGGATCATTGCGTGAGTCGGATAGGCCATGGACCGGGCCAAGAGCCCTAACACTTGGCTGCGGACCAAGCTTTATACCGGCCGTGTAAGCCAAGTACTATACCCAGCCGTAGACCAGTCATGTGCTCGTCAATCCGGCCACAAGCCCGGTCCCGTGCCTGGCCGTGTGATGGCCACCGTGCTTGACACTTGTTCCAACTCTTGTGCCCGTCAATTCCGGCCAGTACCCATCTAATGTCGATCAGGATTGGCCATGAGCTAGGCCCTGTGCTCAGGCGTGTGCCAGTTCCTGCGTTCAGCACATGTGCTGGCACGGTGCTCGTGCAGCTCGGCCCTATGCCCGTGCAGGTCGGCCGTGTACCCAGTCAGGCCTGCCCGAACAAGCCTTGCGCATGGACAGCCCAGCTGGTTCGACCTTGTGCCATTCAACCTTCTTTGGCTCGGTTGTGCCCGGTCATTAGACCTGTCAAATGGGTGGGTCGGGTCGGGTATGGGTCGAGTCATAAATGGTCCGACCCAAATTGACCCATTAACCTGTTTATGACCCATTTATGCGCAATACATTCTTCTTGACCCATATCCGACCCGACCCATACCCGATCAGACCCATATTGCTCAAATACTTCCATATTTAGTTAAATATAGGAAAATTCATACCCAAGCTGAAATGAGAGTGTGGAGTGAGTGAGTGCAAGATTGAGTGAGGGCAAGAGAGATGTGTTGAGTTTAAATCAATTGTAAACTCATTTATGACCCATTTACAACCCATTTACGATCCATTTAACATCAATATAAGACTTCTACCCATTTATGACCCATTTACTAAATAGAACTAACCCATTTATGACCCATTTACTAATATATGGGTTAAGAAATGGATTTATGACCCATTTTGACAGGTCTACCGGTCATACTCTAGCATATTCCAAATCTGAACCTCTGTCCGAACGGGTTGGTCAATCGTAAATGGACATAAAACTTACCATTTATTTTAGTTGCCCCTTAAATTAGACATTAGTGAATTTTAGTGTCCAAGAAGAAGATGAGCCATTAGATTAAGTGGTATGCACCAATTATTGAGTGTTCTTGAGGAAGAGCACAAGCCACGCACCCAAAGGCTTCATGAATAAGAGGACAAATTGACTTAGCCTAGTCGATAACATTATTAGCAACTTCTCTTGCAAGTTGGCTAATAATGGAGCTTATCTTATAAGACACCCATGATAGAGACCAACATCAATAATTGAGTATCTTGAAGGTGAAGACAAGGTATCGCACGCCCAAGACAAGGAAGAAAGGCCAAAGACAGGTCTAGAAAGGCCATCAATGAAGCCTTGATCTTAAATGGCCTAATAGGGCATGATTACCCTACTTAGCAACTTGGAAGCCAAATTAAGGAATGAATGGCTCAAGTTAAAGGCTTGAGGAAGAAGATTATTTATGGCAAAGACTTTTAAGACTACCTTCATCATTAGTTAGGCTTTTGGCCCCTTTTTCATAATTAATTTTGTAGGCTATACTATAAATAGGATAATATCCCCACTTGGCCCCTTCTTCCTCATGCATACTCCACTATTTCTCCCGTCTACCCCACTTGGCCAACCACCATTCCCACGTCACCACACACTTTCATTTGGCCATTCTCTCTTCCTCACGCCATTTTCTCTCTTTGGTCCCCACTAATCTTGCCTTTTTATCTAGTTGTTGTAAATAGGTTCCCTAATCTCGGAATAGGATGTTAGGATATGTTGTTGATTTGTGTTTTTACCCGATCCATGCTTGAGACTTGCTTGATGTTTGCTTGGGTGTTTTTCCATTTGCCAAGCATAGTCATGAGTCGAAGCACGACTCAGCCGCGAAAGAGGGAATGTATGTCTTGTATGCACGCTATGGTGTATGGATCGAACCTTGCTTGGTATAGGTGTGATATTGAGGCATATTGAATTCGAGCTAAGTATGGTTTTGTTCGTCGATTGGTGCATTGGATCAAGTCACAGGCCTTGGACCGTGGCCGACATATTAGATGCTTACGGTTTATTGTCCATGAATTTCACTTGCACTCACGCCTTCGGGCCCTTTTGTTTACATGGACTAAAAAAGAAAAGATAAAAAAACTGGATTGATAGATGTTTTGTGCATGAACACACGAGGAACTAAAGTTGTCCATGATGGATTTCAGAACGTGGCCTTATGGATTTCGAATGCCTGGTGAATTCCAAATACCCGACGAATTTCAGAAGAACCAATGGATTTCAGTTAATAATAAATGAATCCCGCGTTTTTGTTCTCGCGTAATCGAGATACCGTGTATTGATGCATGCATCGTTTATGTACCATGCTTGATGTTCTCTTGGTTGATGCATGAACCCTGAATAATACGTAGCTAAGATAAGGCACGTCTTTGCTATTGATTTGCTATCGACACCTGGTATGGTAAAGGTTTGGGCGCATGTTCGTTGATGATTGCTTCCTTTTAACTTAAAATTAGTAGATTTACTTATTAAGTTCTTGACTCACTCATTATGATTTTCCTCAAATTTGTAGGATAGCGTCCTCACCTGTTCGTTTTGGTGCCCTAGTAGAGCTAGTAGTGGACGTGGTTGATGTCATTGATGCGGGCGAGGGTAGATCCTATCACAAGGTCATCTCCAAGGTCATGGTAGATGAGGGCATGGGCAATCCCGTACCTCACACCTATGAGGCGTCGTATATGTGGACCGAGGGCGGTCTATTCGGTCCCCTTCACGGGTTCAATGGACCATTTGGGGGAGTCAATGGTTCTGCTCCTGGGGGTGCCGCGAACGGCATGTGGGCGGGATAGACAAGCGGAGAAGGAGGTCGGCTTTTTGGAAGCTAGTTTTAGGAACGTTTTTGTGGAAGCCACGGTACCGGAGTTAGGCATACCCCGATCGTGCAATCCAACTATGTAGTAGCGGATATGCATGCGGCTATTAGCCCATAAAAAGAAAGGGCATGTAAATATGGCTAGCATGTAAAATGAAGCTATCATGTAAATACAAGCTTGCTCGTTGTGTTTCCTAACCCCGTTGTTGTTTGATGCTGTTATGATTGTCCCGAGAATGATATATGCTTCTGCTTGTCCGTAACAAAAGATAAATATTAATCGGACATCACGAAAATAACCCATGTGGGTCATGATCTCGAGTCGGGGTGTAACAATTACGGCCACTTGTGGATGGGCAAATGGGCAAACTCTGATCGAGTTAGAGAATATATTGGCCAACCAAGAGGCTTTAGACACGCAAATGTGTAAGGTCTCAGTGAAGGATGATGAAAGTGCCCTCTTTTGTAATAAAAGATGGTTCAGAGTAGAAATGGTGCAGGCATTATAGATGGCAAACATAGAAAAAGCCATGGAGCATGGCAAAAGCGACCAGAAGGGACGAGACCTTGGCCAAGGGGAGCTCGCCAAGATCGTGATAGGAATGAAGATGAGAGCAACAAAAGGATTAACAAACGATGATATGTTTGTAGCAAGGTAGAATACATTGTTAGAGTCTGTTGGTATAGACAGGAAGAACGAAATGTCGTAACTTCCTTTAAGAAGGATATTGAAAGCGAAGAAGAATAGGATTTCGAAGTGCTTGTTGCAATAAAAAGAGCTTGCAACCGCTTGTATTATTGAGTTAGATAATTTGACAACTTTTGTCACGTCCCCAAAGAAGAGCAAGACAGGGGAGAGCCCAAAGAAGCAAGTAGCAATCATAATAAGTTGTCGTGAGAAGGAACTACAAAAGATGCAAGAGACGCTGAAGAAGCTGAGAATCGAAAAGCCAAAGATAGAGATAATGCTAAGGCAAAAGGACAAAGAGCTCAAGATAAAAGAAAGGGCACACGAGAAACTTCGTTGTGAGCTCAAGAAACTATAAAAGTTCAAGGAAGATAGAGAACACGAGAAATGGAAAAAGAAAGGTTACCCCGAGAAGAAGAGACATTTCCACCTTACATCACGTGTTACAAGGATCGGCGAAATAAGAGTAAGGAGAAGAAGTCCTACACGAAAAAGGACCAACATGTCTATGATGAAGTGCTTCGAAAGGGACGGAATCAATTGAAGAAACAACTAAAAACCGTCAGTGAAAGACTTGGTCATGTGAACTGCAATCTCAAAGGTCGTACGGAAGAGTTACAGATTACGAAGGCCGAGTTAAGTGAGATGATGGAAAAAAGCAACTGAAGCACAGGTCAGTTTGGCATTGTTGAAATTTGAGCTTCACAAAACCCGATTGAAAGATGCAGTCGAAGAGCTAATTGAAGCTAGAGCAGACAGTGTTAAACCAGGGCAACTAGCACTGAAAGCGGACAAAGCCATGAAGGAGCACCAAAGGTTAAAAAAAGAATGATAAGGAAGCAACTTCACACGTTAGATCCTTATTTAAAGAGAGTAGTCGATGAGGGAGTGTGTTGAAGATATCGCCGGTTCTCTTTCTGAATTTTTTCCTCGTCCTTCCTTGCTAGTGCAGACTTCTCTCTCTTACCAAATCTTTCTCGCTTTGTCAAGATAATTCCAGAATAATTTAGTCCTTTCTTCATCCAAGCAAGTTGTAGTGTAATGATTAGTGTCAGAAATATTTGTGGTGGAATTGTCTGGAGATAGGGAAATCCATTAGTTCACTAACTTTACACACTACATATAAAAGCTAATACTCCGTGTGCGTGTGTAGGAAAGGCATTGAAGTGAGAGAGTTCTACAGTGGTGTGTAAGTGAAGTGTGTGCATTTGTAATAAATATTTTATGTAGTGAAGTTCCACTCACGCAATTTAATAAACGGTATTAATGGTACGCCATGCAACTCAACAGTTTTTGTTTGTATTGCATAATGATGAGCACCTCTGTTACCACCGATTTGGGTCATTTTGGCTCGAATAAAATGAGCACTTGATTCACCTCTATCCTTTTTAGTGGTCGCAACTGCCTCCCTTGGTCTCATGCGATTACAATCACTCTTGGAGGCAGATCAAAGTTGGAACATCTTAATGGCTTAATCAAACCCCTTCCTATCATTGATCTTAAACATGTTGAGTGGCAAGCTACTGACAAAATTGTCATATCACGGATTTTCAACTCCATGGATCCTTAGAGTTATGAGATTTTTGCATATTTTGAGATTGCAAAGGGCCTATAGGACTCTCTTTGTGATATGTATGGACATCAAAATAATGCTTCCCGATTTTTGAGTTGCAATAGGATATTGCTCATATCGAGCAAGCCTCTTGCCAATCTTTTATTGAACATCTTGGCAATCTCAAATGGAAATGAGATGAACTCCGATAGTATCATCCCTGGTTCAATCTGTCAATGTGTATACTCAGCGAGAAGAACAAGATCGCATATTTCAGTTGCTTGCTAGTATCTAAGCTAAATATGAAGATGTTAAGAGGCATATTTTTATGAGTGCTACTATACCATCATTTCCCAATGTATGTGCCACTATTCAACGAGAAGAAACTCGTCAAAGGGTGATGAATAATGAACCCAAACTAGGGAGAGAACTGGTAGAGAGTTCAACAAATGCAACTAATGTTGGCAACCAAACTGATACGGGAACTCACTTTATTGGCGGCAAAGGGAAAGTTCATGGTTGTAATACCAAGTTTCATTGCTCCAATTGCAGCAAAGATGGGCATACAGAGGATCATTATTGGGATTTGCACCCTCACTTTTGACTCATTGAGGACAAGGCTCCTTAAAAAGACTACGGACCCTAAAGTTGCCAATCAAGCCATTACTATACATCTTCAAACATCTCTGGGACAAATAGCCTTGCGACTCCGGCCGATATCCTCTAGCGGTGTGTCTCAGCCAAGTTTTGACTCAGGAAACATGGCTCAAATTTCTAGTAATGTCTTTGCCCTATTTGCATCCTCCATGAACTGTTTTATAATTGATTCAGGAGTAACTGATTACATGCGTGGGAAGTTCTCATTTGATATTTCATATGCATGAGGTTCCTACTCTCCTATTACAATTGCCAACGGTGAAAGGTCTATGTTCAAGGGGTTAGGCAACTGGATTTATTTTCCAACTCTTCTGATGTGTTATTTGTGCCATCATTATCTTCTAACTTGTTATATGTTAGAAATATTACTAGGAATCTAAATTGCAAGTTACCTTTTTCCAATACTAAGGTTATCTTTAAGGATAAAACCACGTGGAGGAAGATGAGGTCGGTTTCAAAAGGGGCTATGCACTCTTGATTTTTCAAGTTCTGTTTTGGTTGCTAGCCAGGATAAAGACTTATCATCTCAACTAAGGCATCGGTGTATGGGCACTCATCAGATCGGGTGTTACGATCCATTGATCCTACTTTTTCTCTAGATTCAAGCTCTTGAAACTTGTATTTTGCTAAACAACATAGATTGCATTTTTCTCAAAGGGCAAATAATGCATCTGAACTATTTGAGTTGATTTATTCAGATGTTTGGGGTAATGCACCAGTTGAATCTCGAGATGGTTTTAAGTACTTTAGTGCGTTTATAGAAGATAAATCTCGAACTGCTTGGCTTTATTTGCTTTCCTCTAAAAGTGAAGTATTGATAGTCTTCAAGGAATTTACAAATGATCCACACACAGTATAATGCTCAGATTAAAATATTACGTACTGATAATGGGACGAAATATACTAATCATGCCTCTGAGTCTTTTCTCAAAAGTCTAGGTATTTCACACCAGACTTCATGTATTAAAACTCCCAAACAAAATGGGGTCGCGGAGAGAAAAAACCATCATCTCCTTGAGGTAACACCATCTTCTCTATTTCATGCAAACTTACCTCGACAATTTTTGTCAGATGCTATTCTAACAAGTTGCTATTTAAACAATCGTCTTCCTAGTAAAGTGTGGCAATACAAATTTTCTATGGAAGTGCTCCTTGGCCGGTCGATTAATCTCTCTCATCTCCGTGTATTCGGTAGTGTGTGCTACGTTTACACTTCATCACGGAGTAAATTGGATCCTTGTGCACATAAATGCATCTTTTTGGGATATTCTAATGTTAAAAAAGGGTTATAAATGCTTTGATCCCTCCACCAAAAAAATGCTTATTTCTTAGGATGTCACGTTTGATGAAACTCACATGTATTTTCCATTCAAGGATCAAATTCAGGAGGAGAATGGTGGTGACAATACTAGCAAGTATGATTACAATGGATTCGATATGGAATTTGATCCATTACCGATTGTTTCTAATTATTTGGTAATTGATGAGAACCAGAGAAATGGGGGAGACACTCCTAATCAAGATACAACTACTTTAATTCCTGATCATGTCCAAGAAATAACTCCAGTTCGTCGAGCCACCCGAGCATCTCAACCCTCAACTCATCTTCGAGACTTTGTCACGAAGCAATCGTCTACGACCTATCCCGTATAATCTTATGTTTGTTATGATTACATCCCCATAGTTTTGTACCTTCATATCAGCTATAGATACAAACATTGAGCCTCCAAACTTTCTTGAGGTGCAACAATCAGCCGTGTGGAGAAAAGCCATGGATGAGGAACTCTAAACTCTTGACAAAAATCAGACTTGAGATATTATTCAATCACTTATTGGAAAACATCTAGGAGATTGTTGATGCATTTACAATATCAACTACAAAAGTGATGGTTCAGTTGAAAGGCATAAAGCTAGATTGGTGGCCAAGTGATATACCCAAACGTGTAAAGTAAATTACAAAAAAACTTTTGCTCATGTAGTAAAGATAAATACTCTCAAAGTTCTTATGTTAGTTGTTGTCAATTGTGGTTAGTGTTTGTTCCAAGTGGATGTCAAGAATGCTTTCCTTCATGGAGAGGTTGAAGAAGTGTATATGGACCTCCCCCTAGGTCACCCATTAGAAAATCAATGATTCATTGCAAACTCAATGAGGCAATCTATGGTCTGAAGCAATTATCTCGAGCATGGTACGGAAAGTTGAGTATAGCCCTTGTGACATTTGGATTGAAAATGAGTAAGTTCGAGCATGCTCTATTTGTTAAGAAAAATTCTATGAGAATTGTGATAGGATTAATCTATATTGATGACATTGTCATTACTAGTGAAAATCTACAAGAGATTGAAACTCTTAAAAAATTTGCATGAAAAGTTTGACATCAAAAATTTGGGCCGGTTGCAATACTTCCTTGAAATTAAAGTTGCCAATTCCTGTAAATGCTTATTTCTCTCTCAGAAAAAATATGCATTGGATCTATTAAAGAAAATTAGGCCAAACATGCATAATCTCCTATGGACTTTGGGCATAAAGTGATATAAAATACTACTCTTCTCCAAAATTTTGGCCAGTTTCAAAGATTAGTTGGTCGGCTAATTTATTTGGCTATCACTCGATTGGACATTTCATATGCCATTAGCTTTGCGAGTCAATTAATGCATGCTTCGGTCGAACGTCACATGGAGCTTGTCAACCATATATTAAGGTATTTGAAGTCATGCCCGAAACGTGGTATTCTTATGAAGAAACATGATCACACAGAGGTTGTAGGATATGTTGATGCTAATTAATCCGGCAATCCCACTGATAGGAGGTCCATCATTGATTTTTGTACTCTTATAGGAACTAATCTTGTTATGTGGAAAAGAAAAAAGCAAAGCGTGGTTGCTCGTTTGAGTTCTAAAGCTGAATACAGATTTATGGCATCTACCCCATGTGAATCGGTTTGGCTTTGCCTGCTATTGTGTGACTTTGGTCTTAAAAGGACCTCGTGCTCCTATGAAGCTATTTTATAATAACCAAGCTACAACTCACATTGCATCAAATCTAGTCTTCCATGAAAGAACAAAAAACATAGAAATTGATTGTCATTTTGTTCAAGAAGAAAGTTTAGGACAAAACTATCGAGACTCCTTATGTTCGAAGCAAAGAACAACATGCTTATTTGTTTACTAAACCTCTTTCTAAAGGAGTAATTCAACAAATGTTGGCCAAGTTGACCTCAGAAGACATCTTCACACCAACTTGGAAGAGGAGTGTTGGTGAGATAAACTTGGTAAGTTATGATAAGATTGAGGATCAAGTTCTAATGTGTAATAGCTGTATTTACCATAAAAATCATGGTCTATGTTTAGCAACTACGATGTACTTTTCTTTATTTAAGGAGAATGAATCTCTCCCAAGAAGTTAAGAAATATAGGATATTTACGGTGGATGTAGGCTTCCAAGGAATTAAAAACCTTTGCTCATCATCTCTTTTCTTTGTCTCTTCCATCTTCATATTAAATCGTTACATAACCAATTTTTCTCTCGACTTATCTCATTTGGAGTACGTCACCAAATACATGATAGATTCGGTTCATTAAACACACTGTACGTGCTTTTTATATTCATTAATTCAAGTGTAAAAACTAAAACATGTAGACAATTGAATCCCTTTCAAATAACTACAACCAACATTGGTTTCCAAACTCAGAATGAGGGAAATCGAAATAACAGGGAAAATTAGTGAGCGGAAATGAATGAATTTAAATAGTAATTTTAAATCAAATAAATAATTGTGATTTGAATTTCGGCAACTTTTATTAAGAGACAGACTCTATATGGTAAGTACATTTTGTGACTTCATTGGATTTTCACATAAGCTGCCGTTGCGTGAATTCGTGTTCCTAACTCGTCTCGTTGCGTGACAAGTTTTAATAATGAATCTATATTGTTTGGATTAAAATAGCCCCGCGGCAGCAGGCTAGCTAAGATTCGAATCCAAACTAGCCACCAGATCGCAAGACAAAACGACATGAATTGCCAGTCCTAGCTGACTCATGAATTGCTAGGATTTGGTTTGTATACATTCATACATATATACACATGTGGCTTGTGTAGTAGGCTCTCTAAATATCACCCCAAATTTACCACAGTGTCTTTTTTTTTTTGGTCGAAGCATTCCTTCACGATGTCCTCAAGCATGATGCATTATAAAGCCTGAGAGCTCCGCGTGTCAAAGACTACAACACCATATTTAATAGGGGTGAGCGGTTCCCGGTCCGGTCCGATCCAACCCAAGAACCGGGAACTGGATTAGGAGGACTGGTTCCCAGTTTTTAGGAATGGAGACTGGACCGGCTAATCTTGAGACCATGAGCCGGACCGGAACATCTATCCAGTCCCGTCCGATTCGATTTTAATGGGACCAATCACTTACTAGTAAAGACAAGAGGGAATTGGGAAAATTAGATTAGGCTTTCTATATCTTTAAAAAAATTTAAAAGGTAAATAAATACATATGAAAAAATTAGAAAAATTATATATTTATCGGTTCGGTACGGTCAGTCCGGTTCCCACCCTAAAACCGGGAACCGGACGGCCCGAAAATTGGTTCCACTTTAAGAAACCGGGAATCGAATCAATATTCTCGAGAACCGACCAACCGGTCGGTCTGGTAGGATTCGGTTTGGTCCTGATTTGGACGGTCCATCTTGTTCACCCCTAGTCTTTAATAATACCACTTATTTATGCGTTTGCCTAATAGAGCAAAAAAGAAGGCATATATTCCATCCAGGGCACCGTCATGACACACCAGCCAAAGCTGAAATCCACCGGCAAATCTCTCTCCCACTCTCCCTCCCTCCCTTCTGAGCGCGCGATCTTCCTCGCTCTGCAGCAATCCCACTCCTCCTCCTCCTCCTCCTGTGCGCGACTCTCCTTCTCTCTCGAGCAGGTAATGCCTCTCTCTCTCTCTCTCTCTAGAGCTCGGTCGCGACGTTCTTTGCCCTTGCCCTCCTCGGGGGTGGGGGGTTGCTTGTTTCTCCGTCGGGGCCGTAGCGTTGTGGCGTCGCTGCGCTCTCTTTTTGGCGCCCCCCTTCCTTAGCCTTGTCGGCGAGAGCTCGGAATTTCACCGCTAGGCTTCGCACGTCTTCCTGCATTGGCCCCGCGGTTGAAGTTTTCCCGGTCGATGTGCGCTCGCGAATCCGCGGGATCGCGGCGGGGTGGGGCTTGGATTTCGCCGCCGACCTGCGATTAGGTCTGGGCCGCGGTCGCGGAGATGAGTTCGGCTCGTGCTTCTGTGGTTTTTGTGGGTTTCGAGTGGGGTTGATGACTTAACGTGGAGATTTAGGGGTTTCGTTTCGTTTTTTTTTCCTTCAGTGAACTGACGGTCGTGACCGAAAATTCTTGCATGCAGATCCTTAAGTTCGTGTCTGACAGTTCCTTTAGAGAAACATACTTTGGGTTGATCGACTCTTTCTTTTTGTGTCTGTAGATACTCTTGTCTGTTAGTGAATCCTGCGGTTCCCATGCTTTCGACCGTCTTCGTGTCGGGGTTAAAATTCTGTAGTGGCATCAAAAGACCTAAAGGTTGTCTTCGTTTCTCGACTTCCTTGCTTTGAGTTGAGTAAGTGCATTGCGTTTGTTTCTAGTTACCTTGGCTCGCGTGCTTTGTGTATGTGTTTAACTGTCAAAACTTCAATCCATGCCTCATCAAGCACATGCAAGTCAACCTTGGATATGGTAACTGGTTGAAAGAGCAGCTGTACTTCCTTGTCTTTGAAACCAAAGTCTTCTTCAATCTCGTGCTTTAAGTATAGTGGGCACTAGGTTTTAATGCCGAAATAAATTAGAATGTCTCTTGGTATGACTACTTATACGATCCAAGACCCTGCTTTTCAACCTTAAAACAATTAAGTTTTATTTTCCTAACGAGACATGAGTAAGCAAGAAGCCACTGAGGAAGCCTAATTACTGTAATTTCTGCAGTTGAATCCACAAGAAAGGCTTGTAAGTGGCCAAGCACTGCATATCTTGCTGTGTTGCTCCCTGGAGCTTACCTTCAAGGTTGATTGGTAAGCCAGTGATACCGCGTTCTTGTACCAATAGACTCCAGGTATTGCTTGATGTAGAATGCAGCTCGGTGGAGACCTTTTCTAGTTCGCAAAATCAACTTGTCCAAAGATCCATCTAAATTTTCGTCAGTCATGTGTGATAAACTGAAAGAACTAAAAAGATATCAGCGTCAAAATTCTTGGAAGTTCAACAGTTAGTTGCCACTAGATTACAAAATATCTCTCATGCATTTCTGTTGGTTTGCAGTGGGATATTTTCCTTATTTTTAAAGTAAGGGAGCGATTGTAGTGTCTTATTTCAAGCAAAAATTTACTTATCGACTATCCTTATCAAAACTTTGAATATTATTAAACTCTACAAATTTATGAAAATAGTATACGCAAATCTACATGTTAATCTTTGTATGTTTCGAAATGTTTTGGGTGCTCCGTGCTAAATTAGTGTCAAATTGCATGACCTGGAGTATTTTAAAAAAATTGTCAAAAATGTCAAAAGTAAATGGTAAAAGCTCACTCCAAACTGACCCTTTATTTTGGTTCTAAAAAGAACTTTTGGATGTGAAGGTTCAAGCTTGATCTCGGTATGTTTGTTATGTAAAGGGTTTACAGCTGAGTCTAGGCCAGAACAGTTGTAATTAATGCAAGTCAATCTGTTACACTAATGCGTGTAAGAAATCTCATGTTTTGTGGATTTTTCTATCTTTTCATTGTCTGTCTTGTGGTTTGGGATGCTGCATTCTTTTCAGCAATTCTTCTAGAAATCCCACATTGTCCGAGTTCCACCTTTTATTTCTTGTGGTCTGACCTGTGATTGAATTTTGGATTGCATTGATGTCAGCGGCTTTGTGTTGCACCGGTGTATTGAAACAAAATGGTTGCCTAGTGAAGTGAGGTCATTATTAATCATTAGAAACACGAAAAGACATGCATATCAGAAGTGACTGTGCACACATATCATGCTTTTTGGATACCTAGAGATAGCAAGGAGAGAGAAAAGATAGCAGTGGATATCTATGGTTCCTTTGGTTGCCGGCGTGTGACAAATGAAACAAAAGAACATGATTTTGAAAAGTGGGGAAAATTTTGTGCTCCATGAAGCAGTATTGATTTACTCTTGTTTTGACAGTACAAGTGGCACTATTCAACTCAATAGGGATTCGACCCAGAAAACTCTTTAGGTCTGCATGTTATTGAATTCGCAGGTATATATGTCGTAAATGTTCATCCAGCATTGTCCATGAACATCATAAGAATAGTTAAGTTGTGTGTCTATTCTGGGTTTTCCTTCTTGTATACTTCTGTAGTTTGAACTTTGAGGCACTCTTTATTGACTATCTTGGGGACTGGAAACTCTGTAATTAGCTATATCTTTTATATGAAGATTTTCGAAGAGTATTCCTAAGGACACATTGAAGCATCTATTAGGCACAGATAATTAATGATAAATGTTTGATTGAAGTTTCGTGAAAGGATAAAGGGATTGTTGTGATTTTTGGTGATTTGCAGATAAAAATATGGTAAATCAAACTCGATCCGGTTGCAAAATTAGGGATGAATCTGCAAACACGGTGCATAGTGGTGGTAAGGGATCGAGTACATCACACTCTGCATCAGATTCATATGGACTGAGAAGGTCAACCAGGGAGTCATCATCCAAGAAACCAATGATTCCAAGCTTTCCGACCACTCGAAAGTCGGAGCGACTTGAGAAGCAAACACCACCTACTTCAGTTTCTAAGGATCCTGAGAAGGTGAAGAGACAAAGGACGCCAAGTCCAGTGAGGAGGTCCGAGAGATGCAAGAAACTGCAGCATTCCTCAAATTCTCCAATATCAAAGAAGTCTGCTAGAAGGTCAGAGTCATCTGATAGGCAAAACCAAATGGAAAAGAAAGAGAATAATGCAAAACAATTGGAGGTGGAAGATAAGGAATCTAGCAAAAGTAATGAAGAAGAACCAGCTTCTACCCAGAAGAAGAACCAGCGATTGAGTGCTCGTGCTTATAGAGCACTATTCAGGAAATCAGGAAACAAGGATAAAGCATCAGGTATATTATTTTCTGTTTTGCTAAAATCTTCCCATTCTGCTGGAACTAGTACTTCTAGGATTGCCTGATATATAAAAAAGGCAGGCTTACTAGATCATCGTGTGTTTTATCAAGGTTATATTTATGGATGTGGTGAAACTGTTTGAATACATTGACCCTGTTATACTATCTATATGAAGGTTTCATATAGGTACTTTGGCTGGGGTCGTTATTGCTCAAACAATTTATTAAAAGATTTTTTTGGACATTCTGTTGAACAAGATCTTCTTGTTGTTATACCACATTTCCTTCCATCATGTGCTAAATATTCATGACATGTGCATTGGTCAACTTCCTGTCATTCGTATTAAAAGTATGAAATTTTAAAATTTCTCGGTTTAGTTGTTGCAGGAATTATTGTTGGATTCATACGTGTCATTTGTTCTTACATCTGTAGGTCAGATGACTTAAATAAGGCATTGTCTCATATTTGTTGCTTTTTATATGTTTTGTTTTGTCAGAATTCCTTTTTATATGTTGAGCTACAAAATATGTATATGATCAAAATGGGCTAGTTTTTTGGACTCACTTTTTCTCTTTTCCAGTGGGTCACGTTGCAGAAAACAATCGGGGTGGAGGACTTTTCTAGTTTAAACTTTACACTATCATTACTTTGGTGGACTTCGTATTTCTCATCCTCAACCTTGTTTAGCACTTTTTTTTTCTTTTAAGATATAAGTTTAATTGTTTCGACATAGTCGCCTGTGGAATGCATGTGCATGTGCAACAGTAGCAGTTTGTTTTATTTGTGCATCTATGGAACTTACTTAATTATTTACTTGACTGTGATCATTGGGCTTGTAGATTGCCATGAGGAGCTGAGTCGTCCAAACAAGTCCTTTCAGCAGGAACACATCAATTCTGGGGCTGTTGATCCAGAGGATGTCGATGCAGTCGATAATTGTAGTGATCGTAGTCAAAAGACTAAAGATGGTGTGGAATCCATGACACAAATAGTGGAAAAACAAAATGAGGAAAACACTTGCCTCAGGCAAAACAGCCATTTTACTCAACAAGGTAATGAGTCTAAAGATGCAAACATGGTTTTTCTCCAGATCATGATGTCTCTGTATTTTCAACTCATAAGTAGTACTGGCAGATCCAAATAATGACTCGGGAAGGGTAGAGAACCATTCCTCACTGGAGAAGCAGTCCGAATTAATGGATTTTAGCAGCAATGGAAGGTCTTTAGATGGTCATGTTTGTTTAGAAAAGGGTCAAGAAGACGTCCTTGATAAACAGAACAACTCGGTTTACTTGATGTCCAATGCATCAGCTATGGCTGGATGTCAAAATGTTACCTCTGCAGAGCGCAATTTCGTCCAGATAGATGGTATAAATTCAAAGAGAAAAAGGTATTAAAGCCCGCTATATTTTACATCCGGTTCCTTTTCTTGGAGTGATAATATGATAAACCTACGGTATATCTGAGTTATTGGCGACAAATCGCTTTTACCCCTGTAACATTTCTGTTCTTTTCACCAAGTGGATGTATTAGTCTTTTGGCTGTTTAACTATATATTCTTCTCTAGATGTCAGTGACCTTGGCATGATGTATGCTTGTCTTTGTTAATGTTATGTTAGGATAGTGGGGAGCCTGAAGCCACTGTTAACTTGGAACTTGGTGAAAAGAAGAACTTGCATGTGTTGGTAAATATTGATGCAGAAAGTGGACAGAGTACATGCTGTATCTGCAAGCTTGGGGGAAAACTCTTGTGAGAAATCCTTGACGCTTTGCTATATTTTTTGCCCTTTCTTCCTAGTAAATTTGCCTACTGTGCTTTTCATAACATAATCACTTTTCGCTGTTTGTTTAGTGCTTCTCATTGCTCTGCTTAATTGTCATGAGCTTGTTTTAGGTTATGTGTTTATACTCCGTCTGCTGAGAATTATTCCCTTTCAGTCATACCTTGCTCTTTCGATATTCTTTTAAAACATCAAATTGAGATTTGCACAAATTTTTGGAGTTTTCTTCAGTTTAATATTTGTTTCTGAAGGATGAATGATGAACAAAACAACGGGTGGCTAGACAAAGTTTTCATACAAGGAGTGCTTGCTATGACTATCCTCTGTCAAAATATTCACTTAATGAAAATCACTATTACCATGGCCCCACTTATGGTGTCTGACTTTAAGACCGCAGCCTTGTTTGCTTTACTAATAACAGAGTTTGAAGCTGATTCATTCCTTAGATTTGGTCAAGGGTTTTTCTCTTTGCATTGGTTTTGCTCTATTATAGTTTCTGAGGAGCTTTTATCTTGTAGTTTTGTAAAGTAATACATCTTCAGCGACACTTTTTAGTACATCCTTGAGATATATTTGGATGAGATGATTCACTCCTTACTGCCCATTGACACGAGCAAAAAAGCAGGCAGCGGAATTTGCCATTCTATGGGCTATGCTAATGGAAACTAGCGGTAGTTGTGAATCATTTTCCTTGGCTCTGATACATCTCTCACAATGTTCGATGATATGAATAGCTCTTGTCCTCTTCAAAATTGACTCTCTGAGCTGTTTTCATAGTGTAATTCAAAATGCAATATAGCATGTTTCCTTCATTTTGAAGGGCTGGTAGTTTGCATGGTGCTTTCTGAAATAGTACATACAATTTTCAGGTGCTGCGATGGAGCTGGGTGCCAAAAATACTACCATCTTTCCTGTTTGGATCCTCCTCTTAATGATGTTCCCCCAGGAGTTTGGCATTGTCTTGCATGTGTTAGGAAGATGATGAAGTATGGTGCCTATTCAGTCTCTGAAGGAGTAGAGTTCATTTGGGATTGCAGGGAAGCGGAAGAATTGGATCCTAATGGTATGTGGAAAATATGAGAAGACGGTTTTCATTTGCGTTGCTTAATTTTTGTATCCTTTTGTATCTCTGTTGATTAACTTATTCCGGTGTCGATTTGTATCTTTTGAGTAATCTTACTGTTGTTTCAATCTCAGGGTGTCAAAAGCAGAAGAAATTTTTTGTTAAATACAAAGGACTTGCTCATTTTCACAATCTGTGGTTACCGGAAGCTGAGGTGGCTGCTCAATGCCCTTCTCTAGTTGCTAGTTTTCTTCGGACAAAGCAGGTAAATGGTTCAAGTATTTCTCCCTTGATGATACTTGTTAAATTGCTGAAGTGATTGTCCTAAATCTGAGAGATTTCAGTATTGTGTCTATTCTTTTACCCTTTTTGGCTATTCAGTATGTCTTTCTTTCTTCAGGTGGTACCGTGGAAGTCAGAGTGGACTTTACCAAGGCGTCTACTGCAGAAGCGTTTAATAACTTCTCCTCAATTTCATAGTGAACATGATAGACATGAGGGGGGTATTGACGTGTCAATGTGCCATTACCAATGGCTTGTAAAATGGTGTGGCCTTGATTATGAACATGCTTCATGGGAGCTAGAGAATGCTTCCCTATTTCTCTCTTCAGAAGCTCAGAGCCTCTTCAAACAGTATGAAAACCGACTTGCGAGAGCGACAGGAGCTTGTAATGTTGAATTAATTAAGGTAATTATAGTATTTTTGAGAAGTGGAATCAAACAGGCATATGAACTTTCGACACATCCTCTTTCTTTTGGATGTTTGGTCTGAGATTTTGGAAGCTGCCTACATTTTGATATTCGTCTTTCATTATTTTAGTAATGAGCTTCTATCATTGTTGCACTCCAGTATCGATAAATCCATAAAAGAGAATTTCTTCTGACAGAGTCATGTTCTGTTTTTGGGGCTCTCGCCAGCACACGTTGATTTATTTTTAAAATATTAAAGAGGCGTTGGCAATCAATATTGAAAGGAAGTCTTTCCAAGCACACATCGATATTTTTTGTTAGTTGCTGAAATTCTTCAGTTTTGTTTTATTGAACTGTATAATAATTTGTAGCTAGAATTGAGTAATGCTCCAAGAATAATACTTAAAAAGTTTTTAGCCAATTGTCAAAGCAAGATTTGGGTAGAAACTGAAACATATGATACCTGGTGCATGAAAAGAAGAGCAAGATGGGGAAAATGCATCTGCTTCCTATGCTGTATATATTTTTACTTTGGCTGATGCAATGAAATCCTCTTGTTCATGGAAGGCTGATTATTTTGTGTTCTTTTATTAGTTGGCTGTTGACTTATTACCTACTTTTGGCAGCTTCCAGAAAGAAAAAAAAGTTTGAGGAATGAAATATTAAAGCTTCCGGCTAAAATTTCCCCGGGTCCAGAGAACAATCATGCAGATCTCATTGATAAGATGTTCGACAGTTATAAGAGGAGCCAAATTAATATTATAGCAGATGACCAGGTGAGAATGTTTGTTATTCTGACCTCCTGGTGATCTCTGTGGTATGCGATAGGGCATAGTAGTACCTTTATAAAAATTCTAAGGAGGTGTCTAGATTGTTTTCCAATTTGGTGTGGCCTGTAGGATAAGACGTTATCAGAAAGGTGGAATGTGCTGAAAAAATCTTTCTTGTCTACTTAATTTTTTATTATTTATCCCTCCCTCTTTTTATTTCTTGTCGTTCTTCTTTTTATCTCTTTTTTGTTCCCTTCCATCATTCTGGTAGCTAGTAGGGAAAAGCTTACTTGATGCCCTTGTTATTGTTTACTTGATTGCCTATGACGATGCAGAGATCACTTGTTGCAATTTATATCTATATAAAAGCTATGCGGGACCCATGGATAGTATCAGTGAGTCTGATATTCCATGTGAGAAAATGTGGAGAAAAGGAGACTGTGCATGCATAGATCATTCAAAAATGTTTTTGTTTATTGCATGTGCTTGTGGACATTTCTTGGAAATTTGCTGCTGTGTTGGACCAAGTCGTAGATCATAAACTAACATGTGGTCATGGCTTTTTTTTTTTTTTTGGTCGGTTGTGGTCATGGCTGATAAGGCTATTTTTGCCTTGCAGGAACACATTTCGAAGGTCACATCATTTATTTTATCGCGCAAATGTGATGGCTGTCTTCCTTTTCTTATCATTTCACCTTCTACCTCAGTTTATTCGTGGGATGCGGAGTTTTTTCGTCTGGCACCAACTGTTAATGTTGTGGTTTACAATGGAAGCAAAGATGCTCGTAGATGTATTAGGAAACTGGAATTTTTTGAGGAAGGAGCTTCCATTGTGTTTCAAGTGCTTATATCTCCTCCAGAGGCCATTGTCGAGGTGTTTATATTTTCTCTTTTGTGCTTTGTCAACAACTTTGAAATTGGCAATTATCTTCAGGGCCCAGGGCTATAGCAGTTATCTTTTCATTGAGACATCTCACCTCTGTTATTCTTCCTTCATTTTGTCTCTCATGCGTGTCATCTTTGATATCATTTTGACTCTATTCCCAGTTTACCTTGCAAACTGAAATCCCCTGCTGCATAGAATTTCATTTGCCTTTTCTGACTTGTAATGTCTAAAATTGTCACCATTTTTTTTTGCAGGATATGGATATTCTGACACAAATAGAATGGGAAGCATTGGTAGTTGATGAATGCCAACAACCTAGAACTTTGTCATTTCTTGAAGAATTTAAGAAGCTAAAGAACCAAGCGAGGCTTCTTCTCTTTAATGGGAAACCGAAGGTTTATATTTTAAGTGCACACATATTACCACCCAGTACCATGTGCTGTCTTTCTTACTGGTACCCATTTTTGTAGGAACATGTCTCCGAGTACCATAAACTGCTCTCCATGGTTGATCCTGGTGACAAAGAAAGTAGGAATGCATTGGCAACCAAGTCTCAAGAGACTGTGCGTAAGCCGAAGGAGCAGCTGTTGAGCTATACTGCAGTTGAGGGCAGGATGGATTCGTCTAGATTTGTGGAGTACTGGGTTCCAACACAAATATCAAATGTGCAGCTTGAACAGTATTGTGCTACTCTACTTTCAAACTCTCTGTCGCTCTGTTCATCGTCAAAAGGTGACCTTGTTGGTGTGCTACATGATATCCTTGTCTCTACTCGGAAGGTTTGGGGGTTTACCTTTTTCCTCAATTGCATTGTTTCACGATTTCTGGATGATCGATGATTATATTTATTCCATCAAGGCTTAGTATGTGATGTTTAACTTCAAACAACCGAAGTTCCTGTTTTCTGCAATTCAATGTTTATTTCCCTTTTGGCTATTCAACTTTTTTTTGATAGTTTTGGAACTCTTTCTAAAAAAAAGAATGGAGAAAAGTAAAGCTGTTTCTTTTTTGTTTTTCATGCGGCTGAAACCTATGTGTCAAAACATCCAGTTGTTTGCACAACATGATATGGTGTGTTATACGGTGCATGGCTAGGCTGCAGCCCTGCCCACACATGTTGCATATACTTTAGTTTTTGCTTTTGATGTGTCATTTAATTTGGGTGGGAATCTCTGCCTTACTTCTTCTCTCTATGAAGTTCTTGTCAGTTTTAGTCTATCTTACAAGATGCTGACATCTTACCCTTATTTTGGGATTTGGAGGACTAGCGTCCTATATTCAATTTATGTTATCATAGATTTTATGGTTATATCCGATCACTTAGTTTTTCTTTTGGAATATGGTTAGTATTTTTCTAAAGAATGAGAACTCTGAAGCCCTAATTTCATATTGTAACCTCAAAGAGTCTTTTGGTTTTTTTCCATCATTTTACCCAATCTCTTTAGGAATTAGGTCCTTCTTATCCTGTTATAGTGGGTCTGACATGTTGGAAGGACAAATCTGATGATTTTGCCTCTTGGACTTGATGTCAACAATTACTGATCATTTCTTTAAATAGCGGTTGTGTGTTTTAAGTATGCCAATGTACTCTGTATACTTCTACATCAGTGAAGCAAAAAACAAATGACGAGGTCTACTCTTTGAATTTGAGAGATTTGTTAAGCAAGTATATTGACTTCAGTGTTTTAAGGACATTTTGCCCTTGAACAGCAGGATTACTGCTGTATGCTGTGGTGTATCTGGTTATTCAGCTCAAAAATTTGGATCTTTCTATTCATTCTTCACTTCGCCGCTTCCCAGTGGCCAGTGGACCATGTGTCTATCCATCCAACCAATCAACGAGTGCAAAGTGTTATAAACTTCCTTATTTTTCCCTAAAGAAAAAGATTTTGTATAAAGCTATGGCTTGTTGTGATTGTTTGGGTGGATATACGGGTGCAAGTTTCTTACACTAATTGACATGAGCTGACACTTTCATGGAAGCAAATTTTGATAAATTTGAAGACGACACGAATTTAAAATTAACCATGTTCAACGAAAGCATCATGAATTGATAATTCAAATTTGACATGAGAACACAAATTAACAGCCGAGCCGCATGATACTTCAGGAGTGCTTAAGAATCTCAGTTTTGGCTTTTGATGACAAAAATTGTTCAATGATTTAAAGTTTCTGGGTGTCTGAAAACTTTCTCAAAATTTCTAACCATTAAACATCATATGGTAGAGCTCTCACTTGAAAGTTTTGCATGGATATGGAATACAATTTCTCAGTAAGGTGTGATGGGAAGACGAAAAGGCTATTCTTTGAGATTCAATTCTACTAAAGTTTTTAATTTTGTTATTATGGTGCCTCTTTTGACAGTGTTGTAATCATCCATACAATGTTGATCCATCTCTTCAAGGCTCATTGACGAAAGATCTTCAACCAATTGAGTACTTAGATGTTGGAATAAAAGCTAGCGGGAAACTTCAGCTTCTTGATAGGTTGCTTTTGGAGTTAAAGAGACAGCACCTGAAAGTTCTTATATTGTTTCAGGTGAGGATGCTGGACTTCTCGGACCCTGACAAAATCTTTAAATTCTGTTAACCCTACCCACCCAACACCATAAAATAAAATAAATGAAATTGAATCCTGCTTTTGCTGCTGCTGGAACTTGGGCTGTTTAGGCCTCATGATGGCTTACCTTCTAGTGGCAGGATATCAGAGTACATGGTGCTAGTAGGAAAAATATCAGCAAACTGTGCTGCTGCTAATTTTCAGAAGAATTGAAAAAGATCAAAAAGTCAATAAGCCTTGTTTTGTACATCTTAGTATTTGAAGATCGCGTGACTTAAAATCAATCGAATGTGATGTTAGGTGCAGGGGACAATTTAATGGCAGAGCTTGATGTGTGGAAGAGGTACATACTTTTGGGAAGAGATTTATGGTTCCCGCACTATTCTTCTGGTGTTTGGAAGTCGATATTTTTCAGTTAAGCTAAAACGGGGAGGGACCCAGTGACATTAAAATTTTTATTGCTTTATAGTGCAGTAAGTAGGGATCTTATGTGCTGTTAGAACCTTTTTTACTGACAAAAGCATTTATCTCGATGTGTTTTGGGGTCAGGGAGCTTATCTGAATTGATTTCATCCCTGGATGGATAATGATGACTGGTCATTGATAGGCTAATGTACTTGCAGGTCTCTAAATCAACATAGAGGATTGCCTCTAAAATGTCATTGGGAAGAGTATATACTTTACCTTGTGTGGTTTTCACTTATGCTTACCTCATGGAGAAAGGAGAATTTCTCATAAATAGTATTATACTCTGATAACGAGATACTGGAATAGAGGACAATTATTGTAAATTATATTCAATCAGTTATTCTCATCAAAAGCAAGAATAATAGGATATTTAAAAAGGAGATTCACCATAAAAGTTGCAAAAACTTCAAAATTTTCCTCAAGAGCTTCTTTGATCCTATCTTTGCTGCTTATTTTATTGAAAAACTGATAATGATCATTGGTTGTTTGTGGGGACCATTTTCCCATTTTCTTGGTTGGCAGTCCATTGGTGGTTCAGGAAGAGATTTGACTGGTGATATTTTGGATGACTTTTTACGTCAGAGATTTGGTGCAGATTCATATGAACGTGTCGATGGTGGCATTCTCCCTTCTAAGAAACAGGCTGCTTTGAATAAGTTTAATGACAAGGAGCTGGGAAGATTTGTGTTTTTGTTGGAGAATCGGGCCTGTAATCCGAGCATCAAATTGTCATCAGTTGATATGGTGATTATATTTGATAGTGACTGGAATCCTGCTAGTGATTTAAGGAATTTGCAGAAATTAACAATTGAATCTCAAGTCCAAATAAAAGTACTCCGCTTTTATTTGTCCTGTACGGTGGAAGAAAAGGCATTGATATGTGCAAAGCAAGGCATACACCTTGAGAGCAAACTGCAAAATATAAGTCGAAGCACTAGCCACATGTTACTCATGTGGGGGGCGTCATATCTAATGTGTAGATTGGACGAGTTCCATGGCAGCTCTAGTGTGTCTTCCATGGCATTGTCTGATCAATTGCTTGCAAACTCTGTGGTTCAGGAGTTTCTGGCTCTGCTTCTCCAGAATGATAACAGTGTTAGTAGCAGATCTGTCATTGTCAAAGCGCAGCAAACTTCGGGAACTTACTGCACAGATTTTCCCTTGGTTGGTGAGTCGAAGATTCAGTCCACTGCTGAAGATTTACCGCATATTTTCTGGACAAAGTTATTGGAAAGAAAGCATCCTTGCTGGAAATATTTGTCTGGTTCAACCCCAAGGAACAGAAAAAGGGTTCAATCTATTGTCAATATATTAGAAGAAGTTGAGTCTGACAGTAATCAGTTGGACAAGAAACGCAAGAAGTTGACAAATAATAGCATATCTCTGTCCTCTAGGAAGCAGCGAATAGATGGGGAGAAAAAGGATGCTCCTAACAAGGAAGGTATTGCAAAGGAGTAGATTTAGTTACATTTTGTGGCACCTGCACTGGATTCTGTTCTCTTAAATGTTTCATGGATTAATATGTTTTGTTGGGCAAACTTAGATGTCCTAGTCTCTTTACGTTTCAAAACATCATTTTTCAGGGACTTCCAGGCCATTTATTAAATCTCTTGGAGGAGAAGATTTGGCAGCTATACCTGAAGGTAACATGGTTGACTCTGATGAGGGAAGAAAGTTGCGTGATGCACAGAGGAGCCTCCATCTTTTGCTGAAACTAGAAATCTCGAGACTTAGTGACCTGCTAAATTTGTCGGTATGGTTTGTCTCTCTCTGGAAAAAGAATTCTTTTACTGATGGGGAGCATGTTGAGTGAGCCTTTGTTGCTTCATTCTATCGTTAATGTGTCCCAAGATTCAGATTGTTTGTTAGGCAAGATGGTTTTTTTTTTCAATTTTATTTTATAAAGACTGGGTTACATAGGTAAGCCCACTGCTTAGGACAATTGGTTGCTTGGTTGTTCTAAACATGATTCTTTCTCACTGTATAATCCTGTAAAGGTGAAAAGTACTGTTCCCAGCATCCAGAAATACTCTCAATAATGTCAACATTTGCGCTCATCTGTGTCCGATCTTCACAAATGTCGCCTCCTTAAGTAAATAATTATTTTCAATATCGGTTCATTCGATCCTCATGTTGATTGTAGATGGGTGCCGTTTGTCATTGTTGCTAGATAATTTGGGGCTAGCATCACCTGGTTCCATAGTATACTAGTGTTGTCCATACTGTCTGTATTTTGGATCCTGAGTTTTATGCTGTGAAATCATGGGTGTTATCATAGCACCAAGCTGTCAAGCTGATTTCAAGTTTCTGATTATCAGTATCGTGAGTGTTATCGTATCTTTTTGACCGTTACCAAGTACTACACTATGCTAACTTCTAATACTTCTTTATATCCAGGATAATATCAAGGGTATGGTTGATATCTTCCTTGATTACGTAATAAATAACCATCATGTCAGCCGGGAACCAGCGAGTATTCTACAAGCTTTCCAGTTAGCTCTGGTTAGAATTTTATTTTTTTCAAGTTATTTTGTTTCACTAACCATTAATTATAAACCAGTGTGTTTCAGTTAAAATGTTTATGGGAATTTAAGTTTAAGATGCTTTTGGTTTTGTTTACTCTTTGTCTTCTTTGATGTCCTCTATGATCATTGAAACAAAGCCACACTCTCTTGAAAGTTCTTCCAACTAGGTGTCTTATCAGTGGTTTCATAGTCAACTCTAACTGACATGTGACTCTAACTAAATCCCATTGTATCATATCAAAAAAGAGCCATGTTTTCCGCCAACCATGGTTGGAAGAAAGTTCCCCAACCAGGCTTCAGATTAGTTAGTTATAGTCACACTTAAGTGCCAGTTGAGTAGGTAACCACCAATGGGAGGCCTGGGTGGAGGAACTTTCTCTCCAACCCTGGAGAAAATAGTGGCCCATTGCTGTATGCCTCTTTCTTATCTGATTGCCATTTCTAGCTGATACCATGGTTTTTCAATGGATTTTATGGTTTTTTAACCAAGTTACCATTTGAAAGTTGGATTACTGCTTTTTTCTGGCCGACTATTTGCTCATTGTTCTGCGTGAGATCTTCTCCGTGGCTTAGATACTTTTGATCGCTGTATCTTTTGAATCTCTTTTCTTGTCTTAAAGCCTATTGCTGTTTTGTTCCTTGAGGATGTCTTAACTTGGATTGAGAGCAGGACTTTTTGGCATTTTGCTTGTGGTATAAGCGGAACATAAATAAATACCTTTATTTGCATATCAGATGATTTCTTGGTCTTCTAACATTGAAGAATAGCTGAGTTGGACTATAAATCCTCTACTTTAGGCCTGATTAAAATTTTCCCTATCTATGCACTGTCGCATACCCAAATAAATGGATACAAAAAATCCATTATTAATCTCGGCAGCTTGAGTGCTATTGTGCATATATACTCCTTTTAATAAGTCTACTCACAAACTTGTTAAAATCCAGTGTTGGACTGCAGTTTCTTTATCAAAGGAAAAAATAGATCACACGGAATCTCTTGAGCTTGCAAAAAAGCATTTGAACTACCAGTGCAAGAAAGAAGAGGCAGATCATGTGTATTTGATGTTGCGACATCTAAAGAAAATGTTTCTCCACCTTAGAAAGTCGGTCGATTCCTTGAAATATGGAGAATTGAAAGACAAAGTGCTTGAGATGGAGCAATCTGGTGTGAAGTCGCCCCTGCCAGCTATGCCTTGCCTCCAAACTGTTAAAGTAGAGATTGAAGATTGTACCTTTCAAGGATCCTCCAGTAATGAGGTCATTTCTAGTCCTAAATTTATGGATGAGTTTGGATTGACATTGAGAGATATTTCTGAAAGTGGCAGAGAAATTCAGAACCAGAAACAGATACTGCTGGAGCTAGAAAGGAGGAAGAATGAAATATGTAGAGAATATGAGGCGCAGAAGGTTTTGCATGAGAATAATCATCAAATGGAGGCTGCAATTGTCCGTTTGCATTTTGGTGATTCAACAAAAATAGACAGGCTGAACAGATTGGACAGGGAGTGCTCTACAAAAATTGAAGAATGCTCACGTGAGATGGCCATGCGCCTTAAACAAATTGAGGCTGAATGTCTAGCCTCAGCAAATGGAGTTCAGCAGGATCCTTCTCTAGTAGAGGGAGACAGGTGCTCAATGCAAGTGCAATTGCTGAATGAGCTGCCTGAAGCCAGGCATGGTCAGGAAAGTTACAATTGTCATAATCAACTTGATAATGCAGACCCTTTATCAATGCCCTTGTCTGACCAAAGTGTTGATGCAATTGTCTGTGCTGAAAAGGACTGCCTTCCGGTTAGGATCGGCAGTGACAATGATGAGATGAATGCCGTGGCTTCAGGAACAGTTTCTACAGAGGTGGGGCTATGTGCTAATGGAATACCAATAGACAACCAAGGGAATGCTGTTTCTCTAAATCACTGTTATCGGGAGAATCTTCCTGTTAATTCACAAGGTGATTTTATCAGTAGCCATGCTCCAGAAAATGTTAGCACTTTGAATGCTTGCACATTGGTGGATCAGATTCCTGATGGTTCAAGAAAGGAAGCAATTGATGAGCCAGTTCCACTGGAGGCGCAAGAGATTGTTCATTTAATGAATTTACCAGAGAGATTGAGTTCTCCAGATCCACAAGTATCAGAAACGGAACTGCCAAATGGATCTGAATCTGGAGTGGTTGATAATGCCCATTGCAATGATGGACCTCATAAAGTTGCGTTGGTTAATCAATCAATGTCAAGGATGCCTGATGGCATAGACAAAGTTGGGGCCCCTGGTCATGCTCTGGAGAATATTAGCTCTCTGAATGCTTGCTCCTCAGATGATCAGATTCTTGATGGTTCAAGAGAGGAAGCACTTGATGAACTACCTGCGGTGGAGGTGCAAGAGAATATTTGTATATCAGGTGAACTGGAGGATATGATCTCTCCAGATCCAAATATATCAGAAAAGGAAATATGCAATGGATCTGAATCTGAAGTACTTGAGAATGTCTATCCCAGTGATGGACCTCGTGAAGTTCCCTTGGTTAATCAATCAAAGTCAACTACAGTGCCGCCATCAAGTGGCTTTGCCGAGGGAGCTACTGTGTCATCTCACTGTGTATGTTTATCTATGGTCTCGACAGTGTTAATGTTATCCTTGTTAGAGTTTACCCAATTCTTGATATCAGTCTTTGAAAACATTAGTGGACATGCCCTGTAAAGAGTAGAGTTACTTTGGCATAGGACAAATATTGTCTCCTAAATACTGGAGTGTACACTGAAATTTAGTAATGACATGATTTTTTGTTGAACAAATAGTGTCTCGTTAATGCTGGAGGGTACACTGAAATTTGGTAAATGATGTGATTTTTCTGTTTGATTATTACAGACCCTACCTGACCAGGAGTTGAGAGTTGATTGTAATGCCACATCCACCAGCAGGCAAGAGAGAAATGCACCCAATGAAGAGCGACATAATGATGAGGTTGCTTCTACATCATCTCATCATGTTTGTTATCTATGCTCTTGAGAAAGTTGATATCCATCCCGGTTTCCTTTGTATATCTGTTCTTGACATGAATAAATTCAGAACCATTAGTGGACATCTCTTCTTTTGCACTCTTAGTGTTATAAAGATTAGGGCTAATACCACTAACATCCTCAAACTAGTATACCCATGATACATTTACCCCAAACTAATTTTTGTGTCCAAAAACTCCCAAACCAGTACATCCGTGCCACATGTACCCCTAATCAATTTTTGGTTCGCAAAAATCCCAAACGGGTACCCTGGTGCCACATTTACCCCAAACAATAGTAATTCTAGGATTTTTTGGAGGTAAATGTGACACGGGTGCCCTGGTTTGGGGTAAATGTGGCACGGTTGTGCCAGTTTAGTATATTTGGTGACAAAAATTAGTTTGGGATAAATGCGGCACGAGTACACTGGTTTGGGTAAATGTGGCACGAATGTACTGATTTGGAAGCTTTTGTGACACAAAAATTAGTTTGGGATAAATGTGACACAGATGTACTAGTTTGGGATTTTTGTGGTATTAAATCCCAAGATTAAACTAGCTTTTCCGTAGAACTATATTCTCTCATGAAAGCCGGAGTATACTTCAAAATTTAGTGACATGATTTTTCTATTTGATTATTACAGACCCTACCTGATGAGGAGTCAAGAGATGATTGTGATGTCACATCCACCAGCATGCAAGAAAAAAATGCACCTGGTAAACAGCAGCATGATGCTGCGGTTGCGTCTATGACATCTCATCATGTATGTTAATCTATGATCTTCAAAACGTTGATATTCATCTTTGTTCCTTGGCATAATCAGTTCTTGGTATGCATGCCTGAAAACCATGATGTGGACGTATATGCATTCGCTGCATTATTAGCATGCATAAAGAGTGGAATTGTCTCTTTTTTTGGCTTAGAAAAAATCTATTCTCATAATGGCTTCAGTGTATAAATGACTCTATGTTTATTATAGAGTGCGCCTGACCAGGATTTGAGAGATGATTGTAACCCCACACCGGCCATCATGCAAGAGGGAAATGCACCTGATGAAGAGCAGCAAAATGCTGAGGGTGCTTCCATGCCTTCTTATCTTGTATGTTTTTGTACACTCTCGACCATGTTTATTAAGCCCTAATTTTCCTTTGAATGCTAATTCTTGACATGAATGCCTGGAAAGTGGAAACCATGATTGGGTGTATGCCTTCTCTGCTTTATTGGCATTATAAAGAGCAGAGTAATATTTCACAGAACAAACATTTTCCCATAAAGGCTTGAGGGTATGTTAAAATTTAATGTATGCTATGATTTTCTATATGTCTATTACAGACCTTACCTGGCCGGGAGTTGAGAGATGATTGTAATGCCACATCCACCAGCATGGAAGAGAGAAATGCAACCAATGAAGAGCAGCGTAATGCTGAGGTTGCTTCTTATGTAGTCTTGTCATGTATTTTTATTAATGCTCTTGGTGATGTTGATGTTGATGTCCATCGTTTTTCCCTATGAATACTCGATTCTTGATATGAATGCCTGAACACCAGGATGTCTCTGCATCATTAGCATTCATAAAGAGCAGAGCAGGTTCATTGTACAAATATTTTCTCATAAAGGCTTCAGGGTATAAATGACAAGATTTTCTGTATATCTCTATCAGACCTTACCTGAAGAGGAGTTGAGATTTAATTGTAACGCAGCATCCATGCAAGAGAGAACTGCACCTGATGAAGAGCAGCATAATGTTGAGGTTGCTTCCATATCATCTTATCATGTATGTCTTCTATGATCTGCATAATGTTGATAGCCACCCTCCTTTACCTTTAAATACTCAAGTCTTCATATGAATGCGTGGCAAACATGTGTGATCTATGCCCTCTCTGTAGTATTATAAATGTCATGATTTTTCTTTTGGTTCGTTACAGACCTTACCTGACCAGGAGTTGGGAGATGATTTTAGTGCCCCGTCCACCAGCATGCAAGAGAGAAATGCACTTGACGAAGAGCAGCATAATGCATCTCAACAAACTGCTTGTCTATCATCTGGTACTAATGCTACGTCATCTTTCTCTGGAGCAGCAGATACGGAGCCTCCAGTGCTTCCGCAGCCACCAGAACAGCCTCTGAACCACAGTTCACGTGATTTAGCTCTAGTCAGGGGAACTGCAACTCCACTTCAGGGGGTGGGAGAGACTTCTAATCTAACTGTTCACTTTCAGTCAGCACAAGTTGATGAAAACCCTGCCATACCTCCTCATCAAGCAATGTCGGAATCTGCAGTCAGCATTCCTCGTGGAAGGATGGTGGTACAGAGCTCAGGCAATTCAACTGCATCCGTTTCTGTGGAAAGTAACACTCAGCTATTACAGAGTCCATTTCCAATGGTACAACCCAGAACGCCTCTGAAATTGCACTCGGACCCTCTTCAGAATGAGCTGGACAGAATGCAAAGGGAAATGGACCAGATGGACAAAGCACATGAAGATGCGGTGAGTTACTTCTTGACATTATGTTTAGCTCATGAGAGGTTCCACTCGTTCTTTATAGAATATAACATTTAATATTCTAATTTTCGTAAATTCACATTCCTTTGAGCAGAAAATGCGACTGGTATCTGATTGCGACAAGGAGATAGAGGAAATTGTCGCACAAATTCGCAGGAAGTATGATTTGAAACTTAAGGAGATTGAGGCAGAATATCTTCCTAAAAAGAAGGAACTTGACATGAATCACTGCAAAGTTCTGATGAATAAGATGCTAGCTGAGGCGTTCAAATCCAAGTGGTCCGATATCAGGGCGTCTGGCGCAAATGGAATCCAACAAGGTGCGTAGTCTTGGATATGTGTGCACACTTTGTCTTTTCATTTGTTAGTCCATCTTACCATTTAAGAGAGCTATTAGGTGCATACATGCCTTGCACTTGATAGATTTTTCATATGTAAATGTACCTTTCATATTCACGAGCACATTAGAAGCATCCCATTCTTGCTTGTCCGTTTCTTAGCACGTGCATACATGCGCGCTGGACTTGCTATAGAATTATCTGATCTCTGGAAGAAATTTGCATTGAATTTATATGTTGCTCGCATCCTGTTGTATAAAAGGGGCAAGATCCTACTTGCATTGGGGAAATCGAGATTTTGTTTGCAGTATTAAATCCTTGGCTAATAAAGAAACACATATCCCGTATTATGACCTTGAGAGCAAGTAATATGTTATATACTGACAATCACCATTAGTTAAGGCTTAATGTAAGGATTTTGTTAATGAGTGCCTCAGGGAACTTATTAATAACCAATAGAGAAAGTTTGATGTTTCCAATGCTCAATTACTGTCTTGTTATATGTGATCAATGTGTTGGGATTCAAACAAATTTTTATTTAGATAATAACAAAGAAAAGGCTGCACTTCTGTGAACATGTCAGGTAAGTGTGGTTGTGGCCATATTGCTTGATTTATATTTGATGAATGAGCTAACCAGAATTTCATGTAATACTATCTTGATGAAACTAATGTTCCTATAAGCAAGGCAAGGCCTGCGTGTGCTTCATAGTTTGCACTTGGAAAATGAATCACGTAATTATGAATCAATCAATTTATAATTCCATAACACCATTCAATCTTCAAATAAATTGACGCAAGTAGAAAAGAGCTGAGTATATAAAATTCCAGATGATGAGAGTAATAGTTGGCTACTTCGTTGAGACTACATGTCTACCATTGAAGTGCTATTGGTACGAGAAGCATGGTTATAATCATTTGATCCAACTTCAATCTCTTCAAGCTTTTGATGGTTAGTGCTCACCATGACTACTGCATTATCTCGAACCCCAAGATTCATAAATTTGACCAATGGAGATTGAACAAATGCTACTTTGGTTGTTGAATGACATCAGATTCCTATGCGTCACACCAGGCAAGATCAGCGAGGCAAATATTCATCTCGCTGTAAATTTTGGGTCTCTGACTGTCAAATTACATCATAGTGATATGTCCTAATTTATCTTCTGTTGGTCTAAGTGAATGGCTTTCTTTGTGTGAAGTTGCATGAGAAAATGAAAAAATTTATTGAAGAGTGCACATTGTGATTACAATTGGCTGGTCAGATACAGAACATGATGAATCAACTTCCGAAGTATTTTAAAGTACGGCTAAACAAGAAGAAGTGAAGTGTTGATATGTCTTATTTTTCAGATAAATTGTGCATGATATTAAAATACGAACTGAAAGCTCTTTGGAATCTGGTGAGTTATGATATTATAACAGTCTGATGAGTTTATAGGTAGGCGTCAATGGATTCGTTTTAACAAAGAGATTTAGAACAATCTGGTTTCATTATGTTCTGTCCCTTTCTTCCTTGCATCGAGAAACAGGTATTTTAACAAAATTTTGAAAGAAAAATGTGACCTATGGCAATGGGTTGGTTTTCTGTAGGCCAGAGTACTTTCAGCTTGGAGATCCAGTACAATGTGGTTTGATTTTGTTCTGTCTCTTTCTACATTGCATTGAGAAACAAGTATTTTTAATAATTTCTTCCATTGGAAATTACTTTCTAATGTGTGAAATAAGAATTTCACGAATTATTGGCCACATCTTTTAGGAAATTAAAAAAAGTTGTTGGTTTGGTTCAGGTTACTTTTGCGTTCAAGCAGTTAAGATTGGCTTGCTAGAGATTTCAACTTCATTCACAGCATAGAAGTTCACATCTGGCATAACCCCAAATACTTTTGTCAATAGTCAAAGGATTAATATCTTATGATGTTCGCAAATCGCTAGATTTTTTGTTTTCCAGAAGCATATATAAAGATTTTGCCCTTTTGATTTTTGATGTCAAGAATTTGTACTTCTGATTATGTTTTTTTCTCTCAATTCACAGTGACTTTCTTTCCAAAATCACTGATATTTTTCTATTCATTATGTCGTTTCATGTTCCATCTCAAGAAAATAGTGGCCTAATGATACTTGGAACAGTAAAATACAACCTGGAACTCTTTTTGCAATAATGCTTTCGCTGATTGTTGTCCATATCAAGACTCAATGCCATGTGAGACCTAACTATGTATTCCAGCAGCATTATTCCTTTCTATATTTTTGTGAACCAGATGCAGTTTTCCATGTTGTGGCCTGAGTCACTCGTTCGTTTAGCAAAAACGGCCTCTGTGAAAATTCGGGGATAAAGCTGCATGCATCGAGTGTTCCCCAGACCAGAGCTGTGTGGGCTGCCTTGTGCACTGGGACACCAATTTTTTTGCAGTTTTCTCTGTAAAAACTGCAATGTAAAATAGTCATCATCATGCATGCTGTCATCATGTTAGCACTTTGTATATTGAACATGTTAATAGGCCTGGGTTTGCATTCGCTTTTGATGCCAAATTGCTCATCAACCATTGTCATGCAGATGTAGCTTCTGGTTCCATGCAGCAGCTGCTACAGTTATCATCGCAGCATAATGCACATCAGTCTTTGCCGGCTCGTGGCCCTTCTGCTGGCCTTCAGTCAAACCGGGTTGGCACTGCTGGCACTCCATTCACAAGCTCAGAGAGTTTTCCTCCCAGTTTGGCAAGCTTGCAGAATGTGGGCCCGTCTGGAGTTATCCTCAATAGTCCGGCTGTTTCCTCCGGTATTGCATCCAGACCGCCCCAGATCAGCCTCAGCGTGCCGCCACCTTCAGCAAATATTCAAGCTCCCAGTGATATTCGTTCTCCTGCCCCACATCTCCAAGTTTTCAGACCTTCAGTTTTATCTTCAGGCACCCCTTTGCAGGGCTTGCCTAATCAGCAGCCACCTAGCAACCCGCCTCCAACCTGTGCCCCTCTTCAGCAGTTTCCATCAGCAGCAGCACCACCGGCAGGCCCAGCAGGTCCAAGTAGTTGGCATCATGGCGGAGGATCTGCAGGAGGGTTTCCACCTATCGACTTGGGGAGTGATCTGTTTGCGGATGTCCCTTGTTTTCGTCCTCCAATCGCCATTCCCCCTTCACAAAGGGATAATTTAACCTCCTCTAATGCTACCTCTGATGTTGTCTGCTTATCTGATGACGACTGACCAACTGCACACTTGAAGGTATTGATATCATATCCGTTGGCCATTGGTCCAACAAGTAGGCATCCCGCAAATCCTCTGCATTTTTGGTTGTAGGAAGGCACTGTAAATAAGTTAACAGAGGCAGAACCGGGGATTGTCTGTTTTGTCGGGAGGGAGGGAGGGGGGGGAGCATTTTCATGTACTCCCCAAATGTATGTGTTTGGTAATTAAGTTTTATGTCTGCAGCGTCATTCCTGTGATCCAACCCTAAGCTGAAGTAGAAGCTTGTGATAACACCGAGCACAAATATCCCGGCAGAATATTGCAGCCCATGAGGTGGGGAATTATGCAGAAGAGGGGTTGTGTATCTCGAAATATTTGACATGGGTGCTCGTTCATTTCGGCCTTCCTGTAGCTAGCTTGTGCTTAGTTGTGACATTAGGCCTATTGATGAATCTCTGGAGTTTCGTTTCATCCCGAACGTCGGACCTTTGGATGTTGATGCTATACATCTTGACACACAAAAAAGCCTTTAAAAAAAGGGGGGCACAATTTCGGGGAAGTTTAGGATGTGCTGTCTTTCTCATTTGACTTCCTTATGGGCGTCATCAATTCTTGACTCGGCACAACGTGGCGCGTTTCGATGCACTCCCAGAGAACACAACTTGGTTTGTGTGTGAAGTTTATTTTGTATAAATATTCCTTTTGCACTAAATTTTACTATTTTATGTCCTATAATTTTAACATAGTATAAGATACGTAGATGACCTCTACGCAAAACGGACAAATTTTGTTCCATAATAGTTGTACTTTTTGTCAAATTATGTCCGTGAATCTGGTGTTCTTCAAGTGATCTGCACACGCTATGTACTTATCTGGGTGAGCCGGCAATGATCTATTTCATGAAAGGTAGATTATTGGCTATTTTCTTGTGTAAGTTTTTTAATTTAAAATGTGGTGTGGCGAACTTATTTTCAAAAGTATAACGCACTAGAAAATTCTTGATTAAAAAAAAATTGGACAATAATTTCAACTAAGTAATGCGTTCTTGTAAAGTGTAAAATATTTTCGAACATAAGTGTGAGTTCTTCGCTTTTATTTTTTCTTCTCTCCTCTCTATTTGTTTACCCCAAAAGATCTTTTATGATGTAACCTCTTAATTATACAAAAAAAAATTGGTTAGAATGATTGTATTTACTATTATTTGCATCGCGCTGGAGGCACGGGTTAGGCGCTACTACACTATTGAACACCCGAAATTGTTTTTTTAGCACTTCTTTTTAAAAGTTAGAACAACTTGTCTATTTAGAAACTAATGGGCTTAAAGTCAAAATAGTATACAGACTTAACATGAGGTATGGAAGGGAGTCCGATTTGAGCTGGCTGAATTAATTAACTTGGTTTTGATAATAGAAATATCCCAACCTACTCTCTTTCAGGCACAAGGAGGCTTGAGATCTGCCCCCTAAACTTGTCAAAAATACGACTCCTACATATACAAAACCAACCGTACGACATCAATTCATATTATAAAGAGAAATTTGTGCTTTTTAGTCAACTTCGCATCTTTTAAAGAGGTGAAGGTATCTTAGACCACGTGGTCGGACGTTTAATAACCTGTCGAAAGATGGTTCAACCATCAAACCTTTGACGGGTTAGGCCATCGAAAACTTAACGAGTATTCAAAATTTATAAAAGTTAGAATTATTATGGTAAGTACGGATCAGGTCTCCCCATGGAGCTAGTATTACACGCGCTCTATAATTTGCTTAACCTAGTGACATCGGGTGTTCAGATCGTGTGTGGTCTGACAAAGGATCCACTAGGTCTGGCTTCACGTATTTTCAGTTTCGATTCAATGAGAAAGCAAGAAGGTCTTTGATTATCATTAGCTTTTTTGACTCTAATGGTCAAACATTGATTAGCTTTTTTCGATGTCTCCGCTCTTCTCTCTCTCTCTCTCTCTCTCTAAGGAAATGATAAGACAGAGCTGTCTTGAATCCTGCCATTGCTCTGTCCTACGTAATTTCTTGAGCTCCACAAAGTATCCAATGGCGTGGAAAAGGGGAATGAAACAGAGTCATGCAGCCCGAGAAATTGAAGCAATGTTCGGATTTAGTTTTATAATATGGTTCGACATTGCATGAACATATCGATATTATTGTGAGAAAAATTAAAATGTAACCTCCAACATGTGTGATATTTCATTCGAGAAGAACCTTTTTTATAGTGATTGCTTTCTCAAGTTGGCATCATTGACTTTTTGGCTTCTAATTCCTCAAAAACGACATGGTTGGTGCTTCTTCTCCCCCCTTTTCTTTTGCCCAAAACAAGAGAGGACAGCTTTGTTTGATAAAAATAGATCAATCGTGGAAGATTTAAGTACTAAATTTTAAGTGTTGAGGATTAAGTAAAAGCCGTTTGATGATGATTGAAATGTAATATCTTATTTTTGTTAATTGCTAACCAAAGACATAACAATGACAACTATTGGTAGGTTTTTTAGCTATATAGTTGGCAAAATTTTAGTTGCCATAAATTATTTATTGCTGTTGCGAATTAAATGACCCCTCGTTTATTTATTTGTTTTTTCGGTCATAAAATGTCCCCTCGCATACTTACCACATTAAGTGGACATTTCATTAGTTAGCCAAAATAGCAAAAATCCTTATGGGGTGAATTATTGTTAACTAGCAAAAATAGGAAAACTATTTGCCGGGGATCCACCAGGGGGCCAAAGCCGACCAATTGAAATTCTCAACTTCTTTACTCAAGACCAATGCATAATGTACCACAGCCTGTCAGTGCATCCTCCCACAAAGGGGAGGCTACGAGTTAGGTTTGATGTCGTTGAAAGTATGAAATAAGAAGCAAAGCTGTCGCATTACTTCCATATATTCCTAACACTCACCAACATTCTTCCTTTTCCATTAAAACACTTGCATTTTGTGCACTCATCGAAGTCCGCTCAACCGTGCCTTTTGCCGATCAAGGGCACTGGGAAGTAGCATACTTAGTTAAATGCGCGACGCCACGTTAACTTACCAAGTATAGATATTTGATTGAACGTTCGACTTTTTTTTTATTGGTAACGTAACATCTTCTTTGCGCAAGATCAATTCGACCCTATGCTCATTCTCGAGGGAACCATGTACGTATGACCCATGTTTTGAAGTTTTATGTGCGATCGTTTCGTGGGACATCCCAGTTGCTTCTACGGGCGATGAGTCCATGGTGGGTGGCGTTCGTCTTCTTCTCTCTTTTCGTTTGCTTGAACATGGTGGATGAAGAAATTATGAAGGAAAGCATTCCCCACTCCCTTTGTGGGTCTTAATTTGCTGCTTTCTAGGGCAAGCCAATTGGGAAAAAGTCAAGAAGAAAAATCCTTTTTATGGGGGAGACATCTCTTCCACGCCATGACATGTCCCTCGGTGGATTTTTCTTCTTTTCTTGCCATAATGTCTCCCTCGGTGGATCACTAGGCCCTTCGTCATGATTCGTGGATCGAGCTCGAGAGGATTTTTGTGTTTCTTTTCTTTCCTAAGGTTAAGATCCCCGTGTTGACTTAAATATGTGATTAAGATGGAATCACTTAATCCAGCGTCGTGTTATAATCGGTGAAAGAGCCTATTGCTGATTATTGTAGTTTCTTGTTAATATATTAAGGGCGTGATTCTGCTTGCGTGCGCACACGACAATCTTCTTTTTCAAGAATATGTTAGGGTTCTTGGTCATTAAAAGATATGTAAAGGCCGTGAAGAGAAGTCAACCTTTTGCGCCAGTGAAATCCACTGTTTTGTCACATGAACCACTCGAGGTGGGTCTTAGTCCTTTGCCTTATGTTACTGACCCTAGAGAAACAACAAAGTCTGATCGAGACAACCAAGATCATTAAAATTAGAAAAGAAGAGCAAAAACGGAAACAAAGAAACAAAAGAAGCGTTCACGACAAATTTTCTAAAATCCGGTCCATTGATGACCGTAAAGTTAATATCGATCATCTTGACGACATTACACGAAACGGTGCACAAAACATTGAATCTAAGAATAATGTTGAGGTAACTAAATTAGACGGGGCGAGATTGTTTCAAAGTTTACTTGATGTGCTTGCACGCGGGAGTACAATGTATATTCGTGCACTTGTACATTGATCGGCGACCTATATGATGACGCACCATGAATCTTTATATACGCGAAATAAATACCTCGATGCTCGTGAGTTGTAGATATCATTAGGTTTGACCCGTATCGGATCAGTCCTTCAGGCTCTCATAAATGCTAAACGCGACATGAACCCTAGAATTAGGGTTTGGAGAAGATGAGCGTGTGTATCTTATCATCATTTACCACCAAAAAATGTAGTAGCTAGCTGTATCATTACGACATCTTGCCTGCCCATAAAGCTTTGATGAGCCAACACAAACTTGGTTTTGGCTTAGATTAGAGCACGTAGAACAAAATTCTTGCTCGGCCACGAATGCACGCTTGAAATTTAGGGTTTTGCGCTGAGTAGATTACACGATTGTTACGAGCCCTCTTTTCATCAAAGCCGAAATTGAGGAGGGTCCAACCTCGCATTCCCGCCACATGACTCACTTTCTTTTATAGGTGTCATTCATATCATGATGGAAAAGTATGTTGTAAAGAACGTGATTTGTATAGTATTAATGTAATTAGGCTTTGATTGGTGGTGGGTTTCTTTGTTCGAGAAAATCTTAAGGTAGCAAATATCGAGAGAATTACCCAATTAATCCTAAATCTTTCGTACGGATGTCAATTCAGTTCTAAACTTTCCAATTTTGCCAATGTAGTTTTAAACCTTTTGACGATTTTCTAATGTAATCCTTTCGGCCAATTTTGGACTGGAAAAATCATCAGAAGGTTTAGAATTACATTGGCCAAATTAAAAAGTTTGAATTGGCTATCATGCAATATATTTATAACTGATTGGGTAATTTTCTTGCAAATTTCACGGTTATTTATGAGACTGACGTTTAGGGATTTAGCTCCACCAACCCCACAAAAAATAGAAAAATAATGAGATGAGGGCCATAAAATGATGCAGATGAAAAACTTTACATTATTATTATTATTACTATTACTACTATTATATTTGTTACTATTGGGTAGCTGAAACAATGGGGGGACAAGCCCCACCATTGATGAACACCTCTCAATGATTTCATGAAATGGGACCGGGTCATGCGCTTTTTCTTCTCAATTATCATTATTTAGTCAGAATAAAAAGAAGAAGCACCCACAGAATTTAGAATATTCGAATTTTTTTAGATTTTTTTCTTCTTTTTTTTTGTGATTTTTTAGTGAAAGGTACTTCAATATGATCCTACCAAAAGTGAATATATCTAATCCCTAATGAATATGTCTCCAAAAGTGCATGTTCTCATCTTCCCATCCTCCCCTTTATTGTTTTGCCAAGCTGTGTTTGAGGGTGAAAGAGGGACCTAGTGCTTGTTTCTTCTCCTTTCTTTTCATTTCGTTTTTGTCATTTGTGTATATCCTTTTCTCGTGTCGATTCCAATTAACTTCCGTAACGAAAACTTGGGTCGTCAAGTTTTCTCTTATCTGGCGAAGAGATATAAAGAGAGTTTCCGATGAGATTAAATTCGATTTGGCCATTTCTTTTCGCAGTACTAGACACTAAAAATAATCTAAGAGCACCATCGGATTGTATTGTATCTGCTCGCGGTACTGAGGTGTGATCGCACAAGAAAACGAAATCAAACTCTAAATTTTTATTGAGAAGCTCATGATGCATGCGAAACGATTTTCCTTGGACTAGTGGTGGCTAAGCTCCGTTTGATGGCTGAAAGATCTCCCAAAGGTCGCTTGGCTTTCCTTCGACGAAGGGGAAAAAGAAAACAATTCTCTTGTTTTTTTGCGAGAAAAATAGAAAACAATTCAGCTCTTATTAAAAAACATCCGAACTTTGAATCATTCGAACAGTCCAATGGCAAGACCCTAAAAGTTGAAGAGCTAAAAACGAAAACCAAATTAAAAAATGCCGAAAACCGGAGTTGCCCGCCCAAAATATCTAATGCGATCCAAA